>CM057006.1:90750320-92155185 GCA_029891345.1 Dryococelus australis | reverse complement strand
CTATATAGCTGAATTGAACTGTTGTCATCATTCTTAAACAAATCGTAGTTATTACATTCTTTAATGGACAATTAGTTTCATGCGTTCTTCTTAGAAGTATTGAAGTGCAGGCATTCCAGTCATAAGTTTTATATAAAATATATCCCAAAAACGACAAATGAGAAACATGTGTTCTATATAGCTGAATTGAACTGTTGTCATCATTATTAAGCAAATCGTAATTATTTCATTTTTGAAAGGACAATTAGTTACCTGCGTACTTGTTGGAAGTATTGAAGTGTAGGTATACAACTCAAAAGTAATATAATAAATATATCCCAAAAACGAAAAATGAATAACATGTGTTCTATATAGCTGAATTAAATTGCTGTCATCATTCTTAAGCAAATCGTAGTTATAACATTCTTGTAAACACAATTATTTACATGTGTACATCTTAGAAGTATTGAATTGTAGGCATATCACTCAAAAGTTTTATATAAAATATATCCCAAAAATGACAAATGAGTAACATGTGTTCTATATAGCTGAATTGAACTGTTGTCATCATTCTTAAGCTAATCGTAGTAATTACATTCTTGTAAGGACAATTAGTTACTTGCGTACATCTTAGAAGTATTGAATTGTAGGCATATTACACAAAAGTTTTGTAATAAATACAACCCTAAACGACAAATGAGTAACATGTTTTCTATATAGCTGAATTGAACTGTTGTCATCATTCTTAAACAAATCGTAGTTATTACATTCTTTAATGGACAATTAGTTTCATGCGTTCTTCTTAGAAGTATTGAAGTGCAGGCATTCCAGTCATAAGTTTTATAATAAATATATCCCAAAAACGACAAATGAGTAATATGTGTTCCATATAGCTGAATTGAACTGTTGTCATCATTCTTAAGCAAATCGTAATTATTACATTCTTGTAAGAACAATTACTTGCATGGGTACTTCTTAGAAGTATTGAAGTGTAAGCATACCTCTTAAAAGTTTTATATTAACTGCATCCCAGAATCGACAATTGATTTCATGTGTCCTATATATTTGATTTGAACTGTTGGCATCATTCTTCAGAAAATCGTACTTATTACATTGTTGTAAGGACAATTATTGCATGGGTACATCTTAGAAATATTGAAGTGTAAGCATACCTCTCAAAAGTTTAAAATAAAGGAATCCCAGAATCGACAATTGAGATACATGAGTCCTATATAGGTGAATTGATCTGTCATCATCATTCTTAAGCAAATCGTTGATATTACATTCTTGTAAGGACAAATACTTACATGCGTACTTCTTAGAAGTATTGAAGTGTAGGCGAACCACTCAAAAGTTTAGTAATAAATATATACAAACAACGACAAATGAGATAAATGTGATCTATATAGCTGAATTGAACTGTTGTGATCATCCCCCAGCAATTCATAGATATTGTCTTCTAGTAAGGACAAATAGTTACATGCATATTTCTTAGAAGTATTGGAGTGTAGGTATACCACTCAAATGTTGTGTAATAAATACATCCCAGAATCGACAATTGAGATACATATGTCCTATATAGCTGAATTGAACTGTTGTCATCATTCTTAAGCAAATCGTTATTATTACATTCTTGTAAGGACAATTAGTTACATGCGTACTTCTTAGAAGTCTTGAAGTGAAGGCTTACCAACCAAAAGTTTTGTAATAAATATATCCCAAAAACGACAAATGAGATACATGAGCCCTATATAGCTGAATTAAACTATTGTCATCATTCCTAAGCAAATCATAGATTAAACGTTCTTGTAAGGATAATAAGTTACATGCGTACTTCTTAAAAGTATTGAAGTGTAGGCATACCTCTCAAAAGTTTTATAATAAATGCATTCCAGAATCGACAATTGAGAAACATGTGTCCTATTTAGCTGAATTGGACAGTTGTTATCCTTATTAAGCAAATCGTAATTATTACATTCTTGTAAGGACCATTAGTTACATGCGTACTTATTAGAGTAATGAAGAGTAGGCATACTACTCAAAAGTTTTGTAATAAATATATCCCAAAAACGATAAATGAGATACATGTGATCTATTAGCTGAATTGGACAGTTTCATCATTCCTAAGCAAATCATAGATATTACATTCTAGTAAGGACAATTAGTTACATGGATACTTTGTAGAAGAATTGAAGTGTAGGCATACCACTCAAAGGTTGTGTAATTAATACATCCCAGAATCGACAATTGAGATACATGGGTCCTTTATAGCTGAATAGAATTGTTGTCATCATTCTTAAGCAAACCTTAGTTATTTCATTCTAGTATGGACAATTAGTTACATGCGAACTTCTAAGATGTATTGAAGTGTAGGCATACCACTCAAAAGTTGTGTAATAAATACATCCCAGAATCGACAATTGAGATACATGTGTCCTATATAGACGAATAGAACTGTTGTCATCATTCTTAAGCAAATCGTAGTTATAACATTCTTGTAAGGACAATTAGCTTAATGCGTACTTCTTAGAAGTATTGAAGTGTAGAAATACCACTCAAATTTTTGTAATAAATATGTCCCAAAAACGACAAATAAGATACATGTGTTCTATATAGCTGATTTGAACTGTTGTCATCATTCTTAAGCAAATCGTAGTTATTACATTCTTGTAAGGACAATTAATTGCATGGGTACTTCTTAGAAGTATTGAAGTGTAAGCATACCTTTCAAAAGATTTATAATAAAGGAATCCCAGTATCGACAATTGAGATACATGAGTCCTATATAGCTGAATTGATCTGTTGTCATCATTCTTAAGCATATCGTAGATATTACATTCTTGTAAGGACAATTTTTACATGCGTCTTTTTTTCAAGTATTGAAGTGTAGGCTTACAACTCAAATGTTTTGTAATAAATATATCTTATTATCGTCAAATGAGCTACATGTGTCCTATATAGCTCAATTAAACTGTATTCATCATTCCTAAGCAAATCGTAGTTATTACATTCTTGTAAGGACAATTAGTTACATGCATAATTCTTAGAATTATTGAAGAGTAGGCATACACTCATAAGTTGTGTAATAAATACATCCCAGAAACGACAATTGAGATACATGTTTCCTATATAGACGAATTGAACTGTTGTCATCATTCTTAAGCCAATCTTAATAATTACATTCTTGTAAGGCCAATTAGTTGCATGGGTGGTACTTAGAAATATTGAAGTGTAAGCATACCTCTTAAAAGTTTTATATTAACTGCATCCCAAAATCGACAATTGTTTTCATGTGTCCTATATATATGATTTGAACAGTTGTCATCATTCTTAAGCAAATCGTAGTTATTATATTCTTGTAAGGACAATTAGTTTCATGGGTACTACTTAGAAGTATTGAAGTGTATGCATACCTCTCAAAAGTTTTATAATAAAGGAATCCCAGAATCGACAATTGAGATACATGAGTCCTATATAGCTGAATTGATCTGTTGTCATCATTCTTAAGCAAATCGTAGATATTACATTCTTGTAAGGACTAATAGTTACAAGCGTACTTCTTAGAAGTATTGAAGTGTAGGCATACCTTTCAAAAGTTTTGTAATAAATATATACCAAACACGACAAATGAGATACATGTGTTCTATATAGCTGATAGGAACTGTTGTCATCATTCTTATGCAAATCGTAGTTATTACATTATTGTAAGGACAATTAGTTGCATGGGTACAGCTTAGAAGTACCCAAGTGTAAGCATACCTCTCAAAAGTTTTATAATCAATGCATCCCAGAATCGACAATTGAGATGCATGTGTCCTAGATAGCTGAATTGAACTGTTGTCATCATTCTTAAGCAAATCGTAGTTATTACATTCTTGTAAGGACAGTTCGTTACATGCGTACTTCTTCGAAGTATTGAAGTGTTGGCATACCACACAAAAGTTTTGTAATAAATATATCCCAAAAACGTCAAATGAGATACATGTGCCCTATATAGCTGAATTAAACTGTTGTCATCATTTATAAGCAAATCGTAGTTATTACATTCTTGTAAGGACAATTAGTTACATGCATACTTCTTAGAAGTATTGAAGAGTAGGCATACCACTCATATGTTGTGTAACAAATACATCTCGTAATCATCAATTGAGATACATGTGTTATATTTAGACGATTTGAACTTTTGTCAACATTCTTAAGCAAATCGTAGTTATTACATTCAAGTAAGGACAATTAGTTACATGCATACTTCTTAAAAGTATTGAAGTGTAGGCATACCACTCAAAGGTTGTGTAATAAATACATCCCAGAATCGAAATTTGAGATAAATGTGTCCTATATAGCTGAATTGAACTGTTGTCATCATTCTTAAGTATATCGTAGTTATTACATTCTTGTAAGGACAATTTGTTACATGCGTCCTTCTTTCAAGTATTGAAGTGTAGGCTTACAACTCAAATGTTTTGTAATAAATATATCCTATTAACGTCAAATGAGCTACATGTGTCCTATATAGCTGAATTAAACTGTATTCATCATTCCTAAGCAAATCGTAGTTATTACATTCTTGTAAGGAAAATTAGTTACATACATAATTCTTAGAATTATTGAAGAGTAGGCATACCACTCTTAATTGTGTAATAAATACATCCCAGATACGACAATGGAGATACAAGTGTCCTATATAGCTGAAATGAACTGTGTTCATCATTCTTAAGCCAATTTTAATTATTACATTCTTGTAAGAACAATTACTTGCATGGGTACTTCTTAGAAGTATTGAAGTGTAAGCATACCTCTTAAAAGTTTTATATTAACTGCATCCCAGAAACGACAATTGATTTCATGTGTCCTATATATATGATTTGAACTGGTGTCATCATTTTTAATCAAATAGTAGTTATTAGATTCTTGTAAGGACAATTAGTTGCATGGGTACTTTTTAGAAGTATTGAAGTGTAAACATACCTCTCAAAAGTTTTATAATAAAGGCATCCTAGAATCGACAATTGAGATACATGAATCCTATATAGCTGAATTGATCTGTTGTCATCTTCTTAAGCAAATCGTAGATGTTACATTCTTGTAAAGACAAATAGTTACAAGCGTACTTCTTAGAAGTAATGAAGTGTAGGCGAACCACTCAAAAGTTTAGTAATAAATATATCCAAAAACCGACAAATGAGATAAATGTGATCTTTTATAGCTGAATTAAACTGTTGTCATCATCCCTCAGCAATTCATAGATATTATTTTCTAGTAAGGACAATTAGTTACATGCATATTTCTTAGGTGTATTGAAGTGTAGGTATACCACTCAAAAGATGTGTAAAAAAAAATTCCAGAATCGGCAATTGAGATACATATGTCCTATATAGCTAAATTGAACTGTTGTCATCATTCTTAAGCAAATCGTTATTATTACATTCTTGTAAGGACAATTAGTTACATGTGTACTTCTTAGAAGTCTTGAAGTGAAGGCTTACCAACCAAAAGTTTGGTATAAATATATCCCAAAAACGACAAATGAGATACATGTGCCCGATATAGCTGAATTAAACTGTTGTCATCATTCCTAAGCAAATCATAGATGAAACATTCTTGTAAGGACAATAAGTTACATGCGTACTTCTTAGAAGTATTGAAGTGTAGGCATACCACTCTAAACTTTTGTAATAAATATATCCCAAAAACGTCAAATGAGATACATGTGTTCAATGTAGCTGATTTGAACTGTTGTCATCATTCTTAAGCAAATCGTAGTTATTACATTCTCGTAAGGACAATTAGTTGCAATGCTACTTCTTAGAAGTATTGAAGTGTAAGCATATCTCACAAAAGTTTTATAATAAATGCATCCCAGAATCGACAATTGAGATACATGTGTCCTATATAGCTGAATTGTACTGTTGTAATCATTATTAAGCAAATCGTAATTATTACATTCTTGTAAGACCAATTAGTTACATGCGTACTTCTTAGAAGTAATGAAGTGTAGGCATACCACTCAAAAGTTTTGTAATAAATATATCCCAAAAAGTCAAATGAAATACATGTGTTATATATAGCTGATTTGAACTGTTGTCATCATTCTAAAACAAATCGTAGTTATTAAATTCTTGTAAGGACAATTAGTTGCATGGGTACTTCTTAGAAGTATTCAAGTGTAAGCATATCTCTCAAAAGTTTTATAATAAATGCATCCCAGAATCGACAATTGAGATACATGTGTCCTATATAGCTGAATTGAACTGATGTCATCATTCTTAAGCAAATCTAAGATAAAACATTCTTGTAACGACAATTAGTTACTTGCATACTTCTTAAAAGTATTGAAGAGTAGGCATTCCACTCATAAGTTGTGTAATAAATACATCCCAGAATCGACAATTGAGATACATGTGTCCTATATAGCTGAATTGAACTGTTGTCATCATTCTTAAGTAAATCGTAGTTATTACATTCTTGTAAGGACAATGCGTTACATGCGTACTTCTTCGAAACATTGAAGTGTTGGCATACCACTCAAAAGTTTTGTAATAAATATATCCCAAAAACGTCAAATGAGATACATGTGTTCTATATAGCTGATTTTAATTTTGTCATCATTCTTAAGCAAAACGAAGATATTACATTCTTGTAAGGACTATTTGTTTCATGGGTACTTCTTAGAAGTATCGAAGTGAAAGCATACCTCTCAAGAATTTTATAATAAATGCATCCAATTATCGACAATTGAGATTCATGTGTACTATATAGCTGAAATGAACTGTTGTCATCATTATTATGCAAATCGTAGTTATTACATTCTTGTAAGGACAATGCGTTACATGCGTACTTTTTCGAAACATTGAAGTGTTGGCATACCACTCAAAAGTTTTGTAATAAATATACCAAAAACGTCAAGTAGATACATGTGTTCTATATAGCTGATTTGAACTCTTGTCATCATTCATAAGCAAAACGAAAATATTACATTCTTGTAAGGACAATTAGTTTCATGGGTACTTCTTAGAAGTATTGAACTGAAAGCATACCTTTCAAAAGTTTTATAATAAATGGATCCCAGAATCGACAATTGAATTTCATATGTTCTATATAGCTTATTTTAACTGTTGTCATCATTCTTAAGCAAATCGTAGTTATTACATTCTTGTAAGGACAATTAGTTACATGCATACTTCTTAGAAGTATGGAAGTGTAAGCTTATCACTCAAAAGTTTTGTCATAAATATATCCAAAAAACGTCAAATGACTTACATGTTTCCTATATTGCTTAATTAAACTTTTGTCATTATTCTTTAGCAAATCGTAGTTATTACATTCTAGTAAGGACAATTAGTTACATGCATAAATCTTAGAAGTATTGAAGAGTAGTCATACCACTCATAAGTTGTGTAATAAATACATTACAGAATTGACAATTGAGATACATGTGTTATATATAGACGAATTGAACTGTTGTCATCATTCTTAAGCAAATCGAAGTTATTACATTCTTGTAAGTACAATTAGTTACATGCATACTTCTTAAAAGTATTGAAGAGTTGGCATACCAGTCATAAGTTGTGTAATAAACACATCCTATACATGTGAGATACATGTGTCCTATATAGCTGAATTGAACTGTCGTCATCATTCTTAAGCAAATCGTAGTTATTACATTCTTGTAAGGACAATTACGAACATGCGTACTTCTTAGAAATATTAAAGTGTTGGCATACCACTCAAAAGTTTTAAAATAAATATATCCCAAAAACGACAAATGAGATACATGTGCCCTATATAGCTGTATTAAACTGTTGTAAACATTTCTAAGCAAATCATAGATATTACATTCTTGTAAGGACAATAATTTACATGCGTACTTCTTAGAAGAATTGAAGTGTAGGCATACCACTCTAAAGTTTTGTAATAAATATATCCCAAAAACGACGAATGAGATACATGTGTTCTTTATAGCTGATTTGAACTGTTGTCATCATTCTTAAGCAAATCGTAATTATTACATTTTTGTAAGGACAATTAGTTGCATGGGTTCTTCTTAGAAGTATTGAAGGGTAAGCATTCCACTCATAAGTTTTAAAATAAAAAACATCCCAGAACCGACAAGTGAGATAGATGTGTCCTATATAGACGAATTGAACTGTTGTCATCATTCTTAAGCAAATCGTAATTATTACATTCTTGTAAGGACAATTAGTTGCATTTGGTACTTCTTAGAAGTATTGAAGGGTATGCATTCCACTCATAAGCTTTAAAATAAAAAACATCCCAGATTCGAAAATTGAGATACATGTGCCCTATATAGCTGAATTAAACTGTTGTCATCATTCCTAAGCAAATCATAGATATTACATTCTTGTAAGGACAATAAGTTACATGCGTACTTCTTAGAAGCATTGAAGTCTATTCATACCACTCTAAAGTTTTGTAATAAATATATCCCAAAAACGACAAATGAGAAACATGTGTTCAATATAGCTGATTTCAACTGTTGTCATCATTCTTAAGCAAATCGTAGTTATTACATTCTTGTAAGGACATTCAGTTGCATGGGTACTTCTTGGAAGTATTGAAGTGTAAGCATATCTCTCAAAAGTTTTATAATAAATGCATCCCAGAATCGACAATTGAGATACATGTGTCCTATATAACTGAATTGATCTGTTATCATAAATCTTTAGCAAATCGTAGTTATTACCATCTTGTAAGGACAATTAGTAATATGCATACTTCTTAGAAGTAATGAAGTGTATGCATACCACTCAAAAGTTTTGTAATAAATATATCCCAAAAACGACAAATGAGATACATCTGATCTATATAGCTGAATTGAGCTGTTGTCATCATTCCTAGGCAATTCATAGATATTACATTGTAGTTAAGACAATTAGTTATATGCATACTTCTTAGAAGTATTGAAGTGTAGGCATAGCACTCAAAGTTTGTGTAAAAAAATACATCCCAGAATCGACAATTGACGTACATGTGTCCTATATAGCTGAATTGAACTGTCGTCATCATTCTTAAGCAAATCGTAGTTATTACATTCTTGTAAGGACAATTAGTTACATGCGTACTTCTTAGAAGTATTGAAGTGTAGGCATACCATTCAAAGGTTGTGTAATAAATACATCCCAGAATCGACAATTGAATTACATGTGTCCTATATATCTGAATTGAACTGTTGTCATAATTCTTAAGCAAATAGTAACTATTACATTCTTGTAAGGACAATTAGTTACATGCGTACTTCTTAGAAGTATTGAAGTGTAGGCTTACCACTCAAAAGTTTTGTAATAAATATATCCCAAAAACGTCAAATGAGATACATGTGTCCTATATAGCTGAATTAAACTGTTGTCATCATTCTTAAGAAAATCGTAGTTATTACATTCTTGTAAGAACAATTAATTACATGCGTTCTTCTTAGTTGTATTGAAGTGTAAGCATACCTCGCAAATGTTTTATAATAAATGCAAGCATAAGAGTGATGACAAAAGTTATATACAACTTTGTAGGATTCATTATTCTAATTAATCCCTCTGAGATTCAGTTATTACAAATCTCTTTCGTAGGATGCCTACAGTTCCATTCGCTTAGGTAGAATTCAATCATCTCATTGCTGTTTATAAGATGCAATTATTACAATTGGTTTAAGAGTAATGCAAACAGTTTTATTCTATCTAGGTAGGAGTGGTATAGCGAATTGTCCTACCTGGATTGTAATTCTGACAATTCGATTAAGATTGAATTAAACTATTTAGATAGTAGTTATTTATCTAATATTCTTTTCTTGGATGCAATTTTTACTATTCGCTTGAGAGTGATACCAAAACTTCAATTCACCTGAGTAGGAGTCATGTATCAATTTGTACTTTATGATATGCAATTATTATTTTTCGTTTAAGATTAATTCCAAAAGATCAATTCACGTAGGTAGTGGTCATGATTCTAATTGTCCTTTCTGGGAAGTTAATCTAACAATCCGCTAGATATTGATACATATAGTTCAAATCACATTAGTGGTTTTTTTAAATCTTATTGACCTTTGGGGGTTTAAAAAAATTATAATTATCCTAGGAGTAATGCCAACAGTCCAATTCTACCTAGGTAGGAGTCATGTAAACGAAATTTCCTTTCTGGATTGTAATTTTGCATTTCGCTTAAGAGTGATGCCAACAGTTCAATTCATCTAGATATGATACTTGCAACTAGATGTAATTTCTGGGATCAAATTATTACAATACAAATAAGAGTGATGAAAACAGTTTATTACGCCTTGTTAGGAGTTATATCTCTAATTAAACCATCTGGGATGCAATATTCAAAATTCGCTATAGTGGGATGCCTACAATTCGATTCACCTAGGTAGGCGTCATTTACCTAATTGTAATTTATGAGATGCAATTATTACAATTCATTTAAGAGTAATGCCACAGTTCAATTCTACCTATGTAGGAGTAATGAATCGAAATGTCCTTTCTGCATTGTAATTCTTACAATTAGCTTAACATTGATTCCATCACTTTAATTCATCTAGATAATAGTTATTCATCTAAAACTCATTTCTGGGTTACAATTATTATTATTCGTTTAAATGTGATGCCAACAATCAATTAACCTAGGTAGGTGTCATGTATCCTATTAATCTTTCAGTGATTGAATTTAACGAAATTCGCTTACAAGTGATGCCAACTATTCTATTCCCCTGGGTAAGAGATATGTTTCTAATTGTCGATATACGCATTAGTAACAATTCGCATTAGAGTGATGACAATAGTTTTTGTCAACTAGATTTGAGTCAGGTATCTAGTTGTACTTTCAGAGATGTAATTATTACAATTCGCTGAAGTGTGATGCCAACATTTCAATTAACTTAGGATGGAGACATGTATCTAATTGTCATTTCTTAATTACAATTATTACAATTGGTTTTCCAATAATGAAAACCTTTCGATTCACAAGTTAGGAAACACGAATCTTAATTGCCTTCATGAGATGCTATTATTCCTATTCGGGTAAGCGTAATGCCAACTGTTCAATTCCCAAGAGAGCGGTCAAGTTTCTAATTATCCCTTCTAGATTGTAAATCTTACAATTCGCTTAAGAGTGATGCAATCAGTTCAATTCACTTAGGTGGAGTCATGTGTCTAAATGTCGTTTCGGAGATTCATTTAGTTTTATTTGCTTAAGAGTAATGTACACAGTTCAATTCACCTAGGTAGGAGTCATTTGAAAAAATGCACTAAATGGTTTGCAGTTATTAAAATTAGCATAGAATTTATTACAAGGTTTTTAATACGTCTAGAAGGGAGTCATTTAACTAATAGTCTTATCTGGGATGCAATTATTGTTATTCGTTTAAGGGTAATGCCAACAGTTCAATTCACTTAAATAGGATTCATGTAACTAGTAGTCATTACTGGGATGGAACTATCACAGAAAGAATAAGAGAGATGACAACAGTTTTAAACAGCTATCTAGGACTCATTTCAATAATAAATTCTTCTGAGATTCAGTTATTACAAATCTCTTTCGTAGGATGCCTACAGTTCGATTCTCTTATGTAGAAGTTAATTATCTCATTGCCGTTTATAAGATTCCATTATTACAATTGGTTTAAGAGTAATGCGAACAGTTTTATTCTACCTAGGCAGGAGTGGTATAGCGAATTCTCCTACCTGGATTGTAATTCTGACAATTCGCTTAAGATTGAAACACATTCATTAAATTATTTAGATAGTAGTTATTTATATAATATTCTTTTCTGGGATGCATTTTTTACTATTCGCTTGAGAGTGATACCAAAACTTCAATTCACCTGAGTAGGAGTCATATATCAATTTGTACTTTCTGAGATGCAATTATTATTTTTCTTTTAAGATTAATCCCTACAGATCAATTCACATAGGTACTGGTCATGATTCTAATTGTACTTTCTGGGAAGTTATTCTAACAATCAGCTAGATATTGATACATATAGTTCAAATCACATTAGTGGGTTTTGAATCTTATTTACCTTTCGGGGTTTCAAATATTATAATTATCATAGGAGTAATGCCAACAGTCCAATTCTACCTAGGTAGGAGTCATGTAAACGAAATGTCCTTTCTGGATTGTAATTATTGCATTTCGCTTAAGAGTTAATTCCAACAGTTCAATTCATCTACATATGATACTTTCAACTAGATGTAATTTCTGGGATCAAATTATTTCAATACAAATAAGAGTGATGAAAACAGTTTATTACGCCTTGTTAGGAGTTACATCTCTAATTAAACCATCTGGGATGCAATATTCAAAATTCGCAATAGTGGGATGCCTACAATTCGATTCACCTAGGTAGGAGTCATTTATCTAATTGTCCTTTATGAGATGCAGTTATTGCAATTCATTTAAGAGTAATGCCAACAGTTCAATTCTACCTAGATAGGAGTAATGAATCGAAATGTCCTTTCTGTATTGTGTTACTTACAATTGGCTTAATATTGGTTCCGTCACATTAATTCATCTAGATAATAGTTATACCTCTAAAACTCAATTCTGGGATACAATTATTATTAATCGTTCAAAAGTGATGCCAACAATTCAATTAACTTAGGTAGGAGTCATGTATTCTATTGATCTTTCAGTGATTCAATTTAAAAAATTCGCTTAAAAGTGATGCAAACTATTCAATTCTCCTGGGTAAGAGATATGTTTCTAATTGTCCATGAACGCATTAGTAACATTTCGCATTAGAGTAATGACAATTGTTATTGTCAACTAGATTTGAGTCAGGTATCTAGTTGTACTTTCAGTGATGTAATTATTACAATTCGCTGAAGAGTTTGTCAACATTTCAATATATCTAGGTAGGAGTAATGTATCCATTAGTATTCTTTTAAATCAAATAATACAATTCGCATAAGAGTGATACGAATAGTTCCATTCATCTGCACAGGAGTCTTGTATAATAGCTGCTATTAATACAATTCCTTTAAGAGTGGCGGCATCAATTCAATTTACCAAGTAGGAGTCATATACATAAGTACACTTAAAGAATGTAATTATTACAATTCACTGAAGTGTGATGCTAACATTTCAATTAACTTAGGAAGGAGGCAAGTACCTAATTGTCATTTCTAAATTACAAGTATTACAATTGGTTGTCGAATAATGATAATCTTTCAATTCACAAGGTAGGAAACACGAATCTAAATGTCCTTCATGAGATGCAATTATTCCTATTCGGGTAAGCGTAATGCCAACTGTTCAATTCCCTAGTTAGAGGTCAACTTTCTAACTATCCCTTCTAGATTGTAAATCTTACAATTCGCTTAAGAGTGATGCAATCAGTTCAATTCACTTAGGTAGGAGTCATGTGTCTAAATGTCGTTTCGGGGATTCATTTCGTTTTATTTGCTTAAGAGTAATGTACACAGTTCAATTCAGCTAGGTAGAAGTCATTTGTCCAACTGCACTATCTGGTTTGCAGTTATTAAAATTCGCATAGAATTGATAACAAGATTTTAATACATCTAGAAGGGAGTCATTTAACTAATAGTCTTTTCTGGGATGCAATTATTGTTATTCGGTTAAGAGTAATGCCAACAGTTCAATTCACCTAAATAAGATTCATGTAAGTAATAGTCATTTCTGGGATGTAATTATCACAATACGAATAAGAGTGATGACAAAATTTTATTCACCTATGTATGATTCATTTCTCTAATTAATCACTCTGAGATTCAGTTATTACAAATATCTTTCGTATGATGCCTACAGTTCGATTCACTTAAGTAGAAGTCAATTATCTCATTGACGTTTATTAGATGCAATTATTACAATTGGTTTAAGAGTAATGCAAACAGTTTTATTCTTCCTAGGTAGGTGTGGCATAGCATATTGTCCTACCTGGATTGTAATTCTGACAATTCGCCTAATATTCAAACCCATTCTATAAATTATTTAGATAGTAGTTATTTATCTAATATTCTTTTCTGGGACGCAATTTTTACTATTCGCTTGAGAGAGATACCAAAACTTCAATTCACCTGAGTAGGAGTCATGTATCAATTTGTACTTTCTGAGATGCAATTATTATTTTTCGTTTAAGATTATTCCCAAAAGTTCAATTCACGTAGATAGTGGTCATGATTCTAATTGTCCTTTCTGGGAAGTTATTTTAACAAACTGCTAGATATAGTTACATATAGTTCAAATCACATAAGTGGTTTTTGAATCCTATTGATCATTCAGGGATACAAATATTATAATTAGCCTTGGAGTAATCCCAACAGTCCAATTCTACCAAGGTAGGAGTCATGTTTCGAAATTTCCTTCTGGATTGTAATTATTACATTTCGGTTAAGAGTGATGCCAACAGTTCTATTCATCTAGATATGATTATTGCAACTAGTTGTTATTTCTGGGATGGAATTATTACAATACAAATAAGAGTGATGTCACCAGTTTTTTACGCCTAGTAAGGAGTTAAATCTCTAATTTAACCATCTGGGTTGCAATTATCAAAATTCGCATTAGTGGGATGCCTACAATTCGATTCACCTAGGTAGGAGACATTTATCTAATTGTCCTGTATGAGATGCATTTATTACAATTCATTTAAGAGTAATGCAAACAGTTTAATTCTACCTTCCTAGGAGTCATTTATATAAAAGTCGTTTCTGGATTTCAACTCTTACAATTAGATTAACATTGATTCCATCACTTTAATTCATCTAGATAATAGTTATTTATCTAAAACTCTTTTCAGGGATGCAATTATTACTATTCGTGTAAAAGTGATGCCAACAATTCAATTAACTTATGTGGGATACATGTATCCTATTGATCTTTCAGTGATTCAATTTAAAAAATTCGCTTAAAAGTGATGCCAACTATTCAATTCTCCTGGGTAAGATATATGTTTCTAATTGTCCATATACGCATTAATTACATTTCACATTAGAGTGATGCCAATAGTTCTTGGCAACTAGATTGGAGTCATCTATCTAGTTGTAGTTTCTGAGATGTTATTATTTCAATTTACTGAAGAGTTTTGTCAACATTTCAATACATCTAGGTAGGAGTAATGTATCTATTAGTATTTCTTTAAATCAAATAATACAATTCGAATAAGAGTGATACTAACAGTTCCATACATCTGCATAGGAGTCTTGTATATAAGCTGCTATTAATACAATTCCTTTAAGAGTGGAGCCATCAACTCAATTCACCTAGGTAGGAGACATATATCTAAGTACACTTTATAGATTGTAATTATTACAATTCGCTGAAGTGTGGTGCCAACATTTCAATTAACTTAGGAAGGAGACATGTATCTAATTGTCATTTCTTAATTGTAATTATTACAATTGGTTTTCGAATAATGATAACCTTTCGATTCACAAGGAAGGAAACACGAATCTAAATGTCCTTTATGAGATGCAATTATTCCTATTCGGGTAAGCGTAATGCCAACTGTTCAATTCTCTAGGTAGAGGTCAAGTTTCTAATTATCCCTTTTAGATTGTAAAATGCGCAAAATCAGCACGAAATGTTTGTTCTTTCAAACACACATGGTATACCATCCAAAATAATATGTATGTTACTAAGCGACTAAACGTCGACCAAACTGTCCAGTTTTCCTACTCGTCATCCCCCTCCTCCACTACTTCCACTACTCCTTCCACTAATACATTCGTGACTGGTTTTTCCAAATTAATTTTTAAAAAGGCAACAATTTTTGATTTGGATGTAAGTACTGCTAATGTTATCTTTTCGTTCGAACCAAATAACTTCGAGCAAAATAGTCAAGACGGAGTGTTTGAATCCTCGGGGGAAGCTGTTTATTCACCTGTACATGTGAAGTGACACATAGTAAACAACCACGAATTAAAGTTGGTGGACCGTAGGAAAGTTCATGTAATAGCTGTCAATAAAATGCGAAATTCGTTTAACTCGAATGATGCGCTAATCAATTACTTTGCGACACTTACACGTTCTCTAATTTTCAACTTTTTTCGTAATGTTTCCAAGCAATTTGTCAGCGTTTTGGTGAGGAATTTGGCCACGTTTAAAAGCCAATGGACCAAATACACGCCTATTTTTGTTATGATGGCTAGGCTAAACGATAGGTTTCAGGAAAACCAACTAAATACACAACTTACTGGTGTTTCGTATAAAATGCGCACCACATTCAATAGTTACATGTATAAATACATTTGTATAGTGCGATTGATGGTCGACATTATGTCGTAAACCTCTCATCCTTTGTTGGTATTCCAGGGATTTCTTCCATTTACGAGGATAAAGAGCCAGGAGAAATAACCATTGACAACACGCATGACAATCTCGAACACTATTCTCATCGAATAGTACTATTCAAAGCAATTTTATCTGATTTGTATTATTTGAGCAAGTACTTGGAAGCCATACCTGATGGAAAACACACACTTGTAGTGAAAATCATCGATTCATTCACGGGAAATAGCGGTATCGTTTTCAAAAAAGATCTAGCCAATTTATTTCACGAAAGTGATGGTTTCCAAGTCGTTGAAAATATTCAGAGGAACCTCGTCATCAGTTCAAATGCTTCCCCTGAAGTTCTAAACGATTGTTTCCAATTCGAGGATGGTGCAAACACAAACATTTTATTCCACAAAAACTCTATCGCGTCTGAAGGCAAGTTGGTTTTAGATACCAAAAATTTGAAATTTACTCCTGGATCGTATGTAGATAATATACAATCTGTCGAAGTGAATTGCGAGTTGTTCAAGTTTAATACCTCAAATACCCATAACAATAACCATGGGAATGTATCATATGTATATTGTGGTGATCAACAAAGTCGTGCCAGTTTAATTTACAGCTGAATTCAGATTTGGACAATGAGATACTAACGATTATGATTTACTTTATACATGAAATATCGATAGCTTCCTTCAATACCATATTGCGATTTATGAAAAGTTATCCAACTGCATTCTATAGCAAGTTTGTAATTGCCAGCATTACCGATATGTAGAAATATAAATTAAACACATATTACGACGAAATCCATCATGATAAAATGTTGAATTATTTATGGGTATCTAGTTCGAGTAAAATAATTAAATATATCGAGAGAGGAAATAGTTCAGATAACATTTACATCAAAGGTTTTCATGGTATAAATGATAAAATTGTGGTGTATGTGGAAACATTATTTCTATTTCGCATACACGATTTTGCTGTACAGATAGGCTCGCATGTTTAAAAGGATATACAATTTTAACCACGCTATATACACTGTCTACCAAAAAGTAATTGGGCACCCGTGAAGATAGGTAATTCAGTTCGTCAGTTGACTTGTGTTTCACGGCCTTCGGCTTAGGACCGCTGGTGTTTGTCTGAGGTAGAATGAACTCAGAGGCCTATTATAAGATTCTGGATAGTTAAATGCTCCCAACATTGTTGCGTTTTTACGGAATGGACCCGTGTTACTTCCAGGATGAGAATGCCAGGTACCATGTTTCAAGGGCTACTATGCAGTGGTACCCCGACAACAATGTTCGCCGATTGGACTGGTCCGCCCAGAGCCCCGACCTCAACCCTAAAGAACATCTTTGGGACGAATTGGATCGCCGGGCGAGAGCTCATCAGGCGTGGACAAAATCCATTGCTCGACTCATGGAATGGTTGCAAGAGGAATGGCGACGAATCCCCGTGGATGTCCTGCAAACACTCGCAGAGAGCATGCCAGACAGGGTGGCTGCTGTTATAGCCGCAAGAGGCGGCCCTACGATATTCTAACAGGGTGACAACCACCGAGCAAACATTGTGGACAGGTGTCCAATTACTTTTTGGTAGATAGTTTATAATCAAATATACTTCGAATTTATATGCAATTAGTAATCTCGACACATCCAACCAAGCCGAGTCAGATTTGTGTTTGTTACAATTCCTTCAATCCCTTTCCCAATTTTAATATCGTAGATGATAGACCATCTATTGTGGTTATACGTTGGGAGTCTGAGGAATATGAACCACCTTTAGGAATTATTTGGGTAAATATTTGTGCAAAATATAACAATTTTACAGTGTGCGTGTTTTCTAAATCGAAATACAACACTAAAAATATTCGCCCGAAAGTATATTTCAATTTGAAATAAACAAATTCAATACGAACAATAGAAGAGGAAACTCAAACACAAAAACTTAAAAAAAACATACCCTTCTATCTATTTGGTACATTCGGGTAAAAAGGGTATTTAAGCACCCCGTATAGAGTACGTAGATAGTGAAAATAAATTTTACTACAAAATTTTAATCCATCAGCCTAGGGGAAAAAAAAACTTTACGGTCACACGCTACACATCTAATTATACTTGTATGAAAACGACAAAAATTTAAAAAATATTTTATGTATTACAAATAACACCTTTCATTTTAAAAAACAATTTTCGGGTGAAAGAAAACCGCAATTTTGACCTTTTTGATGATATGGTAAGTTGTATTGTGCTCGAAGGCACTCAATGACAGTAAGACATGGCGGCTAAGATATTAGCAGTTATATTTTTTTCAACAATTTGATTGACAATGCAAATGTTTCGAAAACTAAAACTACTAGTGCTACTTTAAACACTAAAGAAGAACATACAGAGAAGCTGGAATTGGTAAACATAAATTTACAAAACAACACCTTCGATTGACAATTTTTTTTTAATATATGATTATGCCGTCCATCATGACTATCATATTTATGCAAATAATGCAGATGATTACAATTATAAAAATCATAATCATATTGATATGTTTTAGCACATATTACATTTATTTATGTAAGCCATTACTGAAAAAAAAAAAAATTTTTTTTTAAATAATCTTTTTAATTTTTCTCTACTTTTTTTATATATAGTCTGATATTCAGAGTGTTGTAGCAAACTTGTAGTTGGTGTAAGTAAAGAAACACATCAAAGTGCTCCAGATGGCTACGAAAATAAACGTCAACATTATTTGCAGAGTCGACCGAAATGACTTATTATAACAAAGTCGGAAATAAGGATGACGATGAATCAATTGCCCTTTTCATTGATCGGCTGACGAAAAATGTTTTATCATGCAAAGAAGATGGCTATTTCCTTACCTTCATCAAGAAAGGTATGAAAAAAACTAAAAAGGTATATGTAAACACAGTTTGTGAGATTTTAAAATTAGCCAAGGATCGACGATTACATCACACAAAGTAATCACGTGATGAACTCTATGACTTGTTACTTCTACCCACGCGTGACGAAGAACAACTGCCATTACTAATAAAATAACTGATACAATAAATAAATGTATTGTTTTATTGGTGAAAAATGCAGTTATTTCCGAGAATAGTATCGAAACACCCCCCCCCCCCCCCAATACAATCCTCTATCGGTCATGTTTATTCGAGAGTTCATTTTAGATGTGTAGAGTGTAAAGTCCAAAACTTGATCTGGATTTTGTGCACTAAAAGTTTTCAATTGATTTGACAACATCGTATCATCATCATTGCTGTCCATATTGTTCCAATCGATACGAGATCCATTCGAGTTGACTTTGAGGGCCAGTAGGTATTGTAAACGAAATTGCAATAATGTTTTGAAAACATCATCTTTTACTACTTTAAGAGGATGAATACTCGTAGTAGGTGGGTTAAATATGGCATCTTTTTTTTAAAAGGCTGCTAATTTACTGGTGTCAGCATAATTATCGATAGAAGATAGTTGGATGGAAACATGATTCGCTAATTCGACAACTCCTTCGTGCGCGTTCTTCCACATCATCACGAACATGATCGGTGTATATTCCATCGTTCGAAATACCTCAAATCTTTTGTTTTAATTCCAATTACAGCTTTGATATATCATCTATGTAATCTTGACCTTATAGGTTTTGCAAGTTGAATGTATCTAACATGGTCAAAAACACGTCGGCGACTGCAGTCATGATCAATACAACATCAAGTATGGGCGCCCAAGAAAGAGAAACTGCAGCAAATGCTCTAACGACGAATCCCACCATTTTCAAAGTAGTCGATATCAAGCTCCCATAACAAATTCTATCGTAAAGGCTCTGAATAGATAAATTCCCAACTCATGATTCAAGATCTTTGCACATGTTTCGATCATTGTGGGTCCGATATGTTTGACTAGGGTCTTGAGAACCATATTCAGACCGACCTCACCGAATAATTGCAGTAGGAACTCGTTACTACCCAATCCTTAGATGCAAGAGATTATTATATCGGCAATTACGTCGGAAATATCTTCTGTATTGGATAAATCATCGGGATATTTGGTCGGAAAACCACCCACTAAACCAAGCATTTTATATTCGTCGATTTGGCATTTACTGTTATCTGTATTTTTTAAGTGGTATTGCACCGAATCGGCTTGTGGTCCAATTCGAACCCGAGTATCTTTATCGGAAACTATGGATTCGACATCGCGGGTCAGTATCAAAGGCTCCACAAGCCTACCCCCTCCCCCATACTCTGTGGTCCAAAATAAATGTCTTGGTGTTTTTCCTGTGATGCTCATGTCGCTGAGTTTAATGTCTGGATTTATGCAGAACGCCTCGTGATTGACAAAGTTATTCCATTCCGCTACATAATCGGGTATTTGTCCCGTTGGTGGTACTTGTGGGCTCTTGACATCGTACTGATCGATTCCATGAGCGAAGTCCACGAAACTGTATTCGATAATCTGGCACAAGTAATTTCCGATGAAAAAGCCTATCATTTTATTATCTAAATGGTGTGTGCATTCGTCACCCCCCAGAAACATGATAAAATTATCGCAATAATATGAGTTTAGACAAAAGTGTATTGTTTCGTCACCCATCTCTGTCACATACAACGAAGAATCGACATCGAAACCAGTTTCAATCATATTTACATGCGGAATAATCGTGCCTTCTTTTACGCGCCAATAATAATCTATTCCCAACAGGTAGGCTTCTTGATGAACCAACATGCACGCATCAGAGTGGTCGCTCCAATAGTTATTTCATCCATGATATTTCGATTCGGGATCTTTGGTTGGAAAACATGCTCCTTGGCACGCAATCACATTTGAATTACCACTCTTGAATATTTTAGGGACAATTCGAGGCGTGCTTTTTTTTCCCCCGCGGATAATGCAGATTGCATCGATATGCATCACAGAATCGTTTTCAACCTTTAAGACGAACTTGATAGCAATAATAAAATAAAATCCAAGTTTGCCTTTTGTAAGCCTACATCTTGACGAATTTCTACATATATATGGGAAAATATTTGTGGCACTCGCAGCAAGTATTCGTTATAAGTGAATATTTTTTGTCTTTCAAAAACATTTCTCAAAGCATTTGAATAATCCATGTGCGTTGGTCCGGTGAAATTAATCCACTTTTTATATTTAAAAAAAATTTTATAAATCATACCTCAGTTACTATTGGAATCATTGCGGCATAAACGATTTCTACAATCGTACTCGAAAGGATAATAGTTTCGTTCACTTTCAACAGCCATTGTGGCGATATTCGATGACATATGGGGAACGGATCTTTTGTGATTGGACACGAAAACATTGTTTACGTTTTCCACAAGTTTCTCGTTTCGTCCTGGATCTCAACTGCTTGTGAAGTAGGTTTCAATTTTTTTCACGATTGGCTCGGAAATATCTCTCAGTAAAACATTATTTGAAAGGAAATAGTGATAATAAAAGTTTAATTGCAGCTGCAAGTATAAGTTTTGTAGTGGTGGGTTCGTGTTTTACCACGAACAAAACAAGCTGTGTAGTTCGAAGTAATTGATGAATTTAGTTTTGTAGCCGATGTTTATGCATTTTGTTTCGTGAAGAACATCGAGTCGTTTTACTGCTTTATTAGAGTGCTCCGATTCTATATATACTTCTTGAAATAAGACCATGCTTTGTATATATAGAAATTTATGAATCGATATAAACGACGAAGACAAAAACACGCTGTTGTTGGCTCACTTGTCGGAAATTGTCTTTTTTTGCTGTGAAATTGCAATTTCAAAATACATCGATATCCTTCCCCTCGAAACCATTTTCGATGATTACTCGGACGTTATGTTTGTTAACTGCAATTTTGCGGAATTTGAGTCGCATTCGCACAAAGTGCGTTATTACTTGTGTAATTAGACTGACGAATCAAACTTGGAAATTCTACTCTCTCCCCACACATCTCGAACCCTGATACTAAACAAGAGTTCGTTTGACAATTCTTGTGTCTTGTACAGGCGTTTCACACCCCAACGCCATTTTGATTCGATAGAGTTAATTTCCAAGATACAAAAATCCATAAATATGTTTGTTCCTTTTGACGACAACATGCACGACGAGGAACGAATTAACATCGAAATGTTGAAACTTTTTTTTTACCAATGCATCAATAAAATGGACAATTTCGAGTTGAGGAATGATTACTTTGTTCTGCCCCAGATTTCATACTCGTGTTCAAACAGGGAATTCGAGCACTTCATAAATCTACTCTGTCGCGAAAAGGACTTGGTCAACATCCTATTTGAAAATCAACAATGCGAAAATGCAAATGATTCAATCATCTTTACGAAAAAAAAAAAGAAGAAAAAAAAAACAATTTATTTACTCAAATATCCATCTTGTCAAAAGGACGCCTGCCGATTCCATGCCCCATTGAGAATTGGCCAAGTTGACGACTGATCATGATGGGATTTCGACTGCAGGCACCTAGGACAAGTTGTACCTAAAACACAATGATAAAATTTCTTCCTTTCTATGAAGGGTTGAAAAAAGTGAAAATAAAAACATGTAAGGAAAGAACTTTTTTTTTTCAATACACATGTGTATATAAGAAAACATGCAATGACAAACTCCAAAGATTATTTATCTGTCGGAAATGGTTCTCGAAAACCTAGAACAGAAAGTCGTTAAAGTGAACCGATGTTTGAGTAAACTACGAAACCTGTTTCTGGAAATTGTAAAGATTGCCATGTCGAGAGAGACGACAGCAACTGCGTCAAAGACGACAGAGCCAACCTCGACTATGGAGGCTGCTGTGGAGAAAATGGCTAGAGAGGTTTAAGTCCCAGCTGCTGTCATTGGCGAACCCATAAAAAAATAAAAAACTAATGAAAAACAAAAATGTTCCATAAAAAATATGAGGTGTTGTCGCCATCAACAGCCCAGCCATCATCACCGGAAGATTCCATTCAGGTCCATCACAGCGGTGAGGAAAAGGATTACTGGAAACAAAAAAAAAAACTTTGAAAGATGCAGTTACGTCGAAAAAAAATATAACAAAATCGAGTAAAACAGAAACGCTATAAAACCAGGATGATCATTCGACCGTTCTCACAGATGGCTCGATCATGTTGAAAGCATCGGAGCTCTCGAGTAAAAGCAAAGCCGTCGATTCGGAATTGATGAAACAGTTTGGTGACTCCGAAAATTCGTATAGATTTACACATCAAGTGTAATCATCAGTACGTAAATTTCGCCGCTCAAACTGAGACGAGATTGAAACCAACACACTCGTATGTAAATTATTCAAACACCAAAAATAATAACCAAGCCATGAAATTATCACAGGTGAAGACACTCGAACGAAGCGGTCTATTCGTCATCGAGTCACTAAAACATACATATCTAATTTCTTGTAAATATCCATGTAAACATAGCGAATCTAGGCTGGTTGAATTCCTTCAGATTCCGCAAGGATGTGTTGAAATAAAAGAAAAATTGTTTTTTGCCGCCTGTCGTGAATTCGTCGAGGAAACACACAGTGTTCTGTGCAGCTAATGCTCGGTCGACTTGAATGGATTCGATCTGTACTGGTACGATAACGGTACTTATTGGAAATATCACATTTACATCATGTTTGCCAACAAGGGGAGGCCTGTGGAGAACAGTTTTTGTTTGACGGCAAATGTCTGTGGTCGGGTGGAAAATCAGTTCAAAAATAATTTAATAAACATCTTTAAAAAATGACAGTAAAATCTTCATAACAATGGCGATGAGAAAGGAAATAAAGATGGCGGCAATCTCACGGACATCATTAACTGTGAAAAAAAACCAACTTGAAATTACCAATGTGTCGAGCCAACGAATTAAATGTCATCACCATCCCGTAAATGGTTTTATGAAATGATTACGAGTATAGCAGAGTGTTGAGACTATCTGTGAAAGAGTACATAAAGTGGATGTTGGAGTTTCAATTGCACAGATACAATGAAAATAACAATTACTTCGATTTCTTTGGTTTTGTACGAAATTTGTTGAAAACAGATTGTTGTAATTTGACAAAGAATTTTGAAAACCTGCACGAAAAATACTTTGCACATGAAAATTAAATTAACTTTGTCAAGAAAAAAAGATGTAAAAAGAAGACATCTATAAATACTGAACAAAAAAAAAGTATACACAGAAAAAATACTTTTTTATTTATTCTTTTACCCCATATATTGTAGTAACCGTCATTATTCATAACAAAGGGTTAATTGTGTTTTTAAGTAGCGTTATATATATATATATATATATATATATATATATATATATATATATAAGGAAGTAAAACAAATACCAAAGAGGTGCAGGGTTATAAATTTTGTATCTCGAGCATTTCATTTTATATTTGCATACTTGTACAAGAATTATGTTTCCATCTGGAATCGTGTGTAAGAGGTGCTTTTCAAAAAGCTCTGCAAGCCCGACATTTTTCAGTTGATGACAATTATGCTTTCCAATATCGAAGAGGGCAGAATAGAAGAATTTATCGATAGATTTAACAATGAAATCAAACTCGCTTCCCTACATGAATCATGTAATGAATTTATTTCACAAATGTCTGATTTACCATACGACCATTTAACGAAATTTCTTGAGATTTTCAACAATAGAAATATGAAGATGAATGGAAATGATGATGCTGGTGGGTCTCAAATCGGATAGAGTATATAAAAAAACTTTTTGAAAAAAAGATGGAAATCACCCGATATGGACAATCAATCGTTAAATTTATGGAAACTAATTTCCATATATCAGTCTCGAGGTAATATCGACTATATACGGTAACCCTGTGCGAGTTTTACGACAAATCCGGTTTGAAACTTTTGTCACGTGGAATGAGGCCAAAACTAAATTTACGGAAATTTTCAACAACTCTATCATCCAACGAGAGATTAAAAAACCTATCCCAAACATTGCCTATATCAAGAGCAAATTATAAAATTTTTATAAAAAACGAGTAATGTAAAAAAAATTATTATTTTTCTGCTTTGGTGAGTACGTATAAATTGTCGGCATAGAAACAATTTGTCTCACACCAAGGCTCTCATCGTTCCTTCATGGTTCAAACTTCAGTTGATTCATGGTAGTGATGAAGCCGCTGGGTATGACTTGAAGGCGACTCACGACATTGGAATTCAACCAGGCCAAGTGGCCAATGTCGATGTCGGCCTGGCGTGTCAAATACCCAAAGGCTATTATTGGTTTTATTACGAGTCATTCGGGGCTGGCATTCAACCTTCGAATATACACTTATGATGGAATTATAGATTCAGACTACAGAGGAGATATCTTTGTGCAGCTGGAAAATCAAAAAAACTCGACATTCGAAGCTGAAAAAAAAATCTTGTATAGCTCAATGATGAATTTTACAATATACGGCAAGACGGCAAGGTACCTCGGGATTTGAATCTTCTTCATCGCCACCACTGCCATCATCACAATTACCGACACTGACTCAAACCATCAAAGTGAATCCTGTGGCCCATCGAGAATAACTTACCTGGAGGCCATTTTCCTTACCCGTGTGGCATCGCTTGTCGCTGGCCGAAATGCAAGAGTATTTATTGAAAGCAAAATCAGAATTAATAAAAAAAAGTGTACGTATTTTACAAAATAAAAAAAATAAAGATAAAAAAACCATAGTTAATTTTTTTTCCATTCAACCCATTCTCTCTCTCTCTCTCTCTCTCTCTCTCTCTCTCTCTCTCTCTCTCTCTCTCTCTCTCTCTCTCTCTCTCTCTCTCTCTCTCTTATATATATATATATATATATATATATATATATATATATATATATATATATATATATATATATATATATAAGGAATTCACCCACACACATATAAGACAATATGGAAGATAAATATATAATGATAAAAAACTTTCATTTTTTTTTTTGGCAAGGATAATAAACATAAACATTGGTTTCGAGGAAAGGATGCGGCAAAAATGTTGGAATACAAGGATACTTGCGATGCCGTTCGGAGACACGTTCCCATAGATGAACAGACAAAGTACAGACAACGTGTAGAATCAAATAGTTTACCATCATCGAGCTATCATGGAAATTCGAGAACCATTTCCATCACGGAAATAGGCCTATATAATTTGATTATGAAATCGCGATTGTTGACTGGAAAATATTTTAAAGATTGGGTAGTGTTCCAGATTCTACCGACTGTTGACAAAAATGGCAACAAAATGTTGGCAGAGGAATCGATAACGATCGCGAACGATTGAAGGGTGAAATCAGACGATTGACAAAAAATTTCAGTTTGAAAAAGAAAAAACGTTTGCAATTGGAGAAGAAAATGATAATATAATAGTAAGTTTTTGCAAAATTATGCAAAGAAAAGATATATCCGTATTTATAATTTTTTAAATTGCTTTCATACTGTTTATTGTTCATGTTTCCATTCGTATATCGTTGGTGTACAGGCGATCCAATTTATCACAAAAATACGTAGAATCTGGTATGAACTACATACACTTGTTGACTGGTTTCAAAAAACTACCGACCATCGTGTTGAAGGAGTATGTGAATGCAGATGACGGCGAAAATGGCGACAAGTTGTTTCTACAAAATAAATGCCGATTTGGCCATTACCTACGCGAAAAAAACGAGCCAGTATCTTGCAGCTCGATTTCTAGCGACAATAATGGCGAATTCGACTAGAAGTTTTTCCCAACCGAAACAATTATCAATCACATGTTGTATCGAGGTGCCTACTGTATGCCTTCAGAGAAGCAGCTGCTTGTTATCCACATCCGGGTAAAATAATTTGCGTGAATGACAATTACATTTGCCTTCCGCGCCATCTGCACTTGTTTGGAGGGATCGGTTCCAACTTGATTGTCAGTTGTAATGGATCGATAGTGGATAGAGCGACGAATACAATGTACACCGATATGGTACCCAGCACGTTCAGGATAGAGGATATGGTACCCAGCACGTTCAGGATAGAGGATATGGTACCCAGCACGTTCAGGATAGAGGATATGGTGCCCAGCACGTTCAGGATAGAGGATATGGTACCCAGCACGTTCAGGATAGAGGATATGGTACCCAGCACGTTCAGGATAGAGGATATGGTACCCAGCACGTTCAGGATAGAGGATATGGTACCCAGCACGTTTAGGATAGAGGATATGGTACCCAGCACGTTCAGGATAGAGGATATGGTACCCAGCACGTTTAGGATAGAGGATGTGGACGAAAAGTTGGATGATGGAGATTACCAGATCGTGTGCGCCGAGCAATCAGGCACTTTGTAAAATAGATTGATCCTGTTGAATAATGGACCACAGTTCAAGTACATGCCAAATAAATGTGCTTCGATAATATTCAATGCACCGGAAAACGCGATGCCCGATTACTCCACCGGTAATTGTGACTCTGGACCACAAATTTTAAACTTGAATTACGACCCCAAACTTCCATGTACGAAATGTGTTTCGAAAAATGCTGGAAGTGACCCGACCATACAAGGAGCCCAATATGCATTAAATATAGCACGCTCGTGCATGAACCTAAATACCGATAATTCTTTGTACAAGCAATTTTAAATACCTTGCCCTTTCGAGACAATTAAGAACCCTGCAAAAGATTCATGCGAACATGCAATTTTACTCGCGACTAATACCTATAGTCTATTGGCTTTAGAAAAAATATTGGAACAAAAATAAAAAAGAACAAAAAATATTGAAATAAGTAAATAGAAAAAATTAAAAAAAAAAAATGTTTACTGTAGACGGCGGCTATGAGAGAGGAAGTTAATTGTTGTTATTTTACCAGTCGCTGAGAAGAAACTCGGCACGATGGATACCCCTGGTGAAACTACTGAACAACAACAGCAGTCCGAACCACAACTGTATCAACTCGACAATAGCGCTAATACTTTAACTAATCTCATGGTGGAAGATCTCAAAACAGTCAAGTGAAAAAATTACGAATGTTGTGACGATGACGAAGAAGATCAAGACATTGCATCATCTATTCAAGCACCAATCAACCAACAACCAGCTGTGAAATATCAACAGGTCGAGAACAAAACATGTCTACCGTACACATTGTTGTAGATAATTCCCAAGTAAAGTTTGTTTCAATGTTGGGTGATATTGATTGCAACTACTTCAAGTTTTATTGCAACGATCAAATAAAGGTGAATGCGAGTAATTATCGCTCTGAAGATTATGAAATTACCACCTTTATCCGACTCATGGCGAAATACCTTCAGTTGTTTAACCTACTGGGTTCAAATATTAACCTCGTCAATCTCAACGATGTCGACGAGACAAAGATAAGCTCTCAAATTCCATTTGTTGGAAACGAACCGTTGAGAAAATATGTCTTTTTCGCGATAGATCGCAATTTACTGAAAGAGATTGTTTGCAAAAATCATAGTGGGGGAAGTTTCAATTCGTGGTACTTTATCACAGACAAGGTGATCCAATACACTTTTTCGACCATGGAAGAAGTAAATATGGAATGTGTAGATCAGATGATTGAACTAAAACAAAGATCTCCCTTCCTTCTACTCCAGAACAAAAATAGCAAGTTTTTGAATCACAAACTCATGGATTTTTTTTTGTGTTTTTGTTTGTGCAGTGCGGTGTATAGGACTGTCAAGCAAGGTGGGGAAAGACCATCTCCGTTAGAAAGTGTTACTGGTCAACTTAATCTAATTTTATTACTAGTATCTAGTTATTACTGGGAGACTCTTAGTTCCAGTTTATTATTCCAATACATTTTTCGAAGATCCATTTAGTTATGCTATTGGGTACCTTCGGGGTGATCTGCATGCATTAAGGAAGAAAAAGGTGGGAAACGGGAGAACCCTGAGAAAAACCCACATATTTATGGGAGAACTGCAAAGGAAGCCAAGAGGGCGATTTTAAATAATTACTATTAATTTTAATGGGGTCGCAGTGAGGCTGCAGGGCGGATGTTTTTGAGCCACCAGTGGGTGTATGCCCAGTGATTCTCCGGGGACAGGAGTAGTAGGCCTTTGGAATATCTAGGAGGTCTAGGATTTCATTGCCAGAGGTGGGACCAGCTCGCCATCCAGGTGCAAGTTGTGGTTCTCACTGTAGGCGTCCAGTATTGTGGAGGAAGGGGTCATCTCCGATGGCGAGGTTGCCGGTCCTTAAGCTTCGTCATGTCGAACGGCTGCGTCCTTGCGTTCAGAATGGGGTCACCAAGTGCGCGCACTAGTGGATTCCCATGTGACGGCAGGGTCTTGGTGAAGCTGGAAACTTGTTTGGTGATGATGTAGCTGAGATCCTTCACCCCTGCGACCCGAGTGAGCACATGGCGGGGCGTTTTTTTTGGCATTTCCCTAGTGCTATCTACAAAGGTGATTGTCAACCAAATGAAAATATTTTTCTCCTTCGAGCACTCTTTTAAACACACATTTTAAGAGAGCCATACATAAACCTAGAATTGTGCCCCAAATAACCGAACACATACTAGGAATAATAGCTTTATTTTTTTATGCGATCAAAAGATAGAGATGTTTTATTTGTAGCTTTACTTTGCCTCTTTACATTTTTCTACAATCTTTTCTATCATCTTTTTATGTTCTTCCATTTTCGACAACATATCAGGACCAAAACTGTCGACAAACTACGGGGAAACATAATCTGCATCTGAAACTGTTTCTTTTATTGTCGGTGTAGTTGTTTTCCTAATAACCTCTTCAATTTTACTGATAATTCCATTACCCCTAGTCTCGTTTCGAGAAACAATACTGGCAGCTCCATCAGTTACAACATTTTCAGTTGTATCGCCGACACTTGGTTTCACGCTAGAATTTGAAACATTTTATATCCGCATCTCGGCCCAATAAATCATCATTATAGTCACTTTCTTCATTTTGCTCTATCAGTGTATTAAAAAGTGCTGAATTTTTCTGATTTAAACTGGAAAAATCATAAACTTCTCTATTATTTGATTCGGGTAGTGAAGGTAATGAAAAGGCACAGTTGGTTATCGTGCATAGATATAAAATACAAAGTAGTTTTTTTACAATCATCTTTTTTTCAGTGTACTTATATACATATTCATTACTCAATTTCCTCTGCAGTTTCATAAGATATGTATGTTTTCAACAATCTGATAAAAGTGACGATGTAAAAGGTCTCTATCGGTGAGGATGATTTCCCAATACTGACGGTTCCTTCATTAACAACACCTTTATTGTATCACCGACATACGAGTTTGTATCCTCTTTTCGTCCCATAAAAGGTGTCGAATTTTTGTGGTTTAAACTAGAAAAATCATAAAGTTCCGTATTATTGGATTTGGATAGTACAGGTGATGAAAAGGCGCTGTTGGTTACCATGCATAGAAATAAAATATAAGATATTTCTTTCACAATAACTTTTTTAAACGTTCTTACATACACATATTCATTACTTATTTTCCATGGTGCAATGTTCGGCTTGGATTCTGCTGAAAATGGGCATGTTTAATATCATGGCCAAACCTGATGCGTTTGTTGTCTGAAACTCTCGAATGGTTATACTTGCACCAGCCATGGATTTAATTCCACTTTCGCTGATGACGTTCACCAGAGGCCCCGAAATTTTCGAAGATGTGAACTCATTTTTTTTTTATTTTATTTTTTTTTTTTTCATAAGACATGTGTTTTCAACAATCGGATAAAGGTGACGACGCTACACGTCTATTCGTGTAAATCTTCTAGAAGGGGAATAATCTTGTTCTAATGTTGTACAAAGAGCAAAGCTAGGTGATTATACAAGTACAAATCTTCGCGCCAATACAATAGTTTCGTGTTGCTCGTGTATATCAACTGAGCCTGTGGTCGTTTGGCCCAGACATATTTCGGATCGGGCCACATGGATGGGATTTTCAACCATTTGTGCAGGATCTTGTACAATCTCGCATCGAGAAAATTCTGTAGGTAAAAATGAAAGTAGAAAAACGATTGGTCGCTGAAGAAAGTGGTTGCGACAACAGAGAACTGAAGTTGAATATCTCGAAAAATGTCCAATAATGCATTTTCCGAAATGACAGCATACACATCCTTAATACTGCCGTGTTTACAATTATTTGTTACGTAACGCAATCTCAACCTCCTTACAGTCATCGTCTTTTCCGATTCATCGACGGATATCTCATTGGCCTCATCTTTTTTTCGCGTCTCGGACATCTTTTCGAGTAATGCATAATTGCAGTCGTGGTGTACATAAATCACAGCAGACACCGAACTGGAAGGACGTTTGGAGTCAAGCTCGTAGGCCATGATATATTGCCGACGGAGAAATTTGTCAAACACGTTGTTATGTATACACACTCGGTACTTGAAGCACATGTACGAAGGAGTTGTGATTACGTACATTACATTGCATATGAAAACCAAATAGTCTGTCGTCCAATCAAACAGTTCAACTCCGTTAGTGTTTTCATACATTATCATGTTTGAATGTTTAATGTTGAGAGCTCCCTGTTGCCTCGCCTCCAAGTAATTGGCGACGATGATAGTTAGAGACGAACTCGGGTCAATGTCAGACAGTAAGTAATACTGGTTGATAATCCGAACCCAGTTTTCATCCATGTTTGCAAACTTGTCGGCTATTTCGTCCAAATCTCGCGTGGTATGCGGTGGATGCGTCAAGAATCGAACGTATCCATCAATTGTAGCTTTGCACTATTGGATCGACCCCTTGTCGACCAGTTTCGCCTGTAAATCCTGCCATATTTTCTCTTCCAAGTTTTCGCCAATGCATTGATTTTCGTACATGGTCGTCAACAGTGTGAGAAATTGTTCCATCAAGTTCGGATCCAATCCCTTGGAAATTAACACTTTAGGGAGAAGGTGATTCATCAAGTCGGAAAATTCAATCTCAAATTCACTTGTCGGGTAATGTACGAACATTTCCTTTGCCAGTAAATATGCCATTTCGAAATTTACATTACACTCGTATCCTTTTCGAAAAGTGTGTGCAAAGAAAAGCTTGGTGGAATAAATCAGAATATCACCAATCGGAACTTGATCACCAACTAATTTTAATAAAATGTATGGTTCCAACTCACCCTCGTTTAGCAGACTGTTAATCTTCAAATTTAATGATCTTTTCAGGCAGCGACCGTGAGGAACTCTGGCCATTAATACATTCTTTCCTGCGAAATTCATTCGCCTACATTTCATGCTCTTCGCTCACAGAACATTTATTTGAGACTGAGAAAAAAAAATTGTAATCCCTTACTATATAACTTAGTTTTTTTGTAGAGGTGTCTTTTTTTGGTTTTTGTTTTTTTAACACGTGTGTGTATAGAAAATTGAATGAATCTCCTCCTACTTATCAGAAGGTCATCGTTACCATGTCGGAAAGAGAAGATGTTCTCGAAAACTCTTTCACTGCATCGTATATCATGTGACTGATTACTTCGATATTGATGGTAATCAGCAATGGATTTTTATGCCAAGAATACATCAAGAACATTTTCGTCATCATAGCACGACTGACAATCAATTTGGGTTCGATCATTCAAACCCTAACAATGATTGTTTGGCGAAGACAGTCACTGTCTCCAATCTACGTGATTGGATTATGCGTCGGTTGTTTGGAATTACTAATTTTACAACTATATGAACATTTCATATTCGAAAATGAAATTATGTTTACAACTATCACGGCGGTATTTAGTTTGACTTGCAGTAGTTTGATATTTATCACTTTGTTGGTTTTTGCCCGACAAAACAAGGCACTTCGGGTGTGGGGAAGACTACAGTGTCTACTCGATCATTTGATTTTCTCCAGTTTCTGGCAAGAACAAGAACGAGAATAACCTACTCCAATCGATGTATACCATCGACTTGGAAAACGAACTAATGTGCTACGTACAAACACTGAAGAATAGTAAAGTGATTCTAGACCGCTCGCTCTCCATACTCGCAGTTTGTGTATGGGTTGTTATTCGATTACAACGGCCAACACGCTGACCTGCATACGTTCAAACAAAATGTGTTGCCCGTCTTACAACTTTGTGCCGAACGTTTACTTCATATACACAAAAGGTTCCTGCATAAATTTTCCATTTTGGGTTGCAAAGTCGAAATGAAATGGTGTCTCGCCGGGGACATTCCACTTACGAAGGAATTGATCAAGAGAAGAAACACGTTTGTAATCACCAATGGGTTCAACTTGGAAAACTACTTTACTAATCAAAATGTCTTGTTTGCTTGGTTTGCTTCCCTGTTTGATGAAGAAGTTGTGTTTGTGAAAAAAATATGTATCAAATGAACTGACAAAAATAAATGTATAAATAAAAAAATGTGTGTATATATATAAACAATGTGAATATTTTACTTACAGCAATGATTTTTTACGACATATAGCACATTTGGAGTGTGTAAATAGACATTCGATACATGAAATCGAATGACCACAAGGTAGAAAAACAACCTTCAATTCTCTTTGGTAACAAATCCTGCATAAAAAATGTATTTTGTTGTTCATCTTCATTATCGCCACTGCTGCTGCCACCTACACATTTCTCCAAATCGTTGTTTGCAGAATTTGCCATCTCCTCGTTCTCTTTTTGCCTAAGCCGTTGTATTCTTTCCACCCGAATTTTGTCGATGAAACCCTTTCCTTTTGTCAATAGGAAAAATTTACATTCGGGATACCAAAAACCATGTTCTATCCAAGGATTGTCTTCATCTTCCCAATGTATAATGTTTTTACCGCAATGAAAACAAGTCACTCGATCACCGAAACCCATGTAAAAGAACCCCGCATTACTTAGCCATTTCAGGTCTTGAAATAGAGATGGAGGCCATTGTTTAATTTTAAATGTTTTTATTCGTGCTTCACGCATATTGTACTCAGGATAGGCATATTGTTCTTTGTTGTTTTGCAAAAGTTGAGATATGGCATCAACACCGACATCATCGTCTGTGATGTAGATTTTTCAAACATTTTTACCAACCTCGAAATTTGCAGTCATAATAATATATATGTTATCCTTTATCAAGCTAACATACAGATATTCAATCATCGCGTAATTATAAACATGTTCTATCAAAGGATCATCTTCTTACTTCCAGTGATAATATTTGCAACCGCAATAAAAGCAAATAACCATATCGTTGTCCCCCATGTAAAAGAAACCAGCTTGGCTAAGTTGTTTTGGTTATTGTTTCATCGCCTTGGGCCAAAACTCGTACGTTGCCATCCGTAATTCAAACAAATTATATTCGGGGATACCTCGAACCTATATATTCCACGATACCTGTCTCTTTGAAACATACCATTCGCAATCCCATAAACGCAGATTGCATGGCATTGGAGGGCTGTTGCCATGTTCGTGAAAAGCATACTCGAAATTAACCATAATTATTTTTCTCCTCTCTCTATTCCGCCCACCTTTTTTTAGTGAGTATCCTTATATATATATATATATATATATATATATATATATATATATATATATATATATATATATATATATATATATATGTGTGTGTGTGTGTGTGTGTGTGTGTGTGTGTGTGTGTGAAAATAATTCACAAAGTATGCACAAAGTATTGCATGAATGATTCGGTGAACCGTTGCCTGGAAAATAGTCTTTGATTGATATAAAATTCGTTTTTCATTTAAATACAAACCACCATCTCTCAAAGTTAAACCATTCTATTCCTTGGCCGATATAAACGAATTATGACCGAGTCGGGGAACTATGTGCTCATTTATACCCATTTGGTACATTTCCTTATCGATTTCGGCCGCGATTTCATTCAAGGAAAGTTTCGAGGAATAGATTGTGTCTTTAAATTCGATCGTACCATCGAGTGAAACCAATTTATCCACGAGTCCCAGGTAGTGATGAATGTTTCCTTTGGCGCCGCTCAAAACGATGCGAATCAAATTTCTGTCCAATAAGCTCGATGATTTTAAAGAGTATAGAAATGGGAGCGATTTTTCGTGAAAATCATTAATGATGCCATTTGCCAAATTGTAAGTTTTCTGGTTCACCTCGCGAAAGAAATTGTATGTTTTTCTCGAGCCATACTTGAAATAAACAAAGAGACAAGATTTTTCCAAAATATCCGCAGTTGGTTCGACCAAGTCGTAAACGTGGGCCACATCGACAATCAGTTTATCCAATACTTCGGTATTCACCTCGTCATAGAACCATTTCAGTGTGTAAATGTTGCGAAATAATTCGTATAATTGGTGAAACTCGTGTGTTTTGGGTAAGCTTCGTTTATGCATGTACAGAATATGAGATTCGGTAAATTTCAACCTCAGTTTATTAAAAGGGATGTAAATACTGTAAATGGGAAACATGTTGATTATAGTTTCCTTGATGGCGACAGCATCCGAAACCACGTAAAATGATTCCGTATCTCCGTCGATGTCGGCATTCTGATTCTTCAGAATCAACGGCGAGACAAACAGTAAATCTGCCATAGCAAAAGCCACTCGATCGATGACGATGGTCGAGGTGGGATGTATCACTGGATCTTGTTTGAGTAAAATGACGGTATCCCACCCCAGATTGATTAATTTCTCCTTTTGTCCATCCACAGTGCTGGTCAGGTCAAAGAGAGCTATTCGAGAGACGTTCAGGTCGATTCCTAGCGATGTTATCCACATGTGAGGAACAATGATCTTGTTTAATCGTAGATCGGCTCGTAAAACGATTTGACTGCGTAAACATTTTATTCGCAGTGACTGTAAATTCCGGCGCATCTGGCTCCTGCTACCTTGCAACATTGTCTTTATCGACCCATTACAAAAAGGAATGTCGAGAAACTTTTGAATCTCGACAAATGTTTGCTTGACGCAGTGAAAAATTTTCTCGTCCAAGGTGTAAATAGCATGTTCGTCAACTGTGCACTACTCACAGACCTTGCACGATTCTAGCATGAGTAAAAATGTATATTTCGTCTGATAAAAAAGGCTTATATACATTATTGTATTGGTTTATTTATTTTTTCCTTTTTTTTCGTCCATCAAGTGAGACTCTCTCGAGACTCCAAAAAAAATCTTCAAACAAAAAAGTGTAGCAAGAAAAAAATTACGTGAGGCAAAGTTGAGGGTAATGAAGCAAAAATGTTGGCGTAATCTTGAGGAAAACTTGAAAATTGCCTCAACTTTGCCTCACGATTATCCCCTAATTTTTCATTTTACTATGTCATAATCTTGAGGCAAAGTTAGGGCATTCTCAAGATTGCCTCAAGAACCAAATGAGGCAAAGTTGAGGTTGCCTCATTTTCCCCTTCTCATTCCCTCTGATCAGACTCATCCACTCACATAGTTTTGTGAATCGACCCGTGATGCGAATTGATGGTGTTGAAGGAAAGCATCCAGTATCAGCATCGTTACCCCCTTCGTATCCCAGGGCATCGACCATGAATGTAACATCAGATGCGATAGCCAGTCCTTTTATAAGTGACTTTGATGAATCTGTATCGAAAATCAGCTGGATGTTTATCAGTTGAGTTATGTTTTCATAAAAGCACATCTCCAGCTTAATAGATGGTTCCGAAAAAGTCGACGAAGTAGGTAATTTTCCCACAAAATTGGTTTTTAAATGTGCAATAATCGCATAAAGTGCATTTGATGTTTATCGTGTCAGCACAGGTAAAGAAAGTCGTGTGAAAATTCAAGTCGGCGACCACTCAATGCCGTTTATCGATTATTTTAAACATCTGCGACACTAAAACATCCGTCGGCGAATGCGAAAAACCACGGCCATCATTTTCAATGATATTGATTGAATACATGATAAGAGTAATAAATAAATTATAATGTTTCGAGACTTGATGGAATTTATACACAATTTTTCTTTTGGGTGATGTGTCAAATGGACCGAGGTGTGAGATGTTCGATATTTGCTCATTTTACCCTGCAATAAAATTATAGTGCTTTATAATGGGAAACTAGCAATTCTACTCCTGAAAGAAAAATCCAATAAAACCAACATGACTCGAGAAATGGAAATTGATGATAAATGCGAGGGACAAAGGTTTGAGAAAAAAACTATAAACCTTAAACACTCGACTCTGTTAGAAATACTAAATACCAACAGATGTGAAATTGATTACTTATTTGATGATATAACACCAATGCAGTATTCGGCAGTGCAAGTCGTCAACAGACTACTCGAACTGGGTATAATAATAATCTGAGTTTGGGTATTTATAGTTTAGATTTTTTAGTTTTGCAGTAACGAAAAAAATATATTTTTTTTTGTAATGCCATGGTTTTTTATGAGTAGATAAAACATTCGAGTGCTCTACAATCGCCATTCTTCACAAAGTGACTTGGTTTTTATGGCGATGATACCATCAATGATGGTGATGGCAGTAACATCAGTGATGGTTATGATGGAATGTTGGTACTATCAACAATGGCCTTGATGGAGACAACAACAATGATTGGAATTTGACATTTGTTGCAAAATGATTTTTCATTAAAAATAACACGAATGTACATGTACAATAAATAAAAAAAAATATTGAAGAAAATGCAGCTTTCATTGTTTAGTTCCACAAAATTTTGTTAGTGTGTGTCGTCATCGACATCCCTCCTCCCTCGCAGCTAATTTCATCACACCCTAGTAAAGTCTCGCAGACTTAACAACGGTAACACAACTCGTCCAAAGTTACGTTATTATTCACTTCATATTTACAAGATGAAGTTTGAATACTAATTCTTGTATAAGGACCGGACACACACTTGCAAGTTTTCTCCGAACTAAACAGACTTGTATAAATTTTACACTGTCACCCACTCCTTGCAAGATAATTAAGTTGAATTACCCACTGCTCTTTTCAACAATCACATTGCAGCATTTAATTTCCCCTCCCTTCCCCTCCTCACCCAGAACAGAAGAGAGATAAGGTAAGAACAGAAAGGTAAGTTATTTAATAAATATACCTTATATATAAGGTATATACACTATTATCATACTTGCCTTATTCCTTTTGCTTTGGAGTGGAGGAAATTTGATGTTTCTCTGTTCATCTCTCGCCATCAACTGATGTAATTTTTCCATGTTTCTCCAACATATAGGCAAACTGAAAGGAGTGGAAGGGAGGGGAATGAAAGTGTTCCCTGATTGGTTGTTGAAAGTTGGAGTGGGAAAATGTTGTAATCACTTTGATGCAGTTCCAAGGTAACTTGTGTGTGTTGTAATTTCTGTGTGTTGTAATCACATCGATGCGGTTCCAAGAAAACCTACAAGTGTGAATTACACTTGCTTTGGTGCCATTCCAAGAAAAACTTGCAGGTGTGTGTTGAGATCAAAATCACCCTGCCTAATTTCAACAACCAATCACATTTGCAGCATTTCACTTCCCCTTCCTTCCCCTCCTTTCAGTTTAGCCTATATGGCCTGCGAGATCTGGAAAAAAATATGTTACTCGAAGAAGAGAGATGGACAGAGAAACACCAACCTTCCTCCTAGAGCAGAAGAGGAATAAGTATAATATATTATATATATATTTTATATATTTTTAGTATATATACTATATATACTATATGTATAATATTAATATTTTATAAGGTATATTTACTATTATACTTGCCTTATTCTTCTTGCTCCAGAGAGGAGGAATTTTGGTGTTTCTATGTCCATCTCTTGCTGTCGACTAACTTTTTTTTCCAGATTTCTCCACCATATAGGCAACCTGAAAGGGGGTGCAGGGAGGAGAGGGGAAATTATGTACTTTGATTGGTTGTTGATTCCCCCCACTCCTAATTTTAACAACCATTCATGTTGCAGCATTTCAAATCCCCTCCCTTCCCACCTTTCACTTTAGCCTATATGGCAGCAAGATCTGGTAGAAATTCATCAGTCGATGGCGAGAGATGAACAGAGAAACATCAACCTTCCTTAGAGCAGAAGAGGAATAAGTATAATATATACTCTATATACTATTAACTATATATATTATTTATATACTATACATATATATTCTATGTAAATACTATATAGTATATGTATTGTATATAGTATATATAGTTTATCGTATATAATATATATGTAATACTATACATAATATAAATATTTTATAAGGTATATTTACTATTATTTTACTTGTTTTATTCCTTTTGCTCTGGAGAGGAGGAAGGTTGTTGTTTCTATGTCCATCTTTCGCCATCGATTGATGTTTTTTTTTCAATATTACTCTACCATATAGGCAACCCTAAGGAGGGGAAGAGAGGGGACGGGAAATGGTGTACTCTGATTGGTTGTTGATTCCCTTCAACCTAATTTCAACAACCAATTATGTTGCAGCATTTCACTTCCCCTCCCTTCTACTACTTTTAGGTTAGTGTATATTGCGTCAATTTCCATAAGTGTGAATGCAGACAAGGAGTCCACTATTGCATTTGAAAATAAAAAAGAAATGTTTTGCAAAAAGTTGACTGCATTATGTTGTTTGTAAATTATCAAATAAATAAACAAATGTTCAAAAATATTTGAGGTTACCTTTCCATATATTTTTTTTCAATTATTCACCTTCTTAGTTCTCATATTTGAGCTCTTCATATTTGTTCATCAAACAAACAAGTTTCTCATCAAACACATTTTCCCTAGTGAGCCGAAATTCACTCATGCCATACAGGAAGACTCGATATTAATTTGCCTGTAATATTTATAGCTTGATCTAAAGATCCCATGTACGATTGTTGGGAGAAGGGCGTGGATAATAAAATATTAATGGCTTCCCCAAAGCCTGGTAATCTATTTACAATTATCATTGTATTTTGCATCTCTTTATCTCCAGTTTGTCACTGTTACCATTTACGAGCGAATCTATGAAATTAATGCAATAATTTTCAGCTACATAGTGTAATTGAAATGAGTTTGTCTGTCTAATTTAGAAATTATTCAAATTGTTTACCAAATAAATAAAAATATCAAGCATTTGTTTAAAGTCTGTAACAAAGCAACATTTTTTTGTCATCTATATTTTGTATAGTTTTATTAATTGTGTTGCATAAAATTATAAAATTAGTAGACTTGTCAAAAGCATCGCCACTATTTTCGTATTCATTTTAAAAAATGTTACTACTGTTTCCATTAACCCTTTTATTTCTTAACCCTTGACTCATACTTCATACCAAGCCCCCTTCCTCCCAGCTTGCCCTTCTCTGGAGCTCGATGTGCTCTTCATTGTCATGGGGCTGTAAGGCATTGGGTGCATCTTTCTTTCTGACATCTCCTGCTATGTGTCTGATGTCATCTCGGTGTCCTCTCACTAACTTCCTCCCCACCTGGACCATGTACGTAGTCGGTCAAGCACTCCGCTCGATTATGTGCGGGCCACTCAATTTTGCTGCCAGGTCCTGGCAGAAGTTCTGCCGGGTAGCTGACTGCAGGTGTGTTCGCAAATACACATGCTCTCCTTCCAGTGAAGCGGGCGGTGGTCTCGTACTTGGCATGACCCACCTCGCAGCATATCTCTTCTGGTGTTCTCTTTGCTTGTGCTGCCTTTGCCTGCGATTCTCGTGCTGCTGACCATTGCTCTCTGTGCTACTAGCTGTCGTGTTCTTGGGGCAGTTGCGTTTGCCTGGTAGTATGAGGTTTCTTCCCAATAGCACGTCCACGGGTGTCCTTCCTGTGGCAGCATTCATTCACCAGCGGGCAGGTGTTCATCCCAGCTGTTGTGTTTTTCGGCCACACAGAGTGGCAACTGCGTATTGAGGTCTTGGTTGCGATGCTCTGTGGGGTTGACCCATGCATGATAAACAGCTATGTTTAGATGGTGTACCCCCTACCGATTGCATAACTCTTGCTATTTCCTCCCTGATAATTGTGTACCATTATCACTCAAAATTTGCCTTGGATACCCCAAGCATGCGAAAAACTCATTTTGCATTGGCTTGACTATATTTGGCACTTGTGTGCTATTAATTGCATAGGCCTCTGTCCGTTTTGAAAAATTATCTGTGACCTCGAGGATGAACCTCTTACCCCCTGCAGATCCGGAGTAAGGGCCCATGAGGTCAAAACTAATTGTTTCGAAAGGCCTTTTCGCATCCTTGCTTGCCGCTGCTGCATGCCATCTGTGCGCTGTGACTTGAACTGTTGACAGTTCACGCATTCTCTCATGTACTGTCGCGCTTCACGTGATAGGCCGGGGCCAGAAAAACTTTTCTCTCACATTGCTCCACGTGTCTGCCTGCACATTTCTCTACTTGCTCTAGTGTAAACCTGCAATTTTTCTGTGCGCTCTCGACTTCCTTGTAAAGTTCACATACTACATCCGTTCGTCCTGCATCAATTTGGTTTAGCTGCGGTTCGCATATTTGTTCTTGCAAAACCCAAGTGATAAGTGGTACAAGTGATCTTCCCATGATTCTGACCACACTATTACATCGTCTAAATAGGCGAGAGTAAATTCGCCCATTAGATCGTTTAGAACATGCACCATCATCACTTAGAAAGTTGCGGGAACACACTTCAAGCCGAACGGCATAGCGCAAAATTAGTAACGTGTCTCGTCAGGTGCGGTAAAAGCTGTTTTCTCTATATCCTGCAATTTTATGGGGATCTGCCAGTAGTTGCTTTTTAGGTCCTATGATGATAGTACTTTTGCTCTTCCTAAGGATCGCAGAATGTCCTTGATGCTTATGTATGATGGCAATGCACTGCTCGTTACTTTGTTAATTGGCCTAAAATCGATGCAGAAGCGCCATGCTCCGTCTTTTTTTGGTGCAAGAGTGATTACAGAATTAAACTGGCTAGGTGTCGGTTCAATTACACCGTCCTCGAGGATTTCCTTTATTTGTTCTTTAATAATTTTAGCTGCACAGTGAGGTGTAGATGGTACCTTCTCATGTTAACGGTATTGCATGTTCCACTTTGGTGGTACGCCTGAGTGCATCATGTTGTGCAAATACTACTTTACATTCGTTCAGTACTCTCTGAAACAGTACCTGGTATTATGGCAGTATCTGATGATCAAGCAGTCAATATTGTATACAGTATGCCTTTCTTTTGCACTAAAGTGAATTCGTCTCATTGCAGGCTCGGCAATAGTGTTTTGTTCACTTAGCCAGGGTACACCTAATATTGCTTCTTCTGTGATATCTGCTGTATTTATTGCCGTGGCGATAGTTTCTAAATAGCGTATCATAACAGTCACTGTTGCTTGCCCTTGTGCGCTATTATTTTCTTGCCCTGTGGCCAATCTGATCACATGTTTTATAGGGGTTACTTCGGCTCGGTAGACAAATTGCAGCTACGAGAAATTTTGTGAGGCAGAAGTGTCTATCAATGCGTGGCACGGTTTAGTGTTGACAAACGCAAGTATGCGGATAAATTGTGCTGTTGTACCACTCACCTGATTTACTAATTCCTGCTGGTGTGTCAAGTCGTGTTGTTGTTTTGATGGGACTAGGGCATCAGAGGCATCGGGCCTCCTTACCCCAGCTTCCCATTTCCCTGCTGGTTGCCTGTGGTGCATTAAAATCTGTCAAGGTGTGGTTTGTTGGGGCACTGGCTGTGCCAATGGTAGGCCTCGGCTGGCTTGCAGTAGCGACAAGGATGCTGTGGCTTCCCTGTCCTCTCCAATCAGACATCTTGACTTGTGGGAACACGTTCGACACTGTTTTGTTTACTATACATTACACTCCGTGTACTATTAACATGATTGTTTACATTTGAGAATTTTGAGGTTGATTGTCCGATTTGGTGTTTGTTGTGAGTTTCTGATGGCACACTGTTTTTTGCACTGTTTTCTTCTTGTGGCCCATATTGCCATCGCGCGGCATCGTTCTCGTGGCGCGATTGGCATGGATTCCGGTCGAGTATTGTGGCAGCTCTTATCATCTCCTCTACAGTGCTGTTTAGCAGTGGAACTACTGTGGCGCGGTATTCCAGTAGGACCATTTCTGCTACTACCTCCATCACTTTCCGCCCAGGCAGATGCGGATGAAAATGCCGTACCAGGTGCATTTTGCTGTGATAAATGTTGTGAGAGGCTCGCCAGGTTGTTGGGCTTGTAGTGTCAGCTTGCTTTGTGCTTACAGTGAAGCGAATACACTTCCGAACCAGCACTGAAAGCCATGGATGAACTCCTGCCACGATAGTCCATAATGATTTTTTGAATTCCATCAGACTTTTACTTCATTTTGCAATTGGGCTCCCACACATCCTGCCCATTCCTCTTCCTATACACCGTGCCTCTGTAGACGTGCTGTGCAATCCCGGAGAAATGCCTGTGCGTCTTCTGTTGGTGTTCCTGCAAAAGTGGGCAAAATTTGGAATCAGTTTGGCGTCTTTTTCCAGTCTGGTCCCAGCTGTTGTTGACTCCGGTTGGTTGATATCACTGCTTGTGATGTGCTGAATTGTCACCAATTTTGTTCTGTTGGTGCTTCGGTATGGTGCATTGGCATAGGTGTCACGGGAATTGTGGTTAAATAGGGAATAAACAAAAGTGAGATATGCTGTGGAATCGTTGTGTTGGGGTAGAATGCCGGTAATATCTGTGTATAAGGTGTGATTAGTATCAGTGGTTGAGGTGCTGAGGTTAGGGAGGATTATTGTGGAACAGACTGGACCTCCTCGTTGTTCATGCTGTCAACTGCCACATGAGTTTTGTTTACATGCTCCTGCTGCTCTGTGCCCTTCTGTGCTTCACATTCTTCACACAAAAATCCAATTCCCTGAACCGTTGCCCTCTCTCATGCTATCTGACAATTCTCGTATGCTGGTGCTTTACAACCGCGGCATTTGTAACTTTCTCCCCTTGCTTCTCCCATGCACGTGGTCCGTGAACATGCGATGACATGCCTTCTGAACTCAGTTAAAAACGTCTCCCAGTTGAACGGTACCGTTTGTTTTGATTGTAAGTTTTTGTTACCGTTTATACAAATGTATTTCTCTACAGTTACACTTTCAGCCTCCCTTTTGTTCAGACATTCGTGGTGACAATATATTTTACATTGCATACAGACGAGAGTCTGTGTATTCTGTCCCGTGCATAGCAGACTGCTGTACCAATTTCCTTCTGCTAGTGCGGTAAAATGTTTTTGATTTCTATTTTGATTTTGACTGTCCGAAATGTTTGTTGTTTCCCATTTGATTTCACTTTCGCGGGTGTCCGCGATGCGGTAGCTTACTGGGTTTGACTCTCGGCGGCAGCGGCCATTGTCATTGCCATATTCAAATGAATGTAGACCAGAAGTCCTGCAGTCTAAGTTTCAAACAATGTGAGAAGGGTATTACTGGCGCACTGTCATCTGACTGGCCAGTCATGGTTTATTTTGATATAAACCTTATTTTGATATAAGCGCAGATGTGGATGCGCCGTTAAAGCTCAGCTGTCCTGTACATTGTGGAGGGGTCAATGTATGGCAGGTGCACAGCTGACTGCCAGCGTGGGAGGGAGCAGTCTCTTTCGTTTCTTCTTCTCATCACTCTGTCTCGTCTTCTCCTCTTTTACGCAGCCCTGCATAACGTGGGTTGAGGGAGATGGTTGGTGATAAGCGCACAGCCCCTTTGTCCTGCTGGCGTGCCGGGGTCGCGCAGCTGGTGTCATGGTGCTCCAAAATGGCCACTCTGTTGACCACGTTCTCGCCTTTCCGACGTCTTGTAGGCATCTGGAAGGCATCCCGATGCTGTAGGCGAGCAGTTTTTTCCCCGTTGCCTTCCTTGTTGCGGGTAATAGCAAATCAGTGGGAAAATATTCAGGGGGATAATATGAAAAATTGTGAAAATAGTGGTAAAATTTTGTGTAGCAATTTTGTGAAATTTTGATGTTCAGGAGGTAAATGAAGGACAGGCCACAACGTTGGGCGACATTTTGATGGCTGCTGATACCTGATAGGGGGTAGGACTTGACCAGCAGATGGTGGTACAGTGGTCAGAGTGAAAATTATAAAATTCAGAAATTTGAGGAGTGAGGTTGTCTGGATGAGGTGGTTGGAATGAGGTACATTACTCAGGTGTAGGCACTATCCAGACCTAGTGTCATTGAAGTGGTAGAGCAGAATCTTCTTCACTCAGGGCCATGTGGCCGATGACCAAAAGCAGCTATCGTTCGGTTGCTGCTTCACTCCTCGTGCTGTAGATTGATGAACTGTATCGTGTGCTTCGCGGTGAATTATCTAGACTATTCACATGCCTATGCTACTTTACACTGTAATACTTGCAAACAAAAGCTGAAAGTTTAATACACACGTGCGGGTTGGAAAATATGCCTTGCGGCTTACCTTAAATAAAAGTACTCGAGTCACTTAATGGCGTTTACTTAGGCAATTGCTTACATGCCTCTAGGGGCAACACTTTACATGAATATATACCGAATAGTTACCGGTCGGTAGCAGTGATTCGGTTGAAAAATGGCGCGAAGGCCTGTGTGTGATTTTAGTGCAGGTTAAACTCCTCCAGGCGATGTAAACCTGGAGAAGGTGAGAGGCAGTGTCCCAGGTGGCATGCGGAAAAGGTTCCTGTTAAACTATGAGACTGTTGCGGTGAAAAATGACTAGTACAAGTTGTGAACGCCGCCCGGGCGCAGAACCAAATAGTAAGCGACTGGCCTGTCCGAATTCTCAGCATCTACTGTCTTTCCATCATGGCGTACTCACCGGGGCTGCCGCCACAACGCGCCATGTGGAACTACTTTCCATCACCTTGCACTTTGCACAACTATGCTTAACACTATCAAACTAGCAATGACTCTCTTAAATATTTTCCTACATGACAATATAAACAATATACGCTGCAAAACAAACGGGATGATGTGTGAATGATAGCATGTGAATGATGTACACTATCAAACATTGCAAAAACATTTAATAATAACTTTAAGGCTTTGAAAATGTTCTTATGAATGTCCTTTCCCTCGTAGGTGACTGTCATCACCCTAGCCCTTTTAATGTAATATTTAGGAAAATAAAAGTACATGATATTCTTACCTGTATCCCTGCATGACTGTGCACGTGGCCTCATGGCCACTGTCCTACTCTGTGTTGCAAATGCGCCTTGAACACACACACACACTGCACTGCACTTGCACTTCCGCTATTCACCGACGTGCTACCGCACACGGTAGAGTGCGGCTCACTGCTGAAGATGTGGCTCTGGCAGGCAAACTGTCTCAGGGCAGGGAGCTCGGCTCACGTCAACTTGAAATTAATATGGAAAACTTAGAAAAACCATTTTTTTATTTAAAGATTCCATAATTACAAGGCTCAATTTAAAATACTTGTTCATGTAACTTTGATGTTTGTCTACTGTGCAGGAGGCTGGCAACTTGCGCCAACGTGTTGGTCAATAAGGATAATGGTTAAGCGAGGAGCTGTAATTGTAGTTTTAGAATCTCGGTGGAGATAATTACCCAGGGCGCCAGATATTGTCGTCTTGATAATATCGTGATGTCGGAGAGCAGCTGTGGACTCGTTGCTCAGATTCGTTCAGCTGACGGCAATGGCAAATTCTCCAAGTTGTCTCCTCATAGAATAAAAATTAATACTGACTGAATAAATCCCTTACTTGTTGCATTGTGAGATATCTGGGCTCCTCACATGCCCATACGAAGCACTGTTATTTATTATGCCGACTCGTGACCATTTCAATCATACTTGCACAGTAAGTTACACTTTGAGAAAATTGGCGGGAGAAGGCCCGTACCTTAAATGCCTTGCAGCGAACTGAAAATAAACCTCACATGGTAACTCGTCACTGCTGCGATTTATTCAGTACATGATTACTTTCCGTCGGGAAAAGCTTACATTTGGTGCTGCTTACGAACCGGTCAACTCCAGTAATACTGTGCAAAAGACACGTGGGCACATGAAATAATTTAAGTACCATGTAAGCCTGCCCAGGCGATGTAAGCACTGGGTAGGTGCGAGGGGTGGTGGACTCTCGGGTAGTTGAAATACGAAAAAGGGGTCCAGTATTCTAAAGTAACTATTGCTGTAAAATGATTAGTCCAACATGGTGGCGGCTGTCCGAGCGCACGAAACACGAGCCCTGACGTGACGCAAAGACAAACACATACTGACTTTCTCCGCGCGGTATGCCGGCTGGTTTAGCGGGCTGCCACCCTGCGCTGCACTACTTCCTTGCACACAATGTTTGAAAATTAGACACGTACCCTGCATACTGGTTCTTACACATTGTTCTTATAATTATCCCTGTAGATATTATTCACTATACCAAAACATTGCACTGCGTGGATGATGTGGAGATGAAAGACGTGTAAATGAACATTACAGAAAATTACAAAAAGACACTTAGAAAACACTGAGGACTTTAGGGCTGCGAATTCAGGCGTCTTTATTAGTTGTGTTCGCTTGTGTGAACTTATCTTGCCCTTTTATTGGACAAATTAAATAGCAGAAATTTCGCAGGGTCTATTTTCGGATTCCTGTGCCACACGGATGTGGTCGCGCTCACTCTGCTCTGCACCCGCGTCGTTCCTTGCCATACTCCACTGCACTTGCGCTTGTAGAGTGTGCACACACACTGCATTACGGAACCTGGTGTGGCAGGCAAACGGGCTAAGGGGAAGGGTCCAACATGGGCAAACGTCAACTTCAATGATAATTAAAGAGTGGCCATAATGTTTAAGTAAGTATCCTATTTTTATATTTATGTCTGATTGTTGCTTTTCTACTATACACTAATATTTAACTTTTAATGGTAGCTGTTTTTCCTTTATCATTGATTGAGAAGTATTGATAATTTTCAACTTAGTTTCCAAAATTCCCTGAACTAGGGAGGGCCATCTGTAAGGAGAGAAATGAGATTAAATATATATTGACTCCCACAAATCCCTAACCATATCAACAGTTGTATATATGACCGTTTGAGTAGATATATAGTAGGGGTTCTGGACCACCCCACATCTTCATCGAAAATCGCGGTTTTTGCTCAAAAATCAACATTTTTTGCTACAAAATCATGATTGAAATTTAAGAAACCAAGCATTCTAAAAAAAAAAAAAAAAAAAAAAAGTAAATTTACACCAAAATCAACTAAATTTGCCACTTTTTCAAAAATGCCCGAGCGGGATTTACACTGAAAAAAAAAAAGCCGTTTTCATTGAAAATCAAGCAATTTTAACACAAAATCAAGCAATTTCACCCCAAAATCACGCTTTTTCGCCGAATTTCGGCCCCCAAAAAATTCTGCACGAATAGTGAACACAAAATTTTGACCCAAATTTTATGATTTTTCCTCGAATTTCAATCAATTTTACTCCAAAATCAAGCAAATTTCTCGCTTTTCAAGCAATTTTTCACACTTTCTAGAAATAGCAATTTTGCAAGCGAGTAATCTAAATAAAGCAAAATAACCAAAAATCAAGTGAAAATATAGGAAAAGACAATTGATAGAAGTTATAGATTTTATTCAACAAAAGTAAAACACCAATAAGACCTTTTTAAACTTAAAAATTAAGAAAAATGTGGAGCATAGCCATTACTGAATCCATAATCCCAACCATCGCAACAATCCAAACCATAAACATCTTCTTTAAAATCATGATATTTATTTGATCTTAAATCATTTTTATCGATTTTTAAAACAATTTAGAAATCAACAATGTCCATTTCTTTGTCAATAAAAGAGTCTGTTTTTATAGTTTCATATCAAATATCCCAAAGTTCTAAAAGCTATATAATTTTATTTATTTATAATTTAAAAAAATTATGTATGTTTTATTAAAAAAAAGTGACACTATGAGAACATTTGTATTAGAATTATTAATTTTTATTTGATAAAAAATTCATAAAACTTTTAAATGCAACCACTTAACTATGAGTCTAAAAAATTGTATTAAAATATCTAAACAATTTATTGTTTCTGTAAAATCGTTTACATTATCCATTTAATAAAATACAAAAATTATATATCTTCAGTGATATTTTCTTTCGAATAATCATAAGTTAAAATTTGTTGGCTAACTAAAACAACATTACAAACTGGTATGGCTTTTTAAAAATCTACACTATATATATATATCTTTAACTACTGCTGTTTTGTATATAGGGAGTCAATAACATATAAAGGTCTTCGTCCCCAAAATTAATAATAATTGATATCGCCATGATAGTTTGTATTTGGCTTATAATAACATTAATTATTTCTGTATATAGTACCTAAATTTGTTCTGGAATTTCTAAAATCATTACAAGCCAGAAACATTTTAAGACAAAGATAATTTTCAATATCTATATTACAATTTTCCTTTTGGAAAAATTTCATTTCTTCCATTTTTGACGAAAATATTTCTTACATTACAATGATCAAACACTGAAGCATGCAAATATTGCTCTGCGCGATTTTGTATTATTTTGGAAACCAACAATTACCAAATCAGGCATGTCATATTGTAAATTATTAAATTTATCTTTTATATCAAAGTTAAAACAGTAGTCCCAGCAGGAGCTTCTTTTTCTAAAAATTGCCAATACTTAAACCCAATATTAATTTTAGAACTTTATATATATATATGTATATATATATATATATATATATATATATATATATATATATATATATATATATATATATATATATATATATTTTTTTTTTTTTTTTTTTTTTTTTTTCTTAAATGCAATTGATGTGCTAGCTCCTTATTCAACAATAGTCCACGAAATTTCTAATCTTTCAATAACAATTTTACCTGGATCAGCATAAGCTATATCAACTGAACCATCTGCTTTTTTAGTTTCAAAAACAAATAATAAACTGTTATCAGATGAATTTCTGAAGAAATAAAAAGTGATTTTATAACCACATTTCCAGTAAACTTCATTATTATCGCGAACAAAGCCAAACAAATATCATAATGGATACATTAATTCATTTATTGTATCACTACAAACAGATTTAATCAAAATGTACTATCAATACCAGTAGGCTCTAAATAATTTTGTTCACTTGGTGATCTTAGCAGAATATTTATCATTGTGGAAGTTATTCCCAGATTATCAATAGCATCAATATGTCCATGTTTTGAAATTTATACTCTAGATAATGGAAATGGAGAAAAATTAGAACAAACATCAATATTATCTCATTTTTCGTAATTTGCCTCATCTCCAACTTTATCTCGTTTTAGTATGCGATATTCTCCCAAAACATAAGTTTTGTTTGGAAAAGAAAAGCCATCTCCTATGGGAATATGAAACTCGATTCTACTATTGTAATTGTTTGATCAGTTGGGGGAAAGGTTTGTCTCTCAAAACTCTCAATGCTTTTGTAACTCATTTATAAGTAAAAAAAAAAATTATATGAATGAAGGATTCAGAGGGAGTTCATTGAGCGAAATTGCTCATCGAGAAGTATAGAAATTATAAAAAGAACCATGAGGTAGAATAAATAAAAAAAGATCTACATTTAATTCATGAGTTACAAAATGGTTATTGGAAGCAGGGACATTTTGTTGTAAGCTGCTATGCCATCAGTGAAGTGGTTTTTATGTTTGAACAGCCTGCACTGTGGCAGTGTTTATTTTTCATAAGTTGGTACACTGTTTTTAGCTTGTCTGTCTTTTGTTGTGTGTGGTGTGGTATTTATTTATAATTTCATTATAGGATTCGCACTTTATAACAAACAATAAAATGCTACTTTTACCAACTCTTGTCAATTTCTTGTAAATTCATTATATTCCATGAAAGTTTCATTAATAAAAAATACAGTATAATATTTGTATGTCTAAAAGCTGAGTCTATCATATTTGGTAAGTTAGGAAATTTCTCCCTAATTAGACCATGCTTTTTTTAATCTGGAAACGATGTTCATCTGTTTCTGCATAATACACCTTTTCATAATTGATAAAAGTTTTCCCCGAATATGAATTCTAAACAGTATTTGTTTTATATTCATCTCTTAATCCAAATGAAGCAAAGTTTTTTGGATAACCATTAATCAGATTACAACTAGGATAATCAACCCTATAAATTTTTTCGTCAACAAACAGGATTAACTTGCCTGATAGTCTTTGGAATATAAAAAAAATTATTGAAATTGCTTGGTAGAAACCAAAACGAATTTCTTATCGAAAATGGTCTATTGATTATTTTCTTGCCTCCCAAACTTTTTGCCCAAACATATTTATTGTAAAAAGTAACAAGTTCGCCATAAATAATTAAACATGTTTTTATATATTTGTCTTAGCATAAATCAAATGGTTCATTGTTATTAGAATTATTTTGTAGTGGTGGCCCATAAAATTTCGTGAATCAAAACTGCTAGTAAATTAATTTTATTTTCAGGAATATTTTTACCATCATTATTCCAATATTCTTGCTTATTGATGTGAATTTCAACGAAAGCTATTTTGAATATATGGAAAATATGTATGAACCAGTGCACTACCAAATGGATATAATGTATAAGGACAAACTCTGCACAACCTATGGTTATTATGTAGGCCTTTTTATATGACATAAATATATCTGGAGAATTCATATTGTAAACAAATGTCAAATTTGTGTGTTTTTGGCAAATGTTAAAAGCTTCTTTTGCTAAATTTGTAAATGTTTTATTTCCATATGCAAAATTCTATTTTAATGAGTTCTTAGTCCATTTTGTTGTTGATGAAAGGTCCACAGTTATTTCATCTTTAAGACCACACATCTTGGCTTGTTGATTAGATTAAGTGTTTCTTCATTGAGTTTACCATCAAATGAAGAGAGGTTGTAATATTCTTGAAATATTCTTAAAGAAGTTTCGTACTTTTCAGGATCAATTTTTGAAACCGAATTTGCATCACCTTCTAGATATCCATATTTATTTAAAAAGTTGATAACACATTTTGTCTTACTCTCTTTTTGGATAGTGCAAAAATCATATTTGTAATAGCAAGAATAATGATATGTCTTAATTTATACACAAAAAGTTTTAAAATATAATAGACTTTGATTTTATTTCTGTTTTTACCATCGATAGGTTTTCTACTCATATCTATTGTAATAAAACCATAATCTTTGTACCAACATTCTGCACAAATTTCTTTAAATTTTTCATATGGCATATCTCCTCCAACAAAATCATTATAAATATGCTTTAAGTTAGTATCATCTTGTCTAAATATACACAACAAATTTGTATTGTCTCTTACCAATTGTTTAGGCACTCTGGAATAAGTTCGAGCCAAATAGAAAACATCAATATTTTTGTGTCGTCCTCTTGTAAAATATTCACGAATCATATTTTGATTATCTACAATAACATAGTCAAATATAATTAGAGATTTGTTTTCGCATTGATCTAAATAATTCATGCCCTCAGTGTTATAAAAAATGTGCCATTTGTTCATTAAATTTTTTGGATATCACTTCAAAATTGTCTTGTAATTGAATATATTTTTGTTGATTCAAACTTTTAGAACAAACAAGTGATTTATTAAAATTCAGCCATCCTGCCTTATAAATATAATTTGTCATCAAATTTGTTTTTATGCAATTACTAGGGCCAACTATCATACCTCTAATATCATCAGGCAAAAGTTCACCACTTTTCTTATTCTTACAAGATCTTTCAGAAATTAAATCACGAACACCCCAGTCAACTTTGCACAACTTAGGCTGCTGTGGCTGCCACTTCTTCATTTAATTACAAATTATTTTCGTACTAAATGGATAATATGACTTTGTCTCGACAGCTTGAGCCATCAAATACAGTTTTCAAGTTAACAAACAATTGTTCTATTTTGAAGAATAAACTTCAATATAATATAATTAATAAAGATAAATCGATAGCATTAGTAAGTTTTTATGCAAAATTCTTAACTCAAAATGTGGAGAATAATACTATAATTACCATTGAAAAATTTAGTGATGTTGATAAAAATGAGTTGTAACCATTCCCAAAGGCCAATACAATATTGAATCGTTAAAAGAAACTATACATTTAATTGACCCATTTCAACAAACAACATTGAAATAACAACAGACAATGTAAAAAATAGAATAACAATTAAAACCAAGTATGATATTCTTGGTTTTGAAGGAAAATTAACTATTGAAAAAGATAAAATTTTTGTAGGCAATAAATTTCCTAATTTTAATCCATGTAAAACAATCAATGTTCATTGTAATTTGGCATATGGCAAGTTAAAAAAATATGATGAATCTGACCACTTGGTTTGCTAGCTTTCCCTTGTATCCAAAATTTTTTATGAAATTAAATATTGAACAATTTAAAAACATTGTTTTAGAAATTACAGACAAAAATGAAAACATAATTGATTTTGATGGTTCTGATATCGATGTTGTTTTGTAAATTAAAGATGTTTAAAACATAATAATATAAACATTAATTAACATTATAATTTTTGCTATCCGTATGGCTGTGTATCGATTTTATTCTCTAATATAATTATTTTGTTATTATAAGGACTTAATGCAATTTTACTAACTTCGACTGTATATATTTTGTTTCTCACTCATCAAATTCATTGTTCTTGATCGAATTTGATCATCAAACAAACAATTCTTATAGTCTTAAAATGTAATGCTCTTATTAACAACACATTTTTTCACACCTTTAGATTTCTTGTTTTCTTTATCGCCAACTCTATATGCATACATTTTTGCTTGTAATCGAACAAATTCTTTCATTATTTTACCATTACATTCATCTTTCATTTTTCCTAAAAAAAAATTATACATTTGAGGCATGTTATAAATATTGCTCTTTGGATAATCACTTGTATCAAATTGTTCTATCATCGACTTCATATCTCCATAAAAATCTTCTGTTTTTATTTTATAAATGTATGAATTGGTATCTTAATAGCATAGTTCAATTTTATCATCATATTTTGGTTTCATTACTTTATAATGGAAATCATACATGAATTCTTTCGAAACATCTAGAATGGCCATGCCCACATATATTGGCTTATTAAATTTTACATTAGTTTTATTCATGTGAATAGCCACAAGATTATCATTAAATATAGTACTTCTTTTGAAATTTTGTTTTGCAATTAATTTTTCACATTTTTCAGCATCTGATACTAGTTTTATATCTACTCTATTTCTTATATTTTCCATAGTTTTGCCAAACACAGAATTATTCATGAGCATATAAGAATATTTTTCCAAATCATTTTTAGCATTAGTTCTCATCATTGTATTCAAATCAATATATTTATTCAACCAATCAGACTGATCAAACGTTGATATTCTAAGTATTTTAATGAGTTTTAATCCATAATTTAGACACTGTTTCAAGTTGCGTTAGTGAATTACATACTTTTGTTTGTTATATAAGTTGTTAATAATTTAGATTGATTTTTCTTTGGAAATGTTTTGTTTTCTGAACAAAAAGGTAGATATTTATGTAAGTAATGTAGTTCTTGTGAATATTCTAAATCAATTTCTAATATATGACCATACTCAGAATCATTCTCCAAATCCAATATTTTTTCACTCCAGTAATCTAAATCATATTTAATGCCTAGTACACCCACTCTAAACCACAATGTGGTAAATGTTGCGACATTGCCCAACCATATAAATTATTCGCATCGAGATATGCTAAATAATTTGATTCTTGATTTGGATTAAAATCTTCCAAATATTTGTTATTTACTTTAACATATCGCTTACAACATTGTTATATTCCACTTTGAATTCCTTTTTCAATCACAAATTTTTTATCATAGTTATATAATAAATCTAGTTGTGGTTTAGTCATTTTTAACATTGCATTCCATGATAAACCTGGTGCTTTAACATACCATGCAGGGTCTAAATCATATGAATGTATACATGTGTTTCTAAAATTTTCCGAATGAGACAGTGTAGCTGTTTTTTTTTTCAGTTAAAAAAGCAATGTTTGATTGACATGTTGTTTGTTTCAGTTAAAAAAACAATGTCTGAATGATGTGTTGTTTGTGTAAACATTCATTCGCGATCTGGAAAAAAAACCTAAAATAGTGAAGTATGTCATTATGGGTCAGCCCGGCGACGACAGTTGAACTTGCATCTGTTTCATCTGCAAAACCTGAATCTGCCAGTTTCAGTTATTGAGGTAAATTGATTTTTAAAAAAATCATTCTTTCGCGATCTCGAAAAGGCATACCACGGTCGTGTCTATCATGACCCGTTCGGCCGGTGGCGAATGCAATTGCATACCCTGTTCCTTTCGCGGACTTTGGACCCGCCAGTTTCGAGTGTTGAGGTAGTTTATAAAAAAAGTGATTCAGTATATACAATACTTAAAAATTTATATGCATATATATAACATTAAAATATATACTGTTAAATTTATTAAAAAGTTGAGTTTTTTAATGTACATTGTTTTAACATGCCCTTTTAGTGATTGCTTACATGTAAATCTTTATATAATGAATGGTTAAAATTATAAAAAATGTTATTTATTATTAAATATTCTCTTTAAAATAAATATAAAATTATGCATCGCGAATAGCGTTTATTTAAACAGGGACGAGAAAGGGCGAAAAAAAATTAATTTTTTGGATACACATTACGAAACTTTTAGTAATAGTTACTTTTGGCACCTTGATACACCACGGGAAAAAAATGGGGTCTTTTACCCTATATTCTGTTTTTTGTTTGAATATGCTGTAGGAAATAATTGGGTATAGTTCGAAATGTTTCCCATACTCGGCTGGATACGCAATTCGAAACAAGTGGGGTGTGACACCAATTTCCCTCCTTCCCACTTGGATGCACAGTGTCGTTCTTTTCGGTCCTGCAAATTTTGTCACCTGGATACGGAAAGGGAAATTTTACACTTTGAAGGAACCAGTCGATTCAAACACAGCAAGTAAAAATACAATAAATTGAGCGACGAATACATTAAACTGTTGGACATTCGAGAATATAAACTTTCAAACGTCAATATCATTTTCACGTACGATGTAAAAACGTTAATAAAATTGTTAAAATCAACTTGTTTATACTCTATTGTATAAACAACTACGAAGCTCTGTTGAAAATCAAAATCGATTCCATTTTATCGATAGTTCAAGAGCTAAACAATTCTACGAAAAGTTGTTTTTACGATATGTTTAAAATTCTTCCAAAATAATGGGTAAACATTCGGCGATAATCAACCAACAAAACCAATTTTTTGTGAGTTACCTGACGAATAAATCACCGAAAATTATCGAAGACTTTACTCGAGATGTATTTAGGGGCTTGTGGAAAAACCCAAATAAGTAAACATGGTTTCCCTGGTCAAATTAATTTCCCGGTTCTACGTGACTGAATTTGATCAGGTAAGCTCTCTGTTGCATATATTGTTTGTACCAATGATGTGTTTTTGCTTAGCAGTCACACTTACCGAACATACACGCGTAGAGGTGCAAAAGCAAAACTATTTACCAGCGAGTCTCGAAGCCCAAAATACACTGAGATCAGACGATGTTTTGTGCAATTTGTTGTTGGAGTTTTTGAATAACTTCTTCAAACCCGACGCCGTCTTTGAGCATTACATTTCACCTCTGCTCGGACACTGCGACAGTGAAGCGTCCACGCTAAACATACACACCGACGCCGTCTTTGAGCATTACATTTCACCTCTGCTCGGACACGGCGACAGTGAAGCGTCCACGCTAAACATACACACCGACGCCGTATTTGAGCATTACATTTCACCTCTGCTCGGACACTGCGACAGTGAAGCGTCCACGCTAAACATACACACCGACGCTGCAATGGCGTTTAGCGGAAACTATTCGGACCTCGGGAAAAAGAGTCAATTACAACAGACCAAGTACACGGCTTGTGCACAAATCTGTTTGATAGAAACAGAAACTATTTACCGCTCCTAATCGAAGCAGTCAACAATAAAACTACCATTTGACGATTTCAATCAACGAATGTTCCCGTTCATTTTCTTTGAGAAAAACGACTGGTGCCAGAAGCTGGAGATCGTCTATGATTATCTCCTCGCCTTTGGTCTTCGAACGATGAGCGCAAAAAAAAATTAAAACATCAGTCTAACGAGATCGGTGTTTGAACATATTCTCAAAGTTAATTTACCTAGTTATTCGTTTATGTAAGACTTTTTTTACGATAATTCGCGAGTACGACTCTATAGAAGTGGTAATCATAGAACAATTAAATGGAAACAAACAGTTTATGGAAACAATTTCGGAAGAATTTAAAGTCTAACAGCAAGTTGCTCGGTACCATAACAGGCCAACTTAAAATAGAAAGTATATAATAAGAAGTTTCATTTTTTTTTATGAGTAATAAACTTTTGGATATTTTTGCGGCATTTTGGGTTTAAATCTCGATACCAATATTCACCAGCAGAATTTTTTTTTGGGAATAAGATGGTGTACTCTGATTGGTTGTTGCATAAAGGGCAAGAAAAAAAAGGGGGGGGGGTGATATGTCGATCGTGGAGCACTCTGGTAAATAGTCGCCAAAACTAAACAAACTGAATGAGAATTGGATAAATGAAAAAAAAAAAAAAAATAGACATAACAAAGTAGCAATTTATTTCAGTAAAAAAAATGAACGCTTTTTCATTTAAATTGATGATATTTTATCATTTTCATCAACTCGTGTTTATACTCGATAAATGACATTGTTGTTTGAATTCGTGTTGGCAATTTGCATGTTCTCTCCGCAAACATCTGGCGGGACGTACTGGATCCTTACATACTGTAAGTGCCTAAGTTGATCACAATATGTAGCGTGTCCTTCTCTTTCGTGTCGTTCCATGGTTTCAATTACTACAGCGCAATATTCCGAATCCCAAGGACTCGCGCTATCCATATATGTATAACCACATGGCAATTCTTTCTTTCGTTCTATTTAAATGCACATGGTTTCGCTAAGTTGCCAATAAAAATTATAACAATTAATTCTTCCCATTTGACAGTTTTCAAATACGTTTTACATTTGGCTTTGCAGGAAACGCTAAAACGCTGAAGATGCGTCATTGCCGAACGTTTACAATACGCAAAGTGTTCAGATCCATTGCGGTGTTGTACATGAGTATAGTATGAGTTTATGCGACACCGTAAATAATTCGGAACCCCACAAGGTAGTTCTGAAACCAATTCTCGATGTTCCTGATTTTCACAGTTCATCACAATGTTTCGATGGAAATGTTTGGTTGAAATTCTAATCAAGTTGTAGGCTTCGTCGTAATAACATATTGCAAACAGCATGGTTACCGTATTATTGACGATTCGCATAATGTCTGCCAGCGTATAAGTAGGTATATTGGGAATTTTCATAGACATGTAGGTAACCATTGCAAAAATCTTATACTTCTGACGAAATACCCGCCTATATTGTTTACGTGAATAATGTTTAGTAATTTCGAGTGAAACGCTTCGGGATTAATACTTGCATCTATTTGAGCCAATTCGTACAGTTTCTGAAGAAATGCCAGTTGAAATGATTAGTTTTCCACTTTTGTTTTAGTTTGACAAGTTCGTGCAAAGTTTGTTTGTTTCGCTGGACTTGATTTAGAAAAGTATTAATTTCCAAATCTGTAAACTCGTCTTTAATTAAATATTTTTTCGTAAATTCTTCAGAGTACAAGTTGTGTAAGGCGAACTCTATAGATTCGCTCATGTCGTCCAGTCTTTTCATCAGCTGTTTGTAAGATTCAATTTCCAAAAAAAATTGACGAAATATCAGTCTTTCAACCGTGGCCCACCATCTTTGCGAGTTTTTCAACACTGTCCGTTTTTATTTTATCCATGTATCTTTTTCTAGTTATAAATTAAGGATTTTACTCAGAGGGTTTTGTTTCTTAGAAATAATTACATTGTTTGTTCTTTTGTCTTGTATGCCAATCTCGGAATCATTATCGAATAAAATAAGGGTACCATCCTCCACATCGCCAATCTCATCACTGTGGTCGTAAGGGGGTGGGGGGGGGGGACGAAAGTTTTATGATTACCATTTCCAGCAAGACTCGGCCGCCGCTGCAAAACTGAAATAACGTCATCGGCGGAATCTTTAAAGTGGCCAAAAGTCGAGTGTAGGCACACCAAGCTATCGTATTTCTTATAGTCGAAATGTGTAAACACGTTATTCACTCGAAAAATTTCCATCAAAGGATCCACATGGTTTTGTTGTTCCGTTCCGAAGAACACGGCGCTCTTGAAGAGAGGAATTGCCATGTCTCGAGCCACATCCATCGCGAGTTGTTTGGCAATATTTTGAACTATCGTAAAGGCAGAATTCAAAGTCGTCCAGTTCGACTCGTCGACGATGTTTATTAGGGAAAAATATATAACGTAGTCATTTTTGTATAAATTGAATAGCTTTACCGAAATATCATCAAATGAAAAATACATCATGTCGTGTTTCGAACTGGTAAAACTAAAATTTAATTACAAGTTTCGCGAAAGTTCTTTCCATTTAAATTTGTCAACAGACTTTACATTATAATCGAAACAAAAATTGACAGAGTGATGGGTTACAAAGTTATTTCTCAAACCAAAATAAATAGATATTTTATGGCTAAAATTATATATGGTTGTCAGCGACGACTGAAGTGATGGAGGTAGCAATGGTGGTGGAGACAGATTAGATATCTCTAGAGGTTTTACAAAATATTCATGTTTCCGGTACATTAAAAAACTTTTCAGTTATTAAAACCAACAACACGACTATAATAATCAATAATATTAGCTGTAAAAGAGATGTAATAGAAATGACACACTATTGAAAAAAAATTACTTATTTTTATTAATAATTGTTATTGTATTAACAGTCCTATTATTGAAATAAACAGTCTTAAAACAGAATGAAATGCCCGGAGGGGGTACAGGTCCCTGTAATGGTATCTGCATAAACCCTACAGGCAGCATCATAGTTGGTGCGAGAGGAGCCGTTCCCATTACATGCACACCAGCAGATGTTGGCGGTGCCGAAGGTGATGAGATCTTCGGCGTGAAAAATGAACACTTCGGCGTCGAAGAGTATGACATCCTTGGTATTGAAGAAGATGGCGTGTTCCGCATCAAGGGCGACGAGGTCTTCAAAGTTGAAGGCGTTTGCCTCTTAAACGTCGAAGGTGTTCGCTCCCTCGATGACCTCTTTGTCGCCGATGTCGATAGCCTCCTCGACGTAGACGACGGCATCATTGACGTCAAAGATTGGCATCTCGGCCACTGGCAATTACTACACACAATGCACGGTCGGTTGGCCATCGGCTGATGGTTGATGTTGTTTGTCTCAAAGTTCACTGCTTATATACTCTGGCTTCGACTGGAACACTTAGAGAGAAAAACATACACTGGCTCCTACCCAGGATGCTAGGTAGAGGGGTGGGGGAAACGTGAGGGGAACCTCCTTTTTGCATCGTAAAAAAAATTGTTTCTGCTCCGAGATAATTCTTGCATAATAATGAGGCCAAGTTGAGTAATGTATATCAGTCGCCTCACCGGCCCATGTATAAACACTAGTCATGACTTCGAGCGAGCAAGTGCATATCAGATACAACGATGAGAAAAAAAAAAAGTAACCTGAATATATGAGTGCGTGAAGTAAAAAAAGAAAAAACTCATTTATAGAGTATCCCTCCCCACTACCCTGAAATACGAAATAAAAAATTTCTCGGTGCATATATAAACACCACACACTTTGGCCTAGAGTCAGTATGCTAGGGATAGCAAGTATAGGACTGTAAAAATAGCTGTCACTAATTTTTTATTTGCAAGAATGGAGAAGGTTGTTGGAGGGAATAAGGTAGAGTTTTACTGGTTATTTGAAGGAATGGAGGATAAATATAGAAATATTTTTGTTAGGTTTTTGATGCATCATAGTACAAAAAAAAAAAAAAGGAAATACAATTACTATTAGAAAAATACACAGAAGCACAGGAAAAATTGAAAAAAAAAAAAATGCTAGAAGCTCAAAATAAAATAGGGAAGGAGGTTGTTAAGGAGTATAAAGAGTTTCGGGAAGAATGGAACAAATATAAAACTTCACGAAAAAGAAATAGTAAAAAATCATGAAAGCATTGCCATTGTAATATTACACACAAGTGTAAAAAAAAAAAAAAAAAAAAAAAAAAAAAAAAAAAAAAAAAAAAAATCATGAAAGCATTGCCAGTGTAATATTACACACAAGTGTAAATTTTGTAAAAAAGTGAAAAGTCTGCTTTCCATAGAAGCAAAAGAAAGAAAGGCTTAAGGGTAAAATTATTATTTTTTAAGAGTGGTTTTGTTTGATTTTACGGTAAAAAGATTGTAACATTTTTTTTTTCTGTTTTACAGCATGTCCACCAACCAATGCTGGGAAAGAAGGCGAAGGGATTGAAATGCCAACCCCCACAGAGGTAGTGGTTCTGGCGGCAGTCATTGGAGTATAGACTTCAGTTCCTCCGACAACCTCTCCATCCCCAGCAGGAGTTCCATCTCCAGCAGGAGTTCCAACCCCAGCAACTCCAATTTGAAATCCCAAAATGCATCATATGCAATATAAGGGTGATCGCATGGGCAGGCAAATGTTTTGCATGTATCCAGACTTCTCTAATTTCCACTCAACATCGGCAGTTCCCATCACACTCCCCACACCCCCAGTCCTTACCACAACCCCAATCACGGCTCATAACCAAATTTGAGCCGTGTAGGGGTTGTGCTGGGGGGTAAAGTGGTGTGGGAAAATAAGTGTTTCCATTGTATTTACTCACAAAGTGTAGATGATTTTTTTCAAAGCAAGGATATATTCAAGAATTAGATATTGCGGGGTGGGTGGCTGGGGTCCTGATGAGTGGAAATTTGAGAAGTCAGGAGTTTATTAATTTTATATATTTAATGTTTTTTTTATATCTTTCCTCCAATCTTTTCTATCTGAGCTTGTAAAATGCGATTGCAAATCGCATTCATGAGTAGTGAATTTGGAGAAGTGATTATTTGTCCCGTTGTATGTGAATTTATGGTAACGTGAACACATTGAAAGTCACTTGCATTTGGTAAAGTGTGTGAACGGTTACTCTTAATTGAGCATGCCAAATTATGAGCAGGTCGTTTGACAAAATGTCTTATGCCACACAACATAGCAGTTTTTGTTTTTTACAGAAGTTGTAGACTTAGTTTTAATATTTATCGCATAAATATCGAGCAGGTGAAAGAATACACTTCTCCAGCTAGTGGCATATTCTTCTATAGCGAGAGTGAAAAAAGTTGGTCTGAAAAACAGAGTATCAAAGTTTTCCAATTTAGGTACAAAGTATACATTGGCTAATTTTTTTGCACTAACGTACTCTTTAAATTGGTTGTATATGTAGTCTCCCGATTGGAGTAGGCTATCAGCTAAATGGACAAATATCAATGGCGATGTCAAGTGTTCGTTTAAAGATAGGGCATTAGGAGGTATTGAGACTTTGACTGATCCTCGAATAGAGTTGCAAATACATTCGTATACGAACACATTGTGAAATTTCTATTTCGTGAATAGTGGAGAGCCATCCTTGTCCCTTGTCATTCCCGTTTAATATGTGTGTTCCATCGTGGTTTGATTGGAATCATAAATCGGGGAGAAATTGTGTGATGACTCATGAATAGCATATTTGTACTTGCACGTGAGAAAGCAGATGCTGGTCGTCAATTTCGTTTTTTTTCTGCAAAGAAAACACGATTCAGTATTTTTTCTTAGTTTGCAACTAGGTATATAAAGAGTTGCTGTTCCCTCGATGGTTTTATATTGAAAGTAGCAGTTGTAGCAAAACTAGTTGATCTTTAGAGTTAATTTCAAAAGTGCGAGAGGACGACAGTTGTTTGGCGTACAGATAGTCTTCGAGTGTGGTGTTTGGGAACTTGGCCCGAAAATCTTTAAACTTTAACGGAATGTAAGTATTGTTATTAAGATCAGTATCAAATTCCTCTTCGAAATCTTCGTCAGAGTCTTTGTCATCGTCACTTTCGCGAGTGTAAATGCATTCCAAGAAAACCGTTGCCAAAATATGTGTAAAACTTTTTAATTCGTCCATATTTTGCAATTCTGAGTATTTTTAGATATTTTTGAATATTTCCAATGTTCTGGTCATTGTCATTAGTCATTAGCCATGACTAAAGGTTCTTAAAAGGAAAAAAAAATCTAGCTTTCCGTGTTCTTTAAATCTACAAAACAAAATATTTATATTGAGGTCTTTCATCTACAACAATCAGATAAATGTGGTGGGCATCGATGTCAAAACGATGAAGAGGCGTCAAGAAATCTTGCCTTACCCCTCTCGATATACTTTCTAGTTGCTGAAAACATGAAATACGAGATGTGCAAACTACTGATTGAGTTATATGAATCATATATTGATTCAATCGTCAACACGACGATCCGTCTGGAAACTAATTCAAACTTGTTTCTGGTAATTTTGACTCAAAATGCGGCAAGCACATTGTACGTTTCGTATCATTTGGTAAAAATTGAATTTCTCACTACGAGTAACCTGAATACAGTCTAGAAATTTCTCGTGGAAAATAATTGAGGAAAAAAAATACTACTTTACCGTCCAGTCGACTGATGTGCATTTCATGTTGCATCGATACTGAAACTTCAGATGGGATATTGCAAAATTCTTCCATCAAACTGAATCAGCTTGCAAAACTAAAGTTTCGCAGACCGAAACATGACGTCAGTAATCTCATGGTGGAAAATATATTTCTTGCAAATGGTGTGTACTCAGTCACCGAGTCTAAGCATCTGATCCTGGACACGTCTTACGACTACACTCAGCTGTACAGGTACATTACTGTCGTGAGCTTCGACATCGAGACCTGTGTGGACAATTTGGAAGACTTGCACCTGGGGAGTCTTGCTCCAGAAAAACTGCTCATGTTTGTGCTCTGTTGTATCTAGATATCGAAGTGAGCATTATTTCGTCCCTAAAATAACGCTGCATGCCCGATAATTTCGATGTGGAAATGCGGAAGAAAGACGAAAGACTGCCCGCGAAATGTATTTGGATCCGAGGTTTCTCACACAAAGAGGATCTCATTACTAATTTTCTCTTTTGGTATAGTGAGGGATACTTGCTGAAAATGCTAACGGGATACCAAAATTACCCACATTATTTCGTCGGCCACAAGACTATCGAATACAATGTGAAATTCCTAGTGACTCGCTTGCGGGTTCTCAATATGCAACGCGAAATAAGAGCATTTGTTATCCTCAGAAAATTATCCACAGCTCCGCTCATTTGTTTTCACCGCGACGGTATCAGATTCGATATGTTGGTTTTTGGTATAAACTATTTGGGTATATTAGTACATTAGGCTTGAATACATCTTTGGCTATCTTTGGCTTAAGTTTTAAAATATACAAAGAAAGTTTGGTATGAAAACCCGAATAAGGTGATAAACATGCATGTATATTATTTACATTGCTTGGTGTCGGGCCGACAAATTTTTTTGTGCGTGTGTGTGCGCGTGCGCGCGCATGTGCGAACAGAGTTCTGTGCTAATAACTAGCCACTCATTGGCAATAATATACAGGAAATTGGAATATTATGAAATCAAATTTTTTATTTTTTTTTCATTTACAAAAGCATTACATTTTTGGAAGAGACAATAGAACATTGTAGGTTCTATCACGTTTATCAAAATTGTTGTCTAGTTTGTCGCAAACTTCCTGGTAAAAATCATTAAATTTGGTTTCGGGAAACAAACTTTTATTATTTTCATACTGCATTTGCACAAATTCCTTTAGTTGTTTTTCTGACAACTTTTCGTTGGCCACGTGTATCTTTACCATCGAAAATATTTTCGGAGTTTTGTGTGAATTTCACACGCATTCTTGATATTTTGTGTCGATGTACGAGGGCCTGGTCATGGAAACTGGCCTGTAAAAAAAAAAAAAAAAAAAAAAAAAACACGTTGAGAGTAACATCGTATTGAGAAGGTGAATTCCCAAAATATCTTGTCATGGTGTAAATTCCGGTGAAGGTCGAATCAATAATATACTACCCAATAGAGGGGTCGCTTTGCTGTGATTACCAAGTTTCATCTTGTCGAGCAAGCGGTCGACTAGCAGGTTATTGGGATTGAACTGAACGTATTGGAAACTTTTCATGATTGGAAGTAACCGACCCATCACGGCCATGTCCATGACTGAAAGCATTTTCTGTCCGGTAATTGTAGGTTTAGCAGTTATCGGTAATTCGACCGACTTGTTTGAGTAAATGAACCTCGTGGGCATACAGCCCGTGTTACAAAACACTTTGAAGCAGCTGGCATTGAACGAGTCCAACTCGTTGATGCATACACACGTGTTATGACTCAAGGCAACCGATAGGGGATCGTGATTGTTGAGTGGGATCTTGGCCGAATTCAATGCGAGGTGGCTTGGGATACCTGTGTTGTGTAGCTTCAAAAGAATATCTGAAAGTATGTTTTTTCCAGCTCAGTCTTACCGTAAAGTACCAGGGAATTCCGCAACTGATTACCTCGGACATTCAAGATGCCATAAACTTCATTAGAGTGACTATCAAAACCATTTTGAATTCGCCATACAAAATCATGGATCCAAATCCAATATACACGTGATCCAAGTACTCGGTGAGTAATAAGTCCTCTTCGGATGTGGTTTGGTACTCTCTTGGGTAGATGTTCAAGTGTTTGTACCAATCGTAAAGTACTATGAGATGGTGCCACTCAATGTTTGGCTCAAAGTGAACAGGAAGGTGAACTCACGAATTTCCACAAAATGATCACAGTAAATTAGCAAGGTCCTTTACGTGATTCATATGCACGGATAGGCCAACGTGTTCGATAACAAGTTGTTTCATATCATCGTAAATTTCGAAGCGATTTTTACGTAAATATCGAAAAAAAAAACGGTCCATCTGCATAGGAACTGTGAAACCCTATACGCAACAACCACAAAAAAGGTGACGAACGCATTACATGCGAATCCATCCTCGAATTCGGTCAGGTCGATGGACGATTCGACTTGCCTTTCAACACCAAACTTCAAGTTTTGCACCACAAATCCGGTGTTATCCTCATTGAACGGCTTGTTTCAATCACCCATTGCGGACATTGAACTTGAAAATGGTGATATTCGAAAACTGGATTCGGGACAATCTGGCTGTGACAATGCAGCATCTATTGGCAAAGCAGTTGTAGACACAATTTCTTTGGTTTGTTTGGCATTATCTTCGTTAATGAGTTGTTTTTGCTTTACATGCAAAAATCTCTCACTGATGCATAAAAAGTATTTCATCGTCAATTTCCGTACCATGCTCATGTTCATCGTCCAAGTATCCTTTTCTACCACCAAGCCACTTTCTATTCTTATGCCACTCTTTTTATCAAATCACAAAACTGAAGAATGTTTTTCGAGTCGAAAATAAAGTTGGCCACCGAGTAGTTTAGATATGTGTTGTCCGAAAACTGAATGTATAAATGGAGTTACATGTTTCTGGTTCACCGCGTATTTCCGAGTTAAAATATACAGCAAGTACACAAACATCTTGAAGGCAATTACCAATTTGGTGGCAGTATGAGCTTTAAGTTTTCTACGAGTGTTGGAGGCCATTTGTAGTTTAGAGTCAAATCAATGAAGGTAACCACAAAATTTTCATCGATGTAGTATAGGGGTTTGAAATCAGGTTCGATTAATGCATCCTCCTTTGCCACTATGTTTGAAGAAAATATCGGGCAGAGTAACATCACCATCAACTTGCTGTATTGCAACCGCGATAAGAAATGTGGTATTTTAAGGTAGATGTCGAAACACAAGTCTTGTACATGAGGGAAATGGACCAGGGTGATTATCGGTTCTGTAATGTCGTAACGGTGCTTGATAGCTACCAGACACGTCAGTCAAGACGAAGTTGTTTCAAATACATTTAGTAATGGGTTAAACACATACCCATCATGAAAGACTTGGTAACCTAGATGGTCGAGAACCGCCTCATACTATTGTATTTCGAGACCAAAGGACAACTCGTTTTCGCGAACGATCGAAAACTTCCCATTGCCAAACATCACCAAGTTGCCACATCACCTCGTCAATAAAATGTCTGAAAAGAAGACCTTAGTCACCTTACAAGCTGTCGCTGACGACGACTTCATTTTTTTTATTCGAGGACGAATCCATATTATCACCACCACCGTCTCGACCATGACATATTTGTACATGCTGAACAGGTTTGTCCAGTCGAGAGGTCCTTCACATAAAGACGAAAGCAAAAAGTAAAGAACTTCGGTCTTGTAGAATCCTGCGTACAAGTGATTGGTTACATTTTCGTGGGTGCACCAACCACTCAAGATGAACTTCGCATACTGGTTCGGGTTGAAAAATTTGAACACACATCCTATCAACTTTATTAAATTTTTACTCTCGACGTAGCGAAGGAGGAATGACAACATGCTCGTCACATAACCGCGATTCACCATCTCCGATAAAACAAAGACGAACCAGGCGTAATTTTCTTGAAACGTATCCGATGATGCAGGTCCGCATAACCGTTTATGTGGAGGATAGTCTTCATCTCCGTCGTATTCACATTCATCACCATATTCTTCGTCTCTTTGTTTCGAACCGTTTTTGGAATATTTATGTTTATGCTGATCTTGCCATCGCAATTGTTGCTTACCCAAAATCCACTTGTTCCGCCATTCATTTACTTCAACAATGATGTTTATGTTTTTAATTTCGATATTATTTGCTTTGTAATAACACATGTAGAAAGTGTAGGGCATATAAAAAAAAGTCTGAATCTTCAGCCAGTAAACAATCTATGAGTGCATGCATGAAATTTTCCTTGTAATGATCAAAGACAATGTCGGGTGGTATCGCCTCCTCGAAATGATCAATCACACACAATTGTTTTTTACTAAAGGGGTAAATTCACTATCGTAAAAAGGAACCTGATGTTTGGCACTTCCCAATACGTACTCGGAAAAGATAACGTCGGGTGAAATGTCCAGTTTTTCCACGTTAAACTAAGTGTTCTCTAACTAGTTGGTTTCAAACTAAAAATTTGCCTCGATCGTGCTGACTCTATACAATTCGTACATCTCGGTAATTACACTCTCATCGTCACTTCCACTTAGACTTTCAATTTTGTGAGTAATTTCTCCATCAACACACACGACAATATATGCAGACACATATTCAAATCCAAACTGGTATGTAGTCGATCCGATGGATGTCTTTACCCAACCTTCCTCGCAATAACCACCAATGGTGTTTCCCATTTGCGCCCAATGGTCATTTGCCGCAGTCGATTCCTCAACACTTCGCATTTGCCTGATTGCCTGATCGATGAAGGTGTATCGTCTGACATCTTCGTCGGTCCGAGCGAGATTTATAGAAAAAACTTCTCGCGATGAACTGCAAGTTATGGAAACTACGACGGCTTCGCCCTCCTTAAAGGGATCGTAAAAGAGAACAAAAGACACGAGTTCATCCTTTAGAGTCCATATATTAATGGGACTTAGTTTTTGAAATAATCATACTTGCTCAGCCATTCGGGAACGTGATCTCGGGCAGTGGGTAAGGAACACACTGCTGGATTATCCAACACAAACTCGAATGCTAATTCCTCGTCCAATTACGAGTAGATGTGAGAAAGATGGCAAAACACTACATGTTTACTAACAAAATCCATCCCTATGGGTATAATTAGGTGTCATCAGACAAGATTCCTTGACATAAAATGGGAACGTGGCTGCAGTAATGTTCTCGACAAACTTAATCACACGATCGCACCAAACGAGGTTTTCTTCGTACGAGTGTTCCTTGTGAACGCCAAAGTCCAAGGTTATGCGTTGGTAAGCCTAACTTTTTTTTGCACAGCCAGTTCACAATAATACTCTGCTCCGCATTGTTTTTTTTTTTTTTCAGACTAATGAACAAACATACACTTTAACAAAAATTCGTAACCAAAGGGCGAAATTTCCTGCGGGGTGATTTTACAGAGTTCACTGGATCAGACAATGGAGATGATTTTGTTTCGATCGTATTTGGCGTCACACCAGCCGACGAGTTGCAATATTATGCGATCTAGATTCGCATCGACGGTTACTCGGCCAATAAAAAAGGTAAAAAAATAATTTTAAATTTTTTTTTTTTTTTTTTTACGAAAGGTGAGGGATGAAATGAAACAACAGTGTACCATGAAAAAAAAAAAAGAGCTTTTTGTATTTACTGCAAATGCATTCATGATTACAATTTTCATCATATATACATATTACATTTCCGCATTTTAAGCAGCTGAGAAATTAACCTTTTCCAAAATAATACAATCTGAGCGATGATAAATGTTCTCTAGTATCCCGAGTCATTTGTCGCCAATTCTCATCGTTTCATTTGCGCATTTCAAGTATTAATCGCATCAGCGATTCATCTCGATGTTCTTTTTTCAAAAACAGTCTTTTCGCATTATCATGCCAAAAATAAAATAGCCCTAGTCTTTTTTCGTACATTAATCCTTGTAATCGTAACCGATCGTTTCTGATCGAAATTTGTAAATAACTTTTTACATCTTTATACGAGATTGATTTTGTCCATTGTTGAAAAAAATTCAGGCATGTTTAATTAAACGAAATTTTCACGAATTAAATGTAAATATACATGATTAACTTTTTGAAATAACACTTTTGTAAACTTTGATAAACTCGCCCAGTTTCTCATGTCTCGAATGTTGCTTACATTTACCAAATTCACCACTGCTATCACCCCACTCGCCACCCTCATCGTCGTTTTCAATTACCAACCGCCAAGTGGTTTCATTTACCGAAGTAAGTGTTTTTTGGTTTTCCTCTCGGCCCAATATGCGTAATTTCAACTGCCGATACTCGAGCGTTGGCAAAACTATCACTGCGGCGTTGTTATATATCTGTGAAATATTTTTCTCATTTTCAATGCTCGAATGAATTAATACCATTATATAATCTAGCAGGAAGTTATTTTCCGCGAGTATTTTAAGCATCGATCTTTTGTTTTTGTATCCATCGAAACACATGGAACACAGGATAAAGAAATCCAATTTTTCGAGTAAACTCTGATAAAGATTGGCATAATTATTATTTCTATTGCGATTATTTCCGCCGGCCAACATTAAATGCAACCATATCAACTTCAAAGCTGAGATCGAACCTCTCCATCCCCTATGCATTTCGGGAGTCCTTAAAGTTTCGCCATATTCGATTACGGGCACATCGAAGGCCGGCCGCTTGTTGAGAACGTCCATCACCAGAGATATTTTTTCGTAAGTCGTTTGGATGGCGAATGTATTCATCTGTGTGTTTAAAATTTCCATCGATGTTATTTATTTTCATTTATTACGCAACGACTGTAATAAACATACAATTGCCAGTAAAAACATTCTATCGGAATCTTTAATGTGTTGCAATAAGAATGCGGTGTTACATAATGTGCATAATTCTGAGGAAAAAAACGAAATTTTTTTGGCGATGTCATGAGCTCTTTGGCAAACTCGGGTTTTAGAAACGGCGTAAAAAATTAATGAGTAATTCCATACATGATAAGGTTGGTGTATTTTTGTCTTATAAAAACTTGGTATTTTTTTCGCACTGTCGTATATATGAGTCGGAAATCACAGAGCCGTCATTCATGCAGTTGCAGTGACTGCGAGAAGTTTCCAAGTGAAAACTACCTTGATTATTTCCAGCAACGAGGTAGTATTTCAACAAGATGTTTAGTGAACGTGGAGCTGAACTTAGAGAATCAACTACAGCCTTTGAATGGTAAACTTGAGGCTGAACCCATACAACACTCTTCGAGAGACGACTGGAGACATTACCAACAAGTACGGTGTTCAACATGGAATACTGATGGTGATACTGGAGATGGAGGAGAGGTACATTCGACTGATGAAGATGTAGAGGAATAACAAAAGTCATATATAAAAGTAGAGAAAAATTTTGGTATAAAAGAAGAACAAGACTTTGATATAAAGGAAGCTCAAAAATTAAAAGACAAAGTAATACCAACAGCAGTGACGTGTGTTCAGGGTCTTCAGGCAACTCTAGTGAAGAGGAGAAAAAACTTACTGTGAGTAGAAAAAGGCCAGAAGAAAAATGTAAGCTGTTGGAAAATATTAATGTAGCTTCTGTTTTAGTTATTGATTTTAAATTTGGCAGATATCATGGGGAAAAATATCCATTGAAGTTTGGATATGCTACACGAGGGTCAAACATTTTGTATATATCTAGACCCGTTCCATACATACATACATACATACATACACTTGGTAAAGAGTATGTCTAACAATCTCGAACTAAATCGCAATTTGTACATGAAAGAGCGTGGAATGCCCTGGAAAATAAATGAGAAAAATATCAAACTCAAAACAGTTCGTTCAATTTTGAAGGAAGCATGGATTAAATTTATAATTGTAGCAAATGAAGAGCAGGCTAGATATTTATGGTGAAAAAATGAGTGTGCCCAGGAAGAAAATAATAATTTGCACACAAAATGAATGGTTCAAACGGACTGGGAAAAAATTGCCAATGCCATTCTAAAAAAACAAGGTCTTGGGCCTATGCCCTGCCCATAGTTCGGTTGATTTGGGATCTAACTACTACATATGTGGAAAGGGCAATGGAAGATTGCAATAAATAGTCTTTTTCTGTACATAAACAAGTGCGTATATATAAGGAAAACATAAAAACTCATTTCATAATGAAATGGACATTGAACAAACACAATCATCCCAGGAGTGGGCCGAGGACTATGACGAGATGAGCTTCTGGAAAGAAGTTACCATAGAAGATTTGTCATCGCCAGAATTTCTCGAAAAATCCAATAAAGCAACAACTTTGAACGAAATTCCACAATTAAACTACACCAAAATGTCATCTACAGATGAAGTGGATTTGGAACTGGATAAAACGATAGTCATCGAAATTCAATTTGGCGTTTGTGCCGTTGAAAACATTCCCATAGAATTTGGATGTGCTACGAGAAAGGGTATTTACATTGCTCATATCCAAAGACCAGTTCCATTAACACACCTATGTACAAGTATGTTGGGTGATTTTGGGCAAAATTTGTACCTCTACCAGAAATTTCTCGGCGTACCTTGGAATATTCCACATAAAGAACATCAGATAATGAACATTGAAACAATTCGCAAAATGTTAAACGAAAGTTGGATCCGACACATTGCAGTGAGAGGTGCTCAAAAAATACATTTTCTAATGCAATTAGGAGTGCCTGCCGCGAAACTCTTAACAGCTACGCGGAAATTTCCCACCTAATGTGGCACCTGCAGTTTTCATAATCCAAGTTCATATCAACAAAGATGTTCTCTTGTAAATGTAGATTTTATTTGGAACTATCTTGTCAGAAAATTTTATTCTCGGTATAACAACTTGTGTAGAAACTGAATAATTGTATTGTGTAAATAAATCTGTTTTTGTATGTATATATGTAAATAAATATTTTTGTGTCATAAATTAATTAATGTTTTTGTAAAATATATAACAAAATGAAATTACTATTTTTTTTCATTATAATTTATACTACCGCCCCCTTCTCATTTAAAAAAATTAATTATCACAAATTTTAGCCATGAGAAAAAAATTCCAGATTACAATTATTTTTTAATTGGACAGTTTTCATACGAATCTAATAATTGTAATTTAAAAATTCGTTACAATGACCCACATAAATTACCGCCACAAATCTATATGGATCTGCCCACTTTTAGTACCATTATATTCAATATGGTGATTCGCAAAGTGGCGCATTTGTTATATGTCGATCTGAGTTTATCGACTCGTTTAAGACTTGAAAACGATGAGGGGATTATGTTGATGTTAAATCCTACAGAAAAAATTTTTTTTTGCATATGTCGCACTTCGCAAATATTTATGAAAAATGTTCTATTTCCATCACAATCTCATCCCAGACCCTCAACTCCACCCGACCATCACCGAGATGCCCGCAATCGTAAGATTCCAACCAAACACATACACTGGGGCCTCAGATCACTTTTCCCATTACTCCCGCACCTCGCCCACAATCCCTCATCATTGTGTCTCGACTACATATTATCCGAGTCTGTGATGACGATGATGGCTCTCATATCTTCAAAATCTGATATAGGCATGTCCGTATTAACATGATCATCGTAAACATGGCGTAAATTCGTATCGTCCATGCGAAACAGCCCCAACATGTTTGCATTGTCGCGAAGCAGTTGTTTGGGTATGCGCTAATAAGTCAGGCCGAGGTACACACAGTCAACGTTCGCGTGTCGACCAATGCTAAAGTATTCTTGAATGCAAGAATGTTTCTTGCAGGCAATGTCGTCGAAGACAAATATTGAGTCTCGTAGTGCTTCCCTCGTAGGTACGATGGCTTCGTTATCACTGCATGGGAAATAACCCATGCCATCCACAGCTTGCAGCACTCATGCCAGTTGATGAAGTGATTTGGAGTATACGTAGGCACACATTCTTGAACAGAAGGCCGTTCTCTTTTTCCAGCAGGCTCAGTAGGGCTCCATGTCTTGCCACAACCCGATGGTCCCACAATGATGCAGCGCATAGTATTCGGAAATAGGCTTCCATATCGCGATTCGTGGGCGATAGCTTCACCTTCAGCATGAATGCGTATGGGTAGAGTAACATCTTGCTTGGTGATCTGTATGTTACCACTACGACCGTCTGGAACAGGTTGAGCAGAATGTACTTGCAGAGAACCAGTGCTACAAGTTTTAGAATGTTTCTTTAACGAATCACTCCGAGAAAAAACTCCGACAGAATTGGCATTCAAAAGTCACACTCGAACTTTTCATTCCGCAGGTTGTTATTTCATGTTGTCCTAAATTCCGCAAAGCTGTGAATTCTTTACCGCAGAAGCAGCACAGCAGATGAGATGCATCATTGACATTTTTACATCTGTGCTGTTCCAAGTCTAAAATGATACTGAAACGAAAATGTATAAAAGGATCATATTTATACATTTTAACGAGCATCGGCCATGCGCCATACGACTTATGACTGATACTCAATACTGCATGCAATGAATGTTATGTATTATATGCGCATATAAACTAATATATGCATGCATCATACAGTTGGTGAATGAATGTAATTTCTATACATATGGACGAAGGACACAAACGAAAAGATTGGGAAAGATTGATGGAGCGATGGAGCTACGGAGCATCCAATTCAATCTAATCCAGTTAACGATTATGCAGGTCACAGTCCCATGCTCATTGATGTCAAAACGAATCTCTTCATATTCGCAATTCATCTTCGTGATACAAAAGCACTCTGAGAAAACCCAAATACTCTCATGTAATAACGCAATTAATTACGAAATGTACGTCATCGCCCAGAATCCCACATGCATTTACCACCCCAGGGAATAAAAATATTTTTGACAAACCACTTCCCCACATTTAGATGTGGAAGAAGTTTCCGTGGCAACATGAGATGGCAGCACCACAGCAACCTTGTGATGTCACATCCAACCAGCCTCAGGACGATGTGTTTAAATATGTCGTCGCCTCCACGCAGGGAGATGATTGAGTGGCGTCACCATAACCCTGATAAACCTAACACTGCGCTGGAAATCTACTCTATCCCGCATCCCAGAAGATCACTGATCAAGGGATTTTCAGTATATAAGGAAGTCCACTAGCATTCCCTGGTCTGTGAAGACCTCTCTCCTCTACTCTCCTTAGCCTGCGAACGGCTTTGAATTCCTGCCCAGCAGCTTGTGAAAGCAGCACCAGCCCAGCAACTTGAGAAAGCAGCACAACAACTGCAACATGCGGAGGCTCGTCCACACCAACTTACAAGGGCAGCTAGCTCTCTCTCTCTCTCTCCCTCCCTCCAGAGGTAATCCGTCGCCCTGTAGCCTGCAACTCTTTGTCCCAGTCAAATTCCTTGACTCCTGCCCTTCTGGACAACCCCCTTAGCTGAAGATATGCTGCACATCAGCGGAAAGATCAGAAGATTGTACCAAATGCACACTAAAAATGTGGTGTTAAGAGCAGTGCCTGACGCCGAGAGCGATGAGCCTTACAGAGGCAAATTAATTCAGAGGTGGACACAAAATTTCACAAACCGAATACACACCTCGACCTATCTCGCTGTTTATCCCTCTTGATCATACATCGCCTATAGACCACTTATTAGGTGCTTGTTGGCCTGATACAGAACTGGAACTTACATGTCTCCCCTCGACTGGTAACCCCACAGTCCATTGCTGTCGTAGCCCCACCTGAGGCAGTTCCGAAGGCTGATCCACCCAACTCGTGTTTGATAAAGTTGGCTTCGGGAAAGACAATCCGGGTTCAACAGCCCACCGAAGGTCATCCTCAAGTCCCATGCAGTCTCTTTTCTGGCAAATTACCATATTTTGGCATATACAGGCTGCATATGTGTATAGGCAGCACCAGAAGTTTTTGTTGAAACAATTAATATTGCAAGTATAGGCTGCACTGAATTGTCATATTCCTGTAAATATTGTTAAGTCACAATTCTGTACAAACATAATAAATTCCGACTTAATTTCTCCCCTACAAAACATTTCCGACAAAATATTTGTGTTACCATAACTTGGGGTGAAATGGTACAGTGATACAATAATCATTTTCTCAGGAATAAAATTTCCCAAGCATAACTGGCTGTACCATCACAAAATAATACCACATTGTATTCCTCCAAACATGTACTGTCTCTTTGGTTTGACAACTTTTTTTCCCCCGCTTTTTTTCTTGTACAGTAGAGAGGTTATATTTAGACTACTGTTTATGAGATTTCGTGACTAACATATTAGTAGTATTTTATTCACAATATAACTACTTGGTAAGCTACTTTGTTTATCAACATTACATGATATTAGTATTTGGTTTTGTAAATGTATATTTACACATTAGGCTATTATGTGTTTTGCAAACACTGTAAGGTGATACACTGTCTCACTTCACCCCAGTGAGTATTTTTTATTTTATATAATTATTTTTTATTGTTGCATGGCATTAGAATTCAGAGACAGTAGAAAATGCCACCAGGGACAAAGCCTTATGAACCAGTAGATTTAGAACAGCTGGAAAAGGCTGTTAGAGAAGCAGCTCAAAAATATAAAATTGATAAGATGAAGGTTTATAGAAAATGCAAAAACCTAAAAAAAAAAATAGCATGGAGGACAGACAACACTAAGTGATGTTGAAGAAGCTGTTTTAAAAGGTAAGGCCAAATATCTTAATTTACTGAGTGCAATAATTTCAAAGCTAGGTAGGAAGCAAGTCTGATTTCATTTGTGTTCCTTGTTTCTTTTGTTTCAGACAAATTCATAATCCTTGGTGAATGGAGATTTCCAGTTATGTTTATGGATCTACATCTTATTGTGAAAGGGTACCTCGATTCTTCAGGACGCCATGTCTCCGAGTTCAAAAACTACCTCCCTGGTTACGACTGAGTTGTCATTTTTGCAAAGACATAAATTAAAAGTTGACTGCAAGAATGTTGGAAAAAATAATGAGGGCACGGGCAGCTGTACCTGCAGATACAAGTAACCTGTATTTTGACAATCTTGAAAAAACAATGAGAGGTACATCGTGGCAGTGTTGTAAATTTTGATCAGACTAATTTGATTGATAACCGGGAGTCAAAGAAATAATATGTAGGAGGGATAAAAAGCACAGCACTCCTGTACCGCTCGCATATTGATGTTTTCACTCTAGCTGTTATACACCTGCTAGAGACAGCCGAACATCTGAGGGCCGGGCCGGCGAGGGAAGTGAGACGTATGCGAGGGACATCCAGAACGGCATGCGTTGGAAATTAACGGTGGTTTGGTCTGATCAGTGTCCGAGGTCATTGATGGTACAGATATAGCACATGCCATAATCATATTAGACGACGACTTGATTAAAATAGCTGCAAACTCATGACTGTGACCATATTACAAACATCACTTTCATTATGATTAATTTTAATTTTCTGCCATATATATATATATTGAAATCGAGAATTTACAAGGATTCATCAACGATACAGAGTTAGATAACATATTATAGCATTGCATTAACATTTCTGATAACGGAGCAGAAATTACACTTATATTTACATCTACAAACATTCATGTCCATCACTATTAATATACAGTAAATTAATGTTTTAACATAAAACCCATGTGTTAACATCCTTTGAAAACAATAAACATGGCCAGCACAATAGTTAAGTTTAGGCTGTTACATCCAGTTAACCACGAGGGATTCTAATAAAAATTTTTTTTTAAAATGACGTACAAAATTACCTTTCTTGCATGTTGTTTGATCGTAAGCTCAGGTGTCGGCCTACTCTCTTTTATGATGTCACATCTTTCCTGAAAAGTGAAATCACTGCTGGAAAAATGCTTCACTCGTAATCCACACACACTACACTTGGCCTACATCCACATGATACTGTTGCACTCATTCTATCTACTCGGTTCTCAGTCTCACACAGTAATTTTATAATTTTTACGTAGGGTATACATAACTCATGAATATTTATAACATTCTCAGCACCAAAACTAAGTTAAATAAAAACAATACAATTCGTATTGTGCATACTAACTTGCCCACGCATCAATCTAGTTACTGTAAATTACATGACGCCAACTGCCTAGGCCAGGCCATCTTCGGCTATGTCCGTTTCAGTTTGGTGAAGAAAGCTTCTAACACAGGGTGACACAGCCAACCCCCCCTCCCCCTGCCTGTGTGGTCCTCCTACCATTCCTCCCCTCTGGCGGCTGGGAAACCATTGCAACCGCCTACCTCGTGAAATCATTACTTACAGTGCTTCCAAACATCTTGGTTTTGCTAGCCGAGTTGTTTTTGTATAATGTACAGTATTGTTTCCTGAGTAGAATGTGTACCGCACGAGTAAAAAGTTACCTTAAAAGTAAATATAAGTTATAATTTAATATTTATTTTAAATATAACAATGTCAGGGAACTGTCTGGGCAAGCTCTGTTTCTCTTGCTTGCCCTAACGAGATGCCACTGGGAACTGCACAAGTTGGATTGATTTACAGAGGAAACAGTTCTCCTGAACTTCCTTGTTTTGTTGATGCAGATTGGGGAGATGTAAATGATCGAAAATCAGTTTCAGGTTTTTTGTGCAAGGTAAATGGAAATGTGTTATCCTGGATGACAAGGAAACAGAATTGTGTAGCCTAGTCAACAACAGAGACAGAAATCTTGGCATTAAGTACTGCAGTTTGTAAGTGTTTATGGTTGAAAAAGTTGTTGTCAGACTTAAATGTCAAAGTAGATAAGATTACGATGCATAAAGATAATCAAGGGTATATTGCCGTAATTAAGAATCCAGAAAATATTCAAAGGGTAAAAACACATTGACTTGAAGTATCGTTTTGTATGTGATCAAGTTAGGAAAGGTGTGATTGATGTACAATTTGTTGGAAGTGTAAGTCAACATGCTAACATTTTGACAAAAGGTTTAACCAGATGTGTGTTTCTGAAGAATTGTAAAGAAATGGGACTAGCGAATTTTGGAGAGGGAGGGTGTTAAGTTATGAAGGTCGCCAAAAGTGTAATGTTTGTTATACGTATCTATGATCCTTTCCTGTTCCTGTTGGTAGGTAAACAGAGAAGATGATGAAAATGTTTTGTGTTGTTATTGCAAATAAAAGGTTATCAATATTGCTGTTTTAAGTCTAATATGTGCTATGTAAATGAAAGGAAAATCAAGAAAATAAAGGAGTATTTATTGCCTTCGCAGTGTTCAAAACGCAACATTAACATCGTGTGTTGAGAACAATATCAGTTTCATGACTTTACCTAAATATTAAACCCACTATGCACAGTCTTTAGATGTGGCCTTATTTTGGCCGCTAAAATCTGAGTGGCGAAAACTCCTCCAAGCTTGGCAGGACCAGGGAAACCATGGAACTTAAAGTAAAGTCCACTTCTCTTGTCTTCTCAAGAAGCTTCTTGACATTATTCCGAAGATGGCTGCAGAAAATCAGGCATTGTTTCTTTGGACCGTAGTGAAGTCCTGAAGCAGCTACCTAATGAGGGTGTGGATGCAAATCCCATTGAAGAGGCTATGGACTCAATTCTTCGGGGGTTGCATTATGGGAAGAATAAATTGCAACCAAGAACCAAAAGCAGAGGGAAACTTCAAGTGAACCCAGGCAGAAGTGTGACGACAGTGACTACCATTGTATCAGATCCAGATTATCTATCCGACACCACGACGAGGAAATAGAAAATACTACCACTGCAGATATTCACAAAGAACAAGAAAACATCATTAGTGTAGATAACATTGATATAAAGGAAGGGAATTTCCTCTAAGTGAAGTTGAATGATTAAAAAAAACCAACAATGAAAAATGCTATGCTTCATAGGTTTCAGCTTTGATGGAAAACCATAACACTGCAAGAACAGTTGAAATTTCTAAAATACTATAGAAATCACAAGGACCTATTTGTGTGGTCTAACATAGCAGAGACTAGTTTAATTTATCCCTGTGAAGTGTGTTTCAGTATGGACGTTTGCAATTTCCATCTAATCTTTAGTTAGTTGTTTTTTATTTTGGCATTTGGATTCTAAACACCATGCTTTTATTACATTAGCATATGTTGCAATGTTTACGAATATACTCTGTGCGATTATTATTCCACAGATAGTAACGTGACTTGAGAAAGCAAATCCACAGCACCAGGTTACACAAATTGGTGTATTATCAACGTGCACTTGTAGAGCCATGGCAGGCGTGCAAATTATAAATATCTTTCTCTTGTACAGTACAGAAATTATTATCACATGTATGACATCTATGTGCGAGCTCCAACATATTTATATTTTACACATGTGAGATGATTGTTATTTTGTTTATGAATGTAAGTGAACCAATAACTGCACAAGAGGTTTTTTTAAAATAAAGAAATAAATAAATGCTTTCCCTTCCCTTGCTTTCAGCCTTTAAGAATTAAAACATTAAAATGTACTGTCGAGAAATTTCTAAACATGTATTGGGGAAAAAATTTTCAAAAAAATTCTTTTATGACAGTATCTCTTATGTAAGCTGCACCCCACTTTTTATAGTCATTTTTTTGTAAAAATGTGTGGCCTATACATGCCAACCTACGAAACCAATGTGGGCAAAGCCGATCTCTATTGCCAGATCACTCACCCCAACCCCCACCAGCATTTAAACACCCTCACATCACCCTCATACTCCTGGGACAGCTGACATCCAGAATCTTGGCAGGCCTCGAAGTGAGGAAGGTCGAACTCCAAGGAAGGGAAACAATCTCAGTTTGCCTCACTCTGGGATATGATTCTCCTCTCATCCGATGGTATCATCCCATTAAGCGGCCACCTACAGGGCCTACCACGACTCACCGTGCTAGTATCATTCCTAACACGCCGCGGTAGGATTGCTTGAGGAACTTGAGAGGGTAGTCCGCTCCCTAACCACCTATCACCGAGATAGGAGCGCGTCAATACATATACTTTACATATACAAACAAAATTATTTTTTAAAAAATAATTGAGGATTAGAGGTAAAACACTGTGCAGATGAAGACAGCCTCTAAAATTATCTCTAGATCTGCTGTGTAGCAGTAGCAGCAGCAGAGACAACCAGAGTTAAGGTTGGTTGAAAGTGAAGGGGTCCTCTAATCCCTGCTACTATTTGGTTACTTATTTGAAAGGAGAAAAGCCTGTCTGCTCAATCCATTTCCGCAGGGGTGCGAAAAACCTGCCATATTTTTCCCTCTTGACACATAACATATTTCTTTCTTGACACTAAGAAATGAATGCCATTTGTTAGCCTTTTTTGCCAGGTGAGACTTTGCCTTTTTAGTTCGGTATTTTTAAACTAACATCTTGTACAATTCATCATTTACCGGTGCACTGAAGCAGACATTTTTGCTGAGGGAGAATACCTCGTGCTTAAGTCATTATACTTCACACACGTGCAAGCACTTTGCTCGAAACACACGTATGCCGAGGGGCTACAGCATAGGTGTGTTCGAACAAGGCGCACACACATGTGCATAGTATAATGGCTTGAGGTGCAAGACCTTACCCCTCTGAACACTTGCCTGTCATGTGGTTCGTCCAGGAAGGTACACTGTCTGATTTCTAGCCGACCACTTAGAGCATTCAATAGTACTGTTGCAAAGTTTTCTTTCTAACATGAACATACTTTCTATTATTTAATGAGAGAAAACATTTCATGAAGTTATATTTCATATAAAATACTTTTTCATGTAAAATACCTTTTATATAAAATTAATATTTTTGGTGAATAGGGCATCAAATGAAAACATTCGACCTTACATTGTTTTTACAATTTTGGTTTCAGTTAAATTTCCCGGGATCACCTGCAGTCTTGTTATGTGAGGGTAGCTACAGAAAGGTGCTATGTCTACAGGAAAGAACTCTAGTTAAAAGCTGACCCAAATTTATTCTAGTAAAGGAAATACGCATGTGGTGAATGTAACTAGCTACTGATCAACAGCGCGAATATCAGCCACAAAGCTATAATACACTGTTAGGATGACTGGTAGAGGCAACTGGGGTGCAAATAGAGGAAAACAGTCAACTCTCGATGTCATTCAGGGGACTGCCAAAAAAATGTCCATACATGCGGAATTTCAGTAGATGTGGTTTCTGACATGTACATCAATAAAATACAACTCCAAAACTTTTAAACTTTATGTTGAGTATAGTAAGAGCTGTACATCAACAGTGAAAACAGTTTAGCTTGACGCTTGCCGCTTACTGAACTATTACTTATCGGCTATGACTCATCCTAACGTGCATTGTCAATCCAGGTAAACGACTCCAAGATGTCTACAAGATGTGATCCCGTGGAGGGACATAGATGCTACTTGGTTTCTGGACTGTTACTGACCTGCCTTCTCTCTATACTACGAAGTATTAAAACCCGAGTTAGGGTCAAACCCAGCATATCATTTTACGAGTGCACAAAGAATTATTTCAACCCAATCGGACTATTCCTGCACGTAAAACCAAGAGTATTCCAAGCAGCCGCCTACCACGACAGTCTTTCTGAAGCCCCCAGCAGACAGTGGGTCGCCACACCTGCCGAAGATGGCAGAGCACCCAAGGCCATATACAGAGCACACGAGGGTAGTTCTCCCACTCTGCTCGCTCCAGGCAGATGTCACAGAGGTACGTCACGCCTCCCACCCTGGCTCGGCATGCAGCTGCTGAGGTCGGGAGTTATCGTCTCCAGTAGCTCGCCTCAACACTTTGTGTGCTGGGGCTCTACTGATCTAGGCCCTCACAGTCCTCTCCAAGTACTTCTAGTTCTTCAACAACTACCAGTGGCCATGGCCACCTCCTTCCAGAGGCTTCAACACCTTCTGGAATCACCAACAACCAGAAGCTTTAGTCAACCAGAAGAAATCAAACACTTATTTAACACTTACGCTGCCGATCCTCCTGGGTGCCAACCACCACTACTTTGACACCAGGTGGGGATGCCTCCATGGTGTGGAGAAATGAAAAGAAACTTTTTAATGGAAAAGGTGGTAAATAGGTTAGGTATTGCCCGGTGCCAGGCATCGCTACAGGCAGTGCCAAAGTTGGAGCGTTAACTCTTATTGAAGGTCCGGGTCGTGTCGCAGATGACCAATGCCTTCCTTTCCTGCTCCTTGTAGATTAATTAATAAAAACATTTACGGAAATCTTCGTGGACTCTTAGAGCAGACCACACACCGCCTGGATTAAATACGCTGACTTCAAAACATTGCATTCAGAATGCCCTTGAAATAAATATGTCAAATAGACACTTCAGAAATGGCGGGAAATGAGGGTCCCGTGCCCTTATGCACCCGAAGGCGTAGACGGAGTTAAACATGCATAGTTACAGTGACGACGTTTATTCGTCATGAATATACACACTTTCCATGAAAGAAACTTTACATATGGCACCGAACTTCACTGGTCGGTAGCGGTAATACAGATAAAACCCACATGGGCTACACAATAGTTACGTGAGAATTGAGCTCCCGGTGGCAATACTAAACTAACCGGGAGAGGAGGGGTGACGTCCCGGGTGGTTTACAGTCTATTGCAGTTAGTATGATTGGTAACAAAGATTGAATTCCACCCGGGCATGCACGGCATGACTCACCCCTCCAGTTGCTGAGCGCTGACTGACTTGGCACGAGGGCACGAGAGCCGGCGTTGGTGGGCCCACACACCACACAGCACAACTTCCTGATACACAATACCAACAAACTTACTTTGGGTCAAACCCAGGGGCAGAAGGCAAACGATAAATTCAAATAACTGCAAGAAACAAAATAAACCCTTAATACACGTTAATGGATGAGGTGAAGGTGATACACGTGAAATGTAAACAAACATGTCCTTCTCAGTCTCACAATAAGCTTGCATATTGCGCGAACACTCAAATAGATTATGTTTTCCACACTATTTGGCGCTATTACATATCACTCCACCACGTGGAGTCGGTGGCTGAGCACACACACACAATGTTACACTGAACTGCCTCCCTGGTACTCTGGCTTGCCCTACTCTACCCTGCACTGCCCTACACTATTTGGCACTCATCACCAACACTGCATGCTGAGGCACTCTGTGTAGATTGTGCATCTTGTCGGCGAAGGTCACTCGCTGTGGTGGGCAAACAATCTAGAAAGGAGCCATGGATGGCATCAATTTCCCCTCCTCCCCTTTTTGGAGACAGTTTGCAGCCCTTGTATCATGCACAGCAGGGACACGCCGGTTGCTGCTGTCGTCTCGGACGCAGCATGTACAGGCTCTTCTGCTGCTCCACATGCCTTGTAGACTGCGGCTGCTGCTGTAGTCCTCTGCATCTGCTGGGGCGTCCCCACATGCTCAACATGCCAGCGGCGGCCTAATCTGCCACCCCGTCTGGCGCAGGTCCAGTGAGCCAGCCGACTCGCTGTCCTCGCCACTTGCATCGCTGCTGTAACTTGCACTCCTCTCCTGGTGACTACAGTCAAACCGCTGTCGGGTGCACCCTGTATCGACGAATACTGTAGGGGGGTGATCCTGTGTAGGTCCACACAGCTGGCTGCATCACACGCTCCTCTCCACTCTTGCTATGTACATGCGAATTATCCCGCTCACTTGCTGCTATATGCTAATCCTCCTGCTTACTCATGTGCTATTTACATGTAAGCCCTCTACTTGCTACTTAAATGCTAAATGGACTCCCGCAAGGGATAGCTAGGTCAGATTTTTTTACGTTTTTCAGCATTAAATAAGAATTGATGTGTAGGCACACAATTAAATATCATAATACTCTTTGAAAGGGTATCTGTGAAGATTGCCTACAAGAAAGATAGCAGTTTTGTAGGAGAGTATTTTTATATGTATGCTTATACAGCAGAGCACCACAAACTTCAAGTTAACTTACACTTCCCCATAACGAACTTATTATTTGCTCCAGCCAAAATACCACACAGTTATATGCAAATTAATTTCAATTATACGAAGTTTTCGGTAAAAATTTACGGGAGGTTTATTCAACATTCACGTCAACGAACATTTTGTAATCGGAATAAAATGTAAAATACAGCAAAATAGCATTAATTTTTTTATTTTCCGATGTTAAAAACATAAACAAACCGCAACTTTTTTTGGCAGATAACACAGTAATAGATGATACAATACATTGGTGTGGCAATACCGAGACAAAAATCGTAAAGCGCAGCGCTACTAATGTTTATTGCTGCAACTAATGCGCTACTTCATTGTGTAGGCACAGATAAGAAGCCTCTGACTTCGCCTAAGTTTTATGTACAACAAAATGCTGTCGCTATATCTCTGGTCTGTTCTCGCTTCTGCGTATTTTACCATGATTTGAAAATGAGATTACCTTAACCTCTAAACGTATTTTCACTAAATTGAAAATAAATTTTTCCATCTTTTAACAAGTTCATTTTTGATTATTTGCTATGACCGAAAACGTGACATGCCTCAAACAAAGTGACAAGTTCATAGGCAAATATAAAACCCTACCACTGTGGATACAACATACCATATGCATGTTGCTCAAGTGCCTTTAGTATCTACATATGCAGAAAAGTCCGGGTTCCGAGATTTCATGTTTATGCTGCGAGCATTTGAAGTTCGCAATTTGAACACACATCTCGAACAAAGTGCAAAACTCAAGGCTCATAGTAGAAAAATGGAGGTTCGGAACCCGGACTTATCTGCATATCTTTATACTATAGGCACGTGAAAGCAACGTGTTTATTATTTGTATTACCTTAAATAGCTTGATTTATAAATATTTGCTTCTGAACTCGGCACTTTGTTCGACGTGTGTGTTCAAATTGCAAACTTCAGAGACTCGCAGAATAAAAATGAAATCTTGAAATCTGGACTTTTCTGCAAATCTTGATACTAAAGGCAGTAGTGAGCAACATGCATATGGTCTGTATTACCTACAGTGGCAGGATTTTTAAATATTTGACAATGAACTTGGGACTTTGTTCGAGATGTGTTCAAATTGCGAAATTCAAAGGCTCGCAGCATAAAAATTAAATCTCAGAACCTGGACTTTTCTGCATATCTTGACACTAAAGGCACTTGTGCCCTACATGTAGTATGTTTTATTAACTTATTCTGTTTAGTTTTCATTTTATAAGCTTCTGAACATGCTGCTTTCGAGCACCCCTGTGAGCAGTCCCGATGCAATAGTGTTTAACATGTGCGGTTCTTCCGCTGAGTGCGACCTGTTATCCTCTTGGTGAGTCACTGTTACTTTCTTGGCCAGAGGTTGGCAATAAAGATTCGAAACTAACTTCACTTCAGTAACATTTCGCCGCATCTAATTTTACCCCAAGAAATTTTTTTTGAGTGCTTCACTATAACAAACTAGCCATTATTTTGGTCCCTTGAGGTTTGTTATAGTGAAGCTCTACAGTATGTAACTGTACTTGATTCCTGCTATCGCTTGAACTGTTATTGTTAAATGAAAACAAATTCCATTTAAACATAACGTTCGACCCACATACGCCAAGTTGTTTGAAACCAAACACAGTTGACAGTACAATGACGTTAACGACTACGGAAAGGCGGAACTGATTCATGAAAATGGGGTCAAGGTAGAAAGGCCGGGATTCTATTTTTATTGAACAAAGCTTTTGGTTTTGGTAAAGAGGGTGGCTAGGAGGCAAGCGGAATAATGTGACACATTAGAAAGCGCGCGGATGTGGGGCAAGGGAGTGGAGTTACGGCACACAGATAACAAAAGGGCGCTTCACGCAGTCACGAGTCCCGCCGCAAGCCTGTTCCACACAATCTCGCAGTACATGTTTCAACTCGTAAAATTACAATTATTCATGGAATATTATTGTGATTTTTTGACAGTTCCTCAAAAGACCTCGTTATACCCGTGTTTTCGCAGTTGCCGTGCTCGCTACAATGGGATTCTACTGTATATCTTAAGTTATAATGGTATCAGTTTTTTTCTGTATTGCCCATTACTAGTTAAAACATGGAACTACAGTAACTTTCGTAGTTCACCGCTAACTTGACCGAGTATTGTGATCATTGCTTACGTTAAAATATATGCATTTACAGCCGGTAATTTTAATTAAAGGTTGTTTCAAGAGTGCTCACTTTATCGTGAACCTCCTATAACTTAATTACTTGCAGTTGAGTTTTATATAGTGTGTTTCTTTTACTAACAAAAACACCTCTTACAAAAAATTTAAAATCCAGTATACTTTAATGTTTACCTTGATTTGTTTTTTTATGTAACAAAATTATTCCCCTATAAAGCAAATTAAAAAATATTACAAAAATTTAAGTAACTTCTCTTCTTTTTTTACACAGAAAAGGTGCACTACCTTCATTGTTTACAAAAAAGTTATGCACCACAAAACCAAACTTCTTTAGGGACCAAAAATTTTCAGTTACCTACATTAAACTCTTTTGGAAGCTTAAAAACAAGTTTTGTATGAAAATCATACAAATATTGCTGACAAAGAAAAGTACTAGTTTTTTCATTAAAGGTTACAGTAACTATCTGTTACATATTTTGTTACAATATTACTTTAAAAAAGAAGTGAATTCTACATACTAATTACAAAATTTCTCAAACCTCACTTTCCTCTTATTTTTGCGATGGTTTCTACATTTTTGTACTGCTGTTAGCACACTTTATTTACTATTTTTGATAACCCTATAGATTATGAACCATTCATAGCACATTTAATTTTAAAAAATTTTCTACATAAGGTTACATAACATTTAAAAACTTGTTATTAAAAAATTGTTTATTTTGTTACTCAGTGAGACAATATTCACAAAACATACTTTATACAAAACTAAATTAGTCGAAACTGAACAAAAGAGTATTTACAAAATTTTTTAAGAACTCGCAGCATGCAGTTAAAATGATATCCGAAGATTGAAGTGGTTTTCATGGCACAACATATTTTTTATAAAAATGCAGCATTAAGTACTGCACATACATACAAGCTGCAGCATTAATTACTGCACCATACAAATACAACTTGCAGACTCATTTACTGCACAAACATAGAACTTACAGCCAAAACGTAACGGAAAATTAGCACATACAATAAACATTTCAAGTTTAGACCAACTAGGCAGAACAACAATTTACAACAAAAAAAAAAAAAAAAAAAAAAAAAAAAGGACCTAATCAATTAATGACATCCTGTACAAATTCACATTTTAAATTTTTACACTCCAGTATGCAAATACTATCCAAATTATTGCATTTAAATTATTCATACATATCACAAAATCAAAAAAATAAATTACGACAGATGTTCAAAAAATTAACAATGTTAAGCCAAACACACACATCATGGACGCAATTTATGATATTTTTACACACTAACATGACCGAACACCTGAACAATTTGGAAGTCATTTTCTTACCAAAAAATAAAATGTTTGTTAGGAAAGGGCACGTAACTTTCCTAACACGATGACTAGTGGCAAAAAGATAATTCCTAATTCAAGTTCAAGTCAACTGTGTACGACAATATTCACAAACACATTATCCAAATTTTACACCTTGCTAAATTTCAGAAGAAAAGGCAGCCAATGAAGAACAATGTAAATATTAACAAATTAAAATCAATTTACAAATCCTATTAAAAACATGCAGAAAAACATATAAAAAAACACTCAGCGCAAGGAGATATACGCTGCAACAAAGAAATTGCAGATGTCAGGTAACCATGATTTAAAATACTGATCAGTGCAACAAAGTGAGATGGTAAACCACAAAAGAAAATAAACGTAATATAAAAAGCGATATAAAAATACTACATGTCCTTGAAAAAAATCAGTAGTCAGGAAGGCAGCAGCGAGAGGCAATCAGTTCATGTGAGCCGCTACTGAGGTGGAACGAGCAGTTGTACGGTGAGACGACAACTTCACTGTAGCAACGTGGGAACACGGGGCTTCAGGAGTGACACGCTCTGCCACCTGTAACACGTAACCAACCACTGTACTGCAAACTCTGCTCTCAAGAGACTAGAGCAGGGATATTCAATTACCAGCCCACAGGCCACATGAAACCCACCAGACTTCTCACACTGTCCCACAAAACACTGTATCATTAATATTTTTAAAAAAAATAAATACTGTATTTTGGCGTGTATTGGCCACGTGCATGTTTTTGATCAGAAATTTTTGATGAAAAATGAGGGATAATTATCTCAAGTACCATATAGGCCTCACTGAATTTTTGTATTCCTGTATATATTATTAAATCACGATTCCGTACAAACATAATAAATTTTGACATAATTTCTTCCCTACAAAACATTTGTGACAGAAAATTTTTATTATGCAGCAATGTTTAAAAATACGTTGTGCGTTTACTATTCCACAGATGATAATGCAACTTGAGAAAGCAAAACCATGGCAACAAGTTACACAAAATGACAACTATCAGTCTGCACTTGTGGCACAACTGCAGCAGACATGCAAACTACGTAAAATTTTTTCTCTTGTACAGCAGCAAAATTATTTTCTCACATGTGTCTTGAATATTGTGATTTATAAAATGCAGTGAATAGGGCTTCTTTAATTTTGCATTGCCTTTTTCTAACTTTCCGGGCATATTTATTACAGTTACGTTTATACATAATGCATTCGTAATTTTCATGAAAAAAGTACTCAAGTAAAAAAATCATGAGTGTTGGCAACGTAGCACTGTAAATTGATCTCAAAAATATGACACCGCTGTTCTTCCGATTGTTACCAACATGGCTTCCGCAGTAAACATTGCAATGTTTCCTCCTAAACGACTAATAAAATTCTACAGTACATATTTCATATAGGCTGTTCACGATAAAACGAGCACTTTTAAAAGCCCTGCTTAATATCTACTTGTATGCATGTTATATATTATTCTACCTTATGTAAAATTAAGATTTTATTCATGCGTCGGTCAAGAAAAACTGTGAAATTTTTAAGAAAGTAAATACTATACAAGTCGGCTAATTTTCACACTTTGATGCATTAATAATAATAATAATAATAAACACAAAAGAAATAATTGACGTTATCACAAATGCTTACCTAACCCTTTTTGTTCTTACCAACTTTACTGGGCAAATGTCACTCAGTGTGCCCATTAAAATGTGTGTGTTTACGGGCAGTGACATTTTTTTCTAAGGTTCATCTCAAAAGTGCTCACTTTAACATGAACAGCCTTTACACATATGTACTGTATTTCCACGTTTATTTAGGTTATTTTATTTCATGCTCTCTAAATACATGATTTGTAGTCTGGGACTTCTATTGTTATTATTTATTATTTTATGTTCCACAGTACGAGTGGTGGTGAAATCAACAACAGGTTATTTCAGAAGTCATAAATTACTAGGGTTTTGCGAATGTAACTTCTTTCTCACGAAAATAAAATGAAAGATGTTAGGCCTATGAATTTTCATGAAACTGAAACGAAAATAAAAAATAATATCATTAAGGTTCAGCTTTAATGAAACCTAAATTTCATAACATTATAACAGGATATTCATTATAACTAATTCGTTGGAAAATCAAACCAAAAATATGTAGGATATGGGTTTCTCCTACATTTAAATTTTCATTTTATGTAGTTATTTCAGTTATAAAATAATGAAAACAAACAAGATTATTTACAGGCAAAAGATTCTCACTACTGGTGCTTTAAATGATTATTCATTAAACACAAGAAAATTTACCGAAATCGAGAATTTTCGTTTTTGTTCCGTTATACTGGATATTCACACAAACCTATAAATTACACAAGTAGGACTAAACACAGGGCAGTAAGATATAAGCAAAAACAATGTGTTGAAAATATATTTGATTTGTGTTATCTATTAGTGTACTTGTGCATGTGTACATGATGTACTCTGCACAGACTTTGTATGCCATGGTGAGTAGAGTTGACACCTATAGTTTTTTGTTAATACTTCCGCTGTTTAATGATCGGAGCATGTGATTTTTTTTGATCAGCGTAGTAAAATTTAGTTTTTGAGTTCGGCAAAAAATGACTTTTCTTTTACAATTTTTTTACATAGGCTGGGAATTTTGTCGGAACCAGAAAATGCTCCGTGCATGGACTTTCGGCCAAGCTTTGTTAGATGGCTAGAGTTTCCATTGTATATGTCTAAATAATCACACTTAATACTAATTTTGGTGTGCAAACATTTTTTAATACCAATATCTCGTAAATAAGCCTTACCCCACTTTTTGTATTCACCTTTACTTTTACAAATGTGTGGCAAATACACACCAAAATATGGTACTTTTGAATATAATTACATAAATTATCATCAACTGTAACAAATGCTAGCGTAAAAATTGTAATAAAATTATACATTATTTCTAGAGCTGATTGATTCTCACCATTTTAGTTTTACGGTACTCGGTTTTTGGTTTACAATTTTGTTTCTTGGTTTGGGTCGGTCATGGCTACACATTTTTATGAGTGCAACAAAGATTATAAAAATATTTATACACACAAAAAGTCTTGTGGAATTGGCTTTCATATCAAGAAAATGTTTACTGAGTTATGTTTCAGTATATCTAAAGACATCAATAACCCTAGAAAAGTAATATTATTACCAGCATATTATGTGTGTATATATGTATATATTATATATATATATATATATATATATATATATATATATATATATATATATATATATATATATATATATATATATATATATATATATATATATAAAAAGTGTCACTTTCTTAGCATTATGATAGTTCTCTTCAACACAACACTGTCACACTTATATTTCATTGTAATAATTAAATATCTGCTGCTGAAAACATTCTCTTTTCTAAAAAGGAACACAAAAATTCACAGTGAATATATTTACGCACACAAAAAGTTTGGTGTCTAGTTTACTTTCATTTTTAGGAAAGTAAATATTACACGAGTTTGCTCATTTTCACACTTTGACAAAACACAGAAAGCAAAAGAAATAATTGACGTTATCACAAATGGTTACCTAACCCTTTTTATTCTTACCAATGACTTGCATTTATTAATTATTTACTAATACTGGCAAGATTAGGGTCATGAAGGCCCACTCTTAACGTGTGTTGTAGAACACAAAAATAATAGCAAAATAACCTAAATTATTTTTATACCAAAAAATTTACGGGAAAATTATTTCCAGCACGACCATCTAGGAAAATATATTTACCGAATTTTTCCTGAAAATTTGGGATCCCGTCTAGCTCTAAAGAAAAGCTAATCACAATGAACCTGGCTGTATGGTAGCAGCATCTTTCTTACACAGTAAAATTTTTGTGGGGGTGATATATTCATGACTTGAGACATTTTGCTTCCCAGCAAAGTGCTTCTGTTTTAGGACTGGTGACATCAGAAAGGAGACCCTTGTCAAAGTTGACAGGTACAGTCTCAGTACTACAAAAATACATACAACCATATGACACACAGCATTTAAGCATGAAAAGCCTTTGTCAAAATCCTCTGTCTCATGGCCCAGCAATTTTGGAGGACTGACTGCTACCTGAGTAAAATTAATGAATAGAACCCCGTAGTAATTTGGTGCATGTAACACAAACTTAAATACTGAACTAGTAGTGTCACACGTTTATGGTATTTGTACCTAGGTTTTGAATTGAAGACAACCCCTTATTTTTTATATTCCTTTTCAGTCAAAAATCTTGTGTTCCTTTAGAGTAAATCCGGTAGTCGAAAATCTCTTGATCAGTGGGGGATCTTCCGGGGGTGCAGGGTAGCTAACCTTACATAGTACGGGTTTGTTTATCAGGGTTGCGACGCCGCAGCTAATTTCTTATCTCCCTGCCTCGAGGCGACGGACAAATTGATCCACCTTGGCCCGAGGCTGACATGTTTTACGTCACAGGGCAGCAGAGGTGCCACAATCCTGTGGTGTAACTGGAAATTCCTTCTCATATTAATCTCAATGTATTGGTCTGTCTGGTAAAATAATCTGGGTTAGCGGGGGTGACGCTCACATGCCATATTCTGGGGCAGGCAGTACAATTCATAATTAATTATTAATTGTGTTGAGCTGCCAACCTCCAAGCACACCCATCAGTAATCGCAGTTACATGCAAAAAATAGGCGTAAATCATGAGCGATAAAATTTCTCCCCAAAATATAGATACACTCACCAAATTGAATAGGCATACACACAACATACATGCATTAAATAATAAATATGTGTACATAGGTGAGCCAGAAAAATTATTTCAACATAATAATAATCACCAGGATATGTTAAAATCATAAAATACAACCAACCATACCTTCTTACTTATTACTCGCTAGGAAATGCAGTTGCATGGTTAGCTTCTTGAAGCTCTTTGGTGGTTTGTTTATTTTAGTAACACGCCTCACTGATTGAATTACTTACTTTTTACTTTCTCAATTATAAGAGCGCATAAATTTGCTGTTGACAGAGATGCTCTAAATTTCTTTTGATTGGGGCAGACACTGCTGAAAATTCTCTCGGTTGAAGAATTACTACGTTGGCATTCCAACCTGTTTTATTTTTTGTAATTGCAAAGTTAATTTTGTTGAGATTATGTTTATTTTATTTTAAAGGAAACAGTGACGGGTTGGGTGCTTTAGTTTTGCGTCTTTCGTGAGACAGCAAGATTTTGATGTTCTGACGAGTGTGTGCCATTTTGAGTTGTATATTGTTTTGATGAAGCAGTGCAAAATTTTGCTCGTATGGAAATCACATTTAAATTATCGTAACTTCGAAAACTTAAACTTCAATGAAAAAACACAACACACTACATACGTCGTTCGTATTCATAGAGATGCAGCAATATATATATATATATACGCGCGCACACTCTCACTCGCTCTCGCGCTCACTCTCACTCGCTCTCACTCTCGCACTCACTCTCGCACTTACTCTCGCACTCGCTCTCGCACTCGCTCTCGCTCTCTCTCTTTGACCAAAGCTAACCATACACTCGTCAAATTCACGATACAGAAAAAAAAACAAATTTCATTTTTTATTTAGGCACTAAAAGTGTGTTGAAAGTGTAGTTTTTCAAGCCACGTGCATTTCAATAATTATAGTAACAGTTTACAAATGTATTATTTACAAAACACACAAACTTACCGTTTGTAAAATTCGCAACCTCCCAAACGTGTTTTTCAATGGAGTAATCCTTGAAAGTTTACTTCACTAAAATCACGTCTGTTCATTGCAAGCATTAAATAATTTATTTTCAGAATCAATTGGTAAAATCAACACTGCGCACGTTTCTTGAAACCAACGATGACCACAGTAAATACACAATAGCAACACCGCAACACTACTGACAACAATGCTGTTTTCTCTATACAGTGTTGCTACGATTTTTTACTGCTCGTGATACAGAATTTATCACACAGTTTGTAAAGAATACCAAAATTGTTGACTGGCGTGCAAGCTTCTGGTAAAAGTGCAATATTTACTGTACGGCAGACAATATATCGTAACGTGTGTGTGTGTGTATATATATATATAGCATTGTTTGCAGAGAATATGAAAATTATTGTCGACTTACATGCAAGTATCTGGTAAGAGTACCATATTTACCGAACGACAGACAATACATTGTACCATAAATATATACAAATTAATTCGTAATACTTGGGAGCTATGCGTAACACACATACTCTTGGAAATCATTGCCTTCTCTATGTCTGCTATACACATTACACATACTACTCAAATTCCCACCTAATGAGCGCATTAAAATTTCTTTCACAAGTTATTATAAAATCTTTTAAAATAAAAATTCCTTGAGTATGAGTCCCAGTCAGTGAGCATAAGACTTTTGTATCCCAGGGTACTCTTTGGGTGGTAGTCTTCCTCATACAAAACATTAACAATTTGAAAAATCAAATCCTTTAAATAGTTTCAAAACTTCGACTTCCACAGTGAAATAAAAGAAAATGTTAAAAATTCGGCAAAAGTTTTCACTGTAAGAACTTATAAATGTGCCGGGTATAACTTTCCCATGGCCCTTACGTGTAAGTAGAACAGGACCCCGCATTCTCTCGTCTTAGAAAATGTCAATCTCAAATAATTGGAATAATTGGGCCTCTTCTTAACCTGCTCTTGCCTCATTGCTGCTTATACTCAAGTTTTAACACAATATTCAAAAACTGGTTAAACTTTCAAAACTAAATTAAGTTATTTTGAGGCAGCTGTATTTCAGAGTGACTGCTCTTGATGAAGACTGGTCCAAGAAGAAGAAAACTAGACCAGCTAGCAACCCATTTCTTAGATTTTGGTGCAAATCACTGTATCCAATCACAGCCAGCATCCAATCTGGAGCTGTCTGAGATGTGGATAACGTGAACATGTCAACGACATTTAGCTGTCAAAATCACCTCACTGCCTAATGACGTAACCTTTTTTTTTATTTACATTCGCACGTCACAGGTGTCGCATATAAACTTCTCTCAGGTGCTCACTATCCCTCCAAAATACACTTTACAGTACTAAGACATATTTATAGTGAGGGACGATTTTATTATTGATTTCTCGATCCCACCGATTCTAGCCTGAATCAAAGAAACAATGAGTTCTGATTTTTTTAATTTAAAAGTTTGATTCGACTCTGTAAAATTTTCCTTACTGAATAGAATTCTCTGCAAACCGGGTGGCGCTTGTAAATGCAATGAAAATAGCTTGTGTGCATTTGCAGTAGTTTTTAATCAGGCATAATTAGAGGCACGATTTTGTGGAAAATCAGGATAAAACGAAAAAAAAAAAAAAAAAAAAAAAAAAAAAAAGCCAAATGTGCGATATCTCACGAAATTAGCTATCTTCACAAGAAATGACTGCGGCATGGTGCAAGACTGGTTTGCTACTTCACCTACACGCCTCCGAGGGGAAGTGGTTACCTATTGCAATGAGCGTGGCGACCCAGCATCATCTCTCACACACTTTTTTCTGCCTCTCTCAGCCAAGTACCTTCCTTCCTCCCATCACAAGCCAAGACGGAAGTAGTTGGCAAGTAAGAGGTAAAGCACGTCCTTTCTCTCTCTTTCACTCTCTCTGCCAAGCCCGCATCGCTTGCCTTCCACACACCGCCTGGCAGCAGCAGAGCAAATGAAAGTGCGCCTGGTGAATGTTGAGATTTTATTAAGATGATGCGTTGCTCAAAATAGTTGTGCCTATCATCACCTGTATTTCAAAGCAAATGGTTTCACCTGAAAATGTTACGCAAAACATTTTAACGAGGAATTATTATTTTCAAAGATGTTTTCTTTTGTGATTAAAGGTTGTTTTATTGTATATGGCATAAAACTAACATGATTTTCAAACATAATATTTATTCAACTCAAGAGGCAGCATCATCACTAATAAATTATATGCCCAAAAGCATATAATTGACCTCCCCTTGTCGCCAAAAATTGTTTGCACATTGAGCAACTTGTATTAACCCAGCATAAGGTTCATTTTCAGTAACTTATTGTAGGTAAATCAGAGGATTTATATCAATTTATTTCAATACACATGTATTTTGAATTAACTGATAAAATATAGGGCCTATTTGACCCCTTTTGCCGTCTAATGATGGGTAGGTGAGCACAGAGCCAAGTGCAGTGTCACGCGACAGGGAAAATCAGAGGACATGGTTTTGAATGATTATTAAAGACAGTGAAGAAATCAATTATAATCACCTTATTTATTTTTTTGTGTGTCTCAAAAATACAAGTTTTTCTTGCAGTAAAATATAATTAATTACTTCAAAAGACAGATATTTGTTACACATGCAAGGTGTCAGCACTCAGCAACAAGCAGCAGCGTGGGGCGGTAATCCTCACACAGCCACCCCTCCTCCACCAGCCGCTAGGGGTCAGCAAAGATTCGAAGATTTTGAATTTGAATTGAATACTTGGATATTCAATTCGATAATTCAAATCAAATTGATTTTTAAATAATTTGAAAATGATATTGGCCTAATATAACCTAGACAAATACCAGCCATCGCATCATTCAGAATAGCGCTGCTACTGTGCACTGTATCATACCGTATCTACTCGTGTATAGCACACACTTTTTTCACAAAATAAAGGGGTCTGTGGTGCGATATGTAGAGAGGAAAAAAAAATAGTGGAAGGGGAAGTGGTAGACTTAAACTGGCCAGAAATATTTAGAGGGAAATGTGGGGAAACTGACTGTTATCCAATCTCTCATTCATACATCACGCCTCTTTCTGTCGCTCTTTCTCTTGATAACCAAAATGGCAAGGGTGTGAGGATGGCAGAGGAGAGACATTTTTTTTAGAGAAGGGAAGTGTCATGTTCCAGCACGGCAAAAAAAATACTGCTGGTGTGAAAGAGGCAAAAAGATAATCGGAAGCAGCCCTATCACCAAAAGGGGGGGGGGGGGGGGGGGGGGCTACCCTAAAGAAAAATAACCCTGTCGCCCACAGCAGTTGACTCTTCTTTTAACGATCATAGTTTACGATGATCGTACAGGGTATCTCCAATGTGTTTATTTTCAGATTGTTTTAATTTTACATCTTTGAAAGCATTATATTCTATGACCTGAACAATGTTAGCCTGAATACATTTTTTTTTCTATATATTTGAAATAAATTAACCATGACTGAAGTAAAGTCTTGTCACTACCTGCATGAATTTGAATACAAGACAATTACATTGGGCAATGCTGCTGTTAATGAATCTCACACAGGGGAGAATCTTCAACGAGTACTGACTGACTAGTAAAAGTTTGTGCTTGCCAACACCTACACAGCCAAGCCCCATTAAGATATTCATTGTTACCAACAATGCTAGCAACATGAAAGCTGCCCTTAATGGGTCGAATTATATGCACAGGTTTTGTTTTGCCCACTTACAGTCTCTGATGCAAAGACTTCAACAACCAACATTCTCAGTTAATTTCTAAAGCCCACAGAATAGTAGGCCATTACAACAGGAGTCATACAGCTACAGCAAGACTGGACAATACAGAAAAACCTGCAGTTACCTAAACTGAAGCTCATCCAAAACGTAGAAACTCAATGGTGCAGTGAGTTTGCACTGCTCCAAAGATTGCTCATCCTGAGAGAACCTATTGCTGCAGACATTAGTTCTTCAAATTCAGACATAGATTCCCTCTCATCATCTGAATGGAGACTTGCTGATGGCATAGTACAAGTCACTGTTTCAAAACAGCAACAGAGAATTATGTAAAGAAAAATGTTAATGAACATGGCACAGGCGTTCCGTTTGCAAGAAATCTTTTGAAGGCATTGACTACTAGGTTTCCATTACTGTATTTACTGCATTGTAAGCCAACGCCAAACGCAAGCCGCAAGCCGACCCCTTACTTTTAGGCCCGTGGGGGGGGGGGGGGGGGGGGGGGAGGGGGGAGAAATAACATTATGCCAAATGCAAGCCAACTTTTGAATGTATCCCCCACACTATCTGCTGAGAGCACGTGGTGAGGTCATTGTGCAAAAATTTTTCACGTCCGTGAATAGTTCATGGAAGGAAGGGACATGGTAGAAGGCGAAAGAAAGGGGTGGAAGTGGTGAAAAGATGCAACAGCAAAGTGTCACAGCACGTGAATATAGGTAATTAGGGAGAGGACAAAAAAATACCTCTGCGTGTTACGGATTGATATGTCTGATAGTTCGGAATAGATGGGGAGGGGGGGGGGGGGGGTAGGAGCAAGAGGATGCGAATTCATTGTTCAGCGCTCACCGTTTTAGGGAGGGGGAAGGAGAAGAGAGCGTGGGAGAGATAGGAAAAAGGGGGAGCTTGGAGGTGTGAGAGTGGCTGGCAGAGCAATATGGACGGGAGTGCAGAAGGGTTTGGGAGGGTCTAGGAGGGGAAGGAATGGCAGACTACAGGAAGAGAGCGAGGAAGATGTAAAAGCGAGAGGCCAGCAGCAAGGAAATAATGAAGTTTGTTCATTGAGGGAGAGCACGGCGGGAAGCTGATGCGTAATGGGAGGGAATAAAGGAACGTACTTGATGTTTACACCATGAAATCATGACTCAAAGTACCTAACCATTAAATCTAATTATGTCACTTAAAAATGTAGTTATTTATATTGCTACCTTACACCAAATGCTGTACACTACTGTGGTTTTTGGTGATTTAATTTTAATATCAATTTGCCATGTGTGTATGCATGCATGCATGTATGTAGTTATTTTTAAATAATACCCACTACTACTGTAAAAAAATTGTACAATTATTAGCACATGACACAGAGGTATTTCATTACTATTTATTGCACATTGCTCAGCCCTGGCTGAACATCGTTGTCCGACTCTGCGTCATCACTGGACAATTCCTTATCACTTTCATTCCCATAAAGCATCGTCATCTGTACCTTCCAGCACATTTGAAATAGAGCACTTCTTAAAGGCTCGAACAATCACGCCACTGCTAATACTTTGCTATGCGACATCTATCCACGCACACACCAGCGACAAGCTCGCACGTTTCACGCATCCAGTAGGGGCCAAAATCTTGTCTTCTTTGCAAAGTCAGTCTGTGTGAAGCTTTTTAAGCGTGTCCTTGAATGGTTTATTTATGCAGACATAGTGGCTGCAAAACGGACGTCATTCCCCCAGGAATAACTGCCAGGTCAGTCTTCCCTTCTTCTGTTCTGTGTACTGCATAGGCATCCAGTACGAGCAGACTAGGCAGCTTTAACAATGCTCCAGGACGACGTTTCCACTAAAGTCGAATCCATTCCTTTACATTCTCGGATGTCATCCAACCATTTTCATTTGTTCGAATGACGTTCTTTAATTCATTCTTTGGTAATGTCTTGCGTTTAAAAATAACATATGGTGGCAATTTATGCCAATCTGCTGTGTATGTCAGCATCACCGTCATGTGCTGTTTTTCGCAGCCGGCAGACAAAATCTTTACTTCTTTGCTTCCTGTCCTGGCCACGGTGTAGTTCCAGGCATGTCGAAATATAAAGGAGTCTGATCAGCATTTCTAATCTGACCAAGAAGGTACTGCTTTTCTCGTCACAGCTTAATGACATAACATTGGCATTTCATCAGCTTTTCTTCGTAGTCCAATGGCAATTTCTGTTAAACTGATGTACCTCAGAGAACAGAATATCCCCAGCGTTTCATGAACAATTGCACCAAGTGGCAGCCACCTTTAAAATCGGTGATTTTCATAGCACGGGCGATTTAATGTGCTTTTGTTTGAATGATTTCTGTATTCACTGGCAAACATTTTTCCCACTGGGTGTTAACAAAAACTTTTAAAACCATCTCCAGTGCATGATGGCACCCATGCTTTGGCCCCCCAAATGTTTTTCTTTTGTTTGCACATAAGTGGAGTTCTTCCTTTTGCTTTCCCCACATTCGAACATTTGTTTTCTCGATACCAAAACGTCTGAGCCGCAAGATTTGAAGTTTCTTCAGCATATTTAATTACCTTTCTTTTGAACTTGGCTGTATAATGACTTCTCATTTTGAAACCCTACAGCCGCTTGGTTTACAAAACACAAACAACTAAAAAATATGCAGCCGAGGCCTACTTCAAGATACTATATAAATCAGTTTTGCCAACATGAGAGTCCTACAAATGCCACGTAGCATAATAAAATAACTTTAAAATGCTCCTCTAAAGAAAAAAATACAAAATGTATTATTTACGATTATTAAATACCACAGCCACTTGATACTTTACACTTAATGTGGTTTAGCAAAACTTTTTAATGTGCCAAGTGACACACAGTTGTGGCAACACTACACGTTCTCCATCCTGCCCCCTCATTTTCGAGTTTCGTGAAAGTGGTGCAGCGCGCTGAATGAGGATGCATGATAAATTACACTGAAAGGATGTGTCAAGAGTTTAGACGAACAGTAGCAGCATCTGATAAAAGTTGCCTTTTTTTAAATCAATTGTTTTCTTTGTTGCTAACATTTTGTTTTAGATTTTCAAGTAAAAAAAATTGTTGAATACAACTGCAGATGGGTAATGGGACTGGTAGATTGTGGATACGGCACTGTGCCATAAAGGACAAGGCAGGCATACTCCGCGACTGCAGCCACCTGCCATTACCTTGTTAGAGGTCACGCCCAGCCAGGCTATAGGGGATGTGCGTGACACAAAAACCGGACGTTTTTATGTATTCGGACCACCTTATTATATAAGTGTTAGGCCTGCAACAGTACTGGTAAATATACACTGTCCATTTCATCAGCTTGTTTTAAATATACTTGGTCAGAACTGTCTGTAATTTTGCCTATCCTGATTCTAAGCTGAGGAGTCTGGAAGATTCTAAAAAATAAAAAAAGGCTGGCTTACAATGAGGTAAATAAGGTATTCAAAATGGATGATATAAATTGTGTAGTTACTATTGTTGACCCACAATTCAAAGCTGCACTATTTCAAAATGAAACTGTAAGAATGCATGCAATTAATTTATTGAAGAAAGAAATCAGTGATGTGACTAGACAAAGTACACAATGATGGTATTCAATACCATCAAGTAGAGGAAGCACACAGTGAATCAGTATGGGATGCACTAGATAAACTTCCCCTAAGTATACAAGGAAATGAACCTGACCCAAAAATAAAAGCAATAGATGCTTACTAACAGCACCATGCTCAGCAACACACTGCAATCCACATGATTGGTGGAGAAAAACCCAACACCTTCATCCTGCTATTGCTAAAGTTGCAGCAAACTACAGAGGATTCTCAAAATACGTTTTTCAGTGGACCAAGAGAAAAAATGTGGCATGCGGGAAAACAATGGATGCCAAGTTAGATTTTAGATCTGAGAAACACACACACAACCTCAAAATGTCTGTGTGATTGAACGGACAGATTAAATACAGCAAAACCTTGTTAAATGGAAGTTTATGAATTCGAAACCATATATAATTTGAAGCCCTTACTCACCCCAAAACGGAAGAATAAAATTTCATATGCTTTTAAGTTTGGATAATTCTAAATTCGACTTTATGTAATTCGAAGTTGGATTTCATCCAAAAGTGTGTAAAGTCCAGATTAATTAATCAAAACTATAATAATTATGATAATAAACATGCATCGCCTACACTGTTGTGTGTACTAGCACATAAACCAACAATTTCTATACTTTTAGCTATAACAAAACCTGAGCCGCAGAATATTCCACGCATGTTCAACCAATCATCTGCTTGCACTCATAACGGCCATCTTGTGAAACCTGAACAGCATGCTGCAAGTTGATCCAATATTCCGGCTGTTCAATTAACGTGCCGGTTAGTAATAACGTGTTATTTCTGCATGTACAAAATGCATTTAGGCCTCTTTAAATAAGTATTCTATTTTCTTACCCGGTGTTCTGACTTCCTTTGTTGGCCGAGCTATGTTCAATACAGCGATGAATATAGTCACAATTTATTTACTGATGACAATTTTCACCAGCCATTATGTACTTCCTGAACAAATTTTATACCTGTACAACAGTAAACAAACCTGCAGCCAATTTCATTTAATAATAATAATGCTCCTCAAAATATTGCCACATCTTTCCAAATTCTGTTTACGAGAATTACATCATAAAACGTACAAAACAGTCTGAGATTGTGCGATTTGTTCTCGTAGTTGTTGCCATCCCAAGGGCGCTGTAAACGCATTAGAAGAAGAATTTGAGAGGCTTTCTTATTGTAACTAATATACGAGTGCAGTAAACGCAGAAGAAGAAAAAGAAGTGTAGAAAATTGAACATGAAAAACTGCTGCGGGAGGTAAATAATACTATTGATATCACCAGTTATTGATTATCCGCATTGTTTTGCATTTGTGTAGAGTTAAAACCATTCATGTGCGCAATCGGTGGCAAAAGTACAGACTGTTTTAAACTGACATTACGGGAAAACAAACAATCGGCAATCGTTGAAAGTGGTCACTAATAAGAATTGTTTATATAGGAATTTTGGCAGGACCAAAATTAATTAACAATGAATACGGTAAAACGTGCGTATAGGGAATGAATGTTCGAGAGTCATAGCCATCAACGCCACTAGACTTCTTGGGTAGTTTAGGAACAGATCACCTACTCCTGTCTAGCGTAGGTTACTTCCATATTTTCAATCGCTTGGCCAGGAGATAGCACGCTTCACTACGTTTATTGAATTTTTAATACATACAGATTTGTTTCTTCACCATGAGTATCTGTTCTAGAGGGATTTCCTGTGATCACTAGAAATATTACCACTTGTGCATTGTCAACAGAGACCGGGCTTGAGTATAACTGTACGACCTAGAGCAGGGCTGTGGATCCCCAGCAGGAGTCGACACGTCTAAATAAACACCATTTGACGGCCACCCATTCTAGACCCTGGGGAATAGAACGGTTGAGCCACGACCACTAGAAACTCACCAAGTTGTATCCCTGCCAAAGCACTTGGGTGCTGGCAGGGGTATTTGCTCGAGGGTTACGGCCTAGCCCTGGTTGCAACCTACACCCAGTAGTGGCAGGAAGGCAGCCCATATGGCTCAACGCTTCTAGCTTGCCCACCGGTGGCGGAGGGCTTTCTGGAGCACCGAGCTTGTGCTGGCAGCCACTGCTGGAAGTACACTGAGTTAGGGAACTGTTTAGAGTTCACGGTGCACAGTGACTAACATTAAGTGGCAAACACACTTCTATGGCTTGTACGGCAAAGCACGGGCAACGGAGAGAAGAACAAAGGACAGCCTCTTTCTCTTACTAGGCAAGCTTCCCGGGACAGCGCAGCCTTAACCAGCTTGTTACAGAGGCTTACTTCTCCTCTATACGTGTATATTTATTTCCCACAGCACGTACTTATTCATAGAGAATACCACCCGGTCGTACAAGGGTTCTTACAGGGTACTGAGGTAAGGTTTGGGGTAACCCCAGGTTCTGGAGCCAGCAGCGTGGTATCAACGGTACCATGTTGGCCAGCACGGTATCAATGTATCAATGTCCTACCGCCTACTGCTTGCACCACCAGTTCCAGTCCACCGATACCAGTTGCATCATCTTCGGGCCGAAGTCACACTGAATAAGCCAGGTAACCCTGACACATCTCACCATTCGACTACCAAGGTAGCTATCCCAACTATGGGAGGATACGCATGAAAGCCAATTTCCGTAGAGAGTGCATAATTTTATCCCCAGTCACTAACCGACGTGCCCAGCGAGAGTAGCTGGCCCCAAATGAAAGCTGAATCAGTAAAACTTGTACAACTGCGTGTTTGGTCTTGTGCACATCAAGACCACTGTAACCATGGTCACTAATACAGAACCCGGTACGCTTCAATGTGATATTATTGCACTGAACAACTGCTAAGGATTGGATAGTCTGATCGTCGGCATATTGTGCTATCAAGTCGCCGGCAAACGTCATCCTCAAATTCTGTTACAGGAAGGTTTTTGTTTGTTGCAATTTTTCTGACTTCAAATGGAAGCATTTTTGTGGTGACAGAAAATCCATTATTCCCAGTGATGCGCACGTGATGAAACGGCTATTACTCCAGTTCCGGGAAATTTCACATTTTGCCTAGCAAAGCACATTTTTTGGGCAAGTTTTACAGCAAATTTTTTTCCCTACACCATTACCGTACATTTTTATCGTTGATGCCAAACTGTTGACCAGCTGCCCTTACTCCATGTTCACATGCATATTCCATAACCATCAACTAAAATTTTGAATAATAACTTAGCTTGTTCATTTTCCATTATCACCAGGCCGTATTCCAATTCGCAGATTTTGTTAACAAAAGGGTTAGGTGACATGTTTGTCTACAAAATCTAGAAAATATTTTAATTTGCATTTTGTCAACTTCGAACTTGGCAAATTAACAAATCGCCATCATATCAGTTTGTATTTTTAAAATCATGATAGCACCAAAATAATACAGCATTGCAGCTAGACTGTTAAATGTAATTGTTTTGACTAAACCTTACAAAATGCTACAACACAAATTAAGAAAAATGAAACTAGAAACAAATTGGAACACTGCCTCACAGTTGTTTATCTGGGGGGGAGAGGGGGGAGAGAGAGAGAGAGAGAGGGAGAGTGGAAGGGGGAGGGAGAGAGAGGGAGAGTGGAAGGGGGAGGGAGAGAGGGTGAGAGAGGGAGGTAGAGAGGGGGAAAGAGGGGGAAAGAGGGAGGGGGAGGGAGAGGGAGGGGGAGGGAGAGAGAGGGAGGGAGACGGGGAGAGGGAGGGCGATAGAAGCCTTGCTCAGCACACAGTTGCTTCAACATTGCTCTCGCTCGATAAAACAACGCCGTACCATTACGGCCTACTCACTGTTATTTTAAACTGTAAAAATGAGATTTGTTGCCATTGGGGCTACATAAATATACAAATATTTCAGTAGGCACCGTTTAATTTACAAATAGAATACTAAAAAACCAGGTCAAAATAATATTTTAAGTGTGAACTATTTCTTACTGTTCGTTGCCAACACGTCGCTATTCTCGCTGTTAATTCATATTTAAAAATAAATAAATATTGCAAGTTATAGAAGATATTAAGGTGAAGTTTCATTTATTAAATAATACAGTACTCTAAAATTAACCACAGTGTTATATATTTGTGGAATACATGTTATTGAAAAAAGCGGTTGACATGTTATGCCTGGAGTGTTTTTTCAAAGGTTGATTTTCATAATTCGCTTCCAATCGGGAATGGACTATAGGCAATATTTTTTTCAGTCTTTGTATGGTAAGCTAATTTTTAACATGGTAACTGTTCTATCCCCACGACAATACAATAACAAGGGACACTGACTGAGTCCCCTAGTTGATAATAAAGTGCTTAATAAAACTCTCATACCACAGAATCCCCCAAAAATTTAGCTACTCAACTATGGTCAAAGTGGCAACTATAATGCAGTATGGGAGACACTCACTTGTGGACCTTGTACTTGTCCTGGACAGCCTGCTGGGGCAGGGTGGCAGCACTGGAGTAGGTCTTGTTGAGACTGGTGATGCACCTGGCCAGGTGCTGCAGGCTGTAGCCCGTCACCCGCTCTAGCTGCTCTGTCCACGGCTCCAACTCCTGCTGATGGCGCGCCACTGCCACAGCCGCCGCTGCCTTCTCCGACGGCAGGAACTCCAGGTAGGGATCCGCCTCCAGCAGCGCAAGTTCGCTCAGATACTGCCACCACACACACTCGCACATCACCAATGAACAACAAGGTCAGTTCACAATGGAAAATTTTTACATAATGAATGTGTAAGTATCGGAATGAAAATGAGTACTATTACAAAATGGTTTATGGTCACTGCGTATCATACACAAACATCCTGGATGTGTGATTCATCCAATATAATATGAGAAAATAAAAGAACACAGTGATGGGCAAATTTGATTTCTACAGCTTCGAGTCAAATTGTATGAAACTAGAGTTGAGTCAAGCCAAGTTTCATGTTGTATAAAAGTGGAGTCAGTTCAGTGTAGCCATACTGTTTGTTATGTCAGCTGTTGACATTATAATGGTCTGTGATATATGTATAGGCAACTTTGTTTGAGGAAATATGAAATTTAGAAAGTGTAAAATACAAAATGTGCATCTGCAGAAATTATTTTTAAATTTTTGTATTAAAATTAAATGTTTGAATAAAAAATGTATTTAGAACTAGCATCTTACGCATGTGCTAAATAATTTTGGTTAATATTTTTAATCACAATAATATCCCATATACACATTGATTACAAGGTATAGTTGATTCACGATAACTTCGGCCTTTTCTGAAGCCCTGCTAAATTTCTACTTTTGGTTACTAATTACATATCCTTCTGCTACACGTAAACATAAACACTGCCATGTGACTTCTACTTTAATAACTGTCAAATGTGTTGGTTGCTGTTTAAAGCTGTTCAAAGAATTATGTCAAACTGCAGAAACCATGTCCTACGAATTTAGGCATATAACAATATTTAGGTCAGCTGTATAACTATTTGTTACACACGATATAGCACGTTACCCATAATACACATTAATATTTAGCCACGACGGTGTTTGTTACAACTGCGGCGGAAACAACTATAGTATTTAACCTGTTGTTATTAATATGTGATTGGAATAGAAATTAAAATGAAGGGACGACCAGTCCAACGAAACGACAAAGTCAATTCAAGCACGCAACTCACGTTGTTTATTTAACGTACATCGACAAACGTAAAAGTTAATGAATATACAAACACATACGCCTACTGTAACATTTATTCCGCTAATATCTACATGCATTGGTACTTACTGGTTTGTAGGTTAATTTTATTATTTATTTAATTTCATCTGGGTGGGCTTAGTATTTCGTTGGGATTGTTGCAGACATTCAAATCACAGAAATGTAAGCTCGTTACACAACTGTTTTTCAAACACCTAGCGGCAAAAGTACAACGTTGTGATAAACAGACGTAAATATAAATAATTGACTGTCATAACATCAGTTCACGGTTAAAGCGTATAAACTTTGCACATATTTGAAATCCACACGTACCTAGTTGGTATAACGATTACAACGCAGACACCGTGCTTGTTTACACGCTACACAGTGATCACAACACATTTAATCCTGCATGGAAACATATTTATCACAACATTGTAACTAACTAGGATGTTCAAAAACACAAGAATGAACTTGATGCTTTGTTCGAAAAACGCTGTGTCATTAACATGTCACCACACCACTGCCAATCGTAAAGCACAATAAAAACTGGGAATAATCGCCCACCATGTTGGGACAAGCACGAGGCTAGGGGATTGCTAACCAAATTCTAGATTCTCCTTTCCACACAACGTCTGCCAAACTGCTGGATTTGTAAGCGTCGTGCTATCGCATATAAATAACATATAATAGGTATTTAAACAATACAATCTCGTTACAGTTGTACATTACAATTTCAAACATAATTTTTGATGCTGTAATTAGTATGAAATATGCTGAAATTAAAAATAAGATTTATACCTTCCTGCTAAACAGGTGGTACGACCTTTCCGAGAGAGAAGAGAGAGAACAAGAGAGAGCGACATGATCCGCTTTGCTTATTGAAACTTTTATTCCTGACGGAGAAAAAAAAAAACCAGTGTCACTATAGCGAGCCTATGCACGGGAATTTGCGCGGATATTTTAAACTGTAGCAATGAAATATGTTTCCATCAGTGCTATCTAACAATACAAATATATCAATTGGCAACGTTTAATTTACAAATAGTATACATAAAAACGAGGTTAAATTGTAACTGCGAACTATTTCTTACTGGCCGTTGTGAATATTACACGGTATACATTCATATACTAAGTAGATTATTGATCTATTCAAGAACATAGTACTGTAACGTTAATCACAGGGTTATATAATCGTGGAATACAAGTGATTGAACACAGTAGGTTGGCATGTTACGCCTACGGTGATTTTTCAAAGGTTCGATTCCAAACGGCCGAAGAATTTTTTCTGTCATATTAAATATTTTCTCATTAAATGAGAATAAGAGTGTATTATTTAAGACTATTTCATTTAATGAGGTATTTTACACGATTCACACACGCAGAAATTATTTTTTTATTTTGCTGGTAAACATATGTAGAAGTGGAAAGAGGTGGAAAACTGGGTTGGATGTGAGTTTATTGGAAATAATTATTTATTTTATGTTAATTTTTTTTCATTACATAGCATGCTTTTCTCTTAACTGCAAATTTTAGTTTACATAATTGCCAGTTACGTTTTTAAAATTTTAGTAGTGATGTTTTCGTAATTTTATTAGAATTTTAACGTTACGAGTTTACTCATTAATGAATTACCCACTAACTGTGTTTGTATCCTGACAAGCAAATATTTAGAAACTTAACTGCCTTAATCTGTGATACACGAAAATAAGTTACACCTTGATGTTGCAGCAACGTGCTTAAAAAGTTGGCTACACTTACACTTCCGCCTCAAAGTCACTGTGATGAAAATTCATAATAAGTTTATTTCATATTTTACTTAATAAATAGGGATGGGTCAGTTTGGTTCTTCGGTTCCAATTTATACAGATTCTTGACGTTTGACTCGGAGCCAGTTTTGGGTAAACGACTAGTCGGTTCTCGTTAGTAATATTTCGAGTTGATGATATACTTAGTATGAAACATTACGGGTTAATCTAGTTTAGCAAAACTCTGCCATTAAAAAAATAACTGTAGCGAGAAACTTATCAATATAAACAAAAATTGCAGTTATCGCCAAAACAATATCGGTTAATTCACCTGTAACAAGCATTTTTTCTTGGCCACTATACTTCCTTACAGCAAATTACTATTGACGTTGAAAGCAAATTAATATTAATTTGGTACCAATTTTCACAAAAGTAGTTTTAAAGGACAGGTGTTTACTCAAACAGTATTTGGTTTAGTATATGCTATCAGTTAATCGAGACAAAATATAAACATTTTGATGGTGGGAATGTCATAGATAAATGTATACCAAGAAGATACTACACTCAGCATCCATTGAAACAAAATGGCTGATGTTTATGTACAGATTTTATTTAAATCGTTATAATAGTTCTATGTGTACATCGTCTAAATATGGCATTCTAGGGTATTATAAGAGAGGAAAAAACGTAAACAAACCGGAAGTAGAGTATGTGCATATATTTTTGTATTTTCTGAAAGATTTTGAACATGATACCTGAATAATGTTTAGCATGCAACTAACCGATTTTTTTAAGTTATTTACGTCTGAAATTATTAAATAACATTTTAATAGCACCGAATACTGGAACCGATATTTAAATTGTAGAATAGGTACAGGAACCAATATTTTTTTGTTATTCGACCCATCCCTATTAATACCCATTATGAATGTGTACACCTGGACAAAATGAAATAATTTTAAGACCCAATCTACATGCACCTTCAATTTTTTAAAAACAGTTTTGCACATGGCAAAGCACAACATAACTACTAGAACAATACGATTACAAATAATTTGACTTTTAGTAATAGGTCCAAGAAGTGATCATTCACACTAACTATAAAAACTATAATTTAATGATATTTCTTCAAATATGTCGCTTTATTTTATTTAAGTAACAAATTTAAGCTAAAACTCTGACCAAAAATTTTTAATCTCAGATACACTAAAACAAACTCACTAACTTATCTGAAATTTTATCGCAAAAGTAATTTTTCTCGTCCGTTTAAGAGTGAATTTTTCATTTTGTACAGGCCCATAACGACTCTGGTTAAAAATATATTGCTTCAAATTGATGGACATATATTTGAAAATATGCTGCGACATATCTGCGGCCTCTTTAATTAATATGTAGCATGTATGTGGCGACTTTAGCAGTAGCTACAAACAAAACTAAACTATCACACACAGTTGAAATACTTACAAGTTACTCAAAAATAAAGTTTAGTTTGTTACACTAACAGCTGTTTCATAACAACATAAGGTACATATACATTTTGTTTAAGAACTCTTTCCAGCACAAGTATTTTGCCAATGTCTGTTGTGCGAACACAGGGCTATCAGAACAGTGAATATGAAATTCTCTTACAATCGTTCACATATCAGCTTATGAAGGATTTTGTATATGGAATGATGTAATTTCATTTTTAACATGCTGCAACACACTTGCTATCAAATAAAGAAATTCTTATATGAAATAGACTTTACAGGAACTCTCATCATATCACAAAAATACATCGCTTCACGATGAAAAAACACATGTTGCCGAGCCACTGCCATCATGAGAAAATAAAGAAATATTAAAAAATGTACCAAAAACAGCACTGCATGGGAAACAGTATAGTAATTTGTTTCATAAAGTCATAGTATAAACAAGACTTAAAAGGAATAAAATGTGAAAAATATACATTCTCCGTAGCTATGTCAGAGCCAAAACACTCAAAAGGCTAAAAGAAGCTGCAATACCCACAGTCCCCTACATAGCGACAAACATATATCCACATGAACCTGGCTGTGACGAGCGTGCACACATCCAATGCAAATAAGAAATAAGCAACCAAAGGATGAACTCTTGTTTGGTTCCCAACAATTAGAACAGATCACTTTCCATTATTTACTAATAGCACACTGCTGTGGTGAAAATTAATTTATATATAAAAAAAAATTCCATATACATGTGTTCCACATATTTAGGAAGTAAGGTTATCCTATTGTATTAAATGAACACAAAATTATTCGGGTGACACAACACACTTATTTATTCTAATCCCAGAACAAGAGAATTCTCAACAAATAAACAAAATCTTGTTTTGTTTTAATAGAAAATTTCTTATAAGGCCTCTAACTCAGTCCACTTAAGGTTGAAGTTAAACAACTGCCTATGGAGCACTGTACCTGACGATACAACGTGGAGAACTCATCAAAAAAGTTTTACAGACATTCCACCATGTTTGTTTGGAATGGCCCGACGATGCCAATAGCACAAAAGCATACCTGCCAACTTTTCAAATCCTCAATCAGAACTTTAACAAGGAAAATTTCTTTCACATAGGTCTATTTTCTTACATATTAATTTGAGGATTTGGCATTACAGGTGTCCATAATAAATATAAAAACACAATATTTTTGCTATCAGATAAATCAATTGGAAAAGAACTTTGAGACATTAATTTTTTAAATTATTTTGTGGACACACGTAAACTCAGTGATCATTCACTCTAATTTTATGAACTGTTGAAAAACTCTCTAGCTGCTTATCCTTGGATAACAACTTTATCTATTCAGAACTGTTTGATGATTCATCTTTGCCGAGTGCCAGCAATTAAAAATCTCGACAATGAAGTTCAAAACTTGGTGGTTGTGTAAGAACTTTCCTTTTAGAACCTAAGAGAAAGCTTTGTTCTCGGAGTCAGGTATCCAACACTGGAGGAGGCAACACGTCAGTTAGAGTGCTCCACGATGATGCAGTGTAACATAGAGGGTCGGCGCCGGGATGATGTCTACAGGACGTAGCAAAGGCACGACGATGACGAGGTGACCCTCTTACCCGGATGGGGGTGATGTTTTTGGCACTGAGGCCGATATTATCCACCGGACGTCTGTTTTCCTCGGCTGACTTCTCAGCCTGCAGTTGCAAGCAAGTAAGGTCGTCTCTATTAAAAACTATGATGTCAAGTTACCTACTTCAAAATCTGTTAAAATAATAGATTGAAATATTTTAAGAGAATCTGACAAACTATTCCTTAAGCAAGACTAATGTTCACCTTGAATTTGATTAAATTCAAGTGGAACTCAATAATTTATGAAATATGACGTGACTCACTCGGAGGCCCAAGACAGCTTATTTATTAGTGTAATTTGTAGGTTAATATAATATTGAATTTGAAAGTCATCTTGTTCTGTTGTGTAGCATGGAAATTTTTTGTTTTCTTGCAAAACTACTTCATTAAATGTTTAAAGTTGTTTCCTACTTTCTGATTTCGTGATTGATCATGGCTGCTGATTTAATTTATTACTTCTGAGTGCTATGTGTGGAAATATTAATATTTCAAGGTGTTGCAATATTGCAGAAGTGTACTGCAAAGGTGTTTCAGTACATAAGTCTTTTCAGATAATTGTTCTGAAACTTCATACAGTAAACATAAATTATTTTATTAAAGCTCACTCTGATTTGTCTCACAACAAATTACTGTGCATGCACATACCCCACTCTAGTTGAGCTTTATCACATATTTAAAGACTTGTGAACGCAACGTGATGGTTAAGGAAACTATATTTTATGTTGCAAGTTGTTGGAGCAATATGTAAAATTCTAAACAACTGGCGTCCATTTTCCCACTATTCAGTATAAGAATCAACCAACAATATTTTTAAGAAAAGACCACCATAAAAATTGTCAATGTTACAAATCGTTATTTTGAAGATACAAAATGGTAGAAGGTCTTGAAATGATGTCCCCCACCACTCCGCAGGCCTGTATATAAACCGGGCTACTTCCAGGAACCTTTCAGTGCAGAGAGAGCTGTGGGACAGGGTGGGTGTGTCACCCTGCTTAGCGAAGGGTCGTCTGCAGTCTCGCGAGTGTCAGAGCCTCCTCCCAACCCTCGCGACCTGGGTCAGACAGCTTGCTGCAGTAATGTTGCCAGACCTCCCTGTCCTTGCCTGTGGCCCTTGTGTCACCTGCTATCCACTCGTTCGGGCAGGCTGGCTTGGTGCGTCCAACCAGCTGTGCTCTCGCATGCACGTGCACACACAGTCATATTAATGCGAGTTTCTCATATTACGTATCTAATGCATATTGAAGAAATGTTATAGCATGTTGACGAAAATTTACGAAAACTTCAATGTCTCATAAATGCTGGTTTAAATTAATTTCTCTCCTCACATAAAAACAAATTGATACCAAAAAAATTGAAATAGTTCCACAAACTAAAATTTGTTTACACTGAAAACATAATGTAGATTACCAATGAATACTCTTAGAGAAAATTTATTATAGAACTGAAAATCAAACGAGAAGAAGTGGCAAATCCAATTTATTTTATAAATAGCAATAAGTATTTTGCTTATAAAATTACAATGAAGGTGCGTTATTACATGAAATAACCTCATTATACCATGTTTAAGGTCATGTTTTATGTACACATGAACACAAACTTATTTTAAGCAAATTACTAACATTTCTCTATCTTGAATTCTGATTATAGTTAATTCCTTCGCGCTTTTTGAATCAAACCTTTGAAAAATCACCCCGCGTATGACGTGCTCCATTGTTACCTAAATATAATTTATCACAAGCGTTTTATAAGTACTCGGATTTACATAACAATACCCCTTTTTTTTATTAAAATTGAATTTATAATTATATTTTATCAGTACATCGGAATATTAAATTTATAATTAATATGAATAAACAGGCAGAAAATAGGTGTGTTGGCATTTCCAAGTAAAAATAGTTCTTATACAAAATATTATTACACTAAGTGCACATGAATGTGTGTTACATTTGTCCCTTTGGTGTAATTTTTTAGACCCGATTAAGCTTTATTTGCATGAGGCAGATGAATATCTGGGAAGTAAAACTTTATAGCGGCGCTTTAAAAAAAGTGAGAAGTAACAGTGAATGGACTATAGTTAGGACTAACAATCTGGTGATGGAATGAACTGCAAAATATGTTTCATTATCTTTAATTGTTGCTGAATGGTGGTAACTTCACAGATAATAGAGAATTCCGAGCATGAGGCAGATATACATACTGCGATTCAATACTCACAGATGATCACTGACTCTCGTTTCCACAAGCCGCTATTTGGTGCTCCCCACGAAGCTAAATTCATTATTACTGAAGACTGATTTTACTGGAGTTACAGCAGTTGTACATGACAGTGAAACAAGATATCAGAAAGCAATTCATATGTAGGTTCACCGAGTTATTTATGAAGTGTATACAAAATAGTCTAGATTGAAATTCTGCACAAAAACATTACACAATTAAATTCAAAGCACAATTTAAGCTACAAAAGATTTATTTCCTTCAGAAAAACAAGTATCACTATGGTTGTTATATGAAAGTAATCTCTTAAATTAAGATAAAAACAAGATCAGATAGACAGTTATATTGATAATTTAACCCGTTTTCTCTAATTTTAGCAAGTACCACTGTCAAGCGTACCGAAGACATACAAAATATTTACTGTTTACCGCAGGCTGCGCTCTTATTACTGACGAACGCTGATTATACCATCAGTGATCTCAGTGCTCGTCATCAGTAAAGGATTGCACCCACAATATGTGCAAAGGAAGCAGGCATTTGACAACATAAATTACATGACAAAGTTGAACTCTGGAATGACAAGTCTAATAAAATTAATATCCTTTAGTGTTAGTATTAAATATAGTAGTGCTTTTGTAAAGCTTCACGTAAAAACAAAGCCTATGCTATATTGCAAAACATTTATCTTGAAAAGGTTTTCACAGTGCATAAAGCTTTCTTTTTAAAACATTTACTCATTCCCATATCAGAACACATAAATGCAGTGTGTGTGTAAGCATTTTTCGGTAAATATACCTACTAATAAAATCAGAATGACAACACGTATTAATAACCATAACCATATTTTAACCCAAAGACACTAACTATAATCAGCTTTTTCCATCGTTAACAAGTTACTTCACTATGTTTTATCATAGCTGGTAAAACTGAGAAAATTAAATGTTGAAAACACTTCCTAAAATCAAATTAATTCTGACTAATGATACAAATATACCCAACAACAAATACGTAAGTGTATGCTGTGTGTGTGTACACACACACACATGCACGCACGCACGCACGCACAGAGCGTGATTGACGAGGAGTTACCGCCACTCACAATGCTTATTAACTGTCATTTAAAACAAAATATACCATATAAACGTGTGTCCAATTCCGAATATTAATAGAATAATTCTAAAAATGCAAAAGGTGAAGAAATAACGAATAACCATTTCAGGAGTTAAAGTAAGTATTATCATCATCATCATACTTTATTGTTATAGTTGAGCATCAAACGCCATATCTGTATATTCTGTGGGAAATGTACGTGGCATTGAAACACAATGACTGTAACTGACAACCAAATGCTACAACCTCAATAAATGTGCAGAAACGCACCGTGATCATGCAGTGCAAGTGAAACAGATAGTTACACTGTACAATGGCCAAAGACACACTGTTCACTTCAAAAGTCAAACAGGTAGAAAGCTGTCACAAGCTGTTCACTGTGATGAGTTACTAATTTTTCGAATTATTAGGTAAATATTATACGACAGAGCCACATTTATATTACATAATTTGCTCCAAATGACTTAAGGAATAAGCCCTGTAAGGGGGGGAGGGGGGCATCACCTCAATAATCACTGTGTGTGTATGTATTTATATGAATACACACACAAATATCATGAACACGTATAGTTCTCGTAAGTAATGTCTACTGGTTGAACATCATTTCATACAAATATCAAATAATGTATTTTTCGGTGACGAGCCAACACTCCTAACATTATGGATGGTGATGAGATATAGAAATGCAAAGAAAGTAGATGGCATAGGAATTACTAGATAAGCAACCTTATCTAAGGCATATGCAATTAGATGCAGGTCACCTAGAAATGAATGCAGGTAGTATACAATTGAATGTATGTCACATGAAAAATCATGTAGGTTACAAGGAAATGAACAGAAGACATGCGAATAAAAGTATAAGACATGCAAATGAATTTAAGACATGCAATTAATTGTATACGACATAGAAGTGAATTTAAGTAATGCAATTAATTTTATTGAAGTGTTGTACTTTATAACGGCTCATTTTATTGGAAAAATTAGTTTGCAGTGGTTTTTAATTTTTTTTTATGAAATGTGTCTTACCTATGTAATTTATTATTATATACCTTTTCCTGACAATAACTAATATTTTCAAAATATAGCACTTTTCAAATTATGTTATTAGCAGCTGAGAAACAAAAAAAAAAAATTCTTCTAAAGATTTTTTTAGGAGATATACCCTTATCCAAATCAACCCTTCAATAGTATACAAATGAATGTAGGTCACATGTAGAGAAATGTAGGTAACATGCAAACAAGACAAGCAAATTGTACGCACTACTTGCAGAAACAGTGATGGATACTGTATCAGCTTAAAAAATAAAATTAATAAATACATAACATAACACATAATAAAATAAAAAGGAAGAGCAATATTTTTGTTTTAATATTTAATCTTCAGTACAATATAGATTTATTTTGCAGTTATGTTGCAATGAAATTAAGTCAGGTTTGAAATACAATAAATTATACACGTAGTTTGAGGGCACTATGTCAGTCAATTTTTACATTTCAGTTTTCAATAGAAAAAGCTTTACTATACCTAATCAATAAACAATTATTCACTTAGCTGAACTGACGCTTAAATTTTTTTTTTAAGTATTGTAACCGTCTGCAAACTGTTTGTCATAATTTTCTAACTGTTTATTACTTGTGGGTCAAGAAGAGTACATGGCCAAAAACGTATTGTTTACATCTTCACTTGCCTCTGATTTAGTCTCTGATGTACACGCGTGCATATGCACATGCCAATACTCACACAGGCACAAATATAACCGACTTATTATAAATGAAAACATGACCACGGCAATTTATATAATTAGTAACAAAAGAGAAATTAAAATTAAGAACAGAATTGTCAGCTGACACAGAAGAGAAAGCCGAGCGCCAAGTCCAGCCCCGCACTTAGCCCGCTCACATAACCAATGACACTTGTCACAGGTCCACCTGTGTCGCTTCCAATCAATGCGCTCTGTAGCGTATAAATAAGGTCGAGTAAATAAAATAATCCTTAGTTTGTATTTTTTTCCTGCATACAGGCAGTGTACAATAACTTCAGCAAAAATATGTTTGCATTATATACGAATTATAATCTCACTAATATTATTAATTTTCGTAATGAAATAATTAGAAGAAGTGTAATGTAATCTTCAATTTTTTGTTGTGAGAGGTAACTTCACAGAGCGCAGACACCCGTCAAGTATGGGCTATGGGGGAATGGTTATACTAGGTATAACAATATCTTATTGAGTCTAAGAGCTATCGAGGTATCCTCGAAAACAAATTTACCCCTTTACACCCTTTAAGGCAGTATTTTTATCAGAAATTTTGAAATTACATTGTAAAAATATTGGGGACGTTGCCCGACAATTTTGAGGAGATATTTGTGTCTTTGTTAGGGAAATGTATTATTCTTTACATGCAACATAAATTGCACTCTGCTATTTATTTACACAGCAGGAAAATATCACGTACGTGTAGAGGGTAATACCGCTGTTTTAAAATTTCTTACTGCTGTACTTAATTTATATAAACTTATTTAGACCATTTTAACTTTGTAACTATTTTGTTTATATAGTCTTTATTCAAAACTAAGGAAATATAAATCATTTTAATAGTGAAACACAGTAGCTTAGTGGCAAACTTCCGACACTGTGTTATTCGCGGTGCTCTAGTTTTTTATTTCTGCATTCAAATCTCGGTTGGATGATTTTTTTGTACATATTCAAATGTATTAAAGTATTTTTTATTTTTCTGAATGAATAGAACGCAGGTCAATGGTCAATTAACGACAGTAAAAGCTATGGAAAATATTTTATTACAGTGCACTGACATAACATGGTAATCTATCAAATGAAATTGATATACAACAAAAATTTAAATAATTGCAACAGTTGAAAAACAGTTCAGAATTCTATTACTTTACCTTTAGCTTGACCACTTATTTCATTCATGCCGGAGAAGGGGAAGGAAGGGTAGGTAAGCAGGCCTTACATCCTATAGTCCCTAACATGAATATGCTCCGCTGACTCGGGGGAGACGTGGTCGGAACCAATCCTTGCGGGAGTGGATATGAAGGTCATCGTCCGACAAGGGCACTTCCTTAGCCGCAGAAAAGAAGGCTGGGAGAATCGCGCAACACGTGCGGTCATGGTCTCAGGTAAGCTCTGGCTTTCAACCGCCAAAGGATGGGCAAGAAGGAGGATGACAGGGCTATGTGGGCTAACCTCAGGTTTCGTAACGGAAGTGAAAGGGGAAGTATCCTTTCTTGTTGTCGTCCTACGGATAGGTTCTCAAGTCAGACGATCCATGGGATTGCTCCATGGGGGTATGTGTCAGACACATGATGTCTGCTGAGACATAAGCTAAACAGGGGTACGTACATCGCCTAATCGTGGAGCCACCAGAAGGTCGTGATTTAAACTCTGGTACTGTACCTGTGGTGTAAGTGGTAGAACAGGGGAGGGAGCTATCGTTCCTACCAGATTTTTGTGAGGTTCTACTGTCGTGGGGTGGAGGGGGACGCTTTGACAGCCTCGGTGGGGTTCAGGGTTCAAGTCGCGTTCGAGGTTAACACGTGTAGTTGGGCTGTGGCTTCCTTGGACCGGGCCGGAGTATAAGGAGGGCAGTGGCTGCGATAATGCGCTAGGCACCTGGGTGTCTACAGTCCCTTTCCCCCTCCCCTGCCGGACAGGGTAAGCTCAAGCTCCATTGACAGCCCCGGCAAGAGGAGGGAGCGCTTAGGGGAGGTGGAAGCGGGGCACAACCTTCCAACGCATGGAGGGAAGGAGGGGTTCTCCTCTCTGGAGCTTGCCAGGCTGGGCAGTCCCTGTGAAAATGCCTGCCGCAGGCAAGATGCCAACCACTTGACAAGGGGGCTGCGGGGGTTAGCAAAGAACGAGTCGTGCCCTACAGCCAGTCTGGAGGCGCGTGCCATTGTCTTTCCCCTGGAGAGGGCATTCATTCATTACTACACGTGTGAGTCAGGACAGTGTCTGGTCATGCGGGGAAGAGGCAAGGCCTATTGCTTGTCATGGCAGTGTTTGAATATACTACTACACAGCGAGCATCTGTCAGACTTGCTTCAGAGTCCGACATCGTGGAATGCTACAACTGGGCGCCACGGAGTGTTTAATACGACTCCCCAAAGCTGTGAACAAAAAAACTTATATCCCCTGCGGGGGGAGTGGCGAAACAGATGCGCACTTCACGCGTACAATGCGAGTCAAAAGGGGAATGGGGGGGGGGGGGGGTGTTTTCTGACTAGGTCAAACTCCCAAGTCTTAGCTATTTTGATTTTATGGCGCCACGTTGCACGCCACTTGACAGCATGCTCCCTTTCGTGAATAAGTGGTTAGGGTGCTTACTACCCATTCTGACCCCTCGGAGGTAGAGGGGAGTCAAACCCCAGAGTAATTCAGAGGGTCAGGCTATCCCTTCTGGGCAACCTTACTCTCCGTACCACAAAGGATGTTAATAGTCGGGATGCCAGCTGTTCCAATAGGGGGGTGAGAGAGCTCAATCTGTGACGAGCTATGAATGATTATGGGGGTGAGCAATTTGGTTTGTACTGACAGGATTAATCCGCCGTGGCCTCGTGGGTTGGCGAGCAGGGATGAAATTGGCTCTAGATTATTCCGATTGATAGCGAGGAACTGCCTTAGGAGAGATTTGAACCCTGATTGTGCATCCGGAAGCCAAAGTGATGGTGCAGAAGTTGGGAAGAACTTCTGTTCTCAAGTGTCGAACCCGAAGTATCCTGCTAGATTTTAGTCTCACTAGACTAGATTGACTGGAGGTGCTCTGCGTGCCAGTATTCGTGGGTGGTTCTGATAAGGTGGGCTGGATAGGGGTTTCCTCGGAATCTGATTCCTTGTCGGGTTAGCACCAACCTAACAAATGCTTTAAGGGTGTATAGTGATCTGTAGGTAACACTATGTTGTAATTAATCTGATGGCTCTCCGATTCACAAGTACTCAAAGTACTGGATTGAGAGTTGCAAATTATTTGATTTAGTAAAGCTTGCTGTGGTGAGGCACACCTCTCGCATCGCCTCTGACGGCTCCCAATACAACCGTGTTGCTTGTCCACGGATAAATGAACTATAGCAAAATAAAATACAGAGAGCTCGTCAACAGGGGTTGCGTACAGCAGTCCAGGGCAGAGCTAAATCCACAGTCACTCCTGCAGACCTGCCGTTCACAATGGTAACCCAAGAAACAGAACCTTGTGTCAGTTATCCGTAGTGGGTGCACTGGAATCTCAGGAATTAAGTCCAATTTCACTCCTGAGCCTCCTGAGAGATTCAGCACACTACACGGCCAGATAAAGACGTAAACTAAGTTAGAATTTAAATGCGCACTGAATGGAAAACACCACTGAATTACTACGCAACAATAATGAAAGTGGAGAATGTTCTAAAAGTAATAATAACAGTAAGCGACACACTAGAAATTAAGTTTGTTACATAATATTTTATTACGTTTGAAATAGGAGTTACAGAAACCCGGCTAAATAGTTACACACTATAAGCTAGATAAGATATTATATTAAATATTGAATCAATATGCGAAGGAAAGCTTCGGAAAAATTATAAAAGGAATTAATTAACTCCTACGAAGATTCCTACTTAATTTACAGAATAAAAATATACGCTATTTACAGCGAGATCGTTACAAAGACGCTCTATCCAGGGGGAAGCAAATTGCACAACAACCTGTTACAGTGGAGTCAACGGAAGTTAAATGAGGTAATGGTAAGTGGGTACAGGTGTGGGATTTACCAGACGCGGAGAGCTGTCCCTGGGCGGTCAGCTGAAGGAAGCTGTGATGACGTCCTGCAAGCTGGTGGTTCAAGCCGTGCCTCAGGCTGCTGTAATGAAGGAGCTGAACCCTGTGCGGGCTGGAGAGGAGAGAGAGTCTTCCACAGACTGTAGGTGAGGTCGCGAACCTTGCGGCCGGCGAGCTCCGGTGTGTCTGCTGGATCACGAGGCTGGACTTCTATTTATACAAAAATCACTCTGTATCACCGATTCTCCAGGGGTGGGGGGTAGCATAGCCTTCCAACACAGGGGCTGGTTTTCTGCTGCTGGAGCGTCGCTCAAATACTTATCTCCCCTGGTGGAGGCAATGGCATTTTCTTGCACCCCGGACCATTTTCTTGCACCCCGGACTGGGGCAGGCAGTCCATGACATCAGGTCATGGGGGTGCTGCTATCTTGAGGGTTGACTGGTACTTCTTGGCCAGGCAGTGTAGTATAATTCAAATAAATTATATTATATCATTGTCGTGGTTGCTCTGACATGTTCCCTCTCAATTGGATGTGGAAGAATATAAATTGAAATGTGAAGTTCAGTTACGTAATTGATTCATTAAAGCCTGAAGTCATTTCAACATTTAAATTCCCACTCTCAGCGGCCAATGTATTTTGATTCGCCCCGTGCTTGGCTCGCTCAGAAGGGATGAAGTCGGCCATAGAGTGCGCATCTCTGTAGCTGACCATTACTTTAATTACTCTAGACAGTCTCCCTTTTCGCTAGCGTCTTGGACTTAAGACTGAATTGCTTCCGCTTCTGCATCATCATCACAGGTCTGCCGGGACATAGATGATGTGGCACCTGTATTCATACCCATTTGCGGTGGCGAACGGGTAGAAAGGGTTGGAGTAGAGAGGAGGGTCCCCAGGTTCGTTCCCCATCTACAGAGCAACCGGAATAAGGTCCTAGTGGGAATGGGAGGTGGCGATTCTCCCTTCCCCATCGCTGGTGTTCATTCGCTGCGAGGAGTCCGGGGTTTGACCTCGTGCACTTGAAAAGGTACAACCTCGTTCTTCTCGCCTCTCTCTATAGCTTGAGCTCGAATGTACGTTAGAAGAATCCTGTGGTTCAGGATTCCTGGTATTGTGTGATGTGTTTGCCAGTTGCCTGACAAAAGGGTGACAAGTCCGCCTGGGCGTGCCTCCCAGGGGATTGCGTTATTAGCGGGACCCATACTAATCTGTTTGATTTGTAGTTTTAAGGCAGAGATCCTGTGAACCTCCCAGCGGCAGCATTTCTCTCCTGGTTCGTATTTATCTGGGGTCTAGACGGGATGTCTAGCACACTTATGCTTTCTCTTCCTTTTCCCCGACCTTGAAGTGTTAGGGAGTACCTGTGGTAATGCCACCCTGAGAAGAATTTACAAGGGGGCAGGGAGGGATTGAGATGAGGGGGTGGCACACGGGCCATCAGCTGTGTGGAGAGAGGAGGAGCAACATCCTTGATGAACTCGCTCCACGAGTTTGTCAATGGAATGTGGTTATGATTTAAGTAAGATTTCTATCGGAGGGGAGGAGAGTGTGCGTAGTATTTTTCACGCAGGCTTCCTCTCTCTCTAGGGGATATGTACGAAACAAGCTGTTCTTTCCGGCATGTATAAATTACGGCTTCCTCATGAGAGGTCTGCAAGTGCATGTGGAATTCCACAATGAGGTGTGCAATTACCTCTTTGTCCGAAAACTGGGTATAGGCAATTTCACAACTGCTCCCAATCTAATATATATTCTCCATACTTCTTCCACCAGTCTTTCGCCTTTCCGGCTAGCTAGAAGTGAGTTCCACTCACCCACTGCTTACGGGGAATTTGGTGGTCGAGGAGTTCTCACTCACACTCCAGTCTGTCTATCGAAGTGTGTCATCCCACTCTAAACAGGCAGTGGAAGCGCTGACTAGTGTGCACAGTGGATAAGGTGTTTCCCGGTCCCGGGACACGTGTCCATGGCACACTTCCGACTCATGGAGGGAGACTGTTCATAGGTCCTATACTCGGTTTCATCACATCTACTCTGCTCGGAGTCAGACATGATGCTTTGCGACTTGTTCTAACTTCTAACTTCAGTGACACCACAAATATACTGGGTACTGAGGTTTCAATCCTCAAACACAGCCCATACTAGGGTAGGCTTAAAACGCTTCAGTATGTAATCATATCCATGCAAATAAGTAAACCTATAAGTAATCATCCTATGCTGCAGAGCATTTCCCACAAGATGGGCCAAAAGTAAAATACATCCCGAAAATATTACTTTACATTCAATGATCATCGCATAAACATGAGATGGTTGAATTTCATTACCAAAAACATAAAATGCAGTACAACTTTTTAGATGAAAGAATATCAAAAACAAATTCATCAAAAGGCATAATTAATTTGGAATAATACAATAATTAATCTTATGAATTTAACATGGATGTAACAATTTTAACGGGAGAAAAATAAAATTTTTGTGGGTGCTGCAAGATTTTTTGGTTCAAATTTACACTGATGACATAGATTTTTACTGGCCACAAAACAGTTTACTAACGACTACAAAATTTGCACTCATTTCAAAATCATTAAAATAAATTTTGTGATCAAGTGAAAAAAATTATATTACTACCACAAAACATTTAGCACAGGCCTGCCACCAAGATCAGTTTCAAAATCCTGTTACTAGCACTAAAAAATCCTGTAAAATTCTGTAAAATTTAAAACTTAAATTCAAAGTCATTTTCAGAAACATTTGTGAGTTTTTTTAATCATGAAACATAAAATAATAGTAAAATAACAAAAGACAAGTAAAATAATATATATATATAAAAGTTTATTTTACCTTACAAAATGTAGGCACGTTTACGGAATGCTTATATTGTTTCGCAAACAGTACTCATTTCTACAAACCTTTTAGTAATTTACTTGTTACGTAGGCTTAATTAAAACCAATAGAAATTTACATCTCACATCCTAAAAGATTTCTTTCGTTCACTAAAAAAAATGCATTCAAATTTTCTTGTACGTAAGTTATTTAAAATAAAAAAAGTGTTCTCAGTATCACAACACAACTATTTCTTCAGACTTCGTGCCTTTTTACGCAACTCGTCAGTTGGCTTGAACTCTATCCCTATAGACTTTCGCATTCTACAGCGCAGCATGGCATTCAACATTGGTGATTCCATTGATGACCTGTGGGCAGTTTTCACCATCTCTTTCTACTGCAGGAATGCTGTGCGGAAGAATTAGCATTGTCTTTGCTAGTTTCGTGAGCACTGGAAACGCAGACCGACCATTTTGTTTGTGTTCATGTGTCCTCTTTTGGTAGTGGAACTTCAGGTTCCTACAGGTAATATGAAATAAATTCATCATCGAGTTTGTCTTTGACATAGGCACTAATGACATTTGGAAAACTGTTGACAAATCTTTTAACCTTCTGCCAGTCCTCTGATGATTTCTTGGAAGGATCAGAAATTGTAACATCCTTTTAAAACATTATCATCGAGAGGCAAAAGGCAATAAAGCCCTTTAGTTCCTGTCTGATAGAACTTCCTGATGTTCCAAAAAAAATTGTTCTTTTTTGTTCAGAGGTAAAATTACAGGACTCCAGAAGATCTCGTATTTAATGATCAATGAAGATACCATCATCTGGTAGCTGGTTTTTAAACTTGTCATCAACTTCTGTATTGCCACATTCCTGAATTATTGAAAATTTGACATAACTAGCAACGAATTGCCTGAGTAGCACATACATTTCTTGATAGAGTTTATGTATGTAAGATTTTTCTTGCTGGAACATAATGTTAAATTTCAAAAACCTAGGGAGCACTGCTTGAAGAAACAGAAAGTAAAGTTTTGCAAAATCTGAGTGAAGACTACCGACAATATGTTGAACAGATTCCATCTGACATTCTTTCCTGTTTAGATGGCCAAATATTCTGCAAGAGTAGGCCACTGTTCTAGCAAACGTCCCACTAACTGCAAAAGTGCCAACCATCTCGTAAAGCAAGGTCGAAGTATGTTGTGACACACTACATCCATTGATTTCTGAATATCCTTAAATTTATCTTTTCTTTTTTCTGAGGTCTTGAAGTGTACATAAACATCCTTAGATAACTGTTCACACACATCTTGCTGCTGTTTCACTCTGGATAGCACTGAATTTAATTCACCGACCATTGATTTTGCTCCATCAGATGACATGCTTACACAGTCATCCCATTGAATACCACCTTCTTAAAAGGCAGAATTCACCAAAGCAAAGAGATTTTCTCCACTTGCAGAACCACTTAATGCCATCACTCTGTACAAATGAGTTTCAACCTTATCAAATGGAAAGAACCTTGCTAACACAAAACCCTGCCTAGTGGTTGTGATATCAGTTGACTCGTCAATTAAAAATGTGAAAAATTGTTTTCATAGCAGAGGAAACGTAGCCTGCAGCTGATAATCCTAGAACCTGAACAATTTACCCAACTCGTTTTGGCACGAGAGCACTGAAATTTTCTTGCAATTTCACTATCCGTAAACATTTGCGGAACAAATTTAGTGAAATTATCACCGAGTTTCACTGGCAAATTATTTTCGCAAACTAAGTTTGCCCATAAAAGATCTGAATCAACTAATTTATTGTCTTCAAAGAACCACTATTATCAGCAGAGCGCAGATTTCTCACATGAACTTGCATACTTTTGTGCTGACGCAAGTCTTTCAGAGCACCCTTTGTCACGTTGAATTCAGAGCTGCAGACTAAACACATGGCTGAAAATTCTGTTTTACCACATTTAAGCCATTTTAGTTTTTGTTCCCACTCTTTGCAATATTGCTGTTTGTACAAGGATCTGTCCGGCGATCCTTACGTTCTTTTTCCATTGTGAAAGTAAATGGCAAAATATAAAACTTAACCCGACCTAATTCTCACAAAGAAGTAAACAAACATAGGATATACCTGTGTCAGATATTGTCCATTTCAAATAAGCACAGTAAAATCTTACAATGTGACCAACCTACACACAATGTAAACAGTACATGCTCTCGTTCGTAAAGTATTGTATCAGCTGATGAGCTGCAGCGAGATCTGTGTTGTTAAGTTGGCGATTTTGATAATAGCTGTGGAAGAAAATAGGACTCAGAATTATAAGTTGTAATTTAAAATCTTAATTATACTTGCAAAATTTATGGTTTAAATTATGTTTTAAAGCAATATTAAATTTTCTTGACTATTAGTGTATATCAGACATGTACAGAGTATATCAACATGTACGTACCGTAAACGTTTCCAGCCAATGGTTAACCATGTTTATATTTCCAGCCCGGTGAAGGCTGTTGTGCGTGTTCATTTTTCTCATCGTGTTTACTATGCGAATATCTTGTTGATGTTGTCGGAATATTTAATCGGTAGTTAATTATTATTTTATTTGTTTTCTTCACGCATAGTTGGTTGTAGGTACAGCTGTAGTGCCTTTTCTTGAGTGAAAAGTAATATTAATTGTCACGTGTACCGCCTCGTAAAACTGTTTGTTCCGCCATTTTCCCTACTGCCGTCCGCAATGACGTAACACGAATATAATTTATGTTGGCCTATCTAAGTAAAATTTTGTTGGTTTCAAGAAACGTGCGGTGTCAATTTTACTGAATGATTTCGCAAATAAATTATTTAATGATAGTGACGAACAAATACGATTTTAGTGTACACTTGCAAGGATTGACATAGAAAAACACATTTTCAATAAGTTGCGAATTATACAAACAGTAAGTTTGCCTGTTTTGTAAATGTATTTGTAAACCGTTAAAATTATTATTGAAATGCACGTGGCCTGAAAAAGCAGCACTTTCCACACTTTTATAGTGAGTGAATAATATCTGTTTAATTGTCTATATAGAAAATTCAACGAGTGAAAGGTTAACTTTGGGTGGGGGGGGGGGGGGGGGGGGGGGTGTGGTATGGGTGGGTTGGGTGTGTGTGTGTGTGTGTGTGTATACTGCTGCATCTATACGAATATGAACAGCGACCTTATTATCACATTTAGTTTTTTCATTAAAGTTAACATTTCTGAAGCTAAATAATTAAAATATTTCACGAGCAAAATTTTCCACTGCTCCATCAAAATAATATGCCACCAGTCTTAAGATCAAAATAATGTTGTCTCATGAAAGACATTTAAACTTAAAGCCCCCAACCAGTCACAGTTTCCTCTTTCCTCGAAATAAAATAAACAGAACCCCAACAAATTTAATTTGGTACTTAATTACATTAAAACATGTTGGAATGCCACTCTAGCTATAATATCCTACATTAATTACTGGACAGAAGCTAGCTAACGTTAGTCTTTCAGTGGCTGCCATTACAGAGAATATGAGGAAAGAGGAAAATGCACGTGTGCACTGGACTCAAATAAAACGTGCTTCCTAACCCTACTTTTTACTAAAACTGCCAATATGAACAAGGGCACGTCTGCCTACGTCATGTTTCCCCCATTTGTTCTAAACCTTTTCCAAATGTTTTAATGCATACATGCGTAACTGTGAAAAATATCCATTGAATAATGAATAGTAATAAAAGACACCAAACCACCTTAGGATTATAGCATTTATTAGCTTTCTACAGATTTTGCACCTGAAAATACGTATTATTTGTGCTGACGCAAGTAAGAAAAGTGAACAGCCAGAAAATTGAAACAGCTTGCGGTGTGCTGTTCATGTAGAAGACCATTATAATATTGGGACACTGGCATTTAATTAGAACAGTGACACTGATCAAACGTACATGAGCAGAGGATTGGTTGACCATACGTGGAAGAGTTTGCAGTGTGCTGTTTAGGTTTCATTCACAAAATGACCGCTGTAATATGGGCACGGACATTTTCTCTGGATAAATACGAGCACGAGCACATGATTGGTTGAACATTAATGGAACATTCTGCGCGTGCGGTACAGGTTTAGTCAAAAACTTTGTTGGACCCTGTGCGGTGTGCGGCTCAGGTTTCGTTCAAAGTTTATTATAACATGAAATATTATATCCGCAGTTGTAAATATCCGCGAATTTCTGTGTTTTTCTGTCTATCCGTTTAACCCTTCAAATATCCATAAAAACGGATCAAATCCGCATAAATGGCAGGCCTGAATCAGCAAGGTGAATTTAAACATTTTGTAGCTAACACTAAATGTTTTCAGTGTGTCCAAACAGAGCACCAACAAACTTTCCAATTTACAAAACTAATTCCATACCTACAAAGCATCTTTTGATGTCCACATATTCTATATTTGTACAAACACAATAAACAGGATATTTCTCAATTAGACCGAAATGAAATTACAATCCTATCATTGTTCTATGTTAATAGGATCTTCAACTTACGAGCAAACTCACATTAATACTTTTCCCCATACAGGAAATAACAGGGGTGGCCACGCTATTTTTCCTTACAACTCTCTTACAGTCAGGAATTTCGAAGTTTTGATAATGAGGGCCCAAGTAACAAAATGTCCTCTTGTCGCAACTGCCCTGGGACATACCATTTATGTGTAAAACGCAGACAAATATTCGTCAACAGCAATTCAGTGCCTAGCACATAGGCAATACTGTTTACATTCACGTACAAAATGCTGCAAGTCCACTGCACAGGCGGCAGCCTATTTGTTTCTGGTGACAGTTTGTATTTATTCCTTGTATTGTATGTCTGAATGGTATTTTCGGAAATCATAAAAGTGAAAAGAAATTACAATTATTCAATCTAACAATGTCTTATGTGAACGGGAACGTCACCCCCCTTCTAATGAAGATAACACAGGTGGCCACACTCTTGTTGCATACAATGTTTTTACCATAAGGAGTGTGATGCTTGTTTATTGAGCAGCAACACCTATGCAACAGAAATGATCCTCTTGTTGCAACAACCTAGGACCAATGGTATTCAAGATATCAGAAGCCAAAATTGATGGGGTGCGTGAAAATGCCTGCTAAGAAGGCAGAACATTTAACAGGTACTTGTACAAAGACATCGACACAAGGGAGGGTAGGCGCACATATCGTCAGCACCAGCGATGGTGCCTAACACGTGGGGCCACCCTATTACACTCTAAAAATCTATTCAGCAGAAATTGTCAATCAATTGCTCAAACCAACAAATACGATTTTAATGCTTCGGACGCTAATATTACATGAATATCATGTAATTTTGTGAAGAGTTTGTGTATTTCGCAATTTCAAAAAACTAAAGGAAATTTCACAATTTTGTACCTCGTGAAACAGTTGTCAATAATTATGGAGAAATGGAAGTGAGAGAGGACCACTATAGGTCATAGAAGCATCACTGCTAAGAATAAAATCATGGTAATAAACTCTAGTATCCAGAACTAAAACATAAAAACTAGAGAGGATACCAGAATGAAAACCCAGTATACACCAGCTAGATTCTTTAGTCCACAAAGAAATAGGAACTAATAAAGACTGTCCTACAAAGATGTAGATGATACCTAATTTCAGTGTAGCCCCTTACTGTGAAATGGGCAACACTAACTACAAGAGGGTGACAATACACTAGGGGTTGGCCGGCAGCTGTCTTACCAGGCTGAGGTTGACGACCGTCTCCGGCAGCTCGACGAAGGAGCAGTAGATTGTGACGAACATGTAAGTGGTTGGGATGGACATGTCAAATGCCAGCACTTTCAGAATCAGGTGCTCCATCCTCAGCACCTGGTTCTTCGTGTACGTGTCATCTGTTATGTACACAAATTCGTTCACATCCGGTGGATAGATCTCTTCATATTTCCTGTCAATCACGATGAACATCACTACACTGGAAATACTAAATGTCTCCACACACACAAGGAACTAAGCGAGACTAACATAATAGCAAGCTTATGCAAAACAAAATCTGAATTACCAAAATTCAAATTAAATAGAGGAAATTAATAAATTTAATGTTTTGTGCATGCCAACAGCTCTAGACTTGTTTACAGAACAGCACAAGGTAGGGAATTGGGAGGAACTGCACCAGTATTTGCCACTTATTGAAGAGCCAGCAAAATATTGCAAAATACACAAAAAAGCAACTCTCAATCAAGACTGTACAAAGTCGTTCAAACTAGGTCACCTGGTGAAGTATTGAAAATATGGTACATTTCTATTGTGTTATCTCTAACTGCAATGAACCAAGCTAAGCCTTAACACACAAATATCGTAGCAAACATGCCCATTCAGTCACAGTAAGAAGACAGTACTTATGTGAAGTGGCGGAAAATTCTATTTTCACATGCCGCAGATGAGAAAGAAATGCTTCTAACAATTAAGGACAATTATTTATCCCTCTAAAAAAACTACTTAGTTTATAGCCTGTAGTCCATTCCCCATAAGAAGCAACTTTCTTTGAACCCTGCTAAATATCTACTTGCAGACCCGTTTCGTATCCTTCCGCCCAATGTAAACAAACATTGCCATGTGACTGCCATGTAGCATCTGTCAAACTCAATGTTTACATGGTGTTCCTATACTTTCGCTACACCTAAAAATAAACATTGAAATGTGACTTCTACTTTTATACCTGTCAAATGTGTTGTTTATTATTTACAGTGTTTCAAAGAATTCTGTCTTAGGTGTGTTTCAAAAACCATTTCGTACGAATATTCACAGTTTAGGCCTATAACATTCTTTAGGTCAGCTTTAGGACGTTTTAAAAATGCCTGAATTAACGATAGTTCTTACGGTTACGTTACAGTAACATATTTGTTTTCCACGACATAGCACATTACACATTAACATTTTGCAGCGACTGTGTTAAACACTGTTACAACTGCGGGGTAATGAACTGTAGTATTTAACTTTTTGTTATTGATATGTCTTGGATTATTTCTTTAAAAGGATGGCCTCAGTTCGAATAACGAAGGAATAGACAGTCCAACGAAAAAGCGACAATATAATCAAGCACGCAACTCGTGTCACTAATTTTTTTATTATAGAAACTTAAAATATAGCGGAGAACATGCACACAAATACGCCTACCATAACTTTTATTCCGCTTATATTTATATATATTGCTACTTACTGTGTATTAGGTTTATTGAAATTTATTGGGGCTGGGCTTGGTTATTTTGTTGGGATTGGTGGAAAATCATGTTACATGACTGTGATTCAAACACCCACCAGGGCAAAGGTACAACGTTGTGATAAATAAACAGACGTAGATGTAAATAAATAACTACGATATAAAAACAGTTCACATTTACAATGTATAAATAGTTATATCATATATTTGAAATCACGCACACACAGGACCAGCGTATCAACCACGATGCACAAAGGCACACCATTTCACAGACGCAATGATTAACGAAACACACGTTACAAGTATGTTTATTACTGCCGTGGAAAAAACAGATTTACCAAAACATTGTAACTTGCCTGGGTAGGTTTAGTAAACACAACGTCTACAAACATGATGTGGTAATTTGAAGTATTTTTCAGAGAAAGTATAATTTACGCTTCGTTTGGTAAAACAGCAACACGCCATGTCACGGCTCACCACGTCTGCCAACTTCACTTTGTTTCTGCCCCGTCATCGTATACAAATATATTAAAATAAGTATTCTAACATTAAAATCTCTTTTCAGTTGTAAATTACAAATTCAAAAATCATTATTTAACTGTAATAAGTATGAAATATGCTACAAATGGAAATATGTACAATTTCCCGCGTACTAGCGAAGTGAAACTTCCCAAATATGAGAGAGAGAGAGAGAGAGAGAGAGAGAGAGAGAGAGAGAGAGAGAGGGAGAGAGGGAGAGAGGGAGAGAGGGAGAGAGGGAGAGAGGGGGGAGAGGGAGAGAGAGGGGGAGAGGGAGAGAGAGGGGGAGAGGGAGAGAGAGGGGGAGAGGGAGAGAGAGGGGGAGAGGGAGAGAGAGGGGGAGAGAGAGAGGGGGAGAGAGAGAGGGGGAGAGAGAGAGAGGGGGGGAGAGAGAGGGGGAGAGGGGGAGGGGGAGAAGGGGGAGAGAGGAGAGGGGAGAGGGGAGAGAGGGGAGAGAGGGGAGAGGGGAGAGGGAGAGAGGGGGAGAGAGAGAGAGGGAGAGAGGGGGAGAGGGGAGAGAGAGGGGGAGAGAGAGAGGGGGAGGAGAGGGGGAGAGAGAGAGAGAGAGAGAGGAGAGAGAGAGAGAGGAGGAGAGAGAGAGGGAGAGAGGAGAGAGAGAGGGAGAGAGAGAGGGAGAGAGAGAGAGGGGGGAGAAGAGGAGAGAGGGAGAGAGAGAGAGGGGAGAGAGGGGAGAGAGAGAGAGAGAGAGAGAGAGAGAGAGAGAGAGAGGCCTCGTTCAGCAGACAGCTGCTTCAAAGTTGCTCTCGTTCAATAAAACAACACCGTACCATTACGGCCTACTCACAATATTTCCCGCTGTTATTTTAAACTGTAGAAATGATATATGTTGCCATCAGGGCTACCTAAATATTTCAACAGGCACCGCTTAATTTAGTAATAGTATGCTAAAAAACCAAGTTAAAATAACATTTTAATTGGGAACTATTTCTTACCGCCCGTTGCTAACACATTGCTGCTCTCGCTGTTGTTAATTCATATTTAAAAATAAATAAAATATTACAAGTTATAGAAGATATTAAGGTAAAGTTTCATTTATTCAATAATACAGTACTCTGAAGTTAACTATAGTGTTATATATTTTTGGAATACATGTTATTGAAAAAACAAGTTGACATGTTATGCCTGGAGTGTTATTTCAAAGGTTGATTTTCATAGGTCGCTTCCAATCGGGAATGGACTATACTTTCCGAAGGAAAGAAAGGCTTAATAAGACATCACTTTCATGTGCACATTTACGTGTGTGATGTGTCCCCCTTCAATTTTTGAACACTACAACCAAATTTCACCAAACTTTGTATACCCGACTTCTATAGTTATCAACCACACTGGGAACTTACTTTCAAAATGGCTGCCATTACAACATTTAGGGTAGTACGTCATAACTCAGAAACCATTCAAATTTTGTTTACTGACAGCACTGGTTGAAAGCATTAAATTCTGAGGTGAATGTTGTTATTGGTTCACCATTTTGGAAGACAGCACCACATTAAAAAATATATCTCGAAAAGTACTCAACTAATTTTCTTCAAATTTGACAAGTACTATGATAGGCAAAGTAAATATAAGTAAATAAATTTTCTTAATCACTTATTTTCAAAATGTCAGCCATTAAAATATATTTTATTTATTTTATATAACTACTATACCATTTGACCAATTTCAAACAAATTTTGTATGCTGATGGCATATATTACAAGCATCATACAAGCTAACAACAACCACTTTTATAGGCAATTTTGAAAGATAGCACCACACGCAAAAATAAAAAATTTTCATTATATTTCTAAACCTACTCAACCAATTTTTTGCCAAATTCGGCAAGTAAGAAATAATACGATAAGCCTGGTAAATATGAGTAATTAAGCTTCACTAGGCACTTATTTTCAAAATGGCAACCATATCAACATTTGAGGTTTATTCAGCAAAAATACCATACCATTTGACCATCCTCAACCAAATTTTTTATGCTGACAGCATCCAGTAAAAGCATCAAATAAACAAAAAAAAAAAAAAGTTGCCTACCATTTTTTAAGATAGCGCTACATGAATTACGTATTAAAGTTTTTGTATAATTTCTCGGGAAACAATTGACAGATTCCTACCAAATAGAACTGTGGTAGGTAATGTTAAATGAAACGCTTTAAGCATGTTGAACACTTCAAAAATGGCGGCCATATAGCTATTTTAGTTTTGTATATTGTCAAAACCACGTAATTAATTCAAACAAAACTTAGAATGATGGCTGTATACATTACAACAATCAAATGTTTACATGAACCTCTTTTGTATGCCATTATTTAAAATGGTACATTAGCAATTTTAATTATGTGATCACAGAAAAAACAATCAATTTCTACCAAATTTGGGAAACCATTGGTACTATGGAAGGCTATGTAAACTGATAAATTTTGAGTGGGTCAGATATATATCTTTTCAAATGGTAACCATTAAAAAATAATATAGTTTTTAATTTTTATGCCGTATCTCAGAAAGAAACAACCAATTTCTTTCAAATTTGGCGAATGTGATAGGCTATATTAATATATGTTTTAAGTCTGTAAGTCTCATTTTCCAAATGGTGCGTATACACACATTTAGCTTGGTGTGATATATCTATGAAACTATTTAACCAATTTAAACTTGAGTTTGTATATTTTACCTATGACAGTAATAAAATGTGCTAATATAACAACTTTTTGCCATCCCATTTATGAAGATTGTCACATGATCAATGGAGGTTTCATGCCACATGTTGTGAACCAATAAAACAATATGCATACGTAGATCCTCCATTGCCGGATTTTTTGCAAAGAAGTGTCAAGTGAGTAAACTAAACACTGTCATATTTGCGGAACAATTTAACTGGTTTCCACAGAATTTTGAACACCTACAGAAGGCCATGTAAAGTAACTTGATTTAAATTGTGTCTGACAATTATTTTAAAAATGGTAACTATATAAATATTTTCGTATATTTAAAAATTTCAATCAAACCTTTTAAGCTGGCATTATTTATTACAAACCTTTGTACAGAGCCTCTTTATAAACATTATTGTAAGATAGCCCCAATAAAAAAATAAAGTTTTTGTACCATATCTCATAGACCAATCAACCAATTTCCATCAATTTTTTCACACAAGTACTATAATGGTAGGCCATGTAAACTTGTGTGTTTTAGAGGCTGAGATACTTATTTCAAAATGATGATCAAGTAAATATTTCAGGTCAGAGAAACCTACCATTCAAAACATTACACCGACTACATCCGAAGTTGATGCTCCGAATCAATCCTACTTCCATGATGCATTTAATTGCAAGTTAGCTCAATTTTACAAGTTTTTCTAAATTCAAATACTGGGTAAGTCACTCCATGGTTTGCACTCCCTTGGGGCAGAAAAAAAAGACTTTTTAAGGAATTACTAGGGACATTTTAAGATTTTTCCAAGGCCTGTGCTGATTCTCCCACACGGTCGTCTATACATAACACTTTACCGAATTATTGACAACTTGTCTTGTGCTTGTCTGTATCGCAAGAAAGTCATTTTTGTAAAACTCTTTCTCGAGCTACGGTATATTAAAGGTGAGTTTATTCCTGTTACAGACAAAACTACAGTTTTTTCATGAACAAATACTATCACACTGCAGCTACTTGCTGCTAGCTACTAGCTCTCCCTGCTCTGTGGCATTTAAAACAGCTCCGAAATTCTAGTAGAGAAATAAAAAAAACTGGTACTTCCTACAAGATATCCGGCACATCATGCCAGATTCACACATGAAGAGACAAGCAAATTTTATCTTTATCAATTCCAGATCACGCTAATTACATGGGGTTTTAACACCGCCTTTTGCTGGAAAACGGTTTGCAAAATAATAATCACATTAAGAAACTAATATTATTGAATCTTCACAAGAAAAGTTGCACAAATCAAAATGGAACTAAGGCTGTGCAAAAAGTCACGTGCAGAAACAGAACTGTGCGAGATAATGACTTAAGCCTGTGTGCCACGATGGAAGGTTCCATGCAAAATTGCATAGCTGGTTCTGTGGATGGTTCCATGGAAAATTTGGCCATTTGCTGGCCATTTTCATGGACATTTTTGTAATTGGTCGGGTGTGATTTTTTTGATGGGAGGTTTCTTACTGGGTCAAAACTTTAGCCAATCACAACGTGTGGTGGAATGTGGTATTGACAATAGTCATAATTTTATTTATTCGGTTTAGAAAAACAGCACTAAAACCATTAAACAAAAATAAATAGTAAATGAACAAACTGCAAAAATATTTACTGGTGCTGTAATACCATTGCATGAGAATTACGCTAAACATTTGTTTTTTAACAGAAAAGTTTCAGTTATCACAACAAAATCATTAGATTCTGTGCATAAGTAGAAGTGGCAGCACATATCGTTGGATAGGTTATTCCATAGAACTCTCCATAACTGCTTGGTTACAGGTTTAGGTAGCAGATCTCGTGGAAGCTCCCACCCGAGCTTGGACGGAAAATTTTATTGTGGCATACAAGCATTATATAGTACTGCTGTGAAGCATTTTAAACCACCGAGTACAATGATAGGATATAAATTGTACTTTAAGGAAATAGTATAATAATATTTCTGAAGTGGGTGGTGCGTGAGGGTTGAAACCTCAATGCCCAAATCATTAGGAGTGTCACAAAAGCGTGTGTCGTGGTGGCAGAACTTGACATCACCTGGGGTAGAACACAAGTCCCTCAGCTAACTCTAGTACGGTTAGGGTCCACCCACGTTGGGAGTAATAAAGGTTCGTGATTGGGAACTATGGAGAGTATTCTGTTTGATCAGCGACTTGGGGATTTTAACCCCTACAGCAAATTTTACATTCAAAGTTCTGCGGTAGGCAGAACGAGTTTTAGTGACCCTGATGGCTTTCAAATAATGTGATGCCAGAGTTGCGGAGATCATACTACGAGAAACTACTCTCGCTTACGCAGTGAGCAGGAATAGAGAGTGGAACGGGTTAGTTTACGAAGTGGAACAAAGTCAAGACACGTTGGAAGCACTCTGACTCGCTTCCGACTTGTTAGCTACTGTCCACGAGGCGGCGGCATCCTCCTCTCCGGCTGGCTCGATGATGCAGCCAGCTGCTGAACAGCGGCAGGCAGTGGTCGCAGAGGAGTAGTGCTTGCACTGCTTCTAGACTCCTGGAGTATGTGAGGAGGTGTGGAAATGTAAGAGGTGCAAAAGAGTGGGATCCAATCCCAGGATGGTGGTGTTGAAGCATGTAATTAATAACTTTTCTAGACGTGACCGACCAGACACACTAGTAGTTGGTATAAACAAAGGTTTTGTGCAGTCGTAGAATTTTATAAAATTCTATGGCACTATATTTTCAAATTTACCAGATTTTGATAATTTTTTTTGATACAATTATTAAGGTCAGTATTTTAGTAAAGTTTAGGGTAACATCTCTGTAATGTGATATTGAGATTGTTCTGGTATTTCAGAAAGCCTTTATTTCATTTTGTAGAGTCAGGTTGGATATTTTGTTTATTTTAATATATGAGTAAATGAAAATTTACAAAAGGCAATTAAAAATATTATTTGAGTTTATGTTCACTTGGAAGTGCAGTTAGTTAACGAGTGGTAGTTTGGGAATTTTAAGTCATGTTAACTTAATTGATAATAACTCTTAATATATAATTTTGTCTTAGCATTATGCAAGTTATTTTCTGTAGCAGTTAATCTTAGACAGAGTAGTCGACCTCGCTGTATTGTTTGCTGCACGGGCAGCGTTGGTCGCGTACCATGCTGTTATCTGGCAACCAAACTGTATCACAGCGTTTAGTCACGTGTCCGTGTTGTATTTCTATAGTGCCTGAACTCTGCAGCTTTCGCCCACCCGTGCGGTAAATCCCACTGCATTCACTATTCTTTCTCTCCAGATGTAGTAGAAAAGCATACTAATCACAACTTGAAGGCACTTTTTGAGCATGGCAACACTACCTAGCGGAGTGCCACAAACTAGAAAAACAGTTTATTTTATCTACGCCCGGCACTGGAGCGCTAGCTCTCAAGAGCATCTCTGGTCGACGTTATCTGGACTTACACCTTTCTGGACAACACACACAATGTGAGAACTGCGCAACTTCAAAGCGGCACATTTCTGACCACCTCTACAAGTAGGATGTAGTCCTCTTGCTGAGATATACCCAGCAGTTATATAGTCAGATTTCTGAAAATGTAGTGTAGTAATGTAGAAGAATAAAGATATATAATTTTTGTTTTGTTGATGGTTTTGCCGGCCATCTGTGCTACAATGCATCCAACGTAGTGTCTTGTGACTCCCCCAGTTGGGAAAGTTTGGCTCCATATGTTTTTTACAGTGTTCGCGGGAAATGAAACATTTAGTAAATTTTTTGTGGTTTGTTTTGTTGCAGAGGGTCCTTGTCCTTTCCGTAATATGTTGTTAGTTCGTTAAATTTCTTTGAATTCTACTCTGCAATTTCCTCTTCTTTTGGAGTTCAACTTTTGGCAATTACGACCCTTCACCGGTCAACTTACTTCCACTATCATGGCCATGGCAGAGCTGAATGCTGTGTCTGCCTGCAGTTCTCGAGAGCCGGATTTACATGAATAACATGCAGATATGAATACACCTCACTTCGTTCAGTAGCTATTCATTATTTTATAAAAATAATTTTATAATTTATATCAGAATACAGTTGCACTGCGGACTATAGCATTTGATTTTAAGTTAAAATCAGGAAGGCATTTAATTAATAACATACAAATAATACTTCTTTCTTTAATTAAACATACCATGTAAGAGGCTTCCTATTTTAATTCTTTCACCTTCTGATAAGGATAAAAGGAAAATAACTTTCGTGTTATTACTAAAACACCTAAAGTTAAAATATGACGATGTGATACAAGGTTTTGATATGTTTTGTACCTGACTAAAGAAAAGAATATATATATGTATATCGCCAATTTGTTAAATTCATATTTTGAGTTTTTAATTAAAGATTCCTCTGTAACATAATTTTTTTAAACCATATTTATTTTGGTTATAGTTAATTTATGTAGCCTGCCTTTGTTCAACACAATTGAGTAGCAGTTTGTTTTCAGTTGTAGCAGAAATTACAGTTTGTCTTCAACAATCTCTGGTGGAGATAAATTTGCGATCTCGATCTCGTATTTTTAGGATCTGGTTAAATTTAAATTTCCTTCCACTCTTTCTACTGTATGGCATAAGACAGACTAAGAAAAAACCAAGGTGGAGCCAGTTACAAGCCCTAACTGTACTTCTAAGAGCACGTTCTCACAATGTAACATCCACTTCATCCCCTACACTCAGCGGTTCTCCAGCTCTGGATGGAACTACGAAGTACAGGACATTCACGTAGCAGCCTGTACTCCTACGTGAGGTTTCCGAGGGTCAAGTATGAATGATAGATGGCTATTCTCCAGCTGGGCAGAGTAGGATGCTATCGAACACACTTGATTCCACGAATGGAAGGGCGTACATAGAGTTTTGGGCGCTCAAAAGATTTGTCAGACAGATACACTGCATTTTGCTGACAAAACTCTACTTGCATCTTAATCGTGTGGGTGTGTGCATTTGTGATGATTGCTACGCGGTAGCCGGCTTCAACTTAAAGGGAAAGCAATGCAAGCTCTAAAACAATAAAATCTTAAGGGTCAAAAGGGGTAAAAAAAAGTTACGAGAGTGAGAACACAAAAACATAATCATATAAAAATATGTTTATTGAATACGTATTTACAAAATTACCACAGTGGGTCCACACTTTCCTGAATTAATTCAAAGAAAATAATAATATTGAAAACTTTGAATTTAGCAGAAGTTGTTAAGTTAAATTCCAGGTAAATGCTACCTGGGCAAAACATAAAAGACATAGTTTGGTGTGTGTGGTCAAAATAGTGAATTAATTTAAAATTAAATAGCCAAATATAAAATTCATAAATTAATTGAGGGACTGTCGTGAATGGACCTAACTAGTTAATAAAAGGAGGCCTTCGCTCAAGTGGTGAAGAGTGGTTTGACCAAGACCCTCAGGGGTGTCCAGAGGGAACGTTGACGCCATGACCTATTACCTGGGAGGTAAAGCAGCAGGAAGAGGTTGAGAAAGTGATAGGAGGCGACGTTGGCAGAACCCTGTGGTAGTCGCTGACAGCTCTCAGGAGCGGCTGAAGAAGTTGGAGGCCTCTCGAAAGCGACAGTCCTCTGTGGCTGCTGGAAGTGTCAACGGCCAATAGTTCTTCCACTGTCACAAGCGCGGGTGTGGAACTCTGCCCTTACCTAACACTCTTGAACCTTCACAGCAGTGAGAGATGTAGCAGACTATCCTGAGACCAACACTGGAACTCCATATGTACTAATATTTTTAGATTTATGGCTCACAGAAGGGTGCGGGGGGAATTATCCCCGCTCCTGGGGTGTTGAAAGTTCTTATGTCGCAAATGACATGTGTTCCTGGTTCCTTATCTGCGCTCATGGAGGCCGTGACACACAGCTCGGCTGCCTACTACTGTCTTGATTGGAGTGGCAAGTTTGAAATGGTAGTTTCTTTGGGGAGGACCTTGATGTGACGACTTCTTGTAGAGAGATGGTGAACAGTAAAAGTAGAGATCACATGGTAAGACGTTCTGTTGAGGCTCTATCAACTTTGGTAGCCCACATGTCCTGTCTCTATTACTGTTGGTTTGAGACTTGTCCATCGGGTGATACTGGTTCGAGATGCTGCGATGTCGTTTAACTATAGTGCGCTATCTACTAGCACGGAATGCATCATGCGTCAACTGATGCTATATTCTTGGTATTTTTGGGTACAAGTTGAAAAGTATTTTAGTATGTGGTGTAACATTCTGAGAGCTATGCCCTATATTTGTACCAAGAAATTGTTATGTCCACCATTGCTGTGGCTCTGCTTACAGAAGAGTCTGACGCATGCCAACCATCCGTAAAAATTATGAGTAGTATTTTTGTTTACAAATCCATAGCTTTCATCAATTTTCAGTAGTGGGGAGAAAAAAAATTGCACACATGCGCACACACATTACAGAATGTTTATTGTCAATCACTACAGCTGCGGTTTTTATACTTTAAGTACAATACTTAAATATTTTTTAATTGGTACAAATTGCATAAATAACAGCTTGTTTGAACTGGTACAGGCTCCAGCCAGCAGTAGGTATAATTTAAATAGTACGACCCTTTTCGACAACTGTCTTAAACTGTGGAAAATTAAGCACATGTTTTGAAACCAAGATAGGCTACAATTGATACAATTTGCCTGTAATTAAGACATACAAAAAGAAGGAAGTTTCAAATTCTTTAAATAGGCTTACATTGAATGAGTTCAATCATGTTTGCCGACATAAAATCCTAATATGAAAAAACGTAATTTTCATCCTTGTCAATTCCACAATTTTTTGTCACCGATAATAAAAACTTCCTATTTGCTAAGTACTGTATAGTCCGTTCACAACTGGAACTGACTTTTGAAAACGAACATTTGAAAAATCAACCTAGGCGTAACATGTCGACCTGTTTTTTTCAATAACCTGTATTCCACAAATATATATCACTGTGATTAACTTAGAATCCGTATTATTGAATAAATGAAACTTTACCTTAGTATTTTCTATAACTTGTAATATCTATTTTGTATTAAATATGAATTAACAACAGCGAGAGCAGCTATGTGTTGGCAACGGCTAGTAGAAAATAGTTCACAGATAAATATTGTTTTAACCTAGTTTTTTGGTATTCTATTTGTAAATTAAACGTTGCCTCTTGATATATTTAAAATATTAGGTAGTCCCAATGACAACATATTTCATTGTTATAGTTCAAAATAACAGCACAAAATATTGTGCGTAGGCCCTAGTGTCAAGGTGTTTGTTTTATCAACTGAGAAAGCAACTGCGGCTGGACGAAGCTTGTCACTCTCTCTCACTTTTTTTCTCTCCCCCTCGGGAAGATTCACATCAAGTAGCAAACAAAATATAAATGTTTATATAATGTTAGCATATTTTATACTTATTATTTTGAATTTGTAATTTACAACTGAAAAGAAATTTTAACGTTTGAATACTTATTTTAATATATTTATATATGATGGCAGGACAGTTACCATCTGTGAAGTTGGCAGATGCAGCAAGTCATGACATGGCGTGTTGCGATTTGCCAACTGAAGCGTAAATACTTACTCCAAAAAATACTTAAAATTACCACATCACGTTTGTAGACATTATATTTTTTAAACGTACCAAGGCAAGTTATGATGTGATAAATCTGTGTTGCCACTGCAGTAATAAATATACTGTTACGCATGTTTCCTTAACAGCTGCGTATGAAATGACGTGGCGTTGCTGCATGGTGGTCTTCACGCTAGCCGTGCATGTGTGTGTGCGTTATTTCACATATTTAATGTGCACCATTTATACGTTTTAACTGAACTGTTCTTTATGATAAAGTTAATTATGTACATACAAGTATGTTTATCACAATGTCGTACCTTTGCCCTAGGTGATTAAAACATAGTTGAGTAACGTGAAAGCCAAGCCTGATAAGTTTCAATAAAACATAAACAGTAAGTAGCAATACATAGAAATATGAGCAGAATAAAAGCGTGCATTACGTATAATGTGCTATGTCGTGGAAAACTACTATGTTAACAATGTAAAATAACCAAAGAACTATTGTCAATTCAGGCATTTTTTAAACATCATAAAGCAGGCCTAAATAATGTTATAGGCCTAAACTGTTAATGTTTATGTGTAGCGAAAGTATACGAATACACGTACACACAAATGCACAATGGAATGTAAACATTGATTTTGACAGGTGCTACACGGCAATGTTTGTTTAATTTGGCGGAAGGATACGAAACGGGTCTGAAGTAGATATTTAGCAGGGCTCCGAGAAAGTCTGTTCCACTCGTGAATGGATTATATGTCATTCATTCAGGTTCGTAAACGCAAGGTTATTGCCGGCCCTTTGTGCATATTCTGTGCATCACATCCTAAGGAACGTATTTGGCACATTACATGTTTTGGGTCACCTTTTAAAAGTCTTAGTTATGAATTTTGGTGCATTATCAAAATTCACAAATCCATTTTAAATCAATTTGTTAGCAAACTGGCAGCATTACATGGTAATACACTTTATAGGTAGCCTTCTAAAAAAACACTGCGGGAGTCATGTACACACAATACACAAAGTGTTAAAACAAAAATTTTAATACTCTGTCAAAGGAAAAGATGTGATTTGGTTGTTGTCATGGTTCAACATAGTACCAATATGCAAAAAGGTTATGTTTACTGTATGTTAATCAGATACAGACGTATTTGGGACTGTAATGTTAGTTTATTTTACATGTGTTTTGAATTGAATACAATTTTCACATATCTCCAATTAGTATTTACAACACATTAAAATTACTAGAGTTGTTAGGATACCGATACTAAGTATCGGTACCGACTTAGCCTTTTCCCGATGTATCTGTATCGGGTATAGTACCGGGCTCATACTTTATATCAGTTGTAGACAATGAAGTCAGGTTATTACTTTCTTTAGGCACAAAATTACCGAATTTCAGTCTGTATACGCCGCACATTTAAAAAAAAGAAAATAAGAACAAATACCGTATTAACTTGTGTATAGCGTACCCTTTTATCCTGAAATAAAAGAAAAAAATTCTGGGGTGTACTGTACACATTAAAAAAAGAGGGGAGGGGGGTGGTAGCCATAAATTGTCTGGGGATGTTGTTGAGGGAAGTGGCAGAACAGTCTGTTGTCTCATCTCTCGCTCTTACGTCATTCCTCACCCTTCTCTCACTTTCTCATTGAGTGATCCTTCAGTTATGTGTAGTTCGCAACGCTGTCCCCCCCCCCCCCCCAGCTAACAACTAATGGCATCCTGTTACATCGCACACCAGAGCTGCCACGTGTTTATGGCCCCCTCCCTCTTGTAATAACACCCAGATGTTGCTGGTCAATAATTCCACCAAGCCCTCTTTATTTCTGTGGCAGAGGCTAGCGAACTAGGACCAGGGGGCGGATAAGGGGCAAGGCGAGAAGAAGGGACGAGACGACACTTTTTTTTGAGAGAGGGTAGTGTGACATTCTAGCACTGTTAAAAGGAGAAAGAAAAAAAGAAGCCGGAAGTGTTGAGTAGTAGGAGTGTTAGTTTTTTGGAATTTTTTTATTTTGGCTTCTTGCACCCAAATTATTTAATTAAAGTATTTCCCTAACATATCACAATCACCACACAGTAATGTAAAAAAAAAAAAATAAGTTTCAAACTTACTAACAGGATGCAACAAATTTTTGGTGCAATTTTATTATAAAATTTTTTTCTCCTGGAACTTGTTGCAAAATTCATGGTGCGCACTATACACGAGTAAATATGGTAAATCGCATCCACCGACAATTTTTTCTGGTCCCGGCGAAATTCCTATTTAAATAATGTTAACATAACCTTTTATTGTTTATCGCATGTTGCTGATCTAAGAATATTTCGGTTCCCATCACCTAAGATTTCCAGCAACTATAGTTTTTAAGCTGGTTGTTTATGCAAACAACTAGTAAATGGATGTGAAATACGTTAATGTGCGCCGCCGTTTATAACTGCTCTGTGACATGCTATCTAATGTCTTCTTCTCAACACGTCTGTCGAGACTGCGGCGTTGTGATGAGAGACTGGCTTTCTACTTCTCCTCCCTTCAACCCTTCTTTCTGTCTCTCTCAGCTGCACACCTTCCTTCCTCACCTCACATGCCAGCATGTCATAGAGGGGATGTTGATGAAGAACAAAACAAAGTATGTGCCTCCCCCCCTCTAGGCTATGCCCGCTTGGCTTGCCTTCCACATGCCACCCGCAGAGAAAATAAAGTGCGCCTGGTGAACGTAATTTGATCAAGATTATGCGTCGCTCAAAATAGTTTTACCTAGCATCACTTGTATTTCAAAGCAAAATGTTTCACCTGAAAATGTTATGCAAACCATTTTAACAAGGAATTATTTGAAAAAATGTTTTCTTTTGTGTTTAAAGGTTGTTTTATCCGGTAAGGTTGGTGTTTCATTGTATCTGGCGTAATATTAACATGACTTTAAAACTTAATATTTATTTAACTTAAAGGACAGCATCTTCACTAATAAAATTATATGCCCAAAAGCATACACTCTACCACTTGTCAGCAAAAAATTGTTTGAACATCAAGCAACTTATATTTAAATGTTCATTTTTAGTAACTTCTTGCGGTGTAATCAGAGGATTTATATTAATTTATTTCAATAGACATGCATCTTTGCATAAACTGATAATATGTAAGTGCCTATTCGACACCTTCTGCCATTAATGGGTAGGTAAGCACAGAGTCGAGTGCAGTATAACTCATAACAGGGAAAATCAGAGGTCGTGGTTTTGAGTGATTAATTATTAAAGACAGTGAAGAAATCAATTACAATCTCCTTATTTGTATCGCTTAATTACAAGTTTTCTTTGCAGTAAAATATGATTAATTACTTTAAAAGACAGACATTTCCCACACGTGCAAGGTGTCACCAACAGGTAACCGCATGGAGAGGTCATCCTCTTGCTACCCGCCCCCCACTCATAACCCAACAGACATGACAATGCTCAATCAATAACTTCTCCGTGAGCACTTAGCTGATAGTGAGCGTCAGACATTTAAAATTTGACTTCCATTTGGTGTCATATTATTTACATTTTCAGAGGGTTTGAAAGTTTTAGGTCAGTGTGCATTTTGTGACGGATTACAATTAATTATATATAGTATTTTAAGACATTTTCTTTATTTAAACGAGTCTAGGAGAAATGTTTTTAATGAATTATTAATAGTAATACTTTCTATAAAACTCTGTGCAAACGGCATTGGTATCAGTTTTTGGTATCTGGGTAGCAGCAGGGGTATCGGGGAATCGGTATCAGAAAACATGGTATCGGAACAACTCTAAAAATCACAATTTTTAATTTTTGTAAACCACCAATCCATTTGACTTTCACTAATCAATGGATATTTCACACCTTGTTCTGAGATGTAACATATTTTAATACCCAAATATTAAATTTACACGTTAATTTTTGTTTTCAGTAAATATTTTATGAATTTTGAAGCCTAACTATTTTCTTTTATTATTTGAAAGGTATTTAATGCTTTGATTTATTTTATTTATGATGATTACCGGAAGTAGTTCGTCATTGGCTAATTAGGAGTGAGATGCAGAAAGACAAGACCACTAGGTGAGACCTTTCAAATGGACAGCTAGTTAATATTTAACTGGGATTTCTATCTGGGAAATCTCCAGCATCAGTCTGAAGATAGATGTAGGCCCAGGTCCCAGGAGATCAGTATAGGTTACTGGATCAACCACGTAAAGAAGAGGGTTGAATTATTTGTTAGCTAGTTTTTGGAGTGTCTTCAAGTTGATGTAGAGGACGCCGATCTGCTAGGGGCCAGGTGCCATGTTCACGGAGGTAAAGTTGCAGAGATACCCAAGTGACACCATCGAATCATTAAGTCAGGAGACTTACATCAATGCCTGCAGTAATTAAATTTCTGATCCTCCGAGCTTTTGCAACATTAAGAAAATGTTTGGTCTTGAAATTTTATAGTTAATATAACTTTGACAGGGTATCTAAAACCAGTGGTTCAGCTCACACTACTGAGCTAGTTCGTCAGAGTATTTGACATGATTTTTCAGAACTCAGTTTAGTTTTCTGAGCATAGACAAAGTTATTTCTAAAGTGAGTTGGATTCTATTAATTTAATAAGAAGACTAAAGGTTTTCGAAGTATGGTTGAATAGTGAGAATCCAGTGGCAGCTAAATGATCTTGGAGCTTAGGTAGTTTTGCGAAAGTTATAAATGAAGAGAACTACTTCTGCAACTGAATTTTTTCTTTTGATTTTTTTTCAATACAGTTTATTTAAAAGCAGCACTAAATTAATATTTTCATTTAATTTTTCAGTTTCTAATTTTCTTTAGTTAATTTAACACTACTTATTGTAGGGATGGTGGTATTTCATCTTTGAAAACATAATTCTACGTTTGACTAAGGTAAATTCACCTACACAACAATCTGAAGATCAATATTTCATGCTTTTATTTTTTTACCATTCCTGGTATTGGTAATGCTCGGTTTGGTTGGTTTTTCTTTAATTTTATGATTTTAATAAAATATTTTTACTTTTCTTACATGTTTCAATCCTCAAAGTGTTTATGGTTTAATGCATGTGTGTCATTTGCATGCATATTTCAGGGTTTCAAAGGTCTCCAATAGATCATGGTAACAAAAGAGTTGCTACAAGGTGCAAAAGTGTAATCACTGATTATACATGCACACACACCTTTCTCACTCACTAACTAATCAGCCTATACTTTTGGCACCCATACATATACGAAGTAAGCAACATAATATCGTATTTCAAAATAACAACCCTTTTTCTGGAACCATGAAAGGTCTAAGAATAAAGAGTTTACTGTATTTTCTAATGTCTTCATAAAAATATTTATTTATCACCATTAATAAATAATAAATCCAATTTATGCTTCCTTGAAAATGTTACAAAAATCACCAATTCGGTTCTAATAACACATGCATTTTTGCCAAAACATTTCACACAATGAAAATATTTTTATGACCAAATGGTAAAATTGTAATTATGAAATTTGGTTCATGAAAAGTACATATTCCAACAGTGCAAACCCGAAGTTATAGATTTTTATCTGCCACCATATTGCTTTCAGAGACCAATATGGCCAATACAGCGTAGCAAAATAAACATTTTCGAGCCTTTCCTTTTTGTATATCTTAATAACTATAAAAGCTACAAAGTCATGTGAGATGTCATTGCAAAGAGGAGACTTAGGGCTATTAAGAATGTCACTAAAAATAAACCAAATTTTATTTTAGATGTCTCCTACATCGACATCAAAGTTGGCCGTGAAACTGACTTTTTCCATTTTCAACACCACCTACTTCCTTCCCAAATTAAAAAAAAACAAAGACTCCCTTGAGGCAAGTAAGTCTACATGGAGAACTTTGCAATGATATATTGTCAAAATATTTTACTCGACCCCTTCTGGGTGAAAAAATTACTTAAAGTTGGTGTTTTTGGAAAAAAAATCCATTGTTTGAGAAGCTGTAAATAAAGGGCAAGTGTCAAACTTCTGAAAATTTGGCAAAACATTGTCATTTTGACCCTTAACACACCACTAAAATCCCTGTTTTTTTTAATCGGTTTATTTTCTGCAGCTGACTAAAGATGCAAAAAATATTCAATTTTAGTAATCAAGTTAAATTAATTGTTGATCAATATTACACTTCCTAGTAATTTATTTGTCACATACCTATTTGGCACAGATGTGCCTCTAACTGCTTACATGTTGCTATATAATTTAAAGAAGTTACTAGTTAGCTTTGTGTACTCATGAGCATGCCTGTACGCTCGTCTGAGCAGGTTAGTATTGGAACTGCTACTAGTAAGCCAGTGTCAGTAGACAAGTGCAGATGTAGGCTTAGGCACTCAATGTTCAGTGGATGTTGTTTTAAAATGGTATGTAGTCAGTAATTGATTTTATTCACGCCATGACTTATGTAAATTAGGGATGTGTTTAAATTTCACTTAATTTTATGGACATTGTTTATAACGGAGTACTCTGTAAGAATCTTCTTGAATGAACCTTGTCATAAGACTGCTTATGGTGATTCTAAAAGATTTAGGCAGATAAATGAATTTGAAAAGTATAAAAAGTGACAGACTTAATACCACAAACATTGAATGTGTGTGATTATCATAGTACAATAATGCTGCAAAAGTATAATCATTTAATTTGGAAATTGTTGCTTAGATTCACTGCTAATACATAAAAAAGGTATTAGAAAATCTCTTAGAGAAATAACTTTAAAAATATAATGAAGCTAAAGTGAAAAACATTAAAATTATTCAAGGAAAGTCTCTATGTACAATCTGTTGGACAAGAATATCTGATCTTAGCTGTGCAACTGACAGTAATGATTTAGCTTATGAACCCTCTTCACAAACCATTGAAAATGTAAATACAGCTTGTCAGTTGTTAGGTGAGTCTCCAATAAAAGTAGCCAAGTTGAGTTCAGATAGAAGAATGTCTGTCATCTCACGAAAAGTCGAGAAAGTATTAAAGAGCCTAGGGAAAAAATTGTCAACATCTTTTGATGTTCCATATGTTGAAGAAGGGTTATTTGTGGAGCTTGATAATTCTGACGAGTACAATATTTTAACAAACAAGTTTAAGGAAAAAAAATTAAATCAGCTTCTTCAGTAAATGTCAAAATAAAAGTATTAAGATTATTACCTTCAAGCTGGAGTCAAAAAACAATAATGACTGAGTTTGGTGTGAGTGAATACTTGGTCAAGAGTACAAGGAAATTAGTAAAGAAATATGGAATTTTACCTGAAACAATTAATTGAAAACAAAAACCTTTTTCTCAAACTATCTCACAAAATGTCATTGAATTCTAGGAGACTGATAACAGCCAGATACATCCAGGTAAGAAAAATTTTGTAAGCGTTAGGACGGATGGCACCATGATCCACAGGCAAAAGCAACTGACTGTGTAATTTGAAAGAATTGCACAGCAAATCAAATCAGTGCACCCTTCTTTATGTGTAGGATTTTCTAAATATACACAGCTTCGACCAAAATGGTGTATCTCAGCAGGACTTAAAGGGGGGGGGGGGGAGAGAGAGAGAGAGAGAGAGAGGAGAGAGAGAGAGAGGGGAGAGAGAGAGAGAGAGAGAGAGGGGGAGAGGAGAGAGAGAGAGAGAGAGAGGAGAGGGGGGGGAGAGAGAGAGAGAGAGAGAGGGGGGAGGGGGGAGAGAGAGAGAGAGAGAGAGGGGGGAGAGAGAGAGAGAGAGAGGGGGGAGAGAGAGAGAGAGAGAGGGGGGAGAGAGAGAGAGAGAGAGAGAGAGAGAGAGAGAGAGAGAGAGAGAGAGAGAGAGAGAGTGTGCGCATGACCCATCAAAATGTCAAACTAACGGTCAGCGCTCTAAGAAGTGGTTCTTTCAATTACAAAGAACTCCTACGATTATTCACATGTGAACTTAACAATGAAAAATGTATGGTCAGTAAGTGTGAGTTCTACCCAGCTTGAAAAGACATCAAACAAGTTTTATGTGTAAATGTAGAGGAATGCTGTTTACAGTAAAGCGAGATATTCTTAAGGCCCTTATCAATTTTTCCTTTCATCCAATTTCCATCTTACTGCTGCTTTTTAATATAATCATTGCAATGAGACCAATAAACACAGTGTATATATTTCACCACCACCAAAATTTAATATCTGAGGTTGCAATAAGATATATTTATTAGCTATTAATGCCTGTTCGAAGAACCTTAAAAAGTGCTCACTATATTGTGAACAGCCTATAGAAGATGATATTGCTGACTGTGAAACTGAAATCAAATATCATCAGTGGGTAACAGTAGACAGGAGTGAACAGTGTGCATGCCATACAATGAATTTATAGATAAGTTAATTGATAATCTCAAAACTTTGGAAAAACACCATTTCATTGCTAAAAAAAACAGGCTGAATATCTGAAGTTTAGGAAAGAGAATTTAAAATCAAATGAATTTTTGGTGCTGGGGGATTTTTCTGAAAATTTTAAATTTCTGATCCAAGATGAAGTCCACTGGGTAAATAGGCAAGCTATCACACATCCCTTTGTCGCATATTTCAAGTCTGACATGGAGAATGATCTTACAATGAAATCTAAAAGCTTTTATGTAATTAGCAATTCTTTAAATCACACAACTGAGACTGTGTACTGCTTTCAAGAAGCTCTCATTACTGAACTATTAGATCTCAATACAGATATCAAGAAGGTGATTTATTTTTCAGATGGCTGCGCAGCCCAATATAAAAACAGGAAGAATTTGATAAAAACCTATGTCATCAAAAAATTGACTTTGGCATACATACTGAATGGCATTTTGTCGCCACAGCCCATGGTAAGAATGCTTGTGATAGGATAGGTGGTACAGTAAAAAGAATAGTTTCCAAAGTCAGCCTGCAGCATCTGAATGCAGAACCAATAACCACTCCTCTCCAGATGTTTAACTACTGTTCATAAAATATAACTGGAATACATTTCTTGTATGTATCAGAAGAAGATATTGAGGGCAAAAAAGACATCTCATTCCAGCAGTTTTCCAAAACAAAAGTTATTCCTAATACAAGAGATTTACATGCTTTCATCCCAGTAAGTGAAACTAAGATTCAAGTGTCTAAAGACCAAGTTTGTTTTATTCAGGAAGAATACAAAAGATTAGATGCGAAACTAAAAGACTATGTAGCTTGTGTTTACGATTCACATTGGCGGCTAGGGAAGGTGGAAGACATTTCAGCTGACCAAAGTGAATACTTTATGGTTTTCCATCTTGCAGGTCCCAACACATCTTTCAAACTCACATCCAGTGATAAATTCTGGATCAGGAAAAACCATATTTTACGTGTTGTTTCCCCATTAAATTATGTTTGGCCATTACTGGAAGATGTCATAACATTAATCCAAAACTAAGTGAAAAATTAAATTTACTTTTGCTTAAACATTTACAAAAGTGACTGTTTATTGTGAGGTAGAATAACTATTCTAAAAGACTTTTTTCAGTGACGAAAGTGGCTGATAATGACATACTATTTCAACCACAGAAGAAAACATCATTTAAGTTTAATTTTCATATATGTAAAATTCTGTGATTCTTGTAAATTGATTTCACAAGACACTTGTCAATACATACTGCAGATTTAACTCCAAATGCCAACTATGTGACAAATAAATTACTAGGTAGCGTAATAATGATCAACAATTAATTTAACTTGATTACTACAATTGCATTTTGGTCAACTACAGAAAATAAACAGATTAAAAAACACACAGGGATTTTAGTGGTGTGTTAAGGGTCAAAATGGCAATGTTTTGCCAAATTTTCAGAATTTTTGCACTTTCCCTTTTTTTATAGCTTCTCAAACAATGGATTTTTTCCAAAAACACCAACTTTAAGTAATTTTTTTCACCCAGAAGGGGTCGAGTAAAATATTTTGACAATATATAATTGCAAAGTACTCCATATAGACTTACTTGCCTCAAGGTTTCTTTGGTTTTTTTTTTTTTTAATTTGGGAAGAAAGTAGGTGGTGTTGAAAATGGAAAAAAAGTCAGTTTCACGGCCAACTTTGATGTCGATGTAGGAGACATCTAAAATAAAATTTGGTTCATTTTTAGTGACATTCTTAATTTCCCTAAGTCTCCTCGTTGCAATGACATCTCACATGACTTTGTAGCTTTTATAGTAATTATGATATTAAACAAAAAATAAAGGTTCGAAAATGTCTATTTTGGTATGCAGTGGTGGCCATATTGGTCTGTAAAAACAATATGGTGGCAGATAAAAATCTATAACTTCGGGTTTGAACTGTTGGAAATGTACTTTTCATGTGACAAAATTCCAATTTTTTTCAAAATGGGCCAGCAACGACCCTTGGGTAATTTTTCATGGAATGACACAAGTAAGGAGTGAGTGAATATATTTGGACTACTCTTAACATTGGGGTCTTGAGAGCCGATGCGGGTGATTGAGATGAGTATGGAGCGGTGTTGGAATGAAAGGGTGGGGGAAACTGGAGATCTCGGAGAAAAAACACTAATCAATGGCATCGTCTGGCACGATTCCCACATGCGAAAATCTGGAGTGACCGGGATTGAACCCGGATTGCTTCGGTGGGAAGCGAGAAGGGTAACCGCTCAGCCAACATGGCCCCCGTAAATAGAGAACCCTACGTATTGTTAATAGGAAGTGGTGATCGAAAGGTATTGGTTTTAAATGAGTACACTTGCCTTGTTTTCATATGGAACAAAATGCTGCATGAACAAAAATGTTTATAGGTAGCTTCATTGCAGTTTCTGAAACCATTTTTTTGGGGTAAGAATGGGTCAAAAAGGGTGGGGATTATGCTAGTAAATACACTAATATCCCTGGGAGAATGGAAAACCACAAATTCAGTGCAAAAGAATATATGTAAGCCTTCTGAGCTATGAAGTAAATAGACTTTAAAACACGCCATGTATACAAGTGGATATCAAGTTTCATCCATCGGTTACGTACATAAAAAAGAATAATCTAACCTACGTCAGTATCCATATCACTGGTATAGTTTGAGGGGTAAAATCTGACAGACAATGTGACCAACCTACACATTATGTGAACAGTAAATGCTCTTGTTTGTTAAGTATTATATCAGCTGACGAATTGCTATGGTGTTAAGTTGACAAATTTTGATGACAACTTTGGAAAAACATAGTACTCAGAACTAAAAGTAGTAATTGAAAATTTGAATTATACTTGCAACATTTCTGGTTTAAATTATGTTTCCAAAACAATATTATTTATTTCGGCTTTTAGTAAATGTACTTAAAAACATATATAGCAATTATGACACAGCATGTCGACATGTACAAACAGTAAACGTTTCCAGCCAATGGCTAGCCATGTTTGTGTTTCCAGTTTACAGTCCGGTAAACGCTACTGTGCGTGTGCTTTTTTCTGATCATGTTTATATGAGTGTCTTGGTGTTGTCGGAATATTTTACCAGTAGTTAATTATTTTCATATTTGCTTTCTTAAAGCATAGTTGGTTGTAGGTACTGTCGTTGAGCATTTTCTTGAGTGAAAGGTAATATTAATCAGCACGTCTTTACCGCTTCGTAAGACTGCTCCTTCCGCCATTTTCCTAAACTGCCGCCCGCAATGAAGTGACACAAATGTAATTAACAGATCTAAGTTTAAGTTTGTTGGTTTCAGGAAATGTGCGCAGTATTGATATTATTAAATGATTCTGCACATAAACTATTTAATGCTAGTGACGAACAAATGTGAGTTAAGTTAAGTAAACTTGCAAGAATTACCATAGAAAAACACGTGTTTATGAGGTTGCGAATATTTAAAATAATAAGTTTGCATGTTTTGTAAATAATGTATTTTTGAACTGTTGTCATAATTTTTAAAATGCACGTGGCCTGATAAAGCTGCACTTTCAACACTTTTGTAGTGTAAATATTATCTCTATTTGTCTATATCATAAATTCAACGAGTGTAAGGTTAACTTCGGTCAAAGTGTATGTGTAAATTGATACATATGTACAAATACAAAAGGCCAAATATGTATCACATGTTTTTTCATTGAATTTGAAATTTGGAAGTTAGAATAATTTAAATGTTCTTTCCATACAAGCAAAATTTCCCACTGCTCCAGCAAAACAATATGCAACTCAAAGTGCCACACACACATTAGAACATGGAAACTATGCAGTCTCACAAAAGATGTTAAACAAAAGCCCCCACCCCCCTCACTATTTCCTTTATTCCACAAAAAATTATGCAAACAGAACCCCAACCAAGTTAACTAAAAATAAAACAGATTGGCATGCCAACCTAGCTATAATATCCTACATTAATTACTGGACGGAAGTTAGCCAACGCCAGTCTTTCAGTGCCTGCCATGATGGGAAACACGAGGAAAGAGGAAAATTCACGTGTGCAATGGACATTTGTTTACAAACGTCGTCATCTTCAGAGACAAACAGCTGTGGTGGAAGAATACATTGTGGCTGTGTTACTTTTCTAACACTGTCAAAATTTTCCCCACTTACATGATGAACTATATTTGTCCATTTAATATAAATAAGGTAAAAAACTGACAGACAATGTGACAAACCCAGACAGTATGTAAACAGTAAATGTTCTCATTTGTAAAGCATTGTAACAGCTTATAAACTGCTACGGAATGTAAGTTGGCAAGTTGCCGCTTTTCACAATTGTTTTGGAAGAAATTAGTACTACTTATAACTAAATGTTGAAATCTACAACTTAAATTATACTTATGGCAGTTATGGTTTAAATTATGTTATTAAAGCAATACAGCAGACTCGATGTATCACTACCTCATGTAATGATAAATCACATACACCAATAATTTTTTGCGGTCCCAGCGGAATTCCTATTTAAATAATGTTAACATAACCCACTTTTATCGCTTATCACATGTGTCGGTCGAAGTATATTTTGGGACCAGTCACATACGATTTCCAGCAAGTTTTCAAGCTGGTTTATGCAAAAGTCAGTACTTGGATGTGAAAACGTCACATCCGCTGCCATTTATCACAGCTCTACGGTGTGTTGTATATATTCCCAACTCGTCTGACACTGCAGCGTGGTGTAATGTGCGAGACTGGCTTGCTACTTCCCCTTACACGCCTACAAAAGGGGAATTGGTTACCTAGCAACCAGCGTAACGACCTAGCATGCTCTCTCTCGCTCTCCCCTCTTTCCATCTCTCTAAGCCGCGCACCCTCCTACATCCCCTTAGATGACATCGACAGGGGAAGCTGTTGTCCAGCAAAAGAAATATTCAGGTCTCTTGGATGTGCGGGCTTGATTTCACACGACAGCCACAGAACAAATGTGTGCCTGGCAAACGTAGAAATTTTAACAAAATTATCAGTTGCTCAAAATAGTTCCACCTATAATCACTAGTATTTCAAAACCAATGGTTTCGCCTGAAAATGTGACGCAAAACATTTTAACGAGGAATTATTATTTGCAAAGATGTTTTATTTTGTGATTAAAGTTTGGTTTTCCCATAAGGTTGTAAGGTTGGTGTTTCATTGCATCAGCATGCTGTGTCGAATTTGCATGTCTATACGTGTTTTTCCTTTTTCACTAAAGACCAGTTGATACAGTTAGAAAACTGTTCTTTTTTTATTAATTGTGGTGCAGTGAAATAGTAAAATTTTAAGATAACTTTCTTTTAGAATTATACGAAACTAAAATAGTTTAGTTCTTAATAATAGCTAACGTGAAACAATTTGGGTCTGGAAAATAGGGAAAAGTCAAGTAATTTTTTCTTCACATTGTGGTAGCCACCCTAAAGATGTTACTGACAATGAACTTTACACTTATGATACAAGTTGCTCGATGTTCAAACAATTTTTGGCGACAAGGGGAAATCAAGTATATGCTTCTGGGCATATAACTGTAATTGCGAAGATGCTGCCCATTGAGTTAAATAAATATTACGTTTTAAAATCATTTTAATTTTAGGGATGGGAAGATAATCAAATTTTGCCGATACCAACTATACAGATTCTTAGCTGCTGATGCAGCGTATTACACTGATGCCAATACTAATTTTGATGAGCACAATCATAATTCCCAATTTTCAAAATTTGGAAATACTTTTTATTAATTAAATTCAAGTATTCAGTTTTGTGAACACTTTAAGCACTTTGTATTACGTGCCTACAGCATAGAAATGAAATACAAATCTAATTTTAATAATAAATGATAAGATACAAAATTTAACTGGGCAAATAAGTAGCTTAACAGTCAAGGAAAAATTTTACCAGACAATACAGCATTAATTCCAAATTGAGTTCATTAAAGTCAACCTTCAAAACTTCAGGCAATCTGATGAAGACTTGAATATTAGATGAGAAAAAATACATAACCTCAACATGCATGTTTGTTTAAACCAATAGCCCAAAGATGTCACTGAAAATAATTTTTTGAAATCAATTAAATATTCCGTGAAATTTAGCAAAATTATTTCAATTTATATTAATATTTTTGCTTATTATTCCTTTGTCCCCCGAGTCATACTCAACCCCATGGTTAAAATTACAACTGATATATTTGCAACAATTTTCGCCAATTATTACTTTCCGAGTCTTATTGGGACCTTTAACACTAATCAAAAACTCAGCCGACAGTTTCCAATAAGAACTACACCTGTCAAAATCTTGTGTAATTGCTTTCACTCATCACTTTCAATAACAACAGTGTCATGAGATTCGTTTTCATTGCCACCAACCTACAAGTACAGTAAACGCATAAGAATATAGATCGCTTTCTCATTGTCACCAACATACAAATACAGTAAAAAAATATGAAGAAAATAAAACAAAAAACTCTACCGGGGTGCAAACAGTACTATCGATTATCAATTTTAACTACGTTGTTTTGCATTCACATAGTGTCCAAAAACGAATGATCTAAACAATCTTTGGCAAAAGTATCAACAGAAAATACTATAAAATGTAAACAACGGGAACAAATCATTGAAAAACAATTGTTAAGAATATATTTTGGGATTCGGACAGAATATCTAATTGATGGATACTGTAAATTAATGCTTTACGAGATGTGGCATGCCTGGTAACATTGTGTTAAATAAATTTATGCTTCTAATCGATGAATAATCATCAGAAAATAATGTTCAGATGCCGCCAATGCCAATGGTCATGGTATTGGCCAGTTAATTGGTATCTGTATCGGCCCATCCCTAGCAAAAATATAAGAATAACTAAAGCTACGCTGATTCACAAAATTGTGCCGAGGTGCTGAATCACTAATGTGTAGATTCTATAATGGTGATTAATGTAGTTCTGCCGATGTGTGAAAAAGCTTTTTGTAACCCCCTCGTAACCACGTGTCTGGCCACCCTCCAGGATTGTGGCAGACTGTTACTTCTGTGTACAAGATGGTGCGGGGTTTAAATCTCACGTGTGTAGAAGTAGTACACTAGGGTTGCAGTGAGATGAGTCGTAATCGTTGTAGATAAATGGTATAAGCGGACTGCGTCAAACAATGCAGTTTTAAAATCCAAAAATATAAATATTTATTTGGTTCGAAACGAGATCAAATTCTCTTTACTACAAATGGCCACTATCAGAAAAGAGCCCATAAATAAAATTCTACATGGCACTCACAAATTGTTCTCCATCCACGGGCTATAAATACATGTATAGCCTAAAATCACAGCATGCGCCACTTTGAACAAAATGGCCGGCCAACTCTTATCTGTGACTTGAGCGCTAAAGTGGCAGATTTCCGTTATCATGACCATGTAACCTGTGCTTCTATAGTCAAAGGTGCGCATACACAACAGTGTACACCATGCCTGATATAAGACCACATCTGTTTTTTAATATACATTAGTTTTCAGAGTTTTAACCTGGAGTAATCCTTTACAGGTGTACACATGAAATAAACTCTCAAACAACTAAGGTGTGTGTTCTAGTCCCACTCATGAGGGTTGCATCTACTTACTGCTTACTTGTCGTGGCCCTGAAGGCATTTTAACTGGCCCTGATCTGTGGCCTCCTAACTGGCCGCACGACAGGTAGTTTACATGTGACAGTTGCTACTTAGACTGGCTTCTACTACATAATACACAACTCGAGTTACCCTTTTAAATTTATATACACTAACAATTGTCGTACGGACCACCTACAGAAAAAAACATATAGCACACTAAAAAATTAACAAATTTACACAATTTTTAAAATACTGCTGTGTAAGGCCTCGTGTTGTAGGTACGGCCACATGAATTTAGCCGTGGGGTGCCATGGTGACTCACTGTACTGCCCAGCTGACAAAGACGGTGCAGCAGCAATAGGGGGGGGGGGGGGGACCTCCCTCATTCGGCTGGTTGTGGTCGACTGCTACGCTCATCAGGGTCGTCCTTGGTAGTGGGCAGCTCGGCACCACCAGGCACCAAGGCAAGAACAGTCATCCCCTCCTCGTGGAGGGGCAGTGTTGCAGTGTCCGTCCGAGGCAGGGACCTCTTTGCTTCACCTGCCACCACGGCACTGCTGGACTTGTCCTTCCAGGCTGAAGGCAGTGCAATAGATGCCACACTGCCGTCTGGTGTCGTGGCCCAGGCTGGTACTGCGTCCTCTTGGGTGAACGCAGTTGGGGTCACCGTCAGAGTTTACAGCTTGGGAGGCTCTCCTGCCTCTGTGTGGCTGGATTCATCCTTCTCGGGAGCTGGGTTGGCAGCTGGTGTCTTGGGGCGGCGCCAAGACGCTGCAGATCACCACGTCCTCCTGGGTAGACGTCAGGGTTGCCGTCAGACACGAGAACTCAGGGGGCTCTCCTACCTTGTCGGCACAGTGGCATCTACCTTCCTCCTGGATGATGCTGGGGTCATCGAGCTGTGCCTGGTGGCCACTTTCCTGACGTACTTAGTCTGGGTCGAGGGCAGTGTTCTGATGGATATAGCTCCTCGAGGTGCTTGGCATTAATTTCTTACCGGAGTAAGTCGTGTGCTTCTTGAGTTGACGTTCAGGAGTGGGTCGTGGTTCCAGCTTGTTTGCGCTGCTTCTATGGTCTGAGGTTCAAGTTTGGGTACTGACTGTTTATGGAGATGTCTGGGTCTTCTCTTCTGGGAAATGATCCCCAGGTACTCCTGTGGCTTTCGGCTTGGTGGGTGTTCCCCCTACTGTCAGCTGTAGAAGGCGAATGCGTTCTGTCGGACTATGGTGGGGTCGGAAAAGGGCGCTGAGAACTCTTGTTTGCACCTGCACCTGATTTTCAGGCAGTCACGATCTCCGACACAAACGTGATGCCACCCGCAATCTATCACACATTGCTACTTTTACAGCCAGGACTGCCCATGATCTCTGCTGCGGTGGCTTTACTTCCCATCCAAATGACAAGTCTTATTTACACTACCTGGAAGAAGTGGTCTGACTGGGCCAGCTAGACCCTTTGGCCAGTTGTTAGGTGAGCTCGCTGGTTTGGCGTAAGGACGTTGCTCCTTATAAAATTGCCAGTGGCAGCCGTGTTTAACACTGCAACTGCCATTTACTGATTGAACCCAATTGCTATGTGTGGTGCTTACGGGAAGTAGGGCTCATGTGTTAGCATCTGGAAGGAGACATCTAGCGTTCCCACTGCCCTCATTTCGGAGCTCTGTCTCTCTTCTTGTCAGGCAGTTTCTGTGGAAATGCCTCTACTGGGCAGACCAGCAATTAAAGGGTGTGGAATTCTGCGTTAGGTGAGCTAATACCTCATCTCTTGAAAACTGGGTGGCAAGGCGTGAGCAAAGTTGCCCTCATTTCGTAATAAATTCTCCATACTTATTCCACCAGTCTAGTGCTTTACCCTTTAACTGCTTGTAGGTTTAGACAACCCATTGATTGGGCATTACTCCGTTTTTACTTAACTCCCGTTCGCATTCCTGCGTAAAGATTTCCGGATTTTCGTGGGGTCTTCCACGAATTCCGGTAGATGGGGCTTGTTGGTACCCCGGGTGGATGTCGTGCTGTGGTGAGTGCCTTAATTGCTTGGCCGGTATTCCGCTGCTTGCATGCACACCTTGCACCTATACAGCCAGGTCTGGTGATTCTCTTGTCCTGCTACCCAATGCACAGGTGGTGAAATGATTGTGCGCAAATAATACATCTAACAGTATTTACATCTTTTCCTGCGCAAGTAAGCCAGTTACAATAAGCTGTTTGATGGGTTCGACAGTCATCACAATGGAACTTTAGTCCCTCAGTATAACGGGGTTCATCATTCCACCCTAAGCATAAGTAGTGGAATCTGTACTGACGGTGTGCGCAACTAATGAACTGTACACCTGCTCGATTGCATGTAGGTATGCTACATCTCTTAGGTTGGGTTTCAAAAACCTTACCCATTGTGGCAGCAGTTTCACCTTGATCGGCAATGCTTCCGTTTAATTCGGACATGTTTCGGGTAGTCAAATTGACCACCACAGAGTGTTACAGACTCCCCCAAAATCTGGTTAGTTATTGGTTTGACTTCCAGCTTGTTTCTCTTCGTTCTCGGGGCCATGCTAGCCTGGCTCTGCCTTTTTATCAGACTAATAAAGCTCTGTGACCACACGTTGGACGCCACAAAAACACTATTATCAACACATGACGCATGGTTAGAATTGTCAGTAACATTACCATCAGACCAAGGTTTGTTTGGTGCCGGACAGACACACTGGCTATAACTCACAAGGGGGAGTTTGAATGATCTGTCGCCTCATTGTGATCCTGCTGTGGTATAGAGTGGAGCGTGTAGCCCTTCAACTTGGCAAAAAGTTGGGTATCGTGATGAAGGCTCTAGAAACTGTAGGCTTTGACAAGGGCACTCTGTTACCTGTAGTGGGCTTCACTGGGGTAGATCCTGTCTCGGCAGCTGCTGACTGGAACAAGGGTCCTATCCTAGGGTGGCGGTAATGCTGCTGGCTGGGTTGGCCGGCTCCGGCGGCAGGCTACTAGGGCTAGCAGGCTGGAAATATGGTTAGGCAATACCCAGTCTATTGGTAGTCCCAGTAATAGACAGACGAGTGGGTGAGGATCTCCGGCAATCTTCAAAGACAGCTGGAAAAAGAAACTAGGGGGAACTGGGAGGTGAAGTCTCTCCAGTTGTCGGGCGACCTGAGCTCAGTCCTGTGGGGAGGGGCTGCTGAGAGCAGGCCGCAATGGTTGCAGAGCAACTATGTTTAGAGGCAGTAACTGGTGAAGGGCATACAGGAAGGTACTAAGGTCTACCATACGAAGGAGGAGCAGGTGACGAGTTCCCTGGCTACAAGTGTAACCAGTAGGGGGCTAGGCCAGCCAGAATCAGTCCTGCCGCTCCAACAGGCGAAGTTCAACGCAGTGGATGGAGTGGGTTAGCTGATCCGAATGTGTAGCCACTTGTCACGTATGTTCCTCGTGGTTGTGGCTCTACCTTACAATGTTCCAAGTACCGGAGTACTTGGTTCAAGGTACAGGTGGCCATCAACTGTGTTATGTTTGGCGACATACATGGGCCCGATTAAGGGTAACCCGCAATCCTACACTAGTTTTTGGCAAAGTGGGTTTCAAGTTGTGGTCTCGTGCTTTTCCTCTGCGAGTTTGACGTCTACTAGGTCTGAAGTCACAATCACCCTAGAATAAGCCCACAGGATTAGGTAAGAATACATGTTTATTCCCCAGAGGAATAGACATGGTGGTCCATACTATCTCCTAGCTAACAATTGTACTGAAACTGATGGAAGTAGACTATGTTAAACCAGATGAAGGGGACCCAGGGCAAAGCAAACAAAAGCAAAATATGAGCTGGGTAGCCAAGACAAACTGACCCTAACTATTCTACACTGTTGTCCAGATGGGACTTAGGGGTCACTATCAAAGTAGTAGTGAGTGTAAGGAAGCAAAGACTGCTTCGAGGGTGGTATAAAGATATGCAGAAAAGTCCGGATTCCGAGATTTCATTTTTATGCTGTTAACCTTTGAATTTCGTAATTTGAACACACACCTCGAACAAAGTGCGAAATTCAAAGGCTCATAGTAGAAAAATGGAGGTTTGGAACCCGGACTTATCTGCATATCCTTATACTATAGGCATGTGAAAGCAACATGTTTATTATTTGTATTGCCTTAAGTAGCTTGATTTATAAATATTCGCCCCTGAACTCTGCACTTTGTTCGAGGTGTGTGTTCAAATTGCGAACTTCAAAGGCTCGCAGAATAAAAATGAAATCTTCAAACCCAAACTTTTCTGCATATCTGGACACTAAAGGCACTTGTGACCTACATGTGGTACGTTTTATTAACTTATTCTGTATAGTTTTCATTTTATAAGCTTCTGAACATACTACTTCAAGCAGCACTGAGTATTCCCGATGCAACCGTGTTGCACATGTGCGGATCTTCCACTGAGCGCGACCTGTTATCCTCTTATATGTGGCGTGAGTCACAGTTACTTTCTTGGCCAGAGGTTGGCAATAAAGATTCGAAACTAACTTCGCTTCAGTAACATTTCGCAGCATCTAATTTTACCTCAAGAATTTTTTTTGTGCACTTCACTATAAAGAACTTCACTATAACAAACTAGCCATATTTTTGGTCCCTTAAGGTTTGTTACAGTGAAGCTCCACTGTAGTTGCTGCGGTGTGACGTCACCGGCCAGCTTGAGGGAGGGAGGGAGGGAGGGAGGGAGGGAGGGAGGGAGGGAGGGAGGGAGGAAGACAGTGCAAGGAGACGCACTGCAGACGGTATCTAGTGGCAGACAGTGGTATTCTGTGCTTTAGGGGCATAGCTTTGGTGGTTCGGTGAATAATACACTACCGCTCAGCAGGAACATCCATTCTTACAATGGTAAACAGTACAATGAGAGGTCCTGTACCGACCAACAATGTCCAACTCCATTGTCATGGTAGCAACGTGTGCTAACTGATAAGCTGAAGTTGAAAATTCCCATTGTTGTGAACACGTCATGCGTCAAGGTTCTGAAGAAGTGTGTTTTGATGATTTCCTCAAATGTGACTTTGCTTGGCTATCTGTTCCTTCACTGAAAATAAAACTGAAACAAGTGGCATTAGAACTAGTGTTGAAGAGGAGACTACAGTATCTCAAGAACACGATCCAAATCCACCCGTGGATGAAGATGAAGAAATTCAACACCAAGAAGTGGTGAAGTAACCAGAGCAGTGAATACTATAGAGAATATTTTTCTAGTCTCCAATTGTGTTGAAGAAAACATGGCGATGTTCAGTCGACTCAAAGAAGCAGTCTGGGCAGAGCTTCGAAATAAGAGCAAGCAAATGAGGATTGTTCACTTTTTCAAAAATAACAAGATTAAAATACGTATTGTTTTTACAAGAGCAGTAGGCTTACAACATATTTATCACTGCAAGTACAGTAAAAGCCAGACATAACGTGGCTTTTGGGGGATATAACTCAGACCCATGTTAGCATTTCCAGGAGTAGCAGAGTACAGTAGCAAAAAAAAATAAAAGCCAGTGATCTAATAGGGCGTGGCACATATCTACATATCTGTCAAACACAGCAACACTCGCACAAGTGCCATTTACTGCAGTATCTCGTGAAACGTTTAGCCCCTTCAGATTGAAATTTTTTTTTTTTTTTTTCTGCATCACTGGATTTGACAGCATCCGAGAGAGGGAAACGAGGGAAGGGAAACGTGATGTGATGAAAAGGGTCACATGTATTCAAGCAAGAATGGTTGAAAAGTAATACATTTTTCAGGCAAAGGAGGTACTTATTCCACCAAGGGTGGTGTTCGCTCTGCAAGTTATTAGTCATGCGAGATACCTCCACATGACTCATTGGGAGAAATTGAGAATGAGAAACAAAGCTCACGTCCACATGAAACTATACAAAGGGCGAATACACGCTTGCACTGCAGATGGGATCTATAGGTGCCTCAGGTGTTATGAAACATGTAGCTTGCTCGTCTCATTTGCATTTTACAAAGGAAAACTAAAACTAAACTGTCTAACTAACTAAAACTAAACTAAAAGTGAATTATGTGTGGCATGCAAAGAAAGGCCACTTTTCTACATTAAGCCCTTGTCCACACTAGCTCGTCTGCAGTCCACGGACGCCTGACCTAACATGCGTGTCTTTGGGACAAAAACCACGCACATTTATTTTTTCGAAAATGGGGAAGACCTACAGATATAGCTGCTATATACACATTATATGTAATTACAATGTTCAAAACATTACTATAATGATTTCTTAGCGCTACACCCCATAGATTAATTATAGGCCTGTAAATGACTTAGTCCCTACCTTACCCAAAAGCCCCTCATATTGCAAGCCAGTTTTAAACCGAATGCGCCACAGAAGTCTGCATCCCTTTTACGACAGTATTTTAACTTGCTTTAGTTAAACATTTTGGCAACAAATAACTGTAATTGCATAAATGTGTCACACTAAACAACACACACACATTTCATGTTAACTTGTAAGTGCCAGTAAATGAGTGACAGCAGGACACTTGCAAGTATGATATATGGCTTGGAATGTGGCAGTGCCATTCCCCCCACACTGATCCAATGCCCAGATAAGATGGAATGGTTGCTACAGTAACATTTATTTTGGCCTGTTTACAACCAAACAGCAGAACAAGTATAATATAGTCACATTAAAAAAGGAATACAAGGAATTCTTCCGTCAAAGACATTACACTGTGCCAACGAAACTGAATATCATAAAACATACAATATTGGCTGTAATGAATCAGTAAATTAAATCTTGGCGCTGAAAGAAGGGAGAACGCGCGCCCAATCTCTCCGCCCCCTTCTTAAACGTCCCGACTCAAGACCAGATGCCTACCTAACCATACGCTTTCCACTTATTTATTCAGTCCGAGGACATTACTTGCCCCGCGGTATGGTATAACTGAATCTACAGTATAACAGGCCACGGTATTCCAGGCTTCCACTGTATTTAATTGTATATACCGTATTTCGGCGTGACTACAAAAAGTGGGGTATGGCTTACATACAAGATATTGGCATATAAATTCCCCCCCCCCCCTGCCCCCCAACATGTTTAGAAATTTGTCAACATACAGTACATTTTAATGTTTAAATTCTTGAAGAAAGGAAGGGAAGGGAAGGGAAGGGAAGAAAAAAAACTCTTGCAGATTTTCGTTCACACACGTTTGTAAACTAAATAACCGCCATCCCGCATGTGTAAAATGTAAACATGTTGGAGCTCGGCCATAGATATCATACACGAGAAAATAATTTCTTTGCTGTACAAGAGAAAGATATCTTGCATAGTTTGCATGCCCACCGATGCTCTACAAGCGCAAATTAATAAGAGACCATTTTGTGTAACATGTTGCAGTAGTTTTGCTTTCTAAAGTCATGTTACTATCTGTGGAATAATAATTGTGTGATTTATATTCGTAAACATTGCAAGATAACACACATTTTCTGTAACGAACGATTTGAAGGGGAGAAGTCGGAATTTATTATGTTTGTACGGAATCGTGATGTCACAATAATTACAGGAATAAAAAAATTCAGCGCGGCATATACTTGAAAATTAATTATCCTTAATTTTTCATCAAAAACTACTGGTGCGGCCTATACACGTCAAAATACAGTAACTGAATATGTAATTTATCGTGACCTACCTCTACCAAGCAAATAACCTTAATCATTACAATAAAAAAATGTGGCCTATTTATAAATACTGTATGTACTACAATGTGTTATGTTCATGTGTATATTCCCCTAATAATCTGTAAAATAAACGGTGAGTTTTGCAGTTCATATGAAGTACTATGTCAGCTAGAAATCACCCATATCAAACCCCTTTACAACAAACATAACATATTTTGGTGCCGTGAGATTTGTTATATAGAGGTTTTCCTATCTCGTACATCGTACCTTCAGCATAAATAAGTGTAAATACATTAAAAATACCTTTATTTATTAAATGAATAATCACTGTTTAAAATGTTACTTGCCTATGGTTACACATCTAAATTTCAATTTCTTTTCTGAGAAAAGATGCTTGGTTGGTACATAGGTAAATATGGTACTTTAAAGTAAAGTGCTGTATAACAAAGGTTTTATTGAGAACGTAAGAACATGTGGACAGCAGGTAGACTCACGCGGCTATGAACATGGAAGCAGTACCGACGAGCTGCAGCTTGGCACGCATGACGGACATGTAGCTGAGGAAGCGGTCGACATAGGAGACTGCGAGGTAGAGGGTCTCCGCTTGGAGGTGATACTCCTCAGCTACTTCCACCAGCCAGTCCACCAGGATGGCCCGCATCGAGTACGTGATGTCCGGCTGCTTGCGCATGTACCCTGGCTTGGGCCGGTGCCGCTTCTGCACACACCACAACCCACTCTCATTACCCCCTCTGCAACAACCTTCAGCTAGACTGGTGAGCGACAGAGTGAGCGTCAGCGATAAAGTAATACCCAGTAATGAAGATTATTTTCAAAACCACGTAAATTTATGAGAACGGCCATACTGACACTCAGCAATCAAACAAGATAGAGCAATATCACAAACCATCACTTCCAAGCCAAACTACATAGTTTGATTCCTGAGCGTTGGTCACTCAAATCGCTCATCATTTTGTATTGAAAAAGTGTATGCTTTCTTGTGATGTGTTCTTTTAGAACAAAATCAAACATTTCAACTGGCATCGTCATGTATTGGAAGAATGTAACATGGTACAAACTAAATTGAGAATAGAGATGGTGAAATTCTTAAAGCATCTGTCACTGTTAGTAAGATGTACACGAATTTTTTTTTCTGAACAAAAATTACAGTACTTATCTAACAACAATAAAGGAAACACCATGAGAACAAAGTTTATTCATGGATATGTGTGTAGTAACTGTACTCCTGCCATGCACAGTGTATTCGCACTTGCAAATTGCTTGCTTACCTGTCTGGTCAAACACTAAGGCAGCAGTAAGATCTTGGCATTCAGGTTGCTAATTTAATGGCCATAGTTTGACAATTAAAAGTTTTGTTATGTAGCACCGGTATCATGTGTACCAGATTTTTTTCATCTTGTAGTACACAAACAGGATATTTGGAAAATGAACTTTGTTCTTTGCACCAAAATATAACCACCAAATATATCCCCATACTGTAATATTTTGTCGACAGCATAATAGAAAATTCCTCTTAATTGCAACTATATTTATTTCACCTTAAATTTTTAACTTTTAAATGTGTTTACAAAAGCTCAAAGCCAAACATAATTTAATTTTTTATGGTTTAAGATTATTAACACGTTACCTAACAGTTTATATTTTTGGTGGGGCAAGTATACATCACAACTCTGGTCTAACACAAACTTATACATACAAATAAATAGTGATTCTACATTTTCCACAAGCTTAAAATAAAAACTCTTTGGAACACCAGTGCATCTTGTGGCAGAAATTGTCCTTATGCCATACTTGCCCATTAGAAATTTTTTGTTGTCCCCGACTTGATTAGAATAAACCTTAGCCACGGTCACACGGGACTCAGAACTACTTCACTTCAAACATGTTCCACTGCATACACAGTTACACAGCGATATTACGACCGCAGTCACTTCTTGCTCAAAGTAAACTGGTTGTAGAAGTACATCAAAATGACTTTTCTTCTGCGTTGCACTCCAGTTGGCTGCATTGAAGTAAATATAGAGTGATTAAGATGGCTGATACTGGTAGAATTATCTGCATTCAATGAGAAAAAAAAAGTCCAAACCGCAATACAAGAAGAAAAATATTAGTTCCATTAAAATAAAAAAGTACTCAACATTACTATGTGTTGAAAGTAATTGCATATAAATAACTTTGGAAGTGTGTCTTTCCAGGTAAAGATTTACATTTTGCTTGCATTCAAAGGTGTGACCACAAACTAATACCTTTCAGATAAACATTTTCAAACATGGCTGCGAAACAACTGTACAATAAACTGCTTAAATTTCTTTGGCAGTCACCATGCTAAACAGTTCAACAGCTTTGGCTGTCACTTCATTACAAACAGCTCATCTAATACTACTACCACATGACAGTATACCACTTCACACATGTTCACTGGACAATTTGATCAAGTTCTTGATTAAGATCTATTACTTGTATGGACATTGAGTATTCTTAGGGTAGTCCACTTAACCTTTTCACTTTCAATAACACCACAACCAATATTACTGCACAAAATGACACATATATTGCATCGCAGGGAACATAAGATGATGTATCACTTGTTTATTTACATACGTAATTAAAATTTGAAGTGTAAATTCATAACAAATGGGAACCCTCCGTGTTTTCACTGCAATGAACGAGTTATCTGGTATTACAAATATAGTAACTGCCCACCTTGTCTGCCCTCGGAGAAAGGACCGCACTGACAATCCCCACCCACTCAAGAGGTTTTCAATGTCTATGCATGTTTACATCCGCACTGATGGTCAAATCAGCACAACCTTTACAGCTTAGTTCTATGTAGGACATCAGAGTGATAAAGCATTGTACATGTTATACTGTAAATGTTCTAGAGGTGCTAATTGTTCACAATCCTGTTGAGGGAATGGACAAGGTGCTTCTGGCGGCAGAACAAGGTAGGTTAAATTGCACTGGTGTAGTTGCCAAGTAGTAAAGTATGTACATGATAAAACAAGCTAACATTCGCTGTTATTCATGGACATGCAATGGGTTTCACAAATGAAGAAATGGTTGACAAGATAGGGGTGTGTGAAGCTTCAAAAATTCTTAAGTTAAATGGAAAATCTTCTTTCCTTTGTCTTTGGGAAGAACCAAAATCTTCAAAGATTCCAAAAATGTTTTCCTATAATCAATATGATTGACAAACTTCCATAATTTGTGATTTTAGCACATTTTACACACACAAATTACTTAGCCTTATCTGTAATATAACTGTGAATACCATAAATGAGTTACTATTTCCATGAAAAGTTATATTAAAAGATGTTTGCTTTTATAGTGATGTATCCAACATATTGCCACAGTTATAATTCCAGAAAAAATCACACCATTGCTAAAAATTCTATTAAATTTCCACATGAGATTCAATTTGAATGTACTCATTTAACTAACAACAAAAGCAGTGTTTACTGTTATTTTTGTTAAACGTGAATGAATCTACAGAACATACTATCCAGATGGCACTAACATTTTGATTCCAGCAAAAAGACTGCAGGTGTTCCAGATGGAATATAACGCACTACATTTATATATATGGCAACTTATTTAAAGTGCTGCAATATTATCATACAAAACTTAAAATTGATACGGTTGTAAGTTCAAGGATACTAACGTGCTATTAGCACAGCACACTGGTAAACAAACATCTTGTGACACGGGAACACCACATGTTCACATGGAATGTAATCTCTGCAACTTCAGCACCCAAAGTTGTAGAGTGTAGCTGAGTAACACGCTGACACTATGACGTGTGTATGGAGTGTAAAAGTTGTCACCCAACTACCTGAGAGCTAATTTGTAAAAAAACTATTTTTATTCAGCGTACAATAATTACGTAGATTTCAAGCCTGAAATACTGTGTACATGTATTCACTTGGAACAAAGAAGGACAAATGTGCATGTACGCAAATTGACAGCATGTGTTGTCTGCTAGGAAGTACAGTATATGTTTGATAGTAGTTACTGTATTAATTTGTTGTCAGTTAAGAAGATTCGGGGCCTTTCCAGAGGAGAAAGTCTACAAATGATGTTTTGGCTACTACAAATTTTTATGATTGATTACCACATGCAATTGGAAACAGTAATTCATTTTATATATTATATGTGAGATTTTCTAAGAAATAAAAATAAAGATTGAAGTGATCTTTGAATTCGAATTCATCTTCGACGAAGATCTAGGTCTTCGTCTTAGACTAATTTGAAATGAAAAAAATAGTCATCGCACATCCCTACGACATGATTTGAATTTTTGAAGAATGTTGTCAAAATGCTGCGACAGCACAACAGTTTCATGTTGAACATTTACCTACTCAACATCATCCTTCTAGTCCAACCTTCACTAACCTTGTCGTAAAACTTTGCAAGACTGGCAAACTTTCTTCACTGCAGCAGATTCAAAACAAGAGCATCACAAACTAAGCAGCAAAAGTGTCAGTATTTGGAGCTATTGCAGTAAATTCTGAAGATAGTTCTCATGAAATGGAACAACAGATTGCAATTAGCAAAATGTCAATCTGCACAACATTCATTACTGGTCACCGGAAATGGGATAACCTTCACTAGCTTCGTCAGTTAAAACACATCTACAGTGTAGCATCAATGTATGGTGTAACATCACTGGAAAACAAATCACTTGTCCTGATTTCATTGAAGGGCCCCTCGGATGAATGTATAAGCATTTCCTGTATGTGCCTTGCCTGCATTGTTGAAAGATGTTGCACTGAATACACATCAAATGATGTATCAGTATGATGGGTGTCCTGCTCATAATGCTTTGATTGCAAGAAATGTACCACAGTTTATTTCCAAATCAATGGGTGAGGAGAGGAAGTCCCGTTCAGCATTATTCAGCCCGCTCGCCTGATCTAACACAGTTAGATTTCTTTTTCAGGGGTCATATCAAAGGTGTAGACTATCAGCAGGTTCCGACGAGACCATAAGACATGCAAGACTGTATTGTAACTGCGTAAGCTTCCATAACTCCACACATATTGGCACACTTACGTCGATCAGTGATGACACAAGCAGCTGTGTCTCAATACAAATGGTGGTAATTTTGAACATAATCATTAAAGAACACACTGTGAAATGTCACTACCTATTTGCCAGAAGATAAACTTTATGTTTACTTTTGTAATTAATATGTATAGTGGAAACGTATCGTAACCCCACACCCCCAAGGATTTTTGTTGTTTTTTAAGAATTGTGTTTACGTGTATTACGTACAGTACTTCAATATAATCTACACTGACCCATGCCAACATGCTGCACAGCACACTTGCGTTCTCTACAGGCAACTTTGCTCAATCTCGAGCCAATGAGAGATCGGGGCAAGTCAGAAACAGTGGCAAAGTAATTTCAGGTACCGAGCAAACAGACTCCATGTATTGGACAGCCTCGTAATGACATAGTTATAACAACATAAACCGCATAGAGTACTATAGAAATTACAAAAAAAATATTTTGCTTGTTGAAGTGTTTTCAAGCTACATAAGCATTTAATTTTCATATAGTGCAAAAATCAAATTACTCCATGATGTTAAGGTAGGAAACAATTAATGGATGATATCTTGGCAACGACGACATTACGTCATCAGTAAGCAAGCCTTGCCACCTGATTCCAACTGAGTTTTCATTGTTACAGCGCATCACGGAACCCAGGATTGTACTGTTTGCATGGCTCAAGAATGGATGTTCCAGCCCAAAGATAGTATTATCCACCTGCCACCGAGACCACACATTCAAGGCACCGAGCACCACAGCCGCCGCCAGATGGCTCTTACCAGTACGATTCACCCAGTTGGCCGGTAACATTACGTCTTGAGGAAACTATGCTACACCTACCTCCTCTCCATCGCCACCCCTATCCAGCTGACTGGAGGGGAATGAGCTGCCAGAGTATAAATAGCGGGATGCTCGCCCCGCCCACAGCTATCAGTTGTTCTCCACCACAGCCCTTACCGGAGATTGTGACCAACCTGCTCCCCTCGCTCTAAACCTACCCTCCTTCACTGCATTTGTGCGGAAGGAATATTCACTCCTTGGTCTCCACTGCAACCAGATTGCCAGAACTATCCTTCTAAACCAACTTAGTCTTCACCGCATTCGTGCCAAGTAATCTATACCTACATCGTCTACACACCCAGACACTGCGGCCCCTTTTGGACAAACATACGTAGGGATGTTCTAGTTTAAGTTATTTTCACAATGCTCATCTACCCTGCCATTGTTAGCTTAGGCCCAAGTTGCATTCACCTAGCTCAGCGTAGGTTGAACTTCCCTAAGCTCTTGCCAACGATAAGAGGTAGTGCGACACCACTGTTTACTTCCTGTCAAAAGGAATAAACAATGTTTACCAACTCAAGGGTAGGGTATCCTTTCCATGGTTGTAATACCTCTCCCAGTGGACCTCACGCTGTTCAAGGCATTGCATGTGACTAGGGAAATTACTTATACAAGCCAAACACACCAGTTGAGTATAGACACATGCTGGAAAGCCACCCTTTCTGTGCTCCCCGGAGTACAGAATGATAGAACCCAGACACTAGGTACTCACTCTCTTAAGGCCAGCTTGTCTGCTCAGAAGCATACCCTCTCCACCGTGTTTCGAAGCCAGAGTTAGTGTTCTCTGAGTGTGGAAAGACTGTTCTCTCCAGAAAACTCACCCAAGTGAAGTGACTGTCAACGGGGAGGCCTGACTCTCAGTGCTCACCGCGTTTCAATGCAGAGTGCTGAGCTAGGGAGTCCGCTTTAGTCGGCAGACGCTACACGTGGCTGTACACCAGGTAGAATAACACATCATCTGCAGGCACTTCATGGACATGAGAGTGAATTTCAATCTAGATGCCCTACTCCCGACAGAGTGGTATCCAAGAGAAGATCGGACATGTGCTAACTGCCTCCAGGGCTTTACAGGAGCTAACTCCTCTCCCCCTGACTACAATCGTCCAGCTCTCTCCAAAGAATCAAGCCGAGGCATTGCGCCATCTCCAGATTCCAGTCACACCAGAGATTCCTAAGGACAGCTTCAGGGACCCCATCCGTTTGAGCAAGGAAATACATGCCCTGCTAACAGTGTATTTAAGCAGACAGGACCAGTCTCTGGGACTCACCAATACAAACTTCGGAGGATCAGACCCAGCAGAACCAACCCTGATGACAGGAACAACATTTGAGCGGCTGCCTACCAATCAACCTAGCTCATACTCAAGTCAGCCGAAGTTGACCCAGGTTAGGTAGCCTCCACAGGTTACGAGTCACCCGGGTATACCACTTAAAGCCAATCCTCTGAAATGCAAGATCACTCTCAAAAACCCACATTTTGTGCCCTGCCGTGAAGCTACCAGGCCAGTTGTCTACATTGCACGTGCGCCAGCACCACGTGGACTGAATTAATCCAGAACCGCCACAGAGGGCCGCTGACCTACCACCCAAACAAACTCCCTCTTGTCATAGTGATGTTCTCTGCTGCCGTAAGGGCTTCATGTATCAAACACAGAGTTTTCTGGTGCCAAACGTGGGGCGTTACTGTAATAGGAACGACTAGGCAGTTTGATCAGGTCAGCCAGACCTTCGCAACTACAGCAGAGCCTTTGGGAAGTCCCCTAAATACACCGTGGCGCTCAACCAGCAAGAGACATGGTCTGCAACCAACATGAGCAAGCACGAGTTCAACTGCACAGTTGCAACCGCAATTGAACACACCTGCTGTTCTGAGCCTAACTGCCCCGTCACTGGGACATACAGAATCGATTGCGCATATTGTCAACAAACGGTTCCACTATACCTGCCTAGACTGGGCAGATGAACCACACTCTACCGATGGCCTCGAATACAGATGTGACTATTGCAAAACACGCTGGACTGCTTTCTACAAATGGATAACCTGACCAGGGTATGGTGCCCATACAATGCGCTGCATACTGTGAAATACCACCATGGTTGCATAGGGTGGCCAGATGATCGTATAACCCGACCAGGAATGGTCTATCATGCCAAATCTATAGACGAGCCGCCGAGTACAGACCACACAACCAAGGGCCAGGCTACCACGCCAGCACCGGATATTGCACAGAAGAACCTCAATTACTGGAGTTTGCAGGATGTCCTCATAAGGACCAACTACTGTTCACAGCCGAATATGATCGGGTATCTTGCACGCACGAAGTGCCAGAAAAGCAATGGCTCTCATGAGCACAATCCATGTTGAAAGGCAAAGCTCTCGAATGTTGGCAAAAGTATGGGGAATTTGTTTCTGAGATGAGCCAATTCAGAAGCGAACATGCACAACAAATCACTGGCGAAGAAGTACTGGCGCACCTCACTAACCAATTTTAGAGTCGCACCCAGACACCAGGCGAGGAAGTAAAAACTTTTGCCTGCCGCAAGGTGCAGATGTACCGTAGTATCTTCCCAGACAGAAATGAGGAAAGTTGTGTATGGCAGGTAACCTGCCTGTTTACCCAAACTGAGAAACAATCTACTCACAGTGGACGAACTTGCATACTTGCCAACTTTTCAAAATGGAAATCAGTAGAACATTTTCAAAATACAAATTTTAGCGTAAATTACACGCTGCAATTCTAATTTTTATAAGATATCTGAGATTTCCTACATTTTAGATTACTTAAAAAAATATCACCTCAAGATATGAAATATGGTTTTAAAATTAGTTTACAGTAAAATATCAAAACATGCACACCTAACACACATACACATTGGAAAAATAATAAATTTTCTCCCCTTACCTCAAAATTTAATAACTCAGCTCTCTGAAAGACATCTGTACACACTTATAAACTGAAACATTTAGGTCTGTTCACACTTAAAACATGATCACTAAAAAAATATGTACATAGACAGTTGCAGCTTTTATTTAAAACATTTGAATTGATTTAATTATTCTTCTGGCATTGAGAGAACATTTGTCACAATATTTTGTACATCTTTGTCAAAATACGTTACCACAATAGGAAATTTTTATTTTTAAATCCATATCATTTGTTCCATCTGTTGCCATGGAATATGATCCACTCTGTAAATGTAGAATAATGTCTTCTCTCGTTGCCCAAACCATTTCTGCCACGACCGCTGTAGTCCGTTTTTTTTTTCCGCAAGCACATTTTTTTTTTTACTATTTCCGAAACAGGAAACATTACGCGAAACAGTGGTGCTGCATGATCAGATACACTAAGTGGAATATTGTACTTGACCAAGAACAATGTGAACAAACACACTGCTTTAATAACATTAACTCCTAACTCGGCACAGACAAAAAACTGTTTATTTTACGGTTAGCTTCAACATTTTTCACATAGGTTGTATGTCTGCTCTACTTCACATGGTTTGATATGTAATTTTTACCGCCATGGGAAATAATTTAAGTCACACCTGCAAATGATAAAGAACGCAAACTTGTTGACCCTTTCAGACTTAATAATGAACGGAAATTCTTTGGTATAATCTTCTCGAAAAGACTGCCCCAGACGGTCGAAAGACGAGGGAAGAAGAGGATCCACAGCGTACCTACCGTTGAGCCCGAGGCTACTTCCAAAACCTCAGCTTGGCAACTGCATCCAAGGGGGTGGTCGTACTAGCAGAACCACTACTTCCGCCAACAATGCAGTCAGCAACCCAGGTCCCCAACTTAGGTGAAAAGGGAGGATGGGCAGCAGAACTGTAAAGCCGAAGTCTGCTGCCTTAACTTCAGCTCCAGCCTCAGTTCCGGACCAAGGGGGGAGGCCATGCAGCCTGACTCCCCCTGGCAGTGATTGTGCCACCAGACACGGGGAACAACAGGACCGAGAGGGCAGGCCATGCAGCCTCAAGGGTACCCCTGATGGCAACGCAGACCACAAATCAGCAAGACAATGGAGCCGCAGGGCCAGTGATATTGTCAAGACCCTAGTGTACATATTATTGTAAATATGGACCAAGACAAAGAGATGATACAAGTGAAGTATGTTGTTAATTAAAGACTTAAAAAATTTCAACATACTTATGTTTATATCGAGTCACATCAACAGCCAAGTAAAACTTTGCATTTAGCATCAAGTTTAAACTTTGATCTATACAGAATCTAAGTCATTTTTAAAGGATTAATGCAATTTTTCACGAAGTGTTTTATGTTGTGTAAAATCAGTTTTACTACAGGTTAAGAATTGTTGAAAATAATGTAATTACAGAACTTAAGAGATATCTTGAAAAGTGTAGAAGCACTTTTAAATGTTATTCAGATGATTGTCAATGTATAGGCTGTTCACAGTAAAGTGAGCACTTTTGAAGCCCTAGTTACTTTTTTATTTCAGCCTTTTTTTTATCCTTTAACCAAATTTTTTTTTTTAATATTGCCATGAGATTAATGAACACAGTATGTATAGTCCACGGCACTCTGAAGTTAACGTCCAAGGTTAAAATAAAAGTCTACAAAAGTGATGTAATTTGAAGTATTTTTTGGAGTAAGTATAATTTACGCTTCGTTTGGTAAAACAGCAAAACGCCATGTCATGGCTCGCCACACCTATCTATCTATCACGCTATCATATCTAAATATATTAAAATAAGTATTCAAACATTATAATCTCTTTTCAGTTTTAAATTACAAATTCAAAAATCATTATTTTTCTGTAATATATATGGAACATATGCTACAATTGAAAACATGTACAATTTGAATGCGTTTCAGCAAAGCGAAACTTCCCAAGTGTGAAAAAGACAAATTCATAGAGAGAGCGACAAGCCTCGCTCAGCAGACAGTTGCTTCAAAGTTGCTCTCGCTCAATAAAATTCTGTACCATTACGGCCTACTCACAATATTTTCCACTGATATTTTAAACTGTAAAAATGAGATGTTGCCATCGGGGCTACCTAAATATTTAAATATTTCATTAGGCACCATTTAATTTACAAATAGCATACTAAAAAACTAGGTTAAAATAACATTTTAACTATGAACTATTTCTTACCGGCCATTGCCAACTCGTCGCTGATCTCACTTTGTTAATTCATTTTTAAAAATAAATAAATATTACAAGTTATAGAAGATATTACGGTAAAGTTTTATTTATTCAATAATATAGTACATTAAAGTTAACCACAGTGTTATATATTTGTGGAATACCGGCTATTGAAAAAACAAGTTGACATGTTATGCCTAGTCTTTTTTCTAAGGTTGATTTTCATAGGTCGCTTCCAATCAGTAATGGACTATATGTCGCAACGCAGCTACACCTACCCACAACTAATGGCATCCTGTCACGCTGCAAACCAGAGCTGCCACATGTTTATGGCCCCCTCCCTCTTGTAATAACACCCAGATGTTGCCCATCGATAATTCCACAATCCCTGTGTTTCCGTGGCAGAGGCTAGCGTCATGTTCGTGGTCGGGGGGGGGGAGGGGGGGAGCATACTTTTTTTTAGAGAAGGGTAGTGTGATATTCTACATTCTAGTATGGCAAAAAAAGAGAACCGGTCACTTCTGAAAGGAGAAAGAAGAGAAAAGAAAAACAAAACCGGATATGTTAAGTAGTAGGAGAATGAGAGTTCAAGAATTGTTATATTCTTGCTTTTTGCACCCAAGTTATTTAATTAAAGTATTTTCCAAACATCACAATCACCAGACATTAATGTAAAAAAGAATATGTTGTTCCATACTTACTAACATGGCGCCACAAATTTTTTGGCACAATTTTATTAGAAAGAAATTGTTCCCTGGACCTTGTTGCAAAAATTATGGTGTGCACTATACACGAGTAAATACGGTAACCTATTCTCGAGTACCACATTCCTGAAGACTTTGGATCCTAGTTGACCTCCTTGAGGGAAATGCAGGGGAACACTGCTCAATCGAGACAAAACACTTATTATCAAACCCATACACACTTGCCGTACGCCAGTCTTTCTGCAAACCCCAGTAGGAAGAACGGTGGAGCCCTCTCACAGGTACTCAGTCTCCACACCAAGCTTGTCAGTTTGGTGCTTGCCCTCTCCATCGCACTTCCAATGCCGGAGGAGATGTTCCCTGAACTGGGAAGACTCAGCGGAGGCAGATACACTGCGTACGAAATACATTACATTCTGCATTTTGCCTCACAGACGTGAGCGTGTCTTTGTATGAATTCTGATGCCTTTCTCCAAGTGCAGTAGTATAAGGGAGAAAGTTCAATGCTCATTGCCTCCAGGCGCTTACAAAGAATTGACCCCCTCCCTTGTAGCCTTAGACAGATTTGCTCCATGAGAACAGGCACAGGTCCTGCACCATCTACTAGTACCTGTCACACCAGCTAATCCCAAGGAACTGTTCACGGCCCGATTCGTCGCAGCGGAGAGGTACACCCGTGGCTCAGCAAGTTCCTCGACCGACCAGAACAGCTGTCAACAATTCCCATCGCCTACCTAGGACTCGACGTTGTTACTCTGCCCCCATCACATATCAACGTCCCCAGTCAAAGCACTCAAATACCTGCAATGTCCACACGCACCACAGTACAGCCTCCGGCCCACACGAGACGCGTCGCCCAGGTATACTACCAGCAGCATATCATTTGAAACGTAAGATCTTACTGCAAGAACTCGACTTTGTGTACTGCCCTCCAAAGCTACCAGACCAGACCTGTACACTGGATGCGCTCCAGTGCCTCGCAATTACTAAAAAAAAACTCCAAACCCTTCCAGAATAGGATGCGCCTAGCCTAGCATCCAACAAAACCTGTACTGACTGATGTAGTAATCTCTGATTCAGCTGGGATGTCACACGTCAATATATACTATAGACCATTCACGGTAAAGTGAGCACTTTTTGAAGCTGTTTCATCAGACAAAATAACTAATAAATACATTTCACTGTGGCTTCGGACTTTTCGTTTTGGGTATGGTGAATGTATACAATGTGCTTATTACTCACATGAAAAGGTTTATATGAACAAATGGTGGAAGGATATAAATTGGTTGAAAGAAAAAAGTAACTAGGACTTCAAAAGTGCTCACTTTACAGTGAACGGCCTATAGTATTTGTATTGTAGCATTCTTGGCAATCAATGGTCACACACTAAATTTTGTTGTGACTTCATAGAAGTCTCAGTTGTGGCTTTGTACTTGATACTATACATTTTGTTTATACAAAGTTTTGGAATTTATTGCTATTTCAAGAATGATTTTCTGGATTACGTTGCTAATCACATAAGAAATTTTTTATCAGTTTGGGGTTAAAGTGTTTTTTGTACGTATCTTTAATGAGTGACATAATATTTAATGTTTCTTAGAACACTGTAAACCTTAGCTGACTGTAGTACCTTAATGTAGATAGTATTTTATTATTTAAAATATGAAAAAAGTTTAGGTAAGCTTCCTGTACCTATGTAAGAGTGGGTCTAGTTGTGGGTGTCGACTCGCCGTTTATTCGTGTGTGTGTGTGTATATATATATATGTTTAGTTGTTATTTGAATCTGGAATGTAAATGGAATTAAACCTGATGTTTGGCAAACACTTTTCTGAAACATGTTAACCTGACAGGTTTATAGCAAAGCACAAGTATGTGCACTGTTCACTTGCATCTGAAATTGGTTAATACATCTGAAATTGGTTAATACAACTAAAGTGTTTACTAGAACACATATATGTACATAATAATTTGTTCTTGAACATTATTTATGTAATCAAAGTTCAACTAAAGCACTTGTAAGTGCATTGTTCACCTGTACCTGAAATTGCCATCGTAACCAACGTGTTTACTAAAGTCCATAATGGTTTATCGTCATTGTACCGCGACATGATTAAAGTAACCTTACTATCAGTAAAATTTGTCGCATCCAGTGCACATTTGTACCTGAAACTGTTAATGTAATTAAGTTTTTTGGTGAAATACCTTTTGAAAATTGCTCACTTTTATCAGAATTGTGAATTTGAAAAGGTTACTTAATTATAGTTGTTACCATGAGTTCCTACTTGGGCAAGAAATATGGTAATATCTAGTCCTTTGTGCATTTAGTTTTTTTAAAAGAGATTTTTGTCAGGATATTGTGTAATCATTGTTAGCTGGCTAATAAAACTATAGATGATGTAGTTGCAATATTTTTATGCACATTTTAAACACGGCAATGTGATGAATACATACAGTATTTTGGCATGTATAGACTGTGTGCGTGTATAAGCCGCGCCAAAAGTTTTTGATGCAAAATTAGGGGTAACTAATATTTCAGGTATAGGCCACACTGAATTTTTGCATTCATGCAAATTTTGTTGAGTCACGATTCCATACAAACACCAATAAATTCAGACTTAATTTTCCCCCACAAAACAGTGACAGAAAATTTGTAATATGTTGCAATGTCCACAAATATACATTGCGCAATTACTATTCCACAGATGGTAATGTGACTTGAGAAAGCAAAACCATGGTATAGGCTGTTCACAGTAAAGTGAGCACTTTTGAGCACCTGGTTACATTATTCCTTTCAGCCATTTGTTATCATTAAAAACCTTTTTAAATAAATATTGCCATGTGAGTAATAAACACAGAATGTATATTCCACCGCATTCGGAAGTTAACGTCCACGGCTAAAGTAAAACATACTTATTGACTATTATTCCAAATGAGATGGCTTTCAAAAGTATTTACTTTACCGTGAATTAGGGATGGGTTAGAACCAATTGTCGGTTCTCTGTTCCACCAGTTATTGGCCTTCAGAACTGGAACCGAGAACCGGGATTTTAAAGTTAGTTCATCAGAACTTAAACATAACCTCCTAAAATCCCAATGGAGATCCCGCGCAAACATAGCACATTATTATACAGTAATCCCTTGCCAACCTCAGCAGATACATTATTTAAAAACTCAGTGGTTGAAAAACCACGATAGAAGAATGCAAACTTTTATGGTGATAGCAACAAAAACATTGTGGTGTACACGTAGTTGAGTGAGCGTCTAGATCCTCTATAGCGCGAATGGATACTGCACCCTCCCGTGCTGCTGTCGCTTGGGCCTAGATCATCGGGCTGGGCTGTGAAGTAGATGGCGATCCAGAGCACCGCTCAGCTGATGCTCATGCCGGGACCAATAGGCATGACTGGCGCACTGCGCTGATCACACTTTGTGTCCGACCGCTGCTACTCCACTGCCGTCGTTACAGGACTGGTCCACTTTGTAACAGCTGCTCGGTGTTGGGAAAATATGCCGATAGATACAATTCACGTCAATGTGTTGAATTTATACAAATTCTAGGCAGTGTGTTGGCCTCTGCACTGGCACGATGAGGAGCGGCAATGTTTACGGGAATACAAAAATTTATTGCGGCCTACTTGAAATATTACTTATCCAGACTTTTTCATCAAAAACTTTTGACGTGGCCTATACAAGCGCACTGCCTTATTTACCAAAATATGGTAATATACGACCACAATTTATTTGAACGCACTTCCATACCACTATTCACTTTACACATAAAACTGACTTCGCAAGAAAAAAGCACTTGCTAGACATGAAAAATTAGCACCTTGCACGGGTGTAGAAAAAAAAATGAATTAAATTTGAATTTACTATACACTGTCGTTTTTATAGCAAAAGAGTGGCGATGACGGAAATAAAAACAACAGGGAGGTTAAGGTAGAGGCAGCGGTACTTGACTAAGAGAAAAGAATTCTCATTGACCCGGCCTGCATCCCCCCCCCCTCCACAAAGACCCCTGAAGCAGCCAGCAAACACCCCCCCCCCCCCCCAAAACACACCCCATCCCCTTCTGGCATGAAGTAACTTATTGCTTCCGCTGCTTGGGACAACAAATGTTACGCGCCCTTGTTAACAGTTAAAATGTTATGAGAGCGTAGTTGGCTGAAGTTTGGGAACTTCAAAGTAGTAGAGTCAACCATGGCATCAGAAGTATGGCAGCGTTCTGTTATTGACAGTGACAATGAATTATTTGCCAAATGTTTATTGTGCAACAAACGTATTTCAAGAGGTCAGTCAAAATCAACATCAAATTTTAAAAAAACATTTAGCAAATATCTATTCAGTAAAAATAGGAAGTACAATTTCATCTGTCAGAAGTTCCACGTACTAGACCTGAAACAAGCAGTGACTCAACCAAACTAGGATATCATCCTAATCAGCTCAAAACAAACGCATACTGCAATGACAGTTATTTTTCTAAGCCACCTGGATCAGATTTTATCAGTGCACCTGGACCTTTATCTGTGGATTGTGGATAGCCATTATTAAATGAAGATTTAGATTAACCTGGATTTGCAATGCATTCGAAACATTCAACACTCACAAGCATCAGCGAGTCTATACAAGATAATGACACAGATTCTGAGGTTAGCAATTCAGGCCATGTGGGGGCGTCACCTAGATCTACATGTACTGTTCCATCTCCCGTCAACAAAAATGCCAAACCCAAAGTAATCAAAAGATATTTATCACATTCAGTAAATCAGTCAACATTATCCAAGACCTATATGACCTATGACTATTACTACGCTAATAACTGAAATATACTTAGATATGCAACCTTTGTCAGTAGCAGAAAAAACATATTTCAAGAGACCACTCAACCATCTAGAGCCTCCACTTTTCTATCAAGAAAAGTATTAACAAACAAATATCTGAATTAAATGTATGCAGAGCTCTCAAAATGTGTTTCAGATGAACTTTCAACTGTACAGTAGGTTGCTATAACCACAGACTTTTGAACTTCGTGTGCAATAAATGATTATGTCACAGACAGTTCATTATTTTTTGCAATTTGCAGGACACTTTTGAACGTCAAAAAGTTATTGAAGTGATACCATTCCAGGAAGTGAGTCATACAGCAGACAACATTTGACATTTCATTTCAGATCTGCTTTTGCAGTGGGACTCGACGAGGTAGTTGCTGTTGTGCGGAATGGTGGCACTGACATTATAAAGGCACTGAATGTTTCCGTTTCCGTTTTTCTACCAGTAACATGTTCAGACCACCTCTTTCAATGCGTGGTAAGAAAAGCCTTTTTGGACAACCGTTTTGTACGAAACCAGTTAGTGCCAAAGTGTAGAAAAATTGTTTCTAGCTTCAAGCACTCAAACAAAAACACCAAAATATTAAAACAGTCTCAAAACCAACTTGCTCTCCCTTAACACAGAATGATTCAAGATGTATCCACACGGTGGAATAGCACACTAGACATGAAGAAACGACATACAAGCAGAAGAATGCTATCATTATGGCCAGCAGCAGGAAAGATGCAACTATATCTGCTGAACTGACGGTAGATGAATGGAAGAAGATTGAACATCTGATAGATATAATGGGAATTTTGACACCAACTTTACAGCTGAGCAAAGAAACATCTTCCATCTCGGAGGTATGTGTAGTAAATTTTTGTCAATATATCTATAGTTCATTCCCCACTGGAGGAAGCTTTCTCGGAGCGCTGCTAAATATCTACTTGCAGGTCTGATTCGTATCCTTCCGCCAAATGTAAACAAACATTGCCAGTTGACTGCTATGTAGCATGTCAAAATCAATGTTTACATGCCATTGTGTGTTCATGTGTTCGTATGCTTTCGCTACACCTAAACATAAACATTGAAATGTGACTTCTACTTTTATACCTGTCAAATGTGTTGTTTACTGTTTACAGTTTTTCAAAGAATTCTGTCTATTTCAAAAACCATTTTGTATGAATATTCACATTTTAGGCCTATAACATTATTTAGGTCACCTTTATGATGTTTTAAAGATGCCTGAACTGAAGATAGTTCTTACAGTTATGTTACATTAACATATTTGTTTTTGACGACAAAACACATTACACATAATGCACGTTAATATTTTGCTGTGAGTGTGTTTAACACTGTTACAACTGCGAGGTAATGAACTATACTTTCTGATATTGATGTGTGTTGGGTTATTTCATTAAAAGGACAGTCTCAGTTGGAATAAATATTAAAATGAAGGAACGACCAAACGAAAAAGGCACATTGAATTCAAGCACACAACTCATGTTTCTCATTTTTGTCATACAAACTTTAAAAGATAGCGGTGAACATGCACACAAGTAAGCCTACCGTAACTTTTATTCTGTTCATATTTCTACGTATTGCTACTTACTGTGTATTAGGTTTATTGAAATTTATCGGAGCTGGGCTTGGTTATTTTGTTGGGATTGGTGGTAAATCACATTACACGACTGTGTTTCAAACACCCAGGGCAAAGGTACAACTTTGTGGTAAATAAACAGACATGGATGTAAATAAATAACTTCGTCATAAAAACAGAACACATCAAATATTTGAAATCACGCACACACATAAATCCAGCGTAACTATCACCACGCAGCCACGCCTCGCTATTTCACACACAGTGGTTAACTAAACACACTATAACAGTATAGTTATCACTGCCGCGGAAACACAGATTTATCACAACATCGTAACTTGCTTAGGTAGGTTTAAAAAACACAATGTATACAAATGTGATGTGGTAATTTGAAGTATTTTTAGGAGTAACTACAATTTACGCTTCATTTAGCAAAAAAGTAACACGCCATCTTCACGTTGTTTCTGTCCCGCCATCATAGCTAAATACAGCAGACTCTCGATTATCCACGATTACCACGGATAATCCTCATAGACAAAAATACAGTTTTTCCAACACTAAGTTTAGTATGGTCGTAACTGAATACTGGGCGTTTCAGTGTGAAACCTAGCCTGTCATTGACATAATACAGTGGAAGCCCGGAATAATGCGGCCCGGTATACCGCGGGGCAATTTATGTCTCCCGGCCTCAATAAATAAGGGGAAAGTGTGCGATCAGGTAGGTGGGTGGTCGTGAGTCGGGGACACTGATGAATGAGGCGGAGAGAACAGGAGCGCATTCCCCCTCCTTTCAGTGCCGAGCTCTATTTTACTATTCAATACTGTCACTATTGTAGGTTTTCCCGTACATGCAAATAAAATGTGTTCTTAAATTATCATGTAGGCGAGTATGGCCACGTGTGAGCACAGGCTACGTCAGAAGATTTTAATGAAAAATTTGGGATAATTAATATTACAAGTAGATTGCACTAAATTTGTATATTCCTGTAAACATTGCCGGGCCTCATCATACCAGTGCAGAGGCCAACATGCCGCCTAAATTTCATAGAAATTCAACACGTTGACGCGAATCACATCAATCAGCATGTGTTCCCAAGACTGGGCCGCTGTTATGAATTGAACCGGCCCTGTATCAACGGCAGCTGTCTGGCTGCCGCCCGCCAGAATAATCTTGTAGCCCCGACGATCTAGGCAGGAGTGGCAACAGCAAGCCGCCGCATCAATCTCCTACGTGGTATAGCTCTATGTAATCATTATAATTATGATGTAGACACTTTATAATGTGTATATACCGTCTATGCGATATGTGTTCCTATTTTCGAAAAAAAAAAATCTGTGTCACCTGGTTGCTAGGCAACAGGCCACCTTCATGCCCCCCCTGAAGAGAGGAAACAAAGCCGTGCAAAGCGAACTGCATGTCGCCCGTGTCACACACACACACACACCTCCCAACACTGTACAGTGCAAGTGGCATACAGCCGGCTGTTTCAGCGAGTGGAAAACAGTGTTTAATGTAGGAAACCAGTTTCGCCTTACATTCCAAGTTCTTCAAAAAAATATTAGTCTTGTTTCACACACACACACACTAAGCCCGACACTGGCGTTCCTGCGGCACGTTTCTGGTTAAACCACTCCAGCATAGCCTTATCTAGTTCCATGTACATTGATAGTTTCATCGTTTTCCTATTCGCCAATCCGCTTGTCGAATCTGCACTCCTCGCAAACTCAATAAGTTTCGATTTATTGTTTCATATATCCAGAATTGTTGTTTCTCCCACTCCATACATAAATGAAAGCTGCTTTATTAATCTTCCTCCTTCAAGTTTATTAATAATTTCTAGCTTCTGCTGTAAATTTAAAACCACACATTTTTCGGCTGAAAATGAGCAAAAACCAAACCGAACGTAACTATGGGCTGGCAAGATAAAACTGACACTGGCCATGGGAATGCGATACGCGGGAGGAATGCGGTGGTCCCACCGAGTTACGGCAATACCTGGCAGGCGGCAGCTAGGCTAGCGAGTTGTGCGGTGTTGTCAGCTCGCTGTCTTGCGGCGTAACTAAGCTCATAGTGCCATCGGGAAGACATTTTGATGCACATTTGCATAGATAAACAAACATATTTCATTCCACAATTATTTTCAGAGAGTACCTGTTACGAATTTCATTAGTCAAGATGGGCGTTTTATTAAATAACTTCATTCTGGCAGTGTTGAGTTAATTTCTAAAAAATATTTTTATCTTTCTGAATATGCCGCGGTTAAGCCGCAAAGCGGATAAACCGCTTGCAGATAATCGAGAGTCTACAGTATATTAAAATAAGTATTCAAACATTAAAATCTCTTTTCAGTTTTAAACTACAAATTCAAAAATTACTATTTTGCTGTAATAAGTATGAAATATATTACAATTGAAAACAAGTATAATATCCGCTCACTAGCGAAGTGAAACTGCCAGAATGTGAAAGAGACAAAGAGACAGAGAGAGAGTGACAAGCCTCGCTCAGCAGACAGTTGCTTTCTCCCTCGATAAAACACCACCATACCATTACGACCTACTCACAATATTTTCCGCTGTTATTTTAAACTGTAAAAATGAGATATGTTGCCATCGGGGCTACCTAAACATTTAAATATTTCAATAGGCATAGTTTAATTTACAAATAGTATACTAATAAGCTAAAAAACTAGGTTAAATATTTTAACTGTGAACTATTTCTTACGGCCGTTGCCAATGAGTCACTGCTCTCACTGTTAATTCATATTTAAAAAGAAATAAATATAGAAGATATGAAGGTAAAGTTTCATTTATTCAATAATACAGTACTCTAAAGTTAACCACAGTGTTATATATTAGTGAAATACAGGTTATTGAAAAAACTGGTTGACATGTTATGCCTAAGAGTGTTTTTTCAAAGGTTGATTTTCATAAGTCACTTCCAATCGGGAATGGACTATACAAACTTTGTTTTGTGTGGGCTTTTGTAGCAGGTTAAGTAACATTGTTTTCAGGTGATACCATTAATACAAGTGCTACAGCACTATTTGGAAATTCCAAGCTCGAAAGGTACTGGGCTGCAGGGCTTAAGGAACGATCTACTAGCTTGGCTGAAGAAAGGATTCAGCTTCATACATACAAATGAACTAATTGCGAAGGCTACCGTACTAGACCCTCGTTTTAAACTGAACCCTTTTCAACAAGAGAAACATTCAGTTTTTCTGAGCTCCATTAAAGACTCAATAATTAGTGAAATGGAGAAAATCAATGTTACTCATGGACTGCAGAGAAGAATTCTGTGACACCATCCTCAACCATGTCACCCCAGATTTACACAGACAGTAGTCATGGCATATGGGCAAGATATAAACAGTTACTTCCTTCTCTTAATGTTACTCCTCAAACACACTGTAGTGCCACGGGCACTCCGCAAGCATTCCAGTTCAGAGAGAGAACATTTTAGTGAAGTATTTTCATAACTTATCAAGTTCTGCGGTGCCTGCAACAGTAAGCTGTATCCACTCTAGTACTGAATGCGGTGATTTAAGCACCGCGTGGCTACGATTGCTAACCACTTTTGACAGGAAATATGTCATGTTATTCATGGTATTTTCGTCCCATGACTCCTGGAATCACGTGCTGTGTCACGCGCTATTTTTCCGTCACGTGATTTCAATACCACACTTTGAGCCCATATGCAAAGTTCCAGTTTATTGGTTGACGCCCCAACCTTGGTCTCTCATTGGTTGGCGAATCTTCTCGCCATGACTTCTCATTGGTGAGAGACTGCTCATGCACGACTTCTTGTTGGAGGGAGACTTCTCCCCACTACATTCATGTTGCTTTATTATGTCATGCACGGCCTGAGGAAGAGAGACTTCAGCAGAGGACACCAGAGACTGCACATCACCACCTGGGACGACTCGCCTGAGCTGCGCTGAGACTCCCCTCTCCTTCACCACCACAATCATGTCATGTTATTGCTTCTATTGCTGTAATTAGTTTGTTTTATATTAACAATTCCCATGTCATCTTCCACCACATCACCAAGTAAATGTATAATTAAAAGTGCAACAGTTTCAGTGTTTCATTTAATTAAAAGTGTTATATTGACTTACAGTATTTCTTATAGAGTGTTTGTGCTCAGCCCCAGACCGCTCGGGCACAACATTACTGCTCGAGATGAACTAAATCATTACCTTAATGAGCCAACCATTAACAGAGAATCTAATCCAAAAGCAGTTGGCCAATATTGGCATGATTCTGAACATAGAAGGCTTAAAAATGTTGCTCTAAAATAACTTTGTGTGCCTTCGTCAACTGTATCGAGTGAACATGTCTTCAACACTGCAGGTGCCATTTGTGATGTGAAGAGAAATAGACATGATCCTGAAAGAGTGAAAATGATATTGTCATAAAAATTTGCAGTAAGCAAGTATTGCTTAAACTGGCTTTAAAATATTTTCAGTAATTTTAGTAAACTTTTCAATTTATTGTTAATTTAACATGTACACTGTACGATTTTAAATGTTAACATGTGAAGTTCGAGTGTTATCAGAGCTGGTAAGAATGAGGTGTCTAACAAATAATTAATTTTTCATAGGCTGTCATAACAATTAGCAGTAGGCAAGTACTGGTGGACTGGTTTAAAATAATTTTCATTGCTTTTAATGTATTGTGTAACCCTTAAAGTCAATATTTTTAATGTGAAGAGAATTGATTTGGTCACAGCTGGTTAAGCATTCTTCGTATAACAAATTATTCTTATCTGTCATAAAAATTGTGTTATATTGTGAATTTAATTTTCCCACATTAGATTAGAAATTGATTGTAGCTGGTAAGAATGTTGTATATAATTAATGTTATCTCTATTTTTTTTTATATTTCATAAAAAGTTATTGCAAATTATGAACCTTATCTTTAACCTTAGTAAATAGTATTCTATGTCAATTACTTGGGTAAAATTACTTGATTTGGGCAAGTCAGTTATTTTCTATGCTATTTATGCAAGCAAACTTTAGATCTGCAATTTGTAAACATGTAGGTCTACATGTCAGTTTTTTAGTTTTTTAATGAACTTGATTTGTAATGCAACAATATTTTTTTTTAAATCCAATTACCAACATTGCTACACAGAACAGGCAAAATGTAGTATTTAAAAAGATATTGCAATTACTGTAAATAAGGTCAGCCACCAAACACAAATTGGAGCTCTTAATATCTAAGTCCAGAGAACCAATTTTTCAAAACCAAACTGAGAACCGGAACCGGTAAAAAAGTGGAACCGACCCATCACTACCGTGAATAGCCGTTAACACGTTACACAAAATGGCATCTTATCAATGTGAACTTCTAACACGGCGTGCGAACTACGTAAGATATTGTTCTCTTGTACAGCAGAGAAATTATGTTCTGATGTATGGCATCTATCGCCGAGCTCCAACATGTTTACATTTTACATGTGCGGGATGAAGATTATTTTGTTTATTAACACGAGAGAACAAATAATTGCACGAGTTATTTATTTTTCCTCCACTTCTTCTTCCTCCTCCCTTCCCTACCATCCTCAGAAACTTCGTTGAAAAACGTATGTTGACAAATTTCTAAACATGTTAGCATGTTTTGGGGATAATTTTTTTTGCCAATATCACTTATACAAGCCGCACCCTAGTTTTTGTAGTAATTTTTTTTGTAAAAATATGCAGCCTATACACGCTGAAAAACGGTACATGAATTAAATATTTTTGTGTGACTAATTATTTATACCTCTTTATCTGGTACTATATACAGTAAAAACCCGATACAACACGGCTGTTGGGGGACGCAACTGAGACGCGCGTTATAGCTTTCCGCGCTATACCGGGAGCGGCCAAGTACAATAGGGGAAGGAAGAAAGGGGAAAAAAACCAGTGTTATAATGTGGCATGGCACCTATCTGTCAAACACACTGCGTTAAATAACAACACTTGCCCTAACTCGTGAAATGTTTAGCCCCTTGCTATCAGAACTTAATTTTTTTATCTGCTTCACCGGACTTGACAGCACCCAAGGGAGGAAAACAGAAGATATATGCACTGTGATGAAGGGTCACATGCATTCAAGCAAGAATAACTAAAAAATACCGCATTTTCCAGGCAAAGGAAGTACTTATTCCACCAAGGGTGGTGTTCGCTGTGAGTTGTCACGCGGGTTGGAGAAGGGAGTTCACCCCCCCCCCCTCCTGGGTTCCCCTCCTGCTGGGGCTGGTTGGGAGAAGTAAGAATGAGAAATGAAGATCACGTCCAAAGATTGAATGCAGCTTGCACTGCAGATGGGATCTATTAGTGCCTCACGTGTTGTGAAACATGTCGCTCACCTGATTTGCATTTTCAAAAGGAAAACTAAAAACAAAGCTAACGATTTGTGGCATGCAAAGATAGGCCGCTTTTCTGCATTAAGCCTTGTCCACAATAGCTTGTTCCCCCTGAATTTTTTTTCGAAAATGGGAAGATATATCTTATAGCATACATATACACACACATATTATAATCAAAGTGTGTACATCATAATCATAGTGATTACGTAGCACTATATTCCACAGTAGTTTAATTATAGGCCTGTAAATGACTCAGAAGAATGAATTTCCAGGCCAGCATCAAATTTGGGAATTTTTTTTCAAAAATGGGAAGACCTACTGTTATAGATGCTATATACACATAATTAAAGTGTCTACATCATTATTATAATGATTACGTAGCACTACACCCCGTTGATTAATTATTGACCTGTAAATGCCTTAGTCCCAACCTTACCCATAATCTCAATTCTTAGCCCCTCGCATTATAAGCCAGTTTTATATTGAATGCACAACAATCGTCATCCCTATTACGACAATATTCCAGTATATTTTATCTTACTTTATTTAATCATATTGGCACAGAATAATTGTAACTGCTTAAATGTGTTACGCTATACAACACACGCACATTTCATACACCATCGGCCTCCACCACCATGGGGGCAACCTTTCTATCCTATCTCGGCAATGGATCAGTATGGGGGGATGGCATGGCCATATTCCAAACAGTCTATCATACTCACACAAGTATCCTGCTGTTACACATTTACTGGCACTTGCGTCAAATCTTCGCACCACGCCAACAAAATTGAATATGGAAAAACGTACAATGTTGGCTGTAAATAATCAGCAAAATAAGTTAGATCTCGGTGCTGAAAGGAGGCAGAACGCATGCCCGCTCCCTCCGCCTCATCCATCAATGTCCCCGACACGACCACCTGCAGACCGACCACATGCCTACCTGACTGCACACTTTATACTTATTTATTTATTCAGGCCTGGGGAAATAAATTGCCCCGCAGTATAACCGAACCCGCGGTATACAGAGCTTCCACTGTACGTGTATGTATGTTAGGAATATATACAATTATATATTGAAATATATATACTACAATATGGTTATGTTTAGAATATATATATTTATATAAGATAGGAATATACATAATTAGGAATAGAATAAATTTAGTACCTGCGTTTTCTTCTGGAGCGAAATCTTAGGTTTCCTCAGAGTGCTCCCATACCACGAAGTTGAATTGTGAATATGAAGGCCTGCCTTTGACCTCAACGACCATGGAGCAGCTACCTGTATCATTGCTAACTGGTTGTCGTTAGTGCCAATTCTGTAATCCAGTTTTCACTTATATTCAAAATGCTTATCGTTCATCGGGCCATCCTATACAAAAGTGACGGTAGGTCTGTGCCCAGACAACACAACATACCATATTGACCCCTTGCCAGGTGCAAATCAGCCAGCTGCAGTAGGCAGTCTGGCAAGTGCAGCATTCATTACACTGATATTCAAGTCCATTGGTGTAACGGGATTAGTCTGTCCATCCCAGGTATTGGTAATGGAAGCGGTGGCGAGAATGTGCATATATAAACACATGTACTCCTGTGCCGAGGCATGTGGTTAAACGGCATTTGTCGAGCATGGTCTCTGCCATAGTGGCGTCTGGGTTATCAGTGAAACTAACCTATGTGACTTTTCGGCTAGTTCATTTGAGCACCATGGAGTGTTTCCAGATTACCCAAAGTCTGGGTGGCTTTAGATTTAAACCCCCACATAGACTACTGAGTCAAGGGATAATACTGGCCTACTTCTACTTCCTGGTCGGTAATATTTGAAGCTGTGGCTCTTGTGTACGCACAAGAGGCAAACTATGGACTTTGGCCTTACTGTCAACTGGTTGGGCCTCGACCGGTACACCAAGTCGGGAGGGTGGCTTGGAAGCAAAGTATGAAGTCAGCACGGGTTTCGACTACCGTGGAGGGGTCGACAAACTTCCATTGGTTTACCTGTACTTGCTGGGGCCTGGTGTAACTCCTTGGTCTGCTTCCGGTGTGGTGACTGTCGACTGGAGCTAAGTTAAGCTCGTTGAGGGCTGCTGGCCCGGCTGCACTCGAACCAGGGGTTGTCAAGTCCCAGTGGTGCTTTACTTCCCCGGCGTATGTCAGTCACCACTGGGTGAGGTTGGCCAGCAGTCTTGATGGGAGACTGGAATAAAATGAGGGAGGGAGCTGGAAGGTGCAGCCTCTCCAACTGGCGGGCGGCTTGAGCTCGTTTCCAATGGGTTATACTGAAATTTTCACTTTTGTTGAGGATTGCCATGCTGGCATAAATATTTTGTGTCCATCTGACATGATTCTAAGGACACTGCCTGCCGGCAGCTGCGGAATTTAAATAGGAAATCCCATGTTAAGGAAATTTTGCATTAGTGGGTTAATTTTAAAGATAACCTTTCAAACAAATTATATTCTTCACAAATTTTTTAGGAGTTCCCCACAGTGATGTTTCCATAACATGTATAGTCTGTACGAAATTTTTAGAATGTAAGTTTTACAAAAAAGTATATATTGCCTTATACTGAAAACATACTCTTGTGGGGATATTCTCCTAAAAAATTTGTGAAAGTATGAATATAAGGATGAAAATTGACATACCTACATATTCTTTAGTTGGCCACTGAGAAGAGATTAAAATTTGAAACAAAAAGGATTAAAACTTTTGTGACATCATGAACCTCTACAAACTGAATGTACTCTCAGCTTTCACCTCTGCTTGCTTCATGAAGGCAAAGACTTCATCTTTGTACTCTGCCACCTCGCAGAGGTGCAGCTGAAAGCTGCGGGGCCGTGCCTCCACCTCCACCACCATGGGGGACTCCCCCCGCGACCGGTCCAGCACCATCGGCGAATGTACATGTGGCGAATGGGCTTTCAACGACTGGGGAAGCAGCACCTGGCAGCGTGGCTTGTGGAGCGAGATAACATCCTGGGGCAGGTTGTTCTCCTTCTCCGCCGCCTGTACCTTCCTCTGGCGACCCACCTCCGGCTCCTCGTAGATCGTGAACGAGGGTTTCTCCACTTTGCTGGCTTGCTGCTTCGGTCGCACATGTTCCAATTTTTGATGGTTCCCAGCTTGTTCTTGCCTGATCTGCAACTAAAGAGCACACAGGGAAAATTAACACACATGATGTTAATTCAAGTCGACCAGTTTTCCAGAAGCAAATCAATGATAGGCAATGGTTTTTGTTAACTGTGAGCAAATATTTTGTCACAGCAATTCATTTCTGCAGGGCTGTTTCTCAATCCCATGTACCACAACATGGAAATATCGTTGGAAAAGTCCATGCAAGGCTGTAAGATTGCTGATATCAATCGTCCTATGCAGTATTAGCCAAATGTCCATTTTCATAGAAGCTTTGGTAAGTTAGGTGAGGACTTCTACAAGGTGAAAATTTTATAGCCAGAGAGAGTGGTAGTAGGATGCTTCTAATGACAACAGTTGTCCAATTTTTGTTTTGGGAGACAGCACAAAATAAAACAATTTTTAAAATAAGAAATGGTTCTGTTGATGCTACAAAAGAGCTATTTGAAATTTATGGTAAACTGCTCTCCAGAGTTTATTTAACACAAAATGTTCCAAATACCATAACAAATAATTTGCATTTCGTGCATTACTGAATAAAGCTATAAGTGAAGTCTGTAAATAAATTAACAGTAAATTTAGATTAAACTAAACTCAATTTTTCTTCTAGGAATAAATTGGGACAGCCTATCTTTAATGCTATTTCATGTAATGATATTAAAATAGAACAGATTGAGACAAATCAGTTTTTGGGTTTGAAAATTGATAACTACTTGCATAGGAAACAAAACATTAAATATCTTGATTCTAAACTACAGTCTGCCTTATATACTTTATGTTACACGAGTAATATTGTTTGTTCACTTGTATTGCAGTTGACGCCGGCTAAAAACCAGTGGCGCTAAAGCCCATGACAATACTCACCACGCACGTGACATGTACACCCACGTGCACAAGGAGGCTCCAATTTGAACTTTCCTCTAACGGAATATTATTTGCAGTGTAAAATATTTCTTTATTTTTCAGGGTCTAAAATGTCAAAGTGTTTTAAAATGTATGTATGTCAATATTGGAAAATGTTTGGTTATAAATTCAAACCACGCGCTGCGCAGAGATTAAGAACAGTTCCACTATGGCTAGAATGCCGTAGTAAAAGACATTCAAAGAAGATGAGAAATTACAAATTAATATGTATAATGACAATTCATATTCTAATTTCAAAAGTGCCTTATTTTTCAGTAATTAAATATTTTACTCGGCATGCATAGCACTTCCTGTAGGCAGCCATGGTAGGTCCGCACAACACTTGCCTCTGAGCAGTCTGTCAAGGAGAGCTGGCGAGGTAAGGCACTGTCACGTACGCACTACAACTTTTGAGCACTGATGTAGATTTCCATAGCACTTTTAGTACACCAGTTAACCTTTGCTTTGCGGACGTTTTGCCAGACATTCCCCAGCATTATGCTTCCGCTTAAATAATACGTTGTGCACTTGCGGCATTTTCAAAACTTAATCGAGGAGAAGAATGATGTTGGAGAGGTCACGCGACCTGCAAAATATGAATCAGGCACCATTTGCTACTGCTAAAGGTGTTCCATTGTAATTTCTGTATTATTTCTGCATGCAATTTTAAGGGTATTTTTCATGTTTATCATTTTACTGCCACATCACATATGACCACGCGGTCAGATATCGCCAAGTACGTATCTGTGCCATCGATGCATTTTAAGGGCTTATTTACTTCAAATCATATGTGCCATAATTTTATTCAGGGTTCTATGTCAATTTTATTCAGGGTTACATGTAATTTTCATGTAAATTTATTCTTCTTGTGTACGACCACGCTGTCACTTTCATGTTAGTTTTTTCCGCCACCGGACATGCTAAAAGCCTGTAAATGCTTTAGTCGTAAAGGAAATAATTTTCCCAACAGAAATAACAATTCGTCTGAATTTTATTTGCTGTCTCTAAGAAAAACTATTGCAATTTCACCTGCACCATCTAAACTTGCCTTCACGCATGTGTGGTTATTGTGACTGCTCATCTCGTGCCCTATCGTGTTCCATTGATATTTATGTAATTTTTTTAATTTGTGTACGGTGAAATTATTTCCATCCTAGCTGATTATGTGTATAGGCCACCACCACACTAACCACGTGCTGGAGGGCGAGCCCCGACGAATTTGCGTTAATGATGCCAAGTAATCACATGTGTTTATGTATCATCTGTTGATTCGTCTTGTAATTCTCAGTGTCCTATCTTCAGGGAAAAATCATCAGTCCACCCTAGCGGCTGTCAACTCCCTTCCCTTGTGAAGATTGTGTTTTCAAGCACCACGGTGAAGTCATTCACATAGGCATGCGCTAGAGAAATTGCGGGCTGGGGAGCACCCAAACGGAGTTAGCTAGACACAACCAAGTTTTATCATTAAATTGCTTGGCACGTTATTTGTGCAAACGGTATCAATAAAAGCAAGTATCACAGTGTTCCACTCTTTTATTTGTGGTGACAGTGCCTTAGCCACATGTGTTAAATGTTTAGTAATGCAAAGTGTATCGTAAGTAAGCTCAGGTGAGATGGACACACAGAACCCACAGCATCCCTGAGAACCTTGAGTTTCAACAGTGCGGTGATTGGGAAGCATCACTGGCGCCCGTATCATCAGTAAGTAATTTGTGTCATAGTTTGGCTCTAGTCACACCCGACCGCGTAAGTCAATGTATTTTCCCTATTTTCAACCTCATATATCATATGGAGTAATTTCTTGGAGCTATTCAGTTAAGGCTGACAAAATCTTCAAACTGCGAAAATCAGCCATCACAATTTTTTTTCCATATTAAAGGCAGTTTCCTGTGAACTATTATTTACAAAATACGATATATTGACATTATCAAGCGTGTATAATTTGTCAGTGCTATTGCAGGGTGTCTACTGACTTGGAGATCAGATTTGAAATTCCAGTATACTTCCAGTATGACTTAAAAATTTTATGTGCTATTAAATGTCCATTGTACTTATTTTTATACAATTTTCCAGAACCATATAGTAGATCTAGTTATTCAAACATTGATATTGTCCATTTCATAAGTGGGATAAAATCTGACAATGTGACCAACCTACAAACTATGTAAACAGTAAATGTTATCATTTGTAAAGTATTTTATCAGCTGATGAATTGCTACGGGATGCATATTGTTAAGATGGTGATTTTGATGATGGTGTTGGTGGAAAGTAACACTCAGAATTAAAAGTTGTAATTTTAAATTTTAATTATACTTACAACTGATGCCAGCTAACATCCAGCGGCGCTAGAGCCCATGTCACGTGTACCGCACGTGCGCAAAGAGGCCGACAATTTTGAACATTCCTATAAATGATAATTTCAGGGTAAAATGTGATATATTGTCTTTACAGTGTTTAATTTGTCTTAAAATGTTTTGAGTACTTCTACTAATTTTAATTGTTTGGTTATGAATATTCAAAGTGCCTGTGGCGCAGAGATTAAGAACACTTAATATTCTGGCATGAACGCCATCACAAAGAGACATTAAAATAATATTGAAATTGGTAACAAAATTATAGAAGTGTAAAACAATGTAATTTAATTTGTGCCGTTTCAGTTTCACTCTAAAATATTTAACTCGGCGTGCATAGCACTTCCGCTTATGTGAACCACGTAGACGGCCATGATAGGTCCGTGCGACGCTTGTATCTGGACAGTCTGTCGAGGAGAGCTTGCGAGGTAAGACACTGTCATGTGCGCACTACAACTTTTGTTCACTGATGTAGGTTTCCATAGTCCATGTAGTTTACCAGTTAATCTTCGCTTACGTACGTACGTTTTTGCCAGACATTTTCCTCAGCATTATGCTCCCACTTTACTAATTTCTTACGGCACTGTGGTATTAACTTAATTGAGGAGGAGGAGGAGGAGGAGAAAGATGTCTGAGAGGTCACGCGACCCACGCATTTGAATCAGACGCCATCTGCCTATGTTTATGGCATTTCATTGTAACTTTCACATAATTGCTACACGCAATTTTAAGAGCTTTATTTTTCTGTATGTATTTAGGGGTAATTTTCATGTTTTATTATTTTACGGCAACATCACATATAACCCCGTGGCCCACTGAAGCCAAGCCTTTCTATACGCCATCATGGTGTTTTAAGAGCTAATTTATATAACAGTGTATGTGCAATCATTTATTTCAGGGTTCTATGTATTTTTCATTCAGGGTTTTATGTATTTTTCACATAAATTTATACTTTTTGTACTCGACCATGCAGTCAGAATGTTTGATTTTGCCGCCATCAGGCATGTTACAAGCCTGTAACAACGCTAATCGTAAAGAGAACCATTTGCCAAACACGAATAATATTTTATCCGAATTTAGTTTGCCGTTTCCACACAGAAATATTGCAATTTCACCTGCACCACGTGGTCTGCTACGAACTTCATCCAGCAGCATCCGCGCAACCTAAACTTGTTTTCACACGTGTGTGTTTATTGTGAATATTCATCTCATGTCCCATCTTATTTCATGTCTCATTCAAGTGTCTTACGTAATTGTGTAATTAGTGTACAGTGCAATTACTCCCGTCCTAGCCGGCTGTGTATAGGCCGTCACCACACTAATCACGTGCTAGAGGGCGAGACCCGACTAGTTTGCGTTAATGATGCAGAGTAATCATTTGTGTTAATGTGTATTAAGGGTATTCATTTGTAATTCACAGTGTCCTGTCTTCAGGGAAAAACCGTCAGTCCACCCCAGCAGCTGTCTGCCCTCTTTCCTTGTGAAGGCTGTACTTTCACGCACCTCGGTTAGATCATTCATTTAGGCGTGCGCTATATTAATTACGGGTTGGGGAGCACCCAAGCGGAATTGGCTAGTCATGACCAAGATAACCATTTCATTGGCACGTTGATGTGTATAAACAATATCAATAAAAACAAGTCTACAGTGAACTCAATTTTTGTTCAGTAGTGGCAGTGTCCTAGCCACATATGTTTTATCTGTTGTTTATTTAAGTGATTTTATTAAAAGTTTAGTATTGCCAACGTGTTTGTGAATACACATGGGTGAGACGGACACACAGAACGCACATCATCACTGAGAACCCCGAGTCTCAATAGTGCGATGATTGGGAAGCACTGCTGGTGCCCAAATTACCAGTGAGTATTTATGTCATAGTTTGTCCCGTGTCTAACCCAACGGCGTCACAACATTTACGGTTTAAATTATGTTTTTTTTTTTTTTTTAACGGACTTCAAAAAGCAGGTTAGCAATTGTAACAGAGCATGTCGACACATACGAAAAATAAATGTTTCCAGCTAATGGCTAGTCATGTTTGTTTCCAGTCCGGTGAAAGCATTATGTGCATGAGCTTTTTTCTCATTGTGTTTATACGAATATCTTGTTGGTGTTGTCGGAATATTTAATTGGTATTTAACTAATTTTTTATTTGCTTTCTTTATGCATAGCTGGTTGTAGCTACCGTTGTAGTGCATTTTCTTGAGTGAAATGTAATGTTAATTAGCACATGTTAACCACTTCGTAAAACTGCTTTTTCTGCCATTTTCCTTACCCTGCCGTCCGCAATGAAGCGGCGCTAATATAATTTACATATTGATTTGTTGGTTTTAGGAAACTTGCAGTCTTGATTTTACTAAATGATTCTGCAAATAGATTTTTTTATGCTAGTGATGAATAAACGTGACTTTAGCAAAGTAAGCTTGCACGGATAACCATAGAAAAACACATGTTGCGAATTTTGTAAACAGTAAGTTTACGTGTTTTGTAAATAAAGTATTTGTAAATCGTTAATATAATTATTGAAATGCACATGGTCTGGAAAAGCCACGCTTTCGACACTTTTGTAGTGCAACTATAATATTTGTTTGTCTACATCGCAAATTCAACGAGTGTAAAGTTAACTTAGGTCAAAGTGTGCGTTTGTATTTCTGCATCTGTACGAATATAGACGACGTGTGTATCGTGTTATTTTTTTTTTCATTGAAGTTAAAATTTTCTAAGCTATAATAATCTGAATTTTATTTCCATATGAGTACAATTTTCACTACTCCATCTAAACAATATGCAACTCGAAATGCCACACTCGTAAAATCATCAAAAAACAATGCAGTCTCACGAAAGACGTGTGCATTGGAGTCAAAACATTTTATTACAAACGTCTTTTTCTTCAATGACAAACAGGTGTGATGGAAGGATACATTGTAGCCGTGCTGCATTTCCAGAAGTGTCAAAATTTACGCCACTTACATGAGCTAACAATCAAACTACAGCCAAATTAAATGACATTTAATGATTTAAGGATGTCAATATGTATGGATAATGTTAATTATATTAGTGATAATACATACTAAAACAATTGGCATCCACTGCCCTTCTCATCCAACTCTCTCCACTTTACCTTTTCTTGTGTTCAAAATACATTATTCAATTTTAGGCGAGAACTGAATCACAAAGATGTGCATATGTTAAAACAAAATAGCGTCTAACAAGGAAAAAAAATTTCAAACACAAAAGTAACAACAATTATTTTTACACACCAATTACTAAATTTAGAATTTGCTTCAGTTTCTCAACTTCACTTTCCAATGCCTCAGCCTCCTCTTTTGTTTGCTTGTAGAATATCACTTTTCTTCAGTTCTAATACTCTGATTTCTTCAGCTGCTCTTTACTTCATCATCTTCTACAGTCTTCTTTTTCTTCAGAGCTCCACTTCTTTAGGCTGCTGCATTTCTGAAGGCATGAATAATTTGTTTTGAAATAGTAACATCATTAACTGAGCCAGCAGAAATAACCGTCTCATAAATTCAATGCTCCTCCACTAAGCTGTTTGCTAGCAAATTTTCCACTAAGCATTATTTATTGATGGAAAAACTATACTCCAATGTATAATTTGATGAAAGAGGACAAGGAACTTTCTTAATAAAATTTTGAAGTTCTTTTGATACGTTCTCCTTAGCAAGAAATTGGTACATAAAATGGTCAAGTTGGTCATTCTTATGATTGACATTTTTCAGTTGCTCGTGAATACTTTGTTTATCTCAAGAGATCCAAATACTCCTCTGTAGCTAAATCTGCAGCTTCACACGTAAGTTGTTTGTGTTCAACCAGAACTTCTAATGCTGGTTGGTTTCTTAGGGATGAATTCATCATCACTTCTTGGGAAAGGCAACTTGCACCCCTGACAAGTTTATAAGATAATGGCCATTTTTTCATCAACTTTGAGCACAATTTCACAAGGAATGCTTGACAGTCTTTCTTGAACTGCAGTACTAGTATTTATTTTACTACTTTGAGAGCAGCTGATGCTGCAAATCCAATGGCAAGTCTTTAGGTATCCTTTTTTTGTTAAATAAATACTAATTAATTTCTGTGTGCTTGTTACAGTGGGCATGTCATTATTTACAATCTATAAACACGATCAGCCGGTTGTGATCTGTATACATGAAATGAAGGAGTGGCCGGTTGGTTTGGTAATCTGCGAGGAAAGATTCTAACGCTACCGAAATTGAACTCGTAAACCTCAGCCTGGCTGCTAACAGTTCATCTTTCAGTCACTTTTATCTCTTGGAAATTTTCTGACAGAGGTGTATTTTTTTTCCACAAGATTGATGTACTACTTTAGATGAGGCAGCATTGCACCAGCCCTTTGTAAAAACTTAGCATTCTCTACTTCTCTAACACAACAAAACTTGGTGGAAAGAGTAAAAACTGAGTCAAATACTGATAGCACATCTGGTTGGAAAATATTTGAACAGGTAGTAATGAGACCCAAGAAAACTGGGAACTTTCCAATCACATTTGTCATGAGTCGTCTTGTATGCACTGTGAACTTAGTGCAACGAACAGGTTCCGAGATTCAATAACTTAAGATGATCATGAGTGTATTCTCGAGTAACTTATCAGGTCTTCTAAAAACTGCAAAGTCTGGTAATGAGAGGCAGTATAATTTTTCGCAAATGTCAAATGCTAGTGTGTCTGACGTAAGAAACCCTAGCCTAAGATAGACATGGCAATATTCACAGAACATAAATGTACCACAACCATCATCTGTAAGTACTTTGTACTATCCAGTGCCAAGTCAAAATTATAGTCAGCCACAAGGGTACTTTCAAAGAAATGAGGGTTTGAAACCTTTAACTCCATTTTTCACCACCTAATTTGCAAGAAAATGCGGTGGTAAAGTCAATCGGTGAAAACTTGACAAATCAACCTAAGTTAAACTAACATGGGTTAGTGATAAGTCTCCCATCGCTGACCCATGTAGAGGGGACCTCTACAGAGAGCAGTGTGTGTCAATTGAATTTACCGCATGTAAATGATAAAAATTTGGCTTCTGCAAAAATGAAAATCAATTGTTAGCATGTTGTAACTTTGTTAATGGACGAACAAGCACAAGATTTCTTACTGGGCGAAGAGGAAGAGACTTTTCCTAAAACGAGAGCATCATTATGTACACTTTTAGACAGCGGTGTTGAAATTAATCGTGTCAGCTAGAATTTAGTAAAAGAAATTGAAAGTTTGGGTGGTAAGCTACCTATGTTACCTGTACCTAGAATTAAAATAGTCGGAGTTACGTCTAGGGTAAGCCCCATAGTAAACACGCAGACTGCGTTGCCTATTAACAGCTTAGGTGAAACAATGCTAGCCAGTGTGCTAATTGTAAAAGGCTTAGTGAAACCGTTAATATTGGATAGCGATTTCATACTACATACAGGATAATACTCAATATCGGAGGTTGGCTAATTACCTCGTCTCATACACAAGATAATATGACAGTGCTGGATAGATGGTGTACTACAGACAGCATGTCAAAGTTGTTGCGAAAAGATGCGCAAGTTTTACTTCTGACCACTGAACTAGCTCTCGTGGAAATCAATAAGTTATCCTAAGAAATTTCAAAGACAGTTGCAGCAGTAAAGGCAAGCTCAGCGAAATCAATTAATGCATATGTTAATGCAACACCAGAACTGCATGTCCGAGGTTCCAAGGCGAAAGTAAACATCTAGGTGACAGACGATAACGAATTTCATAAGAAATCATATCCCATTCCCTTAAATATTTAACAGAAGCTGAGGAATAATTAAAGTTGATGATTGATTGGAAAGTTGTTAGTAGGGAAGCTAGCCCATATGCGAGCCCCATTGTATAAGGAAAAAAGGACAGAACAGTAAGGTTATGTTTAGATGCCCATAACATTAATCTCATAACCTTTAAGGATAGAGAATGTCCAGTGCAGGCGAGGGATGTTCTGCGCTTGTATCACGGTGTCAAGTTTTTAACAACACTGGACCTATCGGCAGGTACCATTGTCACCTGATTATAGAAAATATACAGCCTTTCTGTTCAGGAATTGCAAGTATATGCTCACGGTAATGCTGTTTGACTTGTGTAACGCCATAGCTGAGTTTACACAGTGTTTGGACATTACTCTAGGCAAAGAATGTCACAGATTTGCAAGGGCACACGTGGATGATATCCCGATTACTTAAAAAACATTTGAGGAACATGTACATGTACAAAAAAACTTGAGAAGGCTGGTATGACAGTATAAATCCACATGTCGCTATTTTGTTCTACAGAGCTACCTTTTCTTGGGCACATTCTGACGAACGAAGGGATACGTAAAGTGGTGGACAAACTACAGGCAATTACCCTATTTGCCGTACCACGAAATGTGAGACAACTGAGAGCATTCCTGGGAGTTTTAAGATTTTATTGTAATTATTCAGACAGAATTTCGAAGACTTCTGTATCACTGTTTACCTTATTAAAGAAGTATGTAATTTGGAGATGGACTGAAGAAATCCAGGAAGTGTTCGTTAAGTTGCAGATTTCCTTGGAAAATCATGTGATCTATAACCCAATGCAAGGAAAAGAATTTCTTTTGTATACAGACACATCAGCGTATGCGCTGGGAGTAAAAATAGGACGACAGAAATGTGGAAAAAACTGTAGCTGCCGCACATTGCACAGCGCTGAGCGGAATTATACTGCTAGAAGGTTTGGCGATCATATAGGGATTACAAAAATTTTGTGATTTACTCCTTGTGGAGAAAAATGTTACTTACTGACAATCTAGCACTGACTTGTCTGAAAACTGGTAGAGTATTTGACGATCAGCTAACCAGATGGGTTTTGTTTTTGCAGGAATACAATATTAGTATACAGTACATCAGAGGATCGGACAATGACGTCAACTATTTAAGTAAAGTTCTTGATAGTGAACAAGATGTGAATCATTCACCTAAAAAGCTGGAAGAGTTTGTAGTTGCTCATGTAAATATGTCAACTGTTCAAGCTAATAAACGACTACATGAGATACTTGAGCCCTTAGCTAAGCTACAGTCGGAAGACGTGTATTGTCAGAAAATTTAAAGTTGGAAAACTTATCACCTGATAGTGGAGTGTTACGGTGGTATTGTTTGGCCAAAGATGGAGTCCTGTTCTACAGAAGTGAGAAAATAAATAATTTTGAGAACGAATGGAAACCAATAATTCCCAAGTGCATTCACAGTGTTGTTGCTACCATAGTGAATGCAATACTTGGCCACATCGGTACTAATAAGTTGTACGCAAGTTTGAAACAATTAGCTTATTGGCCCAAATTGTTGAACACCATTAGAGGGTGCTCTAACACTATGATCTGTGTCAAAAAGCCAAATCTCCCATGGAAAATTTGCAAGGTGAAGTTCAATCCATTTTTCCAAGAGAACCTTCGTCTTTGTTATCAGTAAATATTTTTGGTCTGTTACCTAGATCAAAAGCTGTTGTAAAGTATGTTTCGTAATGTAGGACTTGATCTAGAAATTTATAAAATTGTATGCAGTTGTACAAGATAATGCCAAGATGATGTTACAGAAACAAAAGTTGTACATTGCTGAAGTTGGAAAACCCAAGTGTATTTTGCCTGAAAACGGTAGCTAATTCATGGGAGAAGTATGGCAGAAAGGCTTAAAGCAACAGACATAATTCCTACTACTATTTCCACAAGTCAACCTCAATCGAATCCGGTCCAGCACAGCATGAGAACTATTGGAACCATGTTACGAATATTCTGTTTCAACTGTCAACAGAGCTGGTGAGACAAAATTGAGTTGGCAGAATTTGTCATTAACCACACTATACACAACTACAGGTCACGCACCGGTAGAGGTGATTGCAGGTCAGTGCATGGCGAGGTTAATAGAAGGGTTCGACACACTTCCAAAACTTGACATGTCCACAGTAACCAAAGATTCCGAGATGGTTAAAGGAGAATTAATAAGTTTAGTAAGAAGAGGTTTATGTCGGCTGAAAGTCGTAAACGACATAAGACAAGCAAGTTAAACAAGCTCAAGGTGAATGATATGGTACTACGTCAAACCAATACCACCAGTAATTATTGGGCGTTTGTCACTAAGAAGCTGTTTCTTCTTTTCGAGGGTCCTTTTCGAGTTGTTAATGTTGTCAAAAACAACTGCTATGAGCTTACAGATTTAAAGGGAAATCCCATTGGCAAGTGTAACATTACACAGTTAAAACCGATCAGGACTCACTGCCCCACATGCAAACAGAGCTGACAATAGCTAGAACAGCCTTATAATGGTGTATTTAAGCACTGCTTGATGAAGCAAATATGTAAATATTTGAGAAAAAGAAATACAAGTTAGTACAACCTACCAGGATAGAGATGCAGAACCTTGAGTATAATTTCAAAGGGGTATGTTAAATGTTTCCGCCGCACCATATGTTTGATCGCCTGACCTGACATAAGGATCCTAGCATATTGCATCGTCTCAAGTCTTCAGTCGCCAAGAATAATGAAATAAATACTGTTAGAATGTGCCGAGAGATATGTTGTTGCACATAAGCTATGAAGCGGAGCAACGGGAAGAGATAAAAATGGAAATTTTACACAACACTTGTGATACAACATGCCACGAGATGAATATTCATTGCCTATCCTAGCTCAATGTAAGCAAGAGAAATATAACTAAAAGGAGCCTAACACAGCTTGAAAATACTAGGAAACACCTACACACTCTTGAATGAAGTCTCATATAAACATGCACACTTTATATTACCAGTATACGCACTGTTTTGAAGTGCAGTTATTTCCATCTCAAACAATGAGGGGATTGATTTATTTATGATTTGATGAACAGACAAGTCTTCTCTGATTATGTCAGCTGTGTAAACAATAAGTTTCAATTTTGTTATAAATATATAGAGTGCATTGTTAAACTGTTAATTAGGGTATTGCTGTCATGTATTGTATTGTTATAAATAATGTGATCTACCATGTATATATGCTATTTGTTCCCATGAATTTGCATAATTTTAATGAGTATTATTATTTGAAGTGTATTGTTGATATTTTGTTAGTTTATAGGGCCAACGTTGATTAGGGTTTTGAAGATAGATTTCCTCTGAAACCAACCACTTCCCTTAATATTTGGTAGGGATTTCGGAATTTTCAGTGTTAGAGTATGGACAATTTAAGACCACGTGCAAAATGGTAAATATGTAACCTAAATTTTGCCTATTATAAACTCTAAATGCAAAGTATGATAATGTGCAGTTATCTGATCCTCTTCAACAAACTATGGTTGAAGTGTGAATCTAAAGTGCACTAAATGAACATATGAGAGAAGTGAATTTTAGCATTGAACATTCAAAATATGGATGTTGAATAACGACATGTTGACGTACACTCGTTTTGCAAGCAGTATTGAAGTTGTTTGCATGAGTGGGAACTGTTTGTAACACGTGAGTTTGTTACTAGTAGCTGCAGTACCGTTTGAGTGTTGCTGCGTCCTTACCATGGTGATGTATTCAAGTGGAGATCGGCATACGTAAAGAATCTGACACGGACGGAGTTTGACTGTAGGTAAATAATGGACGACGCCGTGTATACAGTCACAACAGTCATTATGATGTCCCGGCTTACTCTGAGAGAATTGTGGGACAACTCATGTTACCAACTTTACCTAGACAGATATTCCTATTTGATGATGAATTTTAAGTGTTTTGCAAAAATATGTGTTGTTTGAAATTATGGTTCATTTGTTAATTTTGTATTTGTGATATTTTATTGATATGATTGAGTGAATTATGTTTATTTATTTGTCAAAGGGCTGTATGGGTGATTTGTCATTATCATGTTCAACATTAATTATTTCAAATTATGATTGTATTTGCGGTGAAGGAAACTTGAATGTGTAATTTTGTCCTGCTGACAAAAAAGTAACATTTTAAATTTGTTGAGCCATTGTTACAGTTGCAGATGTATCTCGAAATTTTATCAGTTAATATTAAATTTTCGATACACCTGGAGGGGCATTTGTAAAGAACTCAAATGTTATGTTTTAATTTAAACTACATTTCTTGAGCCCTCCAAATGTTAAATGCCTGATTTTCATTTTATTTACATTTTGGTAATCACAAAATGTTTATTTTCAGTTTAAGTGAAAATCATGATATAAGAATTGTTATTTTGATTAGTACAGACAATTACGTTTTGAAACTTGAGGTTGATATCTCAATAGACTTTGAAACACAGTTATTTTGTTCCTCTATGAGAGTGAGGTTTACTGAAGACTTTATGTTCAGTTACATTAATCTTAGGAAACTACGTTGCTGGAAATGACGTATTGGCGATTGTTAGAGACTTAACAGAGGCACGAATAAGCTTCCTCCTTCGCCGAACCACCATGGGAACCAGACGTGATTAAGTGGAGAGCCGTCAGCTGGCCGTAATTAAGGATATCTACGGAGGTGCGGTCCAGTTGGTGTATGTGCAGAGACGATCATCGTTCCAGAAATGGGTCTGGAGACTCATTTTATCGCTGTACCAGTGATTGCAGAGTTTTGATGACGTAGTAGTACAGATCCTTGTTTATTTTGAGGTTAAAGTATTTTCTGTTTATGTTATGATACTGGGATGGCAGAAACATAATGTTTACTTATTTAAATTTCATTTCTTTTACACTCTCCAGATATAAAAATATTAACAAATAGTTGTTTACATTTTTTTGTTGACATTGTCAGATTTCTTTCAATTCACAAGCAATAGGCTAACTCAGATATAGAGGACAATATGAGTAAACCCTGCTACAGACCTTTGATTTTTATAGTAGTTGTATATTACACATAATTTAAATTCAATACCCTGTGTAATATATTTTCTCTGTGGTAATAACAGTTTCAGCATAAAGTTTTCTCTTTAATGTCTGTCTGAGGAGTTTTTGAAGTAACAATCAGGAACAACGCAAGACAAAAAGTTCTTAAGCTTAAAGGTTCTTCTTCATCATGTCATGGCAGCAAATAAACATATGTAAAAGAAGCTATGTTTCAACGCCGAGTTTGGCTGGTGCAGAACACGACTGCAAATGAGCGATGACGGACTGGTGACGTCCAGCTTCCCAGGAGATGTGAGTGTATTATTTCCCACTCGTAACCCAGATGGTGGTATCCTGAAGGATGAGAATGTTGGAACTATGTCATCACGTCGATCTACCATGTAAACTATGTCCATGGTAGCTTCGTAACAGTTTTGCTGTTCGCCAAACTATTGCAATTTTAAATCTCATAAACTACAAAAAACTTTCTAGTGTAAATTTCATTGAAAGTATAAAACTTTAAAGAATTTAATTTAAGAAACCTAAATGATTTCATATCGAGAAGTTGAGATTACATGTGTTGAATGATTTTCCAGAGGTTCCCTACCAAGTGTACAATCAAGAGTCTTGAGCCTGTTTATTGCTAGCCTGAGACACACTTTAAATTAAGTAAATTTACGTCAGTCATTAAATAATCAGTTGTCTATTTGGAAGTTGTGCCTATCTGTAATCATAAATGTAAGAGGTTAAAATTAATTCAGTAATGATTTCTTACACATCACACACAAGTACTGAACAGGTTGGCTGACAGCAATTATTTTTTAGTTACATATGATGTGTTGTAATTTTAAAATGATTTGTTTTTCTTCATTAAAATACAGTTGTCTGAATTTTAGTGTATGTGTAATATTTTTTGTAGTGCTTGAAATTGTATGAATAATGTTGAGAGTTGTGAACTATTCACATTTAATGTCTTTTTCGTACTATACAAATATTTGGTTGTCACACATCACTCCACTGTGATAATCTAAAGATATAAATACTATTCTTTCTTTCAAATGGTCAATGAACACCTCATCAAGTGTAAGAAACTGCATAATATTACATGGAAATTTCATTAATATATTTGCATGCATGGCTATCAAATAAGAGAATTTGAGTTCATCCTCTTTGGAATTGTCTTGCAGAGTATAATTCTCGTTGCATGCTCCCACAGCAGTATTTGTATAATGCAATTTGTATGAAAGACATCATCTCGTGGAATTTTAATACTTTATGTTTTGTAGTTGTGGATTAAATGATCAGAGCAGAGAATATTGAATATTATGCAGGTTGGGCTAAGTTCCACATTTTTCTTTCCTCTATTCAATACACACAATTTCTATTATTATAGAAAAAATTGCTTTCCCAACGTGGTGGCCTGTCGTAGCACATAAAAGTATTAGTATCGTTTCTATTTATATAAAAATGACGAATTCCATCAGCCACTGCATCATGAGGCCCTTATGTTAGATCCAACCAACGTCTGTTGTAATACGAACTGAACTGTCAATCAGTAACCATCGAAGGTTCATTACCCTCTGAAAGAAGTTTTTTTGCAAATTATTGTTCATAATTATCTCACTGAACTCTGCAGAAGTACAAATTTACAAAGGCTTTAACTTGTTACCTCAACGAATACACCAACAGCCCATGATACCAATCAGTTTGAAACTCGTGTTCTACAAAAATTGATGACCTAGTCTAATACGAAAACTTTCCCTTTTGCAACAAAATACTGTGTTGAATTTCAATTAGTCATATCCTTGGTATTCGGAGTTTATTTTCTTTTATCAGGGCATAAAATAGCTCGTATGCATTAAAAACATTAAGATTAACTTCATGGTAGTAATTCTGACAACAGAGTTTTCCAATTTAATTCATTAAGTAGTGATGATAATTGAAATAGATGGTAATGTTTCTTATTTTTCATAATCATTAAATCAAGTTGTGATTTAAATGTTATCTTCTATGTAGAATAGATATTTTGCAATTTTATTTTAAAATGTTAAGGTCCACAAACAAAATTACTGCAAGTAATATGATTGTATGCATGTGATACGTTATCAAGGTGTTGATTATGATGTTGGTTCTAACTAAGAAAAGCTTGGAATCTGAATTGACAAATGAAATATTACTTGGTTGAACCATCAAAATTATTTCTTATTAAAAGTGTTGAAATAATTGTAATAAGGTTCATGTTCAGAATTCCAAACGTCTGCAAATCTGTCTCTTCCTTTTGCAGGCGCGAGTCATGGTTTTGTAATTTCCTCTTTGGCTTGGAAGGCAAGGAAATAGCATCCTTTAAAATTCTACCATACACACATTTGATCTTAACAGTTTTCTCAAGGCTCACACAACATTGAAATAATTTTATATAATAGTGTGACTAGCCCTTTGAAAAATAAAAAGTTTACAACCTCAGCTAAGTTTCTCAGGAACAAATTACACACACCACTACACACACTACAACAGTAATATTTATTTATTTTACATATTTTGAACTAAATATCAATGTTTATATATATATATATATATATATATATATATATATATATATATATATATATAACACATTAAAATCACATCATTTTAATTTTTGTAAAGCACCAATTCTATGGTATTTTCACACCTTATTCTAAGATTTGACATAATATTATTTTAATATCTTGATATACATATTTACACATTGATTTTTGTTCTCAGAAATTATTTTGTGATTTTTAAAGCACAATTAATTATTTTCTTTTGTTTTTGGCAAGTTATTTAAAATTAGATTAATTTTATTACATGAGGGAATACCGGTAGTAGGTCGCCATTGGCTAGTTGGAAAGGGAGATGCCGGAAGACGATGCTTCTGGGGGGGGGGGGGGACCTTTAAGATGGATGGATGGATGGATAGTTCGACTTATTGCTGGGATTTCTATCAGGGGAATCCCTAGTAACAGCCAAAATACTGAGTTAGGCATAGGTCCCAGAAGTAATGTGCAGGTTGCTGCATCAACCAGTTTAGAAAAGAGGGTTGATGGCAGGCATTTAGTTAAGACTTTGAGTGAGGTTTGCAGACATGCAGAGGATGTCGATTCCCTAGGTACCATGTCTATAAGTGTAACGCAGCAGTGAGACTCAGGTGACGCCATGCATTTCGTAAGTCTGGTTACTTACATCTACGATTCCAGTCAATAATATTTTTATTCTACAAACTTTTAGTAGCCTATATTTGAAGAGTGTTTATTTTGGAACTTTGCAAGATCTATACAGAAAATTAAACCAGTGGACCAGTTCTACATGCTGAGCTAGTAAGCCGGAGCAAATTGCTATTTATATTTCAGAACAGCCAGGTGAAGCCCTTAATAAACCAAGCACTTAACTTTACGATAAAGTGTACTTGCAAGCAACAGTATTACTGTAGTTGAAGATGCCTACTTGTGATGGGTTGGCACAGAACTCAACATCTCTCTTGTACATGAAAATTGGCAACAAAGGTGTACAAGTAGATGAACACCGGCTAGTGGTCATGGGTAACTTACTGAAATGTCTGGTGTTGGTGCACTAATGCAAGCGTACCTTACTGAGTTGGCATAGTGTGCCAACTCAACTGTGCCATGGTGCAGCCACTGTGCTCTGCCACGAGCATGCCTCGGAGCACCTCGCAGTGCTGCGCTGTAGCAGCACATGTGCACAGTGCGCCATGCCAGTTTTTGTAGTTGACAAATAAAAGTCTTGCCACTTGGTTATATGTGCATTTTGTGTTGCTATGCATTGTATACTGAGCGTACATTCATGTAAGTGATTAGGATTAGCATGTGTTGGATAAAAGCATTCAAATCTAAATTTTATGCTAAATTGCATTTTAAAACAGTTTATAAATAAACACGTGTTCATAATGTTAAGGATGTCACCTTTTCTTTGACTTCTTGCTTATTGTTTTTGATAAAAGTAAATAACTGTTATAAACTATAATTTGACCATTAGAAAAGTAGTTTGGAAAACATAGAAAAATAACAATAAAACAAAGGCCTAATAATTTATTGTTAAATTTACGGTACTCTAATCGTGTCTTCTGTTAAAATTTATTTCTTTTGCTTTATTTTTCATGCAATGCAATACAGACGCTTCGCCGACCACGCATAGAAGTGGTATTTTTCCAAACAAAATAACAGCAAGTGCATAAAGTAATGGAGGGTGCTTAAGAACTTATTACATATTTCACATTTACGATACTGGATAGTATCATAAAACGATACCTTAAATATAATTGATACACCTAATATCAATTTTTTTTCCAATATCTATTTTACTAGCCCAGTACGCCACTGAATCATGAGGTGCATATTTTGAAAAAAAGTGAGAGCCCACCACGCACAATGAACTGAGGTAGCACAATTGCGCGGTGCAGAGCTGCGTTACCCATCTCTATGAGCTAACATACAAGTTAGTATGCAACCAGATAGAATGATCCGTAAACATCGCATCAGTTCACGAACAAGGTGGTGGTGATGGAAATGCGATGGAGTCCAATGACAGACAGTGGTCAGGATGTACACGGTGGTGATGAAAAAAAATTTAGGGAAGTGGTATAATTCCACTCTACTAATTACACAGAACCTGAATTTACCAGAGCATCAAAATTTGACGAATAGAAAACCCAAAAACAATAGTGGGGAAGGTTATGAAGATCAGGGAAATTGCCAGGTAAAACAAATACAAAATATGTATGTTTTCATGATAAAATTTCACCCCGCAATTTACCTTCTGTTCATAATCCTCCCCACTATCATATTTGCAAACTGTTTTTGGTAACATTGTCAATAATTTAGGCAGTATTCAGTTTTATCTGTTTGCAATAAAACATGTTTTCATGATACAATATTATGATATTACAAATAACACAAAAATTCATTAAATTGCAAAACTACAGAACCAAACAATATCTAAATTTACAATATTAACAAAACACAAGACTCGCACACACAATTTTCCAGCACGAATGAGCTACGCTTGAAATTCATTTCTGAGGAAACACCGAACTCCGTTGATGCGTGACACTTGGCATCAACACCAAAAAAAAAATGGCAGGCACACCTTGAATCACTTGACACCGTCGGGTGAGATACGGAGACGATTACGATACTCTTTACCTGTGATTGATGGGTGACAGCAGCGATTCCCACACATCGCACTTTGAGACTCAGGGATGCTTTGGGTTCTCTGTGTTTGTCTCACCCGTGCGTACTAACAAAACAACTTTTACACTTAACACTGCAATGCAAAAACACTTTGGATGGGCTGGGTAACTGACACTACCAAGAGACATTCCAGTTTTAACTGAGAAGGCATATTTATTTACCAAAATGACACTCATAATCGGATATGAATTAAGTCTCAAGTGTGTCTAACCAGTTCCGTTGGATGATGCTCCGCAGTGTTTGGAGAGACAGCCTCTACAGAGCAAGGGGCCTACAGCAAGTCTACAGTGAACTTATATCTTTTATTCAGTAGTGACAGTGCCCTAGCCACATGTTTTATTAAGTGTTTATTTCCAGTGATGTTCAGGATAAAGTTTGGTATTGCCTACTCTTAACCCACAGCATCCCTGAGAACCCTGAGTCTCAAAAGTGCGGTGATTGGGAAGCACCGCTGGTGCCCAAATTACCTGTAAGTATTTGTGTCATAGTTCGTCTCATGTCTCACCCAACGGCGTCAGTTTTATGAGTTCAGCAACTTCATCCACTATATGGTACCTTTCCTCCTTCCTAACTTCCTCCTAATTATCCCGAAATCCCTATCGTTCGGCACGAATGAGTGACCTCTAACGGGGAAAGTAACTTTAATGTCACTGAATCTTTTGTTCTCACACAGTCCATCATCCCAACCAGAATATTGTTTTTATTTTGGCCCGCATAGTTGTCCCCAAAAAGGTATAAAGTTTTTACAGCCTTGTCAATTTTATTTTTGATGCACCAATTCAACATTGCACACACTTCATTTGCGCACTTCCTTCACCCATCTTCATAACAGATGAAAACTGTAATTTCCTGTGAAGCTAGGTTACGCACACCGAAAACATACACAGTAAGTTGCTTAAAATAGTAGGTGCCCTGAACCGAAATTTAAGGTAGGGAGACGTTAGCATGAAATCAATATAGATCCAACAATTTTTGTAGGCTCCTTTAAAAATTTAACGATGATGTCCTTAAATGAAATGTAAAATTTTTTGGCTCTGCGCATATGCACAAGAAGTTCAGCGACATCCACTTGCTTCACTTTCTCACTGAGGGAGGGGATTTTTATATTGAGCTCCTCGCATGTTACACGCAGGCATCCTACACAGGTTGGCAGAAACCAAGTGAATACTGTTCATTGAAATACTGCCAGAAAAATTTGTAAGAAACCCTTTTCTCACTTCCTACGGTTGTGATAAGAAAATCGTGTTCTTATTTCCTAAACATTTAATGCATGATGTGTACATTAAGGTTAACTGGAAGATACTTTCTGTCTTTACCAGCATAGTGGTCACCTTTCATTGGATAGCTTTCGATACGGGTTCTCAAGCGAGTTAAGACGGAACCAGGTATTGCATTGCCACATATGTTTTTGCCTCTCTTGTCCTTAAGGGTTTCATTGATTTGTAAGAGGTGTAAAAGACTATAACACTGCTTTGAAATGTATCCATACGTTTTCATAAATGCTTTAGAGCAAAACACTAAAACGAAATACAACAAAGAGCGGTTGAGTTCAACTATCAAACAACGTCACGTAGTGCCACCATTAACATTTTGTTTACTGCAGAAACGGATCTTGTCCTGGACTAGTTTCAATCTGCAGTACACGGACAATTGAAGGCGTTGCCAGGCCTCTGCGATAGTGCGGACAAGTTTCCTTCCGGTGAGAAATGATCCGTTGATCCACTCTAAAACCGTAATCGTACAAAAAAGGAAATGTGTAAATGTTGGACTAGTTGCCTTTCTGCAGTAAGCGGTTTAACAGACATGGTACTGAAACAACTTATATCCAGTTTCAAGAAAGTCCGTAGCCTGTAATGGTACAGGATCGTGCGTTTACCAACAAGTGTACCTACAGTGGCGAGCGGCATCATGAGCTGATTGTGGCTGGCCCTTGGCCTGCATCATACTGTTTTAGGGATTTACTACCCTGCTGATGCTGGGACTCTGGCTCAGTACACAATGTTTGGCTACGCATGAACAGTACTTTTCATTGCAAGAGGGTTATGCTTGAATATCATACATTATCACAACCGCCAAATATAAAATGTATATCACAGAATTCCCCGACATTTAGTTAACTTGTATGGAATTCCTTGACAGTTTTCAAATTCCCCAACATTTCCCTGTTTTCCAGGCCTGTGGCAACCCTGTTCATAAATTCAAATCATTGCACAAATATTATAATTTCACTTTCTGCGTGCAGATACAATCAACATTTTTTTGCACAATTATTTTACTTAACCCATTTAACTAAATGAATTGTAACAACACACTTTTAAGCACTCTTTTGCAAGCCTACGACAGTTAAAAACTTCAAACGTCCATTCAGAGACTTCCCAGAATGAAACAGGGACGTGAACATATGACAAATTGCCTTACTACGGGGTAATTAAATATATGGTACAGACACAACGTTATGGTACATTTCGTACCAATACTACTAAATTATCGTACACAAATCCAGATAATAATATATGTAACACAAATGGTACATCAAACATGTCGCCGGCCAGCGTAAACATACAGAACGGACCACTTGCATATTTAATAATTTTATTTCCGAAGTTCTACTTAATATAACCTCAAGCCCCTGTAGATATTGATCCGCAGGTAAGCATTGAGTAATTCACCAGAATTAGATGTTCTTCGGACACTGTTTTACACCTTTGTAGTTTATACCTGAATAACCCTATTTCTGTGGCACAATTATAAACTGTAAATTACGTTTTAAACATTAACAATTTGTTTCAAATAGTAATCTCACATTTAATACAATTATTTGAACCAATATACTCATATTGTATGAAAATTATGCGTGCTTTTTTGCATAAAAACAGCAATCTTAATAACCCTCCTCATCAAATTTTAATTTTATTAACAGAACTACTTGAATCCCCTCCAAAATCCCTAGTAATTATGGTTACTAATAATCGTATCTAACATATCCAGGTATTATTTTTCCGATTTTCTAAAAAACACCTATTCTGCAATTTTACCAAGTTTTTAGCGAGGGAGAGGACAATGAGCTTGCCACTGGGTGGCAGCCCAATCGTGCGTGATGGTTATATGTTCAAATGGTGAAGCAAATTTGAATACTGTACTTGAGGTTGAGATAACTTGCACAACATTGATTGTCATCTACAAAATGAAATAAAAAAATTTAATATTATTTAATTTTATCTGTGTGTGTATTTTAGTATGATGAATACTTGTCACACAAAAACCCATCATTTCAGTAAATACTTACACCTAATGACACTTAAAACTGCTTCTTTCACCTACTTCGTTATATGCAAGATTAACTTCAATCAAATGAACATCCCCACGTGAACAAATGGAAAGGTATCAGGGTGTAATAGACTTTAGAAAATAGGCTCATGCTGCCATTGCATGCAAGACTTATCTTACATCACATTGTCATGCAGCATGCATAAAAGAAAAGTCTCTCTACAATTTTGTTATTTTGTATGGTGACAAGCAGTCTGTCATGCTACACTTACAATAAGGATGTGTCACGTTTGAACAAAGTGTACAAATTAAGGATATTAATTACATCTGTAAAATTTACAAATTGTGGCTCAAAGTTTCTTTATTATAAAAAATAATTTGAGTTTTTCTCACCTATTTGAAAATTTCCTAACTCTGAATTTAGATTTATACTGGGCATATTTGAAGAACATTTCAAACCCCATCCTAAGGGAATAAGCAAGTAAATAAATATGTATTTTGCAACACAGATACCTACATTATTGATACAGACTGAGTAGATTTTACATTAAGCAAGCAACTTTCCAGCACCCGTCGCAAAACAAACCTATGCCTCATGAAAACGCATTAAGTCTGAATACCTCGTAAAACTGCTGAAATAACTGCCCAGTATCTTAAATTGCCATAAACATGACCGATTCCAAAACCATTATCATAAACACTGCTTACCTCTTTCTCACACAGGCTCGACTTAGCGACATGATTCACGTTTAAAACCCCTAGAACTGATCGCTTTTGTAATGGAGCTCTTTTTTCTTTATGATTAACATTATTTTCTTGATCTTCATGAATAACATACGATGCCATTTTTTTCACTTTGACGTTAAATTGCAGTTTACACAACAGCTGATGGAGTATATATCAAAAGCGTTTAAACTTATCAATTGAAAGACCTAAATAATTTCAAAAAGAAAATTTACAGTCAGCTACACGAACTCATATACATTTTTATTTAAATTAAAGTTCCATTTTTCCATTCAAACACTAGCCGAGAAAACACACGTTCGAATTCGAACTTCAAAATACGTTACAAGCCAGTGGTGGGATAATCGTTTGTTTTTATCGATTGTTCCATTTTAGATAAAATCGATTCAACAAAAAAAATAATTAAAATTCGATTAATTCGTTAAATAGCTGTTCTTTCTACACAACACATAACATCCCAATAATTATCCCATAAATATATATATATATATATATATATATAATTGATACAAAAATGTCATTATTTAAAAAGATGTTATAGTTTTCAAGCAAGTAAAATAAATCAATGTCTATATATTGTGAACATATTACCAAAATAAAATTCAACTACAAAAAATTTTGACATTTATTAAATTAACAACTACAAGGTATAACTGTGAAATAAAATTTTGGACCCTATTTAATTGAAAAAACTTAGCACCAATTTTTTTTTTAATAGAAAAATTATTCAAAATTAAATAAAAAATTTGTAAGTATAGTTTCAAAAATTTGTAAGCATTTTAGGGCGGTCACAGGATCGCAGTGAATGACCGGAGGACGCCAGTTAACCAGTGAAGAGAATCACTTCCGTTTAGCACGAGACACTTGAAATGGGCCATAGTCAAAATGTCTGGGCATTTTGACAATACGAAATGCACCTTAAAATGTTATGTGTAAAATCTAAAATCGGTGGGTGAATATGCGGCGTCACTTACACTCACGAAATGTGGTATTATGGCTCACCAAAACGCCTTCCCAAACAATGATGTACACACTTAAAAAATTACACAAAAATAAACCTGGATTTACGTTAATATAGAACACGTGGCAGGTAGAAGACTGTTTGTAGGACCATCGCCCTGATGTTCCCCATAAGGCAGGAATAAACGTACTCACACACATTGAATTAGAAAAACTGTTTGTATTTCAGAGAAATTGAAATGAGGTAACACACAAAATAATCATGCATGCGGAGGGGACCACACACTTGCCTAGGCTATGCAACAAAGGTGTCGATGAATGCCATGAAAGTATTGCATTGTAAATTATTCTGGAAGGGCCTATTAGTCTGCTTTAAAAGGGAGACATACTTGGGGGTTCACATTGAAACACGAAAAAGTTTCATGAAATCATAAGTATATTACAGTTAAAGTGATTGGTTGAATAATTGCTTCACCCCCGAACTGCATGACACGACCTGCCCTGATGCACAGTGGTTCCAGAATGAAGAGGGGATAGCATGGCGGAAATAATGAGTTGATCCACACCCACCAAAAAAGAATATCCCTTGTTCAAAATTATAGGGGTCAAATGGTACATGTAACCCTCTGAAGATACATGGTAATCTGCACGTCAAGCACTGAGAATTTAATATACTGACAGTGTGGTGAGGTATGAGATAGGGTTAATTTCGGTTCTGAGGAGTGATAAAATATTTACCAGGAAAAGATGTTGGAATTATACTGTTACCCGAGGTGCAAGATATTGTCCAGCGATCAATACTGTGATGATGTGGAGTGCTGACTATGTAGTCTCAGAATAGTGTGCCGACGACCAAAGGTGACAATCCTTCGGACATGCTATCAGGTGAAGTTCATATAAAATCGCAAACCACCTGCTGGACTGTTGGGTTTGACCACGCGCCCATATAGAATTTTGAACGTTTAAACACTATTAACATTGGAGATATACACATTACCTTTAAAAAACATGCAACACTTTTGGCAGGAAGGTGAGGGCCCACACCCTTAGATGCCCAAAGACGACCCTAATAAAACAAGTGACACAATTTAAATGGAATTATTGGCATTATTACTACCGTTCTACATGAGAACACCATGCAACATCTGTTGGGCTTGAAACTACTGACAGAAATAGCACCGTACAAAAACTGTGCTACACCAGAGGAGAATTAAATTTTAAAGTTATACTTCCACAGACGAATCAAACACTGGGGAAGGCGAGAGGTGGAATACCGGGTGGCAAAATAATGGTTCTGATTAAATTTTAGGTATTGATACACTAGTGATGTAAAATTAAAGATGAGGGTGCCCATTGTGTACAAACCACGAACATGGCAACGACACGTCCAACTTTTCTAGATTCTGAGCGAGAACTGCTCGTGCAACAAGGCGTGCTTGACAGTGTTGGCAGACAGGCAATCCAAGTGACAGCTACTTTCTAATACACAACTTGTATTAAAACCTTTGCAAATACATGATGTATGTAATATATACATAAATAATTGCTCTACATCATAACAATATTAATACACTTGCAAAACTCTGGGTGGATTGACGTGGGGATGAAACATGTGAGAACGAATAAAACATTGATGTGTATCATGTTCCACCTCCCCTTATTCAGCCCATTTGCAGCATCTCAGCTTCGACAAGTGCATTTCAGTGTCGTATCATATTGTGTATTATTTTCATTCATGGTCTTTTTAATTTTTCAGTACAGTGTTGACATCAGATGTCACATGTGCGCAGCAGCGACCATGTGAGTTATTTGTTTACCAGTTTGTGTTCATGATGTTTTCAGTATAATGTGCATTTTATTTGATACGAAAATAATAAATATTTTAAAAAGATTTTTTTTTTCGGTTATGTTATAAATTAAGTGACGTGCACAAATTATAATTTAGTAAATAAAAGGGTATTATTTTTATAGTTTGGCAGTTCTAGTTTTTGTGTTTTTGTATGTTCCGTTTCCTGTTCTAGAGTGCACCAAACCACCATGCATATGGCATGGTATTAGTAAGTAAGATTGTTGTGTATTTTTCTTATTGTGTGTTACCATTCATAAATTAAACAAAGGCATCACGTGCCACTATACCTACAACAAACACATCAGAGTGTAATTCCAAACAGTATGTTATGTTATGTGTGTAAATAAGGCATTATTATTTTTTAGAATATTCAGTGTTACTATGTACATTACCTCAATGATCAGTAAGTCCAGGATACCATGGTCAATGTGACAGCACGACAGTGGACGTATCCGTTCATAACATAAACATATACTAAGTTGGGCTAGATTGCAATTAAAGTGTTTTAGAACACACTTACATAGTGCAAATAAAGAGATGTACATAAAATACAGATGCCAGTAAATGTGAGACAGTGCATATAAAATGAGAGCTATACGTGCTCTGCAGGACAGCCCAGACAACAGAGGCACAAGGTTAAAAATTATTATGGTTTGATGTAAGGTATTTTATTTTATTCATTGGAAAATGTTTGTGTAAATCAGTGATCATTTGTAACATTTTTAGGGCATCATTCACATCATTTTTATTGAATCGTATTAACATTTTTTTTTTTCATTGGGTAACACGGGCAGGTTTAGCGCCTGGTGGCAGCCGTTCTGCACGGCCATCTTTAGTAATCTAGTGGTACTGGAGAGGCGCAGACGTCCGCCACGGTCTCCCTGGCCCTTCATCATTTTTGCTCATAATTATGTAGTGGAAATATCATAATAGTTTATTCTGGAGCCGTAAATAGTTTTTGCTTCATCTGGGGAGAGCTCTGCACCACAGTCTGGTCATTTGTGCTAGTCAGACCATAACTTCCACTAAATTATCAGTAGTTTGTGCACTTTTTTGTACAGTGATTACGCTTTCCCATGTAAGAAAGATTGTTACTTTAGTGGTGCATGCTCTATGAGGGGTCAAGTAATAAAGTGGATTGTTGAGTGATATTTGATATCTTTAATATCTGGGGATGCCTAATGTCCCACATCATATGTAACATTAATACGAATGTAACAAAGTCGCGGGGGGGGCAGAAAAATACCTCGGGCATGAGTGGACTATTAGACGAGGCCAACAGTCCCTACTAGTAAAGAAATAAAGAGAATTTATTAACATCAAGTCAACAAGATTACATGAAGTCGGCCTTCACAATTGGCAGAACATTGGGATAAGTCACACCAGCTCCGTCGGCCGAACGACCCAGCTTGCAGTTTCGTGCTCACCATATTGTGAGCTTTTGCCTATCCGAGCACATCTACTCAGCAATGTTGCAATCCTTATAATCTCACTGCCCCAGCCCCCTCATACTGGTCCAGACAACCTGCAAGCCATAAGCAAAAAGACAAGCAAATACTTTCAATACCCTGTGAGGGCTTTAAAGAAGTTTGTTAAAGCATAATTATGAGCTCTTGTGTCGTCGTGTGACACTGCCTTGCCTTTTAAAACATTTCAAAGAATTAAAGCATTCCAGTGCTATTTCTCTGAATCAGTGCAAAAAACGCACATGGCTGGGTAGCAACACTGCACTGTTCACTTGTTGCACTATTATGTTGTGTTTGACTGCCTATTCAAAGAACGCATTGACCATACTGGTGTGCGCGAGCACCAGGTAGAGTCCTGGTGTCTGATGCACTAAATAGGAAACAGCGATAAAACTTACTTAGGGGTTCTGCCTCCCCCACCCTCCTCTTGACATTCTAATCACAGGTGAGACCGTTCGCAGCCGTTCCCATCATTTGTCATAGGGGCACTTCCTCCTCTCCCTGTGCCATGGACGTAGCGTATAAGGCTACCTATGTGGTAGAAGTTGACTCTGCTGTTGCTGCCTCAAGGTGACTTACTGTTCTCAAGATGTTGTAATGCTACTGCATGTTGTGCAGTACCATAGTGGACATTACTGCCTTTTCGTCCTGTGGAGGTGCAGTGAGAGGGCCAACTAACTGCCTTTGAAGTCTCTATCATTGTTCATTCTTGTACTCCTACATTTTTTTCTCTCGCAGATGTCTTGTCTCCGGTGGCGACCCAGGTGAGTGACTGCCATGGGAGACGCTCTCTTGTCGAGGACCAAGCAGTTGGCCTTGTCTACTTCGCGGCCTCCCATCTGGTACCAACCTGCTTGCCTGAAGAAGGTATGACTACAGCGGGTGTTGTGTCCTCCACTGCTGGAGCTCCTGCTGGAAGTGCTCGTGTCGTTTCCAGCACTTTTGCTAGGACGGAAGCGCTCCCTGGTGCTGCGCCATCGGGAAAGGTAGTACTGACCATCAGACTCTTCCCTGCTGACACCATTACGTCGGGTAATGTCGGGCCTTTTGCACCCGCTGCTAGCCATCATGGGTAACCTTGATGTCTGTGCTCATCCCTTGCTCTCCCTGCTTTGTGCTCTTCCTGTATTCATTGCCAGCAAGTACACCAGCTGGTCTAGTGTGAGCACTGGCAGTGGTCGGGTAGTTTCTTGCACCCACCACACTGTGTACTGTGGCGCTGCTGCTCTCGGTGTTGGCATCGCCTTCTCTCTTCCCTTGCACCACTGCTTTCTGTTGCGCAGCTGTCTTTTGCGAGCGGGCAGTTTTTCTCACCCGGCAAACAGATTTTTTGGCTCAGTAGGACCTCTGCTGGTGATTGTCCCATTGCTACGTTAGTGCACCTGCAGAGGGAGAAAAGCACGGCTGGCAGGTGTTCCGCCCAAGTTATGTGCTGGTCGCTCGCACAGAGCTGGAGCTGAGCTTTCAGCTCTTGGTTGCACTGCTCCATGGTGTTCACTTGGGTGATATAATACAGTTTTCAAATGATGCACTCCCCATTTTGCGCACTGTTATCGCCATCTTTTACCTGTGAATTGCATATTGTTGTCAGTTAGCAGTTCCTTCAGGTACTTCAGGGCGTGCAAAGAATTCCCCTTGGAGCACCATTGCAGAGAGACCTCTCCTTGCACTACTCAAAGTTTATGCTTCTATCAAACATGAGAAATTTTAATTTATTACAAGTATGAATCCTCTGCTGCCAGCTTATTTTGGGCACAGTCCCATTAGGTCCAAACTGACGATTTCAAATGGTTTTCTCGGATGCCTTTGTTGAACTGCCAGTTCTACACAATTTAAACTGATTACATTATCCGCACTGCAGTACCCACTTTCTCGTGCGATGAGTCAACTCTGGCCAAAAGAAATGAGTTTTTATATTGCACATCGTCTGTTCTAGACATGGTTGACCTGCTGTTACACTCGTATGCGCATGCACAAACACTCTCTCCCTGCATGCTGTTGGCACGTACAGACTCCATGTTTTTGGATCTTGCAGCGAACGAGTTTCCAGATGGCTATCCCTCATCATTTTTGTGCCCTCATCTTTATTAGCACTTTCGGAAGTGCGCAATCCACTTGCGCATTAACAAAATACTGGCACAAGTCCGAAATTTGCACTTCACTCGCTACTGCATTGGCTTTATTGACATGTGCTTCTTGTAATGGGTCCTATTTGTCAGGTGGAAAAATGTCTTCCCACTCAGCATCATCGTGTACATCTACTTTTTGTTTTGGGATTCGGGATAATGTGACGGCAAGTTCATTCTCACGACTGGGTATGTGTTCTACTACGAAGTTATAGGCCTACAGAAGCAGCACCCAACAGGTGAATTTACTGCGAGCCTCTCACATGGTATGCAACCACATCAAGCACCGGGTTTCTATGTGCAAAGTGAACCTCCGATACTCCAAATAGTGTCTGTATTACTTTACTGCCCAGACGATGGCCAAGCACTAGTGCTCGTATCATTATTGCGCCTTTCAGTCTGCCCTAGTTTTTATCTCGCAAAATCGATAACTTGCTTCTCTCTGCTCTCACTGTAGTGATAAGGGGATCTTCCTAGCCCCTCCTGGCTAGCATTTGTTTTAAAATTGAAGTGGCGCACTGTGTCATATGGTGGGGAACTCTCTGGAGCTAGCCTTAATCTCTTGGAATTTTTTTTCGGACTTGCTACCCTACACATATCTCTGCTGAGGTGACAGTAAGTTGGCGAGTAGAACCGATATAATGACGAAGCACTCAATGTGTTCACACATCCTGATAATCAGGTCAAAGAATTTGCACAGTTGTTTCTGTGTCCGGGGTGCCTGATAGCTCTTAATTAGCCCTAGTTGTTCTGGGTTTGGCCGGTTTCCTGATTCTCTCACTATATGTCCCAGATATTCCAATTTGTTTTTTCCCAAAGAGCATTTGCTTGCTGCGCATGTCAGTCCGTTGATTGCTAAGCACTCTTATACTATTGACAGGTGGTGTAAGTGCTCTTCCCAAGACTCCGACCACATGACAACGTAATCGAGATATGCTAGTGTGGATTCTTCTACGAGTCCGTCCAGAACTCTAACTACCATCGATTGAAACATCGCTGGTGCACACTTTAGTTAGAATAACATTGTGCAAAACAGAAATCTTCTACCATCTGGAGCTGTAAAAGAGGATTTGTTCCTGTATTCCTGGCATACCGGAATTTGGCAGCAGCTACTGCGCAAATCTAAGTATGATACTAATTTGACTTTTCCCAATTAACTATGAGCATTTTTTTACGCTGAAGTACGGCTACATCACACTACATGTCACCTGATTGATAGGACGGAACTCGATGCAGAACCACCATGTCTAATCCTTTTTAGGTGTGAGCATAATAGTGGAAATAAATTTGCTCCTAGTTGGCTCTAATACACCATCTGCTAGCATTTCTGCAAATCTGCTCTCGAATTGAATAGGTAGGTCCTTCCTGTGTTAGTGGTAGTTTGTGTTCAGCGACAGTAGTCCTGAGCAACCCATTGTGTTTCATGAAGACTTTCCTACGTTCATCTAGCAGGTGTTGGAATGTGGCTTGGTGGTCTACCAGTATGCTGTGTTCAAACTCCATTAACAGTACTCTAGGTGCTATAATGGCATTTTTACTATCTATGTTATAGACTGTACTCCTTTCTTTACAACCAAAATGTATTCATCTTTCTGTCGGTTCTACAATGATATATTCCTCAGTGAGCCATGATACTCCTAATATTGTGTCCTGCATTATGTCCGTGGATATTTTGGCAGTAGTTATAGTTTCCAAATCACATACCCACACAATGACTGTTGCCTTGCCTACAGCTGAGTTGCAATGCTGATCTGTTACAATCCTAATCACATAACTAGTAAGTGTAGTATCACTCTTGTTTACAAAACTAGGCTGACAAAAATCGTGTGAAGTCACGATGTCTATTAGGGCATTACATGCTAGACCATTGATAAACACAAGAACTATGATAAATGTTGCACCATCACTACTGACCTTCTTTAGCAATGATTGTTGTAATGCCAACTCAGTGTTGTGCTTTGTGAGGGTGGTAAAAGAAATGCCCGGCCCGTTTACCACTACTTACCATTTCCCTGCTGTTCATCGGCGGTGTCTTGATGTCTGCTAAGGTGGGGATAATTTGGGCATCGACTATGAAAGTGATAGGTTTCCACCTCACAATAGTGACACTGCATCTTTGGTGACTGTGACTTATCCCACATAACAAATCTCGTTCCATCTCTGCTCGCATTTGCATTTGTGGTGATGTGGCCTCAAAGCACATTAATATATATCACTGTGTTCAGTGGCTGTGAAATTTTCCCGTTTCTGTCCGAAATGTTTTGGTTTATGCACTTATACTGAATCGTCCCGATCTTCCGCTGCTTCCTCATGGCGTCCATGACGCCATCACGAACTTCTGGTTTCACGAGGTGGTTGACAAGGACTGAGCTCCAGAATAATGGCAGTTCGCATAAACTACTCCAGTCTGGTATTCAGTGACGACACAAAAGCTGCATGATATTCCGATATTTGCTCTGGCAGTCATTTAATTCTCACTCGCTGACTGGCAATGGCATATGTACCATTGATTCACACACCTAGCACTGATGACTCATGATACTGACTTCCCCTTGATATCCCATGCAGTCACACACATTGAAATATTGCAACTCTGTAAAAAATCCATCCAGTTATAGGGCATTATGTTTTGCGGTACCATATGTATATTGCATTATCTGCACTGAAAGCTAAGTTCATCTATGGTTTCGGCTTTGTTCTGTTTAAAACATTCCCTACGATATTGTGTTTTGCACTTAATGCAGTTCAGGAGTAGTGTACCCTTACATGTGCATAATAAATTGTCGCACCAGTTTGGTTGATGTGAGTACTGTAAGTTTTCAAGTGGTGTACATTCCGAAATGTTTGTGTCATCGCCATCTCTTCCGTGGTTGTTCGTGGTGTGAATGATTGCTGGGCTGGAGTTGTGTTTACAGTGACAGTAATTGGTGCCGAGTTCACACTTAGATATTAAATATTGCGGAAGGGAATGCAAATAGTGAGGACACAAGAGCACCACCGTGCTGACTGGAGTCCAGACAGCCATGGTCAGTTTTATAAACATATCGACATGTGTGATGCAGCAGCGCGAGTCACAGATGTGCGGGAGGAGGAGAAGTCTCTCCTTCGCCTCGCATGCCTGTCCCCTCAGAGAGCCCTATAGAGGCATTGACCAGTACGTGCAGTGGCATAGAGCGAGGAGGAAAGGCATTACCCGATATCACTCAGTTGTTCAGACGTACCGTTGGTGGTGGGTGCAGTGCAGGCATTCACTCTCTCTCTCTGACCCCTTCGCCTGCAGCACAGGGCAGTTGACGCGGCTGATGTCATGCGACAACCCAATATGGCTGCTCTGCTGCACACATGTTCTTCTTCCTGCAGCAATGTCAGGCACTCACTGATTTCCATACACCTTTCCAGGTGACCACGTGGTGAATTTTGTGGATAAAACCTGTGGTTATTAGAACTTATGGTAGGTTAGAGGAATTATTTTGCCACTAAGTTGGGCGACATTTGATGGTGTGGTGCAGCGTGAGATTGGGATAATTAAGTTATGAGGAGCGATAAATCATTTACCAAGGAAAAGGTATTGGAATTATGCTGTTACCCGAGGTGCCATGTGTCGTTCAGCTAACAATACATTGATAATGATGAGAGCTGACTCTGTTATCTCAGTATAGTGTGCCGACTATCAAAGGCGACAATCCTTTGGGTGTGCTGCTATGCTGCTCCTATCAGGTGAAGTACATATAAAATCGCGGACTGTGCAGTGGACTATCGAGGTTGACAACATGCCCATGCAGAATTATGAACTGTTGAACACAATTACAATTGGAGATATACACAGTACCTTTGAGAAACATGCGACACTTTTGGCAGAAGTTGAGGTCCCAAGCCCTTAAATGACCAAAAGCGACCCTAAAAAAACAAGTGACACCATTTACATGGAATTATTAGCTTTATTATTACCGTTCTATATGAGAACACCTAACAAGGTTTGTTAGGCTTGAAATTACAGACAGAAATAGCACTGTACAGAAACGGCGCTAAACCAGAAAAGAATGTGAGATGTAGAATACCAGGTGGCAAAGAAGATGATTCCGATTAAATTGAAGTTATTGATACACTAGTGATTGGTAAAATAAATGATGAGAGCCACCCATCAAGCACAAACTATGAAAGTTGCGACGACACGTCCGACTTCTCTAGACTATCAGCAGAAACTGCTTGTGAAACATGGTGTGCATGCTGGCATTGGCAGGCAGGCGAGCCACCTGAGAACAACTTTCTTAGACCTAACTTGCATCAAAACCTTTGCACCCACCTGATTGCATAACATATACATAAATAATTGTTCTACATAATAACAACATTTAATACACTATCAAAACACTGGGTAGAATGATGTGGGAATGAAATGTGTGAGAATGAATAACACAACAAGACATAAAAACACTTGCAATAACCTGTGAGGGCTTTAAGGTAGTTTGTTATGGCATTAATATGGGCCCACATGTTCTGGCATGACACAGTCTTGCATTTTAAATCATTTCAAATAATTAAATACTTGGTGGTATTTCTCATTATTAGTGCACGGTTTAGTGCATGAGGTTCGCTGGCCACTCTGCACTGGCTCAAATGGCAATTTGCTCTACTTTTACACTCGTCACTACTGCTGAAATGGTTGCACTTGACTGAAACAATTTCAGTGTGCCTGTTCAACATGTCTCCTTTCCTGCAGCACTGTCAGGCACCATGTCACAACATTGAAGTGTGTGTGTGTACCATAAGTGCAAACCAAGGTATAAATATATATTCCAAAGGTCTTTTAATTTTTATTAAATATTACTTGTGTGTAATGAATGTTCCACATTTTGCATAAGTGTGCGTGAGTGTCACATGTGTTTATTTAGGATTATGTTTATGAATTTTGTTTTAAAGGTTAATAGCGTTAAACTCATAATGTGTTTTTTCCCAGTTCTAGTGTCACATGTGTTATAAGTACACATAAGTAAATATTACAATTGCTACTTACTGTTTTGATGACTAGTACCACACTGAAAAGGGTAAAAAGTAAGTGCTATGTGTTTGTTTATTCACCCTTATCATGGTCCTATGTGTCCACACGTAAGTACCAAGGCAATTACTTTCAAAGTGTTATGTTATGTTAAGAGTGTTGTGTTTACGTTAATGTTCATTTGTTTGGAGACCACGTGCTGGCGGCATCATGGTAGAGGCCACCTCTCCCGTTCCATAGATGATATCAGACATTAATATGGCAACATGGGCAACCACGTGGCGAAAGCCACGATTTTTGTACTAGAAATATTCCGAGGTTTCTTTATGTGTAATTGTACATACCAACTTGTTCTGCCCTAAAAATTAAACATATAAGAATATTGAGTTGTATTTACGAACATTTCTGTGGGCCGTGCGTCCATTACTACAAAATGGGAATTTGTAGTTTAAGTTGCTGGTATGGCAACCCCACATCACAAGCGGCTAAGTTTCTCATAACTATTTGGCAAGAAGGACATTTTATACAATTACTGAAAGTTTAGATTATTTGTTAACCAATGTAATCTTTGTGTCATTTCGCCTCACTTCACAATTTCATTATTTCAGAGTCACACAAGACATCTAACATCTCGTCGCAGTAGCAGCCAATTAAGGGCCTGTCACCCGCCACCATGACAGTGCCTTTTTGAACCTTTGGCGAGACAGCCGCATGTCCACGCCGCTCCTGGCCTTCACCGTTTTCTCAACCACTCATAATGTAATTCTGTCTACTTTAAATGTAAAGTATAGGAACCCTCTTTTTTTTGGTAGACCAGAGCGAGGGCTGTCTTGTACCCCGGTCTATTTGTTCATAGCTGGGGGGTTAACTATTTCACCATAAGTCATGTAAGCCTCCTGCTGTTTAGCGGTTTCAGTGGTCGCCCACTTGAACAGCGAATCGAAATGTACATGCCCCATGTGGAAATAGAGAAATGTATAAATCATGACTGGTGAGTATCTTATTCATTCACAGTCTGTCTCGCCTGCTTCAGTCGTAAATTCTAAGTGTGATGTTTTTATAAATGGCTTGTGGGAAGTCGAAATAGCACCGAAGTGTGAGCTTACATATGAGGGAGGCTGACAGCCCTCACTAGTCAAGGCTTTCATAAATATAGCTACGTAAGTTTCATCGACACAAAACCTGCAAGACACGGATCAATGGGAGATACCACACGGCCGGTGGCCGAATGACCCCGAGGTTTCATCAACATCGTGCTCTATCACATTCTGAGCACTGACACCCACCGGAGAACTTCAGTTTGTAAGCTAACCTATCCACATAACCTCTATACCCCCATGGACCAGCTCTGGCAAGTGTCACACTAATGTGTCGTGTACTACTTCACATCCGAAAAACGCATGGACTGCACTGGTGGACGAGCACCCGGTAGAGTCTTAATGACTATTGTGGTGAACTGGGTAACCGTAGACAAATGGAATAAGTGCTCGTTGTCGCATCAATTTATAAAGTGATGTGATAAAAATTATACAGCAATAATTTTTATAGGCATTAAAAAAAATTTGTACAGTCTTTGCGGATCCTGAAAGAGAAAGTACATACACAAAATATTTTTTAACCCTTAAGGAATGATATTACATTAATTGAAAAAGTAATATGTGCCATGTACACCCCTTCCAAAGTCCCTTTGCCACTGACCCAATTTTTCAGCAAACCTGTGTGTGCGCTCTGTAACTCCGACAGTGCAGGCGCAGAGCACCGCAAGGTGCGATACAAGATGCGATGCAAGTGCGATTCAAATCCCAGGGACACTGGATAGTGGCCACGAGTGCGACGGGTGCAGTGATTTGAAAAGAGACCCCTCCCCCCCCTTGCAAAGCTAAAAAATATGTTTTTACAGGTCTTAAAGGGCAAGGCGGTGCCACGTAAGGACACGTGCACATGCGAGACGCCTAATTAAAAGCCTTAAGGAACCAAAATATTCATATTGCAAGAGTTTTATGTGTATCTAACTTCAATTTTCTAGTGCATATGTGTTCTGTTCAATAAAGTAAGGGTTATTTCTGTAGATGTACAGTAGGTGTGAAGGTTTGTATGCGAAGTGTTATGTGTGGCAAATTAGTTCCACGGTGTGTGCCAGCCCACCAAGCAGGCCGGCACGACACATTTTCCAAGTCAGTAGTCGTTTGTTGTGCGAGGAGTGCAGCATGTTACATCGCTGCAAGCAGTTTCGCGTGCTCAGGAGGCATTCAAATTTTGTCTCAATCATTCTTCAGCAATAAACTTTAAGGTAATTGTTCCGTATTGCGTATCGTAATGGGAAAGCAATACAAACATTCAGTATCTACTATAAAGTATCCATCCCAATTGTTTACATTGCAGTCTAGTGCCGTTTCGCATATCCGGCAGTGTTCCGTTTAGCACATCCAAATACGGCAACTGTTTTACGTATCGCGTATCCTAGCTTTTTTTTTCTCACAACTTTTCTCTCTCGAATCATAAGATGGTGTGCATGGGATGTAAAATCACAATGTTGAACGCCAGCCAAGTTATGCATTCCTTGCCAGACATAAACCCATTTCTCAACGAGCACGAAATTATCAAATCGACGATACGGTGGGAAAAATATGGAGAAGGCGAAGCAAAATTGGTGGAAAACAGGGCCTTGTTTTATTGGTGTCGATGGCAAATGGAGGATGGTACTAAATGCAACTTTAAAGTGTCTGCGAGAAAGGGCAGTTTCGTGGGAGATTCAAACTTGTCTCGGGGCAAGATAGTCGAGTTGTGTTTACTCTGATGCCAGACCAAATACCCTCGACAGCAAACTATAGTGAACGAATTTTTGTGCACTGGAAAGGGTGGTCGTCTTCTGTTCGAGTTTCCGCCGCCAAGTGTACATAGACTGGTTGTTGGTGTACAGGAAACACATCGGCGGGCCAGGCAAAGTGATCCAGATCGACGAGTTGAAATTGGGCAAACAGAAGAACTACAAAGGGCGTAAAGTTCACGGCCAGTAACTTTCGGGGGAGTGCAGCGGAACAATCCAACGAAATTCGTCCTGGTGCCAGTGGAAAAGAAGAACGCGATGACCCTGACCAAAATCATTGCGAATGGATAGCTCCGGGCACAATGATAATTTCATACTGCTGGCGCAATTACTGCAACTTGGATATTCACGGCTACTGTCACATGCAGGTGAATCACAGGAGGAATTTGTGTGCAACGAAAAGAGCGGAATGGTAAACACTCTACACACGCTAAAGATGAAAAGGGGCGAGATATCGAGGGTGTACACTCAAAACGTTAAGCGAAGTTGGTGTTCTGTGCTATACAGCATTCCCTGCTTTGGCTAATGGAAAAAATTATGGTGGGCTACCTGGTCGAGTATGTCTGAAAAAAGAATCATCAGTACGGAGAACGATTGCACGCTTTGCTAATTCACGCCACCAACATGCACCATCGTAATCGGCGCAGCGGAAATGGCGGTGAAGGTTATCCCAATTTCGACAGATATATGTCTGTTACAGTTGTTATTAATTTGCAGACACGAGAGAGATTGAGTTGCTATTGCAGTTGCAGTTAAAAGTAATGTTTGAATGACATGTTATGTGCTTTTAATTTACAGGGGCGAGTAAGACTATGAAGCTGTTTGAAATAATTTACAGATGTAAGTGAGACTGTGTAGCTGTTTGTTTCAAGTTTAAATTAATAACTTGAATGAATTGCTGTTTGATACAAATTTAAATTAATGTTTAATTGAGTAGCTGTTTGATTCAAGTAAAAAATATAGTTTTATTGAGTTGCTGTTTGATTCAAATTTGAATTAATATTTAATTGATTTGCTATTTGATTTAATTTACAGTTGCGATTGAGAGAGTGTAGCTATCTGTTTCAGAAAAAAAAAAGTTTGAATGACATGTTGTTTGATTCAGTTTAAAAAAAGTTGCTGTTTGTGGCAGTTGAAAAGAAGTTTAATTGAATTGGTGTGTGTTTTAATTTTTAAAAAAGTGATTGACAAACTGTTTGTGTAAACATTCATTCGCGATCTCTAAAAAGCCCTAAAATAGTTGAGTAGGTCATGATGGATCCCCCCGGCGACAACCTGTGTACTTGCAACGGTTGCATCCACAAAACTTGGCTCAGCCAGTATCAATTACTGAGGTTTTTTTTTTAATTACTATCATTCGCGATCAAGAAAATACATAGCGCATTCGTTTCTGTCATGACCGGTTCGGCCGGCAGCGGATCCAATTACATATGCTGTTGCTTTTGCGGATATTGGTCCTGCCAGATTAAAGAGTTGAGGTAATTTATAAAAAAAAGTGATGGCGTTCATCAAAACATTAAAATCTAGCTTGTTAAATTCACGGTTATGGTGTACCTTCATAGTGATTGCGTAAATGAAGAAAACTGTGTATTTAATTAATGAATTTAATATAAAAATGAATTTTTAATGGTACATGTTTTTTTTTTTTTTTTTTTTTTTTAAGTACATGTGAAAACCTGTATTATTAATAGTTAACATTACAAAAAAAATGTTAATAATTATTAAATATTGTTTTCAAAATAAAAAAAAATTATGCATCATGACTCATGTGTGTTTAAACAGAGACAAGATAAAGACAAAAATTATTATTTTTTTTTGGTAGTGCGAAAGAAAATTTTAGCAGTAGTTACTTTTGGCACCTGAATAATACCACAGGAGACAAATGGGGTCTTTTACATTATATTCCAGTTTCGGTTTGGATACGCTGAATTAGTAGCACCTCCGAAAGATGTACTCAAAACCAAATTGTATATCATCCGAGCCTTTGTTTTACTTTTATATTTCCATAAAACAAACCCTAAAACTCCAATTAATTAAATAGATCCCATAATGGTAAACGCTTGTATTTCCTGTTTTTTACTCATTGTCTTAAACACAAATACAACATGTAAAAAAAATGTTCCACATTAGGTTGGGAAAAGTAGGACAAAAGGATAAGGAAAAAATCACAACTTGTAAAAAAAAAAAAGTTACAAAAAAGGATTTACACTTGAATAAATTCCAATTTATTCTTGTTTGTTGTTCTGGATAAGACTACGTTAATTTCATCTAGCATACATCCCTTAATTTCATCTAGCATACATCCCGTCAAATCTGCATAAATGTCATTATCAACTGTTAATCCTATACTGCTTTGAACTGTATTTCCATATATCATTTGATGCGGGAAATAAAATAAAAAGAGTTTACTGTTTTTAGTAGCTTCTCATGCGTGTTGAAAGGCAAATTTATCTATCGTATAGAGATTCCTCTTTAAGAAACATTTTGGTATCAGAAAGAGATTGTTTTTTCCTCGTCACATGTGAAATTTTCGTTTCCAACATGTCCCAAATAATATAAAACTTCACCGATGCATATTCCATGACCATGAATTAAACTGTGGTAGGGAACACCAACGATTAGGGGCAAGTAGGTGGGTTCGAGGCTTTCATTCTTCTCTGTTACCAACGATTTTTATCGTTTGAAAAGAAAATCGGAGTGAACCGGGGACGATTTTTGAAAATACTCTGTTTGTCCATCTCAGTCTCCTCAAGCCGGCACCTACATTTCTTTACAAACTTTTTTATTTGAGCGAGAACAGCAATCGACACATTTAAATTAAAATAGCGTGATTCCATGTTTGTAAAAGCAAAGTAAAGGAATCCAGGAAACTTTACCAAGTTTTCCTGTACCCAGTTCATAATCTCTTTTGCATTGAGTACCAAACATGAAGCCGTTTTGAATCTCGCCTCAATCACAGTTGCCAACAAATCTACCAGATACTCACAATCCAGAGTGAAACAACTCATGTTACGATTGTGTACGCCGAAATGACGTGTAAGTAGTTTCTTCCAATTCGGAGTGGTATTTGAAGTTGTCAGAAATTCCTGGTATATCTTATCAATGTTCCTAAACTGTGTGGTTAGGAAAAAATTATCACTGCATAGTTCACGAATAAGGGATATGTCATTGGGTTTGTCTGTCACAAACAGCTTTAGCTGATATTGATCGCCACAAAATACAATCAATAGTTTACTAAAAGAGTGCTTCACCATTTGAAAAAATTCAACTATAAAATTTGGTAGACATGCGTTGATCATACTGTATTCGTCAACAAATAAAACAATGGGTGCATCGAAGCAAATTGAATAGTCGTTGTTGCATTCCACAAAAAACGAAGCCATATTGTATCCGAGATCGCAAAACTTGCTCAATTCTTGTACCACTGTAGATTTCTTGTCAATATCAATAAGTGGCAAGAGCTGCATGAATTTAAAATATTCATAGTAACTAAATTTAGTCAACCGAATTAGGAGACTTGATAGCGTCAAACGATTTGCTATTTTCATTTGTCTACAAATTTTTCGCAAATAGAATGTGTTGAGTGGTCGTGTAAAAAACTCTGTATTTTTTCTTCGAGAAAAAAATGCAATAATGTAGATTTCCCACTACCGGCAGGACCATTTAACGTTATGTATTTAAATGTAGTCTACTCACCATCATTCTCGTCGAGCCATGTTGAAGTTAGTTAAGGTGTCGGAATGGCGGTAGAGACCTGTCACACTTTCGGGCTAGCCATTTGACATTTGTCTAGTGTGCAGGAGGCTGGCAACAAGTGTCAAGGAGTTGCTCAATAAGGATATTGTTTATGTGAGGAGAGGTGACTGTAGTTTTGTAATCTCGGTGGAGATAATTACCCAGGGCGCCAGATATTGTCAGGTTGACAATATCGCGAGGTCGGAGGGCAGCTGTGAACTCGTTCCTCTGGTTCGTTCGGCCGATGACTACGGAAAATCCTCCAAGTCCAGTTGTTGTCTCCTCATAGAATAAAAATTAATAATAACTGAATTACTACCTTACTTGTTAGGTTGTGCGAAGTCTGGTCTGCCCTCACGCCCATATGAAGCACTGTTACTTATTATGCTGACTTGTGACCATTTCAATAATACTTGCACAGGAAGTTACACTTTGTGAAAATTGGGGGAGAAGTCTCGTACCTTAAATGCTTTGTGGTGACTGGAAATAAAACGCATGTTCTAACTCGTCACTGCTGCGATTTATTCAGTACATGATTACCTTCCCATCGGGGAAAGCTTACATTCGGTGCTGCTTACAAACCCATCAGCTGGGGTTAATACTGTGCAAAAATCATGTGGTCACATTAGCTAATTTAAGTATAATTTAAGCCTACCCAGGCGATGCAAGCACAGGGTAGGTGGGAGGGGCTGTGGTATCTCGGGTAGCTGAAATATGAAAAAGTTTCCAGTATGCTAAAGTAACTATTGCTGTGAAATGATTAGTCCAACATGGTGATGGTTGCCCGAGCATGGGAAACACGAGCTCCGATGTGACATGGCACACCCCTCGCAAAGATGAACGACTACTGACTTTCTATGTGCGGCGTGGCAGCCAGCTTGGCAGGCTGGCACCTCGTGCTGCACTAATTCCTTACACACAACATTTGCAAATCGGACATGTACCCTGCATCTCATTTGTTACATATTGCTGCTAAAATTAAGCCTGTAGATACTATTCACTATACCAAAACATTGCACTGCGGGGATGATGTGGAGATGAAAGACACGTGAATGAACATTACAGAAAATTACAAAAAGATACTTCGAAAACACTGGGGGCTTTAGGGCTGCGAAGGCAGGCGTCTTAATTAGTTGTGTCCCCTTGCGTGAACTTACCTTGCCTTTTTAATGAAAAATTAAATAATATTACTTTCGCAGGGTCTGTTTTCGGATTCGTGAACCATGCACACATGGTCGCACTTATTCTGTTTTGCACCTGCTTTGTTCTTGCGACACAGCACTGCACATGCGCTCGTAGAGCATGTATGCATTCTCTGTTATGGAACCTGGTGCAGCGGACAAACGGGTTATGGTGAAAGATGTCACATGAGCATATCAAATGCCCCCCCCCCCTCGCTGCTATTTGTAGCTGCACATGTCACTTATGAAATACATCTCCTTGTGTTTGTCTGATGTGGACGTATCACCTATGGGCTTCTTCCGCCCCCTACGTTCTGGAACTGCTTGCATCTGCCATTTTTCTGCATGTTTTTGCCATCGATGTGGTGCTTCCCTGCTCATTCACTTGCGGCATGCCGCAGGTTGCCGGCATCGGCGTACTGAGTGACGAACCTCGTATGAATCGCACGATCATCGAGCATTGCTGCCACTGTGGGTGTCCTTGTACCCAACCCCACGCTGCTGCCGGTAGCTAGGCGGATTAGCGACTACTGGGGAGTTGGAGTCACCTTCAGGTAATTAATCAGCTGGTTTTGGCACCATTGTATATTCGGTCATAATGTCCTCCTGAACGATCGGCATCCCATTGACAGGTGTCGCATCGTCTCCTGAAGGACCCACTCCCAGACGTGTCACCATTGGTTGCAGTTCCGGATCTCTTCGGGGTGCGCTGGTAGCCGCTGCGCCATCGAACTCCGCAGAGCCGGCTGTTGGATGCACTCTGAGTAGCGCCACTGCACTGGACGACATCGTGTCTTGGGCACTCACTACTGGTGGTTCTGGGGCAGGTATTGACCCATCTTCCATACTTGATCTCCTCCCCTGGAGCTAGTACTTGATGGTGCCGTTGTGAGCCTCCAGGTTTCGTGCGTCTCCTCCATGCTGTGCGTGAATCTCCCTCTTGCTTGCTGCGTGCATCTCCTCTCTTGCCTGTTGCATGCTGTTTTAGCAGATGTTGAGGTGGCATTGGTTCTTGCTGCAATGTGCCCTCCACCATCTGGGCCGATGCCATCCTGACACCTTGGGGATGTGGCTTCGTCCGCTGTCGGCGACATGCTGGCTCTTGGTTGGGGAGTCTCCTGTGGGAGATACTGCCCCACTCTCCTACTCTCTCCCTTGCTCAGCAGGCTCGGCCAGTGTTGCGCCATCGTGGGTGATATCGTCACCGGCCTCGTCGCCGCGAACATCTCCGGGTGAATATTGTATGGCTTCTTGGTGATACTTGCTCGTCCTTCTTCCCACACGTACCAAGTAGGTGGTTGGCCCTTGCCCTTTCTCCTCACTTGCTTATTATTTACATGCTGAATCTCCCATTCACTTGCATTCTATAGATGTTACACTGCCTTTGGCTTGCTTGTTTTACATGTACAGTACCTCCTCTGCTTGCTTGCGTTGTATATACAGTGCCTCCTCTACTTGCTTTGATAGTGATATGGGTAATGACTCGCTGTCTGTAACTCTTGTGGTCTGACTCTCTTGCCGCACTATACATCACAACTGTGTGGATCATTGGTGAAGGAGGGAATTGATACCCACCGATTACCTCTGCTCACATGAAAAATGGCATAGTGTGCGGAGGGGAGTTATAAGCCCACCAATTAATTCCGCATGCACGATGGTGGTGATGGTGTTACTTACAGAGGGCGAATTGCCGACCAACTGATTAACTCTACTTGTATGACGATGAAGTGCGCGATCAGTCGGAGGTACGATGCTGACGACGGGACAAGCATGGAAGACAGTGCTGCAAAAATAAAAGACGTGATGAATGATGAATATATGACATGAACTCCCTCTGACTTGCATTGATATGTACAACGAACTTCCTCCTTTCTTAATTTGGTTAAATTGAAATGACCTCCTGTCTTTCTTGCAGTGACATATAAAGCGGACACCCTTCTTACTTGCAGTGATATATACAGCGAACTCCATTCATACTTACAGTCATATATACAGCGAACTCCTTCCTACATGCAGTGATATATAGAGGGAACTCCCTTCTTACTTGCAGTGATATATACAGAGAAATCCTTTCTTACTTGCAGTGCTATATAAAGCGAATACATTCTTACTTGCAGTGATATGTTGAGCGAACTCCCTTCTTACTTGCTTTGATATATGCAGTGAATTTTCTTCTTTCTTGCAGTGCTATATACAGCGAAATCCCTTCTCACTTGCAGTGATATATACAGCGAACTCTTTTCTTACTTGCGGCGCTATAGCTTAATGAACTCCCTTTTTTCTTGCATGATATATACAGCAAGCTCCCTCCACTCTTGCATTGTTAACTGAAATAAACGCCTTACTTACTTGTGGTGATATATGTGTGAGTTTGCACAATGTTTACACTTCGGCATGTAGTTGTTAACTACGGGAAATGCCCTTCTTCATTGTTTACATTAAAACGAAAATAATTTTTATTTTGCCGTGGCTCGTCTTTTGTTTCCTCTGCTATTCTTGCTCTCCTGGCCGGCTAGGAGTTGTGTCGATTCCGTAGCTGGGCACGGGAAAAGTTGTGAGTGGTGTAGGTGCCGGAGAAGATGTGGGAAATATACAGGATATTTGTTGTTTGAATTACTGATGTTGGTTGGTAAGCATAAAATTGTGGTAGTTAAGGTGTCATAGGTGGGAGTGATAGAGTTAATAGGGTTAGGGTTGGCAGTTTTTGCGAGCACTGACTTATGAGTGCCAGATGATTGACAGCTGTCATGGGGGTCCCGCCCATAGGTGACGTTTGGTTGCAGACATCCTCGATCTTGCAGTGTATTTCCTTGGTTTGCGCTCCCTTTTTGTCTGTTTCTTCACTCTCGACGTGACATATCATGTTTACCGTGGTGAAGCAATCCCCATCCGTTTGCATTGCTTGCATATTGTTTACCGTGCTGTCTTCTGTCTGCACACTGAATCACCGGGCTGGTAGCCCATGATTGCTATTCTCAGATCGACCACACATGCGAAAAATTATTTTACCAGGCATGAATAAAACCTCCCCAATCGGGCCTCACTCCTGTTATATTTTCGTACAAGGCAATGTAAGTCAAACTGAGTTTTCCATATCGGGTGACAAAGAGTCTATTCAAATTTTTGTAAATAGAATGTGATGGATGATTCACAAACACTAACAATGTATGCATAAACTGAGAAGGAATAAACATTGTTATTTTTGTTTTTGTTTTAATTTCTGTTTTTTTTCTTTCAATCAGTTCGTTAATGTGACTCATCGTCAGGGACAAAATTTAGTTTTCTCGTCTACCTTTCTTGAACAGGAAATCCATTAAAAGCATAAATTCCACTTCCGATGAGTAGTGAGCATTCGAGTCATTTAGCAACTCTACAAATGCATTTCCCCGTAGTTTTATATTTTTTGCATTAATACAAGACAAGACTTTTGGACTTTGGTTGTAGATTGTTTTTTTTTTTTTCCTTCGACAGTGATGGGACTTCCGTCGCGGTTAACTTTGATGCTCGTCAATAAGCCGAAGTGATCATGGACATTTAAAAAGGTTTTTGGTAGGAGTGATCTAGACATTTCAGTTTACTCACCAACGTGCTGCAAACAGCGGTGCAGTATGCTCGAGTTTTTGACAATACCCGAAAATAAAATACGAAACTAAATCTTGATAAATCTGTCAAAGTACCACCATTTTTCATTAAATTCATGTACTTTAAATGCGACCTGATGCATCATTTGCATCCTCTTTCGTGAGCTTTGTTAAAATCAAGGATTCGAACTGATCAACATTCTTATCATACAATGGTTGTAAAAGCATACATTTTTTCAATCGATGAACAATGTTTTCAGGTAGACCATCATAGTATTGTTTAAAGAGTTCTTGAATTATTTTCACTAGCACAAAATGTTTCTCTGAGCAAATGTAGCCTAGCATCGTTTAGAGATGAAAAAAAATTTGCATATTTTTCAATCATTGTCTCTAATTATATCGTAATCTACAAAATAGACACATTTCTTCAGTTCTTTGTTTAGATTTTTTGTTTTTTATTTTTGTTGATTGTGATACATTTGTTTACCTGATTCGGGCACAAACTCCACAATTTTCCCAAAGAGTTGAAAATTGCCGATCAGTGTGTGTGTGTACGAATGACACATTAACTTGTGAAACATTATGAAATTATTCATCACTTGTTGTATAGTTTCTTCATACGTGGGTTTCCCCGCCGATAGAGATGAAATGTAGTCGATTCCCTCATCGTCATCATTGAAAATTCTGCTTCTGCAACACGAATGATCCAAATTCTTGTATATTAAATAGATTATAGGAATGGTATTTTACTGTATTTCATCGCCGATGTCGTTGGACTGTTTGGATTTTACAATTAAACTCGAAAAGATAGTCTCGTGACAAACACGTGTCCAGCGAATGGTGAATTGAGATATTTTTATTTGGATGAGAGTGAAGCAAGTGAGAGAACTACACAATAAATGCATAGCCCTGCCCACAACAATGTTCAATGCTAAATTCTGGTTGATAAAATAAGGCACGATTCAATATCTGCTCATTATATACTCTTCAACGATGACATAAGATTTTACACATGCTTTTATTTTACTCGCAAAATATTTTTTTTTTTAATAGTCGAAAAATTGTTACAGATGCTGTTTAGAATGTTTTGCGAATTGTTGTGTGAGAAACATCCCACAAATTAGTCAATAAGGCCTTTGGCAAATTAAACATGATTGAAATAAACCTAGTCAAATCATTGGAAATTTCACCATATAATTTTCTCGTTTCATAATCAAACACTCTTTGCGAGCATCTTGCGAAAAACCAAACAGAGTGTCCAAAGTCGGTGAATTGTTGGATTCGAATGAAGCTGCATTGACAAAGGTTGCAATTTTTAAATTACCAATAGACAGAATTTACATGCAATTTGGGATGATCTATATGTTTCTTTTTCATATGTTAGTCATTTACTTATAATTATATTGGTCAATATTTTCAAAATGGTAAGGTATACCAATAATAATAAGACTTGAAAAAGAATGTTTCCTATTCCACTTCACAGCATTATCTGAGTCAAGGGATTAGAAAATAAAAGGTTTGGAAAAAAAAAAAAAAAAAAAAAAGGTATGAAATTGTAGGGATGCTTTTGTAAAGTGTTCTAATTTCATTATTTTATGCAACACGATTAATAAAACTATACAAAATATAAATTATGTAAAAAAAAGTGCCGATATGTTACAGACTTTGCAACAAATGCTTAAATTTTTTTATAATTTGGTAAACAATTTGAATAATTTCGAAATTAGACATACAACCTTGTTTTAATTAAACTATATAGCTGCAATTTACTCACTAATTGCATATATTTGCTCGTAAATGGTAACAGTGGAAAATTGGAGAAAAAAGAATGTGAAAAAACAACTGTAATTTCAGGGAAGCTATTAATTTTTTTTTATCCACACTCTTCTCCCAATAATCATATGTGGGATCTTTAGATTAAGATATAAAAATGATGCATATCAGGCAAATTAATATCGTGTCTCCTTGGTATGGCACGGGTAAATTTCAACTTACGAGGGAAAATGTGTTTGATGAGAAACTTGTTTGATTTATGAACAAATATGAAAAGCTCAAAAATGAAAACCAACGAGGTGAATAAGTGAAAAAAATAAGGAGAGGACACCTAAATACTTTTTTACCATTTACTTCATTATTAGATCATTTACAAACAACATAATACAATTGACTTTTAGAAAAACATTTCATTTTTTTTTTCAAATGTGATAGTGGACTTTATGTCTGCATTCGCCTTTATGGAAATTGATTTTGTTTTCACTTCGACAGTCATTGTTGCAATCTTGTCAGCTACACGAGGAACAAACCTTTGGAATTGGAACTGCAAACATTTTGTTTAATATTTTCTTTTAAGTCCAAGACAATTTTTGAATACCAATTACCTGTATAGGGAGCTATGGATCGACATTTCTTGACCCCCGCCCCTCTCTCTCTCACCCCACTTTCAACAACCAATCAGAGTACACCATTTCCCCTCCCACACTTCCTCCTCATTAGTTTGCATATATGGCAGAGAAATCTGAATAAAAAGTCAGTCAATAGTGAGAGAGATGGACAGAGAAACGTCAACCTTCCTCCACTCCAGAGGGAAAGGAATTAAGCAAGTTTAATAATAGTAAATATACCTTATAAAATAATGATATTTTATAATATATATAATATATATCTTATATTTTTCATAATATATTACAGAAGATATATTTTACTATTATTATACTTGCCTTATTCATTTTGCTCTGGAGTGAAGGGAGGTTGATGTTTCTCTGTCCATCTCTTGCCATCGACTAACATCATTTTTCCAGATTCTGTACCCATATAGGCAAACTGAATTGAGGGGGACAATGTACTCTGATGGGTTGTTGAAAATTGTTGTGGGGTGATGTCGATTGCAACACACACCTTCAAGTTTTCTGAGAATAGCACCAAAGCAATTACAACACACACCTGCAAGTTTTTCTCGGAATAGCACCAAAGCGAATGTATTTCACACTTATAGGTTTTCTCAGAACTGCACCGATGTGATTACAACACACATTTGTAGGTTTTCTCGGAACTACACCGATGTGATTACAACACACATTTGTAGGTTTTCTCGGAACTACACTGATGTGATTACAAAACACATTTGTAGGTTTTCTCGGAACTACACTGATGTGATTACAAAACACTGTGATTGCAATATACAAATGCAAGTATTCTCAGAACTGCGTAAAAGCAATTACATTTATCAAAATAAATTTATCATAATAGGTAACCACTATAGGTCTGAAACATACCCTTACATCATAATTTGTATCGTCTGCAAGTTCAAAAGTTATATAATCAAACAAAAATACATTTATACCCAACAGTTTTCCAATGAGTTTGCAAGTCGAGAGATTGACAGTAAGATTTACAGTCCAGTAATTCCAAAATGTCTTTCAATGTGTTCGCTCAGAGCCAAGGCTAATTTGCCACTTTCGAAAATAAAAGGTTGTGTATATGGAAGAATTAATAATTGCATGATGCGGTCTCCTTTATTGGCGATCAATTCATTTGGCACATTTTCCAGATGCAGACATGTAGTTCTCCTTGATAATTGGGATTGCACACTTCGGCATAAATTTAAAGCCATTGTTTTTCAGTCGATGTACGAGGAATCATGTACCTAAAATAACCAGTGGGATACACTAACCTAAGATCCAGGGGTAGTGCATGTCGATCTACCAGAGCTAATGTGCTATCTGTGATGGCGTACAAATCACAAGCAACTGATTCCAGAGTTGAATATTTTGCAGCTCTTGCTTCTGGATGAATTTTCTTGTAAAAGAGAAGAGGACCATTGTAAGGTAATGCATGGTTTGGTAGTTTATCCATACTGAATAACATTAGTTACTGGACTTATTATATATTCAAATTTCTAGTCTTGCTTCTTTTGTTTTTCTCCATTACCTTTTTTTATTTGTTTCGACTCATTTACTTTTTTATTTGTGTTAGTTGACCAACATTTACTCATTTTTGTAAAACAAATTATGATCTGGATTCGTGAAAATTTCATAAATACAAGCATCGACAAAATTGATCAACTCTGTCTGTGTCCGTGATACCAATACCATCATATCGATCGAGGAAGAACACACTTGTGTTGCCCATAAAATCAAATTCGCAACATCGACTGTTGAAATGATTATGCTCGATCTTAGTTTATCTGTTATGATGTTGATGATGTTGATACTTCTGCCTATGCCATAGTTCGCCCTCAATTTCCACAAAAAAAAAGCCATTTCTTTGCTCCATTTTCTCTGGTTTTGTAACTGACAATTTGACGCCGTATGAAATACCAACCAGTAACGACTCGATTTATCAAATGGCCCACTAGCTTTTTTGTTTTCATTTTTGAATGTGGTAATTCAAAATATCGATTTGAATGGATATTTTATCTCCTGTTTGCTATTAAAATGGTGCACACCATTACGATTCAGCTTACATGGAGCTTTGGGATGTGGTAAAATTAATGGATCCAACATTTCGACCAACATTCTGTTGTTGGCGTGTAAAATGTTGACAATCTTGTATTCTCATTCCTGAGCATATTGACGTTTCTGTTCTACTTTGTTTTCACTCTTGAGTGCGAGTAATCATTCCTGTTCTGCTTTTAATGTTCCTGTTTGGCCTTTTTTCCTTATTATAAAGGCATGCGTTGAAAAATAAAAATATATATTCTTAAAAAAAATTTTACTTTTTGATTTGAAAAAATATATTTTATTGTCATCTTAAGGTTGTGTGACATCTTAACCTAAATCTAGGGATATACGATTAATCCTATGAATAAGTGTGGCGTCATAACCTAAGTCAACAAATGAGAGTGATGTAATGACACCTTAAGGCATTGAAGAGGTGTGGTAACATAACCTAAGTCGACGAACGAGTGCGATGTCATAACCAAAGGTTGCATGCAGCCTTCATGTGATATCATAACCCAAGTCGACAAACAAATGTGACATCATAACCTAAGTCGATGAAACAAGGCGAGAATAATTTATGCTGATTAGTCAGTCGAAAATTGCAATTAAAAAACAATTGAGCAATATTTGAAGTTTTTTATCTGTTACTAATGTATGGGACAAATTTAAAAAATATTTATATAGTGTAGCTGACTCAATCACACTTTGTCGCCGAAATTAAAGAAAGGGACAATCTATCAGAATGGTGAACCAAGACATTCACACCTCACAATTGATGCATTCACACCCAGCCATTGATACAGTCACACCCAGTCTTCGACACATTCACACCCACCCATCGACACATTCACACCCCCCCCCCCCCCCCCGCCCATCGACACATTTATATAAATCAGATTGCACTGTTTCAATTTCCCTTCCCTTCCAAACCTTTCAGTTCCCCTATACAAGAGCAAAATCTGAAAAAAAAAAAAAAAATTATAACCAGACATACACAGACAAGTCCATTTTTCTTGGAACCAAACAGACTTCTAAAATTGAAATGGGGATATGAAATGGGGTAATCTTATTGTTTGTTGAATAAAGTGGTAGGGGGAATCAACAACCAACTAGAGTCCACTACTTCCTTTCCCTCCCTTCCCCTTTTGAAAGTTTGCCTATATGGTATAGAAATCCGAAAAAAAGACCAGTGGATGGCAAGAGCTGGACAAAGAAACATCAACCATCCTCCACTCCAGAGCAAAAGGAACAAGACAAGTATAATAATAAAAATAGTAAATATAGCTTATAAAATATTAATATTCTATAAAGTATGTTTATAATAATAAGGTATATTTATTAATTAACTTACCTTTTTGTTCTTCCTTTATTTCACTTCTGTTCTAGAGAGGAGGAAGGTTGATGTTTATCTGTCTAGCTCACGCACAACGACTGACGTCTTTTTTCAAGATTACTCCGCCATATACGCAAACTATGAGGAGGGTAAGGGAGGGGAAATGAGATTCTGCAATTTGATTGGTTGTTGAAATTAGAAGTCGGGGGAATGTCGTTGATGACACACTCTGACAAAATTTTGTGTAGCTAAACAATACAAGATGCCTTTTCTTCAATATTTTTTCTATGTAATGCACATGTACATTTGTTTATTTATAATGCAAAATAATTTTGTAACAAATGTCAAATTCCAATCATCATTGTAGTCTCCATCAAGACCATCATTATTATTGTTGATAGTACCAACATTCCCATAATAACCATTCTGATGTTGCCACCGTCACCATCATTGTTGGTTTCCTCACCATAACAACCAAGTGACTTTGTGAAGAATGATGATTGTAGGGCACTTGAATGTTTTCTCTACTTATAAAAAACCAAGGAATGATCAAAAACATTTCTTTGCTACTGCAAAACTAAAAAAAAAACTAAAGTATAAATACCCAAACTCAGATTCTTATTATACCGAGTTCGAGTAGTCTGATGACGATTTGCACTGCCGAATACTGTCTGGGTGTTATATAATCAAATAAGTAATCAATTTCACTTCTGTTGGTATTTAGTACTTTTAACAGAGTCGAGGGTTTAAGGTTGTTTTTTTTTTTTTTTGTCAAAACTTTGTCTCTTGCATTTATCATCAGTTCCCTCTACTCGAGTCATGTTGGTTTTATTGGATTTTGCTTTCATGAGTAGAATTTCTAGTTTCCCATTATAATTCACCATCATTTTGTTGTAGGGTAAAATTAGCAAATATGTAGCATCTCCCATCTCAGTACATTTGACACAATATCGTCCAAAAGAAAAACTGTGTATAAATTCCATCAATTCTGGAAACATTATAATTTTTTTTATTTCTCTTATCATATATTAAATCAATATAATTGAAAATGATGTCCGTGGTTTTTTTTCATTCGCTGATGAATGTTTTAGTGTCGCAGATGTTGAAAAAAAAGATAAACTATATAAGGTGATTGCAAACTTAAATAAAATAAACATCAAATGCATTTTACGTTATTATTGCATGTTTAAAAAGAAATTTCATGTGAAAATTACCTACTTGGTGGACTTTTTGGAATTATTTCTTAAACTGAAGATATGCCATTATGGAAACATAACCCTGAGATAGGAAGAGGGTAATGATGCCAATACCAGACACTTTTCATCAAAACCATCCATTCGTATCACAGGTCGATTCACAAAACTATTTGAGTGAATGAATCTAATCAGAGGGAATGAGAATGGAAATATGAGGCAACATCAACTTTGCCTCACACAGTTCTTGAAGCAATCTTGAGAATGCCTTAACTTAGCCTCAAGATTATGCTGTAATAAATTGACAATTTACGGGATAATCTTGAGGCAAAGTTGATGCAAATTTTCAAGCTTGCTTCAAGATTACGCCAACATTTTTGCTTCATTACCCTCAACTTTGTGCACTTTTTTGTATAAAATTTTTTTCCGAGTCATAAGAGAGTCTCACTAGATGGATTTAAAAAAAGGAAAAATAAAAAACCAACAAAATAAAGTATATAGGCCTTTTTTATCAGGCGAAATACACATGGAATAAAAAATAAAAATACAAAAATTGAGTATATAAGTTTTTATTTCTTAGTTAAACCCCCCTCCCCCCCCCCACACAATCACACACACCACACACACACACACACAATAAAATGAAGTACCAAGTGTTGGACATTACTCTGGAATGAGCACAAATACAAACTGGCCAATTGTTAGCACAAAAACAAATGAGGTGTATACTCAACAGTTGGTGTTTTAGGAAAAATTTAAAATATCGTGCTATAGTCGAGGTGCAAAACAATATTGGCATTTGCATTGTATAAACAAAATTTACATATATTTACTGCTGGTCAAACCACTGTGCCATGGAACAATTAAAAAACAATTCCAACGATCGATGCTGTTTTGTTATTCCCAACTTGAAAATGCACCCTCGATGTCCTTCCCGTTCCCTGTCATTTTCCCGAATACCCATCACTGCAGTTAATGTTTAAAATAGGGCCGGATACGAACACATTGATTTTATCCACACAACACAATAGGAATAAACAACTACAACCGGCCAATGAAAAGAAAAAATCTTTCCAAAAAATGGCAAAATAGTGCGTCGAAGTGTAAAAATGTTTATTCATAAAAAAAAAAAAGAATATATTTGGTAAAGTTCCTTTCGAAGAAAGTATAATTTCTGTTAAACATTCGCTAAAATATGAATATAGGACATACACTGTAGATTAAAATTGTATTTGGCGACATTTTTCTCAGGTGTTTTCTTTATGGATTTTATGGAAAACATTGAAGCCAAGAACAAATTTTGTTCGATTTTATACAAAGGGTTTATAAAATAGAAAAAATTACACCAAAAAATATACATGAAAATATAAAGATGTTGCAAATTTGGCCAAGAAGGTGAAAGATGGGTATTTTACTGATTGTATTGTTGCGAGAAATACACTACAAGTTTTTTAACTGCACCTTCAATTTTCGATAACCTTTAAATCTGTTCCCAGTTGGCTCGAGGGGATAAGACGTTACCCAGACAAAAATTTATTTACAACTATCCACTTTACGAAATTATTAATCTTCACACGTTGTTTTCCCAGAAGGGTAAATTGTGTAAGGTATGCATTGTCTTTTCGATAAGATTCGATCGCTATTCTTAGATTGTCACATACTTCACTGATAATTTTCTTTTCGCGAGCCAATTTAAGCAAATACATTCCAGCGAGATGAAGGGCTGCTTTTACTTGATCGTGGCAATACATTCGGTCTATGAATTCTTTGCAAAAGTGAATACTATAAAGTAATACTTTGGGGTAAATGGTTTTACTTTTTTTTTTGCTCAAATTTATGTAGAATTCGTCATTCAGTGGGGCTGTTTGGTTCCATGATGGCGATAAATTGCTTTCTTCTCTCGTGGAAAAATTGCATCTCATAGGGTAATGTAGCGACTTGTGGAACAAGGGTTAAATTCCCCTCGGGAAAAATGTTTATTTGAATTTAAGTCATCTGGTCGAATTCGACCGGCGTGTTTACCTCATTTATCCGAGTTGGATTGTTTCCGTTTCTGCTTCCCCCAGCCATCACATCTACATTGGAAGGGATTAGATCGTGGGATCGAAAGGAATTGAACATTAAATAATCAAGTTATGTTTGTTGATTACAGCACACAGCCAGGTTTTTAGAAGTCTGGAAGATTAAAATTGGGCGAAATATTTTGAATCGAAAATGGCAGAGTTAATGTATTTAAAAAAAAAAAAATTTACCTCAATAATTGAAACTGGCAGATCCAACTTTAGAGGATGCAACAGATGCAAGTACATCAGTCATCGCCGAGTGGACCCATAATTACCTACTGGACTATTTTAGGTGTATTTCCAGATTGCGAATAAAGGTTTACACAAACAACACGTCAATCACACTTTGTTTTTAAACCATAACAAATGTCATGTTAATCAAAATTTCTTTCAACTGAAACAAACAGCTACACTGTCTCACTCGCACCTGTAAATTAAATCAAACAGCAACACAATTAAACATTAATTAAAACTTGAATCACACAGCAACTCAATAAAACATTATTTTTAATTAAATGAAACAGCTACTTAATTAAAAATGTGTTTTTATCTGAAACAGATAGCTACTCAATTAAACATTAATTTAAACTTTAATCAAACAGATACTCAATGAAACATTAATTTTAATTTTAATCAAACAGCTACTCAATTAAAAAATAATTTCAACTTGAATCAAACATCAACTCAATTAAATATTACTTTAAACAGAATCAAACAGCAATTCAATTAAACATTTATTTAAACTTGAAACAAAAAGCTTCACTGTCTCATTTGCACCTGTAAATTAACTCAAACTACAACTCAATTAAACAATAGTTTTAATTTGAATCAAACAAGTCAATCAAACTTTAATTTAAACTTGAATTAAACAGCAACTCAATTAAACATTAATTTAAACATGAAACAAACAGCAAATAAATCACACATTACTTTTATACTGCAATGGTAACAGCAACTCAATAAACTTTTTTTAAAACTGCAACAGCAAATCAATCTCGCGTGTGCCTGCAAATTAAAAACAACCGTGACAAACAGATATCTGTCGAAATTGGGATAGCCTTCACCTCCATCTCCTCTGCGCCGATTACGATGGTGTATGTCACCAGCGTGAATCAGCAAAGCGTGCAGTCGTTCTCCGTACCCATGATTCTTTTTCCAGACGTACTCGGCCAGGTAGTCGATCCAAAATTTTTTCCATTGGCCAAAACAGGGAATGCTGTATCGCACAGAACACCCAATTCGCTCGATGTTTTGAGTGTGCACCCTCAACGTCTCCCTCCTCTTCATATTTAGCGTGTTTCGAGTGTTCACCATTCCGCTCTTTTCGCTGCACACAAATTCCCGCCTGTGATTCACCTGCATGTGATGGTAGTAATGAATGTCCAAGTTGCTGTAACCGCGTCAGCAGTCTGAAATTATAGTCGTGGTCGGTGCGATCCGCTCATGAATGATTTTGGTCAGGGTCGCAGCGTTCCTCTTTTCCACCAGCACCAGGAAGAATCGTCGATTTGAGAATGTCGTGATCGATGAGAAACGTGTTTATGTCCGGCGAGGAATGAATAACTTACCCGGCATTCAACAAAGGGTTTTTACATTCCGGGCTCAGCATTTTGCGGTTCTCGAGAGAAAATTTGCGGAAAAATGCTTGGATACGCGATATGGAAAAATTGATGCTGAATTTGGATACAGTAAACAGAACTTTGCTGGATACGCGAAACGGCACTAGAATACAAAGTAAAAAATTGGGATGGATACTTTATAGTACACGCTGAATGTTTGTATGGTTTTCCCATTTCGATACACAATACAGTACAATTACCGCTTATTATTATGAATGACTACTTCATTGTTTTCAAATCGAATACCTAGACCGGCACTTTCTACTCTGCTAATTGACAGGCGATTACATCGCAACTCAGGGACATACAACACATTTATCGATTTACAGTTCATTGTCTTGATAACACCCATCTATGTTGCAGTTAAAATTTCCCCTTCTTTGGCAACTTGAATCTTGATTAGTTCTTTTAGATCGATCATGCCACCATTCAAATGTTTTGCATCTCTTATTAGATGATCAGTTGTTCCGGAGTCTGCTACGAATTAAACAAGGTTACTCGTGTTTTTATTTTTACCCCTACTTCCAAGTTTACTAAACTTTTCGGTTACACAAGTGGTGTCGGACATAAAAGATAATGGCTGGCTACAGTATTAATACTGTTCCTAGTCCTCTTGTGCCGTGTTGGTCATAGAAACTAATTTCTCAGACGTTTTGTTTCTCATGAGACGTTCAGACTTCTTATGACCCATTTTCCATAGTTGTAACACTCAAACGGAAATGGTTACCTGATGTATCATAGAGTAACAAATGCTGTTAATGAGGTATCTTTCTCACTTATTTGTGTCTGTCCCTCCCTATTCATTTCTTCATCCAGTATTCTGGTTTTAACAAATTCAATTATCAAGTCATCAGCATGCATGGTTTCAATGGCAGTCACTACATTTCCATACGACTGTGGCATTGAAGTAGAAGGTGATATACTATTTCTGTATTGTAGGGTTTGGCACCTGCAGTCCTTAGTTCCCTGACTATATTGTCGAATTCCATAAAGTAATTGGTTAAACTAGAACTTTCTGAAAACTTCAAGGTTAGCAGTTTTTTGTGGGAACGAATTTGTGACGATGTGCTGGTTATTTTGAAATTATTTTTAGTGTTGTGTCTATTTCTCTTGCCTACTTGCAGTCCTTAAAATATTCCAAGTGCGTGTCTGCATGGCACTAGACGAGTGTTGACTTGGCCTTGGCATCTTTTCTTAACTAATAGTTTTCGTCTGGTCTATTTTCCTTTCTAATTAGCTTGATCAGATCTAATTCTGTAAGGGCAGTTATAATTCTATATGACCAGTTGTTGAAGTCGGTACCTTCAAATGGCGTTATTCCAAACCTGTTGACCACACCCGCTGGGTTTTTATGAATTCATCTTTTACACTCACTTGCGGTATTCTGGGCCCATAACCTGTTGTCAATGTTTGCTAATAAGATACTTATTAACAATGACACTAGAAATACGACTGATTCTAATAACCATAACAAAAATAATAAAGAACACACCAACCCTTGTGTCATGTTGATATATCACATCATAAATATGGCATAGACTAACTAACATGAAAAACACCCTTGTTAAAAAAACCAAGTTATGGTACAGTGTTGCCAAATAACAATCAGTGTATTAGCATACAAGAGACACACTCAGTGTGCAAAACACGTATTTTAGATTAGGACACAGAGAGTTAGACAGAACACTGTAAACAAGTCAATGTGGTTCGCAATTAGTTTTTTTTTCCAGTGAATATTTATGTACCATGTTTGCAAGTGTTTTCGGAATTATTTTGTCATCAGTGTATCATCTCCATGTCCATCCTCAGTTCGCATTATATAAAATTTCCAATAATGGGATTTTGTGTTGTCATACAGAAAGCAATTGGCCAGGCACCTACTCCCGTGCTGCCATTTTCGCAGTGGCGTCTTCGGCATTCAGCAGGATGGTGGCCGTACGGTCCTCCCCGGGCCTGCCTCATCTTTATCAACCATGTAACATGCAATAGTCAATTTTAATTACCAGAACATTTTATTTCATTTCATTTGTCCAGAGAGAGTACCGGCTCCCAACCTCGGTGTTTTGCATACACCAGGGATGTAAGACACTGTAATTATTTTGTGTAGCCACGTGCTATTTTTACCATTTAGGAGCTCGCCAAGCCTGGTGGGATTTATATAAATAGTGTGGAAATATTTGCCCCTGTTTATTTATTTCTGTATGCTTCCCGACCTTTTAACTGGAGATGAAAACTGAGAATATTCGTAAGGTATGTTTCGGGTGTGAGGAGGCCCAAACACCCGCTGGGAGTGAGCAATGCATCGAGGGAAGCTGACAGCCCTCGCTAGCCCAGATCTCAGGATTTTTAAAGAAAGAACTTTGCCATCATCAACATCAGCTGCAAGGATGCAGAAGATGGTGGTACAGGAGGTGCAGCCACTTTGGGTTATCGGCCGTGTGGTCATCATGTTAGCCGCTGAGCGGACAGTCGCCACCCCTCCCCCTGTCAAAACTTCCAATCAGAACCCACATCCGCTATACATAACCTCTCATTCCCTCCTAGACCAGCAGTGCCAACCCAATCATATTTTTGTTTGCTACCCGGTACTATCCACATCTCAAATTCCCCAGAACTTGCATTACCTAGGGAAGCGTAATTTCTCATGAAACCTTTGTCTGGCTTCATGCCTGCATCGGTAGGTCAAAGCAGACACCCCTGTAAGTTGACTTCATAGAGAAACATTTAATAAAACACAATGGAATAATGTGAAAAGTGTCGCATGTTTTATTCGAGTCGCCTTCTGGCATTTCAGTGTGCAGGCGCTTACCTTTCCTGCCAAAGTGTTTTGTATCATAAAGTGTTAATTTACAGTGTAATTGTCTTGCATCAAGTGTTTAGTGTCAACAGTATGTAAAAGTATTTACGGGTGTGTGGTCCGCCATAAGAGTCCACCGCGCAATACACAATTGAATCTGGAACATAACTGCGGAACACCATGCTGGAAGGATTGTCGCTTTCTGTCATTGGCACACGACCTGTGAGGTAACATAGTCAGCTCTCAACAACATTGTTGGTATTGTTGCTGTACAATATCTGGTGACTGGGTACTGTATAATTCCGAACCACCTTTTTCTTGGTAAATAATTTTACAGCTCCTGAAAACCTCAGTTAACCCAATCTCCCACCACCCCATGCCGTCAAATGTCACCCAACATTGTGGCATTATCCTTCCATGAATTGATTCTAACTTCTAACAACAACAGAAAATTTCCCGGATTTTTTCCAAATTTTCTGCAATTTTCAAATTCCTGCAAGAATTTCCCCTTTCGTTTTCATCACTACCTGCAACAAGGGAGCAACAGAGACATCACAGGACAACAATAGCCTTAGGTAGCCTTCCAGATGCCTGCAAGACACCGGGAACGTGCCTCATGACCAGCGGGAAAACAAGGAAATCTGGGAGCAGCTGCCATTATGGTACCAAGAGAGCAGGTCATGCTGCGATAAGGCCATTTTGGAATGACATGATGTCAGTCACCACACCTGTCGCAGCAGCAGAACAAAGGAGAAGTGTGAGTCGCACACGCCAACACCCTCCACCTGCGCCATGCCACACCGCATGGAGGAGGAGGCAGGATAAACGAAAGGAATGAGAAACGAAAAATGAATGTTCCTCCCTCCTGTACTCTCCATGCACTGCACATCAACTGAGTGTGCGCCATTCAATGACTCCTGTAACACGCAGAGCGGTGACAGCCACCATGTATCATCACCCACAATGTGCTGCACACTAGTAAACTTTCGCGATCTGTCTTTTGTGCTGCACATGTGTGTTTGTTGGTAAACAAACCATGGCTGGCTGGACTTATGACAGCGTGCCATCGCTCATGTGTCCGCAATTTTTGTGTCTGCTACCACAGGACCTAATAGCCAAATACAAACTGAGCACGTATTACTACCATGGTAACCACAAGATAAGTCTTACACTCAAACATGCTACAAACAATTGTGCCACGAGTAACCGCGAGTGTGCCACCGACAATATGGACAATTATGAATGCAAACCTTTACCAAATTTACAGGACTCACAACAGCTGAACTGGAATATTAATTATTGTGCATAGGACAGGGTATACTGCTCCTGAGTTGTGCCAAGTGCAATACAAAACATCATCGCGAGTGCATGAATCCGAATGAAGTCGAAACTGTACAAGGACTGAGCTTCGAGTGCAGACAGTACAATTGGGATGGATTCTTTAGCAAGCTACAGAATTTTAACATGTGTTGTCGCACGGGATGTGAAGGGGAAATACACTATTTGAAACAACAGTGCATCATATGTGGACTAACAGTACATCAGCGGTGCCAATCAGCGAAGCAGATGTTGACAGTGCAGGGAGCCCATTTCATCTGTCGGGACTGAATTGTCGAAAAGAATTTAAAAAATGGCATGTCACACGCCCATCGCGCACGGACTTACTGTCATCACAGCAAAGGTATGTGTTGGGAAATGAAGATGAGAAATCCTGCCAAGAAAACAAGGCTATGTTCAGGGAGTGCCGTGTCCTAGCAAGATGCAACCCAGCGAACCAATTGTACCTGCAAACAGATGCTAGCCAGGAATGGTTAGGTGCAGTGCTCTATCAAAATGGCGAGAGACGAGAGAGACAGGACACAAAGGGAAAATTATGTCAAATCAACTGGTAATATGACCTCAACGAACATGAGTGCTAAGTGGTATTCTGGGCAGTGAAGTAAAATCGACCTTATTTGGAGTATCGAAGGTTCACCTTGCCCATGGACAACAGGTATTTGCTGTGGTTACATACCATGCAGGAGGCTCGCAATAAGCTCACCTGTTCGGCGTAGCTCCTACAAGCTTACAATTTTTTTGTATAGCACGTACCCGGGTGGAAAAACAAACTCGCCAACACGTTATACTGAGCTCCAACTCAGGAAGTGATTGTGCACAATGAAGCTGAGTGGGAGGACATTATGCTGCCTGACACACAAGACTCGGTACGCGAAGTGCATGTAAGCAAAGAGAATGTTGTGACGAATGAAGTGGTAATATCGGACTTGTGCCAGAATGTGGCAAATGTACAAGCAGACTGCGCCTTTGTGCAAATGCTAAAAATATGTTGCACACAGGAATGTCGAAGGATGACGAGACATAAATGGCTGTGTAGAGACATGTTCACCGCGAGACACCACGACTTGGTGATTTTATGTACCACAGGCATGTAGGGAGAAAGTATTAGTATATGCACACGTGAATGCTATAGCAGGGCGCCCGGATGCCGAACAGACTGTGCGCAATGTGAAAACATATTGACGAAAACGGGTGCAAACGGTCTTGTAGGAGGGGAGCATTTGATACCTACCATGACCCTCTAGCCCATTTGCCTGCCGTCCAGCAAGTTTAGTGCAGCAGACACTGGACTATACCAGATGTTCATGCACACAAGGGCAGTTCGCACGGCGACTTCGAACAGCATTCCTACACAATCTATCAGTGCATGTATACAACCAAAGTGATGTGTGTGCTAAGGAAGGGAAAGTGCTGTGTATGAAAGGGCACTGTGGCCACACTGCCATGTATGCTTCACACACACTAATACATAAAAATAGCACCCGAGTGCTAAGTGTACAAAAGGTACGTAAAATCACAAAGTAATGTCACGCAAGGACATGCGGGCTTACGAAACACTGTAACACACTGACTTACAGCCCAAAAGGCTTTTGCCAAAAATTCGGTGTGCTCTGCACGTCTACAGAGTGCACATCCTAGCTGCGGTGATGGTGTGGTGCTCGGCTAGACAAATTTAAGGAAGGGGAACTTGGCACATATCACAATAGTAGCAGTGATGAGTCCAATGATGATGGGAGTGCGATGACTCCGCATCACTAGAAGCATCGTTACCAGTTCTGCTGGCAAATGCATTTTGCCTGCAAGTAATTGATGTTCCAACACACAGTACCAACAATATCCATTAGCACCACCCACCATCTAATCACCAACACAACAGGTATTCTCTGTGACCTTGTTTGTCCATCCCAGCAAGCTACACCGAATGGTGTAGTGGATCTGCAGGTAGCAGCGTTGCACATAAATCTTCCTTGGGGGGAAAGGGAAGTATGTGTGATGCTGGATGCACATCGTGTACCACTTGCTACCATTTGTTGGGCCATATTTTAGCGGCATCCCCAGTACACACCATGCCTGATGTCATTATAATACTTCATCAATAACCATCGTCACTAGTGGACTGATAACAAGCCTGTGCGCCAGCCATCGAGTGAGTCAGCTAATGGTGCAATTTTCATCCAACCATACGGGCAATACCACGATCGTCGTGTTGTTTTGATTCCACAAGGGGTGTCAGGGTAAATTCTATGCACGTAATGTGCAGTGTACAGGAAATGGAATTCAGGTAAAAATATCTCTAGAAGTAATATTAAAATACCGAAATATAATTAAAACAATGAAAACATATGTAAGGAGAAAAATATAAATATGTTTGCCAAAAAAATTGTGAATTTATTTCGTACTTTCTAGTATATAATATACTATCTACTGTTCCAATCTGTGTTCTACGCACAGACAGCCATAACATAAACAGTGGACGTATTCGACGTGTCTGGTCGTCCGGTGGTGATGTTAAGGTTAGTTTTTTGTTTACAAAGTTTGTTCTTAACGGTAAGATCAACTGTTGGTGGTTTTGTCACTTTGGAAAATTCTAGTGATTCAAAACAGATTGGTTTTGTGTTGCCTACACATAAGTATTGGAGTATTGGTGGCAGCAGGGTGCTGTCACGCCCGGGCGAGCAGAAAGGAGACAGGAACTGGGAGCACCCGGAGAAACCCCCTACACGTCGGTAATTGTTAAGAATTGCGTCTTTTCGGAAAAACAAAGTAGAAAAAATATTACCACAAAATGGTTTGTATTAACATTAATAATCACTGTGAATACAACTTTCATGGAGGTCCGCAATATTCGCAGTTCAGAGTACGAAACATGATGGTGGGGAGAATTATGTAGATCAGGGAAATTCTGGGGCCAAACATGTAAAATTTATGGAAAATATACATCAAACAGGTTGCTTAACAGTGGAAAATTCAACAACACCTAACCTAACTGCACGATAGGTGAATCAACAGTTTTTTGGGGGAAAGGGTATGCTTGTACTGAAAAAAAAACAATAGTAAATTACATTTAATTGTCGTTTAAGTTAAATGCATGAAGACCTAACTTAACCTAACTTCACGTGCTAGTAAAGACAGGAATAAACTGGTAATTCAATCATTTTGAAACAAGATATAATACTGTTTATTGTCCTTATTCGGATGCACTTTCATGGAATGGTACACACATCCCGTGTTGTGAAGTTAGGTGTAGTATTGTCAGCAGTAGGGGCCGGTGATATTAAATAATGGGTGTGTGTGTACACACACACACGCACGTGCGCACACACACACACACACACACACACACTGTCTCTCTCCCCCCCCCCCCCCCCCCCTTCTTTCTTCCTGGCACCATGATAGTGTAGCGACTAGAGCGCCCACCTCTCACTACGACAAACCGGGTTAAATTTTTGGTGGGATCACTCCAGATTTTAACAGGTGAGAATCGTTTATAGTTACCAAGCCTCTCCTTCATGTGGTCGTTGGTTCGAGCTCAACCGACTGCACTGAAAATGATAATTATTTTTTTGATAATTTTCTGCCCCAACTCCAGGCATATGTTGATGCAATTCTTAAAGAAACCCATTTCAGAATCTCTACTCATCTGAGTAAGATTAAACTGCTTGCATAAAAAAATTAGTATTATTATTTTGAAGTTATGCAATTTTTTGTTTATTTTACATACAAATAAAGTGCATGTTAACTACATGAAAATTGTACGTGTAATTTCTGCTGATGTAATGACTACGAACAAATGCTAGTAATTGCATTCACTCTATAATTGTTTTAGCTCGTCAAATATGTAAAAATATATGTGCGAACAGCATACAACACATAAAATTGTATTTATTGTAATAACAAATCTGAGAATATGAGAGGAACAGAAATAAAACCAAGTACATCCCACCTGTTACCGTTTTTGAAGCCCAAGCATTATGGCAGGTCGTCTGGGTTTGTAGGATGCTGAAACATGTGAGTTTTCGTGTTTTTTTATTTTCTCGCTTAAGTGTATGAGGTCCTTAAAATGGGAATTTGTCCGGGCTCTTACCTCTGCACTAAAAATCAGACATGGAAAACAAAACAAAGTGTTTGTTTGAGCACACTCACATAACCAGTTGTGTTCAATGTAAACGTCTTTGTTGAATACATGTTTTTGTGTCTTAGTTTCTGTGGTAATTTCTAAATGTGGTTGATCAGGGCCTAACAATTCAATAGATAATGTTTCCTCGAAAGTCAGTTTTCTGTTCACTAAAACTGATTGAATGGAATTCATTTCGAAGCTTGGAACCAACGCCTCTGAATCGTGCAGACTGCAAGTAGTGCTATGTACACAAATACGTTAGTGTTAGTTTCAAAATAAACTTACAGCATACCTCAGTAAAAGCCTGTCTTGTTCAGAGTACAGTGTCCAACAAAACAGAAAATGCACACGCACGCGTACTAATTGATTGAAAATTGTTGCTCTTCCACGTGATAAATTACACAAATTAATGTTAAGAACTTCTCGTCAGCTCAGCACAATGAACAAGGCTTTGTTTACTTTTGCTACAATAATTTTGTTTGTTGTTAATGCCATACTTTCAACTCTGCTGGCATCTAGCGGTGAGTTGCGGTGCTGAAATCTCGTTTCTTGGGTCAGTGCTGCTACCAAGCGGCAAACGTTGGTACCGCCTCAGTATGTTACAGATACAAAGGAAAGATACAGATACAGTGCTGTGAACTTGTCCAAGGTTAAAACTGCCATAAGGGATGATGTCACTTTGACGTGCGCATGCACAGATAATGTAAGATCGGAGCACAAATCTGCTGTGCACTTAACAGTGTTGCAACATCACAGATAACAGAATAATAATATCAGACGTTCGTGATTGATGCAACGAGCACTGATAACTGTGCTAGGGCCACAAAATATCCAGAAATTGTAAAAAATATTTGGCAGAAAACTGGGTGTGCATGTGCTCGTTAATACTGGCCGCTACTGGTTGTTAGGTCATCTTGCATGTAACGTGGCCAAATGACACAATTTAACTGGAGCCATTTATTCCTGTCCGTCCTTATTGTACTTTTTCTGACACGCAATAGCACATTATCACACACACTCCCCTCCTGTGATTCACCCATTGTCAAATCAGGTTTAGTTTGGTCAAGTCTTCTGCAGTTTGCAAAGAGCTCTTAATATGAGCAGAATGAACTGCAATCCCCATATATACATTCACAACTAATGATCAAACATATTGAAATGGCTGAACTAATCAGTGGTTTCTGTTAATATTTGTTAATGATTTTTGATTGAACGGTTAGTCAGGATGTACAGGGTGGTGAATGAAGAGGGAGGATGGGGAGGGCTACACTGCAAGCTAAGTAAGGGGGTGTTTAGGGGAAGAGGAAACAACAGTGAGAAGCTTCAGAGGGTGTGGAGGAGAACGGAGCAGGGTAGGCAGTCCATGCTTGTGAGGTCTGTGAGGGAGTGGAATGTGTTGAGGGAGGAATTGGTATCTGTGAGAGGGGTTGGTAAGTTCAGGAAGGGAGTGGAAAAGGAGTTGGTTGGGTGAAGGAGAGTTGAGAGAGCTTGCCACTGGGCGGTAGCCTAATTGCGAGTGTATGTATGTATGAAAATTCTCTGTTCTTAAAGTCACTACATCATTATACAACGTACCATAGCCATTCATTGAAGTAAGTAAAAGTGAAATCTTATATTTTTGTACTATTTCTACTGGACGTATTAAAATAAAGCATGCCTGAATTTCAACAAGGGAAGCCTTGCAAAAGCCAAAATACAATTTTCGTAGCTCTTTGACATTGCCTTCAAAACAGCAGTGATTCTTAATAATTACCACAAACGTACTGATGAACCAAATATTTGCTCTTTACTTCTGATGTACGCTGGTGAACCTTAGCGGCTCCAACGCTCATTAGCAGTAGCAGAATGCAGCCCATCGGACAATGTGGTGGCCGCGCAGGGGCTAGGATTCAACTAGAGGTCCTAGCGGTGGAGGGTGGGCTGCTAAACCACTGAGCCAGCTGAAGTATAACCAGAGAGCTTCTTTGACCCCTCCTCACTGTGTTGTACAACATCAAGTTTGAATATAAACCATTCACCGTTGCTCCACACTTTTCTGAAGCCCTGTGAAAATTCTTCTTCCAGATATTCCTCCACCTTGTGCAAACTAAGTTTAACTAAGAATAGAAAATTACACCTGAGGGACAACCCACCTAATTTGTGTGCACTCAGTTGTAATAATATTTTGCATGAGAACTATTTATTACTAGCCGCAGCAACACACGTATTTTCTCTGTTTTAATTCATATTTATTATAAATGAAATACTATAAAAGTTCTTCAAATTTTGCACAGCGAATGCTCAGGATAAAATACAGGTCAAGTTCGAATTTCAGCAAGATCATATTACACAATCATTACCTTTTACCTTAAAGACTAATTTTTAAATTACTTTTTCCCTATGTAAAGTGTTGTAATAATGCATAGAGAATATTGCATAGTGATATGAAGGTAATGAGATATCATTTTTCTTTACTTTAAATGTCTCGCTTCAATATTAAGTTAATTAAGTGGGGCCATGGTGGCTCAGTGGCTAGAGCGTTTTTATGTGGGGGCTCAGTGGATAGAACTGTATCCAATCTTGAGTTAATTTTACATAGTATTTTTTTCAGTCTTTGTATTATAACAAAAATTTCTAACATCGTAACTATTCTAGGCACGTGACCATTTTGAAAACACGGTCATGGGCTAACCCCTAGTATACTTATATATATCAAATCCGTTGTGCGTAACTAAACCGTATCATCACTGACAAACCACTGGACCAATTGAGACCATATTCACACAATATGTTATTGAGGTGGCGAGTAAGGTTTTTAGTTATATTTCTTTCCGATAGGTGGTGCTGGAGACTAACTTTCAATATTTATACGTCGATTTTGCTTATACTTGCAGGAAATGTTTGTTTATCTAAAAGAGAAAAATGCCACGATACCACGGTAAAAAAATTGGTTGACGTATCAGACGTAATAGAGAGGACGCATTGAGAAGGCAAAATAGAATATGAAAGAGGCGGAACAACATTTGCCAAGATCAGCTAGTTTGTAAATAAAATGTATGCAAAACTCCAATTTAATGAAACTAAGATACGTTTGTGTTAACAGAGGAATAAATTAATAATAATTATTATTTTATTTATTTTATTTTAGCTTTTACAACAGATTAGTGTGCCTCCCAACCGTTGTGGTACCATTTACAGGAGGCACAAGACAAAAAAAAACTTCGCATACCACGACCATATTTACATACATACACTCACAATTAGGCTACCGGCCGGGTGGTGGCGAGCTCTATCAACTCTCCTTCACCCAACCAACTCCTTTTCCACTCCCTTCCTGAATTTACTAACCCTCTCACAGATACCAATTCCTCCCTCAACACATTCCACTCCCTCACAGACCTCACAAGCATGGACTGCCTACCCCGCTCCGTTCTCCTCCACACCCTCTGAAGCTTCTCACTGTTGTTTCCTCTTCCCCTAAACACCCCCTTACTTAGCTTGCAGTGTAGCCCTCCCCATCCTCCCTCTTCATTCACCACCCTGTACATCCTGACTAACCATTCAACTTTCCTCCTGTTATTCAATGAGCTCCACACCCATTTCTTTCATCATCACTGATGGCCTATAGTTCCCTTCTTCCTCATCATCCTGCCCTTGCCTTCTCCACCTACCCTTCACCCATCTTGCTGCCTTTCTCTGCACCTTTTCCAGTTCTCGCACCTCCACCTCCACATACGGGTCCCATACTGCTGCAGCATATTCTAACATTGGCCGTACCATTGTGCCATACGCCTTCTCCTTCACCTCACAACTGACTCCATTCAGCACCCTTCCCAGCATACCCAGAGCCCTTCTTCCCTTTACCACCACCCTCTCTACCTGTTTTTTCCACCTGAGGTCTCCCTGCAGTACAATCCCTAGATACTTATATTCTGCTGCTTCTTCTATCTCTTGTCCCTCCCATCTGTACATGTCCCTGCTTATCATCTTCTTCCTTGTGAACCTCACTACCTTAGTTTTTCTTACATTTATCTTCATTTTATTTTTTCTGGTCCACAACCATATCTTATCAATGTCCGCCTGCAAATTTCGGCCCCCCTCTCCCACCTCAACATATACAACACAATCATCTGCAAACAATCTGATTTTTCCTCTAATCCCCAAACCCATGTCATTTACCATTATGGCAAATAACAAAGGACCCAGCACACTTCCCTGTGGTACCCCTTATGTAACCTCCTCTTCATACATACATACATACATAGACAAAAACACACAGGACATGGACTAACAAAAAAAAACACAAATACGAACAGTAACATACAAAAATAAATGCAATTGACAAATACTTGCGTACTGAGAAATTCACTTGATGTGTTACTGTTATGCACCACGTTGCGTACATGTCAACATGATAGCTGGCGGGCTTCTGGTGTTTTGCTTTGTGGCTGCTGCAGTTGCCAGCCTGATAACTAACATACTACCTAAACTAATTCACTTGATGTGTTACTGTTATGCACCACGTTGCGTACATGTCAACATGATAGCTGGCGGGCTACTGGTGTTTTGCTTTGTGGCTGCTGCAGTTGCCAGCCTGATAACTAACATACTACCTAAACTAATTCACTTGATGTGTTACTGTTATGCACCACATTGCGTACATGTCAACATGATAGCTGGCGGGCTTCTGGTGTTTTGCTTTGTGGCTGCTGCAGTTGCCAGCCTGATAACTAACATACTACCTAAACTAATTCTAGTTGAACACCATACACAACAGTTCCTCCCCATTTAAAATGTGACAAAATGGTCCAGCTTCTTTGGGGGCACACGCTGTTGTTACGAAGCTCTGCCCTGAATACATCCTTGAGCTTGACTCTCACAAAACCCTCGGAAGGGAGAAGATTCTCGGGAAACAGACGAGCCATTTGCCTCTTCTGAGTTTTCCGGAGCTACACACGGAGCCCCGGAAACTTCAACTCCACGTGGAGCTGTGGAATCCTCCCTGGTGTTCTGGTGTGTTGCAGCAGACGTCCCTCCATCTGTTATTTTAGAACATTGTGGGTCTCTACTGCTGTGAGCAATTCTGGGCCCGAACTGCTGTTACATTCTGGTTGCTATCTGTACCCTGCTGGAAACTGCTTCTTTGGCCTTCGAATCTGATACTGGTTGACAACTTCTCCGTTGCAGCTGGTCTACATGCCTTCTATGAGAATTACCCTGCTCATCTGTGACCTGGCGAATCAACTGTCTTTCCTCCCCACTGATCCAGCCAGGTATCCATTTGAAGCCACTCACGAATTTACGCAGCCATGCGGCCTCTCCCACACTGAAGTGTCGAGCCCCTGCTACCACTGCGCCTGCTACCTGAGTATCCTGGGAGGTGTGCCTGTCTGTACCTGGATGCAGTTTGGCCAGAACCGTCTGTAGTGGTCGCCCCATTAATAACTCTGCAGTAGTCTTCCTGGTATTATTTTCCCCTTGCCGTGGGGTTGTCCGCCAAGCTAATAACATGTGTGCTAACTGTGTCTGCCAGTCACCTTCAATCTCTTTTCTTAACTTCTGCTTCATTGCTTGTACAGTCCTTTCAGCCAACCTGTTGCTGGAAGGATGGTATGGGGGAGAAAAAACCATTTCTATACCACTATTCTTCACAAACCCTGCAATTTCTTGAGAGCGGATCGCAGTCCCACTGTCTGCTACAATGACGTCGGGCAGCCCATGGCAACTGAACATATCGTGCAGCTTCCTAATGACTGATATGGCCGACTGACTTCAGGCCATTTGGAAAAGGCATCAAAGACTATTAAAAAGGTTGAACCTTGAAATGGGCTGGCAAAATCAATGTGCAACTGCGACCATGGTTTATCTGGTTTTGGCCAGGCAACCTTCTTCACTTTTGGTTGGTTATGTTGGCTCTGCGGGCAAATGTTGCAATCCTTTACCACTTGCTCAATGGCCGTATCCATTTTTGGCCACCAGACATGGCTTCGGGCCACTGCTTTCATATGCACTACCCCATGCAGTAGATTCATTACCTCTGAATGCAGCTGGGATGGAATCACAACCCTGTTCCCCCACAACAAACACTCTTTATGTATAGACAGTTCCTGGCTGCGCACAAAATATGGTTGCATTTCCACAGCCACTTTGCTGGCCATCCACTTGCAGTGTAATGTAGAACCTTAGATAGTAATGTGTCTTTACCCGTCTGTGCTGCTATTTTACCTGGTTCTACCAACACCTCTGCTGACTCTTCCAACATGAGAATGTCACTAGGTGCTAGTACCTCAAATTCTGGCGCCTGGAGTGGAAGTCTGCTGAGAGCATCTGCATGTTGTATCTGGTGTCCTGGCCTGTATTCCAATTCAAAATCGTACATCCCCAACATGAGACTCCATCGCAATAACAGAGGATGGAGCAGCCGCAAGAGAGGTTTATGATCCGTTACTATCTTGAACTTCCTACCAATCACATATTGTTTGAAATTGCTTACTACAAAAACGACAGCCAGGGCTTCTTTGTCCACCTGCGCATAATTTCACTCGCTCTTCTGTAGTGTCGTAGAGTCAAATGCTATTGGGGCTTCCCTCCCATCACCCATGTCATGGGCCAGTATCGCTCCTACACCATACTCTGAGGCATCGCACATCAGAACTAGAGGTTTATTGAGGTCATAATGTGTCAGTGCCTGCTCTGGTTGCAGCAGCAGCTTGGCATTTTGAAAAGTCTTCCTGTGTTTTTCTGTCCAACGCCGTGGAGCATTTGCATCTAATAACCAATGAAGTGGCTCCAACACTTCTGCCTTGTTGTAAAGGAATCTTTCATAGAAATTTAACAGTCTAAGAAAGGCCTGGAGTTCCTTTTTGTTTATCGGTTCCAGTGCATCATGCACAGCATCCACCTTACTGGACAAAGGATGTTGATTATGTGGCCCAGGAACACCACAGAATTGACTCCAAACACACACTTGGCTATTTTCAATCGGAGTCCTGCCCGTTGCAGCCTTCTAGAACTTGACGCACCTGACTCCAGTGCTCTGCATCTTCTCCTCCTGATATCAGTATATCATCAAGCAATACTACAGTCCCTGGAATGCCAGTAGAGTATCCATCAACTTTTGGAATATTGCTGGACTACTGCTAACCCTGAATGGCAACCTCTTGACCTTGAAAAGCACTTTCACAGTATTCACTGTAAGCAGTTTGGCTGTTGCTTCATCCACTGCTACCTGCAAATATGTTTCCTCCAAATCGCGCTTGGTGAAAAGTTGCCCTCCCTCCAGTACTGCTAACGCCTCGTTAACCATGGGCAGTGGATACACACATGTGGTACATACACTGTTCCCTTATAATTCCCACGCAGCCGAATTTCGCCATCCTTTTTTAAGACGGGTATTGCAGGTGTTGCCCATTCTGAAAAATTTACAGGTTCATAAACTCCCCGCTGTACCAATCTCTCTATTTCCTGACTTACCTTGTCTCTGAATGCAAAAGGCACTGGCTGGCCCTTTTTAAACACAGAAATGCAGTCTTGCGGGACTTTAATGGTGACCCGTGGACCCACATATTTTCCCAGTTCACCAGCTTTGAACACTGCTGGGAACTTGGAACTCGCTAACAAGCCAGTCTACCAAATCTTCCCGAACTTTGTTTACCCCGATTAATTTTAATTCTAAGTGGCTCGAACCAGTCACGTCCCAAACAAACTTGGCCCACGTCCTTACAACAACTAAGTCCAGCAACACTGCCCTTAAGTTTTACTGCTACTTCCTTAACCCCCAACACTTCTGAATGTTCACTGGACCATGTGCGCAATACCACGTTCCCCTTTTTCAAAGGTGGCTCATTGGGACACAGAAACTTGTATGTGTGCCACCTGATAATTGAACGTCCCGCCCCAGTGTCAACTTCCATGCTCACCAGTTGTCCGTTCAACAGCACTTTGATAAACCATGACTTCCTATGTGCTTGCTCCTGCATACTATACAAATTATATTCTGAACCTACACAGTCCGTAACGTCCACCTCAAAATGCTGTACTTCCTGTGTGGCTCCAGTTTGTTTCAAGTCCCTCGCACTCAAACCTGCTTGCGGTTTTTGTTGTTGTTATGCATGTTTGCTCAAGGTGCCCTTTATTTTTGCAAAAACTGCACACTGTATTTGCGTGCCAGTATTTATCGATTGCATGGTTACCATTGCACCGCCAACATAACTGATTCCCTTCACTTATTTCCTTCCTTTGCCTGTCAACTGATAGACTGTTTGACTTTACCGATCCTCTCGCGTTCTCATTCCTCCCGACTGCATTGTTCATTTTGTGTACATTTTCCTCCACTAATGTACTGCCTCGTAAGTCTGTCATGTTCCTTCCTGTCGCTTCCATTGCCATAGCGATGTCCACGACCTCTTGCGAAGTCAATTTATCCTTAACGAGGAAAGTCTGTTATACAACTTTGTCCTCAACCCCACAAACCAGACGGTCTCATAACATGCAATCAAAATTTGGAAAATTGCAGTGTGTGCTTAGCCGTTGCAACTCTGCAATATACACAGCAACTGTTTCCCCTTCTATTTGATCGCGCTTCAGGAACTCAAAAGTTTCAACTATTTCGCTGGGCTTTGGGTGGAAGTGATTTGTTAACCTTGTGAACACTTCTGCCAGAGGTACTGCATCGGTAGATTTCAGTGACAATAATGAAGTCACCAGATCATACAACTCTGGGCCACATACTGTATAAAACACAGCCCGCTTAGCTTTGTCATCCTTGATGTTGTTTGCAATGCAATAGAATTGTAGACGTTCGCTATACAAGTTCCACGACTCCTTGTCTGCGGCAAACGCGCCTATAGCTCCAATTAGTGCCATTTTTGTGGATCCTGAACCACGTGCAATATTTTAAACCTCCTCGCCAGCTGTTATGTACCATATCATGTACATGTCGCCATGATGGCTGGACGGCTGCTAGTGTTTTGCTTTGTGGCTGCTGCTGTTGCCAACCTGACGACTAACATACTACCTAACCTAATTATAGGTCAACACCATACACAACAGTTACATTTTATATTACTATTTAAAATAAACTTAATTACATACACAAATTATAATGACAGAAGATAAATTATGACTTACAGGCTACAAAAATGATTGTAAAATTCTCTAAAAGCACATTTCTTCCCTAGGCATCGTAATTAGAGAAATATTTGTTAAAGTTCTTTGTACATCTGTTAACTAAATCTACGTTACAACTTTGGGAAACAGAAGCAGGCGAAATTTTGTGTGTATATAACTGTATTTTTAAATCAATTTTATTTTGAATTGCCGAGCAAGAACGGTGGCTCAAAAATGAATTTATTAAAAATAAGGCATCTATAATTTCTATTCTATCTAATAATGGCAAAGTTTTAAGTCTACAAAGTTCATTATTATAATTAAAATCTGCATTTGTTGAAAATCTTAATTTAAATTCTTTCTTTTGAATGCTTTCTAATCTATTTGAGTCAGTTGCTGTAATGTAATTCCAGATCATTAAGCAATATTCTAATTTGGATAAGACTAAAGCGTTGTAAAGACAGAAAAAAATGTGGAGAAGTAGCAGAATATGTAATGAATCTAATTAAACCTAAGGTACAACTAATGGTATTTATTCAATTATCTATATCTATATGGAAGTAAAGTTTGGTGCCAATGTCCCGTATATGCTCTACTCTATTTATTAATATTTTATTGACATAGTATTTGTGAAAAATAGTGTGTGTTTTACGCGAGAAAGAAATAGGCCTATGTTGGGTATTATTTATATTAAGTTGCATGAAATTTTTGGTATACCAATTATGTTTAGCTACTATGTCCATTTGTAACTTTATAAATTGTCCGCATAAAGAAGTGCACTTGAGTGTTTGATTACACCAACAATATAGTTTATAAATATATTAACGGCGCTAAAGTGCTTCCTTGAGGAATGCCTGATGAGATCGCGTGTGATGTAGAATAAGATTTTTCTATTTTTACTACGAAAGTACGTTTATCAAAATAGTTAGAAAACCAATTTAGATAAGAAAAATTAAGCCAAAGTGTCGTAATTTTTCAATAATTATCTGATGTTGACATGTGTCAAACAATTTTACTAAATCAAAATAAATAATGTCTATTTGTTTTCTTGTAGTGATTTTAGAATATAATTGATCTACAAAATTTAATACGTTAGTAGCAGTAATTTTGCCTACTACAAAGCCATGTTGAGATTCTGTAATTAAATTTCTTGTATTATTAACTTCATGTTTGTTGCCTTTTTTAAATATGGGAACGACAACAGCGCATTTCCAATAATTTGGATATAACCAAATAGCTAAGCTTTTATTGAAAATGTGTGTTTGAATTGGCATCAGTGTATCGGCACACCCTTTAATTATATAATTGGGGATATTATCCCAGCCAGAGGCCTTGCTATTGCTGAGCTTTTTAATGGCTCAGAAGATTACATCTTGAGAGATTTTAGGTGTACTAATAATTTAATTGTTTTTATTTTTATTTGATTGTTCATAAAAATTGCTGTGGCTTTGCACGTATCTTTTGCCAAAGTGTTTAGCAAAAATGTTTGCCAGCTGACCGGGAACTCAAATCGTATTACCGTCATCTGATAAGATAACTTTATAACCTTTTTTCATGAGTTTGACATGCTTCCAAAATTTATTTGGGTCACTTTTTAGATAATTGTTTATTTTGGATTCCCAAGATTTTTGAGCACGTTAAATTTTATCTTTAATGATTTTATGGAACTCTCAAAAATGTACATAATTTACATAATTTTTGTTTTTCTTATATTATCTGTGGTATTGCTCTTTCTTTTTAATTAATTTAATCAATTCTTGAATGAACCACACTTGAAATAATAATAATAGTTATAATACACTTGCAATTAGGCTACCACCCGGTGGTAAGCTCTCTTGCCTCTCCTTCACCCACCCAACTCCTTTTCCACTCCCTTTCTGAACTTACCAACCCCTCTCACAGATACCAATTCCTCCCTCAACACATTCCACTCCCTCACAGACCTCACAAGCATGGACTGCCTACCCTGCTCCGTTCTCCTCCACACCCTCTGAAGCTTCTCACTGTTGTTTCCTCTTCCTCTAAATACTCCCTTACTTAGCTTGCAGTGTAGCCCTCCCCATCCTCCCTCTTCATTCACCATCCTGTACATCCTGACTAACTGTTCAACTTTCCTCCTGTCCTTCAATGAGCTCCACACTGATGGCCTATAGTTCCTTTCTTCCTCATCATCCTGCCCTTGCCTTCTCCACCTACCCTTCACCCATCTTGCTGCCTTTCTCTGCACCTTTTCCAGTTCTCGCACCTCCACCTCCACATACGGGTCCCATACTGCTGCAGCATATTCTAACATTGGCCGTACCATTGTGCCATATGCCTTCTCCTTCACTTCACAGCTGACTCCATTCAGCACCCTTCCCAGCATACCCAGAGCCCTTCTTCCCTTTGCAACCACCCTCTCTACCTGTTTTTTCCACCTGAGGTCTCCCTGCAGTACAATCCCTAGATACTTATATTCAGCTGCTTCTTCTATCTCTTGTCCCTCCCATCTGTACATGTCCCTGCTTATTATCTTCTTCCTTGTAAACCTCACTACCTTAGTTTTTCTTACATTTATCTCCATTTTTATTTTCCCTGGTCCACAACTATATCTTGTCAATGTCCGCCTGCGAGTCCTTCCCCTTCCACCTCCTCTGCATACAAAATACATTCATCTGCAAACAATATTTTTTTTCCCGCTAATCCCCAAACCCATGTCATTTACCATTATGGTAAACAACAAAGGATCCAGTGCACTTCCCTGCAGCACCCCTCACACAGTTATAATACATGGCGTATTTAGAAAATCACTAAGCACGTAATACATGGGGTAGTTTTTTAAAGCTTGGATTCATAAAGTGTGAAGAAACTGTGAATAGACTACACGGATAGCTGCATGGAATTGAGCCGAGTGTTCCAACCTAGGCACACATGGATTTGTTTCAAACAACTTTCTAACACTAAGTATTGTGTGGTTGTGGTTATGTAGGTAACATTATTTCATTTTGTGTTAGTTTTCATTCATTGTTAGTACCGAGTGGAAGTTTTATTACTAGAGTATAATCTGTTATAAAATTATTTCTGTTAGTTAAAACAATTATATAGCCTGTCATTAATGAAACTTTTTCCTTGGATCCTTTTATTTAATTAGTACGAACGTAATTGATAGCAGTTATTTCCAGTGCCGTATAGCTGATTGTAACTTTCACTTCAGGAGTGTGTTTGAGTTAAGTATGTCATTTTGAATGTAAATTATAAAGGTTATGAATGTTGCTTGTGTTAGAATTTATTATTTTTTAAAATTGGTAAACAGCTGGCGTGAACATATATGAAGATGTCCTTTAGCAATTCTGTACATTAGTATGGAGGCACTCTTGATAAACTGGGACTTAGTCTTGTGAGTTAATTTTCCCACTGCAATAGAAATGTTCCTATGTTGTTGCGCGTTTATATTGCATACAACCCGTATAACTTAATAGGCTTGTATTACATAAAGTGTTAAACAAGAATGAATAAAAATTCATATTTAACAGTTCTTTTGCATTAAATTAGCCCATTTAACAAATTAACGATGGACATTGCAACATCACAATGTCCAACTAGCTGAAGTGGTGTGTTAAAGTGTGACTTTTCATTGTTTCAGTATGAAAATTGGAATGTGTGGAGTATGACTCTCCTGTGTAGTGAGGCGTTCCACCATGTTCAAGATTGAGTCGTATATAACTCCCATACTGCTCAGCTATGTGGACAAGTACATAAAGAATTTCAGGACAGAGGATTCTCAGGTAATGATGTTGTCATATGGATGTAAGGACGTTATGTGCCGTCCCCAGTAAACTGAGAAATTTTGAAAACCCTGCCTAAGATCTGCATGCTTGCATATTGTGCATTCTTCAGTCATATGTAAAATATTAACATTGCCACAATTACTTTATATTCATACATTTGTTAAATGAAACTAAAATGATTAGAAAAGTATATATGTTACAGATGTACTCATTTTTACACTTGTAGGCCTATGCATTATAAACTGTCAGAAAGCGAAAGAATTAATTTCAGTATTCACAAATGGCTACCAAAAATTTTTAATTTATTGTTACGTTAAGACATAGAACTACTTTTGCATGCAGGTGCGTGCAGGTGTATGCAGGTGGGGACTGTAATATTTTCCAAAAGTATGATTTCAAAAGTACTCAGTTATCTGAGGATGGCCTTTATTAGCTCATAATCAAGACAGTAGAGCACCATATATTATTCTTTGTAAAATCTAAACCTTTCATCTCTATTCTCATAAAAGTCTTTACAAAAAATGGAGTTTAAATTTCTTGTGCATTAATGATGTTATCTCCAATAAAAGCTCTTAACATTCCTGGCAAAGTAACAAGAAATATTCTGGCAATTAGTATCTCGAAAGTTCATGTACATCAATTGAGCTATCTAGAAAGTCATATTTCCACATGGCTTGATTAACCTCAAAACCTAAGTGTATTTTTACTTCACTATTCAATAGCTGCAAGCCAAGATCAGGTACAGTCAATTTGTTTTCAAAACAAATATGGAAATTTGCATTTACATTTATTTCACATGGCTTAGCACCAGGATAAAATTTGCTTTGCCATTCGATTTATATTTCTCTTAAAATACAAAATGACGTTTTAATGTTTCTCTATCATTTGATGGCATTAAAAATGACACTTAGTAAAATTATCTTTACAGTTATTACTGGCAAACACTAGCCATTTAATTATTTTTCCTGACACATAACTTTCCTATCAGCTACCATGGCTGAATTCTGAATACATTTGTAGTTTTTTATTTGAACTCTGCAACATTTTGTAACACGTATTTCTCTTAAACAATTTACTTGCAGACCATAAGAAAAAACAATTTCTCAAGATTATTATTTTGTGCACAACATGGTGTCTATAGCCTACCAGCTTGAACATAAAGTATGTCCATCCTATTTGACCATAAGGGCCCTAAGTATTTTATTACAAAATTTTTAAAGCATGGTACATAGCTTTGGCGAAGATCCCCCTGGAGGGAGCTGCTATTAACCCCGAATGAGACAGCTCACGGACTATTTATACAAAAGAATTACATTTGGTCCTTAGAGGGGTATCAATAATTAACAACCACTGAACATCCATAGAATACTCTTTGTTATTCTACAATATTAGATGGAAACTTAGATGGAAACAGCACTTCTGCCGGAAGTGATGTCCCGGTCACCATGCCCCGTGTCCACGCTGCTGGCGCCAAGTTGTCACCAGACTAGCACACCGCAGTGGGGGTCAAGCCAATTACGTTTCCTAGCTGGCCCTGCAGTGGCAAGCAAGCAGCGGTTATGGATGGTCATTTATGTTGGTGCTCATCCGTGTCGGGCTACACCTTATGCATAATAAGGTTTCATTGCAGAACTTCAAGGGCACGTGGATAAATAAGGTACCAAATAATGTGTAACACACATAATAGTAGAAACACCAAAGTCTTTTTAAATATATTTTTGAGTGTTCAGGTGGCTGGAAATTTTCCGTTGATGTTTAGGTAGAGCTGTTGCTGTGCGGCATAGCAGGCTCGTCCAGTTCAATGTGAGTAGCGTCATATCGGCATGTTGAAAACGGGGGAGGAAACCTCAATTTTTGAGGCGGGTGTCTCAATTCCCTCCCTCCCCAAAGGAGGAGCCACCCTTGAAGACCACAGAGAGCTGACAGGATCTCCGTCGAGTTGGCTAGACTCAGCACAGGCCCAGATAGTCCTCTTCTCCAGGAAGAACACCAAGGATGGAATGACTGTCTTCTTGAGGATCCATCTCCGGCTCCAGATTCGGAACAAACCAAGCAAAAGTTTGCCAGCATCAGCAGTTCCACAATCCCATTCACTTCTCATTTTTTGGGTACCAAGAAGAATAATAGCAGAGCGGAGAAGGACCATAATTTTCTTAATTTTTAAGAAATTGTCTAATCCTTTACAATACATAGCACAAAATCTTTATAAACATATCCTTGATTACACAAAACACCCTAGTACCTATATGAAGATGAACACCAAATGAAATGAGCATGAATACATCTTAAGTCTACATGAACATGGGGCCCTTAAAATGAAATGAGCATTAATACATCTTATTGCAGAACACTGAACCACTCTTATATATTTTCCTAGAATCTTATTTGGAAAGGACCCGCATACTTGGGTACGAACTTTGAACTAAATTGAGCAGCTTTATTGCTCTAATATTGTGTCTCTGAGAACACTATCTTCCGGCTTCAAAGAAACTGAACCACTCTTATATATTTTCCTAGAATCTTATTTGGAAAGGACCCGCATACTTGGGTACGAACTTTGAACTAAATTGAGCAGCTTTATTGTTCTAATATTGTGTCTCTAAGAACACTATCTTCCGGCTTCAGAGAAACTGAACCACTCTTATATATTTTCCTAGAATCTTATTTGGAAAGGACCCGCATACTTGGGTACGAACTTTGAACTAAATTGAGCAGCTTTATTGTTCTAATATTGTGTCTGTAAGAACACTATCTTCCGGCTTCAAAGAAACTGAACCACTCTTATATATTTTCCTAGATTCTTATTTGGAGTAATACTTTTTAAGATTTTTAAGATCTTTCCTACCTACTGCATCCGAGTAAAACTCATGGAGCCCCATGTGTTAATGAATGGGTGAAACAAAACACCTACCGAAAAATAACTCGGTGTCTCTGCATCAGCTGGTCGCTGTGGGTCCGTTTTACTCTTGCAGCAGGGAGGTAGGCAAGATGACGGCGCATGAACGAGAAGCTTGTTATCTGGTGTGTGTAGGGATCATGTGCCTTCTTACATTTCGTTGGGCCAGTTCACAATTCCATGGCAAAGGAGTTCTTTCCTTTTACAGTACTTTATTTAAATATTTACTTGGAAAAAAGGAAAAGAAGTTAACGTACAAGTTAACCTGAGTCAACAATGTGGGATTCAGTGTCTCCCTCGTACAAAAGGGGTGGGAGGAAAAGAAAGAAGCTAACCTTAACTGTGTAAAAAACTAAACTAAACTAAACAGCTGCCTTGGAGCGTGTGTGTTACATGTCAACCTGAAGGTGTTTGTGGCCTTCTGCTGCTCACACATAAGTAATCTCTCTTTAAACAAGCAATGTACGAGTCAATAAAAGTTTACATTAAATAACTTTATAATCCATACTGTTTGTGTAGATTACATTGATTAACAAAATTTCTCTTTGTTTTTGGTAGGTTCATATAGTTATAGCATGATTTATATACTTTTAAAATGTAGTTTGATTTGGCACTTTTTAAGGGATTAAATGAGGTACCAGTTGAAATACATGTAAGTAATCTTGGGTGATTACACATGAATTACTTACTGAAACAATTATAAATAGGTACCGAGAATATGTAAATTTTTCTTGCCAGTTATTAGTATCTTCTTCTACGCATTATTCAGGTTCTAGTTATTATATGAACACTTCCTAGACACTTGTGGAAAAAAACACTACTTAATTGCATAAGCTATAGCTGTATCCTAATCCTAACACATAATGTTATTCCTTTTAATTTCCTATAAGCTCTACTGGTATCCTATTCCTAACATAAGTCTACTCTAGTATAGTCCATTTGCGCTTTCTTCGGCCTTTTGGAATCGAACCTTTGAAAAATCACCCTGGGTGTAACATGTCAACCTGTTGTGTACAATCACTTGTATTCCACAATTATATAACCCTGTGATTAACGTTACAGTACTATGTTCTTGAATAGATCAATAATCTACTTAGTATATGAATGTATACCGTGTAATATTCACAACGGCCAGTAAGAAATAGTTCGCAGTTACAATTTAACCTCGTTTTTATGTATACTATTTGTAAATTAAACGTTGCCAATTGATATATTTGTATTGTTAGATAGCACTGATGGAAAAAAATTTCATATAGCAGATAAAAATAACAGCGCAAATTACCATGCGTAGGCTCTAGTGACACTGATTTTTTTTTTCCGTCCGGAAGAAGTGGAGCGTGTCACTCTCTTTTGTTCTCTCTCTCTCTCCTCCCGCTCGGGAAGTTGTGTACCACCTGTGTAGCAGGAAAGGTATACATTTTGTTATTTCTAATTTCAGTACATTTCATACTAATTACAGCAACAATAATGATGTTTTAAATTGTAACTTACAACAGAAATGTGATTGTATTTTTTAAATATCTATTATATGTTATTTAGATGCAAAGGCGCGATGCTTACAAATCCAGCAGGTTGGCAGACGTGGTGTGGAAAGGAGAATCTAGAATTTGATCAACTTTCACCTAGCCATGCGCTTGTCCCAATATGGCGGGCGATTATACCCAGGTTTTAAATTCTTGTACGACTGGCAGTGATGTGACGACATGTCAATGATACTACGTGTTTTTGAACAAAGCATCAAGTTCGTACTCGTGTGTTTTAAACTTCCTTGGCAGATTACAACGTTGTGATAAATACATGTTTCCACGGCAGTAATAAATATACCATTGACGCCGGCTAACAGCCAGCGGCACTAAGGCCCATGACGGCACTCACCACGCACGTGTCACACGTGTCCTGCACATGTGCAAAGAGGCCAATAATCATTCTCAACTTCCACATAAATATTATTTTTTCAATATAAAATGTGTTATATTGTATTTGCAGGGTTTAATATGTCTTAAAGTGTGTTCAAGTGTTTATTACTATTATTAAATTGTTTGGTTATCAAATCAAAGTGCCCACAGCACCGAGATTAAGAGCACTGATATTCCGGCATGAACGCCATTGTAAAGAGACGCTAAAATAATATGGAAATTCATAAGAAAATTATAGAAATGTAAAACAATATTTAATTTCATTTGTGCCATTTGATTTTCAATAGTAAAATATTTTACTCGGCGTGCATAACACTTCCGCTTGTATGTACCCCGTAGGCGGCCATGGTAGGTCCGTGCGACGCTTGTCTCTGGACAGTCTGTCGAGGAGAGCTGGTGAAGTAAGAGACTGCCATGGAAGTACTACAACTTTTGTTCACTGGCGTAGATTTCAATAGTCAATTTAGTTTACTGGTCAACCTTTGCTTGCGTTCATTTTTGCCAGACATTTTCTTCAGCATTGTGCTTCCGCTTTATTAATTTATTGTGCCCTTTAGGTGTTTTTAACATAATTGGGGAGAAGGAGTTGAAAGATGTCTGAGAGGTCACGCGACCCGCGCAACTTGAATCAGGCATCATCCACCTATGTTTATGGCGTGTCATTGCAATTTCTGCATTTTTTCTACGTGCAGTTTTGAGGGTTTTGTTTTTATGTATGTATTTGAGGGCATTTTCCATGTTTGAATATTTTACATCATCATGTATAACTACGTGGCTGACCGATGCCAAGTATTTGTTTACGCCATCATTGCGTTTTGAGAGCTTATTTATGTAACATCATATGTGCAATATTTTATTCAGGGTTCTATGTTAAATTTTTATCAGAGTTCCATGTAATTTCATGTAAATTGATGCTTTTTGTACTTGACCACACTGTCATGTTAATGTTTGATTTTACAGCCATCGGGCATGTTACAAGCCTATAATCACGTAAATCGCAAAGAGAATAATTTTCTCAACAAGAATAATATTTTATCTGAATTTAATTTGCCGTTTCCACGAATAAATATTGCAATTCCACCTGCACCACGTGGTCCGCTACGAACTTCATCCAGCGGCATCCGCGCCATCTAAACTTGTTTTCACACATGCATGTGTTTAATGTGAATACTCATCTCGTATACCATCTTGTTTCATGTATCTTTGAGGGCTTATGTAATTTTGTAATTTGTGTACGGTGCAATTATTCCCGTCCTAGCCAGCTCCGTGTATAGGCCCCGACGAGTTTGCGTTAGTGATGTAGAGTAATCACACATGTTAATGTATCATCAGGGTTTCATTTGTAATTCACAGCATCCTGTCTTCACGAAAAACCGTCAGTCCACCCTAGCGGCTGTTGACTCTCTTCCCTTGTGAAGATTGTGTTTTCTTACACTGCGGTGAGATCATCCACCTAGGCGTGCGCTAGATTAATTGCAGATTGGGGAGCACCCAAGCAGAATTGGCTAGTTGTAACCGAGTTAATCATAATTTCATTGGCTCGTTGATGTGTATGCATAGTAACAATAAAAACAAGTCTACAGTGAACATACCTTTTTTATTCAGTAGTGACAGTGTCCTAGCCACATATATTTTATAAAGTGTTCATTCAAAGTGATGTTTACTAAAAGTGTAGTATTGCCTATGTGTTTGTAAGTACGCACGGGTGAGATGGACACACAGAACGCAACATCCCTGAGAACCCTGAGTCTCAATAGTGCGGTGATTGGGAAGCACCGCTGGTGCCCACATTACCAGTAATTATTTGTGTCATTGTTCGTCTCACGTCTCACCCAACAGCGTCACTGTTACATTTGTTTTGTTAATCACTCCGTGTGAAATGGCATGACGTTTCTGCTTGGTGGTTTGGCTGGCCTTGTGTGTGTGCGTAATTTCAAATATTTGATGTTTACTATTTATACGTATTAACTGTGAAATGTTTTTAATACAAAGTTAATTTTTTACAGCCATGTCTGTTTATTTATCACAATGTTGTAACTTTGCCCTAGGTGTTTGATGAAACACAGTTGTGTTACGACCTTACGTTTCTCTGATTTGAATGTCTGCCACAATTCCAACAAAATACTAAGCCCAACCAGATAAATTAAAATAAATAATAAAATAAACCTAAAAACCAGTAAGTACCAATGCATGTAAATGTTAGCATAATAAATATTATGGTATGCCTATGTTTTTGCATGTTCACCACTATCTTTTACGTTTGTTTGATGCTGCGTACAATAAATATATGACACAAATTGCGTGCTTGAATTTACTGTGTCGTTTCATTGGATTGGTTGTCCCTCCATTAAAATTTTTATTCCAAACGTATATTAATAACAACAGGTTAAATACTACTGTTGTTTCCGCCGTAGTTGTAACAAACACCGTTGTGGCAAAATATTAATATATGTTATGTGTAACGTGCTGTGTGGTGTGTAACAAATAGTTATAAAGGTGAACTAAATATTGTTATAGGCCAAAATTTTTAACATTAGTAGGAAATATGAGAGCATTCTTTGAACAGCTGTAAACAGCAACCAACGCATTTGACAGTTATAAAAGTAGAAGTCACATGGCAGTGTTTATGTTTACATGTAGCAGAATGATATGTTATCAGTAACCAAAAGTAGATATTTAGCTGGGCTTCAGAAAAGGCTGAAGTTATTGTGAATCAACTATACAAATTAATTACCGTCAGTAGCTCACACCTTACAGATCACCGTCTTAAGAATGAAACTTATGTGACCGAATCTAACTTAACATTTTGTTTTTACAATACCTTAAAACTCTATATGCACAATATACTGTAATCAATAACTTATACTAACTGGGATCAGTTGGCTTTTCCTTAACGGCACACTGGGAGATTGTGCTTGGATCTATTAAACCTTGAATATAACCGTTCTTTATAACAACCCAGGGGTTAGAAGAACCCTTCATATCTCAGTGTGAAGCACTTATAATTAACATAACATAACTATTTGCAAAACACATAAGAAAACTCACTGTAGGAAAGGAGAACAAATTTAGCTACGACATGCTACTAGCAATTTCATTTATTCCCAATTCCTCCATGAGTACGCTATCCGAAGCCTGTGCAGACCCAGAATTGATTATTAAAATGTGTCACCAATAAACATTCCATGGTCATTAGCCTTGTTTGTAGGTTCCTTACGTGATGTTCCTACCCTATAATTGGTACTTAGTTATTCTAAACTCTACTGAAGCTAAGTATTTACATTGACAATTATGTTACCTTCAAAAGAGTTTGTACATGGACACTTTCTTATCAAAGTTTCCACAATTTTTCTTTTCTAAGATATCATAACAATTCTTATCTTAGCAAATTCTAGTCCTTGGTTTACACTTTTTTTAAAATATTTGCCACTCTCATTTTCAGACATAGTTTATAATTTTTAGGCTCTGGCCTTCTGTTGTCTAGAGTAGTTGACAATGTCCTATCACTGATGCTTCAGTCATTTACTTCACAGTTTCGACACTGGTTGAGCGTTCTATCACTGGCAGGAGTTTACTGGTGCGCACTTCTAGGAATGTACACTATCGACCAAAAAGTAATTGGGCACCATTCCTCTTGCAACCATTCCATGAGTTGGGCAATGGATTTTTTCTGCGCCTGACGAACCTTCACCCGGCGATCCAATTCGTCCCAAAGATGTTCTATAGGGTTGAGGTCGGGGCGTACCGCTGCATAGTAGCCCTTGAAACATGGTACCTAGCATTTTCATCCTGGGAGTGACACAGGTCCATTCTGTAAAAATGCCACAATGTTGGGAGCATTTCATTATCCAGAATGTTACAATAGCCTTCTGTTCATGCTACCACGGACAAACACCAGTGGTCCTACGCCGAAGGCCATGAACAAGCCCCACACCATCACTCCACCACCATCGAATTTCCTAGTTGGCACTATACACTCCGGCAGAAGCTGTTCCCCCGCTAGACGCCACACCCATACACGTCCATCTGACTGGAATATTGTAAACCTCAACTCATCCTCCACAAAACCGATTTATACTGATCCAGTGTCCAATTGCGACGGTCCAAACACCACCTGAGTCACCGAGCTTTATTGCTTGTCATGATATGGGGCTTATGTGCAGCTGCTTTTCTAAAATATCCAAGTTGGTGGGCTTCTGTACGCAATGTTCCAATGGAAACCGATACTCCTGTTGCTGCATGAAACTCCTGTCTGATGGTAGCCATGGGTTGTGCCCTATTTTTGACAATTTCACTTTTCAGGGTTCTGCGATTTCTGTCGGTCAAGATTGGAGGTCGCCCAGAATATGCAGTATTGGCACAATGCCCATCGACCTTCCACTTACGCAGGATGAATGTGACCGTTGATTTGGGCCTGTTTACCTTCCGTGCAATTGGCCTGTTAGACAGCCCACTGAGATGGCAGCCTACAATAACGCCCTTATCGAAGTCCGATAGCTCTTTACCTCGTGCCATCTCCTTGTCAACTGGTTTTACACCAGTCTGCAGAGTATGGCGGCCACACAAGTCAACTGACATACTGAATTATCTATCTTCACGGGTGCCCAATTACTTTTTGGTCTATAGTGTATTTTCCAGCGCACATATTTATGTAAGTGGTGTGACAGATGCACTGTCCTTCCCCTAAAACTATGTAGCAATATTGGATTGATATTTTACCAGAAATGAGTGGTAAAAGTTTGTTAGTTTATATTACTACATAGGGACATCTATGCAACCTTGGTGAAATTATCACTGAAAGTTAGTTTGTTTTTCACTCACCATTGTCCGTTACTGGGTGTCGTGTCTCGTATGTTGCTCCCTTTTCTGTGGGCAGTCTTGTTTTCTGGGTGGCTGATGTCGCGTCATACGCCACTGGTATGTAGGCGTGGGCCTCCGCGGGGGTTTGCGGTAGAAACCCGGCAATCTGAAAACTCGGCTGGTGCGCGCGAGTAATTTTCACCTCGGGGTACCGGGTTCGGTCGCTGCTGACTCACAGTAGACCGAGGTGCCGTTGTTTTGTGCCTGAATGCTTCTGTGGGCGTTTCTCTCTGGAGGAGACGTCATTGGTAGAACATCTGAAGTTGGTACTGTAGATTGAGTCTTGGCCGTTTAAAGATGGACGAGACCTGCTGGTTGTTGCCTTGACACTCCTGGGCATTCTGGAGACATTTTTGCCTCCCTTCTGGGTTCGAGTCCTGGCGGCTACATCTGGGCATGGAGATATGGTGACCGAGGCAGAGGTACTGGCCAAGACCTCATTGTGGATTGTTGTAGTTTGTTCAGCCCGCCCCATCTGCGTTGGTACGGGAGACTGTTTGGAAGGTCTTGGAACTGTTGCAGCAGAAAGAGGCCTTGGTGGTGCAGGGGCCTCGATGACGGGCCATTGGTTGTCAGCAAGGGTGGTGGCGACACGTCGATGCCGTCATCCTATCGGCCCTTTGTAGTTTCCACACCATCTGGAGGCGGCGTGGGAGGTACGGAACCCGGTGGGAATGAAAGTGTTGATTCATCAAGGTTATTCGACTGCAGATTGTCCATTCCCTGTACACAAGGAATAATAAGCAAGACCGCCACACTGCCTGCTATCACTTTTAATTGGTCTGCTGGGCCAGGAGGGATATAGTAGTCGATTGACGATTTGGGTCTTGGGGGTGATGGCATGTGCTGAAATTGCCGTTCTCGATAGTGTTCGAGGCTCAAGTCCTTGGATGATAATGTTGGGGGATTTAATTGTGTCTGCTGGGCAGATGGTACCAAGGTACCAAATGTGGTTTGGTACCTTGGGAAACAGTCCCCCACTGTCTCCTCAGGGTTTCAAGGAGGTCCACTGGTCAATTCCCTACTCGCATAGGTTGAACATCGCAAGGTGTTAAGGTAGACTCTCTGGGGAGTCTGTACATGGGTTTTGTCTAGTTAGGGTATTCTTGCGGTTAGGGGACGGGCTGACCACTGATACAGGGCAATGACCTCAGGGTATCGTCATTTCGGCACCTGACCTGACTTGCAGTGCGGGATGAGGAGGTCAGGAAATGACCTTCAGGGTGCGTGCCGGGCTGTCAAGCCGCATCTGCGCTCTGTTGGTTTTCTCTATTTCCCTTGTTCGCTCGACAAGTTCCTTCACTGTCTGCGGTTTAGGGGCGATGAGGAGGTTCCGGAGAAAGGGGAGCAGAGTGCGTATGATATTTCGCAAGCAATTTGCTTTGCTGTGGGCTGGGTAGATACGTTCGTATATCTGTACTTGCCATTGAATGTATATCTATACCTCCACATCTAAACTCTAAACCTTAGAGTGGAAGTCTGCGGTGAGTTGAGCCACACTTCCTCCGTGGTAAACTGTGAAGTCTCAGCGGTTCTCATTCATTCACAAACTCATCATATTTCCTCCAACATTCCTTTACCTTTTTGTGGAGTTGCATTTAGGTTTTCTTTACCCAGTGCTTATGGGTATACTGTGGTCACAGAATTCTCTTTAGTTTTCGTGCGAAAACGTGACAGGGTCTTCATGTGGTCTTCTGTTGAATTCTGGCAATTGAAATTCTGCGTAAGCATGTGATAGCTCTTGGCTACATCGTGATCCGAGGTTATAAGTGTGATGGGACCGATTGTGTTGACAGACCTCACAGTGATATTCTTGGCCGGGACGAGTTACCTGTTTGTCCGGACAGCCTATTCACGCCAGATGGTACTTGAATGCAAAAATTATGCATCTGACTGTAAATGTTTCTTGTCCCTCACATCCAAGCCAATTGCACCGTCTGAGTATCGTGGAACATCTTCCCACCCGGTGCACGTGTAATGAAAACACTTGGAACAATGTGCACAGTGGATCAAATACACACCCGTGCGTAGACGTACGTCCACATCACATCTTACATTAGCATTGTTTGTACTGGTTCTGGGCATCTGAGACACGGGAACTCAATGTTCGCTCTTGTCTGAGACAGACGTGGTAGTTATAGGCTGATGTTTAGGCTCCACAGGATGTTTATTACAGCGGACTCCTTGAAGTCCGGGTGAGCGACTGTGCCCGTTTAGTGAGAGGTAAATCGGCAGGGTCAGAGAGGGGTCAATCATTAGGTCATAAAGAGCTTTAAGGAGACTGGTAGTTAAATAATTGCTTACGTGTAAGCAATCGAAGTGGCACGCTGGTTTGCATGGCAAGACCTAGAATTTTAGTCGTGAGACTGTACAGTCGTGATTCACATTAACTTTAGTTGAAGTGAAGTGAGGTGTAAGCCCTACTGGTGACCAAGCAAACAGAAATTACGGAATAGAGCTGGAATCATCCAACTATAGTGTTTGTGTGAGTGGCACATACAATATGCAGTAAAAAGGTTACCAAACTTACTGGGAGGAGTCTGACACATAGGTCAGCACTTAGATAGTATCCTAAGAGTGTGACTGGCTTAGTCTAAACTACCAAGTCTGACCTACTTGCGGCTTATGCTCCAACATTGGGCACCAAAATTATTTGAAGCGTTTTAAGCTACTGAGTCGTGTACAATAATAAATATCAAAGTACGTGAAAAAGACAGCTGCAATGCTAACTCTAAAATGGGCAGAAAATTGAGGGTTGAATCCTCTGCACCCAAATTTTATTAAAACCGAAAGTTAATTGTGTGTCATAGCGGCAAGTCCTGTCGTTGATGGGTGCCGAACACATGTCCCTCAGCGAGCTCTGGTACAGGCGGGTTCATCACGTTGTCAAAACAAGATTACAGAGAGGGAAGCTTGGGAGTGTTCCGTCTGGTTGATGACTTTGGGATTACGACCCCTACAACAAATTTTACATTCATAGTTCTGCGATAAGTAGAGCGTCGGCTTTTATGATGGAGGGGGCCTTAAAATAGTGCGATGCCAGTGTCACGGAGATCACACCCTCAGAAAGCTACTCTCACTTAGACAGGACGTCTGTATAAAGTGTGGGTCTGGTGGGATTGCGTACCGGAACGAAGTCAAGTGACACAGGTAGCACTATTCTATGATGTGTTATCTGCGGGCAGCAAGGCAGTGGCACCCTCCTCCTCTCTGGTTCGCTGGGGTGGCCGGCGGCTGGACAGTGGCAGACTCTGGGTGCTGCGAAGTAGTGCATAAGCTGCTCGTAGATGTCAGGGTAAGTGTGGCGGTATGGCGGTGTAAGAATCAGGTAAAAGGGTTTGATCCAGTCCCAGGAATGCGGTGTCAAAATGTAGTACCAATAAGTGTTCTAGCGGAGTGTGGTTATACAAATGAGTCAGCGGTGTGAACAAATGATTCTTCTCTGCAACTTATGGAATTGGTAACCTAGGGAGATTGTCTTCCAATTCCTTCAAAATTCTGCTGTAGCTTGATTTTATTGATGCCTTTTTTTGTAAGGCATAGGGCCGAATAAAAGAACAGATGCTTGACGCTATCTGCGTTTTTATGTAGTGCACTCTACTTGCGATTGCGTCCCATCTTGGAATGCAACAATCCTTATGGGCCGGTCCATAACCATTGAAGAAGAAAGCAATGGAGACAGGATACATGACCAAATGAGTGCCTTGGGAACAGCCCCTGTACTTAAGTCATGAGCGCGATATTTCACAAGCAAAGCTACACGTCACGTCCGTCAACAGTGTCACCCCTCTGCTACAGTTGATTGCCCGCTACTCTAGGATGGGAGCGGTATTTCACATTTCCGTCACTGGAGAGCCAAGTGCCGCCTACCAGAGCATTCACCGTCTCCTAGATGCGTGGGCTGGCCAGATCACATTGTCTCGCTGCGAGCGTCACAGGGATAAGAATCCAGTCACCCATGCATGGTGTCACAAGACCAACCCCCAAGAGGATGGAGTTTGCTTCCTGCTTACCCTTCGGAGCCCCAATGAACTTAACTGATTAATATGTAAGGGTCAGCAGGACCTGGCCTCAGGGCAGTCTGCTGCACCTTCACCACTGTAAAAGGCCACTGGTAGGTGTCAGCCCAGCAAGGGTAAGCAGTAGCCCTTTTTTTCACGCTGTAAGAGGCCACAAGACATGCTGAACCAGGACTGCTAGGTGCTTAAACTCTTCGCGCCACGTCGGTAGCCGCAACACACCAGAGGGTCTTCCACCTCTTTAGGATATCCAGCTCCAGAGGCTTCCGGATGCCAATGCCACCAGAGGGTCTGCCGATGCCGCCAACCACTATCCTTCCTAGGTAACCTTCCATGGACCCTTTTCCATTGATAACGTTCCTTCTGGCAACCATTCTCAACAGCCACCTCACTTTGTCAGTGCCCTTCTGGTACTGCTTAGTTGGGTTCCTTCAGAACATGTCCTGATTAATTAAATTTAAATTAATTAATGTGGCAATTATCCATCATGTAATGTAATCCTCAGAACACATAACTTATCAATAACTTTGCTCAGGACGCCTTCGCCTGAATTAACTTTGCCCTTTTCTTTTGACTTGTGTTTTAAATACAATTTTACTAGGAGCGTATGGCCCCATTATTTATGTTGTTTTTTAATAAAAGGTCATACCATTGATTTAAATCTTTTTTTTCTGGTGGATAACGGTTCCTATGTAATTAATCCCATAAGGCATTGTATTTTATAATATTTCACTTTATTCTATTCAGGCCCATCTGGGCCATTGTTAATTATTGTTTAGGAAAGGAATAGCAGGCACCTCATGCAAGAAAGCCACAAAGGCAGGCTAACACCATTCACGTGTGGAATTGATTGTTCTGAGTTCATCCCTACTCCGCATCAATGCTGTAAAAGGTCGAAGGAGAGGAGAGAGGATTACTCTGACCACTGAACCCACAAGTGAAACCTCACATGCTCACTACTACCCCGCAAGGTTCGTTACGCACCGTACTTTCCACCCACCACCTTAAAAAGCCAGACAGGAACATTGGTATGCATGACCTTAGGAATGTAAAGTGAACAGCAATACACGGCAGGAGGGCGTGATACACCTGCTATCTCCTGTTATTATACTAACGGCATCCCAATGTCATACCACCATAAAGGAGGCCTGAAACATAAACGTAGAATAGATGTACAGAATTTGGTTAGTAAGATCCTTGATCTAGTAGAAAAACATGTAGACATTCCAGAACCTTATTCGAGCTACCCACACAAACGTCTAGTAAACCACATGTCATACATTGGTTGATTACTCAGTACCAAGATTCTATTTTAGATTATGACCCTGTTCTTGCCGCATATACTCCACACCTACTTCTATCCTTTGTCTTGGACTACTACCTGGGTGCGACACCACCGCAGCCAGCGTCGGCCATTGTACAGCCGCCCTCACCTGCAAACCGCCAGCCTACACCAGCTAGAGCTCAGCGCCCATGAGGGTCCAAGGTGAAGGGTCGCCCTGGTGTTGTTTTATCCACATCTGACTTTGTACCGACATGCTAGTCTATGCGCCCCCATATCTACACAGGGAATGTACCACATCATGACACTTCCCTGTAATTCCAGTTTGACATTACTTGAATGTCCTTTGCGATGCTGACATCATGTTGGTCGATGTACATTTCATCCTTTATTAAACAAACCACTCACTGATCTACCGTGTGCTACCAACTAACAGTAAGAGTCAGGGGTTTGACTCCCCAAGCAGCCGTCAGTAAACATACTCAACTGCAGCCCCAATGTGGCCAACACCACACAACCTAACCGGTACTTTAAACCAAGATGATGGGCTTGTAACTTAGCTCCGACCCTAGTTGGCTTGTGTATTTTGTGTGTAGATTTTTGTGCACTGTTAATTTCTTATCTCACTCTTGTAAAGGCAGTGTACACATGACAGAACCTTAAGGCAAAGCCGATTAAACAACAGACCTATCGTGAACAGCCAGGAATACTGGATTTGATGACGCTTTCCCTGTTTCGATGTTCCACATCCGGCCTTTGTCTGCGGTGGATGGAATTAACAAAACGCAGGATTAATACATCGGAATCCAGAGGCACCTAGGTGAGTTTTCCACCAAGGGTCAAGTGGTTGTGATAGATCTCTCTCCCGAACCTGGCCGTTCTCCAGCAGGCAGAGCAGGATGCTTTTAAAATCACACAATTCCCTGAATGGAAAAAGAATACCTGTGCTTTTGGGCTATCCTGAACATACCAGAGAGATACAGTTAACATTTTGCCAGCAGATCTCAGTTCTTCTCTTATTGGTGTGTGTTCTTGCCTTAATGGCGGTGATTGCATGGTAGTCGGCTTCACATTAAGATCAGAAGAAAAAAAACTCATAAAAGCACAATACCATAAGGGTCAAGCGGTTTTAAAAATATTAAGATTGAGAACACAGCAAATCAATTTACATATCATTACGTTTAATGAAAATTTAAATAAAATGTGTGGTCCACACTCTCCTAAATAAAAATCAAAGTAAAATTAATAAATTAAAAATATTAATTTAGACTAAGTCAAATGTTAAAACCAGGCAAAGGCTATCTGAATAACATTGGACGTGAGTTGATGTTAGAAATTAAAATTGAGCATAAATTCACGAATCAATTGAGCCATTAAAATTCCTATATTTTAATTAAGGAGGATTGTTCTGAAGGGACGTAACTGTTCAATTCGAAAGGGAGATCCTCACCCAAGTGGTGGGAATGTGGTCTGACTAGGACGTGAATGGAAGTCCAGAGGGGACGTCGTCGCCGTAGCCTACTTTTACCCGGGTGGTAAAGTGGTAGTAAGAGGTTGAGGAAGTGATAGGGGACAACATTCGCAGGACCCTCTGGATTGCGGCGGTTCTCTGAAGCTGTTTGAGGTGGCCATAGGAGTTGAGTGACTCTGGAAGACGGGGTCCTCCGGAGCTGCTGTTGTCACCGGCTGCTGGTACTTCTGCTGTCACCGGCACGGATGAGGGACTCTGCACTTAGCTAACACCCTCTGCCTTCTTAGCTGAGTGAAGCAGCATATTGCCCTGAGACCAGTGCTGGAATTCCTTAAATAGTAATTTTTATAGTTTCATGGCTCTCCGAAGGGTGTGGGGGGTTAACCCAAACCATTACTGGTGGAGCTTCCGACATCACACATAGGTTCCTGGATCCTTATTTGGTATGGCACTCGGCACGAGGTGATGATGTGTCTAGCCCACGTGCGCTCGTGGAAGCTGTGACTCTCCGCTGGTTGACCTGTTACCCTTCAACATTGCAAAGTTTGATTTGTGTGTTGTGCTACAGGGAGCGGCAAGTTTGGAAAGGTCATTTCTTTGGGGAGGGTCGTTGACATGACGATTTCTTGTAGAGATTTGGCAAATAGTAAAATTGGAAATCACGTGGTAGGAGGTTCTGTTGAGGCTTTGTCAACTTAGGTAGCCCACGTGTACTGTCTCCATTACTGTTGGTTTTAAAGAAGACTTGTCCATTGAGTGATTCTGGTTCAATATAGGGCCAAGTTGTTTAATTAAAATGTGCTATCTACCAGCGCATAAGGTGAAATGCATCAGATGCATGTAAAAGTGTTTATATTTCACATATAAGCCAGCGATCTTCATGTGGGCAGTAGGTTGGACACCACTTCTCTAGTGCAATGAAACCAATAAAATAGGCTGAAGTAAAGAATACCATAAACGTCATTATGAAACTCATATGCTTGTGGTTTCTAAGGAGCAAGTGAGGAGTGTGCATACAACACCTGCTTGATAGGTGACAGTGTGCTTATTCACACAGTCTGTGGTTGTGCTTGTTTAAATATAAACCTGCATGTTGTTGAAAATATATTTCCAGCTTTCACTGCTGCTATTAATGGGTTATTGGCTTTCAGACTCACGCCTCGCCTCGTCATTGCAGTTAGGGTTTCACTGTAGTGTCTACATAAGATCACATGTATAGACCTGGAATCTCGTGTGGACATCAGTATAACTGGCAGCTGAGTCAACTGCTAAAACTTCAAGAAGAGAGTACTTGATGCGGCTTGAATCAGCAAGCCAAGAACACACTGCATGTTGTTCTTGTCGCCTCCAGGTAGGGTGCCGTTGGAGTTGGCTGGCCACCCAACCTGAGGGACCCTTGCTAGACATAGGGACTGATGAGATGAGGGAGGAGGAATGCGAAATGTTCCCTGGAAAAACCCTCCAAGCCACAGCTTTACCCATCATGTTCCCCACGTGGGTTACCTGTCAACTGGAACCTATGATTGAACCAAGGACCCTGTGGGGGGTGACTAGTACATACCATGCAGTTAGTTTGCGACTGTGTATAAATAGTGCAGGTGGGAGATGTGTAGTGGACGCGAGCAGGGAGTGAGGAAGGGTGAGTAGTGGATGTGACATGTGCTGGCAGGTGTCACTATGGGGAGGAGATGTATCCTTCCACAACCTAGACCTGCGGCTGGAGGTGTTGGAGCAGGAGCTGCAGCTGCCGTTCCGCTTCGTCAGTGGCCACATCCACGAGCTGCTCATACATGTGCCCTGGACCAAGCTGGCCTCCGAGCCCATCAGCATCACCATCAACACCATAGGTGCGTGCTATGTCAGGGCATTTACAAAACTGCCAGGAAAATGCCAGGGCATTTGAAAGCTGTCTGGGAAATGTCAAAGAATTTGATAGCTATTAGGGAAATCTGAGTTTTAAGGATTGTAATAGACATATTCCTAAAAATAAATTAAAATAAAGATATAACAATTTAGTCTAAGCTTAACAACATAATTAAAAAATGATCACAATTAAAAGGAAATACTAGTTATAGTGTCAGTTGTGCACTATTACCAGAACTGTATAAAATAGAGGTGCTTGAGTGTCACTTTTTGTTTAATAGTTATTGTCTCAGTTTTCCCCTCTTTATTTTAAGACTACATGGTAGATAAACATTTGCTGCTACAGCTACTTGCATATCCATGTTACTTGGTCGCTCTCACAGAAGTGACAATGGAATGCCTTGTTATGTTCTGTTGATGCAGTAGATTGTGACATAACAGGTCATAAACTGTGGGTTGTAAAGACATAACATGATACGGTTACAAGCTATATTACGCTACGGTGTGGTTACTAATGTGTATGCAGCAGGTTGTTTTTAAGATTTTGTTAAGCATCTTGTGTAATAAAACATGTGGCTAATGAAAATGTGCTATCAATAAGTGCAATGTTAATTATTTAAACCTTTCCTTCAGATGAGACCCTAGACTTCATAATTACCTTTTCCGGAAATTGGGGAAGTGTGAGGAAACTTTTTAATGAAAAAAAAAAGTGGTAAACCTATGTGAGCTTCCTTCATGTCAGCTACCACCTGCCTCTGAGCGAGACACAACATATGTCTTTTGAGTGAACGTGTATGGTTTGTGCCCAGAATGCAAGCTGGAGCTGCGTAGTGCAGATGCCGGAGGCTCCGAGTCTACGAGTGCCAGCTCCTGCAAAGATGCTCGCAGGCGAGCACGCAGGTAAAAAATGCATGATCGTCTTCTCAGAGGGCAGTCCTGTTGCTGTTTCCTTGTGCTTTATGTGCTGTATCCTGGGCAAGGCATCCTCTTCACTGCTACCACTCTCCAACATGTTTTATGTGATGTGTTTTGTATGATTCTGCATATGGTTGGTTGTAATCTTATGTTTTTCCATTCTCTCATATGGAAATTTTGTATTTTAATTTTGGCTTCCTCTGTTTCTATTTTTGCTCCAATAATATGTTTCTAACAACTGTTAGTTTTTGTGTACTCTGCAATACTAACCCAGTCTTACATTCATCCTTCAGTCCATCTGTTTCTCTGTCCATCTACCCATCCACTCATCCACTTACTTACCCACTGATCCAGCCATCCACCCATCTGTCAGTGCCTTCCTCCCTCTGTTCACACATCAAATGATCTGCCTGTTTATTGGTCAGTTCACCCATCTATCCATACTTCAGGCCACCTGTTCATTCACCTTTTTGTTTGTCTGTCCATTCGCTTGTTTCCATCTACCTACCCATTTGTTCTTCCCTCTGTTCTTCCCTCCTCCTCTTCATCATTTGATCCCTCCCCTTGTCCAGGTGATCATCTCTTCCTCCATTCATTTTCCCCTCTCTTTCTTGGTTTGCCCTCCCTTTGTCCATCCATCTGCCTGCGTGTTCAGAATGAAAACTTTACACTAATAATGGTTAGGCTGGAGGGTTGGGGCACGACAACAAAGGGAGGTACCAACAACCTTGACAACCTTGACTGCTCCCATACCCTGCTACCTGGGCAGCACCGACAACCTTGACAACCTTGACTGCTCCCATACCCTGCTACCTGGGTAGCACCGCGCAGGGGTTCACAATGTGTGGACGGAATGTCAGGAGAGAAACTTGTCACCTACTGAGACGGCCTTCCTTCTCAAGTTACGTAGTGCACACAGCAGACTGTTGTTTGTACAATGTGTACCATGATTTTGTATGTGTAATATCATTACAGTAGTAAAAAAGTAAAACTTAAAAAGAAATCCAGTAATGAACTAACATCTATGGCAACTTCCACATTACCCATAGTGACAATGATGTTCGTTAGCAGATGAAATCACTTCCGATTAAACATTTTGGCCCTCCGGGCATGGATTTCTGTGATGCATAGCGAACACACATGTTGGGTTTTTTATGTGCAGTAAGTGTTGTACATTCGTCAGTAGAGTAGTAGTGTTGGTCATGGAACACTTCTCAGTATTGGTAGTAGATGACAACCAATGAGGGAGTTCCAAGTCAGCTAAGTTTATTTTCTTTTTCACTCCTCCCCTGTCAGCATGGATCCTAAACAAAAATCCTTCTTGATTAAATCTAGAGGTCTTGGTGAGGCAAAATTGAAAAGAATGCAAACATTTGTAGAGAAGAATGTAGCAGGTTACAGTTCATGTGAAATGAGAGTGAGGTTAGAGGTATGAATATGATGAGGTGCAAAAACAGCTTGAATTGAACAATGAAGTCTCGGAACAACACGAACATGATAGAGAATCGTTCAAAAACACATACTGTGAAATTATAGGGCGGTATACAGCCATTGTTGAAAACTATACAGAATCCACAAACATTGCGAACAATGAGTTTCCCTTCGATACATTCAAGTTCTAACAGACATTAAACTGCCCACATTCAGTGGAAATGTCACAGAGTTTAGACACTTTCAAGACACATTTACGAGTTTGGTGATCAATAACGATTCATTAGATAACATCCAGAAATATCACTATGTACTGTCACCTATTTCAGGTGAAGAACATAAAATAATAGAAAGCTTGCCAACCACAGCTTGATGCGAGTCGCCCTATGAAGTACTAAAGCCCCACGTTGGGCGTCACAAAAACCTTTGACACACTATGCTTTAGGTTAAGTGCCACGAAAACATTTGTTATGTGAAGGCTGAGGTAAGAGGTGGTCATCATGGACAATATTATGGTGTTAGTTTGTGACGCCAGTATCACGAGAAACATAACTTTGTTAGAGTTAGTGTTTCACTAGTGCTCGGCCAGTATATAGTACAGGTCTTGTGGCATGTCTGAGAGGTACAAAATGAGACACTACTGTCATGGCCCGGCGGATGGGCTTACCCTTAGCAATGTGTTTACCATGCTGGATGAGGCTCCTTGTTGAATGCTGCTCCAGTCGCTGTGAGGACGGGTGACTTCTGGGAGTCCCACCAGAATGTGGTGAGCTGCTGACTGCTATTGTCTTGAGTAGACTGGTTGTTGACGACTTGCTGGTCCCTGAACCAGGGGTTAGCTATGCCCAGATGTGGTTCCTCTTCTCTGCGGATAGCCTCGACCGGGGGGTGCAGTGGACCAGTAGACTTGTGCATGAGGGGGGGGGGGGTAGTGGTTGGGGTAGTACTGAGAGGTTAGGCCTCTCCAGGAGGGTGCGAACTCTGCCTTGCGGGGATGTACTGCCAAGTGCAGAAGAAGAAATTGGATCACAATTCAGGGTACTTGTGGTGGCATAACCTGCCCTTCTAGACCTCCTCTGGGCATCATCCTTCCGGGTGTACGGCATTGAAGATGGTACAAATTACCGCCTCGCAAAAGTGAAGCTAGCAACACAATTCCCTAATGTGTTTGGCCAAGGGCGGCAGCCGCACAGGCAAGAGTTGTACCCTGTACTCCTTTCATCCAGCCCCGTACAGAGCGGTGGACAGAGCAGTGGGTTGGCTCAGACTGTACGTCACAACACTTGTTGGGTGTGGTATCTACCGGAGTCAGTCCCCGAGAACCAACATTTACTCCTTTCCAACCCCGTAAAGAGTGGTGGTGGAGTATAGATCGGCCTAGACGGCTAGCCACCTAGTGGAAGTCTTGCTAATGGGTGGAGCTCTACCATACTATAACCAATGGGCACAGCACTGGTGGCCGTCTGTATTCTATTGCTTTGGTTGGCCAGGTCTTCCGGTATCTCTTTAGTGGGCTGGTTTCTATGAGAGTCATACTGAGAAATCAGTACTCGGAAGTAAGGTAAGATTACGTGTGTATTTACTGAGAATATGTATGGTGGCCCATACTACCTCCTAAAACTAACCTCAAATTGACACGGAAGTTAGATCTACATATAGCCAGGTGAAGGTGACCTGGTTGGGAAAGTGAAATACTGCTAGGTAGTTTACTATAACTTTTCCTAACTATTTATCTTGTCTGTCGTGAAGGGACAGTTGGTGGTTGCTACCAGAAGGTTAGTGGTAAGGATTACCATTACTGTCTGGTAAGGCAAGGGGGGGGTAGTGCTGAAGGGGACAGTTGAGGACCGTTACCAGAGAGTGCTAAGGAAGGAGCTATCGGTGTCTTCAGGAGCTGGTGGTGAGTCTTTCAGAAGGTCTAGAGGGTGTTACTTCATGCGTATAAGGGGCTTCTGGTGGGGTTGACGTCAATAGTAGGCTTCATCCGGCCCTGAAGAGAGCGGTGCAATCAGCAAGGCGCCCTAGAGAGAGTGAACCGGCAGTGGTTCCCTCTGGCTCTGTCCAGAGTGGTGCAGGTCTTGCAGGGCCTTATATACTGGTTGACTGCTTGGACTGGAGTAGGCGAGGGGTAAGAAAGGAGATAAGCTCCTCCCCTCGAGTTGTCTGCGGGCATCGTCTGCTAGCGTCTTCTGCTGCGGGGAGAATCACTGATGTGGCTGGCTTCATCCCTTATCGCTTCCTAGTATGGGTAGGGCCCTCCCTTGGTGTGCTGTAGAACTATGTGACCTTGGGTGGTGAGCTCAGTGGATTGGCCAACAGTGCGTTCTCTCTTCGGAGGGTTTGACATGACATCTGCTTATAGTAGAGAGCGAACAGTGCAAGTTGAACTAACATGTCTGTAATATCATTCCTCATTGCGAGAAAGTACTCTGTAGGCACGTGATCAACCTCTTGCAGTACTGTTTAAATTACTTGCGTAGCGAAATGAAACTGCGTTCAGATGAGGCGAAGTTGAGTGTGCATCATTGCTGCGCAGAGCTTCGTGCATCCTGCATCGTGACATAGACTCATCTGGTGAAAAAAAAATAGTTTTGTATCCGAGGGTGATGTGGAATGGTCACCCCGAGAAAACAAAGTTTTGCTTGTCGAACTTCCTTCTCTGTATGCTTGCTTGGAGAAAAGACGCAGGGTGCTCTTATCTGTGGCCAGGTGTGTGGCATCTGGTGGCAGCTGTGTGGAGTGTAGCTCTGTGTCTCTCTTACTTGTGCTCTTGGTACATGGGCAGGCTTGTGGCGGGCGAAATAGCTGGCTGGTTCATTGCTCCAAAGGGAATGGAAGGGAAGGAACTGGGTCATACGAGTGTGTTTCGCTGTCTGTGTACCAGGGGCCTTCTTGTTATGTGTGCGCTCACTCACAAGCTCAACTGAAGGCTGTGGTTATTTTAAATACATGAATATTACATTATTTTCCTGTGAAATACAATAGTACTTGCAAACATAAATGAGCTACAATTTAGTGTGTTCTAACTCCACCCGTGAGGGGTGTGTTATCTGCTAGTTAAAAATGCTTGTCGTGGCGCTGAGGGTGAGGGAAAAGTGGGCTTCACCTTGAAGCCTCCTGAGTGTCGCACGGCAAGCGGAGATGCATGCGACAGTTTGGTTTAAGAGGTTGACCGACTCTAGAGCTTCCGTTACCTAGGCTGTTCGCTAAATAACATAACTTCCTACTACTAAAACACAAGTACTCTTGAACAAAAAGAATTTAACTAATACTAACAATGCATATGGACCACCTTCATGATTAAAAAAAAAACATAAATCCTTGTAAAATATTAATACTAGACACATGGTTCCTTTGTAAATATATAAGTGTGACTTCAAAACATATTTACACTGAAAAAGGATATATGAAAAACTACTATATACAAGACTATTACCACAGTTAAAATTGTCTGACTTTTTATAGATACGTTTTTAAAGGCTTAAACGAAATTCACGTGGTATTTATGACCGTTGTTAATATGTAAATTTCAAAAATAGACAACAAATGCACTGAAAATATTTACTATAATAGTGGTTTGTTTTCTTTTGTATGAAAGTTGGTTTTCATTCAGTTACGGGCTAGCACTAGCCTTCTTTCTTAGAGAAGTCTTTTTCCTCAGTTTTCAGCTGTGGACAGAGTTGTCAGTGTTCTCTCATTATCTTGATATCTTTTGGCACTAATTATTTGAGCGTCCAAAATTATTATGTAGCAATATTTTGATATTAGCTACTAACACGAGTCGTCCAATTCCATAACTACCGAAGTCCAAATATACCAAAATTGTTTTTTTCCTACGACATTATTTGCCATATCTTTCTTCATCTATCTGCAACATTAATTTTTTTCAAAACTTGTTAGTTCCGTGTATAAACTTCATGAGAATACTGCCTCCTGTTCCAAAACTACTGAAGTCCATGTTTTACACAACTCCAAAACTTTGTAACTCCAAGCCTGAGTAAAAGGTTCCAAAACTATTTAAGTCCATCACTTCCAACATGGCGATACATGACTTTTTGCCACAAAACTACTGGAGTCCATAGGTGTAAATATACAGCATATTTTCTAAACTTTCTCATATAGAAGCTCTGTGGAACCGAAATATATTTTGAAAGCTAGTGTTAGCAATAAAGGTTTATTGGTTCAGCTGTTCATGGGTTTTGGTGGGAAAGCTGTTTGGCAAGATGCAGGTAATTCTGAAGCTTCTGTGCGCCATGCAGAATACACGGGAGAGAAAAGTGAAGGAAGACAGCTGGGAAAAGGTAGATAAAAAAGGGAAAGATAAGTTTACTTATTTCATTGGTAAATTATTATTCTTTTTCACCAAATATATTCCGAATAAGGTTATGTTGACCAACTTGTTTTCATTTCATTTAGCTTTGTTTTAAATGCAATCTGTGCAGTAATTCTCCCTTTTTATGATGTTTACCATGTGTTGTGTTTCGACAGACACTTATCGCAAGGGTTCCCTTATCCACCAAAGTGCCACCATACAGAGAAATCTAAGCTTCAGTGCCAACTTTAAAATATGAAAAATATCTGTCTGTTTCACCAGGAATTCTATAAATATACAGACAAAATTGAGCAAGATTGTTTCATACTTCGGTATGCTACTAAAGGACATCTTCCTCAGCTTCGTAGAATTAGAACAGATGAAGGACAAGAACGAGGTATGTCAATTGAATATTATATTCCAAGCTTCCGTAAAGAAAAATACAGTATGCCTTTAAGAGTCTGCCAAAACACATTCCTTGGAATTCTGAAAATTTCTCAGTATCGAGTGCAAAACCTATACAGGAGGAAATTAAATACTGGTGATTCTCCCAAGGAAAGATGCCCCTAAGAATATTTTCACAGATGTAGCCAGTGTTTGAGAATGTTTATGGAGAGTATTCATCCACGCGAGAGCCATTACATTCGAGGAAAGACCAAAATATTCTTCTTAAGTAGTGATCTGTGTATAAGAAAACTTTGGGAAATGAAAAATAAGGAACAGACAGATGCAGAACTTTTAGTGAACTACGAGTATTTCCATAAAATTTTTGTAGAACACTAGAATATGAGTTTTAAATCACCAGCCACTGATCATTGTTCAAAGTGAATTGAGCTAAAGCAAAGGATACAAAGTACAAGACATCTTGCAGAGTAAAGGATACAAAGTACAAGACATCTTGCAGAGTAAAGGATACAAAGTACAAGACATCTTGCAGAGTAAGACAATTTTAAAGTTCAGCTTTGCTCTCCACAAAAAGAAAGCCGGTTTGTTTAACATATTCCTTAGGGAACAATAGGAGGCAGATATGACATTCAGTTTCAACTGTCAGAAAAATGTTGTATTTCCTAAGATACCAGACCAGCTAGCATACTATAAAAGACAGTTGTATGTGTACAACTTGACCATATGTCAGGGCTTGTGACGTGATCCACAATCACCACAGAATACATTAATTTATACATGGACTGAAATTGAAGGAAGGAAGGGTTGTAGTGCGATAGTGTCCTGTGTCCACGAAAGACTTACAAACACTTAATTTCCTCACCACATCCACACTATAATATTTTTAGCAGACAGTTTTGGAGGGGTAAATAATAATTCAACAATGGTGTCTATGCTTCTTTATTGGCTTACCAGTGAGGCTCCAAGCAATATTAAACGTGTTGTGCTCTACTTTCCTATTCCAGGTCACTCGTTTCTCCCTCCAGATTGAGGGTTTGGGAATATAGAACAGCAGATTCGCAAACAAGAAGAAATTATACTGCCAGATGGTTATTTCTCCATTTTTGAGAAGTTTGTAACTATTCACCGACCTGGTGTAGATTTCCATTTCCGAGACTTGAAAACAGCTGCAGATAACACAGTCAGAAAGCCACAAAACTGGCACTTGAAGTTTGCACCTGCGAAGAGGTTCATTATTATGCATTTGAAAAGTGGACAAGGACTTGTTAAAGGTGAAGCAACCTATTGAACAGATGTAGATGCCCCAGTGCCTATAATAAGAAAAGTTAAGGGGCTGAATACCATGAATCCGGCAGTGAAGGAAGTGGGTGCTCCTGTGAATCCAAAAAAAGTGACTGACGTGAAACAACTCTCGTCAAAGCACTTCAGTCCTGAGTGGCACAACAGAGAGGATCTAGGCGTTTACAGAGACTTGCTACCATGTGGCGAAGACATAGCTGAAAACATATCTGATGAAGAGGTCGACAATCCCATGGAACACGATGTTGCAGTTGCAGTACTTCCCCTAAATTGAAAGACTGTGGACTAATTCTGAATAGGAATTTAATGTTCAAAGATATTTCATATTGTATAGTTGGTTTCAGAACTTAAAAATAAAACATTAATTTCATTTTCACATAGAAACCATAATTACAAAATTTATGAAACTGACCCAAAACTTCTTACGGCCAAGATCCTGTGTCAAAACTCCTTAAGTCTAATTTATTTTCTATTATTATGTAAAAAGTACATTCACAATATTTGTAAAACATGAACAAAATGAAAACTAATCATATTTCGCAATTTTTATACCAATTGTGTCTGTTTAAATGTGCACAGATACCTCACCACACTTTTATGCCCTTCCGCACAAATTACATAAAATCAACTTAGGTAGTTATGGAATTGGACAACTCACTTGTTTGCCGCTTTTACACAGTCTGTCTGTAGCTTTCTTTCACTTATCACGTACTGCAGCATTTTATAGCTGGTTAATGTTTGTCTTTTCACTTGTCACTGATTAACAGTGTAATGGTGGCTGTTATTAATACAGTTATAAAAGTTTGTGAACACTCGCATAATGGGGTTCTCTGGCTTTGGCAAGATGGAGTCTGTTCTTTCCGTGGCAGACCATGCTTCCGGAAAGCAGCGTACTTTGGGTAAGGCCACGTGAATGTAGAAGTGGGTCCCAAGGGCGACTCGCGATAGCGACCAGGCTGTGATGCACTGCGGCAGGAGCACGTAAGTATCTCTCGCTTAGGTTGGCTGCTGGGTCTGAAGTTAGTGTCCCGGGTGGGGGCCTGCTTGGGACCACCTGGCATCTGGGGACGTTCTGGATCACTCTTCTGAGAGAGGCTCTCTTCATGTGGCCTTCTGAGGCCATCAGGGAGAGCGGTTCTGCTGGTACTTTTCTCTCCCTCTCCTCTGTGTGGTTATAAACCACGTTCTCATCCATTGTGATGGCCGGAAGGAGAGGCTCTTCTGGGACCTCTACCTCAACAGCAAGTGTTGATCCATCTCCTTCGGGGATGGGGCTGGTATGTTGATGAGTTCTCTGACTAGGTCTCCTATCCAGAGGACTTCACCATGATACCTCGGATCCCATGGAGCTTTTCAGGTTGCGTCGGGCCGACGTCTGCTGGACACAGGTGCTTGGTGTTGAGGGCAGGGTCTTGATGGATACACCTCCCCATGCATGCCGGTAATGTTGTTGTCCTGATGAAGATCGAGGGGTGGTATCTCTGTCCGGCAGTTGACTGAAGTTCGGGCTCCCTTGGCACGAGGGGCACGACTTCTGGGGTGGTCTGCGGAGGATTATCCTCCTTCTCTTTCTTTTCAGGTCTTATGTAGGGGTTTCTGCTTCACTGTCCATAAATCCGCCGGAACACGGCTGCATCTGCCACAGTCACTTTTCTGATTCGACCTCGGACATCCTCCGTCCAGTATACGTTACATTGGTTCCCCAAAACATGATAAGGGCCCTTCCACTTTTTGACTAAGCCAGCGATGAACTTACCTTTTGTCTTACTAATATAGTGACTGCGTAGCAGTACAGCCTCACCCATGGTGAAAGTGCGCACTCTAGTGCAGGGTTGTGGGAACTCCTGGTCAATATATTGGACTTGTTTATCTAGTGCCTTCGTATTTCTGGCTAAGGCATCAAGATGGATGTCTTCTGGTGTTGGCATCTCGTTTCCCATTGCCAGTCCCCAGGACGAAGGAAAGTTCGCCAGAGGTGGAACTGGCTAGTGCTAGTGTTGACGGCCTCATTTTCTCTTCTGCGGAGGGCAAAAAGAATATAGGGGATATGTATATCTCAATGCCTGTGGTCTTTTCCCACACTGAGATGGAGGCTTTTCTTGAGCTCTTGATTCCTCCGCTCAGTAGGGTTTGCTTGAGAATGATAAGGTGGTGTCATCCAGGTTTCCACGTTCCAATTCTGGCAAGCCTTCCTCCATTCTTGACTTATGAGTGGAGTGTCATCAGTCAGAATGGCTTGTCGGTAACCGCAACGAGGGAAGATCTCTGTTTCGAGTTGCTTCCTGACAATGTTTCTTGTTTCTTAGCTGGGAAGCTAGAATGCTTCCACCAAGGGAGAAAACATGTCTGTGACCACTAACAAATACCGGTTCCCTCGTGTATTGTGCAGATAGGGTCCCATGATGTCAGCTGCCAAGTGCGTCCACGCTGTGGTTAGACGCATGGGCTTCGCTGAAGGGTGGGGTATGGGATCTGCTTTGCCATGGCAGCACGCCTCACAGTTGGCGATGTACCGTCTGACATTGCGGCTTAACCTATCCCAGATGTACCTGTCTTTGATGTCGCACAGTGTTTCTCTTGTTCTGGGATATTCAGCTTGTTGGTGGATGTGGCAATATTGGCAGAGACTTGTGTATAATTAACACCAGGCATCCAGATCTTCCAAGGTGTGATCCAAGGATCTCCAGTACAGGACCAGACAACATTGTCCCTTAATTTTTGTGTGTGATCACTGCTCCATGACTAATATGTTTGACCTACTCTATTACTAAGGACAGGTGTTTTTGGCAAAAATATTTCAATACCAATCATACTCCAAAACACTTTTGTTCTTATGCATTTTCTTGGTTGGATGATTTTAATTGCCATGTGCTTCAAGTGTCTGTCCGCAAATCATGGACATTCAGTATTGGACTACTTTATTACGATTGGCTCATTCCAATAAGAACATGTCGTCTTAAGTAGACACGCTGCCAATAACCAAGCAAAGTTGTGGTTGTGGACGTAGGATATTGAAGTCTAGCATGGCCATAAATATTTTCACAAAATACATCTGTCCCTATCTATGTTTTAACATAGTGCATTTTTCCTCTGATCACTGGAGATGCTAGCCACTGTCGCAGCGCTATCGATCATCTCTGCTGCTGTAATGGAGAAATATGTCAGTCACCAGCAGTTATTCATGTGCGTAAGTATTTCTTGTGTGTTGTATATTGACTGGCTTCTGAAATTACTAGAATATTATATTTTTCTCTAGAAGAGGATGAGAAACTTGTAGAAGATTTAGGGAAGTATTCCTCAGCATTTGATATGGCACAAAAAAACTACTGTGCTCAGTAATTACAGGAAGTCATGTGGAATCACAATGCATGAGACATTGGAAGATCTGTGATAATAGTGTCTAAAGTAATTGGAAATTAATATACACACTTATTCATTATTTCTTGCCAGCCTTGAACATTGCAACTGGCATACATGTTGATGTGGGGTAATATTTTTGCATTCTCAGATACTAGGAAGAGAACATGCAGATTGTGGATTGAATATATAGCAGACAGATATGCAGATAGTACATACATTGAATACAGGATACCTACTCAGGAATATTTTTAAAATTTGCAAAAATTTATTGCAACAAACAGGTGAAGTCTTCCAACAATACACAAGAATAATGCTTGGTGGAAATCACCATAGAGTTCATCATTGGTGTCCACCACCATGCAGTCATTGATTTGAAATATACACATTTAGGAAAACATAACTTAAATGCTGTCCAGCGTATGTTTACAAAATGTATTCTGTCTGCAGTTACAGGTAGTGATTTATTCCAAAAGTTATACTTAAGCAAATCGACAAATAGCAAACCAGCTAAGGTTCCTTTCACACAGAATAGATGCGGCCCATGTCTACATCAGTGCGGGTGTGGCTTTGTTCAGCATTGTGTGAAAACTGGCATTTGGACCCATGGACAAATTTTGTGTGCATGTGTGCGCCTGCCACAAAGTTTTGACATGAATGGATGCATCCAAGCACTGTTCTGGCTTGTATCTGCACTTGCATCATGTGAAAGTCTTGTGTTAGTACAAGCAGTTTAATATTCCTGTGGTTCTGTACATACATGCAGGGTTGGGCTGCACCCACTCCATGCATAGGCTATGACTTTAAGAGGGCATGAGGCCTCCAGGAACTATTTATTGAAAGGCTATGCTCCTCAAGAAATAATGTAAATTAAAAAACATTATCTATGCCGCTTTAACGATCTCTGTTTGCTTTAGTAGCAGTTTTTGATTTTAGTCGTATGTTTTCTGTATTGTTACCTGTCTCTCCATCCAGCATTGTGTCACTCGCACAGGACTGCTGGTCACCCACCTCAAATAATAATTTTCCGCACTCCCATCTTGTTTCCCCCTGGATCAGTAGGTGCAGTAGGTGGTGTTTGTGTTTCACAGGCAGGAGGGGGAGGCTCCGCCTGGCTACATACAAAGCCTCGTCAACAGAATCGTCAACAACATCAGCATCCTCTGCAACAACGTCATCCTCAAGTACGAGGAGGAGGACATTGTGCTGTCCGTCAATGCCAAAACCGTCACCTTGCAGTCGGCCAACAGCGCGTGGGAGCCGGCGTTCGTAGGTAAACACAGCCCTTCCACTATGTCAGCTGCTTTTATCTGCTGACACCTCGTAGAAAAGGTAGCTGTGAGATGAGATGGGCTCTTTATCTTTTATAGTATACCGCTGTTGTAACATTACTGCGTATAGCATGTTAACACTATTATTTAGAGTTATATGACCCGCTTATGAAGTTTTTGTGCATATAACCTTTTTATTTTACAGACCCCATGGAAAATGTTATAAAAGTGTTATACTGTACGTGTCAACTTGCAATCCTCATTTCAATTACCAATTACATTTCTGGCTTCAAAGAACAAGGCAATTAAGTCTTTTATATATATTTTTTGTAGGAAATAAGCAGCTTTCAAAATATATTCAACAAGCTTTTGAGGGATTCAACCAGTCTAGAAATGAAGGTATTTTAACAGTAACAGATGTGACTTTTGATTGTTGGTACAATTTAGTTGTTGAATAGCATTATTATGATTGGATTCAGACAAGGTAGTTCAGTGTTAGGGAAAATGTGTTGCACTGTTCAGATGGAGGGAGGCGGATTGCTTTGCAAAGTACAAAAATAGCATTATTATGATTGGATTCAGACAAGGTAGTTCAGTGTTAGGGAAAATGTGTTGCACTGTTCAGATGGAGGGAGGCGGATTGCTTTGCAAAGTACAAAAATAAAAGCCCATATTAGTGTTTATAATTAGTAGAACCTTAAACAACAACATGAAAGAACAAAGTAACATAGGATCTCACTACCAACTTGATACATGCTAATAAATGAAACACGTACATAAACAATACGTTGTTTAATACTGTTGTAATGATAAATGGCATACATACTGTCACATGGCTCCTTGATTTTTATTATGTAGTTTGACAAACACGAATAATTGATTATGAAGAGTTTCTAAGTATTTCCTGAATTACTTAAGAAAATAAATTACTTGAAAATCTTGTTACCAATACCTGCCATATAAGTACTTCTCTGTGACTTTATTTGCAGCAGTAAGTATAAAGACATCATGCTTTGGTGTTTAGCATGCTGGTTTCTTTCCATGGTGATCTGGTTTCAGTCTCCAGTGGACACAGGGTTTTTTTTACACGTTACACATAAGAAAATGTGGTGAACATTGCTGTTTGTTTTTCTGGGATCTAGACATTTGATTTTGTGAGGTTTGGGGAGGTGGGGGGGGGGGGGGGGGTGTTATTTTCCTATTATACAGGTGTGGTTATAAACATCAAGGCATGGGAGAGAGCCGCTGTATAGTCATAATTTTAAAGAACAACATTAAATTATTAAAATAAAATCAGCATAAAATAAAATAATTATATAATAATATTTTATTTCAGTTTTAAAATATTCACAGGATAGTTTTATATCAATGTGATGGTTTAGTTGGGGCGGGGAATAATTACTTATCTGACCAGCGCTCTATCTGGATCCATGCCTGTTCATAGCTGGTCTGAATGACAGATGTGTTCCTCAGGCAAGGCAGCTGGCTCTCTGGACAGTCTTCCCACTTCTCTGGAAAACCTGGGAAATGGCAAATGTCAGGGTAATTTCAAACATTGTACAAACTACTAGTTAAATGTCATGAAATTCTCTCGCACACAAGCTATAAACTATTTCATATAAGAATTCCCTTATTTGTTAGCCAGTGTGTGGCAACATGTCATAAATTTAATTAACAACATCTCATATACAAAATTCTGTATTAGCTGATGCGTGAATGATGGAAATATAATTTCATGTTGCCTATTTTGAAAACGCAGCCTTCGCATAACAGACGTTGGAGAAATACTTGTGCAGGAAAGAGTTCCTAGACAAACTGTATATGCATTATATTTTATGTCCTCACAAAACATCTGTCATTAGTGTAACAAACTAAACTTTGTTTTTGAAAAATGTGTGGGTGTTTCAAACCAAATGGAGTTGAAACTATGTGCGATAGTTTAGTTTTGTTTGTACCTAGTGCTAACATCGCCATGTGCATGTTATGTTAATTAAAGAGGCTGCTGATGTGTCGCAGAAATTTTTCAAATATTTCTACATCAATTAGAGACAATATATTTCAAACCCACTTAGATTTGAGTCTGTACAAGATGAAAAATTTACTTTGAAATTAACGGATATATAACTTTTGTGATGCAGCTTTGGAGTAGGTGACTGTGCTACCATCTGTTTGCGAGTGTATGTGGCTCACTTCAGAAGCCACGTCCCCATGAAATGAATCATGTTTCTTGTGTAACATACAAATATATGAACAAATTCCTAGAAATTAATATTTTCTGTGAGCTCTATATATATTTTGTGATGTATCATATTTACATCTGCAGTGATTCTGGTTGCTAATAATGTAATCACTGAGCCTTTCTAAGACCGGGTATAATTTTATTTTCATGTTTCCTCCCAATTCAGCAACATAGTAAGAAATTGAAAAGAAATGTTATTTATTTATTAAAACCACATAGTGTTTTGCGATGGAATCAATTTTACGGCAAATAATATTAATGTTAATGTTATATATTGTGATCCATGCATGCTCAGATGTGGTTAATTTATAAGTAGCCTCGTTGTGTGTACAAACTTTAAACCCCCCGATCTCGCCAGTTGGTGAGCTGTGGCCTCATTTCATTGCGAAATACTTTATTAGTATGAATGAAAATGTGTTTGACAATTTCCCTCAATTCATAATACTTTGATGTGTGCCGCTTATACTAACTATTAACTACGATTACGACTCATCTCTCTTCACGCGAAGCCTACCCTTACTTCAACTACCCACGTGAGAGTTGGTACCGCAAACCAGTGCACGGTTGTTCAACGCCGCTCAAATCTACCGGGCGGCCAAACATGTTGCTACAAGGTTACACAACCAGCGAGTATGCCACCTCCCCCCCTCACCTCGTGCTGAGTGCCTTCAAGCTGTCAGCCACTTTGGGAACGGCAAGAACGCTGATGAATGGGTTTTCACCTCCCACGCCAGCCTCCCGGTAGAAGGACGTCACACGCCTTCTCCGCACCCCACCGTGGCAGCCTATACTTCTGACTATATAAGTCCATGCGCGACGGGGCTCCGCAGTCATTCGTATTCTTCTCTAGAGTAAACCCTGAGCACTCCTTAGTGCTGGGGCCTCCAGCGAACCTCGAGTCTTCAGTAGCCTCTGCGACGACAACAGTCTTCGACACCCATTGAACACGAATATACTTTGCTACTTTAACTTTAACTTCTTTTGTCTCTTCCAGACATCCACAATTAGGCAGCTTTAGTTCAGTAGTTATATATTCAGTTTTCTAGTTCACTTTCCCTCTAGCCTAAGACCAAGTCGCCTACACCTGACTAACATAGTTTACCTTCAGTACTTCGTCTGCTTGGTAGTCCTCAATAAATACAGCTTTGTTCTCTATCCTAATGTGTTTATTTCTAGAGTAAAATCTACTTAGACCACTACGAATAATTCGCACTGTGCACTGCCGACAGAAACCGAAAATGTTTTAAATCTGAACTAGCTTGATTGAGGCCCACTTTCTGGTGACCTCCAGTCTGATACATACCCATTAGACGGCTGCCTGTTACTTCCTACTATGCCTAGCACATAGGTGCTGGAGGGAAGGAACAGAGGAGCCACAACCATTAGGAATACCTTCCACCAAGGAGAAACGGCAAGCCTGGGTTATATCTCCTACCAGAACACCCAGGTGCTGGAGGGAAGGAACAGAGGAGCCACAACCATTAGGAATACCTTCTACCAAGGAGAAACGCCAAGCCTGGGTTATATCCTACCAGAGCACCCAGGTGCTGGAGTGAAGGAACAGAGGAGCCACAACCATTAGGAATACCTTCTACCAAGGAGAAACGGCAAGCCTGGGTTATATCTCCTACCAGAGCACCCAGGTGCTGGAGGGAAGGAACAGAGGAGCCACAACCATTAGGAATACCTTCTACCAAGGAGAAACAGCAAGCCTGGGTTATATCTCCTAATAGAGCACCGAGGTGCTGGAGGGAAGGAACAGAGGAGCCACAACCATTAGGAATACCTTCCACCAAGGAGAGACAGCAAGCCTGGGTTATATCTGCTACCAGAGCACCCAGGTGCTGGAGGGAAGGAACAGAGGAGCCACAACCATTAGGAATACCTTCCACCAAGGAGAAACAGCAAGCCTGGGTTATATCTGCTACCAGAACACCCAGGTGCTGGAGAGAAGGAACAGAGGAGCCACAACCATTAGGAATACCTTCTACCAAGGAGAAACAGCAAGCTTGCGTTATATCTCCTACCAGAGCACCCAGGTGCTGGAGAGAAGGAACAGAGGAGCCACAACCATTAGGAATACCTTCTACCAAGGAGAAACAGCAAGCTTGCGTTATATCTCCTACCAGAGCACCCAGGTGCTGGAGAGAAGGAACAGAGGAGCCACAACCATTAGGAATACCTTCCACCAAGGAGAAACAGCAAGCCTGGGTTATATCTCCTACCAGAGCACCCAGGTGCTGGAGGGAAGGAACAGAGGAGCCACAACCATTAGGAATACCTTCCACCAAGGAGAAACGGCAAGCCTGGGTTATATCTGCTACCAGAGCACCCAGGTGCTGGAGGGAAGGAACAGAGGAGCCACAACCATTAGGAATACCTTCCACCAAGGAGAAACGGCAAGCCTGGGTTATATCTGCTACCAGAACACCCAGGTGCTGGAGGGAAGGAACAGAGGAGCCACAACCATTAGGAATACCTTCTACCAAGGAGAAACAGCAAGCCTGGGTTATATCTGCTACCAGAGCACCCAGGTGCTGGAGGGAAGGAACAGAGGAGCCACAACCATTAGGAATACCTTCTACCAAGGAGAAACAGCAAGCCTGGGTTATATCTCCTAATAGATCACCGAGGTGCTGGAGGGAAGGAACAGAGGAGCCACAACCATTTGGAATACCTTCCACCAAGGAGAAACGGCAAGCCTGGGTTATATCTCCTACCAGAGCACCCAGGTGCTGGAGGGAAGGAACAGAGGAGCCACAACCATTAGGAATACCTTCCAACAAGGAGAAACGGCAAGCCTGGGTTATATCTCCTACCAGAGCACCCAGGTGCTGGAGGGAAGGAACAGAGGAGCCACAACCATTAGGAATACCTTCCACCAAGGAGAAACAGCAAGCCTGGGTTATATCTGCTACCAGAGCACCCTGGTGCTGGAGGGAAGGAACAGAGGAGCCACAACCATTAGGAATACCTTCCACCAAGGAGAAACGGCAAGCCTGGGTTATATCTCTTACCAGAGCACCCAGGTGCTGGAGGGAAGGAACAGAGGAGCCACAACCATTAGGAATACCTTCTACCAAGGAGAAACGGCAAGCCTGGGTTATATCTGCTACCAGAGCACCCAGGTGCTGGAGGGAAGGAACAGAGGAGCCACAACCATTAGGAATACCTTCCACCAAGGAGAAACGGCAAGCCTGGGTTATATCTTCTACCAGAGCACCCAGGTGCTGGAGGCGGTATTGGTGTGGGTATTGCGGCCTGGCCTTGGCTGGATATCACATTCAGTAGAAGCATTGGTGGCCCACACGGTTCAACGTCTATGATCTGCCTGCTAGAGTGGGGGATCACAGGAGGCACCGAGCTTGGTTACCAAGCGGCCACTGGACAACACTATTATAGGGGGAATAGTTTCTCATCTGGAGTGTACAACATGTTTTGTTCAGTGGCGAACCAAACTCTATGACTTATAAGATAATGCACAGCCGGCGGCAGCGGAATACCTTAGCCCCTGCTATGCAGGAGAGACGGGCGGAATGGGACCGCACCGTCTCACTGAGGTTACGGGCAGTCTCGACTGCCCCCGTTATACAATATATATATTTCCCACCGCACGTCCGAACTAGTCCCGACTACTACCCTGTGCTGAGGGGTCCAGTATACAGGACTGAAGCTAGGTACGGACTAGCCAATTATAAATTCTGGAGCCAAGACTCAGCGGCCTGGAACTTGGAGTATGGTGTGAGACAACTCAGTACAACATAATCTAACCCGTGGACTGTAGCACCAGCTTTGCTCAGCCACCAAACCCACGTTACCAACTGACTGAAGACCTTCTGAGTAAGTCAGGTTAACTAACACCTCCCATCAGCTACCGATAACCATGCACTTTTTCTATCACAATAAACCTTGACAATCATGCCATACAGTCAGTAACCATGCACATGTCAACTTCAAAGTTTCAGTTATAAGCTGTAACATAGAAACTGCTACTTCATAAGAACCACAATTAACATATTATTAAAGACGTTGAACCAAGTTCGCTGTCTGTAAGAAACAATGCTCCACATTTTTATGTTGTGCTTTTAAGTAGACGCCTAGCCACACAACTCTAGTTGTAGGTGCATTCACCGAAATATACTTGCGAGTTGCAAAGACAATTTCAGTCTTTTGATTAGAATAATATTTGAAGTATTTGTGATATTGAATTTCAATATGGATAATGTTTAAAATAACCTATGTTGTGATCATATGAATGTTTTTGACATAAATATTGTAGTAATATTATGAACATATTACCCTCACAATTCACACTTAAGGCTAATGTTGTTAATTTTCCATGATCATAATGATGTATAATTTTGTTTGCAAGGCAAAAAAACTTTTTCTTGGTGACACTTCACTAGTCTGATGTATATAGAAATTTTTAATTTTTTTAATTGTACACATTAAGTAACGTAGGTTGGTTTAGACTTCACCTATTGGTACTCGGACGTTATCAAGGTAGAAACGAAGTCCTAACACCTCTTCTAGTGGGCTTACCTATATGAGGATTGATCCATAACGTAGCTTATTTTTGTGAAACATACTCTGTTAAGGTTATGTTAGACAATTATTGCCATTGAGTTATGAAAGGATAGGAGTTATGGATCGGGGGCCTCATAAGCATATCTTAATTTTCTTTTGACAACAGTAACTTTATAAGGAACATGGGACTAATTCATGGTCCCTAAGAGGTTTCGTTTATTTCATAATGAAGATGGACTAAAGCCCTACCCCCAAAGTATTCGAGATAATGAGTTAATACTTTGGGGAGGTGGTGAGAATAATTTAGACGTGAGCGTCAGACTGTCCACTGCATGTTAATATATTACATTGTTATATCCCATTATGTTATATAATGAGAAAATCAGAAATTTTCTAAGTTAGAATTTTCTTATCTGATGTGACATCAGTTGCATCTGAAATTTCCATTCAATAGGTCAACTGATAAGATGTATTCTTATGGACGTAAGGTCAAGTGTTTATCCCGGCAGTGGACAGTAGTATTAGGTGAACGAAGTGAACTCTGCAGAAGATGCCATTTTGGGAGCTAGTGGATTGATAGAGTAAGAACTGCTTTGCAATTCAAACAAGGACCAATAGCATGGCTGAAGCCAACTATTGGATCTTAAATCAAAATCCAATTACAAGTGCATGACACCGCAAGGGTGGCATATTCCTAGTGAGTTCCCTACGGGAATGGGGGATTGCTGTAAATATGTCAAGAGGTGTAAGGGTGAATTAGTGGGGGTAAGTTATGTCCTGTATTTCATCAGGAACACAGGGCTAATTCATGGCCCTTACGAGGTTTCGTTTACTTCATAACGAAGACTGAGCACCACTCGGCCGCAAACCAAGATATAGTGAGTCCCAGCGTAGCCATGTGGCGCACGCAAAACTATTTATTGCTTATTACATTGATTCATTTAAAAATACTTAATGTATATTTACTGTGACCATTGACTGTAAACAATTATCCCCTTCAGGGGGATTTTAGGGACAACACACCCTTGCGGTGTATTGTGGTTGTAATTTAGTATGGTCGTGTTTTCAGACATTACGAGAAGTGTGGTGAAGTTAGGTCAAGATGTACGTCAACAGGTTTCATAGAGGCTGAAGTTCTTATTTCCCCACGAAGGTGTTTCGTAATATTCATTCTATTGTAAAAGGACGTTAACAAAGATGATATTGAATGGACTGTACAAGTTGTGGATATAGAAGAAAGTTATATTTTATTGTCATTGTTATTCAGATTTGGACTACAAGGTGTTACTGCAAAAGCTGGCTCTGGATTTTTAGATTTCTGTTTTTTTAGTCGACCAAATAATTTTAAGGACCCAAAACCAAAAGACATTGGTAAAATAGATTCATGAGATACAATTTGTTGGAAAATATTCCCAGTTAATGAAGGTGTTATAAGTAGTACTGCTGTTATAAGTTCATTTAGAAATCCTTTTATGTATTCACGAAAGAAAATTAAATTCAATGTTGGTGATCAAATTTATATGTATAGAAAGTTAACAGGAACTATTTGAGGTATTCTAAGAGTTAATTGAAATTGTTATTTTTTCTGAAGTTCCGTGTGTGTTGACGTGTTAGGTTAAGTGAAATTGTATTTTCTCTCACGTTCCTTATTGTTGATATCTTAGGTTAAGAATAATTGAATGTTTCACAAAACATGAACAATGATGCAATGTTGTCTAGTTATAAGAAAAGAAATAAAGCACAGGGGGATTGACGCATGTTGTATTTTGCGCTAGAGAAAATGCATTACAGAAACATGACTTTGCTCCATCTGAATACTGAGTATGGAAAACCACATGGGCAAATCTACCCATAGTACTGGAGGCAGGACACTGGGAACTTCAAGAAGTTGACAGTGCCTCATCACACCTCCAACCCGTGCTCCTAGCTTGTACTGTCTACCAGAATCCACTGAAAACCATCACGTCATCGCCCTTCCCAAACCGAAGTTATTTTACTTCACCGTGCTTGCCAGCAGAAGAGCGCACCAGTTTGAATTTTGTGCTGCAGGAGGAAGTGGGCCAATCACTGAAGGGTCACTGCCTACTCTAGCATCTTGAGTAGGAGTTCTGCACACCAGGTGCTGTGCAAACAGGCGAGATAAGCATCCATTGGCCATGCATGTGACGTCACAAGCTCCACCCCTAGGAGGCAAGGCCAACCCCCCTCCCCATACCCCTCGAAGCACCTAAGATCATCAGAGATCACTATAAAAGGTGAACCTACCCATGTGGCTTGCCGGAGTCACTCATCCACTCCTTAAGGGCTGTGAAGGCCGGAGTTGGAAACCACGGCAATAACAGAGTCTAGTTATGTCCTCTGGCTGTGAAGGCTCAGGGTATCCTGACTAAGACCAGTTGTCCTATGCCCACGCCGCTACCACGATGACGACCCTTCTCCAAGAGGCCATCTTCCCCTGAAGGATGTCACTTCAGCAGCACCTTTAGTTGTCATCGCTACGAATACCTCCTACATCAACCTAACCTCTCCTAAATCCTGCACCTTTCAGGTAACCCAAGGTCACTGTGACGTAGTCCCCTTAAGGTCTTAGCCCGGCCAACTTTACTATTCGAGTAGAGAACATCGTATATCTATTACGAGGTTCCTTTTGAACATTCACCGCAAAGTTCAGTTAGTATTATTCTTGGGCTAGATAATATATAATTAAATTTCTTTAAATCTAATTATTTACCAGTTAATTAAATGTAATGTAAATTTAATTACCTGTTAATTAAAGATAACGTAAATGTAACAGGTAGCCTTCACCTGAATTGCAGCATAGTTCATTCTATATTAATGTCCGCAGTTAATTTGTAATCAATGTATATATATTATTTATAGCTGTAAGTTATTCTGAGGTAAAAGTTATTACCGTAATTATATTTATCATTTTTTCACTTTGCTGTATCAACTTGCGTAGATATATTAAAGCCACGAACCCATCAAAATTACAAAGACTTATTTCTACAAGCTTTAATAATCCTTGTGTCCCTTGTGAATTCAAGTATAAGCCACAGTTTAATTTCTTAACTTTCTTTTGTGTGTACATGAACTAACACCGGTTATGCATAACTGCCAAACGACAAATACAAGTAACACCGAGTGGTATTCCGAGTTTGGTCAAGGTAATACTCAGGGTATTGTACTGGCTAATCTTTGGGGGGAGCCCTTAACTAGGAACTCTATTCACCTTAGTGCTGCTGCCACTCACGTGCTCTGGTGTATAACCCTTCAGGCGAGCGAATGGCCAAATGAGGTTAAAGAGCAAGACACATCTGGTCTAGTTGTTTACCTGGACGTACACTATAGGACCGCCAACTATACCTGGCTTCACCTCTTGTACATTTCTTTGTGTGGCAATTGATATTTTATCAGAGTTAATATTAGTCGATCGGCCTCATGCCGAAGAACTACTGTATAAGACAGTTGTCAAGAACTGTCTTAAATGGGAACTGTCTCCTAGAGGAAGAAATTAATAACAATTCAATTCCTGAGCCACAGGAAAGTATTTTTTGGTTTTCTGTACTAACCCGGACACTGGGAAGAGTACCGTTTGAGTATTTAATAATATTTCATAATGGCACAAACATATTTGGCATAGAGCTGTCAGCACTCTCTCCTGAATATACTGCCATCTCTCCATGACCTACCTATACCCTACCTAGCAGCATGAGCACTACTCAGCCGCAACCAGAGTTGACCGCTGTTCCTCAACCGATCACCGCAGCACCACCAGTGGAGGAGAGGAGAGCTCCGCTGCCTGCGAATCCACAGGTAACATGTCGGCAAGGAGTGTTGTCCAGTTTTGCTAACTTTGTCCTGACACGCAAACCTACATGCCCCACAATATATGTTGGTGCTTTGCCCAAGAAAGATTAATCTCTCCCGGGCATGCTTTATGCAACACTCACATTACAGAATTTGAAGGTTACCCAAGCGACTCGTACACCAACTGTCTACGAGCGTACACTTAAGTTCAAGTTGTTCGCTGCTGAAATCTTACTTACCACAAGATATCGCATCTCGTTGCCTCTTCTTTCTATGTGGGAAGAACCCCCTCTGCGTATCTAGCTTGGGACTTGTGACTCCGTAGATGAGTGATTAGTAACTGATGCATATCCTTCGTGTAATACACAAGTTGGCATCCAAGGTTTTAATCCTTACATCACCGATCATTACTGGTACAGCGCTCCGCCAACATGTCAGGTACAGGGTGGGAACCTCCCTTGTACTGGTAGCTTAAAAGTCGGGGATTAAAATTCCACACATGCATTAGAGAGTAGAGGCATATATAGCTTGTGAGAGTGTAGCCATTGCAGGAGTGTTGTGGTTGTTTTTGCAGAGTTGGTTCCGCCTCACATAAAGTTGCGCAAGTTGATCAACTTGTCTGACCTGACAGTGTGCCTGGACAAGCGAAACTCGTCTGGCAAGATTGATGTCTACCAGGTACTGTTATCAGCCTCCATATTTTTTAATGCTCTGTGAATACATAATTGTGGAACATTAAGGGGTATCACCTTTTTGAGGAAGTGTGAATGTTCTTTATAATTTTTACTTTCAACACACACATTCCTTCATCTTTCACATATTAGCTGTTAGCCTTTGGGCACATGAAAAGGGATGCTTTCACATGCCTGCAGTCCCACTATTCAAAACAATTCAATTAGTTCTTATATCTGATAGTTACCTTTAATTTTCAATTAATATATTTGGTTTTCTTTTTCTCTGTTAGCTGGTAAACAAAATCATAGCTAATGCATTATTGTTAATACTTACCTATATTCGAGATTAGTCTTTGGAAAAAAATGTGTGAACTTGACGCTAAATGTTGTCATATGTTCTATAGTTATACTATTTGTGGTATAATTTAATTTATTGTAGTATATAGTACATTAAATTCACTATAGTAGGGATGTTGAAAATATATTAACATATTGAAATTATATTTTTTTAATTATAAGTATATCAGTATTTAACAACCGATATCATTTACATGTACCAATATATTTTTTAACCATCAGAAATAGATTTTTTTTTAAGTTTGCAGAAATTGATATTTTTTTAGTTTGAAATGGTAAAAGTTTTAGTATGTTATGTTTTGAATTAAAAAATGGTTAAGTTTACTTTGGCAACAGTTTGTGACACAAGTGACGCAGAGTGCAATGATAGGACCTCACACACTCACTGTTTTCAATTAATGAAATGTGTTTCATTGTAGTATTTGTTTTCTGACTCTAGATGCCGGCTAAACATCACTAGTGCTTGTAGCTTGGGCGTTAAGTACTTTCTTTTTTTGGCACCCAACATGGGGCAGTTTGAGAGATTAAGTCAATTAGTACTCGAAACTGGGAAGCTCCTGAGAAAATCCTTTTGGGATCCTAGTGTCCGACCACAGAATTGTCTTCAGGGAGTCTAAGAAAACATCCCGTTGGGCACAGATACGAAACTGAAATAGCTATCCACAAGAATTTGGAGATCAATTCTGACGAAGTCTGTGCAGCAGATGAATGCCCTGGTATGGGCTGGTATTACATCTCATGCGCACACTGCAGTGCTGCATATCACTATACGTGCCTAGGATGGGAGGACCAGGAAAGGGAGACAGAGGGGTTGGAACACAGATGTCTAGACTTTTGGGACCGACATTATAGGTGCGACTGCAGCAACTGCATAGGGAGAGTGTTTGACCAAATCGCATGTCACGTGCGTCCACGCACTTATCACCACCTCTTCTTAGGATCAGAAGACAAGAGCACAAGACATGGACGGACTCATTTCTCTGTGTCCAACCTGCTGCATTACACCACAGCGATAACCGCCTCGACCTGAACCCATTATACTCAGTAGGCCTTCGGTTCACAAACCCCTAACACTACCGAACTATTTAGGCTAAATGCAGGAAGAACGCAGGAATTTTCTCCAGGCCTGTCTACCAGTGTTTGGGAGTACCAGGCTATCAGAAACCCTGTGGATCCCCAAGGCCAAGGTCCAGCTGCAGGAGGAAGCAGAGAAGTGATGGCAACGTTATGGAGAGTTCATTATGAGTTGGGACCTAGTAGCCTATATTTGAGGCCTTCGTATGGTCGCCCAGATCACCGATGAGCTGTACAGTGAGACCCAAGAGGACAATGAGGAGGGTGAGTTATTTATTCACCATAAGGTGCTGATTTTCCAGCGAGTTCCTCTGGTGAGAGTAGTTGGATTGCATAGAGTTGATTGCCCACCTTTTGCAGCCCAAAATCGGAGCCCACCTGCGCAACCAAACTGGAAACAGTTGAGGAATTCGTTAAGAGAGTGCGTAATTGCGCACATCTGGCAGACTCAGATGAAAACTAAAAGCACAGCTGCTCCAACGGGGAGATTTGTGACCATTGATGCCCCAGTTCAAGGCAGAACAGACAACCATTATCTTGGTCACACTACTTAAATGCTGGTACTGTTTCTCGAGACATTTTCACAGTGACTGTCCCATGTTACTTAAGAAGTTATAGAGCCGACAGGAAGAACCAACGAGGCAGGGCGACAACAGAGGGAAAGGAGAGCCCTCAGGTGGCAGTAATTTACCCAAGAACTAGGGAAACGAGAAGGCCAGTAAGCCTGTAGGAAAGTGAAGGAGGAGATCCTAAAAGTTGCAGTCATTAGGAAGATAAAGATAGTACGTGGACCTCTCCTCCGCATCACAGTGCTTATGGGAAACATGGAGGTACTAGCAACCTTGGACACTGCTGCGAATACAAACCTTATACAAACTGAACAATATGACGTGAGCACCAGGGTAAGATCCAGCCTCCCAAAGGAACTAACATTTACATGGCACAAAAGGAAGCACGCTTAACCACGGAAGGGGAACCAACCCATATGCAGAAATTTGCCGATGAGGCCATCCCAACCAGATTCCATGTGGTCAAGTAACTTGGAGAGATGGCAATCCTCGGACAACTGTGGTTATCTCAACAACAAGCTACTATCGACTGCCAGCAAGGGATAATTTACCTGGGAGCTACGCAGAGGAGAGTAGTGATATGGTGCAAATTCGCTGAGCCAGAAACTTACCAGCCTATCACCGGGGAAGAACTGATGCATCCACTCCAAGGAAAAGCCATGGAATGGCTAACCCAGACTATGCAAGAGCATTGGCATGTGTTGAAACAGCGCAACAAGCTATGTCAAACCACAACAATCTCCTATGAAATTCACGTGACAAGTTCGACAGTCATTCACAACTGACCAGGCAGGTCTCTGCCAAGAGGAAGACCATAATCGAACAACCGATAGAGGAGATGCTACAACTAGATATCATTGAGCCATTAGACTCTGCATATAACGCTTGAGCTGTCTTGGTAACTAAGAAAGATTGGACCCTGTGATTCTGTGTTGTAAACTACTACAACTTGAACCAGATCACACAGCTTGTAGCTCCCCTATCATGCAATTTTGGGGCACACGCTTAAGACACTAGGGAAAGCAAGAATCTTCAGCATCCTCGACATGAAATGTGGCTATTGGCAGATACCAGTTCACCTGCAATCTTTGGAGAGAGGGCGAAGAGGGTGGGAAGGGGTGGTGTTGTGGGGGGGGGGGGGGGGGGGTGGAGTCGCAGATGCCTGGTAAACACCACTGGTGCTCAAAGCTTGGGTGTCACTGTTAGTGTGCCTTGTTGTCACAGCTGTAACTAGTTTTTCGCTAGTCCTGTGTTTCAGCAATGAGTTTTTTGTCTGTGGTAGTGGGCGTAATGTGTCGTATTGTGTATTATTTTCTAGCTCCCAGCAGCCGTCCAGTGTATTGTTTTCTTTTTTTTTGTTTATTCTCTCAGCCCTTCAATTTTCACAACTAAACATTACAAGAAATTAGTATAATCAAGCTAATGAGAAGATTTCGAAGCACAATTCTTTGTCACACTTCAAATGTGCCAACAAAAAGGAAATTTTTTACTTACTCATTCTATCAGACTGACTGGAAACTTGCAATTTACCATTAGAATTGAAATCTTAAACTTGACATGAATTTCACATGCCACAAGTGCTGTCGGTCTTACATACACAGCCTCAGTCTCTGATGCTCCTTCCTAGGACAATGTAGCGCTGAATGCCGTCGCTCATTTCGCCTCTGTACCAGTCAATTTTTCAAGCCATACAAACCCCTTGCTGCCTGAGAGGTTGGCAATCTGCATGATTCCACACTCGTGTTCAAGTGGGTCGACCCACTCCTCGCTAGGCTTGTCCTGGCCAGCAGGCATTGAATGCGCATTCTGACTTTGCATCAGAGGAGGTTTTCACCTCCATGCTGTCAGCTTCAGCCGCCCCTAACTTACCATCACTGTCAAGCAGTATATATTTCCTTAAACGTACTTCTGAAGGAGAGTATTGTGCTGGAGATCACGCTCCAGCTTTAGTTCTCACTGGCTAGCCTCTTTACTCATGAAAGCAGTTCATACATTGCTCCATTTGCTTTTGCTATCTCAGCATATTCATCTTTTGTTTATAAATACATTGTAAAACCTCTTGTCACGGGGCCTTCTAGTACGAGTACAGAGTGAGGGTATGAGTTCCTTGCCTTCACTGGTCATAGCGTTTACTTCAGTTGCTTTCACGCCAAGACTCCCTTTGAACAAAATAGACAGGTACTGCGAGTTTTTACTGCCCCTCAGGCAAATAGAATAAACACCCACAGCACAAATGTTAATTGTGCAAGACATCTCTCAAACTCGTCTTTCCTTCTACTTACAGTCTGACACAAACATGAAGGTGACCTAAAGCGGCATAATGAGCATGGCAACCGAGGTCTTGTGCCTGGCAGGCTTAACTTTGCTAACTGATTTCAAGGACTAAGGTGTCCAGGTCCCCTCAAGTGGAAGAGGGAGCTCTAGAAGTGTCAGCCGCTGGAGGTAAAACTGGCATTTTTCAGCCCGCAGCACAGATGGGCCAGGGGTGCGCTGAGTCTTTGCCATTCAGGACTTCTCCCTGGGGATGGATGTGGTGGGGAAGGCAACAGCCTGGAGGCAGCGATGATAAAAAGGAATTAAGTAGGACTTGTCGGAAAATTATGGTTGAAAGCTATTGGCTAGTCGCTTCCAGCTCAGAGCTTTCTCCCGGAAGGGAGACACACTCGGTTAGGGAGAAGTGTGCCGCTGTAGGCTGATTGTAAGTCATCCTCATATGCTGATAGTATGTGCGCAGAGCTGGATCAGGCGAGCAACTGGCCTGTAATGGGTGTAAGGCATAGTCCGGTGGGTAATCCCTCAACCCTGAAGAAATCCTTCCAGCTCGCTCGAATCTGGCTAGTGGGGCTGGGGGTTGCACACCAAAAACCCACAAGTGCCATGGAAAATAAGTGGGAGTACGGGATGATCGGTTGGCCCCACCAGAAGTTCTCTCTGGTGACTGATCATTTGTGGTTGACTCTGTATGCTGGAGGAGGTCTGGAGATATTCCCCCTCTCAAAGAATGACTGGGTGGTGAGCGGCAACCCACTCCGGTTGTGCCCTGGTGAGGCACTAAGGTTATGGATAGAACCCTGGCCATACCTCACGTTTGGTATCGGAAGGCGAGGGTCTCAGAACCTTGAGGTAGGGTGTTGTCAGGTGTACTTGTTTATCAGGTTGGGGCTATGGATCTAGTCAATGCAGGTGAAAAGCTGGGATGCCTGTGATGATATGTCATGATCCTTCTCCCCCATCTATTGGGAGGCAGAGGCGCAGCAGGGCCTAACGTCTAAGAGCGTTGAGAAAAAATATAGAAGACGAGGGCCGAGAGATCTCCGCTATGTTGTATTATTGGCACGGACAAGCAGCACATTTAACAGGGGGTGGCTGTCGGTGGTGTGTCTGTCTGGCTGCGTGCTCTCTGGGAAGTAGGTTGTTGTGGTCTACATTGCCACTTAGTTAGGGGCATGCTTCCCTTTGTTTAACCTTCCCTGGCTGGCTTCACTGCCGTCTGGTATGTATAATTATTAATTGTGAACGAGGCGATTTCTGCAGCGAGTGTTGATAGCCAGAAGTGGGACATCCGTAAATTCACCTCCTACCTCCCTCCATATTGTGATGCTGAATCATGTCACTAATAAAGTAGTGTTAATGGCTTGTTGCTTCTCTTGCCCACTCCGTAGTGGTTGGTGTTCTCTACAGGACACCTGCATGTCTTTTAAGAACCAAGACTACATGATAAGTTTAGTATCAGGCCTGTGACAGTACTGGTAAATACATAATTTCCATTTTGTACTAATTCATGTACACTTGGTTAGAATTGTACTAATATTGCCAGTCCTGGAGTTAAAAGTGAATTTGGAGGACAAGTTGTTAAAAACGGTTGGCTTACAATATGGCAAATACGGTATGATGAAACTTAAACTGCAATCTCAAATTGCAATGAGTTCCTAATCAAACAATTTTATATCTATACACTACTATACAATGTTTGCATGTACGTGTTCTTTCAACACAGCATAACTTCTCAACTGTTGGTAATCTGTAACCATCTGGCAACAGAGTTCATCTTGTACTCTTAATGTAATCTAAGAGTGAGAGACACTACAGCTGGTTTGCAGATATTTTTAGTACACGTGTTTTTTTCCTCTGTTCTTCCTTTAAAATTGACGGGTGTTCGATTAGCTAGGGCTGGATCACGGTCGTGTGGCTTTGGTTGCACTTCGGTCTGTTGTGCTTACAGGTTGACTTACTCCTGTTTGCGGCTAGATATAGCGGTTGGGCACGTGGCCTTACGTAATACAACAAAGTTATTGACTTTACAATTCACGAGTCTCTTCGATTGACAGATTTACAACTTGTATTGGAACTGGTCGTAGTTGACGACGGGCGGGAAGTGCTAGTGGTAGGTGACTTGTCGTTGTCTTGCGAGCTAGGGGTAGCTGGATACAGCTGATTGAGTCGTTCATCTTCGGCTTGAGCTGTAGCGAGTGCACGACGTGATACGACATAGAACTCGCCGTTCCAGTCCGCTGAGGATCTGGTCCAGAAGTTACTGTTCAAGATGCCCAACTGGTTCTCGGTCTGATTAATTAAATTTACCTTCTTACAACTGGATGGCAGGTTGGATGCGTGCACAGTGGTGCTGGTGGGAAAGAAACTGGATTGGTCACAGTAGACGTAGGTTGTGCCAGTGATCGGAGTAATGCGGCACAATCTCGTTCGGCTCGTCTACTAGCTGTGAGTGTTACGAGACCAGCCGGCTGCCTGGCAGCAAGGCGCGCAACTCTATGCTCCACCTCCCTTGCGCCACGCCTCACCTTAAATGGCGTAGAGTGGGTTTAACTACTGAGGACCTTGAATTGAGCATCACGGACACGGATAGACCTAGATTAGTGTTGCCTGGTAACAGTTTTGCCAACTAAAGATCCGGTGCTTCAGAAGATCCCCCATGGTTATGGACTGATCAGAAGCATTGGAGCTGTATGGGATGCCAAGATTATTACTGGGTGTGCGATCCCAACCAAGGCCAGGCCTTAGCATCTAAGCAAATACCTCCGCCAGCACCCAGGTGCTCCGGTAGAGATATAACTCAGATGTACTGTCTCTCCCTGGTTGAGAAGTGTTGCTAGCAGTCGGGACTCCTCTATTTTACTCCTCTAGTACTTGTGTACTTTGTAGGAATAAAATAGATGGCCGTCTGATGGGTGTGTATTCAACTTGGAGCCACCTGAGGGGGACTCTCCAGTTGCAGTTAATTCTTATTAATAATAACTTCCCATTTCCGGTCGGCGGTACTTGGCTCGAGGTCCTCCCAGCAGTTGGTTACAAAGTACTCTATGAATGAGACTCGTAGTTAAGAGAAACAAATCCGTGTTTATTAAGAGCTTATTAAACACTGAGACACGAGCTCTCGTGCCAAGAAGATCAGTGGTTGGAAGTAATCCTACGGTAGCCAGGTGTAGGTGACCTGGTCCTAGGCTATTTGGGGAAGTGAAATACAAACTGTTGAAAATTACTTAATACTTACCTAACTCTAAATGGGGTGTTTGTAGGAGACAGAGAAGTTACGTGTCTGTTACGCTTCTGATAGCTATTGGCGTCGCTGGAGCATCTGGTAGTGGTCCTGCAGAGCTCTAACGGCGATGTCAAGGATGGCAGCCTCTGGTGGTTGCTGAAGTCTGTTGAGTAATTGGCAACAGCCTCTGGAAGGGTTGTTGAAGATCTAGCACTAGTAGTAGTTTCCAGCACCCAGGTGCTCGGAGAAGATTGCATGAACAACTCGCGAGGTCCGCCGCGTACAGATTTATATATAGCAGGGTAGCGCGTGTTGCTGCTGCCGTGGGGGAGGATTTGGGATGTCCCTCAGGTGCCAGACTGGAGTGGAGGTAGCACCCTTTGGTCATCTCTCGGCCTTTGCATATCTTCGGTGACGCTCGTGCATGGCCCGAGGCGGCTGATGGCTTGTTGGCTCTCAGCATCTGTATGGTAGTACTGGGGAGCTGCAGATCACCACGCTCAACCTTAGCTACGGGTGGTGCTTCTTGTCGTAGTGCCAGGTAGTTGGAGGCTTCGATGGTTTCGACCTCCAGCTCCATTGGTGAGGCAGTGCAAGGGAGAGCGCTCTCGACCTCGACTGCGGGTGGCGCACCAGGTGGCTGGTAGTAGTAGGCATCGATGTTCTCGTTGCCTTCTGTGGTAGTACAAGGGAGTTGCGGGACCCCGTGCTCAGTTTCAACTGCAGATGGTGCGTCTCGTCGTAGGGCTGTGTAGTTTGAGGCGTCGATGTCCTCGTCGTCCAGGTCCTGTGGTGAGAGGGAGATGAGTCTCCACCTCAACTGCAGGTGGCACACCATGTGTCGGGTAGTCGGAGGCACCAGTGGTCTCGGTGCCTTCTATATCTGTGGCAGATTGAGTTAGAGACAGATCAGGTCTCTCGTCCTCAATGGCACCGATGGGTTGCGAGTTCATTGTCCGGTGGTCTAATGGCGTGTATAGGCACTTCCTCATTGGTGCTCAAGATTACCTTTGTAAAAGGTGGAATGACTTTGATCTCGGTCAGGAGAATTGCACTAGGTGAGGGGGTAGGCTCCCGCATTGGTTCTACCATCCTAACCAAGGGTGTTTCTGACCTTTTGCTGATGCGACTAGATCGGCGGGGTGTCTGGCGGCCTTCGCAGTCGCGTGGGATCTGCCATGACACTACGGAGCAGCTCGTGATTGTTCTTTTATGTTTTGTTGCCACTTTGTCTACGTAGCTGCGTGGCGTGGAGGGCAGTGATCTTACGCCAACTGCTCCTTGGCATGTTTCCCCATGCGACCTCCATGGTGGCTCGTACCTGCGTGCTCGTTTGATGCCAAAGGGTCTTACTTCAGGCGAGCTCATGAGAACTGGGTCGAGTTCTGGAGCTGCCCTTCGGGGTTGTGGTTCATCCTCAATGTCGGAGTCTTGTGGTGTTTCTCCTACATCGTCGCTGTGCTTTACTCGTGGCATGTTCCCTTGATAGGAACGTATTTGGCCTCGCGTGGCCTTCCGTATTCTTTCTCTGACGTCTTCGGTCCAGTTGACATTGTCCCATTTGCAGACACTATGGTAATGCCCGTCCCATTTGTCAGCAAGGCCAGCACTAAACTGATGGCTGGCCTTGCTGAAGGGATGTGTTCAGAGTAACACAGTTTCTCCAAGGTTGAACTCGCGTACCCCTGTCTTGGGTTGTGGGAACTTTCTACAGATATACTCATCCTGGGCTTTCTGGGCAGTGGTAGTGCGAGCCAATGCGGCTAGCTGGATGTCCTCGGGCTGAGGCATGGTGGTGGGTTCACTGTCCCACCCCCAATCACCTGGTCGGCGTAGGGTCTGTCCCAGGAGGAGTGTACTTGGGGTGGTGTCCACCGCTTCGTTAGTACAACAACATAGGGCAAACAAGATGGTGGGAATATGTTTATCCCAGTGTCTCTGGTCATTCCCCACACTTATATGGCGGCATTTCTTGATCCCTTGATTCCTCCGTTCAGTGGGGTTGGCCTGGGGGTTTTCCATGTTTCGACTCCCCATCTCTGGCATGCTGACTGCCATTAGCGACTTGTGAACTGAGTGCCGTTGTCAGTCAGGATCGCATTCGGGTATCCCCAATGTGCGAATATTTCTGCTTCCATTTTTTGCACTATGGAGGCTGTTTCCTAGCTGGGCAGATGGAGGGCTTCCACCGACCTGCAGAATTGATCGGTACGACTAGGAGATAGCGGTTTCTCTTGGTGCTCCTTGGGTATGGTCCCATTAGATCGGCGCCTATATGTGTCCACGCCGTTTTGGGTCTCCTAGGTCGTGCAGTGGGAGGAGGGACTGGGTAGGCCTTGCCGCGCCAGCATGTAATGCAGTTGCTGATGTACTGTCGGACGTCATGGCTCATTCCATCCCAACTGTAGCGAATCCCGATATCTAGTATGGTTTCTCGGGTCCCCGGATGTCCGTCTTGGGGGTGGTCGAGTGGTGGCGACAAATGTCTGCTCGGAGCTGCTGCGGTGCCCAGATTTTCCACTGAGTGTTAGGTTGACCACTTTATGTCCACATGACGTCATGCTGAGCTTCTAAGCGCTGTTGATGCTTTTGCAGGAGCCGGTGTACATCGGTGTCCTTGTGTTGTTGGCGTATGGAGATTTGATTTTGGGTAACCTGTAACTGGAGGAGACGGATCTGCTCATTGGGGCTTCGTTCTACTTGAGGGCTAGGGGACATCTTTTCCCCTTCCTCTTCCTCGGCTTTCTCCTCCAGCGTAGGAAAGCGGCATAGGGCGTCTGGCAGGTCGTTCATTTTTCCTGGGCAGTGCTGCACCTCAAAGTCGTATTCGGTGAGAAACATATCCCACAGACCGAGCTTGGCTTTGCTGTTTCGTGACTAGTGTAGCCATTGGAGGGTTTTCGGGTCAGTTCGCAAGATGAAGTGCTGGCCTTCTAGATAGTATCTATAACTGCCCAGATGATGGCCAGGCATTCATGTTCGTTTATGTGATAACGTTGGTCCATTTTGTTGAGGCGGGTGGAGGCATACACTATCACACGGGGTTGGTGGTTGTCCAGCTGGTAGAGGACGGCTCCCAGTCCGTTCTGGCACGTGTCTCTTTGTAGGATTAATGATTGATCTCCTTGGGGTCGGTGTAGCTGCTGTATATTTCCGAAGCTTGTTTTCAGGTTGTGGAAGGTTCACTGTCCTCATCACCAACTGTGTCTTTTTCCAGGAGCATATGTAACGGTGCCATGAGCTGAGCAATGTTCGGCACGAAGTTGCATAGCCATTTACACAGACCCAGATAAAGTCGTAGCTGTCATTTATTGGCCGGTTCATTGGCATCTTCAATGGCTCGTAAGGAATTTTGCTGGGGGGAGTTTCCCTGGGGTGACACGACATGTCTCAGTTAATCGATGGAGGACTTGCCAAAGTAGCTCTCGGAAAGCTTGCAAGTCATGCCATGTTCTGTGCATTCTAGTACCCACTGCAGATGCTTGAGGTGCTCCTCACAGCTGTTTGAATAGATGATCACGTCGTCGCGGTATGCAAAGCAGAACTCTGTGACATATCCGGTCGATACCTCTGCAGACATTAGGCGTTGGAAGGTGGCTTGGGCATTCTTCAACCCGAACAGCATTACTCTGAATTGTAGGGTTTTGCCTTCTGGCTTGGTAAATGCTGTATATTTGCAGCTATCGAGATGTACCATAATTGTCAGTATCCGTATTCCATATCCAAGGTGCTGAAGATCGTGGCTTTGCCAATGTCCCGCAGGGTATGGGTGAGGTCAATGGCTGGGGGAGCTATAGGTTGCGTTATCTCGTTTAGGCCCTTGTAATTAATGCAGAAGCGTTGTTTTCTGTTCTTCTTAGGTATTAGAACCACGTGGGAGTTTAGGGCGAGTAAGAGGGTTCTACAATCTCATGTTCCTTCGTGTCATTTACCTGGTCCAGTATCAGGTCGCGTCAGCGAGCACATACTCGATACGGTCAATTATAAACAGTGGTGTAAGTTGTTGTCCAGATCTCGTGTTGGATGGTTCGTGTCTGGTGCAACAACCCCCCATGTCCTAATGCACATGTGTGTTCGTTCAGTACCTGCTGCAATTGGTTAAACTCAGATTCATTGAGTTTCTGATTAACCCTCATGGGATCAATGGGTGCGGGTATGATGTCCTCTGGACTGTGGTCCCAATTTACTATTATTCTTTCGTGCTCACCCATGTAAGCTCGGCGTTGTCCAAGATTAATAATGTACTGATGCTGTGTAAGCCACGGGCAGCTGAGTATAACTGCTTCTGATAGTGTGGATGACACTATAAGCTCTGAGGGAGCTGAGAGCCGATGTATCTTCACCTTTATTGTAGTACGGCAGTCTACCGTTAAGGTTGCGTATGGTTGAGCCATTCTGACAAGTTTGGTTTACATGTGAATGTTGGCTATGATGTGAGTATATTGGATCTTATGAATTTCGCTGTGGCAGCAGAATCACATAAAGACATGACGCGGTCTCCATTTATTTCCACTTCAATGTGGGGAGCTATGGTGAGTGCCGGATCCTCATTTAAGCTCTGGATTCTGGGCCCTTGTGGTCCGGTGGCGGCGGCCCGCTTTGCACTCCGGCAGGGCGTTTCCCGGCTTGATAGTGGGAGTCGGTCTTTCAGTAGTCCTAGTAGCTGATGGAGCTGACATGTGATGGGATTTAAATGGTGGTACTGCTGACCCGGATGGCTTGTGGGGGCAGTCCTTGCTCCAATGACTACCGGAACAGAACCAACACTTTGGCATGAAGGTCATGCGTATTTGGGGTGCTGGCATATTCTTGTGTGACTCGATCGGCGGGGCTCGTGGTTCCAGGGTTTTCACAGGTAGTGGCTTTTCTATACTAGCCTGCGCTGCGAATGTGCTCGGCTTCTCATGCCCTCTCAACTAGTTCGTCGATAGTTGTTTGTCGTGCTTTGAGGAGGATGTTCCTAAGGCTGGGTAAATCATCCTTCCTATAGAACGGACGGTCACTGCTTCTGATACCTCCGGGAATACACGCCGGAACATTTTCTCTTTGCAACGTATGAAAATTTCAGCCTTATCTTCGGGTATCTGTGTCCGACTGTAGAACTGGGTCCTTAACCGTGCTAGCACCTCCTCGCCGGTGAATTCTTATGCGATCTGATTGCAGAACTGCCGCCAGTTTGTAAGTAGGTCCTCATACTTTTCCGACCAGGTTAAAGCTATGCCTTTCAGGTGTAGTTGGGCTCTGTCTACCCATTGTCTCGGAGGTAAGTGGGTGTCGTGGAATTATTTCTCGTACTCGTTGGTAAATGCTACCGGGTCAGTGATCTGTATGTCATCATCGCGTTCGGTCGCTGGGTGGCCAGTGCTGTCCCAGTCTATATGTAGATCCTGGATGGTCTCGATCGACGGGAGTAGGGGAGGCATTTCTTCCCATATATTTCACATTGGTACGCCATACCTGGCATAGTGACAAGCTCGTCTAGCCATCCTATGCACAGGTTATGGAAGGACTTGCTTCATGTGGTGCATTTGACCCGGTTAATGCCCAGGCTGGGGCAAGACACGTTGCTACAAAAACTTGTTGGCTGTTGCCGACAGACTTCGCAACTGTATTTGAGACCTGTGGTATTTTGTACTTCGTCTGACCAACCTAGGCAGAGGTGATGAAATGACTTTAAACAATACGTGCATTCAATTCTTAATGAGCCTATACCTTGACATTCGGTATGGTTGCATTTCGGGTCTTGGGTGTCAGATCCAGATTCATTGGATGTCTAACACGGCATAGATCTCGTGATTAGACGTGACTATCGTTTGGGCGCCACTGGTTTTTGGTTGACTCCCCGAAGTCCGCTGGGTCAACCCTATTTGACTCCTAGGTCTCGAGGTTGGGAGACCTGGTTTGGCCTCTTACTACGCACAGTCAATTAGCTGATGCCCTACGTTGGGCGCAGGATAATCACTTGATGCATGTTCGATTAGCTAGGGCTGGAACACAGTTGTGTGGCTTTGGTTGACTCCCCGAAGTCCGCTGGTTCAACCCTATTTGACTCCTAGGTCCGAGGTTGGGAGACCTGGTTTGGCCTCTTACTACGCACAGTCAATTAGCTGATGCCCTACGTTAGGCGCAGGATAATCACTTGATGCATGTCCGATTAGCTAGGGCTGGAACACAGTCGTGTGGCTTTGGTTGCACTTCGATCGGTTGTGCTTACAGGTTGACTTACTCCTATTTGTGGCTAGATATAGCGGTCAGGAACGTGGCCTTATGTGATGGAACAAAATTATAGACTTTACAATTTACGAGTCCCTTCGATTGATCAGGCTTACGACTCGTATCGGTGCTGGTCGTAGTTGACCAGGGGCAGGAAGTGATAGCGGTAGGTGATGTGTCACTTTCTTGCGGGTGAGGGGTAGCTGGATACAGCTGATTGAGTCATTCGTCTTCGGCTCAAGCGGTAGGGAGGTCATGACATGATACGACACAGAACTCACAGTTTGAGTCCACTGAGGCTCTGCTCCAGAAGTTACTGTTATAGCACCCAGGTGCTCCGGTAGAGATACAACTCAGATGTACTGTCTCTCCCTGGTTGAGAAGTGTTGCTAGCGGTCGGGACTCCTCTATTTTACTCCTCCAGTACCTGTATACTTGGTAGGAATAAAATAGATAGCCATCTAATGGGTATGTATTCAACTTGGAGCTAAGTTGTAGCTAATTCGTAGTAGTAATAACTTCTTGTTTCCGGTTGGTGGTACTCAGCTCGAGGTCCTCCTAGCAGTTGGTTACAAAGTACTCTATGAATGAGACCGGCAGTTAAGAGAAACAAATCCGTGTTTATTAAGAGCTTATTAAACGCTGTGACACGTGCTCTCCTGCCAAGAAGATCTGTGGTTGGATGTAATTCTACGGTAGCCAGGTGTAGGTGACCTGGTCCTAGGCTATTTGGGGAATTGAAATACAAACTGTTGAAAATTACTTAATACAAACCTAACTCTAAGCGGGGTGTCTGTAGGAGACAAAGAAGTTACTTGTGGTATGTCTGGTAGCTACAGAAAGCTTCTGGTAGCTGTAAACGATTGGCGTCACTGGAGTGTCCGGTAGCAGTATTGCAGATCTCTAATGGCGATGTCAAGGATAGCAGCCTCTGGAAGGGTTGTTGAAGATTTAGCACTAGTAGTAGTAGTTTCCAGCACCCAGGTGCTCGGAGAAGACTGCATGAACAACTGGCGAGGTCCACAGCACACATACTTATATAGCAGGGTAGCGCGTGTCATGGCGGCGGGCGTGTGATGTCCCTCAGGTGCGATGCCGGCATGAGGGTAGAACCCTTTGGTCATGTCTCGGCCTTCGCTTATCCTCGGTGACGCTTGTGCATGGACAGAAGCGTCTGACGGCTTGTAGGCTCTTAGTGCGTGGGAGGGGGCATGATGCGCCGCTGTCTTTCAAAACCCTTCATAGCCACATGCCCGGCCGCCCTCTAGGATTGTGGCAGACCGTTACTTCCGCGTACGTGATGGCGCGGAATTTGAATCTCACGTGTGTAGAAGTAGTACACTAGGGTTACAGTGAGATGAGTGCAAACTGTTGTAGATAAATGGTATAAGTGGCATGCGCCAAAATCATTCTCCCAGGTTACTGTTTAGTTGACAGTGAGTTAGTTGTGTGTGTTTGAGGAGGTTCTGAAGGGCATGGTGGTGTTATTGGCAGGAGCCGGTGCTGTACCGATGCTCGACGGAGGTTCATGTCTTGCGCGACTACTGTCCCAGCACGGCCAAGCGGCCATCGGTGTTGCATGTGGACGTTCACTGCATGCACGTGGACCTGAGACTGACGGAGCAGCAGGTGCCCATGTTCCTGCGCTTACTGCAGCTTTGCCTCGCCCTCTACAGGAAGGAGCTGCGGCCTGACACTCCCCAGGACACCCCGCAGGACGTTGCCCCTCAAGATGACGAAGGTAACTACCCGCATCTCACACCTTCAGGCTGCTGTGCTGTCTTTAAACTAAAAGGTCTGTACAGTTTTTGACCATGTATCTGATTTCCTTTTGTTGCTTAAGTCCGTGAGAGATATAAATTAACATTTTAATTTTAATCTACAATCTTTTAATAATCAAAATGGAAATAACAACTAAGTGTTAGTAATGTTTTTGTCAACTTTATCAGAATATTGTTTTTCAAGGTGTCTATATCCTGTATTTTATCACATAGTCATTGCCATTTTCATAGTAGTCATACCATAATTTTTAACTTCTGAAAAGAGTAAAAATTTTATCACAGAAAAGTTGTGGGCCTTATTTGGCACTGCAACCACGTCATAACATGTAGTATGCCAGACACACTCCTCCATAAATATTACTGTGGAGTGTGGCATCCATCACCCACCCCAGCCACAAAGTGTATAGGGAATGAGACACAGCTATTCAGGCTGTGGTGAGTTGCAGCAGAAGGTAGCCTAGGATGGTTGAAGTGTGTCTTCGCACTGCTAAAGTCTCTTCTCTTCACAATTCTGTTAATTGTTAAGTCTGACGGAGTACGTCATTTTAACAATGGAGATTTTAATGACTTCCGCTTTAACTGTATGTCATTTTCTGCAGATTTGGAAGTTAACATTATTTATTTTATTCTCCGGCCTACCGTAACATTGCTTAAAGACAGGAAGTTCTTTTACTCCCCGTAAGATAGTTGTATTATTAATTATAGCTTGTCTTTAATTTTGCATCCCCTTCCAGCCGGCCGGTGACGCCACAGAGGCAAGCGATGCATTCACATCGCCCGTCCTACGACTACCCCTCGGCCTAGCAGCACAAGCCAATCAGCAGCGGGCAGCGGCCCGTGATTGGTATAAAAGCGGAGATGTCCTGCATCTCGAAACCAGTCTTAATTCCCAGCGCCTGCTGCTCGGGAAGTGACCGGATTGTACGCCAGTCGCTCAGAACCGGCCAGATTGACCAATCTTCAGCTGTCCAGCACCAGTTGCTCAGACACTGACCAACCTGCACCCTCAAGCCTTCGCTTATTGTCTTCATTTGTGCTAGCACACGCTGCTCAGGACAACACCTCGTACTTCGCTTAAGCCATGCTTGCGATAGGGTAGGCTATGCCAGTTAGGAGATATTTGCTACGTACTCCACAAACCCTGTGACCTCCTACAGTTATCGACACATCTGTAGAGACGCTCCCCTTAAAGTCTTTTTCAAGGCCAAATCCTGTCACCTTCCTTGGGTAGTCATTCTGAAATGTGCTAGCAATCACGTGACATTGTTTCCTACTACGCATATACACAAAAATACAAGAGTTTGTTGCATAGCTACAGCAATCACACAACATTCCACTTTTGTTGTGTTGGTAGCCTCTACCAGCCATCATAATTTTCATTACTATCTTGACGTGTGCCGATCAACCTAATTAATAACAACCCCCGAGCACTAAGTCAGTGCTAGTGGGGAGAAACAGGAACGCCCCAACCACTAGAAACTCCTTCGTGCAGGGAGCGGCTACAAGCTCAGGTTATCTCTCACTTTGAGCACTAAGTTAGTGATGAAGTGACCTTAGTCTGGGGGTTGTCGTCCAACCCGGTGCGAACACACACACAAACAGTAGAGGCTTGGTGGCCCACACGGCTCCTCGTCAGCTCGGATGCGTGGTGGATCAGTGGGGACTCCTATCGAGCTCGTGTTCAGCAAGTGTCTATTGGGCTAAACTTTAATTACCGTTCCTGTTTAAGTGCACTGCATAGGCTCAGTCCGGTGTGCCCTATGCCTTACAGGGTGAGGAGTGTCAAGAGGCGTAGAGAGCAATACCTGGCTCACACTGCTATCAAACCGTGGATAGTATTACCTCGTCTTACGCAGGACAGGCAGGCGGAACGAGACTGCGCTGCTCAACTTAGACGACAAGCAGTAGCGCCTGCATCTGTAACGGTAATCTTCTTTCCAGGGTGCATTCCATTTACCTTTCGTGCCACCCGGTGGTAAGAAGTTTGCTAAACTAGACAGACACCAGATATGGGTTTGCCTTACCCCAACTTCTGGAGCAGTGAAGCCTATGGCTGGAATTGCCGCTTTGGAGTAGACCAAGCTTGTCTCTATTAGGTGAAACTCTCTTCAACCGTAACACTGAAAACACTGAATAAGTATACAACAGCCAACGCCCGTCGCTTCGTACCGTAGAACCAGAGTAAACCACCCTGCTGTTGGTCTAGCGGAAAAATTGTTGTCATAGGGGTCAGTCAGACTTAACCGGCACGCATCAAGAGATTTTCTGGTAACCAACGTGGAGCGTCAGACAAATATCTGTGCGCAGTGAACGGCACGAACTACGTCAACCATACCCTTAGAGCTAAGGGTCTAAACCAAACAATCAATTGCACTTTGGGGAGGCCACAAACACCCCGTGGTGCCCTTAAACCCGAAAATGTCTGACTCGGAAGTTAAGGCCGCCACCGGCGAGAACCACAACAGTGAGCCCGATACCCACTGTAGCCAGGCCGACTGTACCGGCAGCGGCACACTGAAAATAGAATTTACTTACTGTGCTAAGTGGTTTCATTATGTCTGCATAGGCTGGCCTGAAGAGGAACAAGTTACCGATGGACTAGAATACAGATGTGCCAAGTGCCGTCAACAACCTACGAGCTTTTTCAATTAAGTTACGTGTCCCGGTCAAGGCCTGTATCGCATCAGGTGTACAAAATGAAACATACCACAATGGTTTGACAGAGCCTAACTGCATCTGAAGGGCCTCGCCCTTACCTGGCGAGAACAATATGGGGAGTTTCTAACGGAATGGAAGCAGTTCTGTAATAGGCTAGTGGTAGAATTCACGGGCGACCAGGTGTTGCCTAGGTTGACAACTCAATTTTATAGTCAGACCCAGGTGCCAGACAATGAAGTGGAAATCTTCATACGGAGGAAGGAACAGTTGATCAGGCGTGTCTTCCCCCATGTTAACGAAGCTGCCGCCCTTCGCTCCATCAGTGGAATTCTTCTACCCTGCCTTAGGAATGTCCTTCTCGCCACTAGGTTGACTAGCTTAGACGATCTGGTTAACCAAAGCCTAGAGGGAGAACAAAATTTTGCTGCGCAGGTGAGTATTGAAAAGCCTATAGCACTGAAGACCTCGGAAGTTCGAGCTCCACTAGTGGCATCTCTTAAAAGTGCCCCAGCTACAACTCCCTGCCTGGCGTTCGTGTCCAAATGTTGGTTCTGCCCAGAGAACCACTGTCACACGGACTGCCCTCGAAAACCAGAGGGAGCTGCCTTTCTATCCAACCAAGTTGACAAAATGCCATCAACTATTCCAGCCAAACAGACTGGAATACCAACTCCCAATCGTAAGCCGGGAAATACAGATGCCGGGGTACGAAGCGGGGCCACCAACCCCGGTACACAAGGGCCCACCCTCCAGGGACTAAAAGAAGAAGTACAAATCCCTGTAGCCCCACACATAGAAGTGGAGGTAAACAACGACAGGGTGCTCACCTTGCTGGACTCAGCGGCCACAGGCAATTTTATACGGAATAATTTAACACCAAGACATCTCGCCGAAACAAGGTCGCAAACCAGAACAGTACAAATGGCGCAACCCGACTCCACCCTAGTCAATACATGACGAATCACCTTGACAGTGAAAATGCAAAGTATTGTGACACCAACGGAATTTATTGTGTCCCCAACCCAATCTGAATCTATCATACTATGGTGTCCTTGGCTTATCCGCAATCTATGTATTCTAGATCATGGACAACGTAGAGCCTATCTGGGGAGAAACCAACAGGATCACCGTTAACTTGGATCAAAATCCAGATGACCTTCCACCAATGCCTATCTACCCGATGTGCATTAACCACAAACTTGAAGAATCAGAATTCTACCAATTGAAAGCCGTGCTAGACAAGCACAACAGAGCATTTGGTCAAGGAGGGCTGTTACGACAAACATGTTCTATTCAGCACGAAATATGGCAGACCACTGACACCCGACCGTACCTAGTGTCAGCCCACTGGCTTGTCCTCATTATGAAACAAGTCAATGACATGAAGGACCACGGAATCGTTGAGCAAACGAATTCCCCATACAACTCACACATGGTCCTCGTGCAGAAGAAAGATGGGAAATTGTGATTTTGTGTAAATTACAAATTGCTAAATAAGCCTGATCGCTCCCGCAGCCATACACTTATCTCATACACTACGAGCCATTGGCAAGGAAAATATATTCAATTCTCTCAACATGGAGTCTGGCTTTTGGCAGATTGCGGTCGACCCGGACAATCGCAAATGTACGGCCGTTACAATGCCGGAAGGCGAAACCCTGCAATTTCGAGTCATGCTATTTGGCTTGAAAAATACCCCAGCAATGTTCCAACGATTAATGTCTGCGGAAGTCTTAACAGGATACATCTGCGAGTTCTGCTTTGCCTACCTCGACGACGTAATAATATATTCCAATAGTTGAAAAGTGCACCTAGGCCATCTGCAAAGAGTGTTAGAAAAAGTTGAGTTACACAGAATGACTTGCAAGCTATCGAAAAGCTTCTTCGGCAAATCCTCGATAGATTATTTGGGACCTATCATTTCACCGGAAGGAAACTTCCCGCAACACAGTTCAACACAAGCGATTGAAGAAGTGGAAGAACCTACAAATAAGCGGTAACTTTGACTGTACCTAGGTCTGTGTAATTGGTTACTAGACTTTGTTCCAAATGTTGCAAAATACATTGCACCACTACACCCCCCCTCGAGGAAGACATACATTGGCGATGGGGCCCGGAACAACGACAAGCATTTTCCGACTTGAAGAGCAGCTTCACGAATATCCACTAACTCCACCAACCACAAGATGACAAGCCATTAATATTGCATATAGGCACCTGTCAGAACGCATGCCATAGGGTATCCGGCAACTCGCTTAAACGAAACTGAGCAGTGCTATCGCATCAATGAGCAGGAGTGTCTGGCCATTATTTGGGCCATGAAATAATACGAGTATTATCTCGAAGGGGAACACTTCATTCTCCGGACCAAATCCAAAGCCCCCAGTGGCTACATGAGTCCCGGAATACAAAGGCCAAGCTCGGCTGATGGGGCATGTTCCTTACTGAATTTGACTTTGAGGTCCAACATTGCTCCGGCAATCTGAATGACTTACCAGACACATTGTCTCCACTCCCGACCCAGAAAGAAAAAGCTGAAGAGAAGATATCTCCGCCACCGTAAGTCGAAAGAAGTCCAGAGGACGAAATCCGACTTCTCCAACTACAAATAACCTGCCTGCAAATAGGCTTAAGTCAGCAGGAGGAACTCAATGTTAGCCTACTACAGGAATAGACCCAACGATTTGAACTATGGGATGATGTTGTGTGGACGTGCAGCGGACACCCCAATACACATTTGAAAGATCTGGGTCCCACCGCAACTACATGCCCAGGCACTAGGGAAACCCTGCTCGACATTAAAACACTTTATAATAGGAACGGGATAAGCTGCGATGTCTGGCAGTACGTTAGCAACTGCATCATGTACTGTTACGGCAAAGCCTAACCCCCCACTCCCCCCCCCCCCCTCCATAAAACCACAGTGGTCCAAAACGGCCTGGACCCACATCGCCGCCGATTTGATGGGCCCGTATCCACGTATCATGAAAGGAAGCTGCTAGCTGCTACCTGCTCATGATAACAGATGAATTTTCAAGATGGGTAGAGGCATTTCCTTTACCCAGTCAATAAACCACCGCAATCATACGAAAAATGGAGCTGGAGGTTTTCATGCGATGGGGTTATCCGAAGACCATATTTACAGATAATGGCACCCAGTTTACTAGCCATCAATGGCAAACCGCCCTGTCATGGATGGGGAGTGGAAACCTGGACTAAACCCCCCCCCCCCCCCCTTTTACCGTCCCCAAGCCAACCCCCTGAACGGAGGAACCAGGAGATTAAGAACTGCCTCCGTATCAGTGTGGGAAACGATCACAACCATTGGGATAAACACATCCTTACCATACTGTTTGCCCTCTGATGTCGAACGAACGAAGCCGTTGACACCTGTACGAGCATCCTACTCCTGGGGAAAACACTATGCCGACCAGGCGACTGGCAGTGGGAGAACGAGTCCACCGACATGCCTCCACCCGAGGACATTTGGCTGTCAGCCTTGGCCTGCACCAAACATGCCCAGAAAGCTCAGGAAGCCTATATTGTAAAGAAATACCCTCAACGAAGAATTGGGGAGAGAGAATTCAACATAGGGGAATCTGTCCTTCTGCGAAGTCATCCTCTCAGTAAAGCCAACAACCAATTCAGCGCTGGCCTTGCTGACTAGTGGGATGGACCATACCGTATAGTAGGCAAACAATATTTCGACTGGGCCGAAGATATACGTGGGCGGATCCGCAAGGCCACCCGAGGCCAGATCCGACCCTACCCAGGGGACATGCCGATATGGGGTAACGACAGTGTCGAAGAATAAACATCAGGACAATCTGCAGATGAAGACAAACCACTTACCGAACAGATAGTCCCATATACAGAACAGGGACCCACGACAAGACCTGAGCCACTACCTCTCATTATTGACCGGGCCTCTATTTACATCGCTCATAGGAGGGCTGATGTAGAGTCACGCCAAGGAGCATTCTCCGTCAGATCATTGCCCTCGACACCACACATCTATGCTGAGAAAATCGCAGCCACACGAATCACAGCATGAACCAGCTGCTCCGAATTGTCATGGCGAAGTCCACGTGATAGAGAATCCCGTCAGACACCCCTTTGCTCAAGCCAGATTGGCGAACAGTCGGAAACACCTTCGGTGAGAGGGGTAGGAATCACATCAGCACCTACCTCTCCACCCCCAACAACTCCGAAGCTGGCAGTCAAGGCATTCCCTACTTCAACAAAGTCTGCTGAGGGCTCCGACAAGGAAAATAATGAAGCCACTAGTCCAGCGGACACTGGGCTCAGAGCGAGCACAGACAATGTGGAGGAGGAAGTGCAAGGGGCAGTGGCCAAGGACATGCCAGCATCTACGATGTGGAGCACTGCACGCACCAATGCAGAACATCTGCCACCCAGGACGTCGAGCTCCGACAAGTGTGCTCCGTATCTATAACTTGCCACGCAGGAAACCCCACCCACCCAGACGATGTCGAGCTGCCAAGATGAAAATGCTCCACCCCAAGACCTTGCTATGCAATATCTTGCCACGCAAGACCTTCCGCCACCCAAGATGTCGAGCTGTCGACGTGGAAATGCTCCGCCCCATCATCTTGCTATGCAAGAACTCCCGTTAACGAGAACATTGAGCTGGCGATGTGGGAGTGTTCCACTTCGTCATTTTGCTACGAAAGACACTGCAGTTGTCGATACAGTAGATGCTGCCAACTACCCCTCGTCTGGCACATCACCCACAGTGGAGGTCGAGGATATCCTCCCTCCCACTGCCTCGGCCCAGGACCTGACCAACGAGACCTTCGATGCCACCCACGACCTGGTCCCACGACAAGCTATGCTGACCGCAGTCAAGGTCGAGGGCTTCCTCCCTCGCACTGCCCCGTCAGAGAAACATTCTGCCCTATGGGTAGGAACCCGTGCAGTCGGGGTGGAGGATCTGTCACTCCCCCGTACTGTCTCAACATCCCTTGTACGAGTGTCCTCCCAATCTGTTGCGGAAGAAGCAGATGCCACAACAACCCGAGCTGCTCCACGACGCCTGATGTCCTGCATACCGCCAAGGCCGCTCATTCGCCTGGCCGGTACCGGGAATCGCCATGGAGACCCACAGCAAAGTACATGTGGCTGTACCCTCTACACGCTGCCCTTCGTCCGAGGGGGAGACCCGCAAGAAATAAGGGAGAAGATTGCCAGTAAGTGTGCAGTTGTTGCAGACAGTGCAGTAGCAGTTAACCGCTACTTAGTGTGTGTGACCAAGGACTCGTTATAGACCTGTGACGTGCGATACCTTTGATTTAGCCGCTAACAAAGAACAGTGACGTAAGCAGAACTATTATATTTAGGCTAAATCAAATTCAAAATATCCCGTAAAAGTGCCTCATCCCGCTGCTTACAAGTGGTTTTTGGGGGGGGGGGGGGGGGAGTGGGGGAAGAAGTGTAAGGAACCAAAGAGGCAAATGCAACTGTAATTAATCACTGGACTAGGTGCTAATAACTCTTAATTACAGCCGTTAACTGCTGTACATCAAACAGAAACTATTCATCGCAGTGCAATATGAACATTTAACACCTCAAGGTTTCGTAATTGTCAGTGGCCGACAGCCCACTTAAGTAGGTAGTATTACAAAAATACGCTCACCACAGTGACAGTAATGGCTACCATAAGTGCATCACGTAAAGACACTCACCACAGTGCCAGTGATAAGTTGAAGATTGAGACTTCGACATAACAATGTCATTTTTAGCTTTTTCTATTTGTATAATTTTTCATCATGTAAATCTTATTTGGTGTGTAGGTAAATCTCTAAATGTTACTATACGTTTTTACAGTGTACTTGTGAAGGTCACCTACATGAATAATGCAGTTGTGTAGGACTGTATTTTCCGCACCTGGTGAGGTTGACATTTCTTGGGAAATTACCTGAACACTTTTAACGAAGATACACAGAACACATTAGCTGTTAGACCTATATGATAACATGGACTCCCGCAAGTGATAGCTAGGTTAGTTTTTGTCTCTCATCAATTAAATCCGACTTCATGTTTAGGTACACAACTAATTATCACTATACGTTTTAAAAAGGGTCCTATGTGAAGAATATGCAACAAGAAGAATTATTTTTAATGTGCTTATATATTCAAATCGTAAATTATTAATGTGTTTTTAAATTATATATGTTTGCAATATCTGTGCACTGACTAAATAACAAACCAAAGACCCTAAGCCTTAGAGCTCTCGAAACCAGGTGCCTAATATCTTTCCCTTCCATTTTTATCTAGTGTTTATGTATGTATTAAGTGACCACTGTACGCATAATTTGCCGTGTTATTCATGCATGTAGTGTACTCGCTTTGTATTCGTTTAGCCGGTCAACCCCGGTATTGAAGGGTCTGTGGTTGTCCACATAGTACCCTGTCACATGTAACTATTTAGCTTGCTGACAGACAAAAAGTTTCCCGGAAATGATTACCCTTTTCTTTCTTAAATCACTGCAGCAAGCTGCGGGATAGTATTGGCGTTTCCCGTGTTCCGCAAGTAAGGCTTGTACATATTTTAATTATAATTATTTTTATTCACCTTGTTTTGTTATGCCATTGTTTTAAATAATTTTTCTTTATGGTTTTGATATATGATTCTCTTGTAGTATCCACTAGTGATATGCTGGATTTTGTCAATGGGACACGTAAAAATGTAGGCCGGTGGGACACCCGACACACACGCGGCTTCCTAAGCGAGTAATCTTTGCTACACAGGGGAATACACATTTCTCTGCATCAGAGAAGCCACAACACCAGGGCGAGGGACAGAGGACACCCGCCCGAAAGAGAGAGAAAACCAAGGTCACCGGTTGGCTGCCACCATTCCACGTATCACACTTTTCGCTTTGCTCGCCGAGTGACTGGAACTCACAGAACTCGCACCGCTACAGCAGTCCAGCCACCCAAGATTAAGGGTCCTGCCTACCTGACTGAAAAAATTTTTATTTTCGTGCTAATTGCCTCACCACGTCTACCGACATCTACCCAGACCTTCTAGACCTTTCAGAGAGAGTTGGCGTACGCCTTTCTCCACCACCTGTTTCACGATGAGTTCATCGCAATGGTGGGAGGCCGAATAAATGTCTGCCGCTCAACCTAATAAATAACCATGATTATGACTTATCGCTAAATGTCCCTATTTTCATCTCTGCAGAAGGTGACAGAGAAGTTTACACATACATTCTCGGCTGCCTACTCTACCAGGAATCAGAAATGTATGAGTAAATTCTCTTCACCTGAAGGTTATGCAACTTGGCAGGCATGCCGCCCCCCCTACCCAGAGCTGACAGCTTACAAGCCTCCCGCCGCTGGGCAAGGCTGAGCGCCGCCGACCAGGCATGAAGCGGAAACGCTGAATAGCCAGAATTCTCGCCCTCCCCGCAGCTCGCACCGGCAGCCTACAAGCTTCACCTATATAAGATCGGGCGCTGCCGGGCGTGGGCAGTTCATTCTTCGTAAACTCTCCCGTGACATCCTAGAGCACTAATTCAGTGCTGGGACCTCCAGGAACTTTGGAATCTATGAGTATGCCTCCAGTGGCTACTCACCACGAATCAATATCCATGGAACACATACACACATACGTAACTTCACTTTGTCTCCTCCAGACACCTTTTACTTATCCAGTTCAACTTTAAAATGCTTTTGCATTCGTTGAGAACCAGTTACTCCCTCTTTTTACTAGAACCAGGTCGCCTACACCTGGAACCGCAGTTACGTTCAGCTCTCCACGGTCTGATAGGAGGTAGCTCAAGGTCACATGTTTTTTGCATATCCAATAAACTCCCATTGTTCACAACCCTTCTGCTTTTCATTTACAGGGTACTTTTCTGTGTGACGGTCAGGGACAGAATACATTGTGCACCGGCAACAGGAACCTAGAGTACTGACATCCACATTAGACGGCTACATGTTTCTTCCCAACCCCCGAGCACTAAGTTAGTGCTGGTGGGGAGAAACAGCAACGCTCCAACCACTAGAAACTCCTTCGTGCAGGGAGGGGCTACAAGCTCAGGTTATCTCTCACTTAGAGCACTAAGTTAGTGCTGAAGTGACCTTAGTCTGGGGGTTGCCGTCCAACCCGGTGTGAACGTACAACCAGTAGAGGCTTGGTGGTCCACACGGCTCCACGTCTCTGATCAGCCCGCATGCGTGGTGGATCAGTGGGGACTCCTATCGAGCTCGTGTTCAGCAAGTGTCTATTGGGCTAAACTTTAATTACCGTTCCTGTTTAGTGCACTGCGTAGGCTGTCAGTCCGGTGTGCTCTATGTCTTACAAGGTGAGGAGTGTCAAGAGGCGTAGAGAGCAATACCTGGCTAACACTGCTATCAAAACATGGATAGTATTACCTCATCCTACGCAGGACAGGCAGATGGAATGGGGCCGTGCCGCCTAACTTAGACGACAAGCAGTAGCGCCTGCTTCGGTAACGGTAATCGGCTTCCCACCGTGCATTTGTATTCACCCTTAGTGCCTCCCTGTGGTAAGAGGGTTGCTTAACCGGACAGAGACCATTTACGGCTCAGCAAACCCCAACCTCTGGAGACGTGAAACCTATGACTGGAATTGCCGCTTCGGAGTAGACCAGGCTCACCGCTAGTAGGTGAGACCCTCTTCAACCGCAATACCCACCACGACTGAATAAGTATGGAATCGCCAACACCCCTCGTCTCGTATTGTAGAACCAGAGTAAACCACTACGCTTTTGATCTTGCGGAAAAATCCTCGACATACGTGTCAGTCAGACTTAACCGGCATGCGTCAAGCTTTCCGGCTGAAATTTGTGTTGCTGACCAGGAGCCAGAGTGCTTTCAGCATGCATTAATTTTTGTTAAACAAATTAAAAGGTGGGCCAGATTTTATGTTCCGTTCCTCCCTTGTGGACTTAGCACCTTTTCGTAGTTACCCTCGCGTACCAGGTTCGTAGGTGATATAGGGGAATTCTACTCAATCTAGCGTGACACTTTTTTTTTTACAAAACGCTCTAATTTCGGCCGCCCTCCCCTTCAACCCTCAGGGACTGACAGAAAGGAGCCACACAGGTACACTGTCCTTAGAACAGCTTATCGGCTGGGTGTTCACTAGTTGTGCTGGAAGTGACTTGTGTCCCCTAGGTTGGGAGGCCTGTGTGCTGTCATTGGACAAGGTGAGGCCTGACTTCCCACGTGCACCGCAGTCTCCGCCAGACTTGGGAATAGTGTGTCTGCCTGTCCATTATCGCATGTGGTGCCAGATGTATCACTGTACAAGAAGCCAGCAGACATGGTGCAGTAGTAGGGGGGTAAATTTCCAGTTCCCAATGTCCTACGCCCAGAGGAAAGGCTTGAAGCAAAAGGTTAGACAAGACACTCTTAGCATCAGGAAGAGCACACGAGTATCAGCCTTCTGTGGTGAAGCAGCTAGCTAGTTTTGTCTCCTCAAGAACAAGTGCAAGTGCAGCCTGGAAAATTATCTCATAAGTCTTTCTTTCCTTTGGGAAGAAGGTTAAAAACACAAACTACTTGAAACAAAAACATTAACTATGTACTGCTCATCTGCTGGCCTGGCTGAAGGCTGTTGGACCAGCCTGGAAGCATCACTCCTATCCCCTGTTACAAATATCTGCTTTGCTTCTGTATACGTCACATGGCTGACACCTCTCTCCTTGCCATTGCCATGTGCTCACCAGCAGTAGTGATAGCAGAAAATGTTGTGACTAACCAAACTATTTTCAGTCCTTTTTCTGTTTCTTAAACCGTAGTCTTTATGCAAGATCTGCATCGCAACTTCTCAAATTTGTTTCTGAAGAAAACTGTGGTGGGGGAACATGGGTAAATGTGGTATGTCAAGTAGCAAAGATTTGTTTGGCTTGTGAGTATCGTAATGGCATGAGCTGTGTGTACATGAGCTGCAGCATGTTTATAGCGGTGGAGGACTTGGACTATGGGGAGGAGTCATGGGTGGGGTGGGCGTGGAACCTGCTGCCTGCGATGCCTCTCGCCTGGGACGACACCAGCCAGTCGGACGGACAGCTCTCGTCCTTTGAGGGCCACACCATTCACATCGGCTTCTACGTCAACAACGCCTCCATCGCTTTTAAGGTAGGTGAACGTATCTGTCGGCTGTTCACGGTAAAGTGCTGCTTTTTAATATAAACATTGCAATGTGACCAATAAACACAGTGTATACATTTCATGACCGTCAAAATTTAATGCCTGAGGCTGCAATAAGATATATTTATTAGTGGTTAAAGTCTTTTGGGAGGGCCTTTAAAAGTGCTCAATTTATTGTAAACAGCCTATAGCTGTTTGCTGTTAATACACTGTGTTGTGATGGCACTAGCATGTAACTTCAGCTGCCCAGCCTTAGTATAGGGAGCTAAACTTTCAGGTTCTGCAGGCAGCATTGTGCAACTGGTGAATCCTTATGGACATGTCTGATACTTCTACCAATGTTCATGTTTTGTTTAAGAATTTATAAAAATTAATTTACTAAAGAGGTAAAAGTTAATCTATGTATAAGTTCTGAGAAAGGTTAGAGAAATTAAACTGAGAGATCATTCAGGTGCAGCTGTTTGGTTTTGACACAAGAAAGCTGTCACTCAGAACATACATATCTATTATGTAATTTTTTTTTAAAAAGTGGTTACTGATTCAAAGTTTCTGTGAATAAATCGATTGATTACAGATGGGTGCTTACAATAATAGCATTAATTTAACTAACTTTGATATGGTTTACATAATATATTGTCCCATTTAATTACTTTGTCAGCGAGCAGCAATCAGCAATTCCATGGTATGGCCTGTGGACTGGTCCATCTTGCTGGTGTGGTGTCGCATTGAGAAGAGGTGTAACACTGTTGTATACAGCCCACACGTAGAGCATCTTATGTCCTGATTACGAGTGTTGAGGAATAATAATCTTCTGCATTTCATTTTTGGATGCAGTAATGATGACATACTTGTTTTGCAACAGGGTGACGCGTGCCGCTCAACCTACTAAATAACAACGATTACGACTTATCGCTAAATGTTCCTATTTTCATCACTGCAGAAGGTGACGGAGAAGTTTACGCATGCATTCTTGGCTGCCTACTCTACCAGGAAACAGAAATGTATGAGCAGATTCTATTCACCTGAAGGTTTTGCAACTTGGCAGGCATGCCGCCCTCCCCCCCTCCCAGAGCTGAGAGCTTACAAGCCTCCTGCCGCTGGGCAAGGCTGAGCGCCGCCGACCAGGCACGAAAAAGAAACGCTGACTAGCCAGGATGCTCGCCTTCCCCACAGCCCGCACTGGCAGCCTACAAGCTTTACCTATATAAGATCGGATGCCGCCGGGCTCGGGTAGTTCATTCTTCACAAGCTCTCTCGTGATATCCCAGAGCACTAATTCAGTGCTGGGACCTTCGGAAACTTTGGAAGCTACGAGTACGCACCCAGCTGCTACTCACCACGAATCGATATCCATGGAACACATACACACATACGTAACTTCACTTTGTCTCCTTCAGACACCTTTTTCTTATCCAGTTCAACTTTAAAATGCTTTTGCATTCGTTGAGAACCAGTTACTCCTCTTTTTACTAGAACCAGGTCGCCTACACCTGGAACCGCAGTTACGTTCAGCTCTCCACGGTCTGATAGGAGGTAGCTCAAGGTCACATGTTTTTTGCATATCCAATAAACTCCCATTGTTCACAACCCTTCTGCTTTTCATTTACAGGGTACTTTTCTGTGTGACGGTCAGGGACAGAATACATTGTGCACCGGCAACAGGAACCTAGAGTACTGACATCCACATTAGACGGCTACATGTTTCTTCCCAACCCCCGAGCACTAAGTTAGTGCTGGTGGGGAGAAACAGCAACGCTCCAACCACTAGAAACTCCTTCGTGCAGGGAGGGGCTACAAGCTCAGGTTATCTCTCACTTAGAGCACTAAGTTAGTGCTGAAGTGACCTTAGTCTGGGGGTTGCCGTCCAACCCGGTGTGAACGTACAACCAGTAGAGGCTTGGTCCACACGGCTCCACGTCTCTGATCAGCCCGCATGCGTGGTGGATCAGTGGGGACTCCTATCGAGCTCGTGTTCAGCAAGTGTCTATTGGGCTAAACTTTAATTACCGTTCCTGTTTAGTGCACTGCGTAGGCTGTCAGTCCGGTGTGCCCTATGCCTTACAGGGTGAGGAGTGTCAAGAGGCGTAGAGAGCAATACCTGGCTAACACTGCTATCAAAACATGGATAGTATTACCTCGTCCTACACAGGACAGGCAGACGGAATAGGACCTTGCTATTGGGTGAAACCCTCTTCAACCGCAACACCCAAACGACCGAATAAGTAAACAACAGCCAACACCCCTCGCCTCGTACCGTAGAACCAGAGTAAACCACCCGGCTTTTGGTCTAGCGGAAGAATTCTCAACATACTTGTCAGTCAGACTTAAACTGGTACGCTTCATGGGTGACCATGTTGTGAAAAAACAGCGAATAAAGGGGTAATCATAGCACATACAATTATCGACGTAAACATAGAAAAATTGCCCATATAAACAAAATATTTCCACGTAACTACATGGCAAAAATAAAAGTGAGTGGCCAAGGGTGAGGATATAGTGAGTGTGTTTGTGGTAGTGAAGGGGAGAGAAAATGTGATAGATAGACATATCTCAGCAATCGTCTGTATATGGCAGCACATGCTGTATTGGTGTGGCACATCTTAGCATCGCGTTGGTTTGGGTGTGGTGTTTGTTGACAATGTTCTGTAGTTGGTTGATCACTCTTCGTCTGTGATCTTTAATTGTGAAGCAAGCAAAGTTAGTTGGAAGTGGAAATAAAAAACCTGAAGTAGAAAACCTAAAGACAAAAATTTGAAGAAGTGGAAAACCTTCAGTGTAGATAACAAGATATTTAAATAATTTGTGCCGCTAACTTTTTATGCCAATAAACTTACTTGAGGGTCACTGCTAAATTTAATGCAGAGAAAATGGGAATAACACGTGGTAAACCACAAAGAAAATTCAGAGAAAACAAATTCTGGCGACCAGTAGGCATCTTGTGCAAATGCTGCTGATCATGAAAGTTTTATTTTGTGTGGTGGGGATGTGTGGCTCAAATTAAAATATGCTTGTGCCGTCACAGCAGCCTTCTGGAACTCTTAGTGAACCCCCGATTTTACGAGAATGGATATAGCCATTTTATGAGGGTATTCTTATGATCTGTAAAAATATTTCCAGAAATGGAAGAAAAATAAAAAAATCTGTGCAAAAATGCAAGAAGTAGTGATTTAAGTAAAACTCTGTTATAAAGTATCTGAAGAGTCTGAAAAAAATATACTTATTAACCAGGAAAATTTCTTAAAAGGATTAAATTAAACATGTGCAGATAGGCAAGGTGCAAAATTCTTCAACTTACTAAGTAGGAAAACTTTTTAAGCGGGAATCTGTTAAGAGGGTTTCACTGTATATAAAAAAATGTATTTACTAGCAATGAATTCCAGGTGTTGTAATGTTGCCCTAATTGGTTTGCCGCAATGTGAAAAACTAAAAATAACTAGGTGAAAATTGTTTAGAAACTGCAATTTACAGCAAGCAATGTAATGCAACGTGAACTGTTAGAAAATGGGAGAAGACATGCTGAAGCAGGCCAGGTTGTACCTTCATAGGTCCTCTTCACCCCGCTCTGTTCATTGCGAGAGGGAGGGTGCAAGGATGTCTTGCTGGCTGCTAGGCAACCAGTGACCACTCGCCAGTCATGTAAGGTCGTCACACTTGGTTGTTCTCAGTTGACCCGAGGACAGGCTAAGCTTGTCCCCGAGGCCACGGTGGCTGAGTGGTTATACTGCTCGCCTCCCACCAAGGCGAACCGGGGTCAATCCCCGGCCAGGTCACTCCTGGAATTTCGCAAGAGGAAAGTACCAGATGATGTCGCCGGTCTGCGGTTTTCCTCTGAGATCTCATGTTTCCCCTACCCGTGCATTCTGACATTGCTCCATTCTCACCTCTTTTCATCCTCATCAGCTCTCACGACCTTGTTGTTAAGAGCAGCAACTCTCTCAACTCAACTACGCTTATCCCTGCAAGCGAGATGTTCACATGTATGTGGCCACCTTGTTGATGCTATGTGCCTGGAGATCTTGCAGAGAACTCTGTTGTTTTATTTGGTGTCGAAGGGGTATCGTACATGCCCTTCCAGGACTTCAGTTTATTTACAACAAATGTATATATTTGAATATAAGTTTTTAATCACAAATCCTTTTATTTTTTTAAGAAGCCATTGACATTGCGCTCAGTAAAACTTGTGAGCCGCTCAATATTTAAAAATTTCAAGGCGACATCAAGAACACACATATAAGGTATAATTTTTGTATTTAGAAGAAATGTAAATTAAATTAATATTGAATTTAAAAATCACGTTGGTTTTGTGCTCGAGGTGATTAAACACTAAATTAATGGGAAAAAAATGCACTTTTAGCACAATTTTTTGATTTTTAGGAATTGAAATTTGTTAGTTTTGATTTTGCAGTGGCAGTTATTCTTTGTTAACTGTGTCACATAGTAAAATTGGGAGTGTACTGTATGTGCACGTGGTCTGTTAAAAGTGATCTTTGCTGAGAGGTTGATGGTGTACATGTGTGGGGCAGATGACGGAGAGCTTCTCAGAGAAGAGCTACTACGGGTCATGCAAGGTTAGGTTCGTGCCATTCCTGTTGCTGGACCTGCAAGGCTGCTACATGAACTGCGTCGTCCACGGTTCTGTGTGGCTCAACACTCGCATGGGCATCAGCCAGGTTTACCTGCAGCCGTGTGGTAACTGCTTCTGTGGTGACAGCGAAGCCGTGAGTACTGTCTCACTCTTTCTCTCTCCTCTTTGCCTACACCCATCCCACTCTGTTTGTTGATGTCTGATCATGGCTTGGGCTTCTTCGCTGTGTTTATTTCATGGATTTCTTTCATATTAAAGCTTTGAAGAATCTTAAATTAAATAATTCTGTACCTCTTTACTCTGCCATATGGAAATAAGAACTGGAACTTAGATGTACTAATGTATAATGTTGTCTACGGATGGGTCGATACTACATTTTCTCGATACTCGATACCAGTTTTGATAACAAAACATTCTCATGATACTCGATACAGATACCTTTCTTGATATCAAATTACAATTGTCATGGATACGAAACAACTTGGCCAAGAAAATTGCTCATTTTACTAGTAACATTGACACACACTGAAACTATACAGTAACCCACATTACACTGGAAACAAATGGTATACGGCCTGTAACTCAAACGTCCTTAACCAATGATAAACCAACAGTCTCCTTCGATTCTGTAAAATCATATTATCAAAGTAAAAGCTGTAATCAAACTTTGAGAGAAATGATACACTCGGTACACATGGTTTTTGCGGTTTTGCAGTTATTTTATTTTATTTTGCGACTTTAAGGAAATTATTGTGATATTAAATAAATATTGTAATTATTAATGTTTAGCAGGAATGGAATTTTCCCATGGGGAAAAATTTGGGCGGAAAATTAAATTTTGTGTGTGAATTTGGGAAAATCGGGAAAACTATTTTAGGTTTGATAGAGAAGTTTGTGGGTTACTAAACCTTGTAAATAACATTCTGTGATGACTTATTCCATTAACACAAAAAAATTAACATAAATTAAGGACTGTATGTGCTAAAAATTAGATTCGAGCCTGAAAAGTTGTATTGTTTAAAATTTTTATACATTTAGTTGTTCCACTATGAACTAAACCTCTGTGTTTGGAGCATTTCTTTTAAATACTTGCTTAAATTCTAAGAGGAAAATCCTTATAAAATTTTTAAATGGTGAAAAATTTGGACTTGTGAGTGACACGATAAAACAAAAATGTCACTTCAAATTTGTTTAAAAACATTGCCTTGATGTTTTCAGTTCACTGCTATTTTCTTTATAATTTCATGATGTCTGCTAAGGAACTTTCACATTTTTCGTTCCATGTTTATTAGAAAAATCTGTGCATTGACACAAATTTACTCAAACTAACTTTCAATGGGATGTGTGTCCGATTAGACTGACTGGACACAGTAGTTACAGATTGTACTTGTGTTACCAAAAGCGACTTAGGTAGCGGGGATGTAGCGAGGAGTGTTGGCTAGTTCTGATACACTCTCATCTCTAGTTCAGTAGTTGAGTTAAGTTTAGTCTTAAGCGGGGTGAATGCCTGCACGAATGTTCCAAAGTCGTGCTTCTTTCGTCCAGAAGACCAAGTTGTCCCAACTTAGGTGAATTTACACTCGGGTTAAGACGTTGTAGATAACAGGGTGATACTTGTAGCTTGTACGAACACACGGTGGAAACTCAATTAATATTACTGGTGCAGGCGCGACTGCTTGATGTCTGAGTTCAGCGGCACGGAACTGTTCCGTCTTTCTATCCTGCATAGGATAGGGTGATACTATCCTCGGCCAGGCAGCAGGGTGAGCCAGGTGTTGCTCTCTACGTCTCCTACCACTCCTTCTCTCATGAGGCATAGGGTAACAGTTCTATAAATTACGCAGTGCACTGAAACGGAAATACTAACAGTTTACCCTAATAGTGACTTGTCGGTCGGCTCTATAATAAGAGTCCCCACTGATCCCCCACCGCATGCGGACTGATCAGGGACGTTGAGCCGGAGTGGTGCCAAGTCTCTACTGGTTGTGCGTCCACCCAGAATACCCAGCAGCACTGCAGGTCACTGTCACTGCGCACTAATAGTGTGAGTGGTGTGAATCAACCCGAGTGTGTCGTGTCTCCTAGTGTGAAGGTGTTACTAGTGGTTGGGGCATTACTGTTTCTTCCCCACGAGCACTAATAGTGCTGTGTGTGATGGGAAGAAACAGGTAGCTGTATAATGTGTATGTCTTAGTTCGGTTTAATAACTTCCTCAGATTCCGTTGGCAGTGCACAGCGTAATCTACCTCCAACTGTGAGTACAGATATATACCCTGGAAATAAAAGTAGCAAAGTAGAAAGCAACGTGTGTTAATTGAAAGTTCAACAGACACGTGACCTATGCTACCTCCTACCAAGTCGAGGATAGCTGAAGGTAACTGCGTGGTTCCAGGTGTAGGTGACCTGGTTCTGAATAAATGGGAAAAGCTGATTCTAGATGAAAAATAATAGTTACAGTTAAACTACTAATTAAAGGTGTCTAGAGGAGACAAATTAAGTTAAAAGAAGAAAGTTAGTGTTTGTATGTCGCTGGATTGACTGGTTGTTGGCGTACGTAGTTGGTTGCCGCGGAGGCGTACTTGTAGGCTTCGAACTTCTCTAGAGCTCCCAAGCTTTAAGAGTGCTGTGGGCAGTGCAAAAGATGTGAAAGAATGACTCCCATGGCCGGCAGCATCCGGACTTATATAGTGGAAGCTTGTTGGCTGCAGGCGCGGTGTGTGGGGGAGGCGTGACGTCCTCCGGCCCTGGGTGGTGTGAGAATTATCTCGTCAGCAGTTCTGGCTTTGTGCCTCGTCGGACCTGCTCTGCCATGCCCGAGGTCTGGGCATCTTGTCAGCGTCGAGTTTGAAGAGCGGTGGGGTTAGGTCTGGCGGGGTGGGGGGGGGGGCGCTGCCGGGATGTGTGCCTTCCAGGTGAGAAGGAAAAACACATAAGTTCCCGTTGCCTGTAGGGGTAGGCAATGTGTTGCTCACGTCTGTAGAGATGGAAGCAGTATGCGTAAGCGATGAGTTGGAGTCGTATTGTAATAGGTGTAGAAGCGCATGCGTCAAATTTAAGTTTTAACATCCATGAACACACATGCTTCGAGTCTTGTGTTACAGCCAAGGTGCATCAGGCAGTTTATGAATGCAACATGCCACATTTTAGAGATGGCTGAGTATTCAAATTTTTAAGTAGAGTCGAGTCAAATTTTATAGTAATCAGTTTGATTCGAGTCCAGTCGAATTTGATAATAGTAAGTTCGAGTCTAGTTGAGTTTTAATTATTTGTGAGTAGTTTTTTATGTAATCAAGTTGAGCTTAAGTATTTTCACCTTACTGTTAAGAATCCAAAAGATATTCTAAAATCACTAACAATAAATATTTATAAATAAAAATATCTGATGATTAAAATTACAACAAAAATGTTACATTGAGGTCAAGTATGGCCCACTTAATCATAAGTATTTGGAGTACAGTTTATTGTACAGTAGGTGTTAATACAAATAATACAGTAAAACCAACTCCGTAACTAATGCAATGCAATACACTGCATGTATTTTTTTATTCTCTACAGTAACAAAACGTGCAAATATTAAGTCGTAACCTACTACTCATTGTAATAAAACTAATTAAAATTTAAATGCTTCAATTGTCACACAAAATTATTCCAATGGTGTAGTGAGTTATTACCGTAGTAGTGTAATTAATTATAAAAACACGCTCAAAAAAAGTGTGAAATAATGCAATACAATGCAGCAAAAATTTTGATTCATTTGTTATTTGTAAATGCAGATTATGGTTTTAGCCTACGAAACACAATGAAAATAGTTCCCTAACCTATTAAAGATAAATTTTTCCAATAGTTCCAAGGAAGTATAACAATAATAAGAAATATTTTAAGGTCACAGTCACAAATATTTGAATTCATTTTATGATGTCATTTAAAGAAATCAACAAATTAATAATTCACAAGTAATCATGTAGGAAAACAAGTGTCTCTGCAAGGCGCGAGGACAAGTTCAGGCATTGTGTGGAAATGGTATGTCCTGTTTTTGAAAACAGACTCTCACTAGACACTGAAGTAGCTGGAATGCTTAAATAGTGCATTGCTAGCTCAGCAAGACACGGCTCAGCTATAATGTTTGCGGATGACACAAAACATACAGTGACTGAGATGTCCAGTTGGTTCCAGTACAATAAATTAATACCTATTAAATGTAAACAAATATGTGTTCATGAATTTCAAGCAAAGAAATAAACATAAATTGTAGGATGAAAGATGCACAACAATAGAAGAAGAATGGTTCCAGACAGTTAATAGTACTAAATTTCTATGGCTCTTTGTAGACAGTAATTTAACATGGAATGAGCATGTTGATAGCGTCTGTAAAAAATTGAGTTCAATGTATTTTGGGGTACATACTTTAAATAATATTTGTAATAATAATACAATACTTGCATACTATTTCTCAAATATTCAGTCCATAATAAATTATGGAATCATATTTTGGGGTAAATCAACAAAATGGAGAAAAGAATCTAAGATTACAGAAGAAAATAGTGAGATTAATAAGTAATAAAGAAAAAGAAGCCATTGTAGGCTGCTATTTATAAATAACAAAATTCTCACTCTTCCATGCATGCATATGTACCGTAGTATTCTTTTTTACATGGAAAACATTAAAATAGTGATATACACCATTACTATACCAGACAAGCTAATCAGCTTCACCTATTCTAGTACAGAACCTAAATATTTACATCAAATCCATACTATTCTGGGGCAAAACTAATAAATACCCTTCCCAGTTATTTGAAGTAAATATATAGTTTACAGAAATTAAAAAGAGCTGTTAAATTATACTTTTTAAATAAGGCCTTCTATTCCGTAGAAGAATACTTATATAAAGATAAATTTCTATAATGCAGAACAAGACTGATATACAGAGAATTCATGTAATACTTTGTGTTTCAATCTAATGTAGACTGTATATATTTATACTTCAATATCTATCTGTACATGAATTGTAACAATTTGTACTGTAACCAAATATAGTGTTAACATGTTTGTAGAGCTGCTAGAATTAATAAGTGTGCAAATTATATTGTTTATCTGTATTATATATTTTTATATTAATGTAATTGTGTGCAAATATCCATATTGCATAGCAAATATAAAAAAAAAGAATAATTGACAAGTCCTTTTCAAAGTGTATTGGATGCAAAATAAAAGTGTGCTTCGTGAAACAGCGAATACTCTAGCCGCTACACCACCGTGGCCTCCATCATCTTAATAAGGGAGAAGATGAAAGGGATTTGGTGGTTTGTAACAACCAAGGCATTGAGAGCCAATGAAGGTGAAATACGGCAGATATGGAGCAGCATTGAATTGCAAGGGTGGGGGAAAATGGGAAAACCTCGAGAAAACATGCCAGCCAGCAGCATCAATCAGCACAATTCCTATATGTGAAAATCTGTGATTAATCTCACAGGGAAACGAACATGGATTACATTGATGGAAGGCAAGCGTCCTACCACTACGCCCACCGCAACCCCCCCACCCTCTCCCAACTGCCTTGGGAAGGGTGGCGAGGAACCTCATTTCTTCAGCGATAATGCTTTTTCTTAGAGGAGTGTTTGTTTGTCAAGTTTCTGCAGCATGGTTCTGAGATATTGAAGCTGAATAGTTTTTAATGTATTCAGAGGATAATTTCACACTAAAAATAATAATTGCACGCGTTGGTAGGTAATAACAAAGAAATTTTGTCACAAGTGTGTCTGTGGACCACTTTGGCAGCGGTTACTATATGTGCGCTTGTTATCGATATCATTACGGTGCATGCGTCTTTCACTCATTGTAGTTCAACAATGTATCCTAATGTAATTAAACCACTCAAAGTAATGGAAAATATGCTGGTGAATAAGTTTTCATACATTTTAAACCTAACCATAGGGTGGTTCCTTAATTATCCCTAAAAGTGTATCTATAGAAATAATATCCTATTGTAGTTTTCTCTCCCAATGTGAAATTCTTTTAACATGTTGGGCTGAATTAAAATTGTGTTTATTGACTGACTAAAGCCTAGGCTACAATCACCGTAGTGTTCCCATATCCCAATAACAGTGGTGTTACCATGGAAGTGTGGAAATGAACTGGCTACAACCACAGTAAGAAAACTGTTATGCGACTAATGAGAAACGAGCACAAAAAAAGACAGACTGTACATATATTGCAGATATTTTCAAACAGTGTGTTGGCTAACCTGATATTTATTTTTGTTAATCTACTTGTGATGAAAAAAGCTTTGCGGGAATCGTGTTTCAGGATATTTAAAGTGTTTTATACATGTTAATAATTGCGTTGACTATTTAAATAAATGGAAATCTGAACTGTCCACAAAATTCATTTAATAACTATGTTCTTTTTATAAGCTTGCATTACACTGATACTCATGGTTGGAAATGTTATCTCGTGATTGGCCGGCGTAGAACTTTGCGTAAAAGAATAAAAAATATTCAATCTTCTTAAAGCCGCTACCTTGAGCAGGCTGCCATCTTACGCCATTATGTTGTGTTTTAGCTGGTGCCATATACAAGTGTGGATTTAATTTTTTTATTGTTAATTCTTACCTTGATTGTAGCTGGCGCTTAAGCCCTTGGTACTAAATTGCACTTTTGGAGAAAGATGTAACACAATTTTTGTAGACATAGGGAATAAAATTATCCATAAATGTATCATGTACCTCCCCCCTTTTTTTTCTTTTGAAAAATTTCTAAAATTGATTGTCCATTGCAGACAATTCAGTAAAAATTGTAATTTCTGTGTTTTAATTATGTACCAAGGGTATCTTAACCCTGTCCAACATTGTAGATGCAAGAAACAAAATTGTACCCTACAATAAGGGAAAATAAGTATAAAACTGTATCATAACAGAGAACTAACGTAATGTAAAGAGAGGGAATACTAATACAAGATTTGAATTTACTTACCAGAAACCATTTACTATAGTGACGTTAAATATGTACAAAGGAGATGAAGTCATATTGGAAACAAACCTCTCGAGTCATTTTCAGTGTTAGGAATTAAAAATTTAAACGCCAGCAAATAATTATTTATTCGTGGCTCAGGAACATGTGAACTTTGCCTTCCAGAAATTCATCTAGGCTGCTGGTCGCCGTTTTGTTGCACTTTTTACTGATACGCAACCTGCAATACATTACACGACAACGGTAGCACGCTTGTTATACTTTATTTAATTATTTATTCAAAAATAGTTTTCCACAAATCCTGATACATGGCCTTAATGGTACGGTATTGTTTTATCGAGTTAGAAAGCAATTGAAAAACTGTCTGCTGGCGAGGCTTGTCGCACTCTTTCTCTTTCTTCATCTCTTTCACACTTGGGAAGTTTCACTTTACTATGTAGCGTATTACACATGTTTTCAATTGTAGCATATATTCCATATTTATTACAGCAAAATAATGATTTTTGAATTTGTTACGAACTGAAAAGAGATTTTAATGTTTGAATACTTAATTTAATATATTTGGATATGATGGCGGGGCAGTTACCAAGTGAAGTTGGCAGACGTGGTGAGCCATGACATGACATGTTGCTTTTTGCCAAACGAAACATAAATTATTCTAACTCCGAAAAATACTTCAAATTACCACATCACCTACCTAGGCAAGTTATGATGTGATAAATCTGTTTTTCCACGGCAGTAATAAATTTGCTGTGACGTGTGTTTCGTTAATCATTGCGTCTGTGAAATTGCGTGCCTTTGTGCATCATGGTCGATACGTTGGCCATGTGTGTGCATGATTTCAAATATTTGATTAACACTGTTTATAGGTTTTATCTGTGAACTGTTTTTATGACAAAGTTAATTATTTACATCCATGTCTGTTTATTTATCACAACATTGTACCTTTCCCCTAAGGGGTTTGAAACACAGTCGTGTAACGAAATTTGCCACAATGCCAGAAGAAAAATACTAAATTCAGCCTGATAAATTTCAATAAACCTAATAAACAGTAAGTAGCAATACACAGAAATATTAGCGGAATAAAAGTTATCGTAGGCTTATTTGTGTACATGTTAACCGCTATCTTTTAAGTTTTTATGACAAAAGTGAGCAATACGAGTTGCATGCTTGAATTTAATGTGTCTTTTTCGTTTGACTGGTTGTTCCTTCGATTTAATAATAATTATTCCAACTGAGGCTGTCCTTTTAAAGAAATAACAACACATATAAATAACAAAAGGGTAAGTACTACAGTTCTTTACCTCGCAGTTGTAACAGTGTTAAACACAGTCGCTGCAAAATATTAACGTGCATTACATGTATTGTGCTATGCTGTGGAAAACAAATATGTTAATGTAAAATAACCGTAAGAACTGTAGTCAGTTCAGGCATTTATAAAATGTCATAAAGCTCACCTAAATTATGTTAAGAGGCCTAAACTGTGAATATTCGTATGGAAAGGTTTTTGGAATAAGACAGAATTCTTTGAAAAGCTGTAAATGGTAAACACCACATTGTACAGGTATAACAGTAGAAGTCACATTTCAATGTTTATTTTTAGGTGCAGCGAAAGAATATGAACATATGTACACACACAATGGCATGTAAACATTGATTTTGACAGATGCTACATGGCAGTCACATGGTAATGTTTGTTTACTTTTGGCGGAAGGAAACGTAACGGGCCTGCAAGTAGATATATAGCAGGGCTCCGAGAAAGTTGCTTCCAATAGGGAATGGACTATAAGTGGTCTAAAATTTGACAGACTATGTGACCAACCCATTATGTAAACAGTAAATGCTCTTGCTCCTACGGTATTGTATCAGCTGATGAACTTTTGTTAGGTTGACTATTTTGATGACTGTTTTGGAAGAAAATAGTACTAGAAACTAAAAGTTATAATTTAAAATCTTAATTATACTTACATTTGTGGTTTAAATTTTGTTTCTAAAGCAACATTAAATTTTCTTGGCTATTAATAACGGGACTTAAAAAACACACTCAACATTCATGACAGAGAATGTCGATGCATATGAACAGTAATTGTTTCCAGCCAATGGCTAGCCATGTTTATGTTTGCAGCCCGGTGAAGGCACTTGTGCGTGCATTTTCTTTCTCATCGTGTTTATTATACGAATATCTTACTGGCGTTGTCGGCATATTTAATCTGTAGTTAATTATTTTTATTTATTTTTTCCAAACTTAGTTGGTTGTAGGTACCGTTGTAGTGCCTTTTGTTGAGAGTGAAATGTAATATTAATCGACACATAGTTAAAACTGCTCGTTTTGCTATTTTCTTTACCACCTTCCACAATGAAGTGACACAATTATAATTTCCATATAAAAGTTTAAGTTTGTTTGTATCAGGAAACTTGCGCAGTGTTGATTTTACTGAATGATTTTGCAACTAAATTATTTTATGCGAGTGACGAAAAAATGTAATTTTAGTGAAGTAAACTCGCAAAGATTGCTATAGGAAAACACATGTTCAAGAGGTTACAACAGTAAGTTTGCGTGTTTTGTAAATGTATTTGTAAACCATTAATATAATTATTGAAATGCACGTGGCCTGAAAAATGCAGCACTTTCCACAATTTTGTAGTGAGTGGATAATATTTGTTTGTCTGCATCTTAAATTCGAGTGTAAGGTTAACTTTGGTCAAAGTGTGCGTGTGTATATTGCTCCATGTGTACGAATACGAACAGCAACATATGTATCGTGATTTGATTTTTCATTAACGCTATCATTTTCGAAGTTAAACAATCTAAATGTTATTTCCATACAAGCAAAATTTCCCACTGCTCCATCAAAACAATATGCAACTCAAAATGCCACACACACTCATGCCGGAATCATATAGCCCCGACCAACACAGCACGATACAACCCCGACACATTTCAATGTGACTACTTGAATTTACAGCACGACCAACACCATGCTCTCGGCATTTAACCTAACTGTTTAGAAGGCGCTGATAGGCTACATTAGTCTCAAAAGCAATGAACAAGAGGGAAAATTGTAATACATTATGGTGACAAATTAGTATAGTTAATGCATACAAAAGTAAAATTACTATTTTTAAGTGTTAGATACAGTAGGTTTCACTTTATTTTCTTTTAAGCTGCGTATTTACCATTGTAGGGAAAGCTTACAATACAATTTCATTTTGCAATGTTGTACATTCTGTGTATCGTGCCGCATGACATGACGAAGAATAGAAATCATTTCTAATCCAAAATTGCTGGTCGAACGGCAGAATCGGTCGGGGCTTACGACGACCTATCTTGTATTTCATTGGCTGTTACGATTCCGGCATTGTAAGAACATCAAAATAAAACGTCTCATGAAAGACGATAAACTAAAGCCCCTCCCACTCTGCTCACTTTTTCCTTTTTCCCTCGAAAGAAAATAAAGATTATACCTAATTGGGCCCACATTCATTGCTATGAACATAGCTGTGTGTTATTATTGATTGAAACTATAACACTCTGGTTCTGGAGGGTTTCAAAATGTAAAACTTACTGGCCATACAAACTCGTAAGACAACTTTTCGATACCAAGTAAATTACAAAATGCTTATCAAACAAAATTCTGTCAATTTAAGCATCCAGTGAAGGTGCTCCAACATCATAAAGAAGTGTCTCATGCATTAGCAGGAACTGCAACATTCCAAAATTAATCGCTAAGGAAAATGAACTTTATGATGTCTTCAATCTTGGGTAGGTGGAGTATCTTTTTAGTGTGTAAGTAACATGTTCGTTTGATATATTGTTGCTGTAGGTCACAGCTGCTTCTCTAGAGCGCTTTGTAACATCTCAGAACTGAAATAGAGTTTTTCATTAGGTACCAGAGAACAAGCCTAGGGCTGTATTCACAATTTTGAGTAGAGAGGTTGTGCAACTGAACTTCAGTGTAAATATCAACACTGAGTTAATCAGAAATAAGTTTTTACTCACAGCATGACAATCTGAACACGTAGGTATTTGAAAATATTTATTAAAGTATTTTGCATGTAGACCTGCAATACTTAACATTTGAGTTACTAAATGAGAGTTATTAAAATACTGAAATTAGTTAACATTTCCTTAAATATTATTTTGGCTACCTACATACTTTAATATCCTGACAATTATAACCACCATATAAGTATCAGGCTGTACAGAGTTCGTTATCATATCATACCACAAAGCTGAATTATGTACTTTTAATGCAGTAGTAGTTATAGACTGTATGTAAAAGTCGGTTTCACCAACGAAGATTAACTTTTCAGAATATCAAGATAATTATATCCAAATGAGAGGTTTAACTTCGATTTTAATCTCGATAATGTTCAGCATGTTTCACCACGTTTAATCTCAGTTAAGAATATCTCGTTAAAATTATCTCGATATTCTGACTTAATCAGGATTTTCTCTAGGTAAAAGTTAGAAAATTTGCTTCGAACTGGTACAGAGAAATCATTTTGAGAAAGTATGGCAAGTCGGGAAGGCATTGTGGTGCTAAGGAAACAGCGAAACCAACCTTTTTCATCTCATGAAAAACACAGTTTGTTAAAATTAATTACAGAACATTTCAATAACATTACAAATGATGATTACTGATGCTGTGACACAACAAAATAAAGCGAAACAGTGGCGAACGATTGTAAATAGTCTCAATTGTACATATTGTGATCACTACAAGACAGCAGACAACTTGAAGGCGGTGTGGGATAACCTATAAAACCATACGCGAAAAACCTATGTAAACAAATGTTTCCATGCTAAGGGGTGCAGTGTATTCTGCCCTCAAAAGAGCCACCCAAGATCACTGTATACTGCCACTAGTAAAGCCAGCAGAATGACATTCCAGTAGAGACTCATCAGTTGTCATAGACACAGCTCAGATGAGTAACCCTGCAGATGCTTCAGATAACTATGCCTCTACTGGGTTCGATGGCCGGAGGACAGTCTCTGCCAGCCATGTGAGGAACTGTATGGCAACATCTTCCTGGGGTAGTAAACGACGACCAGCAATGCACTCAATAAAAAAAAAACTGGAGTAAGTGCCCGATATATAGCAAAAAGTTTGCAATGAAAGAAAACGAGGCAATGAAAGAGATTTGTCAACTAAAGTTACAACAGGAACAAAGTAACTAAACAGGAGAAGCTCCAAACAGAGCTCTTAACTCTGCAGATCCTAAAACTAAAGAAAGAACTAAGTAACTAATGTGTCATCTGTTGTGGTTTAGTTTTTGATTATATTTAAAGACATTTTCAATTTAAAACACCACTGGTGTTAGTCACATTCTTGATTTGAATTAGGCCTACAAAAGTAACTTGTATATTTTACATGTATACCTAATGTTAATGCAGAATAGTTGTCGTAAAGGAAAATAATATAACAATATAGTCTGTTTGACAATCATATGTTTGACGTAAGGCGAAAGTGCACTTTAACCTCTACATCATACATTTTGAAATAATGTATTCTTTCATTTAAACTTCATCGACAACAAACAGTAAAATCGTCATCACTTTCCTCTTCAAAAATTAAATTGTATGTTGCCTGAGCCATTTTCTCTTCATTCTCGATAAAATAACTTTGCCCTCTCGTCACCTTCCCAGAATACTTGTTAATGTTTCACAGTTTAATCCCGATAATGTGACTCAAACCGCCAAAATCGGCAGGTTAATATTTTATCGAGACATTCAGAAAAAATCGAGATTAATGTGTGTGGTGAAACACAGAATACATATAATCAAGATTTTTTGTCAGTTAATCTTGATAAACTATCATTATCTCGCATGGTGAAACCAGCCCTAAGAATGTATACTGTCTTTTAATAGTTGGTGAGGGAGGGGGAGGTGCGGTATTTCAGTATTTGTGCATTCTTGGGTTTTTGGGAAGGGGGGGAATCATGGTATTTGGTGTTCGTGGAAACCACGCAAACTTTTTATGTTTACAAGAACTTTCCACAGGTAAGTGTGACAAGATTAGTTGTCATTTATATATTTCAAGTATATTAAAAAAACAGTAAAATATCTTATTCATTTGACAGTCAAAATACAATTTAATTTTCGTGCATTCTGGTTACAAATTTCTTGAAAGGTAAAAATTTATCAATTTATAGACTTATTACATAGGCTGCAATTTACATATAATATTTGTAAACTAAAAAAAATGGGATTGTTGCCAACATGCAACTGTTTGAACAGCCGTTCACAGCTTCTAAAAGTCATGTGGGAGGAGGCACATGTAGTTTGTTTACAAAAACAGGCAGTCCTATGTTGTTTGTTTACAAATACTGGCTGTCACATGGTGTTTGTTTGCAAACAGTCACCTTCAATGCCAATTCAGCTGTGGCGGAAGGATACATAGCCAACCAGATGCCATTGGCACTACTTTCCTAGAACTGTCACATTTGAGATCACTTATATGAAATGGACTATACCGTGATCTTACAGCAAGTCACTTTGTTTTGGTTTTTAGCACCGCGTGTTATTTCATTAAAATCAGTTTAAAATCGTAGTAACATATAATTATATTTGTATTTAGAGTTTTACAGGATTTCCATTAGAGTTTCGTCCTGTCACGTCACATAAACTCAAATACCGAGTTCGAGCCGAGTTAAAGCTACTCGCTCGACTCTGCTCGAAATTTCGAGCCTTGGTCCGTTTCTACCGCATTTGTATGCTAACAAAGCTTCTTCCTCTAACGATAACGCAATGAAAAGTAGGTAAGTAAATGAATTATATTCTTCTCATAGCAAATTTGCTACGTTTGGAGTTTGTCAACGTCTCGGCAACAAGTGAGCACAACACACAGTTAAGATCAAACCCATTCTCAACTAAAAACATAAATAATTTGCCGGCGTGTTATGAATAGTTTTATCCAAACCCATAATAAAAAACACTATATTAAATCTTAGTGAAATAGGTAAACATGTGGAGTCAAATTAAACATTTATTGTGCACTAGCTTATTTTTATGTGAATGTTTATGTTATATATATATATATATATATATAATCTCAAAACTCGCATCCCACATCAACCAGCAATTTTTACTTGCAACTTATAGATGTCGCTCGTATATACCGTATGTTGGTGTGTATAGGCCGCACCAGACTTTTTGATGAAAAATTAGGGATAGTTAATTTTTTCAAGTATAGGCCACACTGAATTTTTGTATTCCTATAAATATTGTTAAGTCACGATTCCGTACAAATATAATAAATTCCGAATTAATTTCTCCCCTACAAAACATTTGTGACAGAAAATTTGTGTTATGTTACAATGTTAACAAATATACATCACGTGATTACTGTTCCACAGATGGTAATGTGACTTGAGAAAGCAAAATCACAGCAACATGTTCCACAAAATGGTGTCATTAATGTGCATTTGTAGAGCCACAGCGGGCGTGCAAACTATGCAAGATATCTTTCTCTTATACAGCAGAGAAATTAGAAATTATTTCCTCATGTACGGGATCTATGGGTGAAGCTCCAACATATTTACATTTTACACATGCGGGATGAAGGTTATGTTTGTTTATGAATGCGAGTGAACAATTTACTGCATGAGTGTAAAGTGTTTTTTTTTTTTTCTTTCTTCCTTCCTTCCTTCCTTCCTTCCTTTAAGAACTAAAACATTAAAATGTACTGTATGTTAACAAATTTCTAAATATGTTTTGGGGAAAACAATTTCAAAAAATTTTCTAATGTTATCACATATATAAGCTGCACCAAACTTTTTTTAAAACTACGGTAAGACAAGTTTAGTGTTCACGGTTCACCATAACTTCATAATAGTAGAAGTTTGCAACCCGTTTCAGTTAATTTTTGCACTAAATACGTAGTGTTAACGTTATCTAATGTATGATGTACAAATAATTATTTAAGCTTATGTAACAAACTTTGAAATCTGAAGCAGAAAAATCGAATTTTTCTCGACAAGATTTGATTCATCAAATCATAATCGCTTACGTATAGAGTCGATACATAGTTTCTAGCACTTAACCCGACTTGTATTTTAGTTGTAACAACCTACAGAATGATCATAAATTATTCCCAAAAATATCTCCTGCCCAACGAGAAAGTCATTATGTATTCCCTTCTGGGCCAAACACTACGCCGACCAGGCAACTGGCAATGGGAAATTGAGCCCATCGATATGGCTCAACCCGAGGACTTCCGGCTAGCTACCTTAGCCCAGACTACTATCTCCCAGAAAGCCCAGGATGAGTATATTCAAAAGAAGTACACTCTACTGAAGACAGGGGTACGAGAGTTTAACTTAGGTGAAGCCGTACTACTCAGAACGCATCTCCTCAGCAAGGCCAGTAACCAGTTCAGCGCTGGCTTCGCTGACAAATGGGATGGACCGTATTGTATTGTCTGCAATAGAGACAATGTCTTCTGGGCCAAAGACTTACGTGGATGAATCCATAAGGCCACCTGAGGCTAAATACGACCATTCTTGGGGGACGTGCCACCACTTGAGAATGACGATGCCATAGAAGAAACGCAGGGTCAGTCCGAAGATGAGGACGAACCTCCACCCAGAAGGGCAGCTCCCGATATCAAGCCAGGACCAGCGACGAGACCTGGGCCAACACCTATCATCATCGACAGGGCACCTAGCTACATTGTGGCATGGAAACTGGACGTAGAGCATCGCCAAGGAGCATTTCCCCCTCAGATCAATGCCCTCGATGCCATGCAGCTACGCAGAGAAAGACGCATAAGAACGCGACAAAGCAATCCCTAGCCGCTCAGAATTGTCATGGCGGAGTCCCCACGACAGAGAACCCCGCCAGACACCCCACAGATTGAGCCGCGTTAGCGAGCAGTCGGAAGCACCATATTGGTGAGAGGGGTAGAAACAACCTGAGCGCGTACCCCTCCACCTAGCACAACTCCGAAGCCAGAAAACAAGACTATTCCAACTTCCACAAAGTCGATCTCTGGCTCCAACGGTGAAGTACTGACTGCCACTAGACCACCGGAATACACTCCAGATGAGAGCCCGGAGGCCGCCACTAGACCACCGGATGACGTCCACGACGTGAGCTTGGAGGCCTACGACTAGACTATTGGAAGGCGAACACGCCATGGAGCTAGTACAAACACATCACCCGCAAGAAACGTCCGGAACAGCGGTCAAGGTCGTTCCAGCTTCTATGAAGCAGACCACTGTTCCTGCCGATGATGAACTGCAACTGACTTCGAGCATAGCATATGGAAGTGCTCAGTTGCAACCTCCTCCTACGCAAGAACCTTCACCCGTTGACGCCGTTGAGGACGAGAGGCCTGTTCTGCCTCCCTCTCAACAGGTCGCCAATGATCAAGATATTGAGACCATCGAGGCCCCTCTCCCTCACACTGCCTCGCAGCAGGACCTGCACGCCAAGACCACCGATGCCTCCAACTACCTGGCCCTATGACGAGACGTACCACCTGTAACCAAGGTCAAGCGTGATGATCCGCAGTTCCCTTGGGCTGCCACAGTAGGCGCCGAGACCATCGATGCCTCCCGCTACCCCTCAGCTGGAGCAACACCCACAGTGGAGGTCGAGTTTTCTCTCCCTCCCACTACCTCTTCGCGGGACCTGGACATCGAGACAGTCAAAGGCTCCAACGACCCGGCCCTACTACGGATGCGTCCGCAGGCAAGGTGAAGAATGGTCCCCTTCTGCAACTCCCTTGTCCTGCGCCAGCAGAGAAACGTCCTGCTCTACGGGTAGGAACCCGTGCAGTCAGGGTGCAGAACCCTCATGTGTCAGTCACTCACATGCACTGCCTCTACGTTCCTTGTAGCTTTGTCCTCCCCATCAGTTCTGACAGAAGCAGAAGCCACGAGCACACGTGCTGAGCCACGATGCCTGATGCCACCTTTCGGCACCAAGGCAGAATTGATGCCTGGCAGTTACCGCCAGCCACTGTGGCGACCCACATCGTGGTACACGTGGCCCTACCCACTTCATGCTGAACTACGTCCCAGGGGAAGGCCAGCTAAACCAAAGCTCGACAAACACAAGTAAGTGAAGTGCTCGACAAATTTTAAACACACACGTAGTTGTAAACCATTACAAGAAACACTACAGGACTCGTTACAGACCTGTAACATTAGTAACATTTAAACTAGCCGACCAGTCAAAGACAGTGAGATAGGCAGAGACATTCACATTTAAGCTTGTTTAATTAAAAGTCTGTATTCAGTAAACGTGCCTACCCAGCTGTCATCAAGTTTGAGAAGTGTAGAAACCGGTGAGGTAAATGTAAAATGTAACAGACAGTTAATTAGACACTTGACTACGTGCAAAGTGAACTCTTAAATACAGCAGTCATTACGCTGTACGTAATTAGAACCAGTGAAAACATACATTTTACACCTCACCGACGACAAGGTTCTGTAAAAATAAGTGGCAGACAGCTCACAAATAAACGTACTATTACTTAAAGACACTCTCCACAGTGTGTATATAGTGTATCACGTATAGACGCTTACCACAGTGCGATTGATTAGTTGAAGACAGAGACTTCTACAAAATACATGATAGATATAGCCTACGATAAGAAAGGATTCCTGCAAAGGAATTAGTAATTTTAGATTTGTGTAATAATGTTTTGATGTGTAGGTACACCTTTATTTATAACCATGAGTTTTTACAGTATACTTGTGAAGATCACATACAAGAAGAATGCCGTTTTGTAGGAATGTATTTTCTGCTCTGTTTGACTTTCGTATTTCTTGAGTGCTTGCATTGAGCATTTTTATGAAAAGGCACAGTAAACATGTTAGAACTACATGGAGAACCGAAAGATAAAGTAGGAAATTAGAATTTTGTAAATATGACTTGATGTATAAGTATACTTTTAAATATAACTATGAGTTTTTACAGTGTACATGTGAAGATCACCTACAAAAAGAATGCTGTTTCGCAGGAGTGTATTTTTATGCTATGCTTTTGTTTGCTTGTATTTTTCAATTGTTTTTGTTTTTTTGCAATATCTTGTGCACCAACTCAAAATCAAACCAGAACTCCCATGAACTCACTACAGTGAAACCAGGTGCAAGATATTTTAACTTCAAAAGATAAAAGCGTTTTATTTGTTTATTTGTAGTGACCAACGTGCGTCGATTGCCCACGTTTCTCATGCATGTTCTGAAGTGTACTCGCGTTGTCCATTTATCCGGTCAATCCAGGTGATGAAGGGCCTGCGGTTGCCGAACTCTCACCCTGCCACATGTAACTGTCTAGCTTGCTGTGCGACTCACAGGTTACCCTTGAAAGATTTTCCATTTATTTATTGAATCACCACAGCAAGCTCCAGGATAGTTAGTGGCATTTCCCTGCCTTCCACGAGTAAGGTTTAAACATACTTATTTTATTCCCCTTTGTCTTTAGCATGCAGTCATTTTATTATGCTTTTTATTTCGGGTTCTTGTATATTCTCTTGTAAATATTCACAGAGATATGCTGAGTTTTTGTCGGCGGTATGCAAAAATCAAGTAGGTCGGTGGGATACCCGATCAACAGCAGCACTCCTGACACTAATCTCTTGCAACAGGGGGGGAAAACACATTCACAGCATCAGCGAGCTCTGTGTTGCCTGGGTGAGGGAAAGAGAGGAAGCCTGCCCGCCAAGAGAGAGACAGAGCTACGATATCTGCATCCCACGCACCTCTACTTCTCCGGCTGGCCTGATAGCACAGAGCGAGCGCCGCTACAGTGGCCAAGCAACCCAACATTAAGGGTCCCGCCTACCTGATGAAAATTTTTTTTTCACCCCCACTTTCTTCGATACTCCTGCTTAGACCTTCCAGACCTTCTAGAGAGGTGGCCTGAAATATATACCATGATACGTGCCGCTTATACCACTGTTAAATGTAATTACACCTTATAGCTCATCACGTTAAGTATTTCTTACTTCAACCCACATAAGAGTTGATACCACAAACCAATACACGGATGTTGCGTGCCGCTTAAATCTACCAGGCGGCCGAACACGTGGTTTAAAGGTTGCATAACCAGCGATCACACCACCTCTCTGCTCCCCCCATGCTGAGTGCCTACAAGCTGTTACCCACCTCGGAGCATGGCTGAGTGACACTGAAGATCCACGAAGTAGAGTGCTGACGAGAGGGTTCTCACCTCCCATGCTGGCCTCACAGCAGAAGGACATCACATGCCCTCCCCGCGCCTGCTGCTGTACCCTACAGTTCTGACTAAGTCCGTGCGCGGCCGGGTTCCAGAGTCATTCGTCTTGCTATTCTCTCGAGACACCCCGAGCACCTCCAGTGTTGGGGCCTCCAGCGAACCACAAGTCTTCAGCAGCCCCCAGCGGCTGCTCCCAGCGACGACTACAGTCGTTGACAATCTACGCTTCACCTGCAACAGCAATTAACCAAAAACACACTTTGCTACTACAGCAAAGGAACTTTAACTTCTTTTTGTCTCTTCTAGTTCAACTTCCTCTCTAGCCTGGGACCAGGTCGCCTACACCTGGCTAACATTAGGTTACTTTCAGTACTCCGTCTGCTTGGTAGGAGATAGCATGGGTCACTGTATTTATTGAGTCCTCAATAAATACAGCTTTGTTGTCTAGCCATATATTTTTCATTTCTAGAGTATTATCTACTTCATCAGCTAGGAGCAATCCACACTGTGCACCAACAATGAGAACCAGGAACATTTACATCCGAACTAGAATTGACTGAAGACCCGCTTCTGGAGTCCTCCAGTCGTGGACACACCCATTAGACGGCAGTCTGTTGTTTCTACACCCGATCACCTAGGTGCTGGATAGAAAGAACAGAGACGCCATGACCACTAGAAATACTTCCATCCAAGGAGAGACAGTACGCCTAGGTTGTATCCCATACCAGAGCACCCAGGTACTGTAAAGAGTGGGGGGGGGGGGGTATCTGCTTGGATGTTGTGGCCTGGCCTTGGCTGGATATAATATCCAGTAGAAGCAGTGTTGGCCCACATGGCTCAATGTCTCTGATCTGCCCGCTAAGTTGGGGGATTGTTCGAGGCACCGAGCTCGTGCTGTCAATTAGCTACTGGGCTACACTATTGTAGGGAGTATTTTTCGTCCGTGGTGCACGACATGTATTGTTCAGCGGCAAACCACACTCTATGCCTTATAAGATAAGGAACGGGCAACGAGGTAATGAGCAAAAGACCACTCATCTTACTGCCAAGCAATTACTTACATTAACTCCTCCAGCGAAGGAAAGACAGGCGGAACGGTACCACACCGCTTCACTAAGGTTACGAGCATTCTTGACTGCTCCCATGGTGCATTACGTATCTGTTCCACCGCATGTCCGTACCAGCCAAGATTACACTCATGTCCTGAGGGGTATAGTGTACTGGATGGAAGCAAGGTACGGAATCACCAACGCCGGCTTTTGGAGCCAGGAGTCCGCAGCCTGGAACCAACATTACTGCGTGAGCCGGTCCAGTTCAACCCAACCGAAACTCGAGGACTGCAACACCAGCTCTACTCAGTCACCAACCCAACTTCACCAACTGGCTGAAGATCTCAAGCGTAAGTCAGGTAGCACTTACACCTCTTGTCAGCTTTCAATAGGAATACCCTTCTCAGGAAAGAAGGTTTGAACCCCAGACTGCGTGTCAAGCCGTAAACCACCACAACCCTGCAAACTCTCTAGCCAAAAACATTGTTGAGACGCGCACTTAGCCTAGCGCACTAAAACCACAACGATCATGTCAGACAGTCTATAACCGAACACGCGTCAACTATAAAAGTGATTAATGAGAAAAAAATGAATTAAATGAAAAATTTGGTGCAGCATAATTGTGGTATGTATTGGATGTACAGTAACTACTCGCAACTCTCAACCCATTTTTATTGTACTCAGTTATGTACCATAAAAATAAATGATGTCAAAAATCGTAATATTGGTATGTATGGGTTATCTAAAAATACGTCAAGATGCTCGCAGCTGTGTAAATATTATCGATCCGTGAAGGTTTTTGGAATGACTGTGATAAGGTTTGAAATGCTCGCTGCCAGCAGAGATAATTATGGTATATACTTTAAAGTTACTGTTAATATCTTGCGAACCATTGGTTCTAGGTCAAATTTAATGGGTGTGTACGAATGCCCAAAGGACGCAGATTAAATGCTGTTTCTCTTTTTGAAATTAGCTACACATTATAAAAGTTATGGTACTTTTATACAATATTTATGTTACGCTCTTACCATAATTATGACACATGAAAAGGGGCTTTAAAATGTGATACTTTTGGATATTCTCATGTGTTACTCGATACTATAAAGTACCAAGGGTATCGAGGTATTGCAGTATCGAGGATCCCATCCCTAGTTTTATAAAATCCCTTAAAATATACAGAAACTCCAATATAAAAAAAAGTATTATTAGCCTCTAAATTGAATAAATGAGCTAACAACCAATATTTTAAGTGTGATAAAAATATTAATTCAAAGTTTTAACAAGAGGCTCTGGTTGCAAGTTTTTTTTCTCACAAAATCAAGAACTCTACAAACAAAATATTAACAAGAGACAATGACAGCAATGTTTACTTTCCACAAAATGAATAGCATAAATAAAACTAGTGTCTCCAAAAATTAAAAAATAACCAGATTTGACCCGACACAAAATGAAATAAAGATATGTCTGTCTTGAGTAACAACAAACATAATACCAAACTGAAAAACATCACATTTTTCTTACAAGTCAGTTTGGCCAACATCGGTACACAAAATGGCATCTGTAAAAATTTTTGCTATTTATTTAGTAAAAAAAAAAAAAAATTATTGTCGTCTTAGTTTCTTAAGAAATGTTTATATTTGGAATTATGTTTAAAACAAAGTCATTTATAAAAGCGGAACTTATGGTGTCTGCAGAACGTTACGAAGTATGTTTTGAAAGGAAAGAAATTTTGTTCTGCAAAGAGCAACGCTGCCTAACCTGCTATGGAAATGGTAATATTTGTTTATATACATTATTTGTACACACTGTAATATTTTGAAGCAGGTACTCAATATACTCGTCAGATTTAACAAATATAGTTTTTTCAAAGTATCATTTAAGTACATTTAACATCTCAAATATAAATAAAATTTTGTAGTGTCGAAAATTGCAGCCACTGTTTGTATTTATTTCAGTAGTAGGTTAGGATGTAGGCAAATTTTCACGCTAAAAATTGAGTTCCAACCTATTTAATTAATTTTCACCTAATTCGTGAAAAATATTGTAATTTTGCGTGAAAAATCGTAAAACTACCATTTGCGAAAATGTCATGTCCCTAGTTATTGATTAGCGACTGGGGAAATTATTTGCTACTTTTACCTTAGGAAAATGTGATTTGACATAAGCAGCGTTGGTCGTGGTCAATTGGACGGTTTTATGTCGCAATGTCAGAATCGCGAGGTACATGGAAGAAACTAGAAGGGGTCCTTGTTTTTCTGCGGTGCGTGGCTGGTATATAAAGTAGGCCTCGTGGGCCGTCTGCTTGGCACGAAATCGGGGACTATGTTCACTACCCTTCACCTTGGGGTGCACAGTACCTTAGGTCTGCTGGGAAGGGTGCTTCTTCGTGTTGGCTGGCTAGTGGTGCTGGTAGGCAGTTGGGCATGTGTCTGCTCTGGAAAGTGAGCAGGGCTGACGTCGTCTTGGCTGCTCGTGGGAACTGGCCGAAGGGACTCCTGTATGGGTGACCCTAACCAGGCCAATCAAGCCGTAGGGGAATTTCCTCCTCACGCAATATAGCCTCTATGATAGGGTGTGGCCTATTTGGTAATTTGATTAGGCGTGGAAAGAAAGTGTTTGGAGAAGCTGTTCCTGAAGGGGTTAAGTTAACTTTCTCATTTTCTAGTGCTTTAAAGGCCTTTGTAAGTTTTCTCCATACACCGCCTTGGTATTGGTACAGCATTTAAGAACTGAAAAAGAACCTGTAGATAAGAAGCCGGTGCCGGATGTCCCTAGCATGTACTTCCGGGTACTCAGTCTTGTGACGTGGGACAACCTGTGCTCCTTCTATCCGGTCGTTGCGAACGATGGACTGAGTGGTGGGCAACGCACATCACTTCCTCGCTGAGACCTGGGTGTGGTATCCACAGGAGGTGGATCAGACTAAATTAGTTTCAGCTCCAATCCAGCCACTCCTCCTGGTGGAGTGGTACCTAGTGCATTCGGTTGGCAAGAGCTCGGTTTGCATTTTAGTGGTGTGTGTATTTACCTTGGTGACTATGTCTTTTCTGGATTTTCCTCTAAGGCATAGTTACGTTTACCAAAAGTAAAAGGGGGTTTGTCAATTACACTTAAAGAGAAATTAAACTGTCAAGGATACTTTGAAAACAATACATGTGTTTATTGAACGTATTTAGAAAACAGGGTGGTTTCACACTATCTCCTAATAGATTACACGTAAAGTTACAGAAGTTAATCCTAACCTTAAAATCCAGGTGAAGGCTACCTGCACAATAGCTAGGTGTATTGCGTGGGCAAATTAAACTGGCAAATAAAATAAAACTAATAGTAAACCATTTGACAGCACCTGACTACTAAATGTTGTTATTAAAGCCATCCCTTCAAGATACCCAATTTCTACTACCTATTGTTATACCTATGAGCACAACAGAAGGCATAAAAGAAGGCATAGCAGAAGAGAAGGAAGAATGCATCAGTTCATATCCAAACATTACCTTAAATGCTAACAGAAAATTGTAAATGGCAGGCAAAAACATCTCTCAAATGGAAAACATTCCGCAGTTAGCAGGGGTACAAATGCAATCAAATATTATATGTAGGTGCTTTGTGGTACTGACTTATGATGTATTTTAATTATGATTAATCGACTTCTACTCATCAGTGCAAACGAACGTGGGGCACTTGCAACAGAGTTTGATTTGCCATCACCACCAATGAGACATCAGGAATTGTTGTATCTACCCAAGGCAAAAGACAGACGCTCTACGTCAGATATAATTATTTGTCGGCCGAGTGCATCGAGGTTCACCTAGTACAGCAGCGCGCCGCCAGATGCCACTACTAGTACGAGCGCCGAGACATGAACCTGGATCCTGTGCCGGCCACTGATGTCACTCACAGAGGATCTATGGCATGCACTTTGGACCTGCTACCCCCCTCTACAAGACATCCAAAAAGTATGAAGATTATTTTTTTGTCCCCCTGAAGACTGGCATTTATTTAAGTTTCTTGAGGTTAAGTACTAGAGTATTAATGTATGGAAAATTATATTAGTAACGGAACTGTTTATGTGTTAAAAACAAGGTTCTATATTCACATTCATGTACAATGGGCATTTACATGACTTATTAAAACATTATTAAATTATTTAAATATTTATTTTCAACAAGCAAAATAATCAATCTTGTGCTCTCCGCAACTATACAATTTGGAAACTATACGATTTAAAAGCTTATTCGATTAGAAAACTAAAAGAAGGAAAAAATATCACAATACTAAAAATAAGGCTTTTATTATCTGTGTTGGTTAACATTACACAATCTGCAAAGCTCAAATTATGTTTTTACACAGTCAATTCGTAAGTTGTGTGCGTAGCTCAGTGGGTTAGTGCATGGGTTTGCGCAAAATTTTAGGTTTTAGATTTCAAATATCCATCATATAACAACATTTTTTCAGTTATTTTATGTGATACAATATTACTGTTTATAATTTAATTTATTGCCAGAAAATGTTTATTTATAGAATATCTTTGTCTAAAAGCAATAATACGCAAGTAACTGCACAGTGCAATTGGCTGCCTGTGGTTATTTGATTTATCTTTGGTTTGTATTATTTGTTAGTATTATTGCTTTTAGACAAAGATATTTTAGAAATAAATGTTTTCTAGCAATAACTTAAATTATAAACAGCAATAATGTATCACATTATATAACTAAAAATTTTTTGTTAAACCATGGAGATTTGATCTCTAGAACCCAAAATCCAAAATCATGTAATGCAAACCTGCTCACCAACCCACTCAGCTGCACACACAACTTGCAAAGTGGCCATCTAAAAGGTTATGTACTTGACAGTAGTCCATAGATATCATGTATGTATTTTTTTTAAGTTGTGTTGATTGTTTTATTATGACTGTTTGGGTAAATTGAAACGTTTCCCGTTACTTGGGTGTACATTAACTTTCAATTTGTAGATAAAATACAATTTCCAGAACCCGTAATCTTTTCGTAAATTAATATACGTCTTGAGGTTGTTACTCGGGTGACAGCCATCTTGTCTGTCGCAGCTCTGTGGGTATAGCAGAAATTTAGAACACATTCTATTATTGTTTCAGGCATGTCCATGGGTACGAAAACTATTACACCCAGACCCAGATACCTCCGGAGGGGGCTAGATTGTAACATACACCGGTGCAGAAATGCTAGCAGAAAATGGGTAGGAAAACTGCTACGGAAATGGGTATCGTGTGGGGCCGGCTTAAGGAACCTAGGGAAAGTCAACTACCGGAGGGGTAGTTGACATCGTAGCCGCAACCTCCGGTGGGCTGAGAGGTCCAGAAGGGATGTTGACGTGACCTGTTACCAAGAGGGTTACTGGTGGTTACCAGGAGGTGGGTGGTAGGAGACGAACTACGTCTTCTGGAGCCTTTGGTATGGTAGAGTCTCCCAGAAGCTCGGGATCTGTGGTGGCTGCAGAGGCAGGTTCAGCGGCTACTGAAAGTGTTGAGCTTCTGGTCGGTTGGTGTCTTCGGCTGGTTGAAACCCTGTTCCTTTGCGAGCGGTGGGATCTCTGAATGCCCCAGTGGTCATGCACAGTGATGGCTGCCTCCAGTCCTCATGAGCAGTGGAGGAGCAGGGACTGAAGAGCTAATGGGTGTTAGCCCTTTTATACTGACAACGGCGAGGAGCTTGTAGGGGCTTACAGGTGCGGTGTGATGGGGAAGCTAGCCTCGTTCTCAGGGACTGGAACTTCTTGCTGCTGAGGTGGCACTATTCATTTCTTATTTCCCTTGCGGGAGGCTTGTTCCTTTCTTATCGCCTGTGTGTAGGCGCTTAGAGGCTGGAGCAGACTGGGTGCTGCCCTCCAGTGGAGAGCTGTGGTACTATATTGGCCTTCGCTGGAGGGTGCCAATGGCACTGTCAACAGTACTATTCTACGTCGGGGGTTGGGGGTTGTCATGATGGCTTCTTGGAGTTGCTGAGCGAACAGTACAGTCTAAGACCATATGTCTGTAGTCACTCTTGATGTGCGCCAATGTACCATGTAGGTACTGATAAGTGCTGTAACCTACCCATGTATGAGCGTTGCGCTCGAATATGGGGTGAAGTCGTCAAATAGAGTGCACCTTGTAAATGTACAGGAACGCGGCACGTGTCAAATGAAGTATAAGATTTTAAGCAGTTAGTACTGTAATGCAATATGTGTCTAGTCAACAAACAATGACCATCACCTCCTACTTCTAAAGTAAAAAATTGAGCCCAAAATTTTTAATATTTGAAAATAAAGTAATCTTTAAATTTTTAAAAGTCAAAAATTGGAATAAAATATTGTCTTCTAAATGAGTTAATATATTGTTTGTATATATGTATGTTTATACACGTGGGGTGTATCTAACTGTGTATTTGAAAATTCACAAGTGCATTCTTTTATGTTCGCCAAATGTTTGGAATCAACTGAGTCCAGTTAAACTGATTGATCTATCAGTTCAGCTGACTTTAAATTTGGTGGATCTGGTGGTTATGCACCAAAACATCACCAGATGAATTTATGAATGCTTCCTATAAACAAATAAATGTAAATACACTCATAGTGTTAATTTTCAGGATATGTCACAATGTACAAAGATTATTTTGACGCATGTCACTTATACCATTTATCTACAACTATTAGGACTGATCTCACTGCAACCCTAGTGTACTACTTCTACACGTGTGAGATTCAAACCCTGCGCCATTGTGTACACGGAAGTAATGGTCTGCCACAATTCTAGAGGGCGGCCGGGCACGTGGATATGAGGGGTTTTGAAAGACAGCGGCATGTCGCACCCCCTCCCACGCACTAAGAGCATTCAAGCCATCAGCCACCTTGGTCCATGCACTAGCGTCACCGAGGATACGTGAAGGCAGAGACATGGCCACAGGGTGCTACCCTCACTCTGGCCTAGCACCTGAGGCCGGAGTGAGGGTCCTCCCCTGCGGCCGCCGCGACACGCGCTACCCTGCTATATAAGTATGTGTGCTGCGGACCTCGCCAGTTGTTCCTGCAATCTTCTCCGAGCACCTGGGTGCTGGAACCTACTACTACTGCTAGATCTTCAACAACCCTTCCAGATGCTGTCGCCAGCGACTCAACAGACTTCAGCAACCACCAGAGGCTGCCATCCTTGACATCGCCGTTAGAGCTCTGCAGGACCACTACCAGATGCCCCAGTGACACCAATCACCAATAGCCCCCATAGTGCAAAAAATGGAAGCAAAAATATTCGCACATTGCGGATACCCAAATGCGATCCTGACTGACAATGGCACTCAGTTCACGATTCGCTAAGGCAGTCAGCATGCCAGGGATGGGGAGTCGAAACATGGACCACCCCCAGGCCAACAGCGCTGAACTGAGGAATCAAGAGATCAAGAAATGCATCGATATCAGTGTGGGGAATGACCAGAGACACTGGGATAAACATATTCCCACCATCTTGTTTGCCCTATGTTGTCGTACTAACGAAGCAGTGGACACCACCCCAAGTACACTCCTCCTGGGACAGACCCTACGCCGACCAGGTGATTGGCAGTGGGACAGTGAACCCACCACCATGCCTCAGCCCGAGGACATCCGGCTAGCCGCATTGGCTCGCACTACCACTGCCCAGAAAGCCCAGGATGAGTATATCTGTAGAAAGTACCCACAACCCAAGACAGGGGTACGCAAGTTCAACCTTGGGGAAACTGTGTTACTCTGAACACATCCCTTCAGCAAGGCCAGCCATCAGTTTAGTGCTGGCCTTGCTGACAAATGGGACGGGCATTACCATAGTGTCTGCAAATGGGACAATGTCAACTGGACCGAAGACGTCAGAGAAAGAATACGGAAGGCCACGCGAGGTCAAATACGTTCCTATCAAGGGGACATGCCACGAGTAAAGCACAGCGACGACGTAGGAGAAACACCACAAGACTCCGACATTGACGATGAACCACAACCCCGAAGGGCAGCTCCAGAACTCGACCCAGTTCTCATGAGCTCACCTGAAGTAAGACCCTTTGGTATCAAACGAGTTCGCAAGTACATGCCACCATGGAGGCCGCATGGGGAAACATGCCAAGGAGCAATTGGCGTAAGATCACTGCCCTCCACGCCACGCAGCTACGTAGACAAAGTGGCAACAAAACATAAAAGAACAATCACGAGCTGCTTCGTAGTGTCATGGCAGATCCCACGCGACTGCGAAGGCCGCCAGACACCCCGCCGATCTAGTCGCATCAGCAAAAGGTCAGAAACACCCTTGGTTAGGATGGTAGAACCAACGCGGGCACCTACCCCTTCACCTGGTACAACTCTCCTGACCGAGATCAAAGTCATTCCACCTTTTACGAAGGCGATCTCGAGCACCGATGAGGAAGTGCCTAACCACGACCGAACTCGCAACGACCTCGCAACCCATTAGTGGCATTGAGAACGAGAGACCCAGTCTGTCTCTCGCTCAATCTGCCATGGATATAGAAGGCACCGAAACCGCTGATGCTTCCGACTACCCGACACATGGTACGCCACCTGCAGCCGAGGTCAAGACTGCTCTTCCTTGCATTGCCTCGCCCACAGACCTGGACTTCGAGACTGTCTATGCCTCCAACTACCCGGCTCCACGGCGAGAAGCACCACTCATAGCTAAGGTGGAGCGTGGTGATCTGCAGCTCCCCGGTGCTACCTCTACAGGCGCTGAGAGCATCGACACCTCCCTTTACCCCTCAGCTGGAGCAACGCCCGCAGTGGAGATCGAGAGCCCTCTCCCTCCCACTGCCTCGTCGTGGGACCTGGACGTCGAGAACATCAATGACTCCAACTACCCGGCCCCACGAAGGGATGCTCACGTCGGTACGTTGGAGAGCGGTCTTCTATCACAACTCCCTTGTGCCACAACAGCAGAGAAACGTCTTTTCCTATGGGTAGGAATGCATGCAGGCAGGGTGGAGGACCTTAGATCACTCCCCCGCACTGCCACTACGTTCCTATTAGCTGTGCCTTCACCCTCTGTTCCGATTGAAGCAGACGCTATGACGCCACGTGCCGAGCCTCAATGCCTGATGCCACCTCGTGCCGCCAAGGCTGACTCTACACCTGGCCGGTATAGAGAGTCACTGTGGCGACCCATGTCGAGGTACACGTGGCCGTACCAACTGCACGCTTAGCTACGCCCAAGAGGAAGGCCGGCTAAACCCGCACCCACCAAACCAAGTAAGTGAAAGTGCGATGAAGAAAGTGTACACACGTAGTCTTAGACTACTATGTGAACACAGAAGAGGACTCGTTACAGACCTGCGATGTGTAATTTATACCGGCTGCCAGTTATAAACTGTGAACCCGAGGAACATTAAAATTTAGGCTAGATTTAAATAAAGTGTGTATCAGTGTAAGTGCCTACATAAGCTGTCATTAAGCAGGGAAAGCAAAGGAGCCGGTGAGGTAGATTTAAATGAACAGTTATTCGACACTCAACTAGGTGTGAAAAGAACTTGTGATAACAGCAGTCATTACGCTGTCAGTGATAGAAACAGAACTTTTTTCTCCTCACCAGTGATAAAGGTTCCGAATAATTAGTGACAGAGAGCCCACGTAATTATATAGAATTACTTAGAGACGCTCACCACAGTGCTGGTAATTTCTACGAATGTATTACGTATAGGCACTCACCACAGTGTACGTGATAGGTGAAGGCAGAGACTTCCATAGTTTACATGTTAGATTTAGCCTTAGTTCACAGGACTCTTAGCTAATTTTAAATTTTTATTATTATTTAATATCTAGATGCACAACTAAATGATTTTATACGTTTTAAAGTGTTATTTGAAGATGCAACTGCAAGAAGGATGCCGTTTTGCAGGGCAACTGTGAGAAAGAATGCTATTTCACAGGGCTGTGTGTTTTCATAATATATTTTCTTCTACCTTTCCTAGTGTACTTGCCTTGAACATTCTATAAACTTACATCATGAACTGGTAAGATAGATGGACTACCGACAGGTACAGGAGGAAGTTAGCTTTTTAATATTATGTCTGGATGTGTAGGTAAACTTGTATGTATAACCATGAGTTTTGACAGTGTATGTGTGAAGACGCACCTACAAGAAGAATGTAGTTTTGCGGGAATATGTCCTTATGCTATACTTTTAATTACCTATATCCATTTTCTAGTGTTCTTGTATGTTTGCAATACCTGTGCACCACCACAGAATCGAACCAGGACTCTGAGCCACAGAGCTTCCATGAACTCACTATGGTGAAACCTGGTGCCAGGTAAATTCCATGTTTTAAAGTGTTTTATGTGTTTATTTAAAGTGTACTCCATATGCCAATTGCCGCGAATTTCATGAATGTTTGTGAAGTGTACTCACATTGTGTCGTCTAGCCCATTAACGCAGGTGCTAGAAGGCCTGAGGTTGGCGAACTTAACCTGTCACACATAGCTGTTCAGCTTACTGTAAGACCCACATGTTGCCCCTGAAAGATTCTCCTTTTCTTTCATAAACACTGCAGCAAGCTCCAGGATAGTTAGTGATGTTTTCCCCGCCTTCTGCAAGTAAGGCTCGCACATACTTTGATATTTTCCCTCATTTTTAGCATGTCATCATTTTTAGTGTTTTTTATTACATGTGTTATGTATGTATTCTCTTGTAAATAACCACAACAATATGTTGATTTTTGTGGCGACATGCAGTAAATGAAGTAGGTTGTTGGGACACCCGATACACCGTGTCACTCCTGACACTTATCCTCACCACGGGGAGGAAGACCCATTAGTACCATTCAGCACTGCTTCGCCAAGGCAAGGGGAAGAGAGAGGAAGCCCGCCCGAGAGAGAGACAGAACTACCGGCCGGCATGCCACGCGCCCAGCGTTTTCAAGCTGCCCCTAAGCACAGAGCGAGCGCTGATACAGTGGTCAAGCAGCCCAACACTAAGGGTCCCGCCTACTTATTAAAATTTTTTTTTCTCTTCTTCTACATTGCTACTCCTGCCTAGAAATTCAAGATGAGGGGTCCGGAGAGTCTTCATGGCAACGCGGTGGGGGGGGGGGGGAGGTGGAATTGACACTTGCCGCTTATACCATTTATCTACAGCGATTACGACTCATCTCACTGCAACCCTAGTGTACTACTTCTACATATGTGAGATTCAAACCCCGGGCCATCTCGTACATGAAAGTAACGGCCTGCCACAATCCTGGAGGGTGGCCGGATACGTGGATACGAGTGGTTGCGAAAGACAGCAACGCGTCACCCCCCACCCCTGTGCTGAGAGCCTACAAGCCATCAGTCGCTTCGGTCCATGCACGAGTGTGACCAAGGATACCTGAAGGCGGAAAGATGACCAGAGGGTGCTACCCCCACTCCGGCATCTCACCCGAGGTACGTCACACACCCTCCCCCTTGTCGCGCCTCACCGAGCATTACCCTGCTATACAAGTCAGTGTGCGGCGGACCTCAGCAGTTGTTCCTGCAGTGTTCTCCGAGCACCTGGGTGCTGGAGCATACTTCTACTGCTAGATCTTCAACAGTCCTTCCAGAGGCTGTTGCTAACCACTCAACAGTCTTCAGCAACCACCAGAGGCTGCCATCCTTGATGTTGCCGTTAGAGCTCTGCAGCACCGCTACCCAGCGACGCCAATCACCAGTATCTACCAGAAGCTTTCTGTAGCTACCAGAATACCACTTGTAACTTCTTTGTCTCCTACAGACACCCCACTTAGAGTTAGGCTTGTATTTAGCAATTTTCGACAGTTTGTATTTCACTTCCCCAAATAGCCTAGGACCAGGTCACCTACACCTGGCTACCGTAGGATTACTTCCAACCACTGATCTTCTTGGCACGAGAGCTCATGTAACAGTGTTTAATAAGCTCTTAATAAACATGGCTTTGTTTCTCTTAACTGCGAGTCTCATTCATAGAGTATTTTGTAACCAACTGTTGGGAGGACCTCGAGCCGAGTAACGCCGACCAGAAACGGGAAGTTATTATTAATAAGAATTAGCTGTAACTGGAGACTCCCCCTCAGACGGCTCCAAGTTGAATACACACCCATTAGACGTCCATCTATTTTATTCCTACCAAGTATACAGGTACTGGAGGAGTAAAATAGAGGAGCCACGACCACTAGCAACACTTCTCAATCAGGGAGAGACAGTACATCTGAGTTGTATCCCTACTGGAGCACCTGGGTGCTGACGGGTGTATTTGCTTAGGTGCAACAGCCTGGCCTTGGTTGGGATCACACACCCAGTAATAGTCTTGGCATCCCATACGGCTCCAACGCTTCTGATCAGTCCGCAACCATGGAGGATCTTCTGAAGCATCGGAGCCAGCATTGGCAAAACTGTTACCAGGCAACACTATGCCATTTAAGGTGAGGCACGGCGCAAGGAGGGAGGAGCAAAGAGTTGTGCGCCTTGCTGCCAGGCAGCCGGCTGGTCTCGTAACACTCACAGTTAGTCGACAAGCCAAACGAGATTGTGCTGCCTTACTCCTATCACTGGCATAACCTACGTCTATTGTAACCAATCCAGCTTCTTTCCTATCAGCACCACTGCGCATGCATCTGACCTTCCAATCAGTTGTAAGAGGGTTAATTATACAGACCGAGAACTGGTTGGGCATCTCAAACAGTAACTTCTGGAGCGGACTGGAACGGCGAGTTCTGTGTTGTATCACGTCGTGCCCACACTACCGCTTGAACCAAAGATGAACATCTCAATCAGCTGTATCCAGCTACCCCTAGCTCGCAAGACAACGACAAGTCACCTATCGTCTGTCTTCAATTACGACCATCTCCAATACAAGTTGTAAGCGTGATCAATCGAAGGGACTCGTTAATCGTAAAGTCAATAACTTTGTTGCATCACGTAAGGCCATGTGCCCATCCGCTATATCTAGCCGCAAATAGGAGTTAGTCAACCTGGAAGCACAACCGACCGAAGTGCATCCCAAGCCAAACGACCGTGATCCTGCCCTAGCTAATCAGACACGCGTCAAGTGGATTGAGTTTTACTGATAGGCGAATGAAACTAGAATTTGTTTGTAATAATATTAACTTGCATCTGGAAGTAGATTCAACCTGATGTTTAAATAATGCCTGAACCCCTGTACGTACACTGATGTTTAAATCACTGTGAATATTCAAATGCACAGTATTTGTGTGACATTTTGGTGCACTGGGAGTAAGCCTGTGTGTGTGAGGTGTTGGTGCATATTGCTGTGCAGGATGCTGTGTACATGGTGTCTGGCAAGGAGCAGACAGCCTTCCTGCAGGACTCCCTGTTTGATCCTCAGTCTGCAGAGAACACAGGAAAGAACAGGAGCTACGTAGTGTCCTGGAACCTCCACGTTGACAACAACACAGGTCAGATATATCCCTGCTTCTCTAATGACTATGAACACCATTTTATATAAATTCATATTTACCTCAGTTTTGTTTTAAAAATGAATGATTTGAGTGTTACTGTCTTTTTCTAATTTTGGTTATTGCTTTACATAGTTGAAGCGTCACTGTCTAGGTACAGGAGAGCGTCATATCAATAGTTGTAAGAGGTCTTTAGTTAGGCGCTAGATCAGGCACATAGGTGAAAGGGGTGCACAAAGTCAATATGGGGTAGTGCTGGCTTGCGATTACGGAGCTTTGGCAGAGTTGCTAGCTTACCTCCTTCTGGGTCAATGGGTGCTCATTGGTGACGTTCCAGTGGTGAGTCTCCTGATCTGGCTGGTTGCTGGTGACGGCGTCTGTTGTTCGGCTCGACAGAGAGGCGTATCTAGTTGTAACGGGTGGGCTTCCGGCACACTGGTGCTGGTTGGCTGAGCTGGATCTTCATTGTCGATGCGTTTGGCAGTTAGTTCCAATGGAAGACCTAGCTGGAGAATCTCTATGACTGGGTGAACAGCCCCAGGGAGTTTTACTAGGATACCGAATAGTCGAAGGGAGGGAATTGTGAGGCGAGACCTCGACAGTTGGCAGATGGCGTGAGCTCGTTCCGGGAGGGTTAGATAGGTGAAGGTGGTTTCAGCAGTGTTTGGTATGCCAGCTAGGATAGCGGCTGCCTTCCTGTCACTCCACTTACTTCGCTCCAGTGGGTGAACTGCATTTGTCAGGGTATTGGGTACTACGGTTCATTACCGCAACTGGGGGGCAGGCAATGACAACCCTAGTTGGAGTGTAATTCAAAAGGGGTGGATCTTTCATTGACAGGTCTGGCACTCCTTCCAGCGAGTTTATACGCTGTGGAGGTCGTGGGTAATCGGACAAGGGGAATCTAGCCTCTTAGTTGTTTGTCTTTCTAGTAGTTGTGGCTCTACCGTATGTGTGCACCAGGTACCTTTACGTGCCTGATCCACAGTATGGGTGGTGTTTGCGATGTTCATTGAACCCTTTTAGGAGACAGACTGCAGTCCTACACTAAGATTGGCAAAGTCAGTACAAAAACTGTGATTCCCTGCCTCTCAGTTGTGGGGTGATGCGTACAGGGGAAGAGTACACACAGTTCACCAAGAAAGAGCAGACGGTGGTTAAACTGGATACATGTTTTATTCTCTCTAGAATAAGACATGATGCCCCGCAATCTCCTCCTGTAACCAAGGCACTGTTAAACTCTCGGGAGGTAACCAAGACAGATAAAGGTGCCTGTCAGCTTGAAGAGCCTGTCGTGAAGGGCGAGTAAGAATGAGCACAGAGCAACAACTCTACTCTAACTGAAGCTGTAGGGGTGTTCTGAAGAGAGTTACGGGAGAAGTATGGGGTGTGGTTGTTGACGGCATGTGTCAAGTGTTAAGGGGAATGACGATTCTTCTGGGGCTGCAGCGCATGCAGGAAGCAGTCTGATGTTGGTATCTTAAAGATCAGTTATTGGTTTCTTGTTAGAAGAGCGGTAGAGAGTAAACAGAGCAGAGAGCCCTGCCATGACCTGTGTGAGGGCGAGCTGCTGGTGTCAACTACCATTTTCCGGCTGTGCAGGGATGTATATTCACCGGCGTTGAGGGTATCTTGGGCGTTGTCGGCCTTCGGGTAGCTGTGACGAGGGTGGCTCCTCTCCTGTAGCCGGAGCGTACTCTGGTGCCATCTCTGGTGGCTGCTTTACGGGTTACATCAGCTGCTTGAGCAGAGGTGTAGTTTCTCTAGCATGATTCACTTCTATATTCCCATTTCACGGTTTTTTTTAAAGGCGGGAGCAATTTAATATACTCTTCTTCTGGGTGCATTACGGTCTTCAGGCATCCACCTTATTTCGAGAGACGTAATGTTGGCTCGGATAGCTGCCGTTTAGGGTTGTATCATTTGTAGGGTATGTGGTGTGCACGTGGTGATAAATAGTTGCAGCAAAAAAAAAAATGTCTATATACGCATCTCAGGTCATAGTTAACAAGAATGCATATTTAAACATATACTTAAATAAAATTTATAATACATAGAATTTATATACGGTCAACTCTCCGCAAAATAAGCCTGTTAATTTTATTCCCTCAAAGTATAAACCCATTTTGGGGAAGCGTAAAAAATTTGATTAAAATATTGAAAACTTTGAAGTAAATTGGCAAAGGTTCTTCAGTTTCACCCACTTTGTGACCTGTATTATCTCGTAGGCTCTCATTCTCAAGCAACTGTCAGAAGTTACATTAAGAACAGGTGAAGGGGACCTGTATAAAAGATAAAAACTAGAGCAACAAAATAAGGAAGCTGTGTGAATGGCTCTAACCCTACTGTCGACTAGTGTTGTCCTTAAGGGACTGGGGTAATGCTCCAAAGTAGTATGTGTGTAAGCAGGGATGAAGATATCTTCTAACTGTAGCTGGTTCTTGTAGAGACAAAGGAAGCATAAAGCCCCAGCACAGTTGTGATAAGGTGAGCTGCTGACTGATCAAGGCACAACAATGACAGTTGCGGGCATTCTGGGTGCTTGTGCGGCCTTATATATTGTTGATGGCGTCTGCCTTAGGCTATTTTCAGTTCGGGCATCTTCGGTGGGATGGCTCCTCTCTTCGTGGGCAGTACAGCCCTTGCTGCGCTCTCTTGGTGAAGGTATGAAATGAGTAATTTCCCTGTGTGTGGGTGGTATCTGCACTTGCATAGGGGCAGATTGTCTTTGTTCGGTTGTCTAGACAGGGGCAATCGATCGACATGCGTATTTACTTAACTGGCAATGTATGTTCGTCTGCCGTTCTTAGTGGGGTGTCCCAAGTTGGGAGCATGCCTGTTGGCTCTGGAGGCAAGTAGACTCGGGGTTCGATTCTCTGTTGGATTACCCTGGAATCGTATGGACTGTGTTGAAGTTGAAAAAAGTTTGCCAGTTATGCAGCATGTGTCAAGTTTATGTAGCCACATACCACAAGGATGTTCAATAATTTAATGGACTGTCATCTTGATTGCAGGCAGCCACACACCATGGCAGTGTTCAATAAGTTAATGGACTGTGGCATTGGGTGTAGACAGCCACATACCATGGCACTGTTCTAGATTTAATGGACTGTCACTTGAGCATTGGCAGTCACAACACACCATGGCATTGTTCAATTATTAATGGACTGTCACCTTGAATATCAGAGGCCACATGCCATATCAATTGCTAATAATTGAATGGATTGTCTTGTTGAATGTAGGCAGTCGCACACTACGGCGATGTTCAATAAGTTAACAGTGTGTCGTCTTGAGTGTAGGCAGAAACACACTAGGGCATCATTCAATAAGCTAATGGACTGTGGCCTTGTGTGTAGACAGCCACACACCAAGGTAATGTTCAGTAATGTAATGGACGGTCACCTTGAGTGTTGGCAGCGACACACCATGGCACCCACAAACTTACCCACTGTACTATGTGTGTACATCAGTGTGTGAATTTGCATAGTACACTCCCGATTAACCAGGCTTCTATTAACCGCTTTTCGTGTTTACTTTGCAACTTAAAAAATTACAGAATTAATATTTTCATGATTTTTTGAAGTTTGTTCAAAGTACATATGAGCTATTGGTGTGTTGTGGTACGGTCACATTCCTAGGTTTCATTGACAGCAGACGTTAAGCAAATATTCTTAAAACATTTGTATTGAGACCTGAAAACACTGCGGGATTGTTGTACGTAAAATATAAAACAATTTGACGCTCACCCTATTGGGTCTTGCGGCTGATGGGCGACGTCAATGCTTCTTCCCCCTCTCCCCCCAGACGACTGAGAAGCAGGAGTCCCCATTCTGACAGTGTTATTCTTGGTGGCGGTGGTGGCTGGTCTCGTGTCATGACCTCAATTGCGCTACGTTGAGCCGTGGGAGGTGCACTGGCTAAGGTAGGTCGAGTCGGGACTCATGTTGGTGTGAGGTTTAGGCATTTGCTCACCATTGCAGTAGCTGCAGGCCGGGTGGAAGTGGTCTGATTCTTGGGTGGAGTCAGTGGCAGCGGCAATATTGCATGTGGCACGTGCCAGATCAGACACTGCTGAACCCTGAGTGCGCTGGTGGCTGATCCCTTTTGTTAAGCAGCTTCCTCCTTCCTCCATAAGTACACCCGCTTTGCACCCAACTCAGCCTCCAACCAGGGCTAGCCCCTGCTTGGCTGCTTTCCCCTATGCAGCTCTGTAATGAGGCATAAGAAGTATGATGTGTGATGCACTCCTACGCAGTTGGCATGTGCTCTCTACTTGCGACGTTGCCCCATCATCGATTAACCTACAGTCATTTCAGCAACTCCGAATCACATTATTATTTTTAATCACATGCCTACAGGAGCTACAAGCACCACGGCAACTGAGATTACAGACACATGGTTGAGAAAAATATACTAACTAATTAAAAGCCATCACCTGGTCGTCCAAACTCCAACGTGGGAAGTTTAAATTCCAAAGTGCTGCTGACAACTTTAGCAGAGATAAGCAAGTTCAAGGGTTTGCTGTTGGAACGCAACACTCCCACAGATGCGATAAGATATGTCAATGCCTCCACCCCAGGAGATAAGAAAACCCCTGTGACGTAAGGGTAGCACAGTACCGAAGCCCAAATAAACAACCCCTGCGACGTGAGGCTAGCCATCCCTGCACCTCTCTGGAAGCCTACAAGCTCTTTCTTGGATTCCTAGATGGCTCCTACTTCCATAGCATTCAAGCACACATTCTTGCTTTTCCATCCAGTGTAGTACCAGTATCACTTCTTCCCCTAGATAACAAGACACTTAGAATGTTGCCTCATCTTCAATCTTTCTCCTGATCTTGAAGTTTAGTTTGATGGTTCCTTCCAGTTTCCGCTTCCTGCTAGGCTCTGCCAGGTGAACTGTTTTGATTCATGGGGACGATGCATCCTTGCTCCTCAGAGGTTAACACATTGGTTTCTATAAAGTTAGGAGTGGCTGCTGAGTCCATTAAAGCTCTAACTTCCATCCCTTCCAGTTCTTTGAGGATTCTTGATACTTCAGTATCCGAGTCTTAAGTTGGTGTAGTTCATTCCTTGGGCCCTTTTTCTAGTCCTTGGGCCCTTTTTCTAGTTGGCTGGGTCGGTGGGTCCCATTCTCGGCCCAGTTGTGGCGTTTCCCGCCTGTTCTTGTTAGGTTCTTTCCACTCTTTGCTCCTCTGAATTTTCCCATGTTTTTCCATCTCTGGTTGGGGCAATATTGTTTCCAGTGCCTCAACTTGCTGCAACCCCAGAAACTTGGATCCATAGTGGTTTTGGGCCTTAGCAGAAGGGCAGAGGAGGGTGGTACCCCCGCCATACCTCGTACTTCTCAAGTCTGCTCACGCAGCTCCATACTGTTTCTTCTTTGATCAGGCTCTACCAACTTTGATCTCTTTACTAATTTTCCACTGGTGAGGATTCTGGTGTCCTCAAAAATTTTCTGATATTCAGGTTTAATAGTTCTATGATCTTGGGAACAGCCTCGTTTATATTCCTCTCCAGATACACTAGCTTATATAGTTGTATTTTTCTGCGGATAAACATCTCTACTTCTTCTCTTTGTCCATGGGGTTGGCTACAGTTGACTCTCAATGTATTGTTATTGCAGGTATGGATAAACCGCTTCCACGAACAACTTTTTTTGGTGGTCCCGGCGAAATTCCTGTGTAAATAGTGTTAACATAAACCACTTGTACTCTTTATCGCATGGTGCGTCGATCAAAGTAAATCCGGGTCTCTTCACATAATATTTCCTCCAACTATCGATTGTAAGCTGGTTGTTTATGCAAACATCTAGTAACTGGGTGTGAAATATGCCATGTGTGCCGTCTACTCTGGGGCGCTTTGTCTACTGTCTTGTCTTCCGAACATGTCTTTCGACACTGCGGCGTGGTGCAAGACTGGCTTGCTACCTCCCCATCACACCTGATGAGAGGGGAAGTTTTTACCTATAGCAGCAAGCATGGTGACTACTAGTGTTCTTACTAGATACTAGTGTCGGCCTTGTAGGCTGTATACTAGGACTGTTCTCTTTCACACTTGATCTGGCAACGTGCCTCACAACAACAGTGGCCCTCTGGGGCAAGGTAGACTTACCAGAGCTGGGTGGGGTGTTCTTCATTAGTGGTGCTACAGTAGTGTAGGTGGAGCGTATGGTGTCCTTGGTTCTGCTGGACTTGGTGGTTAGGTTCCTGTAGTGGTCTGCGTGATGGCGGTGGATCCACTCTGTGCTGGCCCAGCTGCCAATGTGCGGGCTGGCTCTCCCGATCTTGGTGCCGCTCCCGCTGATAAGGGCTCGGACTACTGGATACACGTCATAGCCAGTGCATACCAGGTTAGAGTGAAACATGGATGTTTCGGCGGGCAATGCCAGTCTCGCAGCACTACGGGCGGCTTGGGCCTGCCCTCTAAGAGTGTCAACTCCTGGCGTAACGAGGTTTGCCGCACAGACCTGCTTGGCGGCACTGAACTCCTCCGCCTTCTTAACTGCTCTTTGAGCTACGTGCCTGCTGTGGAATTGCATAGGCTGATAGCATACCACATTTCCTGTTGCTGACAAGCAATTGACAATCCCTGACTTTATAGTGTAAGCCAACAATGGCTAGCGGTGCGCTCCGTGACTGCCTAGCAGTGCAAGCACCTGGAGCTGTGGGTCGTAGACCACCTTCCTGCCATTTCCGGGTGTAACCACAAACGTGGGGCCTCCAATACCCCGCAGCTTATCTCTGCCAGCACCTTAGCTAGGCGCTCCGGTGAGAGACGCAGTTGGGATTGGATGTACCGCCTCTGTGGGGTATGACCTAGTGGTTGGGGCTGTACCGTTTTGAACACTGAGGTGAACAGAATGGGTGGCCGTTGAAAGATGATGTGTGTGTATAACTGACAGACCTCTGAAAGGGGACTGACGTTCTATTCTAGGTTAAACTCTCTGCCGATTGCTTACCACTCGTTGGTCAATACTGGTGTTGATAGACTATGGTACTACAACAAGGAACTAGTGGATATGTTCAAAATTGGGTATTTATTTAGACAATAAACACTCTGGTGTCTCGTATGTGCTACAAATAAGTCTGTGCTGTGGAAGTACTTAACCTACAAGTTAACGGGTGAAGGTGACCGGCTCGTAGGCTACTGAAGTACAAGGAAATAACTTAGCTTTACTGTCACAACTAGCACTAACTGGGTTTGCCTATAAGAGGCCCTAACTTTAATTGAGGGGCTACTACCAACAAGTAGTGGCAGTTGAAGAACTAGGAGGTCACAACAACTTCAAGTGTTAAAGTCATGTTCAGTGTCTTCAGGTAGAAGCAGCTTCTGGTGACGTCAATGCCAAGAGGTGGTAGAAGCCTCTGGTAGATGGTGGCAGCAGCCACTGAAGAACTAGAAGTTCTTGGAGAGGACTGTGAGGACCTAGTGGTCAGTAGAGAGCCCCAGCACAAGAAGTTTTGAGGAGAGCTACTGGAGATGAACTCCCGACCTCGGTCGTGCACTTCCTTATATACTGTTTCTTTGGAGTGCGTGGCGAGCCTGGAGTGGGAGGTGTGATGTGCCCCTGTGACGCCTGCCTGGAGTTGGCGGGGTGGGAGAACTACCCTCTCGCGCTCGTGGTATCGCTTCAGGTGTTCAGTGGAGCTCTGCTACCTTTGGCGGTGTGGTGACATTGTCTGCAGGGTGCGTTAGGGGAGGCTGGTGTGTTGTGTGGCAGCTTCAAATATTTTTTGTATCGTGATTCCAAAGTGCGCTTGAGTTGAACCCACTCTCTAAGCATTTGTAACACGCCATGCTTGGTTTGCTCCTTCATGTGTGTAAACACTCTTAGTAGATGGAGAAGGGCAGTTCAGGAACAGTGTGGGAAACCACGTATCTTCCATGTTTCTGGTGAGAACACTTCCCGTTAGACATCTGGTAGTTGGTTCCTGTGGTTGGTAGTTGCATGTGGATGAGCTGTAGTCATTTATAATATAATAATGTAAGTGGCACGTGTCAAGATTATGCATTGTTCAAAATCGTTGCACCTATTATCACTTGTATTTCAAATCAAATGGTTTCACCTGCAATGTTACCCAAAACAATTTATTTGCAAAGATGTTTTCTTTGGTGATTATAGGTTTTTTTAACCCATTGGGTTGATGTTTCATTGTATATGGCATAAAATTAACATGATTTTAAAATGTTATAATTATTTAAATCAAGGTGCAGCATCTTCGCAAATCAAATTATATCCTCAGAAGCATATACTTGACCTCCCCTTGTTGCCAAAAATTGTTTGAACATAGAGCGACTTGTATTATAAGTGTAAGGTTCATTTTCAGTAACTTCTTGCGGTGAAATTTGATGATGTATATTAATTCATTTCAATAGACACACGTCTTTTGAATTAAGTGATAAAATTTAAGGGCTTATTTGACACTCTTCGCTGGCTAATAATGCATAGGTTATCACTGAGCCGATTGCAGTGTAACTCACGACAGGGAAAATCAGACATGGTTTTGAATGAACAGTGATTAAAGACAGTGAAGAAATCAATTATAATTACCTTGTTTTAATGTTACTGTCTCAAAATTACAAGTTTTCTTTGCAGTTAAATATAATTAAATACTTTAAAAGACAGATATTTGCTGCGGGTACAAGGTGTCAGCAACATGTAGCGACGTGAAGGGGTAATCCTCTTGCCGTCACCCCGCCGCCACCAGCCGCCGGGACCACACTGACTGATCTATAACTTTTCAGTGCATTCTTAGTTGATCGAGTGCATGCGGGACTTTCAAAATTTGACTTGCATTCTGTGTCATATAATTTTCATTTTGAGAGAGTTTGAAAGTTTTAGGTCAGCTTGCATTTGGTGTCAAATTATAATCAATTATATACAGTATTTTGAGACGTTATTTTGTTTATTTTAACAAGTTGAAGTGTAATGTTTTTTAATGTATTCACATATAATGTATAGCTCTTATTATACCAACATAAAGTTATATAAGGTTAGAAGTTGAATTTTATTGATGTACGTCAGAAACTATATTTGCTTAAATCCCGCATGTATGGGAATTTCTTGGCAATCTCCAGAATAACGATAGATCAAGAGTTGATTGTACTTACCTTACCGATATTTTCCAAAAATAGGACTAGTTCTAGCCCACTGACGTTTGTAACAATACAATACTCTTCTCAATAGCAATTCTTTTAACAAGTTATACACTTTTGATTATTACTAATATACAATATTGTTTGAATAGTTTACTTAGTAACAAATTTCTTAATCTATGGTTATTATACTTTATGCTTGATTGGGTCGAGTATAATCTAATTTTTTTATAGCATTGGCTCTTAGGTTTCCTACGAAAATTTCTATCAACCCTTGTTAAGTTTTTAAATTCAAGAGCCTTTAATGCAACTTTTGGTTGACTTAAACAATTAAAGACAAAAAATTCTAGCATGTAGTGATTATTTACATATAGACAATAAAGAAAAGTGTAGAGATTTAAGCTACAAGATATCTATGCGGCCCTCTATGACATATGAAGAAAAATGAATAAACATCAACAAAGTTATTGTCACCACTGTTATTATGTCTGGTTCAAGAAAATATTTTAAACAACTTATATATAAACGATTATGTAGTAATGGCTGGGTAACAAATCATAAGCTTAGCTCTCTAGCCCCGACCTTCATCCTCAGCAGATGTTACACATCGACTCTTAACCTAACTTCACACTGGTAGCACTTTCAAGAGATAAACTCTAGCTAGCTGCCCTACGGCACGCGTTAAGTTAAATCCTTCAAGTTTTGAACCAGTGCTTCCATTCTATTCTAATACTGAACCCTACACTTTACACGTTTATTTACATAAGGAAAGCACCGCTCTAAACACCTTTGAAATTTTAAGTTTTACTTAACGGCCCCCCCTGCGGCTTGTGTAAAAAATTAAAATACACTACTAAGTTTTCAGTTAAATACTTCCTAACTCTCTTAAGAGTCTAAATTAAAATTACCAGGAATGGGTCGATACTACATTTTCTCGATACTCGATACCAGTTTTGATACAAAAACATTCTCATGATACTCAATACCGATACCTTTCTTGATACCAAATTAAAATTGTCATGAACACAAAACAACTTGGCCATGAAAATTGCTGATTTTAATAGTTTCATTAACACACACTGAAACTATATAAAACCCACATTACACTGGAAACAAATGGTGGACAGCTTGTAACCCAAACATCCTTAACCAATGATAAACCAACACAGACTCCTTCGATTCTGTAGAATCACATTTTCACAGTAAAAGCTGTAATCAAACTTTGAGAAAAATTATAGATCAGTACGCACTTATTTTCCAATTTGGCAGTTTTTATTTTATTTTGTGATTTCAAGGAAATTACTGTAATGTTAAATAAATATCTTAACTATCTGATACACCCATCGTGGTCTAGCCCGCGTAATAAGCGGGCTACGCCATGACAGGTGTATCAGATAATATAGTATTTAATTTTGTGAATATTAAATAATGCAGTTGCATCAGATAATTATGGTGTGTGTGGAATATACAGTAATTACTGTTTGCTTGCGTGTGCCTATTGGCACTTGCTGGCAACTCTCAACCCATTTTTATTAAACCTCAATTAAAGTAAATGTTGTCAAAATTCATAATTGTGGAACTGTCCATTTAACTTAAGTGGTGTAAAATCTTACAGACCATATGATCAACAACACACACTATGTAAACAGTAAATGCTCTCGTTCCTACAATATTGTATCAGCTGATTAACTGCTGCGGGATCTGTGTTGTTAAGTTGGCTATTTTATGATGACTTTGGAAGAAAATAGTACTCAGAACTAAAAGCCGTAATTTCATTTCTTATACAACATTAATGGTTTAAATTATGCTTTTAAAGCAATATTACATTTTCTTGGCTATTAGTGACTGGACTTTAAAAACATGTTTGGCATTTATGACAGTGTATGTTGACACGTACGAACAGTGAATGTTTCCAGCCAATGGCTAGCCATGTTTCTGTTTCCAATTTCCAACCCGGTGAACGGCTGTTGGCGTGTGCTATTTTCTTGTTGTGTTTATTATACGAATATCTTGTTGGTGTTGTCGGAATATTTAATCGGTAGATAATAATTTTTTTATTTACTTTTTTCAATCATAGTTGGTTGTTGGTACCGTTGTGCGTTTTCTTGAGTGAAATGTAACATTATCTGCCCATGTGTACGGCATTCCTTCCGTCATTTTCCTTACTGCCTTCCACAATGAAGTGACACGAATATAATTTATGTAACTAAGTTTAAGTTTGTTTATATCAGGAAAAGTGCGCAATATTGATTTTTATTAATGATTCTGCAAATTAATTATTTAATGCTAGTGATGAATAAACGTGATTTTAGTGAATTAAACTAGACAAGGATTTACATTTAAAAACGTGTTCAAGAGGTTGCAAATTTTGCAAACAGTAAAGCAGGACTCAACAACCATCCATTTCATCCGTCAGTCGCCCGTCCGTTTGTTGGTCACGTGATCTTCAACCAATCACAGGGAAACTTTTTTTCTATCTGTCAATCCGTCAAATATATCTCAAACTTTAACTTTTAACGGATGGAGGGGCCACCACCTTGTAACATCGTTACTTGAACATGGCTGTCGGAAAACAGTCACTTGTTTATTGTCTGAATATTTTGCAATTGTTTACTCTTTTACTTTTCACCTCAAATTGAATTGAAGATGACTTGTAAATTTTCAAAGGAAATGCTGATAAATTACGTTAGAAAAGAGAATATATTTGTTACATTCATTAATTCATTTTTCTGTGCACGAGAAAGTTAGTGTTGTTGGGTGGTACAACTGAAAATTTTCTGGCCCGTCGGATTGAAGGACGACGAACTGTTGTGAGTCGCTTTCAATTGATGGACGAAAGAATTGACAGATGGCTGCCTGACAGACGAGCGACTGATGGACGCAACGGATGGATGTGAGCCAAGCTTGAGTTTGCATGTTTTAAAAATGTATTTTTGAATTGTTAACACAATTATTGAAATGCACGTTGCCTGAAAAATTTGCACTTTCCACACTTTTGTAGTGAGTGAATAATGTTTGTTTATTTGTCTATATTTATATTCAAGGAGTGTAAGGTTAACTTCGGTCAAAGTGTGTGCGTGTATATATAGCTGCATCTGTACGAATACGAACAGCAATGTACGTATCATGTTTTATTTTTTCAATCATTTAAATGTCTTTTCGATACGAGTAAAATTTTCCATTGCTCCATCAAAACAATATGCAACTCAAAATGCCATACACTTGTAAGAACATCAAAATAATGCCGACTCACGAAATATGTAAATCTAAAGCCCTCCCCCCCCCCCCCCCCACCAAAGTTTCCTTTTTTTCCTCCAAATAAATAAACAGAACCCCAACAAATTTAACTTGATAGTTACAAAAATAAACAAGTTGGAATGTCAACCTAGCTGTAATATCCTACATTAATAGCTAGATGGAAGTTAACTACAGTCAGATTTTCAGTCCCTCCCATTACATGGAACACGAGGAAGGAGGAAAATGCAAGTGTGCATTGGACTCAAACCATTTGTTTACAAACATCATTTTCTTCAGTGTCAAAACAGCTGCGGTGGATGGATACATTGTGGTCGTGTTACTTTTCTAGAACTGTCAGAAATTTATCCCACTTACAGGAAATGGACAATATATACGAGTTGCCTAAAAACACCTTAAGGTGCTAAGCAGCTGTGTGAATATTATGCTATGAATAAAATATGGTATACTTTCCGAAATTATTGTACAAATTCCAAAAATTATAGTACACTTTTTGCAATTATTGCACACATTCCAAAAGTTATGGTACAAGTGTACCATAATTATGGCATGAGAAAATGGGTGTTACATTTTGATACTTTTTGTTATTCTCTTGTGATACTCGATACTATAAAGTATCTAGGGTATCGAGGTATCAAGGATCCCATCCTTAAAAATGACTTCAATTTGCACTGTTAGGGCTGTTGACTTTATAACTGTGCACCACCATTCCCCTCATGGCGTGCTTAGTTAATAAAACTTCCCAGTTCTAACAATGTGACCTGCATTAGCAATCCTTACCCTGGTCCACATTAAGTTTAATGTTTTCCTTAGGATTTAAAACATGCATGGTAAAATTCCTCGTCATTAACAACCTAAAATACATCTACACACTTAAAACTGTCTCAGTAACTAACAAACATGTCTAAATTATATGAAATTATAATATACGCAGATTAAGTACACTTGGTTAAACATAGGCTCGGGCCTGTTTTGTTTTGCAATTTTTTTGTCAGCTTTCATGGATCTGGGGTTTAACACGTTGAGTCTCTTTTTCACTTGTGTTTTCCCTTTTCTTCATCTTCAGTTCGTTGCTCGGGGTGTGAGCATCCTAAACTACACTATCTTGAAGCACTGCACTTTTGAGGTTATAATAGTGGTGTAATGTGATTGACTTTTTAGCATTTATTTGCTGAGATAAATATTACTTTATAAGCATTGTACTCCACTGAACCACTCACACAACCAATAACAAAGTCTGTGACTGCTAGTCTGTACTCACTCGTGCTGGGTTACTGGTTGTGGGGTTCCTGTGGGCAGCATTGTTTAAAAGGGGCCTGGTGAATTGGAGTCAGCCACTGGAACCTTTGGGCGGGTCTCCATGGCGATTCTCGGTAGCGGCCAGGCAAGAAGGGGTGTGGCGTGGACGTGCCAGTGGCTCCCTTCTCCGGTCATCTTGTCCCTCGTTCTTGTTCCGGGTGGGGGGTCTGTGCGGGACTTCCATTCACCAGGGAACCTTGGTTGATACCTTCCTCCTTGCATCGCGTTGTCTCATAGGTCACCTGTGGTGGAGGCTCTTGGGAATTCCCCACCCCGGTGATCGGATGGTGACCCACGTTTCTGGTTGGTGTGGCTGCGGCTCCTATATCCTGCAGCTGTGGGGTCTGTGCCTCGTCCGAGCCCTCCAGGGCCACCGGAACCGACGTGGTGGTGGCTGAAGATGGGGTTTCCGTAGGGTCCTCCACCTTGACAGCATGCTCAATCTCATCTCACTTCTTGGTTGAAAGCCATTTCTTTGTGCTGGTTACCGCTTGTCTGGAAGAGGTGATGTTCTGGGCTGGTGATAAAGTCTGTACCTCGGCCTGTATGATCATCATGTTGCATGACGCCTCCTTCCCAGTTGGTCGGAGAGTCTTGGGACTAGGAACTTTAGAACCTGTGGCTGCAGACGTGGTTTCTAGTGGATCGGTTGTTCCGACATCCTCCAACGTTCGTGTGTGTGCTGAGGAAGGTGGGAGTGGTAGCTGATCGCGTCACTCTCCTGTTGGCCCTACTGCTGCCCTGAAGCCTGGTGATATCGGCTTCTCTGCTGGAGGGGGGTATTTATGTAAATTGCTGTTACTCCCCGTCAGCCCCACGATCGCCCCGACGTCCGGTGACGTCTGTTTATTATCTGGAGGGGAGAAGGGAAAGGAAAAGTCGTTACCTCCCGTTACTTACCTTCCTGTACCTCGTAGATTTCCATGCCTTCTGGAGGTGGCATGACAGGAATTGAACTGGGCGGCAGTGGATACAGCGCCACGTCTAGCTTTAGTTCTGGCTTCTCATCCTCCTCCTGTACAGGGAGAGAATGATATTTAAACTAGTGATGGGATCCTCGATACTGCGATACCTCGATACCCTTGATACTTTATAGTATTGAGTATCGCATGAGAATATCCAAAAGTATCGAATTTTAACACCTATTTTCTTGTGCCATAATTATGGTACAATAGTACCATAGTATTTGGGATATGTACAGTAATTTAGAAAAGTGTACCATAACTTTTGGAATATGTACTATAACTTTGAAAGCATACCATAATTTAAGTACACGTGTACCATATTTTATTCATAGCTTAATATTCACACAGCTGCAAGCACCTTAAGGTGTTTTTAGGTAACCCATACAAACCACAATTATTATGTTTGAAAACATTTACTTTTATGGTACATAATGGAGGTACAATAAAAACGGGTTGAGAGTTGCTAGCAAGTGCCAATACCACAATTACATGCTGCAGCAAAATTTTTCATTCAATTTTATCCCATTAAACAACTGCAAAATCGTAAAATAAGGTTGTACTGAGTTATCATTTCTCTCAAAGTTTGATTACAACTTTTACTTTAATATGATTTTACAGAATCGAAGCAGACTGTTGGTTTATCATTGGTTAAGGATGTTTGGGTTACAAGCCATCCACCATTTGTTTCCAGTGTAATGTGGGTTTTATATAGTTTCAGTGTGTGTCAAGCTACCCTTCTCTCAAAAAGAACAGGGTCGTCTCATCCCTTCTTGTCATGTCCCTTCTGTACCCTCCTGAACATGGTTTGCTAGCCTCTGCCACAGAAACAAAGAGGGATGGCGGAATTATCGACCGGCAACAACTGAGTTTTGTGAGCCGGGGAGGGGGCGTAAACAGTGGGAGCTCTATTAGTTTTGGGGGGGGGGGAGGAGGGATTGCAACCTACACATTAATGAAGGGTCGCTGAGAGAGAAATAGAGAGAAGGGAGAGGAGTGATAGATGAAACAACAGACAGTACCACCATTTTCCCTCAACATCCCCGGACAATTTATGGCTAGCACTCCCTCCTTTTTTTTTTTCCTTGTATAGCGTGCACCCAAGTAAATATTTTCCTTTACTTTGGGAAAAAGGGTACGCTATACACGAGTAAATACGGTAACTGACCGGGTCCTTACTCTCTCTTCAGGAGCTGGCCATTATATAGCATTGGTCTCATGGGCTGTCTAACGGGGACGAAATTCTCAATTACACTCACCACTTGATGTTTCGGCGGGCACTGTACCTTATATGTGGGGATGTTTGTTGACTGGCTCACCAGGTGGGTGAGCTCCAGGACAGTGGCCGTCATCGGTTGTGGCGGTGTAGTAGGCCACCTGGTCTGGTTGATGGGGACGAGAAATTCCTAGAAGGGCTTCCCCTTCCAGCAGTATTATTGGTACAGCCGGATGGGCTCTATCGGATAATTTTATTAATGGTCCAATAGAGGGGCTGTCAGATGGGGCCAATTAGAAGCTTGTAAATTGTTAACACCTGTTTCTGATGGGGTTAGATTTCTTAGTTCCCTAATTATTTCTGTGAGACCTTTTCTATGTTGCTTATTGATACTTCCGTGTTTTGCATAAGGCATTTAGATTGTTCTGAAAGTCTCAGAGCAGAAGCAAGCAAGGATGGTGGTCCTATAATTCACTTCCAAGTACATTGTCTTCATTCCTGGTACCCACCATCCAGCCTTTGCAAACTGGCAAGGAGGAATAGAACACTTGGTCTTACCAACTTCAGTGTGGATTAGCGTGACTTGAGTGTGGTGCAGCCGATGGATGAACTACCCGGTGGCAAGCCTCAGTTAGCCTTTCTAAATTGTGTTTGTATTTACCATACACGGTTTACCGGCTACTCCTCTGTGATGAAATTAAAGTCAAATATTTAACTTCCAAATAATACTGGGATCAAACTACGACGAAATATAAATTTTCTCCAAATTCATTCAAGATATGTGCTATAATGGTGTATATAAGGAAATACAGGATGAGTCCACACTAGCTCCGAATTAAAAATATTTATGTAAAGAATAGGAAGCGTGATGCTACGTTACTCTAGGTGAAGGCGGCCTGGGCAAAAGCTAGGTGTCTTAATGTGAAAATAAACAAATGAGATTTAGAAAGCTATACTTGACTTAACAGGTCGTGTTCTCAAGGAACGTAAGCTGCATTTGCCAACAGGCCAAATGACATAGCTTCACTGACTTGTGGACTTTAGGGTTTTCAGAAGGGACGTTGTCACGATTTGCTACCGATGGAGAGCTGGAGGATTACCAGAGGGTAGGTGGTAGGAGCGGGTGACATCTTCTGGTGTTTCTGGAAGGAAGATATGACAGACAGCGGCAGGATTTGTGGGGTCTCCGACGGTGGCAGACTTCTTGTGACTTCTTCCCAATATGCGCACATGAAGTGTGGTCTAGTGGTTGGTATATCCCTCAGAAAGTTCTTCAGCCTTTTCAGACTGGAAGAGAGGATCGGCTGCCACTTACACCTGCTGTTGCCCTCTGCCATGTTCAGACTGGAAGGACTACTAAAATGTTCAGTTTGTTGGCTTCCAGAGGGGTGCGAGGGTGACTAGCCTCTCTCTGCAGGGGTAGTTTATTCTTGTCTTGCTTGTTGACAGTGCCATCCTTTTCTTATCTCCTGTGTTGGAGGCATTGACATATCTTATCGCCTCGGCACGAGGTGCTGGAGGCTGTGATGCTCTCAGTGGAATGTGTGCTGCACTCCTGCAGCAATCTGTGGAACGTGCTTATCTTCGGGAAGGGTGTTGATGGCTCGTCAAACAGTAAAATCGCACGCTGGGGTTAGGGCAACCACATGACGGCTGTGGAGTGAACAGTACAATTTATCCAACCACATGTCTGTAGTCACTCATTATGTGCAGTCTACTGACCTTGTAGGTTCGTGATTTATTATACTATTGGGAGTATGACTTGAACAAATGAGTGTTGTAGCTCGATGATGCGGCTGAGTCGCAAAGTAGAGCACACATGCCCAATGCGCAGAAATGTATCAACGTGTCAACATCTTCATAAATAATTGTAAAGCATCCATGTTTCGGTCGTCTAAATGACTCTCATAGAACTGCAATGTAAAAGCATATTTTTTTATTTCCTCCATCTTCGCACGTTAGCTTCGTTCACGTTATATCGTCACCCAACTTCACAGTTGTTTGTGTTTTTAGCATACTGCACAACCATCAGTTTGAAATTGTCATCGTAACTGGTACTAATACCCATTGAAATATTCTCTTTATTCATCCCTCTAGCTTCAATGTCGTGATCAATTTTTATCTCTCAAAACCATAAAAATACAATAGCGGTAAAAACTTGTAGGCTTACCGGAACGGGAACATAAACTAATGGAACACCATAAAGTGAAGATGTATGGAGCGAGCAGAGCTTAGTGAAGGCAAACAATAGGTTGATATTTTCATGCAATTGATGGTACAACAAAAGAAAATGGATATGTTGTGCCGGTCTAATGTCCCTAGCAGGTCACAGAACATAGATTCACATCCTTCCTCTAAGTTCTGCAAATGAAATTGTGTTGGTTTGTACCTAGTCTTTCGTTACTCTATGGTTGCCTGCTGTAGCTTCTAGTAAACAATATAAATGTCTAAAGTGCTCATTACACAGTGTAACTATAATATCTATATGTAGGTCTGTGAACTATGAAGTTTATAATACCAGCGAGTTGTTTTATTAACTTATGTTTTATCAAATATATGATAGTACGACTTTTGTTTTGATCTGCATAATAAGTAGCACAACTTTAATGTAAATATACAATGTTATTAATGGTAACAAATTTTGGAGGACTAACTGCTACAGGAGTAAAAAGTTATGAATAGAACCCCATAGTAATTTTGTTCATGTAATACACAAATTTAAATACTGAGCTAGCAGTGTCACACATTTATGGTATTTTTGCCTAGGTTTTGAACTGATGAGCACTTAAAATTGTAGACAACCCCATATTTTTCTATTCCTTTTCTGTCAAAAAATATCATCTTCCTTTTGGGTAAATTTGGTTAGAGATGGGACGAACCCAGATTTTGGAACTGAACCGAACTAGAATTTAACCCATAATATTTTTATCAAATCGAACCTGAACCGAACCTTTAAATTTGTACACGAACCAAACTCAAACCTAACTATGCTATAGATCGTCGAACTCAAACTGAACTCGAACTGAACTCAAACAGAACTTTCAAAAATGTCTTACCCTCGCACATATGCCTTCGTAGTTCAGCTCTAAATTTGTGTGGGTGTGTGTGCGTGCATGTGTGCATGTATGTACGTATATATATAACAAAAAAAAAATGTAGAATCACCTTAAAAATACAGTGGATTATGGATGATATACAATAATCAGTGTGTGCACACATGCATATCTGTAAATTAAGCACATTACATTGATTACGGTGGTCCTGTGGATCAGTTTAGCAGTGTTGCCTACTCAAGTAATGAGAGTTTTGTTACTGGACCTCTGGACTTGGCTACGAGGTGCAAAGTGGAAACAACATATATACTCACAACCTTCATAGTTCATCCCCTATTTGTTCAAGTATAAAACACAAACATACTAATACAACCACATTTACAATTTAATGTATAACTGTTTAAACATGTGGGCCTAAAATATACAGTAAACACATCTACACACACATATATACATACATACAACCTGCACAGTTTCACAACTAATAGTTTCAAAATGTAGTGGCCAAGTTTTTTCTAAAGTGGGAAAAAAGTACAAAATTAACATAATATTAACTTTTGGTTTTTATAGATGTGATTGATATGATAATTTATCATAACACTGAGAAATGTATATTTCCAGTCATTTTAGACGTGGTATGTGATAACCACAAATTAACAACACAAAAAAAAATGTTAATTGAAAATGTAATTATTCAAAAACTCAAGGAAATCACTTATTTTGTATACAATAATTTAAATAAAGAATAGCACCTGGTTTTACACACTATAGAGTTCAAGATATAATGCTGTCATCACTGCTACAAAAACAATAACCAAGTATTACTTGTTCTGTAATTTTGGTATGTTGTGTTGTTATTTTTCAACTTCTTTGAAGTGAAGTACCATATTTACTTGTGTATAGTGCACACCATGAGTATTGCAACAAGTTCCAGGAAAAACATTTTTTTTTTTACTAAAATTGCACCAACAATTTGTGGGGCCTTGTTAGTAAGTATGTCTACGCCATTCACTGTAAAGTGAGCACGTTTGAAAGCCCTCTCATTTGGAATAATTGGCAAAAAATGTACTTTATTTTAGCCTTAGATGTTAACTTCTAAGTGCGGTGGAATATACACACTGTATATATTACTTATATAGCCATATTTATTTAAAAAGGAGGTAAAAGATAAAAAATGTCTGAAAGGAAAAAGTAACTAGGGCCTCAAAAGTGCTCACTTTGCCGTGAACAGTCTATAACAAATTATTAATTAATGTTAAATTAATTTGTGGCGATTGCGATATTTGGAAAATATTATAATTAAATGACTCGCTAGGCCAAAAGCCAAAACATTGTTGGTATTCTGTAAGGTCACGGTAGCCTTATGGTCGTTAAAAGAAGAATGTCAACAACTGAGATGGATGGCTGGTTTCCTTTTTTTGCTTCTTTTAGGCAGTGGCATGCTGGTCTTTTTTTTTCCGTGCTGGTCCTTTTGTTTGCCATGTTGGAATGTGAGACACTGGACTACCGTTCTCTAAAATAGAAGTGTTACATATTCCCTGCTCCACCCAGGTAGACTCTTCCATTACACTTCCCTTTAAACATTGCGGGACAGTTTACAAGTGGATAATATACGACTACCACTCTACCACTCCTCAGAAATGTTTTCCTGTATTTTGGGGGAAAAAAAGGGTGCACTGTACATGAGTAAATACTTAAGTTTATTTCAAAGTTTGTTAATGATGTTCCTTTCTAGCAAATTTTTGAATCAAACACGAACTCTTGTAAATTTTTCGAACTGAACTAGAATCAATCTTTGACATGGCAATAAATTTCAAACCGAACCCGAAAATAACCATACGGTTTGGGTTCGGTTCGAAATTCGAACTATCGACACGTCTCTTATAAATATTGTTCTGTAGAAAGTGTTTTGATTCATAGTTGTATTTACATTCCAGTCATTGTTTCAGAGGCAGCATTGCTGGAGAAGTCACCAGCAGTTGCAGTTGACTACATCTATATGCTGGAAATCCCAGATGACTTTGCATCTGAACAGATATCTGAACTGGGCAGTGATTTGGAGTATAGGTCTGCTTTCTTCTTCCATCCTAGTCTTATCTCTAGTTTTATCCTTGTTTTGTTTTTGAGTTTTGTTATTATAGATATCTTTTATTGTAAACTTCCTTCATTCTTCAGTATTTTTAAATATTTGTTTTGTTTTTGAGTTGCCTTGTGTCAAATCATTTAACGTTGACGCATTCCCTTCAGTGAAGTAATTATAGCTCTATAGGAGGTGCCACAAAACCTCTATTATGTGTGACTTCGGTGAGTACTAGTGTCATGAGTTGGGCACTGTGACAAGCCTTACACGTGACAATTTAGGAGGAAAGCCACGGACATTGTGGTCACGTGACAGCTGAAGTATGAGGCGGTCATCATGGTAAGTATTACAGTTTTAGTTCATGATGCCAGAATCATGAGAAACAAGTCAGCTGACTTAGTGCTTGACTGGAGCTCTGCCAGTATACAGGACAGATCTGGTGGCCTGTCGGAGAGGTACAAAATTGGAAGTCACTATCATGGCCCTGCGAACAGGCTGGCCCTTAATAGCTCGTTCTCCTTGCTGTACAGTGACCCACTGAAGGTGCTGCTCCAGTTGTGGTGAGAGGTGGTGGCTGCCGGTGGTCTCACCAGGTCGTGAAGTTCTCGTGATCTGCTCGGTGCCTGGAGTGGTGGGTGCTAGCAGGATTGATGGCTGCCGAACCATGGGTTTGCTTTCCCCAAGGGCGGTTCTTCTCTTCTTTGAATATCCTCAACCAGTGGGTGAGGTGATCCAGCGGTCTTGATTGGCGGAGGGAAAAGTGGGGTTAATATAACTCTGAGGGGTTAGGCCTCTGGGGATGCGGGCGGTGAGAACTCTGCCCCATGGTGAATTACTGCCAATTGCAGAAGAAGAAATAGGTTCACAATTTATGTTACTATTGGAGGTGTAAGTTGCCTTTATCGACTTCCTCTGCGCTCCTTTCTTCTGGGTGTACTGCATAGGAATATATGCAAAATACTGCTTCACATAAGTGAAGTTGGCGACGCAATTCTCTTGCATGTACTGCCAAGGGCCACAGCCACACAGGTAAGAGATGTACCCCGTACTCCTTTGGTCTGCCCCCGTGCAGGGCGGTGGACAGAGTAGTGGGTTTTATCTGGCTGTACACCAGTGTGGTATCCACAGGGAGTCAGTTTGTACAGAACTAAATCCCATTTCTTTCTGATCCCATAAAGAGCATTGGTGGTGTGTAGATTAGCTTGACTGGCTGTACACCTTTTGGAGGAATTACTATTGGTTGTGGTTCTACTGTACTTTCCCCAGGGGCATAGCATGGGGGTGTATTTGCTTTAAAAAGTGTGGTCTGCTGGCTTTACTCTGACGGGCTGAAAGCTATTTGAGGTTAACAACACAGTGACCCTCAGAAAATTAGTATGCAGAGTAAGTTTGAAACAGGGGTATATTCGCGTAGAATAAACACTGTGACCCTGTACTACCGCCTACAACTAACCTGAATTGACACAGGCGTTTAAACTATGCTGAGCCAGCTGAAGGCGACTGACCTGGTTCTAGACCTGAATGGAATGTGTTAATGCTCCTAGGTAGTTACTACATGTCCCTAACTATCTGCCTTTGTTGTGCTGAAGTGACTAACAGGGGTGACTACTAGGAGGGTAGTGGTGAGGTTTGCCTTGCTGTTACCGTCCAGTAAGCAGGAGTGGTCCTTGAAGAGGACAGTCGACGACCGTTACCAAGGGGCGGTAAGGAAGGAGCTGTTCAATGTCTTCAGGAACTGGTGGTGCAGTCTTCCAGAAGGACTAGGAGGGTCTGCCGCTGGTGTAGGAGAAGCTTCTGGAGCGGTTGACATCAATGGCAGGCTGTGGAGAGCTGTGGACTCAGCAAGATGTACCAGAGAGAGCGAACCACCAGTGGCTTCCTTCGGCCCAAGAGTGAGTGGTGGAGGCAACATTAGACGGAAGATTCGGTTCGCACAGGCCCTTTTATACTGATTAGCACTTGGACCGGAGTAGGCAAGGGGTGAGGAAAGAGATAAGCTCCACCCCTCGTGTCATCTGCGGTTGTTGTCTGCTGGCATTGTCTGCTGCGTGGAGAAGTGCTGAGGTTTTAGACTACATCCCTTATCTGTCCGCAGGGTGTGTGCTGGCAGGCTCCGTGGCTCAGCATATAATACAGTCTTACTTCGGGGAGTTGGCGCGATGTGTGCTTGGAGTAGAGGGGGAACAGTACAAGCTGGACTGGTGTGTCTGTATTATCATTTATAATTTCAAAGGAGTATCTTGTAGTTACGTGTCCAGCCTCTTTATTACTGTTGGTATGACTTGCGCAGGCGAACTGAAATGGCATTAGGATGCAGTTGAGTGTGCATGACAGCTGTGCAGAGCATCAGGCATCAACGTAAAGGGTTACTAGTGACGTGTGCCGCTTTCTTGTTATACTACAACTATGACTCATCAGTGTCACTTATTTCTGTGTAACCCGAGGTAGGGCCAAACCCGGCAATATCTCTTACAAGTGTCCTTAGTTCGCCAGTACCTTGGAGGGTGATTCTAAACACGTGACTACAAGGTTGTGAAAGCCATCAAGAAGCAAGCACCCGCCCCCTCCCGCACTGAGAGCCTGCAAGCCACCACGTGTGAAACCACGTCACACCTCTCGCGCCAGCCTTCCCGAAGTGTGATGACTCACCAGGGCAAATCTATCACAAAGCGCCGAACAATCTGTCATGAGTCACCACATCTGCCATGAAGCACCACGTAACAGTCACAAGGTGCAGAATAAAATTAACCAAGAGTGGGGGTTTTATCCATACCCCGACAGACATAATTAGCCCGAGGCCGAGAGCACTATATGAGTCCGTGCACATTCGGGCATGGCTGGTATTCTTTCTCCAGTAGCTCGCTCTAACACTTTGTGTGCTGGGGCCTTCTATTGCTCAACAGTCTTCGGCAGCCACCAGAGCCTGCTACCATTGACCGTTACCAGAAGCTCTTGCTGCAGCCACCTGCAGTTACCAGAGGCTTTATTGTCAACAACTACCACCATCTACCTGAAGCTCTTCATCTTCTTCACCAGTCTACATCACACTTTCCGCTGCTGCTCCTCCAGTATCAGCAGCCGCCTCTACTTGCTGGTAGAGGCAAGGCAACTACATCCACTGCTCTTAAAGTAGTGATCCCCTTTTTCTACTGTCTCTTCTATATGCCCCTTGTATAGAGTAGCTGCGACTGAGTTTTTATCATAGCTGTCAATGCCACTAGATATCTTGGGTAGTTTAGGAACAGGTCACTTACACCTGTCTAGCGTAGGTTACTTCCAATTCACGCTCTGCTTGGTTAGGAGATAGTATGCGTTACTTGTATTTATTACGCCTAATAAGTACAGTTTGTTCCTTTCCCAACGAGTATCTGTTCTAGAGGTATTTCCCTTGACCGCTAGGAACATATCTATTGTACATTGTCAATCGAGACTGGGTTTTGATATAGCAGTACAAACCTTAGAGTAAGACTGCGGAGTCCCTTCAGGAATCCGTACGTCTGATACATACACCATTTGATAGCCACCCATTCTAAACCCCAGGGGATAGAATGGTAGAGCCCTGACCATTAGAAACTCATATAGCAGGGTACAGCAGGGGGAGACTTTCACTTCAAGTTGTATCCTACCAGAGCGTTTATGGTGCTGGCTGGGATTTTTGCTTCAGACTTAAGGCCTACCCCCTGTTGCAACCTACACCCAATAGTGTTAGGAAGGTGGCCCATACGGTTCAACGCTTTTAAGTCTGCGCTCCAATGACGGGGGACTGATTAGAGCACCGAACTCGTACCGGCAACTACTATTGGAAATACACTTAGATAGGGATCTGTCTCGTTTTTGCAACGATCAGCGAATATCTTTAAGTGTCAGCCAATCTCTATGCCTTTTGGTAGAAGGCAAGGCTCACAGAGGAAGGAGCAAAAGGCGGCCTATACCGATGCCAAATGAACTTGTATATTACATCCGCCTACTCCTAGTAGACAAGCCGAGCGGGACATGCAGCACTCGTCCACCTTCTGGAGAGACCTTCATCTCCAGTATTTAATTACATATAATTATTTCCCTGCACAAATCCATACTGCCAGGGAATACCATTCTGTTGTACAAGGTCTGGTACATGGTACAGAGGTAAGGTATCGAGCAGTTAACCCCAGGTTGTGGAGCCAAGAGTCCGTGGAGTGGAGTCGATGGTACTGTGTTGGTCGGCACAGTACCAACGTTCATCAGCCTTCCACCAGAATTGCCGGTTCCATCCAACCAACACCAGCTCCACCGTCATAGACCGAAGTAACTCCTGGTAAGGCAGGTGCTGCAAAACTGATGAGACTCCCGATTAAGCTAGTTGCCACTCCAATACTGGAAAACGTTGTTCGCAGTCGCCAACCGATTCATCCAGTGCGAGTTACTGGTAAGAAACGTAGCCTAGATGTCTTACTAGCACTAGCCAAGCATGTATGACCTCACACATCCAAAACCACATTGAGTGTGCATACACGTCTATAGCCCGGTATGCATCACTAGGATAATGTGATATTCTAACATTTTGTGATCAATTAAAGAATTTCAATACTCTCGATCTCCGTCAATCTTACTTTTAGATCTTCAAAGAATTATATTGAAAATGTCAAACATGTTGTGGGTCTAACAGCTCCTTATTTATCAGTAATATCCTGCAGTGATCACTTATCTTTAAGGTGTTGAATAGAAAAACGTTATCGACAAAAGTGTACCACTTTTATCAATTAGTATCTCAAATATATTATCCTTGTAATATTGTCACTGTTAGAATTTTTGCTGCCTTTCTGAGGGCAAATATTTTGTTTGTCAAGTGGGGCAGTGGATTGCTTGTGTATTGCAAGTTGGTATTGACGTGATGAGGCGACTTACTGTTTACTGTTTGCACCTGACCCCTCGTTTACTTTGGATTTGACGGAGCCATGTTAGGACAGTTGTACAGTTTGCTGTCATTTTTGTAAACTCCGTTGAGTTGGCATCAATCTAGTTTATTTCTAAGTTAAATTAGTTTATAGTCCGTTAATGGCTTGATACCTGGAGATAGAAATATCCAAAGTGGGCTTAGATCATCTTTCTCTCTCGTCAAGCGAGAGTACCCTCAGGTATTATAGGTTTATTTTTGGTTTAAGTTTGTTTGATACAGATACTTTGAAATTTAGTCTTGTTTAAGTATAGTTTTAAAGTTATGTTACGCCCTTTGGCTTTTGCATCCCAGCTCTGAATTCTGAATGTTAAGTTGTGTTACTTTCTGTTGAACTTTCAGGATGTAAGGTGATAGTCAGCATTTAAATGGATGGTTTTGAATGAGGCATTTAGCCAGCCATAGCTGAACGAAAGGTCATGTTTGCTGTCTTTTGAATAATTTATAGGGATGGGATTCTCAATACCATGATACCCGTATACCACTGATACTTTATGGTATCGAGTATGGCATGAGAATATTGAAAGGTATTGAAGTTTAACACCCATTTTCTCGTGCCATAATTATGATAAGATCGTACCATAACTTTAATGTGGACAATACTTTTGAAAGCATACCATAATTTAATCTGCATTTAACACTCCTTTTCTTATGCCATAAATATGGTACGAGCATATTATAACTTTTGGAATGTGTAAGATACTTTAGAAAAGTGTATCATAATTAAATCTGCTTCCTTCGGGCATTCCCATACACCCATAAAATTTGACCTAGGTCAAACTGGTGGCAAAATATTAACAGCAACTTTTAAGTACATACCATAATGATCTCGGCTGGCAGTGAGCATTACAAAGCTTCCTGCAAGTAGTCCAAAAAGCCTTCACGGGTCAAGATCGGACAAACGGTTTACAAGTTATAAAATTTTAAAGGTACAAGTGTACCACAATATAACATATTTTATTCATAGCATAATATTTACACATCTCAGAGCACCTTGAGGTGTTTTTAGGCAACCCATACATACCACAATTATGATTTTTGAGATTTACTTTTATGGTACCTATATAATTGAGGTACAACAATAATGGGTTGAGAGTTGCGAGCGAGTGCCGATAGGCATGAGCGAACAACTTGAGTAGTTATTGTACATCCCACACATATGTACCATAATTATCTGATGCAACTGCATTATTAAATATTTGCCAAAATAAATACCATAAATATCTGATACACTCATGGCCTAGCCCGTGGATTATTAAATATTCACAAAAAATATACCATAATTATCTGATACACGTGTCATGGCCTAGCCTGCGTATTCCGTGGGCTAGGCCACTGCGGGTGTCTCAGATAATTAAAATATTTATTTAACATTACAGTAATTTCCTTGAAGTCGCTAAATAAAATTAAAAAACTGCTAAATGCAAAATAAGCATGTACTGAGCTATCATTTTCCTCAAAGTTTGATTGCAGTTTTTACCGTGGAAACATTATTTTATATAATCGAAGGAAACTGTGTTGGTTTATCATTGTTTAAAGACGTTTAGGTTACAGGCCGTCCACCATTTGTTTCCAGTGTAATGTGGGTTTTTATATAGTTTCAGTGTGTGTGAACTACATTAGTAAAATGAGCAAACTTCTTGGTTCTTATGTGTTCATGATTATTTTAATTTTAGTATCGAGGAAGGTATCGGTATAGAGTATCCTGAGAATGTTTTGGTATCGAAACTGGTATTGAGTGTCAGTAAAATGTAGTATCAACCCATCCTTAATCGTTTTATGTAATTATTGGTGAAGTTTCAAAATTGTTATTCTTAAATAGTTTCTAATTAATTGGTTTTATTTAAATGTAAACATCACAACTCTCAGTTGCTACTAAATTTTTATAATTATATTTAAGTATGAACTTTTAATTATTAAGTTAGTTCAAATGTTTGATCTCTATAAATTTCTATCATACTAATGATTATTTAATTTCATTTTGGTAGGAAACCTTCTCCTTCCAAATTGTTATGCGTTATTTTTTTAATCTCTTAGATTTTTTATATGATGTATGAATGTTTACCGGGTCCTGTATGGGAGTGTTTGGATCCCCGCATAATTTAGTGTTTGGATCCCTGCATAATTTAGTGTTTACCGCTCACATTTATTTAGAGTATTGTAGAAGTTAAGTGAATATTAATAGAGTGAGACTATTACCTTCTCCAGACCTCCGTTGTTAGCACATGTCACTTAATGTGACAATATGTCAGCTATGTCTTGAACTTTATCACTACAAGTGTTAAATTTAATCACTTGAAGTGTCATATAAAATAAAAATCTTGATTTTAAAACCAGTATTATACTGCTAGTTGTCTAGTCATTACCTCTGCAGATCACACATCATACGGTAATTAAGTACCTCTTACGTCAGAGGTTAGGCAGTTGTAAACACGTCAGTACTGGTGTGAAAAGACATGAGGGGGAGGAAAACATTTTAGTTTCTTTGATGACTGACACTTGACGTTGCGTGGCTGATGACGACGTCACGGTTGGGCAAGGTGTCTGTGTGTCTGTCAGAGACACGAGCAAAATGCTTGGCTCACTTAACTGACTGCTAACTGGGACCTCGACCAGTGTACAGGCTAGGGCGCGTGGCTTGACGGCATTACACAAAGTCGACTGTGGTCTTTACTACCCATCGTACTACTGGTTGGCACACAGCCACAGGTTTACGTGTACTGGGTGTGGCCCCTGACTCGGCCACAGTTGCTGCTGTAGCTGGCGGTGCTGAAGGATGCCCGTGGAGAGCTGCTGGTCCTGCTGCTCTGTGTTCGCTATCCCCAGTGTAACGTGATGTCCCTGATGACCGGGTGCGGGGTACTGATGTTCTTGATAGGGGGCTGGAGGGAGGTGGAAGGTGGGCTCTCTCCAACTGGCAGACAACTTGAGTACGTTCCCGGGGGGGTTACGCTGCAAAGTGCAGTTGGGGCTGGGTCATAGTCCCTATTGAATTTGGAGGCAATAGCTGCCTTCCTAGCTTGCCACTTTGCACCACTCCTTTGGTGTAAATGTTAGGTACTAAGGTCGGCCCCACTAAGGGAAAGCAGGTGACCATAATCCCTAGCTGGGTGTATAGGCATGCCAAGGCCGTTTCAATCAGAGTCGTACCTGATTACTGCAACCGGCGACAGTTCAGCATGGTGGTTGGAGTGAATTGGCTGGGCTGGTTGACTAGCCGCCTTGTGGATTGTCTCTCTAGTGGTTGTGGCTCTACCGTACTGCATACCAAGTGCATAGTATGAGTGGCCATTTAGTGGGTGTGTTTGCAACGTACGTGCGCCTGGTGAAGGGAGCCGGCAGTCCCACTCTAGGTTTTGTAATTGGATTGGTTTGCTATAATGCAGTCTCCTGCTTTTCCCTGGTGAACTGACGTCAACAGAGAATTAACTCTCAGTCACTGTAGAATTCGTACTCAGAAAATTTGATAGAAAACTTGTTTATTCCGTGAGGAATACACACACTGGCCCGTACTACCTTCTAACAAATCAGGAATTAAAACAGAAGTAAACTAACGTAAATCAGGTGAAAATGACCTGGGTCTAAACTAGACAATCGCAGATATGGCTAGGTAGCTATGGTAATAACTGACCGTAACTATCTCAATGCCGTTATCCAGTAGGGACTTGGGTGGCACTACCAGAAGGGTAGTGAGTGTTGAGGAGGGTTGAAAACTTCTCCAGGGGTTGCTGGCGCTGGTCTTGAAGAGCTTCTGGTAGGTCGCGAAGACCTTGGTGTCAGCTGAAAGCTCCGGTACACGAGGTGTTGGAGTGAGCTGCTGGAGAATGAACTGCCTTTCTGTGACGGTGCACGGTCATGTATTCACCAGTCTGTGTGCTCTCTCTGAGATGCGAGGGTGAGCTCCTCCTCCTTGTGGGCGCAGCTGCACTCACTGGTTCCATCTCTCTGTAGTGCTGGGTTGCCTCTGTGGCTTGAGCTCAGGTACTTAGCTGGGCCACTTGGCTGGCTTCTATCACTCATGGGGGGTTGGGGTGACATCTGACATAAGGCAAACCTAACTTGGCTGATGTGTCCGTGGGTGCCCCCACGTCTTATTGGCATACTGGTAGGCTCTTGTAACAAATTGTTTCAGGATTCAAACTGTGCCTGGGGTAACGTGATGTTACGTAAAGTTGAGACTGAGCCGTATCTATATAAATGTCAATAAGCGTCACCCGTTAACTGTAAAAATATGTCTTCTACTAGTTATATATCCACCTTGCCTCATTTTATAAATTATTTTAACACTTATGGTCCATAAACCCATTTGTAATTAAACCCTGTTAAGAAGTTCCCACTGAAGAAGTTTTCCTGCTTATTAAGATGAATAATTTTGCACTTTGCCTATATGCACATGTGCAATTTGTCCTCTGTAATAAATTTTTCTTGTGAATAAGAAATTTTTTTTCTGGTCCCTTATACATCTTAACAGAGTTTTACTGTATAATGTAAGCTTTTTCATATGTGCGTCTGTTCTATAATTGTTCCATAATACACAAATTAATGTAATGTTTTACGTTATTGTAATATGATCTCAAATATTCACAATTGCAGAAGAGTAGACCAAACTAATGTCAAAGTACAACGAGTTTACTTTGAAACATTGGGAATCTGTGTAACGTACGTGGTATCATGGCTGAAAATGAATGTGGGTTACGTAATGTAAGTGGAAGAGCAGCAACTGTTAGGAGGTTTGTAACAGGAGAGACAGTGCTGAAGGCAGTGTGAACAATACAGCGACATGACACTATGAGGATTAGTGAATCAGAGCGATGTCACCGACAACAAGTGACACAAGCTTTGGAGCCAAAATAGACATTGGTATTGCCGGCGACAGATTTCAACGAAGAAGAAGTAGGAAAGTTTGGTTAATACTAGATCGTTCTGCTTCATATTGTAGGTTAGAGATGTATTTTAATTGGTAAACTATATTAAAGATAAATGCCCTGGTGTTATCAATATAAAATAAATTTTACATTTTGATGTTTGCTTTTGCAAAATATGATTTTCTCGGTTTTTGTATCTGTGTATGAAATAAACAAATAGCAGTATCTGTTTTTGCCTTACATATTTTACAATTAATAATGGATAAACAATTTACGTGGAAAATTTACAATATCTAAATAAATGAAGAGAGACATACATTAAGTTTGTAGCATAAAAGAATAGAATGACACCAAGGGGAGTCTGCAACTGTAACTGCTGTGGACATTCTGTCGCTCAGTTGTGAATAGCTTTTATAAACCGCGGTTGGCCGTGCCGCGTCGTACTGTGTCAACGTATTGTGAATACTGTTGAAGGAGAGTGCAAAAAAATCTTGGAAATTATTAAAACACCAACTGGTTCCACAAATGTTCTTCATAAGCATGTGAAAATGCAGGCGAAAGAAGAAACAGAATACAAAAAAGTGAACAATGCCACAACAAAAATGGAAAAAACTGGGGTAAAAAAAAATGGGAAACAGTTAATTTATGTGAAAGTTTTATAAAAAATATTTAAGTATGTACAACACCGGGACTAAAGCAATTACAAGAAAAATTGCATTTATGATGGCATCTGATTATCAGCCATAGAGCATTGTTAAAGATAATGATTTCAGAAGTTTGGTTGAGGGACTGGAACCAAGGTACAAAATTCCTAGCCACTCTTCATTTTCTCATGGAATAATAACACAACTGTCCCAGGAAGAAAGACAGAAAGTATTATAAGAGATGTAGATGCAGGCATGGAGAGTCTTGTCTTCTATCACTCATATGTAGACTTCACAAGGACATGTCTTCTACATTTCTTTGACGTGTCATGTTACAAATCATTTTATATTAATGTTCTTGAAATGTGCATTTTCCTGGTTTATGCACTCCACCTGTGGTGTACAACAAACTCTGTATAGCAGTTCCAGACCGTATATTGCCTGTCTACACTATTCCAGTGTACAATTTTCACGGAAAAAATTTGGAACTTGATAACAGCATTGTAGAAAACTTCTTGACATCACATTCAGTGTTATGTGCACACACTTCAACCTGCAGTAAGTGATGCACAAAAAGAGCACAATGTTGGCAATCTCCTTGCAAATGGATGAGCAATAGTAGGTCATTACAGCTATAGTGCCATAGCTCATGATAGGCTTCATAAATTTCAGGTATAGTTCGTAAACCCTACACATGGATTGGCACCTATGATTGTAACTTGCTGGAATAGTGAGTACATTATACTTTCACATATTGTATAGCAATAAGAACTAGAGAGGTGTGCAAACTCTATTTTACAGATATTACAGATACTGACACTTTGTGGCTGATCTTGCAGATAAGTGTCCATACAAATAATTTCATTTGCAATTTTTATATGGTGTCTGAGAGCATCAAAATACTTTTACCAACTCGGGAAATATGCACTTTACACAGTTGGCAAATGGCTTTGTATGGAGGACCTTGTTTAACATTAACTTACTCCCAAACTATACTTCTTCTGTTTCCTTCCATGTCAGATTCAAAATTAGCCGACAAATAAGTATAAATACTTACAGATTCATTTTTTCATATTTGGCTACCAGGTCCAACTTAAGTTCACGCATCCATTATTTGCACCAGAGGTACAGAGAAATTATGATTTTTTCGCAGGAAGTATAACAGATACAATTATAGAGTTTTTACTAACAGGTGTTGCACTTTTTTAACAGTTTTTAAAATATATACCAAATGTTCACCAAGTATTTTTATTGCAATGCAATATTTGAAATTTATTAGTTGAAAACATTCATAGGCCTAATCCTCATGATGAGCAACCTCGTAAAAAAGAATGATGCGTTATGCAATTATATAGCCAAGAGTTTTATTTTGTATTTTAAGTACTGTAAAACAATCTCTGTGGTTCCAGTAACCACCGATAAATTGATAATATATGAGCTGGGTTTTTAATTTCCCTAATTGCGTTTTCAGAAAGGGGATAATTGAGCTAACTAGAAATGTAATAAAAGTTGTTTATAAACTGTGTAAAATTTTCAATCGGAACATCCTGCAGTAGTACCAACCCACTACAAACAGAGTAGAAAACTGTGAAATTTTAGGACATCACTGTGATCAAAATGGCATTGTGACTTCAATCAGCATGTAATATTTCATGCTACTTGTGCTCACCTGCTTCGATGACCAACATTCACGCGTAGTGTTTTGTTCGCAATGTAAAACGAATACATCTTTGACATTCACCTAAAACATGTACTTGTTGACAAAGGAAATATGTGGTTGACAGTGAATTCCGCTTATCTTACATCCAGCCAATCACAAACTACTTGATATCAATTCGCATCTCATTATCTTTTTATCGCAAGCATCAAAGATGTGTTTTCTATGCTAATGGAGCATAGATTTAAAGCTATTTTGCTGAAAGAACACACAATTTCTCCTCTAAAGATAGCAATAATTTCTCTCAAGATAACAATAATTTCTCAAATTGTTATGGAGGAGCAAGAGGAAATAAATATTAATATTAAACAAGAGCTTCAAACATCATCTAGTGTATGGTAATATTTTGAAAAGCGAAAAGGAAAACGGCTTGGATGGATGTAAACATCAGACAAATAAATGAGAGGATACCTGAATGAACCAGTTATTTCACAAGAAAGCATTCCATGTGAATTGTGGCAACAAAACAACAAGAGTTCCCCTCTCATGGCTTGTGTAGCTCAGCATCATTAAGGAATTCCTGCAACCCGAGTATCAATTAAGAGCCCTGGTAATACAGTCGCCAGGAGACGAGAAAATCTGCTTGCTGTACTCATAGAAGAACTTGTTTTTCTACACAGTACTGTAGATTGTCATATTAAACTACTTGACATTGTCCAACAAACATTGGCCATAAGAATGCCATTAAAATGTTAACCTCAAATTACCGTCATTCCCTGTCTTGCTTGAATATATCTGCGGTTGTTTTCTATAAGTGTATGTATTTGTGCACGTCATTGTTTGAAGCAGTAGTAAACATGTTTCTTTCCTGTGTCAACTGAAATGACAAATTTCTAATCATTAACATTTGTTTGTGTTTTCAGATAGGCCAGTGAATTTTTTTCATTTTGGGAAATTTGATCTATTTAGTGAATAACTTAAAAAAACATTTTTTTTAACATGCTGGTATGTTAGTATAATTTATTATATTTTGTCTCCAATTCTTTTAGTGAGTTTTCTGAAGAGAGAAATTATTTTATTTCAATTTCGTCATGTAAATTTAATGTCCTCATTTCTTCCATAACATTGTCGGAAAAAAATAAAAATTGATATCTCCATGAATAATATATTTCTCAAGAAACAAAATTCTTTTCATAAATTTCTTCATCGCGTCCTAACTGTGTAGTAATTTTCATGGTTCTTGTTACATTCTCATCTCTGATTGAAATAGTGCTTTTCACATGCCCAGTTTTTACATTTTTTGTATTACATAATTTAATGAATGTTCAAATGTTGTACAGTGGACTCTTGATGTACCAAAAATACATGTACCGGTAAACCATATCCACAGTTAATTTCGGGGCCACGGTGGCTGAGCGGTTAGCCCGCTTGCCTCCCACCAAGGTGATCTGGGTTCAATCCCCGGCCGGTTGACTCCAGATTTTTGCATGTGGGAATTGTGCCGGACGATGCCGTTGGATGGAGGGTTTTTTTTTGGGATCTCCCGTTTCCCCCGTCCTTTCATTCCGGCGCTGCTCCATTCTCACCTCAATCACCCTTATCGGCTCTGAAGACCACAATGTTAAGAGCCATCCAAACCTCTTCACTCACTCACAGTTAATTTCCAACAGAGTGAGGTGGCGCAGTGGTAACTGACTGGACTCACATTCAGGAGGACCCGGGTTCGAGTCTCGGTCCGGCTATCCTGATATAGGTTTTCTGAAATCACTCCAGGCGAATGCTGGGATGGGTCCCAAACAAAGGTCATGGCCGATTCCTTCCCAATCCTTCCCCAATCCCTCGTCCCTGTGCAACTTGCACCATCTCTAATGACCTCGCTGTCGACGAGACGTTAAGCCCAACTACCTATCTACGTACTTACCTATCAGTGGTCCAAGGCAAAACTCCAATAAAAATAATGATAAAGCTACCCACTTCTATTGTTTATCCGATGTTGCATCAATCGAAATAACAATCGCGGTCCCATCACCTAAGATTTCCCGCAATGATAGTTTTAATTTGGTTGTTTATACAAAACCCAGTAACTGGATGTAAAATACATCACGTGCACCACCGTTCATCAATACTTTGCAGCTCGTGGTCTTTCCACCACTAGTGTTGCCAACATAGAAAGAGGCGATTTCTCTACAGCTCTTGTAAAATTCCGATACATAACTATTAATGGGATAAGAAACTGACCTTTATGTTAACAGGTGATAAAATTAGACATTCATCACTACATAGTATAAAAGGATGTCCCTGACACTCATCTGTCTGTCTGTATGACTGTGCTAATCTCGAGAACCACTGAAAGGATAAGATGCTGTTTTAATATTTTGATCTTCATTTATCGAGGAAAGCTTTGTGTGTATTAAAAATTGCCATAGCACTTATAGGAGCTAGCATTAATGGTATTAGTGAATCAAGTCGGTGATAAATGAGCTACTTTGTTGCTCTCTAAGCATGCGCTACCAAAATTGCAGGGCTGATTGTAATGTTTCTTTCATTGTTAGTAAGCTACATTATTCCACATAGCTATAGACATATATCAAGTGGGGCCACAGAGGTCCAGTGGGTAGAGTAATCTCAAGTGTAGCCGCATTTTACCAGTGTGCAGAGTAATCACAAGTGGGGCCGTAATGACTCGGTGCCTGAAGCACTCCCAAGTGGGGCCGCAGGGGTTCAGTGGATAGAAATACATCAAGTGGGGTCGCAGTGGCCAGAGTAATCCCAAGTGTGGCTGCAGTGGTTCAGTGGGTAGAGTAATCTCAGGTGAGTGGCTTGAGCAATTCCAACATTCAATCTAAATCAATGACCAACGAAGTGGACAAGGGTACACCTAGTTGCATAATAAAGATGAATTCTGAACATTCTGATGTCTTTAACGCATTGGTGGTGGTGGTAGCAGTAGTCAGTAGTTAGTTGTAGGCGCTATGTTACATGGTCGTCGCACAAAATATATGCTCAAAAAATAAGGAAAATATTAAAATACTAGCCAATTAAAAATAATGTTTAGACTTTGAAAAGCTACTCCTCACTGGATAATACAGTTTGATCTTTGTCCTTCGCAGACTGATACATATGTCTACCAACTTCCTCATGTGATAGTCTGTAAATGGATATGTCACACAATTAGTGGAACCTCTTTGTATTGAACTTGGATGAATTGAAATCCCGCATCCATGGAACATATTCTGTGGTCCCATTTTAGATTTATCTCCATTTCAAGACCACTTTCAGTGAAAGTCCACATGTATTGGAATTTTTTTTGTCATTTCCGCGAGAAACGATGTAGAGAGAATCCACTAATGGTTTTGTTTTGCAAGTCTAATTTAACCCATAGCAAATCACTCAGTTTTTATGGTTTTAATTAATTTTTTTTGTTTTTATTTCTCTCATTGTTGAGAATACCCTTTCAATGTCTCTGCGTTTCCATGAGGCTGAATTAACAGAATTTTAGATAATTTTAAGAATTTTGAAAAAATATATTCTCTATTAAAATTTTTGATTTTGCTCAGAGCACACCAAAAAGCAAAAACACTGTCTGACTCTAAAAACTTAAGTTTTTCTTCTTCTGAAAAATGAAATGGAAGTTTGTTGTTTCTGTTTTGCCACTTCTTGTGTGTCGATTTTCGTACCAAACTTTTTGGTAAGTTCTGAAACATCATACTTCTTATGTGCACTTGGGTTCATTACATTATTTAATACAAGAAATGGCATACTTTTAAAGTGTCTGTCATTTACAGGAAACCTTTTAAAAGACTCTGCATTCATAGATAACAAGTAATGTTGCAGGTGGCTAGAATTTCAATAAAAAGTATACGTACTAGGAGCGAATATAACTACACTGAATGAACAGTTGATGAATTGATTCGGAGTTGTGTGTCGATGCGCTGCCGACACATACAACACTATTTATAAAATTTTGTCAAGCATATAGCACTGGTTTTCAAAAATGTGATTTTTTGTTATGACATAAATATTACACAGTCTACATTTTTGTAATATGAATTGAACAGGAAAAGGGTAGCTAATTTGTTATACATCTGTTCACATACTGCGCACAAATACTGCTCAGACTGTTCTATTCCTTCCAAAGAGATCGGTGAGCAGTAGCTAATAAAACAATTCATTTTTATGTACCATGTGCACTAGTTTACTATAGATATTGATGACTTACATATAATGCGCTTTCACTGAAAAAACTCAAAGATATAACGAGTGTGCAGTGGCTCTAATAAATAATCAGCAAGGCACTTCAATACAGCTAAATAATCAGTAAGGCACTTCAATACAGCTAAATAATCAGTAAGGCACTTCAATACAGCTAAATAATCAGTAAGGCACTTCAATACAGCTAAATAATCAGTAAGGCACTTCAATACAGCTAAATAATCAGTAAGGCACTTCAATACAGCTAAATAATCAGTAAGGCACTTCAATACAGCTAAATAATCAGTAAGGCACTTCAATACAGCTAAATAATCAGTAAGGCACTTCAATACAGCTAAATAATCAGTAAGGCACTTCAATACAGCTAAATAATCAGTAAGGCACTTCAATACAGCTAAATGAGTAACATGCAGTCTTCTCGGTTGTGTACAACAGTTGCGTTTTATACCGTTTTCCTTTTTCATCACCACCAAATTATAATTTTTTTCAAATTTATTTTTTATTATACAAATGTTATGACTAATAGGTCTATTCAAAATTAAAACCAAATAGAGGTGTGTGTGTGTGTGTGTGGGTGTTTTTTTTTTTTTTTTTTTTTTTTTTACCCAATGCGATAAAATAGGTAATTTTGTTCATGCAAACATTTTATAATTGTTAAAAATATATAAAAGATTTTTTTTGTGATATTTATTAGGGAAGTCCAAACAGTAAAATATGGTAATGATGTTTCTTTGTTCCGTTGTTGTTTTTGTTATATTTCAGTCACATATTATTGTGTAAGTATTACACACTCATAAACTTCAACTATGGAAAACACTGGGGATTTACTCAAAAGGTTTTTTTTTTCCTACTCATCAGATTATTTGCAAAAATTTCTGCAAATGGAAATCTATGAGTAAAGTTTTTGTGACATGTGGAATTCTTCAAAGGGTTTTTTTTTCCTAAAACTGTGTATGCTTCTCCACATACATCTTATATGAAGAATTCTTTATCTGAAAACATCATCAAGCTATGACAAATAACCACATGCGTGCATTGGCTGATTGACAGTGTAGTACTACAAAACGGCGACGCAGCGTCACCCACCGGAGATACGTGTGCGCCTACACAGATTCATTTCAGCTAGCCAACAATGCTGTTGTGTACCAAGCAAAAGTAGTTGTAATGGTACAGAATGATTCATAGCAACCGAGCTGTGCAGGATTACCTGAGAAGCGACCATTGGGACATGCAGTTGGCCTTGGCCTGCTCTATCTGGACGTTTGTGGTCGATGCAGCATCATTCTATAGCTAATGTTAGTTTTTTAATTTTTTCAGTTTTCGTATAGCCGATACAAAACAATTTATAGAGTAATTTTTACGTTATAGGGTTTTGTGTTATTGCATAATCGTAAATTTGGTTTAAAAATGTCCTAAGACTAGAACGTGTCCGTCAAGAATTAAGAAGAAAACCAAAGGCTCTGTAAATAATAGAAGGCTTCAAGCAAAGGAAATCGAGAAGAGCACATCAATTATAAAGGTATGTAGCCATTAAAATTCAATTCCTTGGATTACTGTGACACTTATCACTGTGGCGATGTTGGTGTTATAAAAATAAATAGACAAACTCAGTCATTAATAAATAAAGCTAATCATTATGCTGTGTTTGTAAATAAATAGTATACTTCATGAAGGATGTTTGTTGTGACCGTAAATATGTTTATTAACAATGTATACCCAATTTTTTTACCACTTAGAATTCCTTTTTCTTTGCAGTCATGAAGAGAAGTGGTTTGTGACCGAGAAAGAGGAAAAATTTACTTTGTTCACAACATTTTACAAATGGTTCACATTTGGCTAAACAATTTTGGTAGCTCTGCTCTGTTTAGTTTTTAGCTCCGCTGTGCAGACTTCCAAACCACAGTTAACAATTAATGTTGCCATGTACCTAATTGACTACATAGAAGGCATAAACAAGCATAAATGAAAGCAGCACAAAACCATTTTTAGAAACATAAATATGTTTATAGTATGCAAATTATTTCTACTAATCTGTTACATACATACAGACTAGGGATGTGTCTATACCACATTTTCTCGATACTTGATACCTGTTTCGATACCAAAACATTCTCACAATACTGGATTCCGATACTTTTCTTGATACCAAATTAAAGTTGTCACAAACACAAAACAACTTGGCCAAGAAAATTGCTCATTTTACTGTTGTTGTTGACACACACTGAGATTTTATAAAAACTCACATTAAACTTGAAACAAATGGTGGATCGCCTGTAACTCAAATGTCCTTAACAAATGATAAACCAACACTTAATAAGTGTCCGACATACTTAAAACATGTCAGTTAACATCACCTGCCGCAATATTACTTGTCTGCCGTATTTGGTAAGAATCTGTCCATTAAATACCTAGATATGTCATAAAAACTTTATTTATTTGTGTAGCACTATCTTACAAAATGGAGAACAAAAGATGCTATATATATATATATATAAACACACACGCACACATGTGCGCACACTCACTCACTCACACTCTCACTCACTCACACACTCACTCACTCACTCGCACTCTCACTCACTCACTCACTCACTCGCACACTCACTCACTCGCTCTCTCGCACTCGCTCACTCACTCACTCACTGCCGGCATACAAAATTATGCCAGAATTGATGAAATTTTTCGAAGATATAGCATAATATGCTAAAATAGCTAGATGGCTGCCATTTTAAAAATAAGTTTGTGGCATACTTGAATCATATTTGTACGTATCAACTGCCGCAGTAATACTTGTTTGCCACATTTGGTAGGAATATGTCAATTATTTATTGGTATTATGGAAAAACTTCTTTAATTCTTGTAGTGCTGTCATACAAAATGACTGACAAAAGTGGTTGTTTTTGGCTTATATGTTGCTTGTAATAGATACTGGCAGTTGCAGTGTACAAAATTTGTTTGAATCTGGTCAGACTGTGCAGTAGTTATACTAAGTATAACTAAAATTTTTATATGGCTGTTCAGTTGCTTAATTTACTTATCCTATCATAGTATTACTTACATCCCAAATTTGACAAAAATTGGTTGAGTTATTTTAGAGATATAACGTAAAAGCTAGGGTTGTGCAAGATTTCAAAACTCTAGAAAAATTTCATGAAATACTGCGTTTTCGAACATCAAGCAAGAAAATGAATTTTCTCAAAAAAACAAGAAACTTTCATGTACAATAAAATTTTTTTAACATATGATAATAAGTAGTTACCGTTATTTGTTTGTTGAATACACAAGTGTGCAATTAAGGCATCTTCAAGGCACTCCACACACGTCTTTAACCAACGTGTTCAAGCAAAATACAAGCTTGAAACAAAAAAAAAAACATTCTAGAGTGACAGCCAGATGACTGTTCTGCTTTAGGTAGCAGAAGATACGGTATTAATTACTGTGTCATAAACCAAACAGTTATTAAAAATAATTCATTGCACAGTGACATAACAATAAATTACGCATTAAAGGAACTGATGAGGAGGCCTACACCTCACCAACAAACAAATAGTCAACTTGCTGAGTCGTGTGCTCATATAAGAAGTTAATTTTATGTCATGGTATTAATGCAGACAAATATTTTATAACATAAAGGGAACATCCACATAAGTAAATCATGTACCCGATTCTTATTTTCGGAAATGCCAACAGTAAGTTTACAATAAAAAAACAAAAAAACAAGCACCATGATGAATGAAAGGTTACTGCCTACTGTGCAAGCGCAGTTTAAAAAATAAATCCCACGAGAAAGAATATTTCTTAAGTAGAAACAAAATAGAATAATTTCTTTATCACTCTAACGAACAAAATTTAACAATTAACAACTGACAACTTTTTTTGTGAACAGCGCATTTCCATTTATTGTGGATCAAGTGGCCAATACAATAGGTGTATTTTGCGATTGAATCATTAGCAAATTTGGTAAAACTGGTATTTTCGCACTAGTGGTTGCTCTACTCTTTGTAAGCTCAGTTCACGATGGAAAACATGTACATAACGAACATGTATGTTTCAAAATAAAAGTAGGTATTCATTATGATGTGGTTCATGTGCACCTGACATTTGAATGTATGTTTAAAATTTAATCATATGCTAGGAAATGACATTTTTAAAACTTCTAAAGACTGGTCACAAATATGTTAATTAACTGAAAATTTCTCATTCTCGTCTCGATTCTCACTAGAAAAATTTTTTCTTTCTCGAAAATTTCTCAAAGCCCATATCTTATCTTATTCTTGCACATCCTTAGTAAAAGCTTGATTATATCATGTGGTACTATTTTCCAAAATGGCTGACCTACAACAATGTTTACCAATGATTACAATGCTTACACTTTGCGCTGTCAGCATACAAAATTTGGTTTAAATCGGTTGAATGGTTTCCGAGATATGACATCACCCTAAATTTTGAAATGGCTGCCATTTTGAAAATTATTGCTTGGTGTGGTAGAAAACTATAAAATTCAAGTGTACTTTGTAATACTATATGTGTTCCGAGTTTGGTGAAATTCAGTTCATGTGTTCAAAAATATGATAATTAAAACATCAGGGTTGATGAAACAATTTGGTTGGACCATAGCCGATAGTACAAATACCGATTTTGGGTTAATCGGCCGATAGAACGGTATCTGTATCTGTCATCCCCACACAGTATGCAAATATTATGGACATTTTGTAATTTTGTGATTGATTAAAAAATGTGCATGGTAAATACCATTACCACAATGTTAAAATTCGATACTTTAGGATATTCTCACGTGATACTCGATACTATAAAGTATCAAGGGTATTGATGTATCGCAACATCGAGGATCCCATCCTCTAATACAGACACACCAACACACAAGAAACAAAGTTATCTAATTTGCCACTAATTTAAACATCACTATTTTAACAAAACAGTGTCTATCCGCCTCACTATTAACAACAAAAATAGCACTGAATAATTAGATAATTAAAATGGTTTGGTACTGAACTTGGTATCTCGAAGGCTGGCCCCTGACTGCCTAACCACTCTTGAGCACTGTGTAGGTGAGTGGCCAGCGAGGTAAGCTATACTTCACGAATGGATTTTGTGAAAGCGGTTTACCTGAGAGTATTCAGACAAGACAACGTTTTTTATTTTTTATGATGTGCTGATTCTTAAGTCATTTCAACAAATCGCGTACAGCATACTGTTCACAATTTTTGTGCAAGAACAGGGTGGCAATCCCTATTTTTATGATGAAGGGGGATGATATTACCAACCCAATTTTGTAGTTATAAGATCTCCGTTCTACAATTCAATGATTTGTTGCTTAATCATGAGTAAACTCAGTTACATTCACAGCCATCATTTTTAGGGGCACGTGGCTCCCTTGCTAATCACTTTAGGGAAAAGTGGTACAGACATTTTCCTCCTATTTTTTCATCAACAGTAATCTGCAGAAGTTTGTTGGTGTTGTTCGGAAATACGTTGTATATCAAACATCTATATATATTTTTATCTTAACATCTTGCTCATTTTAATTTGCTAATTTCAAGCAAAAGAGTCTCATAAAATGTTTTGTACCAAAATGTAAATTATTTTAAGAATTTATTATATTTTTAATTTAATACTTCATATTTTACCTTTATATACAAAAAGTTAAGAAATGGAATATCATAAAATAGCTGTATTGCATTCTTAACAGATGAAAGTTGATGTATTCCAACTAAAACTTTACAAAATGCTAAACGTGAAATGCTTCCAAACCCATTGGAACACTGTCTCACTCACTGATATAACCAGTACATGTGGTAATGTAACAAATTTTGGTTACCGCTTCCCAAATTTGTATTATTGTGTAACTTAGGTTAAAATACTATTGCATGAGTTACTTCTTGCCATAATCTTACAGCATATATAAATAAGACTTCGCTGGAGGAAATGGGATTACCGCAAGAAAACCCACTGATCAAAGGCGAAATCTGCCAGGTGTTCCACATGCGGAAATCCGGCACTTGGATTGCCCTGGTGGAAGGCAAGTAATCTAACTACTACATTGTGTGTCCCCTCAAATGAAAAGTTAACAAGTTTGTTAACGAGTCATAAAAATGTTGTAAATTAAATAAATTACTTATTTCCCGAATATGTATTACAAATTACTTATTTCCGGAATACGTATTACAATCTATAAAAGTTTTAAATGGCATATATTCATAATTTAATATTTTGTATATAATATTAGATAATAATCAGACTTAACATTTCATTATGAAACACAAGCAATCCAGGCGGACCAGTAGTTCAATTTGAATTATAGTATCTAGTAGTTTTGAAGTATATGCAGAATGGTATGTTTATCATAATCAATTCCCCGTTCTGATCACGCAACCAAAATTACACATTTTAGCCAATGAAGAACATGCGAAAAAAATATAAAAACTTTCTGATTTTCAATAGGACAATTACTTTAATGCAGGAGACCCGTGGAGCAAACGTGTATGCTGGATGATGACCAAATGTAAATATCAATGTCAAACATCATTTTTCTTTTTCACTTTGTACTATCTGCCATAAAATAACATCGACTGAAATTAAACATAACATTTAGGTCTACTTCAATATTTTAAGTATACCATAAATTAATATTTTGTTTGTGAGGTGTACCGTAATTTATTTAGCCTTTCTTATTAAAAATTATTTCTTATTACATAGTTGAGGAAGGAAGCAAATACAGGCCCAAAGTATTCGTGGGCAAGGCCCGTTATTTCGTGTAGCTACAGATGCTAATGACTGGTAGCGGGAGAGTTAGAAGAAATGTGAAAGTCATGGTCAACAAACATTTTGTCCTACAGACAATTCGTGTTGTGTGTCCCTGCAGGAGGATAAGCACTTTCCTCCACTCCCTCCCCCCTCTTAATTTTTCAGATTTACTCATCCTCTGACACAGACTACCTAGCGTCTGTCTCAATGGACGGTGTTTCTTAGAAGTGAGAGACGTGCCTTCCAATGAATGGCGAATGTGTTTTGTTACCAAGACATGTCGCTGCTGTCGCCATCTTTCGTTGAAAAGGTGAAATAACGGGAGAGTGTTCATGTTTCGTCTCTGCTGTCCGTCAACTGGTGCTACACATGCCAAATCTACCTGCCGGCTACCAGGGAAACCAGTGACTTAAGGCAACAACCTTCGGCTCAATAGCTCTGCTGGGCGCCCCCTTCTTCGTCTGAGGTTTGGAGGCCTGAGTGACTGACTGCATTGTTGGTGGGAGTGGTGGTTCTGATGGTGGGTCCACCCCCTTGGATGCAGGGGCCAGAGCTGAGGTACTGGAACAGGCCTCAGACTCAACGGCAGGTACGCTGTGTATCCTCTTCTTCCCTTGTCTGTCGACCGTTTAGGGCAGGCTTGGCATCTGACCATCTTGGGTTGCTTCTCCGGGTATAAACTTGGGGATGTCAGTGAGAACAGCCATGGCATCGAGCAACGCTGAAGACTTGGAGTTCGTCTCTGGTAGTCTTGTCGACTGACCAACTTATGCTACCCTTCTGGCTGTGGACTTTTTGATGGCCATGAGTACGGCCGTAGTTCTCCTGTGTCTGGGCGGTGTGGCCGTGAAAACAACCATGGTACTGAGTTAGGCGGGGGCATCGGTGATGACCTTCTCTCATCCAGGAAGAGAGGCCATGAGAATGGCTGTGGCATTGGGCGACATCACGAGAACATCAGTTGTATGGAGCAGTAGAGGGACCTCTTCATGTGCTTCTCTGACTGGAGACGCCTGAGTCAGAGGTCAGGTGGTGACCTCTGTCTCGATAGTGTGTATCAGTGGCCCTCCTTCACGTCCATGGTGTTGGGCCTGGGAGTCGGTCTTGGCATGGGGTGGCATCGGGAACTCTAAGCGTGCGGCCTCTGCTTTGAGTAACGACTCAGCCAGCAGGGCGGCCACGCAATTCAGGGAGATTGCGGCTGATGGTACCAGCTGAATGGTGGCCTTGAGAAAGTCCCACGTGGGCTTGCAGTTCTTGTAGGTGTCTCGGGGGGGGGGGGGGTCTAGGCAGTGGCTGCTATGACGTCTGGCGCTGCAGTCTTCTCGCTGGGATGGTTGGTTTGAGCCAGGGATGCTGGCGTTGTTCATCGAGGTGATGGCTCCTGAAGTGGTTCCCTGGCTAGATTGCTTTTCTTGTGCCTGCTTCTTAGGTTACGGTGTCTGTTATTCCTCTGGAGGTGTGTAGATAGCTGGCTCTGCCATGTGGCCAGTGTTTCGGAGATAACTGATGCGGCGGTGTGCACTTCAGACTTTGGGACGTTTTTGGAGTAGGACCTCATTCATCTCCTGTAGCTTTGCGTTTGCGTCCTCGGCGATCCTCTGTCATGTTCACATCTCCGATAACCTTATAGGGGCCTTCTCACTTTCTGGCTAGACCCACCCTGAACTGATTGTTGCTTCTGCTCAGGGGGTGGCTGTGGAGTAATATGGCTTCACCCATTTCAAAAGCTCGTATGCCAGTGTGTGGCGGCTGGTACTTATTCGTGATATATGCCTCATGGGTGTCCCTTTCTTTATCCATTCGGGCCAGGGGGCTAGATGTACAGCTTTCAGGATGAGGCATTTCAGTTGGCTTGTGTTAAAATTGCTAATCCCCTGGGTGCAGTAGTGTTTGGCCCAGTAGGAGTTGACTGGGGCTACAGTTAAGTGCCTCATTCGTGCGTCGTCGCAGAGCGAAGAGAATTCTGGGAAGGTGGCGGTCCCAGTGATTCTAATCATTGCCCACTCTTGAGTCGGAGGCTGTTCTTGAGCTCCTGGTTCCTCTACTCAGTGGTGTGGGCTTGTGGGTGATAAGGTGGAGTTGTCCAGTTCTCAGCTCCCCATTCTTGGCTGGCTAGCAACCACTTTTTGCTACCGAACTGTTTTCCGTTTTCAGTAAGTATACTCTTCAGATATCCCCAGCAAAGGAAAATTTCATTGTTGAATTTTCCAATGATGGTGGGTCTCTTGGCTTGGCAGAAGGAAGGCAACTACCTACCTAGAGAATAGATCCGTCATGACCAACAGGTACCTGTTTTTCTTGGTACCTTGTGAATAAGGGCCCATCAAATCGATGGCTATGTACATCCATGGGGTATGCGGCATGCAAAGTTTGGCTCAAGGATATATCTTGTTCCTGCAGCATGTTGTGTAGTCGTGGACGTATTGGCGGACATCCCTGCTCATACCATCCCAGATGTAACATGCACCGATGTCGACTAAGGTTTCCCCGGTGCCTGGGTGGCCCTCTTTGGGGTGGTCGTGATAATGCTGGCAGATATTGGCACGCACATCCTTCTGTATCCAGATTCTCCACTTGGTTCCTGGCTGATTGTTGTGTGACCAGACAATGTCATCTCGTAGCATGAATCATTGCGGTTGTTTTCATAGGAATTCTTTCAGATCGGGTCCTTCTGTTGATAGCGCCCAACATGACTTTGGTGGTTTATTTGGAACTGAAGAAGCCTGAGTTGTTCTTTGAGGCTGCTGTCCAGAGGTTGAGGCAACATGATGCAGTCTACATCTTCGTCTGGCTTGGCCTCGTCTTTCAGGTCTGGTTGACGTCACAGGGCATCGGGAAGGTCGTTGTCCTTGCATGGACAGTATTGGACTTCAGAATCAAACCCGGAGAGTAAGATGTCCCATGTTCCAAGCTTGGCCTTGTTCCTTGACTCCCGGAGCCAGTTGAGAGTTTTACTGTCTGTAGTCAAAAGGAAATGTGTTCCCTCCAAGTTGTAGCAGTATTTTTGGATAGCTCAAATGACCGCAAGGCATTCTTGCTTGTTTATGTGATACTTCTGCTCTGTGGTGTTGAGCCTAGTGCTGGTGTAGGCTATGACTAGAGGTTTGCTTTCCGGATCTTCCTGGTACAATACAGCGCCTAGGTTGTTCTGACAAGTCTCTTTCTGTAGGATCAAAGGTCCTTCTCCTTGTGGCTGAAGTAGATGCTTGATGTTTTGGAAGCTGGCCTTGAGAGTTTGAAAGCTTTTGCTAATTTCAGGTCTCCCAACACCACCAGGCTTCCCTCTCTAACAGCGGGTGCAGTGGTGTCGTGAGGTCAGCAATGTTGGGCATGAAGTATGGGAGACAATTACACAATCTAAAGAAGCGGGAGTTGCTTCTTGGTGTGGGGTTCCTCAGCTTCTCGTATAGTCCGTATTGACTTTGCTTTAGGGTAGTTGCCTTCGGTTGAAACTATGTGACCCAGGTACTCGATTGAAGACTTACTGAAGTGGCTCTTAGATAGTTTTGCTATCATACCATGGAGTTCCAGGTGTTCTAATAAGGTGGATGAGGTCCTCTTCCAGGATTTTGAATAGACGATCACGTTAACAAGGTATGCGAAACAAAATCGACCAATGTAGCCCGTTAGGACTTAAGCCGACATTAACCGTTGAAATGTAGCAGGAGCATTCTTGAGTCTGAAGGTCATGACTCTAAACTGGAGGTTTTCTCTTTCTGGTGAAGTAAACGCTGTGTATTTCCAGCTGTCAGCGTGCACCGCAGTTTGCCAATAACCAGACTGCATGTCTAAGGTGCTGAAGACTTAGCCTCATCTATGTTACGCAAAGTATGCACCAGGTCGAGGGTTGGAGGAGGAACCGGCAGCGTGACGTCATTCAGTGATTTACAGTTCTCGCGGAACTTTAACTATCCATCCTTCTTCGGAACTAATACAATTTGGGAGTTGTACGGAGGGTCTGACGGCTCAATGATTCCTTGTTGCTTCATGTCTTCAAGTTCTACCATAATGAGGCGATGTCACCTGGCAGAAACCTTAAAACGTCTGTTGTAGACGGATGCAAAGTCGTGTTTAAAGGTGTCTCGTGCTGGAAGGTTCTTGTCAGACAAAGCATTTCTCTGGATCCAAGAGGTCCGACATGTTCATCGAGGACTTTTTCAACTGGCGGAACTGAGCTTCGGACAGTTCATGGTTGATCTCTTCACGGAGTGCTTGAAGTTTCACAAGGTTGGAACAGTGTTCCCAGTTAACAGTTATGCTGTGATTGTCACCCAGGTGTACTTTCCATCGCCCATGGTCCATTATGGATTGTTACTGCTGAAACCAAGGGTGGCCTAGTATAAGTTCTTCCTGGATGTCAGGTGACACGATGGATTCTGCTGGTGCCTTGATCTTATGATGCTCAACAATGATTGTCGTACAACAGTCGACGGTAAGCATGCATTACTGTTTAGTCATTCTCGCTGTTTTGGTTTGTGGACGTAATGATGCTCTTTGTTCTTCCGCGATGATATCTCTTTGAGCGTAGTTTCCAGATGCAACGGAGTCAAGCAGTGCTTATACATTTTTCCCATTGGCTCGAACTTCAATGTGTGAGGATCCAGGTGACTCAGTCTCTTCATCTAAGAGCTGTACGGTTTACCCTCCTGGTCTGGCGGGGTCGCCCCTTTTGGCTCGCCGGCAGCGGCATTTCCAGTCTGCTGGATACTTTTGTTGTTGGTGGCAGTTTGGGTGGTACATGGCATACATGTTGCACCCCCTTCTTCCACACGTGCTTGCCTTGGTGCCTGCCACTGTGGGCAGTCTTTATTAAAGTGTTATGTGGTGCAGTATCAACAGTTTGGTAAGCGAGGAGCAGGCGGTGCAAGTGGCAGCATCTTTATACATCGTTCAGATGGCATGTCTGACTCCATTTGCTTGTTTGGCTTAGGGTGGTCGAGGATAGCTTGCGCTTTAAAGTTGCGCTCTATTTCCCGCGCATGCTTTACATGTTGTTCCACTGTGAGTGACTTAGAGATGAGTATAATGTTTGTCAGTTTGGGCAACAATGGGCAGGTTACCTGCCATACACAACTTTCCTGCCATACACAACTTTCCTGCCATACACAACTTTCCTGCCATACACAACTTTCCTCATGTCAGCCTGGGAAGATACGAAAGTACATCTGTACCTTGTGGCAGACAAAAATCTCTAATTCCTCGTCTGGTATCTGGGTACGGCTGTAAAATTCTGTAGTCAGACGTGCCAGTGAATTGCTGCGCAAGCCGGCTTCTGAGTTGGCTCTACTCAGAAACAAATTCCCCGGACTTTTGCCACCATTCGAGGGCTTTGCCTTTGAACTTGGATTGTGCTCGTGAGACCCATTGCTTTTCGGCACTCGTGCATGTGAAATTTGCTTTCAAATTCGGCCGTGAACACTACCCGCAAACTGTGGTAATTGAGGCTCTCCCATGTATCGAGCTGTGCTGGAGTGAGAGGCCGGTCTTGGGTTGTGTGGTCTGTATTCTGCAGCTCACCAAAAGACTTTACATTGATAGACCATTCCTGGTTGGGTTATACGTTCATCTGGCCACCCTATGCATCCATGGTGGTATTTCACAGTATGCAGCGCATTGTACGGGCACCACACCCTGGTCAGGTTATCCATTTGTAGAAAGCAGTCCAGCGTGTTTTGCAATAGTCACATCTGTATTCGAGGCCTCTGTATAGCATGATTCGTCTGCCCAGCAGGCAGGTATTGTGGAACCATTGTTGAGGCATTTAGGGTTGGAATAGCAGCTGTGTTTGATTGTGGTTGCAACTGTACAGTTGAGCTCGTGTTCGCTCATGTTGGTTGCCGACAATTTTGCTTGCTGGTTGAGCGCCACTGAGTATTTAGGGGAATTCCCGAAGTCTGTGCTGTAGTTGCGAGGGTCTGGCTGACCTGATCAAACTGCCTAGTCGTTCCTATTACAGTAACGCCCCACGTTTGGCACCAGAAAACTCTGTGTTTGATACATGAAGCCCTTACGGCAGCAGAGAACATCACTAAGACAAGAGGGAGTTTGTTTGGGTGGTAGGTCAGCGGCCCTCTGTGGCGGTTCTGGATTAATTCAGTCCACGTGGTGCTGGCGCACGTGCAATGTAGACAACTGGCCTGGTAGCTTCACGGCAGGGCACAAAATGTGGGTTTTTGAGAGTGATCTTGCATTTCAGAGGATTGGCTTTAAGTGGTATACCCGGGTGACTCGTAACCTGTGGAGGCTACCTAACCTGGGTCAACTTCGGCTGGCTTGAGTATGAGCTAAGTTGATTGGTAGGCAGCCGCTCAAATGTTGTTCCCGTCATCAGGGTTGGTTCTGCTGGCTCTGATCCCCCGAAGTTGGTGAGTCCCAGAGACTGGTCCTGTCTGCTTAAGTACACTGTTAGCAGGGCATGTATTTTCTTGCTCAAACGGATGGGGTCCCTGAAGCTGTCCTTAGGAATCTCTGTGACTGGAATCTGGAGACGGCGCAATGCCTCGGTTTGATTCTTTGGAGAGAGCTGGACGATTGTAGTCAGGGGGAGAGGAGTTAGCTCCTGTAAAGCCCTGGAGGCAGTTAGCACATGTCCGATCTTCTCTTGGATACCACTCTGTCGGGAGTAGGGCATCTAGATTGAAATTCACTCTCATGTCCATGAAGTGACTGCAGATGATGTGTTATTCTACCTGGTGTACAGCCACGTGTAGCGTCTGCCGACTAAAGCGGACTCCCTAGCTCAGCACTCTGCATTGAAACGCGGTGAGCACTGAGAGTCAGGCCTCCCCGTTGACAGTCACTGCACTTGGGTGAGTTTTCTGGAGAGAACAGTCTTTCCACACTCAGAGAACACTAACTCTGGCTTCGAAACACGGTGGAGAGGGTATGCTTCTGAGCAGACAAGCTGGCCTTAAGAGAGTGAGTACCTAGTGTCTGGGTTCTATCATTCTGTACTCCGGGGAGCACAGAAAGGGTGGCTTTCCAGCATGTGTCTATACTCAACTGGTGTGTTTGGCTTGTATAAGTAATTTCCCTAGTCACATGCAATGCCTTGAACAGCGTGAGGTCCACTGGGAGAGGTATTACAACCATGGAAAGGATACCCTACCCTTGAGTTGGTAAACATTGTTTATTCCTTTTGACAGGAAGTAAACAGTGGTGTCGCACTACCTCTTATCGTTGGCAAGAGCTTAGGGAAGTTCAACCTACGCTGAGCTAGGTGAATGCAACTTGGGCCTAAGCTAACAATGGCAGGGTAGATGAGCATTGTGAAAATAACTTAAACTAGAACATCCCTACGTATGTTTGTCCAAAAGGGGCCGCAGTGTCTGGGTGTGTAGACGATGTAGGTATAGATTACTTGGCACGAATGCGGTGATGACTAAGTTGGTTTAGAAGGATAGTTCTGGCAATCTGGTTGCAGTGGAGACCAAGGAGTGAATATTCCTTCCGCACAAATGCAGTGAAGGAGGGTAGGTTTAGAGCGAGGGGAGCAGGTTGGTCACAATCTCCGGTAAGGGCTGTGGTGGAGAACAACTGATAGCTGTGGGCGGGGCGAGCATCCCGCTATTTATACTCTGGCAGCTCATTCCCCTCCAGTCAGCTGGATAGGGGTGGCGATGGAGAGGAGGTAGGTGTAGCATAGCTTCCTCAAGACGTAATGTTACCGGCCAGCTTGGAGAATCAAGATGTGGTGAATCGTACTGGTAGAGCCATGTGGCGGCGGGTTGTGGTACTCGGTGCTTTGGAGGCATAGCCTCGGCAGCCTGTGAATAACACAATCTTTGGGCTGGAATGTTTAATCTTGTACCGTGCAAAAAGTACAATCTTGGGTCTCATGATACGTGATAACAATGAAAATTCCATTGGAATCTGGTTGCTTACTGATAGGCTCAATCATAATGTAATTGTTGCTAATACGGCATGCCTTAGCCCTTTGTCTATCTTAGTGCACTCTCATAATGCTTCTAATGTATGTTGTTGTACATTTACTTGTTGTATAGGTATTAAAATGTATGAATCATACACATTCAACTTATCCAATTTATTTTCATCATTAACACGAGAAAATGTTACAAAATTTCCTGCTAGAATCCTAACAAACCATCTGCTTTCAGTATACAGTTCATGGATAGAGACCTTTCGGTTTTTAAATAATACCTTGAACTGATTGACAATTGGTAACATATGATTAAAAAAGTAAAGATAAGCTTCAATATACGGATTTTGGAGAACCATGAAAATGATACTGCTCATTGGATGCTCGTCCTCAAAAGCAGCCTCTGAACAGTTCATGAAGTACACTCCACTGTTTGAGAACCAGATTGACACAATTTGATAAAGTTAGCCATAGCGTCTTACTTAGACTTAAAAAATCTTTAGTACAGAAGACTGTATATAACTTCTGAAATTCTATCAAAATGCTCTGCCATTTTGGGGAACGTGAAAAGTAATTTGAAATATTGTGCAGCAAGGCTTCAACATAACATGGAATTTCACTTGATGCTGCTACAGCTACAAAATGAGCTGTGTGACATATGCAGCCATTTACAAGAATTTCTAGATTATCATTCAGCAGATGCATTTTCAGAGATTCCTTGTTATCTAAAATAATGTACAGACCCTTCACACTGCCATTGGGTACCAAATATAGAAGTTGTGTTTTAATTTGATCATTGCAAATGTACGTTACGAAAATACACAACCACCTGGTATTACTCACGCCAGTACTCTGGACATAAAAGGACTTAAATTGAATTTTCTTTAAGTTCATTGGTCAGATTGTCCTTGATTTTGGTAGCTCAGAAATTACTAACAGTGCTAACATACTTAGTTCAGTTTTGTTGTATATTTATTGCAATAGCAGAATTGTTAAATTTAAAATTTTGCTGCTTGACCAAAATGTTGCACCGAACTGAAGCCAAAAATTATGAGCAGCAACTCATAAGCTAAATCTTATATCTACCTTGTAGGTTCTTTATATTGTTTCTTTAGTTTAAAAATCTGGGGAAAAAAGAACGAAAAATATGATAATCACTGTTACCCTTACATAACTATTAAATATTATTTTCGTTTTAAACATATAGTTTTTTTTTATTTTTGGTATATCAAACAGTATAAAATGTATGCATATTACCTCATCAAGTTATATGATTGATTGGCAAATAGGGATTTAAAATAAAATTTAGTTACCTGTGAAATTAGTTAGTGCTATCAATGTTTTTTATATTCTTTATGTGTTTTTGGCTTTCACTATGCTTAATTGAGTCACTCATTTTTGCATATAACACCACATTACACACCCTACATATGGCTGTAGAACTATCTCCTTTCTCTGGTTCTGCCCATTTGAAAAAACTATCTTCTCTCAACTTTTTTTCCGTAATTACTTGCTTTCTCATTTTTTTTTCCATCTTTTGGTAATTCATCCTTATATTTGCGTAATTTTTAGGCGTGGAACATCCTTCTACCAGCTGTTCACTGATCGCGAGTAACGTCAAACATTGACGCAAAGTAAATTACTATTAAAGTATGAGTGAAACTGAAATACCCTAAGTGGCTTGTGCTGTTAGAAAAACTGCAAAACGAGTGTTTTTTTATCTTTGTGACTCCAAAGGAAATAAAAGGTCAATTGGAAGCAAATGTTGCAGGCACAGCACGCTTTTTTGGCGCAATAAGGAAACCTCTCAATTTGCTGATGAGTTTTCTAACGTCAGTGGAAGCAGTGCTGCATGCTAAGTCGGCAAGATAAGAAAGCAGCACTCTGCTTCGATTAGTTTTAAAGCACCAATTGCTTGTTTTAATTTTTTTGTGGATGCCAGTGGCATTGTAGAAAGTCGCTACATAATCTATGTGTATCACTTTTCACTATTTTGTCTTCACAAGTTTTCAATTTAACTATGAGTTGTGGAATTGTGCTATGGTTGGCAACACTACCCACCACATATATGCAGCGCTGTGCGAGTCTGGTGTGCTACTTCCCCATACATGCCTGACGAGAAGAGAAGCGGTTACCTAGTAACCTCTGTGGAGACCTTCAGTTTTCTCTCTCCTCTTCCTGTCTCTCTCAGTCGCGTACCTTTCTTCCTTCCTTTACATGCTACACTGACACGTCAGCACATTGTTACAAAATAATATGCATACAAATTGGTTTGTATGACACTTCTATTTGTATCTAAATTCCTGTATAACATATGAGAGCACAATTTAATACTGTGATTATTAGATACTGAAATACAATAAAAAATTCTTCTGGGCAAAATGCAAAACACAGATGTTAATAATAAAACCCATCAAATCCAAGCCATATATATACACACACATATGCATGCACACACGTGCACACACATGCACACATGTGCGCATGCACACACACAAACACACGTGTATGCACACACACACACACACACACACACTGGACCAGGCATCCCCAAAACTATATTAAAAATGCACCGTAAAATGATTTAAATTTAGAAAATAGTATGTGCCAATATTATTCATATGACGTATAGAGGCGTGTAAAACGTGTGGCCATTGAACCAAGTTGAAGTAATCCAAAACTCAGAAAACACAGTAATTTAAACCACAGTTTAAGATACTTAAAACTAGTGAAGTGCCTCTGAATATTACCAACTTTTTATTATGACAAACTTGATGCAAACTTGTGCGTGTATAATACTCTTTTCTCATTTGGCACAGTAACCCATGTTTTCTTTGCCTCGGAGCAATCCAAATCAATTTCATACAATGCTGAGTAAATTATGTTACACTCCTCAAGAATTCAGTTTTCAAATACTGTTTGATCTCGTGCACCTTAACATGTAATGTCTTCACAATAGTATCACAATAGATTTAAGACTCCCAAAAGGATTTTTATATCTTTCTACAACAAAAATGTAAGTGTGTTTCAGGTACTGTATTGATTCCAATTTCATTAAAGTCTTTACTCCTTCCTTAATTTCATTAACATCACAATCAGGCAACGGAGCACCATTTAAAAAACTAATTTCAACTATCAGACTTTCCCTACAAACAATTTTGAATTAAAAAAAAACAAGGCAATGCCGTAGCCTTCTGGGCCCATCAAAGGACATTTGCCGTAAAAGAAATACACCTTAAAAATGATCATTAAAATAAACTGATCAAAAATGTTTACACTCTGGCACCCTACAGCGTTTTACTGGGCCTAACAAAGCACTGTATAATTAAAAGATTAAACAAATTTTGACAACACAATTTAAAAATATTGAATGTAAGTGCAGTGTGGACAGGAAACCAGCTGCTCAACCTTGAGGCCAGGCCAGCCAAAGGGGGTAGCGGCCGGCATGCAAAACCTCGTGTCTGCATTTGCAGAACACAGTGACACATAATCCAACTATTTTAACATTATATTTAAATTTAAAACGTGCCAGGCCAAAACACACAAAGCAAAACTTATTACTGAGGCTGCAAATTAGGCACTCACTACTCTAACAAAACTTATGCATCTCTAAAGGCCATAATTATACGCACTGTCCAATACTCGCCACTATTTCCTGCCATGCCTCATAATACTAACTCGTTCAATAAATGTGAATTATGTAAAAAATATGGAAATGCTCTGCACTGATATTACATTTTCCTAAAACATGTCAATTTCCATGGTGTTGTTGCTGTGATACCCTTGAAGGTGCTGGCAGGTTGAATGGCAGAGGTAGAACGTCAGAGGGAGGACCATTGTTTAAACCAGCATGAGCTTACGTGACCCACTTCACAATTTACTTTAAGTGATGCACCAGGTGGAAAAGAGGGGTGGGAAAGAGAAAGGAAGAGTGATTGAACTGTGCTAAGATAACATTTCTGGGTGCGATGATTAGTGGTAGTGCAGGAAACTAATACCAAAGAGTGCAGCACTGCTGCAATACCTTCAAGAGGGGAAGCTGTTGTTTAGCCAAAAAAAAAAGTGTGTCCTCCCTCTCAGTCATGTATACTTGCCTTCACCCATTACACTTGTGGCCAAAGAGCAAATAAACTGCACCTGGCAATTGTAGAAACTTTATCAAGATTATCCCTCGCTCAGAAATTGCGCCTGTTATCACTATTATTTCAAAGCAAATGGTTTCACCTGAAAATTTTATGGAATACAATTTAACAAGGAATTGTTATTTGCAAAGAAGTTTTCTTTTGTGATTAGACATAGATTTTTCCCATAAAGTTGGTGTTTTATTGTATCTGGCATTAAATCAACATGATTTTGAAATTAAATATTAATTTGACTCAATAGACAGCATATACTTCACCTCCCATTGTCGCCAAAAATTGTTTGAACATCGAGTGACTTGTATTGCCAAGTGTAAAGTTTGTTTTCAGTAATTTCCTGCGGACGTATCGCAGGATTTAAATTAATTTATTTAGCAGACACATATTTTAATATACTTATATCCTGTAAGGGCCTATTCGACACCTTTTGTTGTCTAATAATGGGTAAGCACCGAGCTTGAGTGCAGCATAACTCGCAACAGGTGTAAGTGCACTGGAAAATGCGAGGACGTGTTTTTGAATTATTAATTACTAAGACAGTAAAGAAATACATTTTAATTGCCTTACTTATTCATTCCTGTCTCAAAATTACAATTTTTTTTTGCAGTGCAATGTAATTAATTACTTTAAAAGACAGACATTTGCAATGCATGCAAGGTGTTGCCATCATGTAGCGGTGTGGAGGAGTACATTGTTTCTCTCCTCCCACCGCCGCGCCACCCTCTCCTTCTTTGTCTTGTCCGCAGTGAACAAACTGTGGGTCTTAATCTCTCCCCGCACTCTCAGCTGATCAAGTGCACACAGGACATTCAAAATTTAGCTTGCATTCTGTATCATATAATTTATTTTCATTTTCAGCGGATTTGATAGTTTTAAGTTGGCTTGCATTCAATATCACATTACAATAAATTAAATATGGTATTTTGAGATGTTATCTTCTTTATTTAAAGAAGTTTGCAGTGAAATGTATTTAATGTGTTATTTACAGTAATATTTTTTCTTTAAATTCCAGTGTTTAATATGTTTACTAGTTAAACTTTGTTCACAGATAATGCACAGCTCTCATTATACTCAACATGAAGTCAAATAAGGTTAGAAGTGGTATTTTATTGATGTACATGTCAAAGCCCTCATCTACTGAAATCCCGCATGTAGATTGGGAGTCCACTGTAGTTGTAACAAGTAGAGAGCAAAACTTGAATCCAAATATTTTTTTAATTCATTAAAAAAATTTAAAATGGAATATTTTGAAATGTGTTACACAAAATACATAAATAGTTCTTCAAAGTGTAATTATTCAACTGCTTATGTTGTGGAGTTCTCTTAAATCTTAAAATTTTCTGCAGTGTATGTTTTAAAAAAAGAGCATGTATTCTGTATGTTGGATGTTGTTTTCTTTGTGGAAGGCTTTGATTACTCAAGTTGGCATGTCTTGGTAGTTATGTCTTTGATCTGATATATCAGTGTTTTTGCATGCCATCTTACTTTATTTTATTGCTCCAAACTGAATGATAGAGTTGTTGGTATACAGCGTGTATAGAAAACATACGTCAAACTCGGGTATGTGATTTGTGACCGGAAAAGAGTTAGATTGATACAGGGCACCCATGGTCCATCTCACATAATAAGGGCTGTAGCAGCCCCTAAAGGCGGTGGGCGACAAGGACATTACGTGGAATATTAGGCAAAGTACTTGTGTTAGAAGAACACAAATTGGTGTACGGAACAAGTAAACCAAAATCTTAGATACACGGTAGCTATGGTGCATCGTACACACCCTCATAATGTAAATAATTGGGGTTGGTACCCTTTGATTGCATGCAACACGTATACCATGAGGTTAAATTGATTGTGGATACCATGTGATGAAGCAGGATGACGTAAGTAACAAATAAGTCCCCCTTGTTGGAACTCTGTAGGACCCACTGTTTCCAGTTAAATCAAAAACGAAGGGTACAGTGTTAGCAATAGCATGGCTTAGTGAGTAGGCAACCCTTCTCGCACATGGAGGAATTCAGCGGGGAGTCCCCACCGAATGTGGGAAGAGTGTGTGGTGGCACGTAACAGCGAGGTATTGAGAGCTAATGAGGGTGATTGAGGTGAGTATGGAGCTGCACAGGAATGAAAGGGCGGGGCAAACGGGAGAACCCAGAGGCTCCGCTGGTCGGCGGGTTTTCTTGGGGTTCTCCCATTTGCCCGGCCCTTTCATTCTGGCAAAACTCCATACTCACTTCAATCATCCACATTGGCTCCCAAGACCTCGCTGTTACATGCAGCGACACTCTTCACGCGTTCGGCAGGGAATCCCAGCTGAATTCCTCCGGGTGTAGGAAGGGTTGCCTACTCATTAGGCCATGCTATTTCTACCACTGTACCCTTCGTTTGCAATTTAACCAGAAACGCAGGGGGGGGGGGGGGGGGCTTATTTGCTACTTATGTCGTCCTGCTTCATCCCATGGTATCTACAACCAATTTAACGTCACGGTGTACGTATCGCATGCAAAGGGAGCCAACCCCTTTTATTTATATGATGGGTTGTGTACGACTGTCAATATCTACCGTATATCCAAGGTCTTGGTTTACTCTCTCTGTATACCAGTTTGTGTTCTTCTAACACAAGTACTTTGCCTAATATTCCACATAATGTCCTTGTCGCCCACAGCCTTTAGGGGCTGCTACAGCCCTTATTATGTGAGATGGACCATGGGTGTCCTGTATTAATCTAACTCTTTTCCAGTCACAAATCACATACCCGAGTTTGACATATATTTCCTATAGTCAATGTTCTTGAAAAATTATTATTTTAGTTTACTGGATTCATTAAATCCAAATTGACTTATTTTAACACCTTAAAAATAACATGTTGTTATGAAAACGTGTTTTTTAGCCTGCTTTCCGAAGTAAAAAAAAGCTTATGAGATAACTTTCACTCTCTGTGAGTGTGTGTGTGTGTGTGTGTGTGTGTGTGTGTGTGCACGTGCGCGCCTCTCCTTCAATTTTTGAACCCGTGAACTGAATTTCACCAAACTCAGTACACATAAGTAAGTACACTAGACTTATATAGTTTTTGGCTTTTCAAAATGGTGGTAATTTTAACATTTTGTGTGATGTCATATCTCAGGAACAATTCAACCAATTTAAACCAAATTGTGTGTGCTGACATTGCAAGTTGTAAGTATTGAATTCAGAGGTGAATATTGTTGTTGGTTTGGCATTTTGGAAGACATCATCCCATGAAAAATCAAAACTTTTACGTGATATCTCAAAAACTACCGAACTAATTTTCGTCAAATTCGGCACATATGTAGTACTATGATATGTCAGGTAAATATAAGCAGTTGAACTTAATTAGGCACTTATTTTCAAAATGGCAGATATAAAAATATTTTAGGTTTATTTGGTATAACTACCATACTGTATGACCAATTTCGACCAAATTTTGTATACTGAAAGTATATATTACATTCATCATATATACCAATGCATAACCACTTTTGTGTTCCATTTTGGAAGATAGCACCATACAAATAAATGAAGGTATTTTGTCATAGCTCCGTAAAAAATGTACAGATTCCTACCAAATAAATTTGGCAAACAAGTATTACTGACACAGATATTGTTAAGTGATATGTTTTAAGCACATCAGATACATATTTTCAAAATGGCTGATGTAGCCATTTTTAGCTACAAATACTATAACTTCGAAACCATGTAATCAAGTCTAACTTAACTTTGTATGTTGGCAGTATATTAGAACTATCCACTGTATCTACACGGAGCATATTTTGTCCACCATTTTGTAAGATAGTGCCATTAAAATAAATAAAGTTTATTATGTCAAATATGAAGAAACCATTAACCTATTTATATCAAATTTGGAAAACAATGGATATTGCGGAAAATTATGAAAAATTGCATGTTTTAAATTCATCAGACACAAATTTTCAAAATGGTGTACATTTAGTTGTTTTAGCTGTAAATCTATACTGTTGAAACCACGTAATCATTTCCAACTTAACTTTTTATGCTGGCAGTAGATATTACAACAATCAACTGTATCTACATGGATTATCTTTTGTCCTCCATTTTGTAAGACAGCAGTATGAGAATAAATAAAAATTTTATGTCATATCTCGGGGAAACAAATGACATATGCCTGTTATATTTGGCAAACAAATAGTATTGCAGCAGGTAGTGCAAACTGTTATGTTTTAATTAGGTCAGGCTCTTACTTTCAAAATGGTGGCTATATAAATATTTTAGCTCATTACATTTTATCAACAAAATAAATTCCAACTTAACTTTGTATGCTGACAGTACCTATTACAACCATCAAATTTGTCTATGCAGAGTCTCATTTCACTGCCATTTTGTGAGATAGTCCCACCAATTTTTTATCTCTTATCTCGTAAAACAATCAACACATTCTTACAAAATTTGGCAAAGATGATGTACTGTGGTAGGCTATATTGATATATGTATTTTTTTTAAGTTTGACACATTAATTTTCAGAATGGTGGCTATAAAATAATTTTAGTTTTTTGTTCTAGATCTATGGAACTATGTAATGTATTTCATCTTAACTTTGTACATTGCCAGTATGCAATCATCGAATGTGCTATTATATTACTTTGTTGTCCTCAATTTTTTAGATCGCCCCACAAAATTTATGGATATTTTATGCCATATCTGGAGGACTATTCAACCTATTCCCACAAATTGATACACTGGAATATTTAAACTTATTTGTACCAAATTGTGCACACCATAAATGCTACGGATGGCCGTGTAAACTTTCATCATTTAAATGGGTCAGACCGCAATGTTTAAAATTGCGGCTTCATAAATAATTTAGTCTAGTTTGCCAAATATATTAAACAATTTAACCAAATTGAATCAAAAATTGTATGTAGACAGTATACATTAGAAACATTGTATATAGAGCCTCTTTTTTTTTTTTGGCAATTTTGTACAATAGCTTGAAATAAGAAAAAAAAGGTTTTTATGCCATATCTTAGGGACCAAACAACCAATTTCCACCTAATTCTTCACACAGGTTGCACTACGGTAGGCTAGGCACACTTCGTATTGTAAGTGGCTCAGTTACTTATTTTCAAAATGATGGCCCTAGAAATATTTTAGGTTAGCATACCCTATCATTCGAAACATTAGACCTATTAATCAAAAGTTGACGCTCCAAATTCGAACTCCATAATGTAGTGGATTGCATGCTAGTTTATGGTAACAGATTTTCTGGGTTCGAGTCTGGGTAAAGTATCTGTGTTTTGTAATTGTCTCTCGCTACTGTTGCATGTGTTTCTGGTTTCATTTGAGTGATTGTTCTGTATCGCATATCCAGTACTACTAGCACACTTTTGCAACAACAGGTTATATAAGAAGAAAAGTAATATTATATTTATATAAATACACACAGGTACATCCATAAATAACATTATTTTCTGCTGCCATCTGAAAAAATACAGTATTAATATTTTATGGTTTTCTTTTCAATAAACTGCCATCATCTAAAAAAAAAATTAAACAATGTATTAGTGCTTGCAGAATATCCTCCATACACAGTTGCAAGTAACCCTTTGAATATGAAATAAAATACTCACATATGAGCTGGACAAACAAAAATAAAATCGTACCTGGAAATGGCAAAGGGTCGCTTCGGTCCAACTAGCTTGCTCTCATGCATACTTCTATAAATGATACATAAATAACGTGTAATTATTTAAGTAACATTTACATACAGCATTACAACACTCGTAACATTTTGTACCAACATGTAAATAATGTACCATAACATTGTTTCAGTAAAATATATACAAATTACTTGTAGTATATTATATTCAAAAACTGTTATGGTACATTATCTACATACCACCTATGCATAAGTTCCACATTACATTCTGAACAAAGCCAGCTGATTGCGGAATGCGCACATAAGTCCATCGGATACATTACCTCTAAAATATCATATAATGGGCACCCGAATGATTCCTGCATGTTGATAATATTAATATTGTCCATATACTGCTCTAGCCACGCTTTGTGGTCCGCTACACCAAACGAAAACATCATCCCATCCATAAACACAGATTACCTTGTTATCTACATCTCGTACACTGTTGTACGAGATTACTCCTTCCTCCCACAATAATCCATGTGAATTTTTAGTGATCTGAATATTGTAATTATTGTCTTTTGATTCCAAATCATTCCACGAAAAGGGAGGAAGAAATTTTACTGTTTCCATGGTCCCAACCATATACTTTACAGATAATGTCTTCATAACATCGGGGTCGTTGGCACGAAATCCTAGCATGTTGCAAGACATGGTTAAATGCAAAGTATTTACTGAGCTAAACTTGCAAAACTATCACTGAGCTGCTAAACTATCAACCGACAGTAGAGCTTATATCTGTCGATGCTGTGCCTTGTGTGCAAAGTTGCTCTGTATTTATATGCTTGTGGAAACTTTGCGCATGGTAGGCATTTATACATAATTGTAGAACTCACTGACAAATAGAAGAAGGCATTTCACGTTGCAACTGCACACGTCACATTGCCATAGGTCAACCACGGAATGCGGGAAACACTAAGAGGATAAGGAGGGATATTTTTGTATATATAAACGATCGTCCAGATAGATTTGGCATCAGTTGCAGCACAGATTGTCAGTCTGAAAAGATAATAATGCAGCTCTGCGAGGCTGTTGAGGAGGTTAATCAACCTTAACCACATTCACCGAGATAGCAAAGGAGAGAAGAAGAGCGCTGATGGGAATCTGTGAACGTCATTTCGGAGCCAAATAAAATATCGACACTGCAGCCTAAACTGAGACAGGAGCCGACATGGGAGCCAAATGCCGAGGTTTCCAGACAACAGATGCACTGTGAGTATCCTTGGTCGTGATACTGTTTCCCATATATGATAGAGCACATCATACCGAGACCAGCATATATGCCAGAGCACCTTACACCAGGACCAGCAAATCAATATGGGCACCTCCCACCAGGAGCTGTATATCAACAATGGCACCTCAAACCAGTACCAGCATCAAGATAAGGGCACCTCCCACTAGGAGCTACATATCGACAAGGGCACCTCACATCAGGACTAGCATATCGACAAGGGCACCACATCAGGAGCAGCATATGGACAAGGGCACCTCACACTGGTACCAGCATCTAGACAAGGGTATCTCACATCAGGACCAGCATATCGACAATGGTACCTCACATCAGGACCAGCATATCGACAAGGGCACCTCCCACCAGGAGCTGCATGTCGACAAGGGTACCTCCCACTAGGAGCTACATATCGACAAGGGCACCTCACATCAGGACTAGCATATCGACAAGGGCACCACATCAGGAGCAGCATATTGACAAGGGCACCTCACACTGGTACCAGCATCTAGACAAGGGTATCTCACATCAGGACCAGCATATCAACAATGGTACCTCACATCAGGACCAGCATATTGACAAGGGCACCTCACACTGGTACCAGCATCTAGACAAGGGTATCTCACATCAGGACCAGCATATCAACAATGGTACCTCACGTCAGGACCAGCATATTGACAAGGGCACCTCACACTGGTACCAGCATCTAGACAAGGGTATCTCACATCAGGACCAGCATATCGACAATGGTATCTCACATCAGGACCAGCATATCGACAAGGGTACCTCCCACCAGGAGCTGTATATCAACAATGGCACCTCAAACCGGTACCAGCATCAAGATAAGGGCACCTCCCACTAGGAGCTACATATCGACAAGGGCACCTCACATCAGGACTAGCATATCGACAAGGGCACCACATCAGGAGCAGCATATTGACAAGGGCACCTCACACCGGTACCAGCATCTAGACAAGGGTATCTCACATCAGGACCAGCATATCGACAAGGGCACCACACCAGGACCAGTATATATACCAGAGCACCTCACACCAGGACCAGCAAATCAATATGGGCACCTCCCACCAGGAGCTGTATATCAACAATGGCACCTCAAACCGGTACCAGCATCAAGATAAGGGCACCTCCCACTAGGAGCTACATATCGACAAGGGCACCTCACATCAGGACTAGCATATCGACAAGGGCACCACATCAGGAGCAGCATATTGACAAGGGCACCTCACACTGGTACCAGCATCTAGACAAGGGTATCTCACATCAGGACCAGCATATCGACAATGGTATCTCACATCAGGACCAGCATATCGACAAGGGTACCTCACATAAGGACCAGCATATCGACAATCGCACCTCCCACCAGGAGCTGCATATCTACAAGGGCACCTCCCACCAGGAGCTGTATATCAACAATGGCACCTCAAACCGGTACCAGCATCAAGATAAGGGCACCTCCCACTAGGAGCTACATATCGACAAGGGCACCTCACATCAGGACTAGCATATCGACAAGGGCACCACATCAGGAGCAGCATATTGACAAGGGGTACCTCACACTGGTACCAGCATCTAGACAAGGGTATCTCACATCAGGACCAGCATATCGACAATGGTACCTCACATCAGGACCAGCATATCGACAAGGGCACCTCCCACCAGGAGCTGCATGTCGACAAGGGTACCTCCCACTAGGAGCTACATATCGACAAGGGCACCTCACATCAGGACTAGCATATCGACAAGGGCACCACATCAGGAGCAGCATATTGACAAGGGCACCTCACACTGGTACCAGCATCTAGACAAGGGTATCTCACATCAGGACCAGCATATCAACAATGGTACCTCACATCAGGACCAGCATATCGACAATGGTACCTCACATCAGGACCAGCATATCGACAAGGGCACCTCCCACCAGGAGCTGCGTATCTACAAGGGCACCTCCCACCAGGAGCTGTATATCAACAATGGCACCTCAAACCGGTACCAGCATCAAGATAAGGGCACCTCCCACTAGGAGCTACATATCGACAAGGGCACCTCACATCAGGACTAGCATATCGACAAGGGCACCACATCAGGAGCAGCATATGGACAAGGGCACCTCACACTGGTACCAGCATCTAGACAAGGGTACCTCACATCAGGACCAGCATATCGACAATCGCACCTCCCACCAGGAGCTGCATATCTACAAGGGCACCTCCCACCAGGAGCTGTATATCAACAATGGCACCTCAAACCAGTACCAGCATCAAGATAAGGGCACCTCCCACTAGGAGCTACATATCGACAAGGGCACCTCACATCAGGACCAGCATATCGACAAGGGCACTACATCAGGAGCAGCATATTGACAAGGGCACCTCACACTGGTACCAGCATCTAGACAAGGGTATCTCACATCAGGACTAGCATATCGACAAGGGCACCACATCAGGAGCAGCATATTGACAAGGGCACCTCACACTGGTACCAGCATCTAGACAAGGGTATCTCACATCAGGACCAGCATATCGACAATGGTACCTCACATCAGGACCAGCATATCGACAAGGGCACCTCACATCAGGACCAGCATATCGACAAGGGCACCTCCCACCAGGAGCTGCATATCTACAAGGGCACCTCCCACCAGGAGCTGCATGTCGACAAGGGTACCTCACATCAGGACCAGCATATCGACAATCGCACCTCCCACCAGGAGCTGCATATCGACAAGGGCACCTCACATCAGAAGGTTCATATCGTCAAGGGCACCTCACATCAATAGCAGCATATCGACAAGGGCGCTTTATGCGGGGACCTGCATATATTCCAGAATGTTCACACCATAACTTTCTGCATATATGCTGAGACCAGATAAGTTAATGTCACTACAAGGTAGTACAGGACCTCATATTTTAATAAATTATGTAATGGGAGGACCAACTGTACTAGGCTCTACACCAGGGCAACATATACCATCACTTCAGAGAGAACCTGCATACAGACAGGCTGTAATTGGACAGAATAATACAGACGAGGCACTAGACCTTAGCAGTACTACACCGGAAAAAACGCCACGTTTCAGACCATCAACACCAACAGGTTCTGTGGAGCCAGAGGTTAAAGATTAAAATTTTTGAAAATAAATTTAAAAGCAAAGTGTAAATTGTAAATATTGTTTGATTTGTTCAATTTTTAAATATTTTTGTATTGTTGTAAATTTTGCAAATATATTTAACTGCCTTTTAAATATTGTATTTTCTAACTTATTATTTTCTGAAAACAATGAATAACCTTTTCATTGCAAATATAGTGCAGAAACATACCTGAAAATTGCGAGCTGATGTAACAACAGCAGCACCTACATGGAAGTTAACTGAATAAGTGTCATGAAAGAGTTAATTTTAATTTAAAGAAATATTTTTTCTAAACCAAATTTTCAGCAATTTAACATATCAACACAATGGTACATGTTTTGCCTACTGTGTTAGTGAAACATCTATGTGGTTGAATGGAGTACAATTTTGCTAGGACTTTCAATAGTGGGCACATGTATTCTACATGAAGGTCTACAATTTTATTTCTTTATTACCAAGTAAACCATTTAATATGTTTTTTTGCAAAGGTCCTGCAATGTAAACAGTTTCCCACCTGTATCTGCCAATCAGTTAGTAAAGTTCTGATTTCAAATCCGAGTAAGGACTAGTACCTTACTACCCCCCCCCCCCCCCCCCCCCCCATTTCAAGCAATGCATATTTTTCGTCATCAAATTATTTGTATACTTATCCTTTTCATTCAAACAATCCTACAAACAGGGAAGAAGGAACGGTTTGAGTTTTGGTTCTACCATCGAAATAACATACTGAAAACTATTTCATGACAAAACCCTCGTTACCATAGAATCCATGCACACTGAAGAACATGATGTTTGTTCACTAATTACAATTCCTACAATGGGGCTACAGATACGAAGCTTCCTTATATACTACACAATCCCACCTCTAACAACAACTGAAAGTCAAAAACTATTGCGCATCAAACAAATATGAAAGGTCATTTACAAAAGCAGAGACTGCGTTCATATTTACTTCGAAAAATGGAAAGGTTTCTTTCGAAAGTGGCACAAACTTAATTTTTGCTTCAAAAAAATGGAAAGGTTACTTTCGAAAATGGCAAGAACTTTGTTTATACTTCAATTATGAAGGCCACTTTCAAAAATGGCACGAATTTAGTTTTCACTTCAAATATGAAGGCTACTTTTATTTCTACTTCAGCGAAAACTGAAAGTTAGAAACTGCATTGAATAGAAGTCCCGCTGCAGGCCGCAGTGTGCCAGCTTGCCCCTTTCCTGTCTACGCAGTAACAGTGGTGGGAAAGAATCAAAATGTCAAGGTTACCAGTTCTGTTTTTGCAAAAGTGACAGTGGGTGATGCAACACAGGTGGGTGATGCAATCAGGCAAAAATGACAGTGGGTGATGCAATCTCTTTGCAAAACCACTTGCGAAATGAAAAATGCCTAATAAATGTGTTTTTGTGGCGGAGCGGAGGCCTTTATATATAAAATCTAAATTCGTAACTTTTTACTTATGGCTAAACATCTTACATTTACAGATGAGGGCAGTCGATTTCGCAAGTTAAAAAAAAAAAAAGTCATATGGAGCTATGACCTGGAGAAGTAGACTACAAAATATTTTGTCATCAGTTTTTAGTACGAGAGAGAATAATGATAAACTATGCAATTTCAAAAACAGAAATTCTTCACGTAATGAACCAACAAAATATGAAATAGATTGCAACGAATCATCTACAGAATCTGAAGAAACAAACTATCTTCTTAGCGAAAAAGCTAACGGCCGTAGAACCCCTCCCTCTGCCTGAACAAAATCGTCTACTTGTGTCAGAGGTGAGTAATTTAGAACAATGCTTTGAAAAAAATGAATGTGACTTCTGAAATGCTACATATAACACCTACATTAGCTTTGATTTGTTAATTTGGTTTACGCACTCGACAACAACTGTGTATTTGGCATTATGACTAAATATTTTAAATTGGAAGAAAAAACGTAGGCAGTTATAGTTTGACCTGGAAAAGCAGACTACAGAATTTTTTTTTTGAGAAACAGCAATCGGTTGTACACAAAACTGGAAATACGTTACACATTTTACCAACAAACAAAGAACTGGAAGCTTCGAACTGCAACGAATCATTTACTGAAAATATAAAACCTAGCTACCTTCCTCATGAAAAACTGAAGAACAACAAGACCTCTCTCCACCTCAGTACGGTAAATTTGAACAATGAACTTCGTGGTTGAATTTTAAGTGACTAGCAATAACCGGGCTCTTTTTAAAATTGAATTTGGCCAAAAGATTTCATTAAAAAAATATATATTCCCAAGAAAAAATCAAATTACTCACATACACAGTTCAACCCCTGAAAATCTAGTGCAAAATAAATATTTGGTCAAACAAAAAAAATCATTCATTCGTTAGCAGTCCGCCGAAACAAAAATCAAATTACACACATTTACACCTCATTCGTCGGTCACCTGCTGAAAAATTTCAACAAACATTTCGGTCATAAGTTGAAAAAATAAATAAAGTGCACATACCTGAATTTTGCTGGAGTTATTTTGGGCTGGACGTACATGGTGGCAGCTTACATCAGGAATGAATGCAGTCGCTTTCTGTAGGGATGATTCCTTTTCCAGATGTACTCGGCGTGATATCCTTCCCAAAACTGCTTCCGCCTTCCAAAACACGGCATGTTGAATTTGACAGAGGACCAGTTCCTCTCGATGGTTTGGGTATGGACGGACATCTCTTCGCTGGCCAGTCTATCAATGTTGCGACGATATACGACTCCGCTCTTTTCACTGCAGACTAATTCCTTTTTTTTTTATTTACTTGCAAATGGCAGTAACCATAGGCATCGAGTGACTTGTGACCATGCCAGCAATCAGAAATTATGGTGGTACCTGGTTTCACCCATTCTCTTATGACCTTGGTTAGTGTGCTGGAGTTTTGTCTGCTGACTGGCACCAAGAAGAATTTTGATGGATCATGGCGCTGAACTCCGGCGAAAACCCACTGTCCTTCAACTTTGCGGCCCTTGCGGTTTTTCTTGCTTCCCAGCTTTCATTCATCAATTTCCACTATGGTTCCGAGCCCACCTTTCCTTTGTCAATGAGAATATAGCCATTTGATGTACACTTCTCTGTAGAGACCACTCGACAATGGTCTTGGCAGATCATCGACTCTCCTCCATGATTGCACGCTGGCGTGCGTTCCTCAACAAGCACCGTAGTAAAATGGACTTCAGGATTTTTTTCCAGAGACAGCTTGGATTGTTCAAGAAAAGTGCCTGTTCTAGCTGACAATTTGTAATTGCACTTGATTCCATCCGAATTGCATCTTCTGCACCAGTAAAATGCTACTTTTTTCAAAACCAGCTTGGCAGGGCCGCGACAGCACTTTTGACAGTCTATTGCTGGAGCCAGGATAGAGTGATTGACAAAATAATTCACCATCTTCTCTTGTCTTCTTCCGAGAACTCTGTGAGCATTCAGTAACGCCATGCTACAGCCTATGCACTGACTTGCCACCGTAGTACTGGATACGCGATACAGAACATACACCTTCATTTGTAATGTTATTGCATTCAAAGAGAAGTCAAATCCTACCTACCAACTCAGCTTTGAAATGCCTATTTAAAAATTAATTGCACTCATGAGGAAAGTATAGGCTAATTAGTTATATCAGTAACTACTTGTTTAACATTTAAACTGTGTTTCGTTGTCGGTGGTGCAAAATAACACCATTACTTAAATTAAATATTAATGTGATTTACTGTGCAGGTGTTCTGAAAATGAAAAGGCCAAACTATCCTAGTTGATGATTGTGGGTTGCCTTCCTTTTAATGAGTGCATAATCCATTTCTGAATGCGTTTTTGTACAATAATTAAAAATTTACGAATAATATTTTAATTGATTTAAATAGGAATTAGTTTTATGGATAACAATATATTACCACAAGACTATAAACGACCTAACATTAATGATAAATGTTCAAACATTTAAACACCCTGGCTTAAATTTTAACGAGCACTCCTCAACTTCTAACGAGTGCTAAATCCATTTTCAGTGAAATTTTGTGAAAAATCAGAATAATTTTTAACAAAATTGAAATTTATTTCAAACAACATAAGTGTTCCAGATAGAAATATACATTCCACAAGGCTGTGCACTTCCAGTCACCACCACGAGAATGTAAACACCCACACACGGCTGGTGTGAAGGCCATACGTACAGTGCTGGTGAACAGTTATTATTTAGATAATAAGTTGTATTGGTTCATATGTTATTCTGGTTCCCACTCATATCTTGAAATCAAAATTCAAAATTGAATCCAAAAATCATACACGAGTTGTCAGTTAATAAAAAGTACAAAACCAAATTCTATAACTGTAAATAACATCACATTCCAATAAAAATAGCATAAGCAGGTCATCAGCATGCAATGCAGTCAGTTCCAATCACAATCAAAATTCAAGTAGAAAAGCCAAAAATCCACATTTATAACAGCATTATTGTAAAACATATACCGAAGCTAAGCACTGTGCTCTGCGCACAAAGACATTAGAACATAGTGTGGTCATGAGATGTAAGGTGCTCATGGGAGTGAAAGGGAAGATCTGTAACCCACGCTGTTATTGGCTACCACTGTTGCTATGCGGGCATGATTGGAGGGTAGCCATGTGTTCAGAGTGAGGGAGTATTGCATTGAGAAGGGGGACTTTAAAAACAAAGTAGTCCTTCATGACGTCATGTTTAGCACCAAGTCTCTCTCGCTAGAGGCATGCGTGCACCGTGCAGCATGCTCAACTCAGTCACTGAGGTCGGGGTTTCTAATGGATTTTAAGTTAACCAAAACTTTTTAAATATTTAGTGTTTTGGAGGGTGATTTAAGGTTATCTACTGAGTAATACGTAGATATTATTGTAGTGACCCAGTGAACTGATTTTTATTACATTTTCATTGCAATTTATAAGCCTACTTTTCGAAGTAAAGAAAGGCTTATGAGAGAACCTTCCTGTGTGCACGGGCATGAGTTCAAGCGTGAGCGTGTGTCCTTTTCAATTCTTGAATGCGTGAACCAAATTTCACCAAACTCTGTACACATATAGCACTAAGTAAGGAAACCTGACTTATGGTTTTCCACCATACCAGGTACGTACATTCAAAATGGTGGCCATTTTAAATTGTGGTGATATGTCATATCTCTGAAACCATTCAACCAATTTAAACCAAATTTTGTATGCTGACAGTGAAAGTAGTAAGCATTGAATTCAGAGGTAACTTTTGTTGTTGGTCCGTCATTTTGAAAGATAGCACCACCTGCAAAATAAACCTTTTACATTATATCTTGAAAACTACCAAATCTATTTTTGTCTAATTTGGCACATATGTAATGCTATGATATTTCAGGTAAATGTAGGTAATTGAACATAATTAGGAGTTTATTTTCCAAATGGCGGAAATACAAATATTTAAGATTTGTTTGATATAACTACCATACCGTTTGACCAATTTCATCCAAATTTTTTACACTAATAGTATTTATTACAAGCATTATAATAACCAAAAAACAACCACTTTTGTGTGTCATTGTGAAAGATGGCACTAAACGAATTAAGAAAACCAGAGGGGGCTGCATTTCCATCCAAACAAGTTGATAAAACGCAGTCAACTATCCCAGCAAGACAGACTGGAAAACAGACTCCTGATAGCAAGTCGTAAACTCCGAACTGGGGTACGAAGAGGGCCACCACCCTGGGTTCACAAGAGCCCGTCCTCCAGGGATTAAGTGAGGAAGTACCGGTTCCCATAGCTCCCCACATTGAAGTGGAGATAAATAGCAACAGGGTGCTCGCCGTACTAGACTCAGTGGCCACAGGCAATTTTATCTGGAGTAATTTGTTAACACCAAGCCAACTCGCCGAAACAATACCGCAAACCAGAACAGTACAAATGATGCAACCCGACTCCACCCTAGTCAATACAGGACGAATCACCTTGACAGTGAAAATACAAGGTTTTGGTACACAGACAGAATTTATTGTCTCCCCAACCCTGTCCGAATCAGTAATACTAGGGTGTACGTGACTCATCCGCAATCAATGTAGTGTTGGTCACGGACAACGTAGAGCCTATCTGGGAAAAACCAACTGGATCACAGTTAACTGGGATCAACACCCAGATGACATCCCGCCAATGCCTATTGACCCGATGTGCAATAACCACGAACTTGAAGAACCAGAATTCTACCAATTAAAAGCCAGTCTAGAGGAACACGCCCATCATTGGGACAAGGAGGACTGTTATGACAAACACGTTATATTCAGCACGAAATATGGCAGACCACCGACGTACCGGTTTACAATCGACCATACAGAGTGTCAGTCCGTCGCAGTGACCTCATCATGGAGCAGGTCAACAATATGAAGGACCAGGGAATTGTAGAGTCATCAAATTCCCCATATAACTCACACATGGTCCTCATACCTAAGAAAGATGGGAAGTTGCAATTTTGCGTAAATTACAAATAGCTAAATGAAGTTACCCACCCGATCGCTCCCCCAGTTATAGACTTGTCTTGTAAACTACAAGACATTGGCATGGCCAAAATATTCAGTACTCTCGACATGGAGTCTGGCTATTGGCAGATTGCAGTCCACCTGGACTGTCGGAAATATACTGCCTTTACAACACCCGAGGGCGAAACCCCTCAATTTCGAGTCGTGCCTTTCGGCTTGAAAAACGCCCCAGCAACATTCCAATGATTAATGTCTGCAGAAGTATTAACAGGTTACATCAGCGAGTTCTGCTTCGCTTATCTTGATGATGTAATAATACATTCCAACAGTTGGGAGGAGCACCTAGGCCATCTGCAAAGAGTGTTGGAAAGACTAGAATTACACTGAATTACTTGCAAGCTGTCGAAAAGTTTCTTTGGCAAGTCCTCAATAGATTATCTGGGACACATCATATCACCTGAAGGAAACCTCCCGCAATGCAGTTCAATATGAGCGATTGAAGAAGCGGAATAACCTACAAGTAGGTGACAACTACGATGGTACCTGGGTCTGTGAAATTGGCTACGAGATTTTGTTCCAAATATTGCAAAATACATGGCACCCCTACACCTCCTTCTCGAGAAAGACACTCATTGGTGATGAAGCCCGGAACAACGACAAGCATTTTCCGACTTGAAAAGCAGCTTCAAGAATATCCACCAACTCCATCAACCACAAGGAGACAAACCATTAATACTGCAAACGGACGCGTGTCATAATGGCCTGGGCACAGTACTGTACCAGCAAGACGTAGAAGGACATCCACATGTGATATCGTATGCATCTACTCGCTTAAACGAAACAGAGCAGGGCTACCACATCAATGCGCAGGAGTGTCTGGCCGTTATCTGGGCCATGAAGAAATACAGGTCTTATCTCGAAGGGCAACACTTCATTCTACGGACCGACTCCAAAGCCCTCCAATGGTTACATGAGTCCCGGAATTTGAAGGCCAAGCTCTACTGGTGGGACATGTTCTGTACTGAGTTTGATTTCGAGATCCAGCGTTGCCCAGGTAAGGTGAATGGCCTGCCAGATGCCCTGTCTCGATTCCCGACACTGGTGGAAAAAGCTGAGGAGGAAGAGGAGGAGAACATATGCCCCCCCCCCCCGTATCGAAAGAAGTCCGGCAGAGCAAATCCGTCTTCTCCAACTGCAAATAACCCGCCAGCAAATAACCTTAAGCCAGCAGGAGAACCCTGACATCCGACACCTACAACGGGAACAGCTCCAATTATTTGAACTGCAGGATGATGTCATGTGGACGAGTAGCGGGCAGCCCAATACACCTTGGAAGATCCGGGTTCCACCGCAACTACGCACTGATATATGCCAGCACCACCGTGACCATCCCCAAGCTGGTCACCCGGGTACTAGGGAAACCCTGCTAGACACTAAAACCAGTTATAATTGGGACCGGATAACCCACAATGTCTGACAGTATGTTAGCAACTGCGTCACGTGCTGCTGCGGCAAAGCGCACCCGGTTCCCCCTCCCACCACAAAACCACGGAGACCTAAGACGGCCTGGACCCACATCGCCGCCAATCTGATGGGCCCGTATCCATGTAGCACAAAAGGAAACCAGTACCTGCTTGTATTAACAGATCAAATTTCAAGATGGGTAGAGGCATTTCCTCTACCCAGCCAAGAAACCACCCCAATCATGCGGAAAATGGAGATTGAAATTTTTGCACGATGGGGTTATCCAAAGGCCATATTGAAAGACAATGGCACACAGTTTACGAGCTGCCAATGGCAAACCGCCTGTCAATAGTGGGGTAGAAACCTGTATTACCCTCCCCCCCTTTATATCATCCGCAAGCCAACCTCACTGAACGGAGAAATCAGGAGATCAAGAAGTGCCTCCGTGTCAGTGTGGGTAACAATCACAAGCATTGGGATAATCATATCCCTACCATACTGTTTGCCTTTCGACGCCGTACGAATGAAGGCAATGACACCAGTCCAGACGTCCTGCTTCTGGGACAAACATTACGCCGACCAGGTGACTGGCATTGGGAAAGCAAGCCCACCGACATGCCTCAGCCCCAGGACATCCGGCGAGCAGCCTTCGCCAGCACCACGCACGTCCAGAAAGCCCAGAATGCCTACATTCTAAAGAAATACCCCTAACCAAAATCTGGGGTAAGAGAATTTAACCTAGGGGAAGCCGTCCTTCTGTGAAGTCACCTCAGCAAAGCCAGCAACCAATTTAGTGCTGGCCTTGCCGACAATTGGGATGGACCGTACCATATCGTAGGCAAGTGAGACGTCTACTGGGCCGAAGATGTACTAGGATGGATCCAAAAGGCCACCCGAGGCCAGATACGACCCTACCCATTGGACATGCCGACACTTGGGGACGACGACGCCGAAGGAGAAACACCTGGCCAATCTGAAGATGAAGACGAACCCCCAACCAAAAGGGTGATACCAAACCAGGACCCTTGACGAGACTTGAGCCGACACCTGTCATTATTGACAGGGCTTCTAGTTATATTGCACCATGGTAGCCAGATGTAGAACAATGCCAAGGTGCATTCTCCGTCAGATCAATGCCCTCGATGCCACACAGCTATGCTGAGGAAATCGCAGTCAAATGTAATAAAGCAATATCTAGCTGCTCCGAATTGTCATGGTGGAGTCCACGTGACAGAGAACCCAGTCTGACACCCCGCCGATCAAGCCACATTAGCGAAGTCGGAAGCACCTTCAGCGAAAGGGGTAGGAATCACACAAGCACCTACCTCTCCACCCAGTACAACTCCCAGTCAAGGCCATTCCTATTTCAACGAAGTGGACCTCTGGCTCCGACGAGGAAGAACAAAATGCTGTTATACCATCGGAAACTGTGTTCAGCTCGAGCGCAGATATTGCGGTAGAGGAAGAATTGCAAGGGGCAGTGGCCAAGGACATGCCAGCATCTACGACATGGACCACTGCACCCACCAGCAAAGAACTCCGGCCACCCAGGACGTCGAGCTCTGATGAGAGTGCTCTGTACCTACAACCTGCTAAGCAAGAACAACTACCACCCGGGGCGTCGAGCTGTGACAGACATGCTGTGTCCCCAGGTCCTGCGATGCAGGAATGCCTGCAGACCCGGACATCGAGCTGCCAACTTGGAAGTGCTCCACCCCGCCATCTTGCCACGCAAGAAGTTGCTGTCATTGAGACCATCGACGCCGCCAACTACCCCTCATCCGGCACATCACCCGCGGTGGAGGTCGAGGTGATCCTCCCTCCCACTACCTTGCCCTAGGAACTGGCTACTGAGACAGTCAATGCTGCCAACAACCTGGTCCTTCGAAGAGCTGTGCTACCCGCAGTCGACATCGAGGTCTTTCTACCTCGCACTGCCCTGTCAGAGAAACATTTTTCCCTACGGGTAGGAACCCGTGCTGTCGGGGTGGAGAGCGTTTCACTCCCCCGCACTACTTTAACGTCCCTTGTACGAGTGCCCTCCCAATCTGTTGCATCAGAAGCAGACTCCACAACGCCCCGAGCTGCTCCACGACGCCTGATGACCCCGTGTACCGCCAAGGCTGCCCGTACACCTGGCCGGTTCAGGGAATCACAGTGGAGGTCTACAGCAAGGTACGTGTGGCCGTACCCTCTGTATGCTGCTCTTTGTCCGAGAGTGAGGGCCCGCAAGAGGTAAGAACGAAGATCGCCAGTAAGTGAGCAGATATTACAGGCAGTGCAGTAGCCGTAAACCGCTACTTGGTGCGCGTGAGAAAGGACTCGTTATAGACCTGTCACATGCACCACATTTAATTTAGCTGCAAGTCAAAGACAGTGAAGTAAGCAGAACAATCACATTTAGGCTAAATTAAATTCAAAGTATCCCGTAAGAAGAAGTGTAAGGAACCAAAGAGGTAAATGCGTCCCGCAAATTAGCACTGACTATGTGCTAAGAAACTTTTTAATACAGCCGTTAACAGCTGTACGTCAAACAGTAACTTTTCACCACAGTGCAATATAGACAATTTACACCTCAAGGTTCCGTAGTTTTCGGTGGCCGACAGCCCACTTAAGTAGGTAGTATTACAAAAATACGCTCACCACAGTGACAGTAATGGCTACCATAAGTGCATCACGTAAAGACACTCACCACAGTGCCAGTGATAAGTTGAAGATTGAGACTTCGACATAACAATGTCATTTTTTAGCTTTTTCTATTTATATTTTTTTTTCATCGCTTAAATCTGACTTGATGTGTAGGTAAGCCTCTCAATGTAACCAGACGTTTTTACAGTGTACTTGTTAATATCGCCTACATGAATAATGCAGTCGTGTAGGAGTGATTTTCGGCACCTATTAACGTTTACATTCCTTGAAACTTACCTTGAACATTCCAATGAAGATAACACAATGTACAAATTAGCTGTTAGATCTACATGATAAGATGGACTCCCGCAAGGGATAGCTAGGTTTGTTTTTCTATTTTACAGCATTTAAATCTGATTTGATGTGTAGGCACAGTTTTTATATATATATATATATATATATATATATATATATATATTCAAAAGGGTCCTATTTGAAAAGAATTTACCAAGAAGAATTCTTTTAAATGTGCTTATATATTCAAAATATATATTACTCATGTGTTTTTACAGTGTATATGTTTGCTATCCTCTGCACCACTTGAGAGTCGAACCAGTACTCTGAGCCACAGAGCCTTTTCTTTCTTAACTCACTGCAGCAAACTCCAGAATAGTAGTGATGTTTCCCGGCCTTCTGCGAGTAAGGCTTGTACATATTGTAATTATTACTACTTTTATTACCCTCATTTTGTCGTGCCATTGTTTTAAATATCTGACCTTGCTGCATTCTAAATCAATGGTGTGGCAAGGCAGGATTTGCATAAGACCTAACAAAACCAATCAGAACACTAATAATGGCAGAAGCCATGCAAAAAACCATTTTCTTGTACAGTGTAAGGGTAAGTTGAATTTTTGAAACAATTTGTAATATAAACACAGAAGTGTGGTAATTTTCTTTATTTTAAGTACGTCTTTCAATTTTTCTTTTCATTCATATTTCACAAATGTTACACAATTAAATATTCTTTGGTTATCATTCTTACATTTCATATTGAAGGGTAACATTATTATTTTCCTTTCCCATAAATAACAAATTTATACTTAAAAACATTTACATAAAACCCAGGTTGCCAAAAATTATAGAATAAAATGCAACCAGATTCAGGTACCAATACTTTCGCGGGTGTTCAGCTAATACTTATACATTTTTCTTATTACACGTTATATTTATGCTCCTTACTGGTCATGTTAATAAGTAAATACAAACTGTAAAAGGCCATCACAAAATATATTGAGCAGGTGACCCCAAATTACCATAATTATAAAATGGCTGCTATATTTCTGTTGCACCTACATTTACCCTTGGCATTACCACATAATTGATAGTTCCTACACCAGGAATGACTCCTTTTTGGTAACACATTACTGGTCATCAAACAATAGTTATGTTCTAGTTTACTCGCAATCCCAAGTAGATGGGAGCAACTGCTAAGCAATGCCAGCTTTAATTCCAGCAAGTAAATATGATTTTTGCACAAGCCCTAAACGTTGTAAAGTTTCTTTTAAAAATGTCACAAAAACAAGGAGTTTTGCATATCTCCTACTTGATAACAAAAAGGCTAAGACCATAATCAACTATTTTTGGCAAATGTTTACAAGTGGTTGTAAAAGTTTACCCATGGTTTCTAGTGGTTACCACTACTTTGCGTTTTGGTGACGACATAACAACTAAACCCTGGTTACAAAAGGTAACAGTATTGGATTTTTGGGTAATAGGCCAACATTTTGCAAAGTTTAAAACTTTGAATTATTTTCCGGCCATCATGACCCCTGCCTAACATCAAAGTGACGTAAGTGACTTATTCACTTTATAAGCCTACATGGGTGATTCAATTAGAGTGCTACTTATCTCATGGTAGAAGCTTGCCTTCTCGAGGTTGCTGAACTGACCCCGAGAGCAGAGCGTACCAGCATTAAATACACTGCTCCACCCTCTTTTGCTACCAATCAAATAAATTTTTCCCCTCAAATAAAGGTTTTTCAAAAAATCATTGGGGTTTTCAATTACTTCTGGGAGGGTTCAAACAAATCACTGCCAATGGCAGAAGAGATTACCATTTATGGTGACCGATGCAGTGGACACCAATTTCCCTTAGGGTGTATAAACCAATGAAATTTAAAACACCCAATAAGATTATAATATGTCCTCAACTTCCGTCCTCTTGACCAAGATGCCAGAAATAACGTAACGAAATGTCACGTTTTCAGCAGCATACGCACCATCCCATGCTGGTCACCAAGTTTGCCGTTGCCTGTGCTACGCTCCCATGACGAATCATCGAAACATCAGTCCGCTGCACACTTCTTTGCCAGGCCTTGTTGTTGCTGCACGTGAAAAATAGGCATACACATTTACAGTTATTTTCCTGATCCCTCAGAGGTTTTAAAGTCTTTTGTGGTGAAGTGAAGCTGGCAAGATCAACACAGTTTAATTTTATTAGTGTTTCAAGCGACATCGGAGAGTTTTAAACCTCAAAACAACATGTGAGAAATGTTCGTGCATAACGAGCCATACGCAGCACAATTCAAAACAATACCAGGCAGACACAGTACTTTTCGAGGGCATGTGCAACGTGGTCACAACCCACTAGTTTTAAGAGTGATTTTACGTTGTTTTGCAAGTTGAAAAATAATTCCCAGAGATGTGGTGATGGGCCGCCCGTCACAAATAATTTTTCTCTCAGGTTTTTTGTATGATCCCCTTGTAGTATCTACCAGCGATATGCTGGGTTTTGTCAATGGCACGCATAAAAATGTAGGCTGATGGGACACCCGACACACGCTGCTTCTTAACCCAGTAATCTTTGCTACATGGGGGAAAAACACTTTCGCCGCATCAGCGAAGCCTCATCAACAGGGCGAGTGGCAGAGAAGAACGAACCCCCCCCCCCCCCTGATATACATATATATATATAATATAATATATATATATATATATATATATATATATATAGAGATATATATATATATATATATATATATATATATATATATATATATATATATATATATATATATATATATATATAAGAGAGAGAGAGAGAGATATAGATAGAGATATAGATAGAGATATAGATAGATAGAGAGATATAGATAGATAGATAGAGATATAGATAGATAGATAGATAGAGATATAGAGAGAGAGATATATAGATATATAGATATATAGATATATAGATATATAGAGATATAGATAGATAGATAGATATATAGATAGATAGAGATATAGATAGATAGATATATATATATATATATCGTCGGTCGGCCGCCACCACTTTGCGTCTCTCACGTTTTACTTCATGGCCAAGCGACCAGAGCGCACAGAACACGCACGGCTATAGCTGTCAAGCCACCCAAGCTTCAGGGTCCCGCCTACCTGACTGAAAATTTTTTTCTCCTTACTATCTGCCTCACCACATCTACATACATCTACCCAGACCTTCTAGACCTTCCAGAGAGGGGGCCTATGCCTTTCTCTGCCAACTGTTCCATGATGAGTCATCATCGCAACGGAAGGGGTGCGAATTGATGCGTGCCACTCCTACTATTAATCAACTACAATTACAACTCATCGCTAAGTGTACCTACTTCCACTGCTACAGACGTGTGAGACACATAGAGATAATTTTCCAGACGTTATCTCAGTTGCCTGCTAACAGGCAACAAAAACTTATCTGCGAATTCTCTTCACCTGAAGGTTACACAACCCGGCAGGCACACTGCCCCCCCCCCCACCCCCTACCATGCGCTGAGAGCCCCCAAGCTGCCCGGACCTCGGGGAAGGCTGTGCACCACTGAAGAGGTAGGAAGCAGAAACACTGACTACTGCTGACCCAAGTTTTTCGACTCCCACGCCAACCAGGGCAGAATACTTGCCCTCCCTATAGCCCGCGCCAGCAGCCTACAAGCTTCACTTATATAAGTCCAGACACTGCCAGGCTGAAGAGTCTTTCTTTCGCATCCTCTCTCGCGACATCCCAGAGCACTAATTCATTGCTGGAACCTCCGGAGATCTTGTAAGCTTCAAGTACGCCCCCAGCAGTTACTTACTACGTCTCGACAACCAGCAAACACGGAAATATGCATTCAACTTCACTTTGTCGCCTCTAGACACCTTTTACTTAGCTCAATTTAACTTTAACTGACTTTGAATTTGTCTAGAACCAGCTACTCCCCTTTTAACCTAGAACCAGGTCGCCTAGACCTGGAACCGCAGATACCTTCAGCAATCCACGGTTTGTTAGGATGTAGCACGGGTCACGTGTTTATTGCATCTTCAATAAACACTCATTGTTGACTACTCTTCTACTTTTCATTTACAAGGTACTTGTCTGTGTTAATGGTTTGAGATGGAATATGATGTGCACCGCCGACAGGAACCAGGAGTTTGTTGACATTCACATTAGATGGCTACCTGTTTCTTTCCAGCCACCCGAGCACTAATTCAGTATTGGTGGGGAGAAACGGTGACACCACAACCACTAGTAACACCTTCACACAGGGAGGGGCTACAAGCTCAGGTTATTTCTCACTTTGAGCACTAATTCAGTGCTGAAGTGACATTAATCTGGGGTTTGCCGCTCAACCCTGTGCGAACACACAACCAGTAGAGGCTTGGTGGTTGACATGGCTCTACGTCCCTGATCAGCTCGAATGCGTGGGGGATCAGTGGGCACAAGTCACTATTGGGTTACACTGTAGTAACTGTTCCTGTCTAAGTGCATCACGTAAACTGTCAAACCCTTTTCCTCTATGCCTTACAAGGTAAGGAGTGACAACAGATGTAGGGAACAATACTCAGCTCACGTTGCTATCAAACCGTGGATGGTATTACCACATCCTACACAGGAAAGACAGGCGGAATGGGACCATGCCGCCCAACTTAGGCACCAAACAGTAGCACTCGCTCCGGTCTTCGTAATCTACTTGTCGCCTTGCCTTCGTACTCATCCATCGCGCTGCCCTGTGGTAAGAGGGTTGTTAAACCGTACTGAGGCAAGACACGGCTGGACCAACCCGAAATTCTGGAGTTATGTATACAACTGAAATCGCCATTTCGGAGTGGACCGAGCTCACCACTATTGGGAGATACCTGCATCAACAACAACATCCAAGACGACAGTGTAAGTAAGCGGTAACGCTGGCCGGCGGGAAAATCATCTGGTGGCTGTTCTCGTCTGCAGATGGCCTGGCTGTCAGGCTGTCAGCGATATCCCTGATGGCAATTGGTGCAGGCGAAAATTTATTAGGCTGGCTGAAGTCGGCTGCAGCAGCATCGGGTTATCCTCTTGTCAATGCATGCAGCGAACTTTCCTGTTGTGCGGTGTTGTCAGTTCGGGCTTCGTTGGCTGATGCAGAACTGATGTTTTTTCCCATACTCTTCAGGTGGGGGCGGCTCTGTGCCGGGTATCGCGATGCCAGCACGAACTAGGCACATCCCATTACGATGATAGATTGCTATTTTCCTGTAACTAAGACATATATTATAGCAAGAATCTCCCACTTGCTGAACGATTATGTGTGGATCACTCCAATTTGTGGCAAAACCAGGCTTGTGCGGTTGTTGACGTAAACCATCAGTTCGTCTGCTTTTAAAATGGCTGAATTTGTCACACACACACATGAAGGCAAACACATGCATCGAAACACTGGGCCAATAGAAATATTTTATCACAATCTTGCGAGTCTGTTCAGCGCTCAGATGGCCGGCTAAGTCAATGGCATGTGCATGGGACAGGACAAGGTCATGCTCCGAGGATGGAACGTAAACAGGACACACAATATTTCCATTCCCCGCGCGGGACTCGACACATTCATTGACCCCAAGCAAATTTTCAACTGTTTGGTTAATGCATGTTTCTTGCTATTTTGTGGCCTTGGGGCAAGACATTTAAGCATTAACAACTGCATCGTGAACTGATGTTAGTATCGGCATAGTTCGAAGTACCGTTACTGCCTGGCACTGCACTGTTGCGTTGTCCAGCATGTCATTACGTTGATAAGCGTGGGAGGATGTCTTCCCACTTCTCTTCGTCAAATGCCACTGTATCAGCTGATGAACGGGAAAGTTCGTTGGTTGGTTTACTTTACAACCATGTCACGTGCTGCACTTCAAAATCATAAGACTGAAGAAACAGTGCCCAACGGTTTAGTTTGCTCCTGTTTTCCCATGTACCGTGCAGTGACAACAAATATCTATTGTCTGTTTGCAGCATAAAGCATTGATATTCTAATAACTGTCTGTAGTTTGAAAGCCCACACCACAGTGAGGCACTCCATTTCGTTAATATCAAAGCGCTTTTCCACTGCACCAAACATTGCGCTGCTTTAATAGATAACCTGATGGACTCCCTTGTCAGCGAGTTGAAATAGAACCATATCTAGTCCCTTTTCACACCGGAAGGCGCACCGTCCCATATACAGCTCATTTATACGTGACTGGGACTTAAATTTTGCATTTAAAAATCATGTAGGCATTCGCACCTTTTTCACAGAGTGGGATCTCTCTGAGTCACAGTGGATGCCCACCATGTGAGTCGCTCGGGTGAGAGAACTGATGACAGCTTATTCCCCCAAGCCTGTTTGACCGCTGTCGCCAGTGACCACTGCAGGAATCAGCACTCTACCGGGCACTGGTGCACCCCTGTGCAGTAGTGCGCCGCAATGTAATCAGAACATGATACTCCGTGAGTGAAGTGAACATAGTCATTTAAGCGCCCGTGAAGATTGCACAAATGCAGTGCAAGGTGCAGAACAACTGCGTGAGCACGTGCGAACATGTTTGAGAAAGTAGATTGTGCAAATTCAGGAAAAGTGTAATTAGTTGTTAATTACAGCATGCTAAGAGACACCACGCAAAGAAACATAAGAGAACGACCCTATTACATTTTAAGTGCCCTTGTGGGTTTAAGTGTAACACTTGTTTTTCCTTTATTTTCACTCTTCATATGTTCCTTCCCCATCTCATCTCATCCAGTGTGTTACATGTATTAAAGTGGAACTGCTGGTCCTGAGTGGAGTCTGCCATGTGGAAGTAGTGGGGGATTTTCTGGACCGCAGATGAACAGTTTCCCCATGGAAGTGAGTATGAACCCTTTGACAGTCAGTCCTGTGTGACCCACAGAACGTTGAGCGTGAGCAGCGGCTATCTTCTATCTCTCCATGCTCTATGGTAGGGAATATGGCAATATAACAGCTCAGGCGTAGGCAGGATCAATTAGAATGACAAAGTGGCCTAAACTTTGTGTCGGAAGAGCCGGGGTGTCTCTCTGGTGCCGGTGCCTCAGGATCAGTTTACTTCCCAGTGGATGGCATCGCACTTTGTGACAGTGGCGAGCCCCGCTCCGTGACTCAGTGATGCCCAGAGCAGCTGTGCTATTGCTGGTAGCCAGATGCTCAGCTGGGTCAATTAATGTTTCCAACTTGGAGAGGTTGTGAGAGGCCTCACACTCAGAGAAGTTGTGTTGTTGACTAACAACATCTCCTTCATGTAGGTTTCGTAGCGAGGGTTTGCTCTCAGCCCCAGCAGTGCCCAGAGGTATTGCTGATAACCAGGTGCCCAGACCGAGGTAGAAAGTGAGTCCTAATGTGGTTGGTATAAGCCCGAAGGGTTCCGAGACTCAAATTTGGTCTGAACCTGAGAGGATGGCGGATTGCTGGGAAGGCACAAGGTGAAAAGAATAATAAAAAACCGAGGTGCAGTTTATATGGTTTAATTCAGAATTAACCTCATATGACTCAGCCTTCGCCCAGGACACCTGAAGAATGGGGGTAATCTAATTGCCTGTAAGGTCTATGACTTGTACAGGAATGGCGGGGCAAAGGCGACTCCCGACAGCAAAGTACTAGATTCCTGGTGCGTTTTGACAAACAAAACGGTACAGTTTTCCTATCCTTTGACTGAAAGGAATGTCTTGAGGGAGATGGATAATGCACGGAGCATGGCGGACGATCTTGCAGGCGAGTCTTGAAGTAAGATGATGGGCAGCTGGATAGCACAGGGAGTAGGTAGAGCTGCTAGGTGGGTGTAATTGAGATGCCCAGAGGGACCTGTGCAAGTTCTATTTATACCTGTGAGCCTAGGTCCAAGTGAGAAAGGAAGAGCAATGCAGAGGAGAGAGCTCACTTCTCCGCTGCTTGAGCGGGATGCATGTTCTGTACACACCACTGTACGGAGTGGAATGTAACCTGGCTGCAAAGGCAGGCGTACATGTAGTGCTGGTGCCTTCTCAGGCCGGCTCACTCAAAGGTGAGGACGGTGTGGCTCAGCATGGTGGACGCACAATTAAGGGGGAGGCTCAAGAGGGATTGCTGTTTTTGCCCATGGTGCATCAACTATATACAGATTGTTTTGGAAATACGTGCAGATATTTTAGGGAATTTAAGGACATGTCAAGACAAGTGTTTTGATGCAGTCAACATGGTGTCAGAAATGCATCCTTATGCTACAAATAAAAGGAAATGTACAATGTTCTGTTGCTGTTAAAGATGTCCTCGCGGGTAAACAGTGCCTGGTCTGACCATAACACAATGACAGGGAAGTCGAGGTTAGTAATTCGCTGCTGCAAGAACTACCAGGTCAAGTCAAGTCAACAATGATAATCATCACGACTGTCATATGTGCTGCTTCAAGTAGGTACTGCGTTACATGCTGGTGCGACATATGCCACTGTGCAACTAGGTCAACGGCCATCACTTTGTACAATTGAGTGTTGTACTTTCTGTTTTGATGTCACCTCACTTTGAGTGATTGTAGTACATTTTCTTTACATAATAATAATTGCTTACAGCATATGCAGTTCGCAATTAATTTATCTGTAGCATAAGGATGCATTTTCGACACCATGTTCATTACATCCAAACGCTCATCTTGACACCCCCATGCGTTCCCCAAAATATATGCATTAATTTCCAAACTATCCTGTATACATTAGTGGACATGTTGACTAGCATGTGTTAAGTTCTCAGTTATCCAACAAAAGCAGTTCCATCTTTTTAATTCCATACTAATAGTGTAGTTTCGTAATTTGTCGACACTTCATGTATTTAATTAATTTTTTGCTTGTTTTATTACCTCAAGGGGACTACCTAGTAATTATATTGTCAGTGTTTAAATGTATAAGCATATCTCACCAAATAAATATGCTGGCAATGCAACATAATTCTAGGAAAGGTTAAACACATATATTTAGGGATGGGTCGATACCAAGTTTTATCAATACTCAATACCAGTGTCGATAATAAAACGTTCGCATGATACTCAATACCGATACTTTTCTGGATACCAAATTAAATTTTCCATGAACACAAAACAACTTAGAAAAGAAAATTGCTCATTTTACTAGTAACATTGACACACACTGAAACTATACAGTAACCCACATTACACTGGAAACAAACTAATGTAGGGAGGGTGCCGAGGTCATTGCTAGACAACCACTTTTCCCCTCTCGCCAGTCATGTAAGGGGAGGGAGTGAAGCAAAGCCACACCTTGCGCAACGACCTCGGGACCCTCCCCACTTTAGTTTCTTCTTGTGGGAGGGGAACTACAACTCCTCACTGTACTTGCAGCTTTGGTTCTTCCCCTCCTGTACCATCTGTTCCGTGTGTTATGATGCGACTGGAGTTACAAACGACTCATAGATGGTTTTCCTTTTTTCAGTATTTAAAAATTATTGTGCCACTGTTATGCGGCAGCAATAATTATGCAATAAAACCCAGTATGTAAATATTATCTGAATTTTGTAATTTTGTGCTTCATGAAAAAAAACGTGCATGGTAAATACCATTAGCACAATTTTAAAATTTGATACTGTCCGATATTCTCATGCAATACTCAGTACTATAAAGTATGAATGGTATTGAGATGTCGCAGCATCAAGGATCCCATCCCTACACATATTTACAGGTTTGTCCCTTTTTACTTTTATCCTGTTAAATATATTTATTTAAACAGAAAAAAATTGTCCAAGTTGTTAAAAATAATATTTTTAGATCTTTCCTGCTCAGATTCCTTAAGGGAAAGGCCAAAGTAGTTTCTGCAGTTAAATAAATTGAATTACAGTGTGTGTAATCATGTCCTATTATTACAGATCCAATTTACGATAAAGTTCATTTCCCAGGAATGCGTATTGCAGCACATGTCAATGTCAGTGCTTCCTTTAGGTGAGAGCTACGTGGAGGCAATTACATTTTTTTTACTAAGGATTTCCCTTAATAAGAGCAGTTAGTATTATTATCATATTTGACAGTTTCCATCCATTGATTGGGTCTGTCATGAATAAATGCTTTTCCAACATCAACATCTCTGGTAAACTCTGCCTCCTCCTACATTCTCAACATGTGGTCATACCACCTTGATGTAAAGCTCTAGTCTGTCTTGCATGGGCTCTTCTCTTTATTTCTTTTACCTTACAACTATTTATCGTGTTCATTCTTGTAACTTCTAACCTACTGTCTCAGAAACTTTACGTCACCTGCTTTGAACAATGTGGTGCAGTAATAAACCATTAGAGTTGCATTCAGAAGAACCCAAGTTTTATTCCCAATCTGGCTATCCTCATATTGGTTCTCCATTCTTTCCCTACTCCTGGCTGGCGTTGCTGTGTTGTCGTTGTTAGACTACATTCCTCTTACCTAGGAGAACTGGGTTCTCCATTCTTTCCCTACTCCTGGCTGGCGTTGCTGTGTTGTCGTTGTTAGACTACATTCCTCTTACCTAGGAGAACTGGGTTCTCCATTCTTTCCCTACTCCTGGCTGGCGTTGCTGTGTTGTCGTTGTTAGACTACATTCCTCTTACCTAGGAGAACTGGGTTCTCCATTCTTTCCCTACTCCTGGCTGGCGTTGCTGTGTTGTCGTTGTTAGACTACATTCCTCTTACCTAGGAGAACTGGGTTTTCCATTCTTTCCCTACTCCTGGCTGGCGTTGCTGTGTTGTCATTGTTAGACTACATTCCTCTTACCTAGGAGAACTGGGTTCTCCATTCTTTCCCTACTCCTGGCTGGCGTTGCTTTATTGTCATCATCGTTAGACTACATTCCTCTTACCTAGGAGAACTGGGTTCTCCATTCTTTCCCTACTCCTGGCTGGCGTTGCTGTGTTGTCGTTGTTAGACTACATTCCTCTTACCTAGGAGAACTGGGTTCTCCATTCTTTCCCTACTCCTGGCTGGCGTTGCTGTGTTGTCGTTGTTAGACTACATTCCTCTTACCTAGGAGAACTGGGTTCTCCATTCTTTCCCTACTCCTGGCTGGCGTTGCTGTGTTGTCGTTGTTAGACTACATTCCTCTTACCTAGGAGAACTGGGTTTTCCATTCTTTCCCTACTCCTGGCTGGCGTTGCTGTGTTGTCGTTGTTAGACTACATTCCTCTTACCTAGGAGAACTGGGTTCTCCATTCTTTCCCTACTCCTGGCTGGCATTGCTTTGTTGTCATCATCGTTAGACTACATTCCTCTTACCTAGGAGAACTGGGTTCTCCATTCTTTCCCTACTCCTGGCTGGCGTTGCTGTGTTGTCATTGTTAGACTACATTCCTCTTACCTAGGAGAACTGGGTTCTCCATTCTTTCCCTACTCCTGGCTGGCGTTGCTTTATTGTCATCATCGTTAGACTACATTCCTCTTACCTAGGAGAACTGGGTTCTCCATTCTTTCCCTACTCCTGGCTGGCGTTGCTGTGTTGTCGTTGTTAGACTACATTCCTCTTACCTAGGAGAACTGGGTTCTCCATTCTTTCCCTACTCCTGGCTGGCGTTGCTTTGTTGTCATCATCGTTAGACTACATTCCTCTTACCTAGGAGAACTGGGTTCTCCATTCTTTCCCTACTCCTGGCTGGCGTTGCTGTGTTGTCATTGTTAGACTACATTCCTCTTACCTACAAGAACTGGGTTCTCCATTCTTTCCCTACTCCTGGCTGGCGTTGCTTTGTTGTCATCATCGTTAGACTACATTCCTCTTACCTAGGAGAACTGGGTTCTCCATTCTTTCCCTACTCCTGGCTGGCGTTGCTGTGTTGTCATTGTTAGACTACATTCCTCTTACCTAGGAGAACTGGGTTCTCCATTCTTTCCCTACTCCTGGCTGGCGTTGCTGTGTTGTCGTCATCGTTAGACTACATTCCTCTTACCTAGGAGAACTGGGTTCTCCATTCTTTCCCTACTCCTGGCTGGCATTGCTGTGTTGTCATTGTTAGACTACATTCCTCTTACCTAGGAGAACTGGGTTCTCCATTCTTTCCCTACTCCTGGCTGGCATTGCTTTGTTGTCATCATCGTTAGACTACATTCCTCTTACCTAGGAGAACTGGGTTCTCCATTCTTTCCCTACTCCTGGCTGGCGTTGCTGTGTTGTCATTGTTAGACTACATTCCTCTTACCTAGGAGAACTGGTTTCTCCATTCTTTCCCTACTCCTGGCTGGCGTTGCTGTGTTGTCGTTGTTAGACTACATTCCTCTTACCTAGGAGAACTGGGTTCGTTTCCTGGCTGGGTCACTCCCTGGGAATCGTGCCAGGCAATGCTGTTAGTCAGCGGGTGTTTCTCGGGATCTCCCATTTCCCCCGCCCCTTTTTATAGCAGCGCTGCTCCATACTCACCTTGCTTCACCCTCATCAGCTCTCAAAACCTTAATGTTTACAGCTGCCCAAATATTTTCATTTAATCATGATCTTGCTATTGATGAAATGTTAAGCCCTATCTACCTACCTCACTTATATGCCTGTATTACGCTAACCCATTTGTCTGCTTTCTACAACAATATACAGTAGACCCTTGATTTTAGGAGTACAAATTTTAAGAGGGTAGTGATTTTATGAGGTCATTATTGGAAACCATCAAAAAATTACTAAAATCCAAGAGATAATTGAAAAATATCAGCAAAACTGCAAGAAATTGTAATCAAAATAATTTAAAAAACATATACTTTGACGTGCGCTCCTATCCTCGGGATAGTGGTTAAGGCACTGATTGCTCTCCTGAGTTCGTTGAGTGCCGCGGCGTTTCAGCTGTTACACTAGTCCGGTGGGCCGTGGTTGGTTCTATGGTAGGCCGCTTAGAGGGAGGATACCTTCGGAGGAGAGGGGAAGCGAGATCGTTTACCTTCCTGGGAGTTCAATCTTCCTCACTACAAGGATTGCCAAGAGGCAGGATGCCATTTGCCCCAGGGATGTATGAGTGGTGGGATGAACTAATCTTTGGTGATAATGGTGGTGAATGATCCTGTCGAAGGGATTGGCATTATCTGCAGTAGCTGTGTAAGTCGGCATGCGGGAACGTAGTTGGTGGGGGAAGACACTGCATGAGATTTCTGGACGACCTTAGGTGGGAATGAACCCGGATAATCTTCCCGGAAGCCAACTTTCAAATGCACAAATTCTGAATGGCCCGGCTTGGGGATTCCTTCGCGGGATGATGGCTATGGTAGGCGTTGGAGGGGACGTATAAGTTCTAGTTCGGATTTCGGCCAACAAGTGCCTAAATATGCATTTAATTCCGACTTGTGGTCGAGAGGGATGAAAGGTGAAATAGGCCTAGTTTCAAGTTCGGGTTCCGCAGATGGGGGCATGTCCTCACTTGTAACCTCGACGTTGACCTGCAAGTTTATTAATCTTTGCAAGACTAACCATTCTCTGTTCCGTGCACGGCACTTAATTCCACCCTTCTTGCTGTGCATCTGACCAGCCTTCTAACCCTTCCGCAGACGTGCATTCTTAGGGGTGTGTCTTATTCAGTCACACCCAAGGCCCTGTCATATAGATTTGTAGTCTGGTATTAGGACGTCACCGAGGGAGCACCGGGAACCCAGGAGCAGCGGAATGTCTTTGCAGACCCTAAGCTTTCTGGAAGCCATGTCTCCTGTGGAGTTCGGCATGCCTCACAACTAGTCCTCAGCAGGGTTTTTCTATTGCATCTGTCACAAGATTTACTGACACAATTGATTAACAAAATTAATGAACCAGGAACTAATATTAAAACTATGGTAGTCCACTATTTCGGTTTATGTAATCTTTATTACAAATTTTAGTAAAGTGGAAAATCCTGGTTGGATTATAAACTGGCTAAATTCAGATAAAATAATTATTCAAATTAATGCAGGTGGAGGTGAGCCTGGTAAATGAAAAAAGTAAAATTAAGTTTACGCTAATTTACGTAAATCTACGTTCTTTACAGCGTCTCTTCAAGAAAGGGGTTTGCCCAGAAGGAAAACTGTCGCAACGACCTGCTACTGCAGAGTCAAGGGGTTGCAGGGTAGAGGACGTCAGGTTTCCTCTGGAGTCTTCTGGAGCAGGAAGAGCCTTCTTCAAGCTGCAGGGGCGGTTGAAGCCGTATTGCAGGCTGCAGGAGAGGAGGTAGGTCTTTGCAGACCAAGGAGTGCTCGCTGGCCTATGCGGCTGGTGAGCCTGGCATCTCTGGCAAGAAGCGTGCTTGCACCTCCTTATATAGTAGAAAACCCCTTCAATTAGCTATCTTCTGGCGGTGCGGGGTAGAGTAGCTTGTCAGCGGAGAGGTAGGTTTATCAGAGTTGCGGCGGTGCCGCTCATTTATTATCTCCCTGCGTGGAGACGATAAATTTATCCACCTCGGTCCGAGGCTGGCGGGTGTGATGTCACAGGGCAGCAGAGGTGCTGCAATCCTGCGGTTTTGCTGGAACTTCTTCCTCAAAATAATTTCAGGATAGTGTTCCATCAGATAAAATCTTATTTATTCAAAAGGGTGGCGATCACATGCCTGGGTTTGGACAGGCCATACAGTTCATAATTAGCGAAAGTCCGTTGTAACAATAGTTTATATTGGCACAAAAAACTGTCTCTATAGTGGACTTTCATTATAAAAAAATTTTTAATAATTCCACATTTACAAATTTTTTATTTGTGCTGTATACTAACTTTAATGGCACAACCCAAAAAAGTAAAAAGACTGATAATATAACTCATTAAAATTAAATTTATATGCCATAGTATCCAATCACTAGCAGAGAACAGACATGACGCATGCAAGGTTTTTGAATGGGGAGGGTGAAAAGTAGTGAAGGGTAGTTCACGAACTACCAGTTCATTTTGAACTGGTCTTGAAAAGGAACTAGGTGCATAGTTCACCGTGAAATAAAAGAACTAGGCTCTTGTGATGTTGGTCAGTCATTCTCTCGGTACCAGTAACTATGCCAGGAGTGCCACTGCGCATGCTCAGATATTGTCCATTTCATATAAGTGGTCTCAAATTTGACAGACAATGTGACCAATCTACCCATTATGTAAACAGTAAATGCTCTCGCTCGTACAGTATTGTATCAGCTGATGAACTTTTGTTAGGTTGTCTATTTTGATGACTGTTTTGGAAGAAAATAGTACTAGAAACTAAAAGTTATAATTTAAAATCTTAATTATACTTACATTTGTGGTTTAAATTATGTTTCTAAAGCAACATTAAATTTTCTTGGCTATTAGTAACGGGACTTAAGAAACACGTTCAGCATCTATGACAGAGTATGTCGACACATATGAACAGTAAACGTTTCCAGCCAATGGCTATCCATGATTATATTTCCAGCCCGGTGAAGGCAGTTGTGTGTGCATTTTCTTTCTCATCGTGTTTATTATACGAATATCTTACTGGCGTTGTCGGCATATTTAATCTGTAGTTAATTATTTTTATTTATTTTTTCCAAACTTAGTTGGTTGTAGGTACCGTTGTAGTGCCTTTTGTTGAGAGTGAAATGTAATATTAATCGACACATAGTTAAAACTGCTCGTTTTGCTATTTTCTTTACCACCTTCCACAATGAAGTGACACAATTATAATTTCCATATAAAAGTTTAAGTTTGTTTGTATCAGGAAACTTGCGCAGTGTTGATTTTACTGAATGATTTTGCAACTAAATTATTTTATGCGAGTGACGAAAAAATGTAATTTTAGTGAAGTAAACTCGCAAAGATTGCTATAGGAAAACACATGTTCAAGAGGTTACAACAGTAAGTTTGCGTGTTTTGTAAATGTATTTGTAAACCGTTAATATAATTATTGAAATGCACGTGGCCTGAAAAATGCAGCACTTTCCACAATTTTGTAGTGAGTGGATAATATTTGTTTGTCTGCATCTTAAATTCGAGTGTAAGGCTAACTTTGGTCAAAGTGTGCGTGTGTATATTGCTCCATGTGTACGAATACGAACAGCAACATATGTATCGTGATTTGATTTTTCATTAACGCTATCATTTTCGAAGTTAAACAATCTAAATGTTATTTCCATACAAGCAAAATTTCCCACTGCTCCATCAAAACAATATGCAACTCAAAATGCCACACACACTCATGCCGGAATCATATAGCCCCGACCAACACAGCACGATACAACCCCGACACATTTCAATGTGACTACTTGAATTTACAGCACGACCAACACCATGCTCTCGGCATTTAACCTAACTGTTTAGAAGGCGCTGATAGGCTACATTAGTCTCAAAGGCAATGAACAAGAGGGAAAATTGTAATACATTATGGTGACAAATTATTATCGTTAATGCATACAAAAGTAAAATTACTATTTTTAAGTGTTAGATACAGTAGGTTTCACTTTATTTTCTTTTAAGCTGCGTATTTACCATTGTAGGGAAAGCTTGCAATACAATTTCATTTTGCAATGTTGTATATTCTGTGCATGGTGCCGCATGACACGACGAAGAATAGAAATAATTTCTAATCCAAAATTGCTGGTCGAACGGCAGAATGGGTCGTGCTTAGGATGACCTATCTTGTATTTCATTGGCTGTTGGACGTTGTGTCGTGCGCGTTGGAGCTATGTGATTCTGGCATCGTAAGATCATCAAAATAAACCGTTTCACGAAAGAAAATAAACTGCTCCCACTCTGCTCACTTTTTCCTTTTTCCCTCGAAATAAAATAATGATGATACCTTAATTGGGCTCACATTTCATTGCTATGTACATTTCTCTGTGTTATTATTGATTGAAACTATAACACTCTGGTTCTGGAGGGTTTCAAAATGTAAAACTTACTGGCCATACAAACTCGTAAGACAACTTTTCGATATCAAGTAAATTACAATATGCTTATCAAACAAAATTCTGTCAATTTAAGCATTCAGTGAAGGTGCTCCAACATCATAAAGAAGTGTCTCATGCATTAGCAGGAACTGCAACATTCCAAAATTAATCGCTAAGGAAAATGAACTTCATGATGTCTTCAATCTTGGGTAGGTGGAGTATCTTTTTAGTGTGTAAGTAACATGTTCGTTTGATATATTGTTGCTGTAGGTCACAGCTGCTTCTCTAGAGCGCTTTGTAACATCTCAGAACTGAAATAGAGTTTATCATTAGGTACCAGAGAACAAGCCTAGGGCTGTATTCACAATTTTGAGTAGAGAGGTTGTGCAACTGAACTTCAGTGTAAATATCAACACTGAGTTAATCAGAAATAAGTTTTTACTCACAGCATGACAATCTGAACACGTAGGTATTTGAAAATATTTATTAAAGTATTTTGCATGTAGACCTGCAATACTTAACATTTGAGTTACTAAATGAGAGTTATTAAAATACTGAAATTAGTTAACATTTCCTTAAATATTATTTTGGCTACCTACATACTTTAATATCCTGACAATTATAACCACCATATAAGTATCAGGCTGTACAGAGTTCGTTATTATATCATACCACAAAGCTGAATTATGTACTTTTAGTGCAATAGCATAGGCTGTATGTGAGAACGTATACTGTAAAGATGGCCGAAGTGTCGGGGGGGGGGGATCTTGGTATTTGGTGTTCGTGGAAACCATGCTAAATTTTTATGTTTACAAGAACTTTCCTCAGGCAAGTGTGACAAGATTAGTTGTCATTAATATATTTAGAGTATATTAAAAAACAGTAAAATATTTTATTCATTTGACAGTCAAAATACAATTTAATTTTCATGCATTCTGGTTACAAATTTCTTGCAAGGTAAAAAATGATCAATTTATAGACTTATTACATGGACTGTTAGTCATTTACATAAAATATTTATAAACTAAAAAAAATGGAACTGTTGCCAACTTGCAACTGTTTGAACAGCCGTTCACAGCTTCTAAAAGTCATGTGGGAGGAGGCACATGCAGTTTGTTTGCAAAACAGGGAGTCATATGTGGTTTTTATACAAATACTGGCTGTCACATGGTGTTTGTTTGCAAACAGTCACCTTCAATGACAATTCAGCTGTGGTGGAAGGATACATAGCCAACCAGATGCCATTGGCACTACTTTCCTAGAACTGTCACATTTGAGACCACTTATTTGAAAGGACTTATATCTATCTGCCTCTGTCTATGAGTATCACACAAGGTCGGCCAAGGTCATTGTGCTTCCTGTTGCCTCGGCGGTGGCTGTGGACGGGTACGTGGAGACAGACAGGCGACGTGTGCACACAAAGTTATTATGTACAACTGTCACTTGGCACACATTTTTTTTTTTACTAAAATTGAGTGAAGAAATTTTATTACACTATTTACAGTTAACAAAAACTCCATGTTGTTAGTGACTATAAAAATACAGATTGATTCATGAGATAAACATTAATTATCAAAATGTGTGATAGTATAGCACCAAAAAAATCAAAAAAACTCTCAGAATCACTCATTCTTGAAATAAGGATCAATGTTTGTTCGCTTTAACAGTTTGCCCTTATAACAAATGACAGGACCTCTTGGAAAGGTAGCAACTCTCCAATTGTATACGCTGTATTTGCAGATGTGCAAGGCAGTTATGTAATTCAGGCCACTTAAAATTTCTATATGTACTCGTTTTATACTGTATGATAGTAAAAATATTTGGCAATCTTAAAATCGCCCAACATGTTGCTACTCTAATTTACGTGACGTTAATATTAGTATAAAAAATAACATATTTTCTGAATGTCACAAAACAAAAGTCAAAAGTATCCACAAATGGATATTGTGTACTTAGAAATGGTAACTTTCATAAATAATGTCACGCAAACAATTGCTACGTGTAGTACCACATACAATATATATACCGTATTTTAGCAACGTACAGGCTGCATGGAACTGTTTTTAAAGCCTGAGGTTTGTTGACGTATGGGAGCAACTGACTGTCAACTACACGCTCCCGTGAAACTATTACACTTGCAGGCAACAACACAATATTGTGATGCACGTTACTAGACCCCAAGGTATGTACAAGAGGCCCTTTTACAGATCTTGACTAGACCCTACGTCCTCTTTCTCTCTAGTGCGCGCTTCCCGCTTCGCATATAAACAAACGTGAGGCCGAGTGTTCCAGTTAGTTTCAAGTTTCATATTTCTTCATTTGTGTCTGGCATTTTGTAAGGTTTAGTCTAAACAATACAATGTTTAACTGTCTAGCATGCAATGCTGTATTATTTTGGTGCTATCATGATTTCAAAAATAAAATCTGTTATGGGGGTAATTTGGTAATTTGTCAACTTTGAAGTTGTCAAAACACAAATTACAAAAATACGTCGTAGATTTTGTAGACAAACAGGACACATGAGCATTTTGTTAACAAAAAGTTCCAATTGGAATACGGCTTTGTGATACTAGAAAACGAACAAACGAGTTGTTATGCAAAATTTAAATTGGTGGAATATGCACGTGAACATGGAAAAAGAGCAGTAAGTCGATGATAAAAATTTACGGTTCTGGTGCGGGGTAAAATATACGCTGTAAAAATTGCCAATAAAAAGTTCTTAGCGAGGCAAAATGTGTAAATATCTGGAACTGGAATAATAGCTGTTTCATCACGTGCGTACCACTAGGAATAATGGGTTTTCTGTCACCACAGAAATGTTTCCGTTTGAAGTCAGGGAAATTGCAACTAACAGAAACATTCCCGTAACAGAATTTAATCTGAACGTTCGCCGGCGACTTGATTGTATAATATGCCGGCGATCAGATTACCCAATTCCTAGCAGTTGTTCAGTGTAATAATAGCACGTATAAGTAATTTACTTGTACTCTCAGAACTATTCCTTGATGATGCAGTGCAGGACCTGAGATGTAATTTTATTGTGGCCAGAAATGTTTTTACAATTTACCCATTTTTTCCCCCCAAAAAGTCTCATGTATAGGTAGCATCCTATATTTTCACATGAAAAAATATGGTAATTTCCAGTGATTGATTCAAAGAAGTTTAAGTAAATGCACTAATCCGTAGGTAAATTAATATTCAAATTTATTTTGGGGACAGATATTTACGTTGCATTTCACTATTAGCTTTGGCCGACATTGAAACTTTCCGCTTTGTGTTTACACAAATACACAGTGGCGAGTGCACAAGCAGCACGTGACGTAAGTCCGAGACAGTCCAACGCGTGGAGTCCCTTTGATAGGTACGTGAAAGTACTCTGCTACTGGTCCGAGCTCTTGTCTGCTCGTTGATGGGTCGAAGTCGCCCATAGACAGCGCAAGCACGTTGTGCAGCAATGTGGCATGCATTAACTTTTAATAGCAATAAAATATAGATGATGTATTGTCATTGCCTTTATTTTTTGTGCCACAATATGAAAAACTAAAAAAACTTAGTAATTATGGGTTTGGATTGAGTGTCGTAATTAGCACAATATGCAGAGAATGGCAAGGTGAGTTACAGGTGAGCGGCAACCAACCCCTGTACAGACTCCATGTACTCCTACCTGGTTCTTAGGCGACCATCTGTGTAAAAGGGGAGGAAATAAACGTTACACATTCTCGTGCTGAGTATCACTTGATGACAACCAAAAATTCACTTTTTGTGCCTCATATTTATATGTATCATAAGTGATGCCATGGATGTGGATCATACATGTAAAATTGTTAGTTTATTTGGCATACTTTTGGTATCATAAATAATATTTCATTTTTAAAAAACTAAAAAGTCTTTTAAATGGAGGTAGGGGAGAGCACGGTAAAGTTGTAAAACAGTATTTAAATAATCTGCTGTAAGTAAAACAGAAATATAAAATCACCCTCCTTACAATGTAGTTATTGTAGAAACGACGCATTATTTTTTCAAATATTGAGAATTATTACTCTTTTATTGAATTCTAAATATTTATTTACTAAATTGTCACTTTGCCATTTCATTTCATATTGTGTAAAGTGGCCATTGACTGGCCACCTATGTTCTTCCCATTTAACAATATCTTCCCTTTAATATAATTTAATATAATATCTGCATCCATAAAATAGGGATTAAATAAAATACTTGTATGTCCCAAAAATTACAGAGGAACCTTTCTGAAATGACCCCGTACATATTCCAGGAATGAGGTCATTGTTGAAAGAAGGTTGTTTAAAATATTTTGGGAATTTTGCATTAATTTTGACACACCGCTGTCCCTAATAATCTAAATTTGCAATTTTTTTGCCCAAAGTCAGTGTTCATTTGTCTCTAACATGAAAATGACAGTTAGTTTTAAATTAAATATTCAGTGTGTGTAGGAAACGTGTATAAACTCGGGCATGTGATTGGTACAGGGCACCCATGGTCCATCTCACATAATAAGGGTTGTAGCAGCCCCTAAAGGCTGTGGGTGACAAGGACATTACGTGGAATATTAGGCAAAGTACTTGTGTTAGAGGAACACAAATTGGTGTACGGAACAAGTAAACCAAAATCTTAGATACACGGTAGCTATGGTGCATCGTACACACCCCCATCATGTAAATAATTGGGGTTGGCACCCTTTTATTGCATGCAACACGTACACCATGAGGTTAAATTTATTGTGGATACCATAGGATGAAACAGGACGACGTAAGTAGCAAATAAGTCCCCCTTGTGGCAACTCTCTGGGACCCACTGTTTCTGCTTAAATCGCAAACGAAAGGTACAGTGATAGCATGGCCTAGTGAGTAGGCAACCCTTCTGGCACATGGAGGAATTCAGTAGGGAGTCCCCACCGAATGCGTGAAGAGTGTGGTGGCACGCAACAGCGAGGCATGTAGAGCCGATGAGGGTGACTGAGGTGAGTACGGAGCTGCGCCGGAATGAAAGGGTGGGGCAAACTGAAGAACCCTGAGAAAATCCGCTGACCAACGGCATCTTCTGGCACGATGTCCACATACAAACATCCGGGAGTGACCCAGCTGGGAATTGAACACGGTTCACCTTGGTGGGAAGCGAGCAGGCTAACCGCCCGTCAAATGAGTTTGGCCAGTAACCAACACGCAAACAACAGAATAGCATTAGGATATACCCCTGGATGTACATATGTGGGCATCATGCCGGACTATGCCGCTTGTTGGCAGGTTTTCTCAGGGTTCTCCCGTTTACCCGGCCCTTTCATTCTGGCAAAACTCCATACTCACTTCAATCATCCGCATTGGCTCCCAAGACCTCGCTGTTACATGCAGCGAACCTCTTCACGCGTTCGGCAGGGAATCCCCGCTGAATTCCTCCGGGTGTAGGAAGGGTTGCCTACTCACTAGGTCATGCTATTTCTACCACTGTACCCTTCGTTTGCAATTTAACCAGAAACGCGGGGGGGGGGCTTATTTGTTACTTACGTCATCCTGCTTCATCCCATGGTATCTACAACCAATTTAACGTCACGGTGTACGTATCGCATGCAAAGGGAGCCAACCCCTTTTATTTATATGATGGGTTGTGTACGACTGTCAATATCTACCGTATATCCAAGGTCTTGGTTTACTCTCTCTGTATACCAGTTTGTGTTCTTCTAACACAAGTACTTTGCCTAATATTCCACATAATGTCCTTGTCGCCCACAGCCTTTAGGGGCTGCTACAGCCCTTATTATGTGAGATGGACCATGGGTGTCCTGTATTATTCTAACTCTTTTCTGGTCACAAATTACATGCCCGAGTTTGTACACATGTTTCTTATTCACGCTTTATTTTTATTTTCAAAGGCAGTCATCTCTTGAAAAGAAAATGATACTAGAGAAGTGTATACTTCTTGTCTCCCAAAATGTTAAAAAAATATTGAGTGGCACAAGGTGTTACCAAACATTGGTCCATGGCATATAATTGACAGGATATTTACATGGAATATTAATATTAATTTAATTCAATAGTTAGACATCTTTGGCATAAAATGATACCCCACACATGTGTATGCTTCTTGTAATACAGTGATTGAAGTCACTGAATACACTTTGAAAATACTGTATAACACTATTTATCTGGTACTTCTTCCATGTGCATGAATAAAATAAATGAAAAATAGACTCAAATCACCAAGTAATTATAATCTTAAATTCATTTTACATTAATAAACCATCAAAAGAAAGTACAACATACTCAAACGAAATTATTTACGCTAAAGTCAAAACAAAAATTGTTGTATTTTTTAAGATGATAATCACATACACTGAAGTAGTAAATTCAAAACATAATTGATCACTAACGAATATATAATGTATTAGCGTATTTTGTTATTAAATGATATTAAATTTATTTTTCAACTAGCTGTACCATCGCCCTCTTCAATGGGCACTGATTTATTTTGAAAATTGTAATCACTCTAGCCACTGGATTACTGCGGCCCCACTTGATATATTTCTATCCACTGAGCCATTGCGGCCCCACTTGAGAGTGCTTTAGCCACTGAGCCACTATAGCCTCACTTGGGATTACTCTAGCCACTGGATTACTGCGGCCCCACTTGATATATTTCTATCCACTGAGCCACTATAGCCTCACTTGGGATTACTCTAGCCACTGGATTACTGCGGCCCCACTTGATATATTTCTTACCACTGAGCCATTGCAGCCCCACTTGAGAGTGCTCTAGCCACTGAGCCACTATAGCCTGACTTGGGATTACTCTAGCCACTGGATTACTGCGGCCCCACTTGATATATTTCTATCCACTGAACCATTGCGGCCCCACTTGAGAGTGCTCTAGCCACTGAGCCACTATAGCCTCACTTGGGATTACTCTAGCCACTGGATTACTGCGGCCCCACTTGATATATTTCTATCCACTGAGCCACTATAACATCACTTGGGATTACTCTAGCCACTGGATTTCTGCGGCCCCACTTGATATATTTCTATCCACTGAGCCACTGCTGCCCCACTTGAGAGTGCTCAAGCCACTGAGCCACTATAGCCTCACTTGGGATTACTCTAGCCACTGGATTACTGCGGCCCCACTTGATATATTTCTATCCACTGAGCCACTATAGCCTCACTTGGGATTACTCTAGCCACTGGATTACTGCGGCCCCACTTGATATATTTCTATCCACTGAGCCACTATAGCCTCACTTGGGATTACTCTAGCCACTGGATTACTGCTGCCCCTCTTGATATATTTTTATCCACTGAGCCATTGCGGCTCCACTTGATATATTTCTATCCACTGAGCCACTGCCGCTCCACTTGAGAGTGCTCTAGCCACTGAACCACTATAGCCTCACTTGGGATTACTCTACCCTCTGGGCCACTTGATATATATCTATCCACTGAACCGCTGTGACCCCACTTGGATTACTTTACCCACTGGGCCTCTGTGGCCCCACTTGATATATGTCTATAACTATATGGAACAATGTAGCTTGCTAACAATGAAAGAATGATAACAATTGGCCCTGCAGTTTTGATAGAGCATGCTTAGAAAGCAGCAAAATAGTAAATTTTTTCCCAACTTGATTCACTAATACCTTTAATGGTCAGCTCCTATAAGTGTTACTGCAATTTTTAATACAGGTGAAACTTCCTAGATAAATGAAGATCATAACAGTAAATACCACATCCAAATCCAAGATTAGCACAGTCATACAGACAGACAGATGCATGCCAGGGACTTCCTTTTATGCTATGTAGTGATTAAAATTACTTTATTTCTTTAGCTACACAGCAGAAACTCATGTGATATGTACTGAGTACTCTCTAAACTAATATGTATGTAGGCCCTCGAAGGCTCTCAAAAATGTTAGAAAGTGGTATGGGGGTGGTAGAGACACTGCGGCAGACAGGTTTTCAACCTTTTTTTTTTAATAGATTTTCACTGCAATTTTTTTATTGTTCCTATTTTTTTCGAAATGAAATACACCCTTCAACACGCAAAACATTTTTCTCCTTATTTTACTATTACTCTATATGGAATTTTTATTAAAATTTTTTATTGTTATGTTGTCATCATGACAATGGTTATGTGGTGCTTTTGTATTTATTGAGTAAACACAGCAAACTTATGTAGTAAATGTTAACATTAAATGAAATCACGTGACAATGTTATATTGACATGAGGCGGAAGGTTACGTAAATTGAAGACGGGAGAAACTAAAAAGGGCTTTTAAAAGTGCTCACTTTGGTGAGTTGCAAGTCCGTATAAAAGATTTATGTTATTAATGATGGTTCACAAAATCAAGCCAGATATATTACCAAATCAAAGTAAAAAATTTAAGAATACAGTAAACTCCCATTATAACGGACCCTATTAAAGCGGACGTCGCTTACAAGGGACGCGTAGTTGTGTCAAGGTCGTTGTGCCATATGACTCGTGCCACCCGCCAGCCAAGCGACATCATCTGTAATTCCATGAATCATGACGTTAACATCAGGCACAGTACATGTAGTTCTGATTCAATCAAATTTATCAGTTACGAATGCAGTGTAGTTTTTTAGTATTACACAGTATTTTTAATTTGTAAACTTCATATGCTTGCTTTTGTATTACTGTATATGCCTTTACCATGCAAAATAAACACATTTTATATCTATTTCAGTTATTTCATTTATGTAAATACAACCTTTCAAAACTTATTTGTTTAAATCTGACTTTCATCAAAATGGACAATCTTCAGCCCTAATTAGTCCATTATAATAGGTGTTTACTTTAATAAGTCGTCAACAAGCAGTCATCAAAAACCAAGATAAATCCAAGTCGTAACACAAGCAAAGTGAGAAGGCAAGCGAGAGCACAGTGGCGGGACAAACACGTAATGGTAGTCGTGTTGCACGCTGAAACATTCGGCGCTTGAAGGGTCGAATGTGGGCGTAGTCAGCAGGTATTGGCTATCCCTGGCGGCGTAAGAGGCTGGTATCTAGTTTTAGATATGCGCCACATATTGTACAGCATTTAACCATGAGAAATGAAATGTAGCAACCAAAAAATGTGTAACAAATTAGTTTTTTGGGAGATTTGTCTTGAATTTTTTACTTTTTGATCACAAATTCTATATAGTTCCGCAAAAAGAAGTACTTACATAAAGAAGGTTGCTATGAATGGGTTTGAAATAGAGAGTTTCTACTGTACAAGAATGCCATTTACAATAAAGTACGTACATACAATAACCTCGTGTGCCTTATTACATTTTTGTTTAGTACATGTAAGGCAGGTATTTTATTTCTACAGTGACTAAATTACATTGCTCATTTTTTTTTTTTGTGATTCCTAAGATAAAATATCTGAAACTGAATACATTTTATCTTTGTTGGTTACTAGGGATGAGCAGGTACCCATACTGATACCGATTAACCGGCCGATACTACATCCATTGGCATTGGTGACATCTGAGCATTATTTGCAGATTATCATTCACCAATTAGTAGTACTAATTTATTTAACACAATGTTAAATAAACCGGCATGCTACATCTCGTAAAACATTTACTGCATCCATCAATCTGACATTTTGTTCGAAACCCGAAATATATTCTGAGAAATTGTTTTTCGATGATTTGTTCCTGTTGTTTACATTTTACTGTATTTCCTGTTGGCACATTCACCAAATACTGTGTGCATCATTCGTTTTTGGACACTATGTGAATACAAAACAATGCAGATAATCGACAACTGGTGCAATCGATAGTATTGATTACATCCCGCAAGATTTTTTTTTTTTTTTTTCCACTGCATTTTTAGGTTGGCAACAATGAGAAAGCAACCTGTATTCTTATTCTTCTTTTGCATTTACTGTACTTGTATGTTGGCGACAATGACAACTAATCATATACACAATGACACTATTCAACTATCTGTGGTGTTGTTTGTTATTGTAAATGGAAAGTGAAAGGCAGTGGTAGTATTCTGAAGGATATAGTTATTATTGGAAGCTGTCTGCTATGGTTTTTGTTAGAATGCTAAATGTCTGAATAAGACTCTTCAAGTAATAATTGGCAAAATTGTCCTGAATAAATCAGTTGTGATTTTAACCAAGGGATTGAACTTGGCATGGCCGACAAAAGAACACAATGTGAAAATATTAGTATAAATAAAAATACAATTTTTCTCAATTTCAAGTGAATTGATCTCAATAAAGCAATTAGTTCTTTTTAATGACATCTTTAGGCTGTTGGTTTAAACAAACATGCATTTTGAAGTTATGTGATATATTTCTCACGTCTAAAATCCAAGTTCACATCAGATTGCGTGAAGTTCTGAAGCTTGTCTTTAATCAACTCTGTTTGTTATGAATGCTGTATTGTCTGGTAACAGTTTTTGCTTTACTGTTAATTCACTTATTTTCCCAGTAAAATTATATTCTTATCATTTATTATTAAAATTAAGGTTGTATTTCATTTATATGCTGTAGACACTTATTACAAACATTTAAACTGTTCGCAAAACGGAACACAATTTAAGTAGTAAAAAAGTATTTTCAAATATTGGGAATTTGGAATCATGATTGTGCTCAACAAAACTGGTATCAGCTTCATTGTAATCTGCGGCATCAGCAGCTGAGAATTTGTATCGTTGGTATCGGCAAAATGTGATATGGGCCCATCCCGATTAATTACTTCATTATTCAGGCTATTATATAAATATCATCCTAGGGCTGCTGTATGGGACTGTAATGTTGGCTTCAAAAATGTGTTTCTTATTTGTATATTTCCAAATTCAGCAGTGATTGACACATGAACATGTGTATTGATTTGTGTTGCTGCACTGTTTGTCTTTTAGCAACTTGCCAGAGAAGTCACTATGCCGCTTTGTGGTGGGTCCGACGACTGTGAACGTGTGCTCGGGACTACTGCATCGCGTGCAAATGATCCAGCACTCTGCCAGCTTCTATGACTATGCTCCTTACAGCGTTCCCAAGCCAGGTGCGTTACACTGTCATTGTTTCCCTATTTACGGGCTGTATGTTGGGCCATTACAGGTGATTCATGTGTCTCTGCACAAGTTGCGATGAACCAGCAAAAATTATTTGCTATTGATGCATGATGCTTGCTGACCCAGAACAAAACAACTCTGCTTCATCTATGCACATTTTGCCAGTGCACTGGACGGGGTCTGAACAGTATAATCGTTACCATAGCAGCTATGGGATATTCCCTGGTTGCGTGGAATATTAAAGATGTCAGAGTTATGCTTTTCATCACCGCGGTCAGGAAGCAATGCCAAGCCACCCCCGTCAAGAGATTGTGAAGTTTGAGTGAGTCAGCAGGCGAGTTCATTGTTTCCACCCCGAATGAGCAGGTAGTTGAAGGGCACACCGAGGGATAGCACCATTCATGTTCCAGCCAGCAATGGAGGTCCAGCAGACAGCCCTTACCTCCGCCTACAGGCAAGTACCGGTCACAGCTCCACTCCAAGCACAGGCAAGGGCTCGGCCGGCAGTATACGTACCTGTCCACTGGCTGGGAAACGTCAGTTCGTCATCAGCTCTTCTTAGAGCCACAACAGTCCCGACAGCTCGCTCCACTACTCCACTACCTCGTGCATGGGAGCTCTCCGACTACTCTTCATTGCCTAGACAACCCAGAAGCTCTTCAATATCTTTGCCACCAGCATCCAGACCTTCCAGAGGCTCTCCCCAGCAGACCTTCGTGAAGACATCAACCCTTCCAGTCAATTACCCTCTGCAAAGACTACCTCACAAGCCTTCAGGGAGTGGGCCCCCTAAATCCCTTCAGGACACAGAACAGCGTAGACAGGGAAAGTTATTTAGCTACCTTAGTAGAAACTGCCAGCCTTTAGTTTATAACCAGGCCAACTTCACACCTGGATAGTTGTGTAGTCTATACTTCTGGTCAGCTCGAGGTAGTCATAAGTAGTACAAGCCACTGTGTTTTATTCCTCCCGGAATAAACGTGCTCCTCACCTACTCTGGTTTTTCATTTCATTAGGTAACTTTGAGAATCCTAGTAGACAACATCACCCCCCCCCCCCCCCCCCCCCCCCCTTCAGAGTGAAGCAGGAGACCAGAATTTCAACTGACTATTTTACTACCTAGTATAGAGCTGCAGGCTCTTCCTCAGGGACTCTTACATCAGAGTACACACATATTCTGTGCACTCAGTGCATCAAATGGTACAGCCCCAATCACCAGTCATACTCACCTGGGGAGGAGAGACCACCAGACTAGCTTGCATTTCATCCACTGCACCATGTGAGTTACCGGAGGAAGTGTTAGGCCAGCTCTAGGTTGAGCCTTTCTGCCATAGGACTTACACCTGTTATTGTTATTGAACCGACTCCAAGAAAACCTGCTCTGCAACCATCACACCATTTGTGTTGCAGACTGGAGTAACGCTTATGCTTGGCTCCAGCGGCGGCAGAACACTTTAGCCAGGGACCAGTACGTCATCTGCTCCCCTCTTTTGAGGCCAAGTTTAGCACCCTCATGCCTTACACCAAACGGTATGGGAAAGATTTGCAGGAGAGGAAGGCAATCAGTACCTGGGGCTGCACCCAGTCTGCCAAGACACTTCCCAGGAACAAGCTCAGGCCGTCCCGCTCGCAAGTTGGTTGGGCTTCACCCTCAAGCTAGGGACGCCACACCCTGTGGTGGCCACCATACGATGAGGACAGTTGTTGCCAGTGGGCCTAGCTTGCCCGTGGTTCAGCATCTGCCACTACCCCAGTCTGGACCAGACAACCAGCAGCTACAGCTCCAGCTGTAGCAGCATTTGAGGACATTCCAGCTCCATCAGCAGATGCTCCTCAACCAGCCATCCAGCAGCACCACCCGGCCATCCCAGCATCTGCATGATTAAACCAGCGACTGCAGGTCATACCGCCCAGCAAATAGCCAAGCCGAACATAGACTTTGTTCTTTGCAGACAGGTTACTCGGCCTACATTTTATACTGGTCGGGCCTCTGTGACCAAGTACGTTGTAGCTAGCAGCCTTACCCCCGTGAGATGGGCCTTCACAATGAAAACCTGCTTCTTCAGTAACGTTACTTAACCTGCGCCCGAGAACGTCGCGTGTCACTATAAATACCCCGGAGATGAATCAACCACTAACTGTTCTAAAAAATGAAAGGCTTTGATTCACCATACTTTGGATTTTGTTAGAAATGTGTAGTTTGCTACTCTTTTGTGTTTCATTTGTGGAAAAAAAACTTGTATAGTGAGGGTAGACACACTTCTTGACTATGGACAAGGTGTACTGAAATTTCTACGGTAAAAAATTCTTATCACAAACAAAAGTAAAATACTTTACAGTTTTTGTCCTTGCCATTCATAATTCAGTAATTTGGCAAAAATTGCATTTAAACACACACGTCAAAATGCTATGAATATTCAGTCGGACCCTGATTTTACAATGCCTCATGGTTTCCTGAAAATGGCTTTGCAAAAATTGATGCCCTCGCAAAGTCACTACATGCAGATTTGTACCTCCAAGAACCCAAACAGTGCATTATGTGTGCGTTTTTCATGTTAAGTTAGTTTTTAATCATCTCTGGTGCAAAAATGGCAAGTATTTAAAAATTAAATGTTGAATTATTTCAGCAGACAGATGTCACCCAAATGAAATTACATCTCAGAATGGTATATAGTGCATATAGTTTTGATGGAGCAATGGAAAATTTAGCACGTATAGAAATAACATTTAAATTATTTAACTTTGAAATTTATAACTTTAATGAAAACACAAAACGTGATACGTTTGTTGCTGTTTGTATTTGTACAGATGCAGCAATATACAAATGCACACACTTTAACCGAAGTTAACTTTACACTCGAATTGACGATGATTTACGATGTAGACAAACAAGTATTATTCACTCACTACAAAAGTGTGGAAAGTGCAGCTTTTTTCAGGCCACATGAATTTCAATAATTATTTTAACATATTAAGTACATTTACAAAACATGGAAACATACGGTTGGTTATATTTGCAACCTCTTGAACACGGTTTTTCTATGGCAATCCTTGCGAGTTTACTTCACTAAAATCACGTTTTTTTGTCACTGTCATGAAATAATTTATTTGCAGAATCATTCAGAAAAATCAACTCTTGGCAATCTTTTCTTCTGTAATTGATCGCCATGCAGCCAGGATTCATGCGCACACAGTAGGCAGCATAGCACGCTTGGTCCTTCCAGTTGGAGCGACGCAATGTTGCCCTGTTGTCATCCACAAATTGTACTGCTGTCTAAATGCTGGCTTGAAGGGACGGTTCACCACCACATCCAGAGGCTGCAGAAGCTTCATCATACCACCCGGGATAACAACAAGATCGCTGTCTTCATTAACACTTCTCCCCACTTTTTCTGTTAGGTGGCCACGGAAACTGTCCAACACCAGCATGGCACGCTTTCACAGTAAACCACAAGGCCGATGTTTCCACACAACATTTAGCCAGTCCAGAACCAGTTCATCGTTCATCCAACCCTTCTCTTGTGCTCTTACAATGATTCTAGTTGGAAATGATTCCTTGGACAAAGTTTTCTGTTTAAAAATTACATACGGCGGAAGCTTACTGCCATCCGCAGTAATAGCCAACATCACGGGGCAACACTGTTTATCTGCACCCATTGTTTTTACAGGTACAGACCTTTCACCAAATGAAACAGTCGTTGATTCGGACATGTCAAACCACACAGGGGTTTGATCAGCGTTGCCAATTTGCGATAAAAGATAATCTTTCTTTTTTCGTAGAGCAGTCACATACCTTTGAAAATCTAGTAGTTTTTGGTCCTATTCTTCTCTTATACTTCTGGATACACACACACCTCGCCACCAAAACGCACATTGGTGTTTAGGTGCACTTTGTAGCTTTTCTTTTTGCCAACACCACTCTCAAACGCACTGTGCATTAACAGTAGACTTTCTTGCAGCAGCTCGTTTGCTATTTCCCTCTGCATATCACACTACTAGTAACATAAATGCTGCAGTGTAACCCATATACACTTTCCCCATTTTTAATCAAAATCACGTGTTACAGTATTACTATTCCTAGTGCTACTGCCGGAAGACTGAAGTTAATTTCCGCATTCTGCTCCGCCATATCATTGGTACGTCACTTCGGAAGTGGTTGGGAAGCTTCGGCTGGAGTCGGGACTTGACCCAAAGAGTAATATCGCAGAGACATTCTGCTCTGCAGCGAGCGCTGCGGAATCGTACTACAAGGTGAGTAATGCTGCGGCAGACACTCCACTCTACCTCACGTGCTCTCGAGATATGTTTTATTTTCTGAAAATGTTTTAAAATGATGCAAGTTCGTAAAAATAACTTGGGCAACTCCTTTCTTTGTCTTGATGCTCTAGGGGTATGTTAATGTATGCACAGAGATTTTTTTGCCATGGGTGTTATCTATGAATATTTTATATTTTTAATTTCTCGAGTTCAGGATTATGAGGGGTGTTATATACAGGCAGCTGTTATATTCACATGAATACTGTACTTGTTATGGCACTGAAGGCATGGTAAAATTGGCTTTGCTTGTAGCCAGCTAGATGTCGCATGGCAAGTGAAATTACCTGTGACACTTATAAATATATGTGACCGACATAGGCCTTCCATTACCTAGGCCGGTCCTAGCTAAATACCTTATCACTAAATTAAAACATGAGTATCCTTTTTTAAAATAATTAACCTAATAATCTAACAATGTACAGGACCAACTACAAGAAATGAAAAAATTAAGTAAAAATACCCTTCAAACTTAATTCTGAGGCACATAACACTTGATAAATTTTAATAATCATACTGAAAATATTTACAAAATATTAAAACACTGCTAATAATCAACTTGAAAATATTTACACGTGACTTTGAATAGACGCATCAAAATTTAAAGTTCTGCAAACCTTATTTACGATCTTTGCATTAGTAAAAAGGCTAATAAAACAACAACAAGAAAGACTTTTAAAAATAATAAAAAATATAAAAAAATTTCCATTGACGAAAGTCTCTTTTATTATTAGGCACGGCTCTGAACTAATGCTTCTTTCTTGAGAAGTCTGTTTGTATAAGTTACACTTTGGATGTCATTATGCATTGATGTAGCACTTAACTAGTTTTTTTTTCTCTTTTCGGCACTCAATTTAGTAGCATCTGAAAGATAATAGCATCTTTGTTTTACACTATAGCACAATATTTAGGTGCACTATTTCACTTGCGGTTCTGTTTTTACACAGTTTATTTGTTTTGCTTTTAAGTACGCAGTCACAAGTGATTGCTGTAGAGTGTGTATTTATTTACTGGCACTTAAACGCAGGTTTACCCAGTGTTTACGTTTGTTAAGCTGTCTTTTGTAAACTCACAGTGGTTGAGTTTCACTGTCTGAAGTTTGATAAGGCTTTCTCCTTTTTTGTCTGACCTCTCTTCCTCAGGGCCATGTGCATTGGGTAAAGCCATGTGAACCGTGAGGGGGGGCCACCAACGAGACTCCTTGTAGTGTCCAGGCTGTGAAGAGATGTGGCAGGCACATGCAGACATCTCCCTGGCTCCTAGGTCAAGTGTTCGTGTCCCCTGTGGGGGCCTGCTCGGAGCTGCCTGGCATGTGGGAACTCGCACCTAGAGGGAATCTTGAAGTCGTGGCTCTTCGGAATCCCCTACCCCGACTGTCGGTTGAGGTACTTCCTCCTGTACAGGAAGGACATCATCTGTGACCTCTGCACCATCCAGCGTCGTGGTCGGGAGTTCAGCCAAATCCTCCTGGACTGGCGTGGCCAATGCAGTGTTGGCCGGAGGTAGGGGCTTTTTGAGGACCTCTACCTCGACAACTTATGGAGATTCATCCCTTTTGGAGATGATGCTGTAATATGGAGGTCTCCGACAGAGTCCACTATCCAGAGGGCTCCGCCAAGATGCCTCAGACCCTATAGTGGTGGTATTCTGGTCTCGTCGGGTTGACGTTCACCAGAAATAAGAGCTGGCTGTAGAGGGAGGGTCCGTACAGATGTACCGCTTCTAGGAGCTGGTCGTGATGTTGTCCTGTTGAAGATCGAGTGGTGGGACTGCTCCTCTGCGTCTCTTTGAGATGTGCTCTCCTACGATGTGAGGAGCGTTACCTCTTGAATGGGCCACGGAGGAGGGTCTTCTTCCCTCTCTTATTCGTCTTCCAGGTCTTGGGTTGGGGGTTCTGTTGCATAGTCCTGGACCCCGCCAGGACACTCTTGCATCTGCCCCCGAGTCACCTTTTGAATACTTCCTCTGATGTCCTCTGCCCAGTATACTTCCCCTTTTTTTCCCACCACGTGGTACGGTACTTCCCACTTGCTAGCCTCCTGTGTGGTGGCGGGGTTTTAGTACACCACCACAGCCACCCCATGCTTGTAAGAGGCAACTAATCGGATGCGGTCAGAATCTGAAATTGGTTTGGACCATCATCTAATGCTTCTTTCTTCATCTTCTTCTCTTTTGTGATCGTTTTTCTTTCCATCTCACCAGATTCCGTCGTATCTTCCTTCTCTACAGCATCAGGCCAGAGCGATGTCCTTCTTCCTAATGAGGGTCTGTCCTCACAAATGAGTGCTGCCTTCAAATTGTGTGACCATACGTGGTGCCTTTGTTAGTGACGGTCTAGTGAACCCTTCTCACTAGCCCAGCAGGCAATTCTAGGTGCGGAGCCCGTATCCACGTACATGTACACCCACGCAGTACCAATTGGTGCCTTCTTGGCAAGAGGGGTGTCATGGTCGACTAACCCATGTGGCAGAACCGGCCACGAAGACGTGTTACTGCTGTACGGAGGAGGCCGGTGTAATCAACCACAAGTCCCCTGAACTGGCACCCAAGGGTGTCCTCTATAGTGGGGAGCCTGGGATGTTTACCCTGGTATGGGAATAAAACTGGCCTCACTCACGATGTACGATTTACCCCTGGTTTGCCCTGGTGCACACTTCGGTGTGCTACTGGGGCAGTAATTTGCAGTGAATAGTGGCGTAGGGTTGCCATTCCTAAATACTACTTAGGTCTGTGGGATGTTGGTCCCCCTCCTAATGGCATGCCAGTGAGGTGTTTAAACTCCTGACTTCTTTTCTTTTCCCCCTGAACGGCAGACTGAGGCCGACAGGTCCTAGTACAGGGGGCCTTCACCATGGCTTCTTAAAGCACTGCTAAGAAGAGTGGCCCCCTCAACAGCCACTTGAAACGGCACCGCGATGACACAGGCAGTGATTCGGTTTTTAATGATTCTACTCTGGTGAAGTTACCTACGCCACTTTTTTGGTTATCCGAGGTATCAATGGGCACACGTTTAAAAAGGTGTTGCCTTTCGAACTACAAAAAGTTACTGATGGAACAGCTGGTGGTCCTGGTGCTGACTGCAAGAAGATCAGCGAAAGGCGCAAGTTCCTGGCGGAGACATCGAATGCCGTCCAGATGCTGGGGCTAATGCCATCCAGATGCTGGGGCTCTTGGCGATGAAGACTTTCAATGGCGCAACTACAAAGTTCCCTGTTGAGATCAAGTCCCATGTGCCCCTCAACTCCAGCAAGGGCGTCATCTGGTGTCCTTACGTGATTGACATCCCGGAACGAGAGATTCGCTGTGAGCTACAAACTCGTTGCTTTTAGCGGCTGATTACTAAATCTGACTGTCCTCTTTCAATCAACACAAAGTTAATTTAAGAAAGGTGGTGCGAAGTTAATACAAATTACAGTAAGGAAAATAATACATGCAAAATATAATCTGTATTTGTATTTATTTATAATTATGGAAAGCATTGCGATGCTTTGCCTACTCCTATTGTTTATGATCGAAGCTACATGTTAGGGCAGGTGAAGGCAACCTGCGAAGAGCTACCTGCGAAAAGTTAAAATGAATTTAGCTTGAAAAATAATGTGTATGCCTACTTTACATAAGGGGAGTTCAGAAAAAATCTAAATTAATTTCCACACATGTAACTAAGATTGACTGAAACAAAGAGGTGTAGTAGGGACGTCGTCACAACCTGCTACCACGGAGTTGCTGGAGTAAGTTACCAGGTCGCAGTCGGGGGGGATATCTTCCGGAATCCTCTGGAGGTGGCGGCCAGCAGTAGCAGAGTCCTTAGTGTGTCTGCTGATGGCTGAAGTGGAGAGTCTTCAGAGACTGTGACCGGAGCATGGTCTAGTGGTTGGCACCTTTTTTAGATCTCCGGCTTTTGCATGCTGGGAGAGAAGGTAGGTAGACCTGGAGACAGTTTGACATGGCGAACTTCTTGAGGCGCGCTCGCGAAGTGGTCTAGTGGTTCTAGCCTTTACAGTTCTCCAACCTTCACGTGCCAGGAGAGAGTGTTGGCAACCACTTACCCCGACTGATGGCCCTCGGCCTGATGCAAGCTGGAGGACTGTCCTGAGCCAGGGAATGGCTCCTTCTTATATACCAAATCTTCGAGTTTGTTGGTTCTCAGAGGGGTGTGGGGGTGGCTAACCTCTCTCCACAGGGGTAGTTCATTCTTTCACACCTTGTGTGCTAGGGCTCTTTACTGACAACGGGATCATCACGACTTAACAGAAACTCTTCAGCAACTTCGCCAACATCTTCCAGATGATCTTCTGCAGCAAACCTCGAAGAAGTCGTTGACCCCCCTTTGCCTTGCCTGCCCTTCTGGTATGTGGCCCCTGCAAGTCCCTTCTGAACAACTGCTTTATAATTGCGAGGTTGAGTTGTTTTTGTAGCCACCTAGCCAATTCTACCGTGTTCAGGATAGACACAGGTCCCCTTCACCTGGCTGATGTAAATTTTCTTCCATTTAACTCTTTGCTAGTTAGGAGGTAGTATGGGCCAACGTATTTATTTTTGTAGAATATATATATATATTCCTGCTTACTCCTGTGTATTATTTCCTCAGGGTAATGTGATAATCACCCATAGACACCATGCCAATCACAGTTAAGCAGGAGAACGCATTTTCGCCAATCTATTTACTGAACCTAGTGTAGAACTGTGGGCTCCCTTCACCGGGATGCACGTAAGTCAGTACCACACACCCAATAGATGGCCACCCATACTGTGTACCTGGTGTACAGTAAGGTAGAGCCTCCACCACTCGTAAGACAATCCAATGCAGGCTAGTCAGCCATTCCAGCCTTTAGTCCGTCCACCGCACTGAACTGTGCCAGAGGGAGTAGTAGTCTCGACGTGGAGGTCTGATCATCTTTGGACTCACACCCAACTGTCGTTGACGGGTAGCTTGAGGAAACCCAACGCTCTGTATACACCACGCTGAACTGTGCTGAACTAAGGAGCACCAGGTACGTCTCTTCCTTGTTCAGATTCAACCTTTGGAAGTACACATAGCTAGGGACAAACATCACGTGCTGCCTCCTACGAGGCCAGTATTGGAACCTTCCTGTATGCCGTACACCCAGAGGAGTGGTGCTCAGCCTGGGGACAGAAAGGCAGTTACCTCCTCTAAAGCTATCAAGAGTTGCAACCCAGCTCCAACTGCTCTCTGCAGCTGAGCCCTGTAGGGATGAGCTCAGTTCACCTGTCTCCTGGAGAGGCCTCAACTCCCACACCCTCCCACTGCTTGTTCTCAGCCCCCCTCAAGACAGCCGGGTGTCCACACCCGATAGTTGCCACCATCCGATGGAACGAGAACATCCCCTATGGCATCGCCAACCCCTGGTTCGGGGGATACCGTAAGATCAGCCCTGTCTGGGCACCTACCAACTTCAGCAGCTGCAGCACCAGGTCGCAGCACCAGCCACAGCAGTCAGAAACAGTCACTGCAACTGTGTCGACAGACACCCCGGGCTACCATCCAGGCTTCTAAACCTGTGGCTGTGTGCCCACATATCCGCCGGGTGGTAAAACCAACACTGAACTTTGTGCCACACCGGCAGGCCATGCACCCTGCACTGTACACCGGCAGTGCTTCGGTCCGCCAGCACTAGTGTCTGACGTTATGACCCTCGTGTCCTTTACTGATATGAAAGTAAACAATGCCGACCGTGATGTCGCCCACAGCTTTTAAAGGACATCAGGCTTCAGAAGGAATAATGACTATCTTTCTTTGACATGGCTGAGAATGAATAGTTCAATTACAAGTTCGTATCCAGATATGGTTTTTTGATATATGAAGGTTGTTAGGACAACAAATTAGGTGGAAACGTTCTAATATATTATTTTTAATGAAATATTATATACCAATTTGTATTTATAAACTCTTTTCCACAACAATTCAATACTAACTTGGATAGCTGCAAGGGTGCCGCTAAATGTCTTTCATAGATAGAAAAATCAGGAGCTAAAAATCCAAATGAGAAACTAAGTTGGTGAAAGGGAATTAGACTTATTTCCCTTCAACCGATAGGGGTGGAGTATATAAGTATTACAGTGGAGGAGAAACTCAAAACTGCAGATATGAACACACATTGCTATTAAAATTAGCAAAAAATGGAACCACGAATCAGCCTGAGGTGCTGTGCCCGATGAGACAGTTTGTGTAGAGTTTGCTCGGAAATAAGGTAGTATTAATTCAATAAATAATATTTTAAAAAGTAGGCGTGTTCCATTTAAACTTGTTTGTTATAATGGCAGGTACAAATTACTATTACAATTGGTAAAAAAATGGTTCTGTTGATTGGCCTAAGCTGCAGTGCCCAACAAGTTGTTTTGTTTATATTTTCCTAGAAAATAAAATATTGTCATTCATGAAACAGTAATCTACCTAAAGCACAAATGCAAATACTAGCAGGTTGCCTATTTGCCCAGGACGATTAACTTTTTTAGGCAGTTGACCAAATAATTTTATGTTTATTTTGTCAATTTAATACGCTGTGTAAAATTTGACTTTTATGAACCAATTGTACCTACGTTTACATTAAAGCTATAGTTCACAAGTGTTTAAACACAATATCTTTGCTGTGTTTATGCCCCAGTCTAAAGTGTATCTACTGAATTATTGAATTATTAGAAATACTTAAAATGTGGGCCACCAAAGATTTCCGTAAGCCGCTAATTTTTTATATTTTTTATTAGTTGCATTCCTGATATAACGTTAGTAGGCATTTTTCAGTTAAAACTCTTCCTTTGAACCACAGCGATGAACACATATTACAGACAAAACCCAAATATTATAATTATTTTCTTTGTAAAACATAAGTAGCATGACCATGTTTGTTTGTGCTGCAGCTTTTCTGCCAGTTAAAACAAATGTTTGTAAACGAATACTAGAAGTCCAGGGCACACATTTTTCTCATCTTTTAACTTAGGTTTATTTCATAGCAGGCATTGAAAGAGTGATGTTTGTAACTTCAGGTTAGTGCTTGTGTAGGATATTATAGCTGGGCTGTTGTTTATTTAGTTTTCGAAAGGGGTAGAGACTTTAGTTGTCTTTCATGATACAGCATGTGTTCCAGTAATTTGCTTCGCTTCATGTTTCTCTTTCGCTTACTTACTGGAGGTCCGTGGTGGCTGAGCGGTTAGCTCGTTTGCCTCTCACCAAGGCAAACAGAGTTCAGTAGTCGTTCCCGGATTTTTGCATGTGAGAATCATGTGAAACGATGCTGCTGGCTTGTGGGTTTTCTCAAGGATCTCCCATTTTCCCCACCCTTGCATTCTGGCCCTGCTCCATACTCACCTCGCATCACCTTCATCAGCTCTCAAGACCTCAACTTTAAGAGCCGCCCATATATCTTCACTCACGTACTTAGTACCTACATATTGTGTGTCTCTACTCATGTACTTGCTGTGCTACCTGTTCTGGGTTGTATTCAACAGGCAGGATATATTTTAGCTTCCGCCTCCATGGACGGGGATGTTTGAGTCCCGTCTGAGTCTATGGGGGTATGCCGTGGACTGTATGGATGGTACTAGTCGAATTACAGGTCGCTTGCTCAAGCAGGTGGGAGCGAAGGTCTCTCCTGTGAAATAGAGGCACTGTATGACTTTAGCGGGTGCAGGGGTGGGTGTAGAGTGATATCTCAGCTTTGGTGGAATAGGCAGAAGTGGAGAGATTACCTGCGGGATACTCCCCAGGTATCCTCCTCCCGCTGACATTGAGTGGCTTCTATAGAAGTGGACCACTTCTTTTCTGTGGTGACAGACGAGGTGGGATTATCGCCATACTGTGGTACTCAGCAAAAAGAGGTGGGCTAGGTCTGAGTATACCTAAAGGTGAGAAGAGGGAATGGGGACAAGTTGGTGCCAACTCCTGGAAGAGTGTTTGAGGAAGATCTATTCTTGCCATATCTTATTGGAATGTTTTGTGTTATAGAGCCGACTCGAGATGAGCTGCCGCCAGTGACGGAGGAAGACTTTGAGGCCTTGGACCAGAATGTGCCGCAGCAAGTGTTGCAGGTGACCCTCATCAAGCCCGTGGTGCGGCTGTTCCTGCCCGCTCACTCGCACTTCACCCCGGACACTTACCATGTCTCCAAGAGGAAGAGGGTGAGTTGTACATCTGTGTGTGCGTGTCTTTCTTTGTACTTGGCGGCTTGGTCACGTAGAAAGCAGAAGTTACAATGAGTGCACAGGACATAAGTTAACATTATCAAAATTAATATGTCACTTCAAGTTTTTGGAAGGCAACATAAAAAAGACTAAGAAAAGGCAGTGGTGGATAACAGTTTTTGTCAACTGGGTGAGCGCAATTATTTAGCCATAGGGATGCATTTATATCATTGTTAGTATATTTCATTGTTGCACAAGATTTTATGGTAAGGATATGTTAAGCAGGAAAGGTATTTTCAAACAAATGAATGTATAATAATTTCTTCAGCAGTACCTGTTACTACAGTACTCTAGGTGTCTCTCCATTTGTGACATTAAGTGCATGATGAATAAATGACTTTAATTCCTGCTACTGACATCCACTCGTAATACTACAAGTTGTAATAGCATGTCAGTGAAGGTCATGCTGTTGAGAGGTGAGCCATACATTACCTCTAGCTGGGCACATAGACATAAGCTGCTACATAAGTGGGTGGGTATAGTTGGACGACCACCCTCTGCACGCATCACACATGTGCAGCTCTGGCAGAGTGGGGATGGCTGTCATTCCCAAAGAACCCCAGTGTATCTCTAACCCAGTGAGCCAGTGCCATGTGGGTGTATATTCAGTCGCCAAATCCATAAATGGCTGTTCACCATGGAGCACAGTGCCCTCTTCAAAACTACGGACCACAGTGTGTCTCACCTTCAGTTCTCTTCTCAGGGAGAACTAGAGGCTTGGAATCCAGCAGTGCTGAGCCGGCCCTTACGTCTTCTGAGCCCTCAGCTTGCCACATTTACCTAGTAGTGAACAGGCTAGTGTCCAACATGTTAGTTATAATTTGTTGAGATACTGTTAGTTCAGAGAAGTTGTAGGATGTTTGCCACTATTTGTGTTCATCTCAGTTTTGTTGTTGAATTTTTTGCTCTTCGGCAGTAAACCTATGGAGCCAAAGTTATTTACATACAAACATTCACTTTGTTAAACCCCTCTTTCTTTTTAAACCAAACCTCTTATTCACTCACCACCCATCCTATCAAACTGTATACCTTGAGTCTGTACAGCTACCTGAAGGTGCCCGATGTTAAAAAGCTGGATTGGCAATCAGCAATAAAGACAGTTAATAGCCGGATGATTGCACACAATTTAATGATCACCTTCGTATCTGTCGCCCAGTACAATAGTTCTTAAGTCTGCCTTGTTTGAGCCCCAGTCACTATGACAGCACTGATGAGCATAATACCCAGCAGCTCATACCAATTGACACTGAGTGAAGCCACGCAGCACATCTCTCTACTGTATTTACGCGAGTATTAACAGCCACCCGTGTATAACACCCCTCATAATTCTGAACTCGAGAAATTAAAAATATATAATATTCATATATAACACCCACTGCAAAAAAAATCTCTGTGCATCCATTAATGTACCCCTCGAGCATCAAGTCCAAGTTATTTTTTACGAACTTGCATCATGAAAACATTTGCAGAAAATAAAACATATCTTGGGAGCACGTGAGGAAGAGCGGAGTGTCTGCCGCAGCATTACTCTCCTTGTAGTATGATTCCGCAGCACTCGCTTCAGAGCGGAATGTCTCTGCAACAATAAGAGCGGAATGTCTCTGCGACAATACTCTTTGGGCCAAGTCCTGACTCTAGCCGAAGCTTCCTGACCACTTCCGAAGTGATGTCGTTACATAGTGCTGCATACACATTCTACGTAGATATATCTTTGGTCAGAAAAATTCCAGTAATTGTTTATGTTTACGTTTTACATAAGTATCAGTAATAAACAGAACTTTGTTTATTTTTTAATAGAATTATGTTTTAAAGGGTTTGTTTATTTTATTAGTTGTAATCTAGTTATAGTTTATGCTCTTTTAAGTTAAGGTAGTAGCCAGAAATAACAGTTTCAGGTCAATGATTTTATGATTCAAATTATCACGTGTATAACAGCATCCCAAGTTATAGATATTATTTTTTGGTTAAAAATGGGGATGTTATACTTGTGTAAATATGGTATTCACCAACCTCTAGTCAGTCCACTGCATCTAAACCTGCCAGGGACAGAGAATTGGAGGACGGTGAAGTATCGAACCCATTTAATTGTTTCACGCAAGGGAGGTAGAGAAACTGTGCGTTGTGGACCTCCTCAGTCACCTACCACCCCTACCCTGCTAACACCTCCCTCCCCTCGTATGTACCACTCTACCCTTGTACCATCTGTCTTTATGCCAATTTCCCATCGAGCGGGAGAGCGGAAGAGCACAGCAAAGTGTAAGGCCACAAGTCGAGCTGCAACATAGTCCACAGCAAAGTTGACAGAGGACGATACTTAACAGAACGTGGTTCGACACCACAAATTATATAGTACATAGCTATTAATTTCCCCTAAAGTGGCACAGTTTTACAAGAGTCTGATAGCTGTAATATAACTGGCTCATGGCAACCAATTTTTAAATGTTGTTTCCTGAATATTGATTTAAATGAAATTAATTATTTACAGTGTGTTTGGCTGGTGTTCCAAAAGTATTACAGGTGGAGTGGAAGGGAACTGTGCGAGAACAGCACTTGTCTCCTTTCTTCTTTATCCATATACGTTGCATTTTACTACTACACTCACTCTAAACCACTTTTTTTGTACTGTGGCATACCAGGTAGGGGCAATTACATTAAAACCTGTATTTTGTATCTCAAGTTAACATAATTTTCAGTAAATTTTGATGACAACTTCTTTATTATTATTATTATTTTTTTCTATTTTTCTTCAATAATTCTTTGATGGTTCATGAGAATGACCTCAAAATTGCTATCCTTATACAATAGGAGGTGACTAACATTGCTACGCACATAGCCTCGAGCATAACTACATACTGGTAGGGGTGCAGAGTGGGGGAGATGTAGAGGAGTGCTAGAGACTGACATGTGCAGCTCCTACTACTAATCAACTATGATTACGATTCCTCGCTCTTTACGTGAAGTATGCCCTTACTTCAACCTACGTAAGAGTTGTCTACATCAACCACCCATGAGAGAGTTCTTGGCCGTTTAAATCTCCCGTGCGGCAGAGCACGTGGCCACAAGGTTACACAACCAGCGGGCATGCCGCCTCCCCCCTACCCCCACGGTGAGAGCCTACTAGCCGTCTGCCACCGGGCAACGTCGAGCGCTACCGAAGATGAACGAAGCAGTATTGCTGACCAGAGATTTTCAACTTCCACACCAAGACAGGAGGACGTCATGTGCCTTCCTCGCACCCCACTGTGGCAGCATAGACTTGAGCACTATATAAGGGTGGGCGGTGAGGCAGGGAGGGAGGGCGGGGGATGGATGGATGGATGGATGGATGGATGGATGGATGGATGGAGAGATGGATAGGGAGGGAGATATATATATATATATTTATTTATATATTGTGTGTGTGTGAGGGGGAGGGGGATGCTAAGTCGCCACTGCTCTTCTTGTAGGCATGTAAGGGGAAGTAGAAAGCCAGTATAGCACGTCGCACCGTACAGCAGTGTCAGGTAGACCTGTTGGGAAGACATACAACACGCCACAGAACTGTGGCAAACGGTGGCGCACATGATGTTTTTACATCCAGTTACTAGATATTTGCATTAACAACAAGTTTAAAAAGGATAGTTGTGGGAAATCTTAGGTGACGGAACCTGAAAACTACTTTGATCGACACAACATGCGATAAACGATAAAAGTGGGTTGTGTTAACATTATTTAAATAGGAATTTTGCTGGGATCACAAAAAAAATTTGTTGGTGGATGCGATTTAGCTGTATATGCGATAACGATACATCTAGAGTCGACTGTAGTATGTCATTCCAGTCACTCATCTACCCCGCTGAACTGTCACCAGAAAGAGTGAGAGACTGGGTCTGGAGGTCTGGCTCCTTTGGTCCACACTCACGTCGTTGTCGGACTCCTGGGTAAAACCCACCGCTATAACCACAGCGCAGAACTGTCACCGGTTAGAGTACTCAGGTATGACTCTGGTTGGCCTGTCCTTGTCTTGGCTGAGTAATTAAGTGAGGGTACTTGGTCGCCTCCTGCTCCTATCTTGCGTGGCCGACCATAGAACCTACCTACATGCCTTACACCCGTAGGAGTGGTACCAGGTTGTGTATTAGAAAGGCAGCTACCAACTCCAAGGTCAACTTGGCTGTAACCCAGGCCCAACTGCACTTTGCAGTAGAAACCCCCCCTCGGGAACAAGTTCAAGCCACCTAACAGTTGGATTCGCCTCATCTCCCGGCTTCCTCTAAATCCTTATTTCCACCCCATTCAAGACTGCCAGAGAACCACATCCCGTCAATGCCCACCGCCAAGGACTCAAAGCACCACTGGGTGTCACAAACCTGTGGTGCCACCTCAGCCGAGCCAGCAGCCCTCCTCGGGTCACTACCTACATGACCCACCGCAGCGCTATCTTCGCACTGAGCCTGGGCACAAACTCCAGCAGCAGCCAACCTCAGCTGAAGTTGAGCCAGGAGCTACCACCGGGTAACACCTGTCAAAATTAAATTAGTTTCTGTGTGCAGGCACCTAAAACAGAGGCACCTAAAACTAGCCCTACCATGATGTCCTCCTCAATCACAGAGTCGTGCATGACTAAAATGAAATAAAACAAGGTATTTGATGTTGGGCATGTATTTGATCCACCCAGCAAGCTGCACATTTAAGGCTAAAATTCCAGGACATGGACAAGTGCGAAGAGTCTCTTATCAGAATAGAAGACAGACTAGAGCATTACTTTTTTTGCCCTTTCTACGATCCAAATAGGGAGAGTTGTCATCTTCAGTGTCTGGGTTTTACTGTACTGGAAATACTTTTCATTTGATTTTTTTGCCATCATAGGACAGACCTGATAAACATATTATTTTTTAGTGCCATGAGATTTTTTTTAAAAAAATTACAGATGTTTGCGAGGTTAGGAATTTTGGTTACAGCCGAGCCCGAGTGAGCTGACAGAAATCTTCCTGAGCTTTGACTCAATCTCGAGTTCAAGCTCTTATATTACGTACAAAAAGGATAAATTATGTCTTTTGACGTTAATCTGTGTTTATATCTTCAGTTCTGAGGAATAATTATAACCAGAAAATGTCTATCTCTAAAAATTATTTTTTTAATGAATAACATCTTAGCTAACTGTAAATTAACTGTCTCCTTGGGGTATGGATCTTTGGCCATTTGCAGCCTTGTTTTTGTTCTAATTGTGCTGTCAATCTACATTTGCGTCTACTTTGTGGGGAATTCTTTTACCAAACCACACCTACCTTTAGAATATTATGTGTCAGTAATAAACAAATAATTACTTTCTTTCATAAACAGTAAAATACTGTCTCATAGGTTGCCGGACAAATTACGTGTTGTTTGTACAAAAGCTAACATTTTTCAATCTGAAAAACACTTGAGCCAAGCTTGAGATACAAGAGGGTATTGGGATTGAATTTAATTTTTGAGTACTCACAGATGTCCAAGAAACTGTCTTACAATCATCTTAAACTCCAGTAAATACATTGTGTGTGGTCTGTGGTATGTTGTTGAGATGGAACACACGAAGGAAGATAGTATGTGAATGTGTTGCAGAAGTCACGAGGGACCCAACAGCAACAGCAGCAGCCGCCTGACTTCCTGCCGAGTGTGATAGCGGAGTGTAGCTGCCTGGACGCCAGGACGACGCGGCCCATGTATACACGCAGGCTGGTGTGCGTCACCTGCCAGTTGCCATCCCCTCCGCACCACATGTTTTCCCTCTGCTACTGTGCCACCACCCTCCAGGTATGCTGCTGCTCTCTCTCTCTCATGTACCCACACAGGCTGGTGTTCATCACCTGCTGCCAGCTGCCATCCCCTCCGCACCACATGTTCTCCCTCTGTAACTGTACCACCACCCTCCAGGTACGCTCCTGCCCTTTGTCTCATGTCCCGTGCAGGCTGGTGTGCATCACCTGCTGCCAGCTGCCATCCCCTCCGCACCACATGTTGTCCATCTACTATTGTGCCACCACCCTTCAGGTACGCTCCTGTTGTCCGTCTCATGTACCTGCACAGGCTAGTGTGTCGTCTCCCAGCTATCATCCCCTCCGCATGACATGTTCTTCCTCTGCTACTGTGCCACCACCCTCCAGGTATGCTGCTCTCCATCTCATGTACCCTCGCAGGCTGGTAAGCATCATCTCCCAGCTATCATCTCTTCCGCACCACACGTTCTCTCTTTGCTACTGTGCCACCACCCTCCAGGTACGCTCCTGCTCTCCATCTCATGTACCCGCACAGGCTGGTCTGCATCACCTCCCAGCTTCCATCCCGTCCGCACCACATGTTCCCCCTCTGCTAGTGTGCCACCTTCCTGCAGGTACGCTTCTGCTCTGCGTCTCATATATCAATGCAGGCTGGTGTGCATCACCTGCCAGCATCCATCCCCCTTGCATCACAGAATCTTCCTCTGCTACTGTGCCACCATCCTCCAGATACGTTCCTGCTATCAATCTTATGTACTTGTGCAAGTTGGTCTTCGTCACATGCCTGTCGCCATCTCCTCTGCACCATATGTTCTCCCTCTGCCTCTGTGCTACCTTCCTCCAGGTACGCTCCTGCTGTGCATCTCATATATCCATGCAGACTGGTGTGCTTGACCTGCCAGCTACCATCCCCTCTGCATCACATGATCTCCCTCTGCTACTGTGCCACCATGCTCCAGGTATGCTGCTGCTCTCAACCTCATGTATCCGCACAGGCTGGTGTGTGCCACCTGCCAGCTGCCATCCCCTCCACGCTACATATTCAACCTTCGCTACTGTGCCACCACCTCCAGGTACTCCCCTGCTCTCCGTCTTACGTACCTGCGCAGGCTGGGTGCGTCACCTGCCAGCTGCAATCCCCTCCATACCACATGTTTTCCCTCTGTTACTGAGCCATCACCCTCCAGGTACGCTCCTGCTCTGTCTTCCACCACGGCTGTCTGGCTTCCCTTTCCATTTACGTCAGAACTTACATTTATACATGAGATGTATGGCGGAGTTTTCTATATGTTGGCAGGTTTTTTCCGGGCATTCCTTTTTCGCCCACCTTATGTTCCATCTTCGTCTCACCATTATTACCTGCAGTACTTTATTTCACCTGTGGACTTGACATTACACGGTGGTAAAAAATAACAAATGTTTTGTACAATGCACAAAAATTAGCATTGTATTCTTTTCACACGACAAGGGGAAATAAGACAACTTTTAATAAGGAGTACGTTGTATTAATGAGCTGTCACTATACCCTGCAAATCTGTACATTATTTCTAGGTAAGTGTGGTAGTTCTGAGAGTTCTGTCTTTGCCTTTTGCACCCTTTTCAACTGAATGTAGGTCAACTGGGAAAAAAAGAAAACCTACTTACTTTTATTTTGATGTGTAACCGTTTCTGGGTCAGGGTAATTGTACTCAAAGTCTGAAACAGGGGACTTTGTGAGTGCTGGCCACGAGCAATTACTATTGACAGTTTGGATGTCTTTACTTGCGTACTACAGGTATTCCTGAATATAACACATGCCATGTTGCTTGGCGGCTGTTTACGAAGTCTACTACAGCCTTGGTTACTGGCCGGGGTGCTGGCTTAATTTCAACGACAATTGGTTGGCTGATAGACAGGGCAGGTTTACTGGGTGAGTCATTGTTACTGGGGTTACTAGTGCTGCTCCAAGAACTGCTGATGCTGCTGCGTTTGACCTTGCTGCTGCTCCACGAGCTGCTGGAAGTTCCTGCGGACTGGAATAGCGTGAATATAGAACAAATGGCACGCAAGATCAACAGGTACCCTTTCTTCACGTCGAATGGCAGCTATCACTGGATGTAGTTTCCGGCTCTTGGGAACCTTTTCCGAAGGCTCGAGGGTAAGCCCTACCGACTTGCAGGCGGCTTGATGTCGTTCTTGGCGTGACTCTTGGCTAAATATCTTACTGGACTGGGTGCATCTCCAGGTAGACTGGTAAGAAGTAGTTGCCTTGGTCTCCTTAATGTCCTTCCCACCTCTCCTGGTGAAGGGCATTAGGTGCTACAACCTCACCACGGGAGGTAGGAGCAGGCGGCGTGCCTTTCCTATCTAAAAGTGTTCTGCTGTCTAGGTGCACCAGAACGACGCTGAGTACAACCTTATTCCTCAACTAATGACACAAATGGTGTGGTGGTTGAAGACCGGGTTCCCTGGGAGGTGCTCTAATAGCTTCGACGGCTGAGCCTCGTGAGTGGACAGATCTAACCCAGAGCCAACCAAACACTCCCTCTGGTAACACACAGGGTACGGTGGACGGGTGCAAGCTGGTTTAGTGACCTATCCAATCAAGCAGGGGTATGACCAGTGGTTGTGGCTCTACCATTCGGCACATGTGGTGTACCAAATGGTGTGCTTTTGTGACGTAGGAATTCCCCCGTTCGGAGGAGCTTGGAGTCCTACACTAGGCGGCAACTGGTATTGGCAAACCCGGTCTTCTGTTTGACTCCGTGGGCTGTAGGTGTTTACTATGGTAGTCTGGAAGTACTCAAGAGAAAATGGGAGATCAGATAGGATCAGAATGTGGTTATTCCGTAAGGAATAAGATATGGTGGCCCATGCTATCCCCTGTCTACCTAGAGTTGACTGGAAGTAGTAAACTAAGCTGTCCAGGTGAAGGTGACCTGGTTCTGTGCTAACTGGGGGCAGTTTCGACAAGGTAACTAATGACAACTTTTCCTGTCTGTGTCGCATGTCTTTAAGGGGCACAGATTGCCCTGAAGGGCTAATGGGGTAGCTATCGCTAGGTGCAAGCAAGCGGCTAGCGTGGCAGATGGCTTTCTGAAATTTTCCCAGGGGGAGGGCTTCTGAAGTTCTGCAGTAGGCGGCGGTGAGCTAAAGATCGCTAGGCATTGTAGGCGGGGGTGGTCAGAAAGCTCTAACGAACGAGCTCGGTGGAGCAGACTGTCCAGCTGGTGAGGCCCTTAAGAAAGCAGACGAACAACTGTTGATTTCAGCCTCTGCATGAGAATATGTTCTGTTTTGGCTGAGGGCTAGCCTGCCCTGGTGGTGGTGGGGTGCTATGTGCACGAATCATGGGTGGAGTTAAGAGCAGCCATTGTGGGCATGGGACATCTCTTGGGGGGGCATTGAACTTCCTTGGGGTGTAGCAAAGAGTCGATCACTGATGATTGATCATTTACATCTTCTCGAGGGGAGGCCATGCTATGGATGGCGTACTGGCTGGCAGTATTGTTGAAACTGAGGCCTGTTTCCCAAAGTTCAAATTGTGTCCATATGGAAACCTGTCGGTTCAACTGTGACCACGAGACTGTGGACATAAGTATCGGAACTGCACAAAGCACTCTAGCTGCAGTCGTAGGTCGAACAGAAACCCTGGAATTACTAGACAGTAATGATTCTGTGGATGGGATGTTGTTTAACCAATGAGAATTAAAAATAAGTTTGTTTAGCCAGCTGGGATGGGGTTTCTCTATGTAGGGTCTGGGTTTATTTGCTTAGCGCTTATTTGCGTCCGCCTAGGACTGAAAACCGGGGACATTAAACTCCACGACCAATTTAAAACAGCACGTTCCCTTAAAGGACACCTTGGTTTTAACTTTGTTAATTTACTTCAACCAGTGCGAAGACAGTGTCGTGAGGGTCATGAACATTAAGGCAGGGGCCTTAAGTATGCTTAGGCGCTCGGCTGGTGTATAAAGTATGCAGTGTGGTTTTTCTAACGGGAGTAAAGTCAGGTGTCACACGCACTACCCTTCGCAGAGGGGAAGCAGCTCACTTCTCACAGGTTGAGTTGTTGTGGCAATCGGCTGTGAAGTGGTGCTGTGATGACTGGGGTAGTTCCTGTTGGTTGGGGGAGGGGTTTCCTGATAAGGGTTCCTGACCAATGCCTGTCTACATCTAATATAGCTTCTCCGTACTTTATAATTAGCTGATATGCTGAATGCTGTTCTTCTGATAAATTAATTGGCTGTGAAAATAACAAGGTAGTAAGTACTATCAATCTCTGAAGGAGGTATTCTGAAGTTGTTTGAGTTCAATCTGTAACCATTTCTTATTACCTCCTTTATTGGAGTATGGCATGAGGAACAATTCATTACAAACTGCCGTTAGGCTAAGCCGGGTTTTGTTACGAGTCCTAGTGTGTACTTCTGAACACACTGACTTTAGGCCATAATATCGCTCTCTATTGTTTCAATCCAGCCATTACCCAGCGGTGTATGGAACTTCCGGCCATTACCCAGCGGTGTATGGAACTTCCGGCCATTACCCAGCGGTGGAACAGAGCTTTGAATATCTGTACGTCGTTTTATGCAGCAATGTCCAGGTGTGGTTTCCACTGCGGGTCAAGTGGCTAAGGTTGCTGACTCTCCAATCTGGCCATTACCCAGTGGTTGCAGAGTATGATACTATCTTAGTTTCTCGATACCACTGGTAGAGGAGTTCCAAGGGTGATTCAGGCTCACCCGAAAATTTACTGGCTGGCAGAACTCGGTTTGCCTCTAAATTTGTATGTTTTTACCTTTGTGGTTAATACGTGAGCTAGCCGGCCTTTCCTCAGAACAAACTAAAAAAAACCCTCTGTTACCTTAAGTGTCTAAAGTGGGGTTTCAAAAGCCACAATTGAGAACTCTGAGATAAAATAAAGTTTAGAAAAAATCGTTTATTATTGAAAATATTTGGAACACGTGACTCTGCACTCGCCTAATGATAATTAAGAAAGTAATCATATTAAAAGATTAACGGAAGTTAACCCTATTTAAATGCCAGGTGAAGGAGACCTGGATAAAAACAGCTAATTGTTATGTGGTGCAATCAATCTGAAAAAAAATTAATTAATATGATGCATGCCTGGCTATTGACTGTATGGCACGGTCGTAGAGATTTGATGTGCTAGACCAAGTGCGAGGTTATAGGTAGCTGATGGGAGATGTTAGAAACCTGACTTACTCAGAAAGTCTTTGGTTGGTTGGTAACGTGGATTAACTGGTTGAGTGAGACTGTTGTTACAGTTCTAGAATTAAATTACGTTGTACTTGAAGTTCCAGGTGCTGACTCTTGACGCCAGACATTCGCGTTGGCTAGATTGTATCTAGCTTCAGTCTGGTAGACTAAACCCCTCACTACCGGGTGATAGTAGGGATTAGTGCGGACGAGCAGTGGAAAATGAATATAAGTACCATGTGGGCAGTCGAGACTGTCCGTAATCTCAGTGAGGTGGCGTGGTCCCATTCCGCCTGTCTTTCTGGCGTAGGAGGGGCTAAGGTACTCCGCTGCTGGGCAGCTAGATGAGCAATCTTTTGTTCTGTATGCCTTTGGCCCTGTCTTATCTTGTAAGTCATAGAGTTAGGTTCGCCGCTGAACAAGATACGGTGTGCACTTCGGATGAGAAACTATATCCTATGAGAGTGTAGGTCCAGTAGCTGATTCGTGGCACAAGCTCGGTAAGAGTCTCCACTGATCCCCCACGTCCGTCGGCTGATCAGAGATGTTGAGCCATGTGGGCCACCAATACTTCTAGTAGATGTGAGTTTCCAGCCAAGGCCGGGACGCAGCACCCAGGCCAATACCTCCTCCAGCACCTAGGTGCTCTGGTAGGGGATACAAGCTAGGTTTGCTGCTTCTCCTTGGTGGAAGGTATTCCTAGTTGCCATGGGTCCTCTGTTCCTTCTCTCCAGCACCTAGGTGCTCAGGGTAATAGGAAGCGACAGGCGGCCGTGTAATGGGTGTGTTCCAGACTGGAGGTCCCCCAGAGGGGGGCCCTCAGTCAAGCTAGTTCGGATTTACAAAAGTGCCAGTTTCTGTCGGTAGTGCACAGTGCAACTTATTCCTAGCAAGCGAAGTAGACGTTACTTTAGAAATAAAAGTGTTAGTATAGAGAACAAGCTGTATTAATTGAGGACTCAATTAATATATTGACTCATGCTATCTCCTACCAAGCAGACGGAGTACTGAAGGAAAACTACGGTAGCCAGGTGTAGGCGACCTGGTTCTATGCTGGAGGGAAAGTGAACTAGAAAACTGAATATTTAACTACTCAACTAAAGCTGTCTAATGTGGGTGTCTGTAGGAGACAAAAGAAGTTAAAGTTAAAGTAGCTAGATATATTCGTTTTCGATGGGTGATGAAGACTGTTGTCGTAACAGAGGGTAGCTGCGATGGCAATAGAAGACTCGAGGTTTCGCTGGAGGTCCCAGCACTAAGGTGCTCAGGGTGAAGTCAAAAGAAGAATTACGGATGACTGCTGGAGCCCCGCCGCTCACGGACTTACATAGTCAAAAGTCTAGGCTGCCGCAGCGGGGTGCTGGGAAGGCGTGTGACGTCCTTCTGTTGTGGAGCGGGGGGACGGCGTGCTCACTGTTTGTGTAACCTTGTAGCCATGTGCTTGGCCGCCTGGGAGATTTAAACAGCCAAGAACTTATGTGCAAAGTGTTGCGTGCACAACTTTCTCGTTGGTGGTTGATGTAGACAACTCTTACGTAGGTTGAAGTTAGGGTATATTTCACGTAAAGAGCAATGAGTCATAATCGTAGTGTATTAGTAGTATAAGCGTCACGCATCAAGTATAAGCCATTTTAATTAATTAAACCTTATTTAAATATTTGGGGCAGTGTACTGAAGGAACGTAAGTCAGCGAGGTCATCACCAGAAGAGCGAACGATGATTACGTGGCTAGAACAAGAGGGGGGTTGTCCAAAGGGGTAGTAGTCATTGTGACCTGTTACCTCAAGGTGTAGAACCAAGGAGGGAGGAGAGGGTTGATGAAGAATAACGACGGAGGACCTTCTGGTTGGCGTCAGCATCCAGGGGCTGCTGGTGCTGAAGAGCTGGAGGCTGCCAAAGAGGTTGTGACCCTCTGGAAGGTGGTGGTCCTCCGGAGCTGCTGAAGATACCACGGACCTCTGGTTGACCGTAGATACCGGTGCGAGGAAGTGTCTAGTGACTGGTACATCCTGTAGATAGTAAATAGTCTCCGGCATTGCAGTGGTGGAGGAAGGGTTGCAAGCACTTACCCTTGGCTGACATCTCCGGCCATAACAGTGGTGAAGGTGCAGCAGACTGCTCTGAGGCCTGCTCTGCTGGTCCTTTTATACTACATTTCAGAGCTTGCTGGGTCTCAGAAGGGTGAGGGAAAAGCTACCCTCGCTTCTCGGGGGTTGAAAATCCCTGCTTTAGATGGGGTGCTGATTTCCTTATCTCCTGTGAAGACGGTGTTGACATATCTTATAGCCTTGGCTGGATGCTTTGGAGGCTGTACTGCTTCAGTAGAGTGCATGCTGCCCTCCAGCAGCACGCTGAGGAACTGGTGTGACCTTCCTGGAGGGTGCCGGCAGTTCGGTAAACAGTACAATTTTCAGAGAGTTGGTGTTTATAATGGCTTCTGGCGAGTTTGGGCAAACAGTAAAATCTAGGTGCACGTGTCTGTAGTTGCAGTTGGGCTGCGCTAAAGTACTCTGTTGGCACGTGTCCTGCTTCAAGTACTGTTCAAATGGCTTGACTTGCCCCATAAGGAATATTGCACTACAAGATGGGGTGAATTTGTGTTGTAGAGTGCGCTTCGTAGAAGTGCAGAAATGTGTCGTGCATGAAAACGTATAATTCTCACATGTCTTTAATTATCCCTGGTCCTGAGAAAATCCTGTAGGCGCTCCGGTAGAAATTATATGCTACCAAACCCTGTTCATTGTTGCTTCATTGTTGCTTGTTGGTGAAGCACGTAGAAGCGAATTCGTTTGTTCTTAATAGCCAGTGAGCATCATGCATCAACTTTGATCTACAGGGAAAAATTAACAGCTTTACTAATTATATGAACCACTTATTTAGCCAGATTATAGTCCTCATTATTGGGATACGTCAGTTTTATTCAAGGTGGTGGCGGCCATGTTGGTGACCGGTCGGGAATGGTTGTATCCGGTCATCAGTCGGGAAAATAGGGTGTTCAGGATATTGCAAATGCTACATCGACTGAGTGTGGACTACCTTGGACATTTGCGCTAGTTGTTTCGTGCACTGGTGCTGTGAATTCCTAATGAAGAGTTTGTGAGGAGACATGTACATGCATCGGGTGTGTAACGACCTGTGAACATGTGACTAATCTCTTTTCTATGCAAGTTGGTCAAAACACTCATGCTCGCCTTGACAAGAGTGTAAGTGTATTTAGGATTACATCCTTCTGAAAAAAATATTTGTCATGACTAGCAGATATTGCTTGCTTTTCCAAGAATCTGGGTATGTAACCATGAGATTCAATGCCACCTATGTCATGGCTCTCTCGGGCACCAAGGGACATTATACGTCTTCTGGATGTCATGGGTCTTAGTAGTGGCACAAATGTGACATTGATTTATATTGTGGCTTATACCATCCCATGTATATTGCTGGGTGATCTTCCTCAGAGATTATTTCATCCCCAGGTTGATTGCATATGGATGTTTATTGTAATAATAGCACAGATCAGATCTATCTGGTGTAGTACCTACAGTTTCCAGGGGCCGTCGTTGCTGAGTGGTTAGACTGCTTGCTTCCCACCAACGCAAACTGGTTTCAGTCCCCGGCTGGGTCACTCCCGGATTTTCGCAAGTGGGAATCCTGCCGGATGATGCCGCTGGTCGGCTGGTTTTTTCTCTGGGATCTTCCATTTTCCCCTCCCTTGCATTCCGGCGCTGCTCCATTCTCACCTAATTTGACCCTCTGGCTCTCAAGACCTCGTTAAGAGCTGCCCAAATCTGTCAACACCATCAACTCAACACTCAGAACTGCAATCATTGTGTGGGAAACTGTCAATGAGCACTATGGTTTCTGTAGTTGTAGAAGAGTCTCTTCTGGAGACAGTTCCTCTCACTACTGACGAGTGTATCTGTCAGCTCATAGTTGCTACACCGTATTGATGGTTCCAGATGACATATTGCCAGCTCCAGAACCTGGGATTGGCCAGGACGTACCTAGTCTCAGTCTCGGAAATCAGTCCTCTCGGAACTGTGTGATACTCCTGGCTGGTGTGAATATTCTGAGGAAAATATACAAACACTGCAGCAGCCGTCACGACTGTTTGGTAGCAAGTAATGCTAGGTTTTGCTCCCTACTTTTTTTGCCGCGCCCTATCTTGAAAGGCATAGAGTGTTGCTGCTTGAACAACCCATGCACCTTGACGAGAAACAATTTAACAGTGTCAGTCCATTAGCTACTTGCTGGCACGAGCTCGGTAAAAGTCTCCTCTGATTCCCCACGCTTGGAGGGATGATCAGAGACGGGGAGCCGTTTGGACCACCAATGCCTCTACTGGATGTGATTTCAGGCAATGTTGAATGGCAAGACTCAGGCTGTGGTCTCTTCAGCACTAATAGTGCTCAAAGCAAGGGAATAACCTGGGCCTGCTTCCTTTGATGAATGTATTCCTAATGGTTGTGGCTCCTCTGTTCCTCCCCTCCAGCACTATCAGTGATCGGGTGGTGAGAAGAAATAGGTGTCCATCTAATGGGTGTGTTAATAGGTTTAGGAAAATACTCTGTTCCTGTTAGCAGTGTACGACGTGATTTGCTCCTAGCAGGTGAAATAGAAAGATACTCTGTAAATGAAAAAAACATAAGGTTAGAGAACATAATTATGTTTATTGAAAAATCAATAAATACGTGATTCGTGCTACCTCCTACCGAACAATGGAGTGCTGAAGGTTATGTACGTTAGCCAGGTGTAGGCGACCTGGTCCTAGGTTTAAAAGGGAAAGATAGTTCTAGACGTGAAAAATACTTTATTACTAAACTGTACTAAAGAAAGCGGGTGTCTAGAGGTGACAAAGTAAAGTTAATGGGTGTTAGCGTGTTCGCTGTTTATTGGATGACTGGTCGTCGTTGTTAGAAGTAGCCGCTGGGGGTGTACTTATTAAGACTTGGTAGATTTCTGGAGGTCCCAGCACTGAACAGTGCTCGATGTTGCAAGAGAAGAAACAAGAATGACTGTTGGAGCCCTGTTACGCACGGACTTATATAATGCTGAAGTCTAGGCTGCCGCAGCAGGGTGCGGGGAAGGCACGTGACGTCCTTCTGTCGCAAAGCTGGCGTGGGAGGTGAGAACCCTCTTGTCAGTGTTCTTTGGTACGTGCGTCTTTGGTGGCGCTCAGCTGCTCACGAAGGGGCTGAAACTTGTATGTACTCAGCACGGGGGAGGGGGGAGGTGGCGTGTCCGCTGGTTTTGTAATCTTGTGGCCACATATTCGGCTGTCCGGGAGATTTAAGCAGCAGAGAATTTATGTACAAAGTGTTTGCATACACAAGTCTCTCGTGGGTGGTTGATGTAGACTACTCTTACGTAGGTCGAAGTAATGGTATACTTCACGTAAAGAGCAATGAGTCGTAATCGTAGTTGATTAGTAGTATGAGCAGCATGCGTCAGTATGTTGTGGTGGGAGGAGTCGCAGACTCCATCAAGTTGGGAGGTAGTCATCTGCATGCTCGTGGTGTCTGGGAAGTGTTGCGATGAGCTGGTGTGTGGATGTAGTAAAGTGCACGCAACTTCAGAAAGGCTGGATGAAACATGATACGTGACCTGTCTTCAGCAAGTCATTGGTCTAGTAGTCTGACAATGTGTCACCCAAGTGAACTGGGTTCGATTTCTGGCAGAGTCACTCAGATTTGTGCGTGTTCTTAATGTAGTGAGGTTGCCTTTGAGCATTGGGTTTTCTACTGCTTATCCTGCCCTTGCATTCAGCGGCTACTTCATCTTCACTTCATTTCACCCCTACAGGCACTTAACACCTTGTTAGATGCTGACCAAACTGTCTCTTTCCATCTCCATGTTAATTCACCCGTAATGGTGCTGAAAACAGGGTTGCCAACTGTCTACCATGTCTCTTAACTCAGCGACATTAATAGTGTGACTGGTGCAGGTGATGGACATGCGGTGCCGTGTGGTGGTCGGGCCGGCCAAGCAGATGACGGTGCTCACGTCCAGTAGGATGTCGTACTCCAGGGAGACGCTGCTTCTTCCCCACTATTGGACCGACCTTGGCATCTCTCACCGGAGCCTCTCCCTGCATGCAGGTCAGCACAGTCTACCGTCTTGCACATGAGGCATTTGGGTTTGGCAGTTATAGACTATTTACTGTTAAATGAGCACTTTGGAAATAAACCTTTCAAAAATGTCACTCAGGCCCAAGGGAATGTCAATTATACTTATGGTAAAGAAATCCAGTGTGCATAAGTAGATGGTATGCTGGGCTTTCAAAAGTCCTCAGTTTACAGTGAAAAAACTAAAGCAGGACATGTTAAGAAGGTGAGGGACATAATGTAACTCAAAATATGTAAACTGATGTTAACTGGTTTTTGAATGCTCAAATAGAAAATCTTCAAAGTTCAAACCTAGATATTTGTTTTTCTTAACTTTGAAGCGTGATGTGTATACTGTAGAACCTCTCTATTACGACCCCTCACGGTTCCCGAGAATAGGGTTGTAATAATGGGGGGTCGTAGTAAAAAATTTGGAAAATTTTGGGCCGGTTTTAACCTTCCGCTATACCCTACGCCCCCAAACTTGCCATTTTTGGCATGAAGTATGTTCAGTCGTCTCTAGCGCATAAAAAACCACTTTTTAAATTAGATTAAATATAAATATGTATATTTTAATAGCTGGACGTTTCCTTATTATTTTGATACCCAAGAGAGGCATATTGGACCACTTCTTCTCATAAAAATGAAGACCATTGAAAGTGTGTGAAAACATTAAGACTATGTATTATTAAAATATAAAATTATTAAAGATCTATTACGCAGGTCTCGTGGTTCATACATTGCTATGAGGCATGTAACGATAAAAAAATTTAGGTGGCAGTGCACAATACGTGTGCGCGTGCCCTGCTCTTGCTTTTGTCTGGCAGTGTACGGTGAGTGCCTAGATCCTCTGTAGCGTGGCTGGGCGCTGGCATGGCGGTTTACTGCTGAAGCTCTGTCCTAGATCCTCAGACTGGGCAGCTGTCGGTTGGGAAAACATGCTGATAGATGCAATTCACGTCAATTTATACGAAATGTAGGCGGCGTGTTGGCCTCTGCACTGGTGGCTGAGGCGCGGCAATGTTTATGGGAATATAAATATTTAGTGCGGTTTACTTGAATTATTAACTATCCCGAATTTTTTATTAAAAACTTTTGTGGTTGTGTATATACGAACAGGGCCTCACTCGCCATAATATGGTACCGGTAACATAACACATTTTATTTGCACACACATATTTTTATTCACTTTACACATAAAATTGACTTCATAAGAATAAGAACAATTGCCCACCTTAAAAAAATAGCATATTACATAGGCATGGGTGCATATAAACTTAAGAACAATAACTAGAAAAAAAGGACATTGAATTAAATTTGAAGTTATCATACATACACTGATTAAGAAACTAGTCTGTGTAATGTGCCACTGTTTTTGAAGCAAAAGAGGAGGGATAATGGAAGTGAAAAAAGACAGGGAGGGTAAGGCAGAGGTAGTGGCACGTGACTAGGATAAAGAATCCTTACTGACCCGGCCTGTAACCCCCCCCCCTTTTTTTTTACGCTTCCACGGAAAATACACCAGTGTCCCCTTCTGGCATTAATAATTTATTGCTTCGCGCTGCTTGGGACAACAAATTTCAAAAGTCTAGACAGCAAATGTCAAAGTCTATAATGGTAAAGGCCATTCACGGTAAAGTGAGAACTTTTGAAAGCTCTGTCATTTGGAATAATAGTCAATAAGTATGCTTTATTTTATGCACACTGTGTTTATTATTTACATGGCAATATACATTAAAAAAGATGTTTAAAGGATAAAAAGTGCCTAAAAGGAAAAAGTAACAAGGCCGTCAAAAGTGCTCACTTTACCGTGAACAGCCTATAACTTGAGAAATGCATGACCACTGACATCAGTAATGGCTAGTTTTCGATAGACTGAAAACCGTGGGTAATAGAAACTAGCACTGCCAGAGAAAAGTCTACAAAACAAATCCGCGCATAACTGAAACCGCGGTTCAAGGTACCATGGTTGGCGTGGGATTACTGTATCTATTTTTAGACATGCCTCAAATTTTCGACTTTTTCGACCCAACCTTTTTCCGGTTCCTCAGGTTTGGGTCATAATAGAGAGGTGGTCTTAATAAATGGGGTTGTAATGGAGGGGTTTTACTGTTTATATATACTATTTCTTTTTGCTGTAACTACGTATCATGTGCATGCCACATGACCGAGAAGTGATACAAACACTGAATGGTGGCTTCCCAAGCCAGCATTTCGTCTCCATAAATAGTGTTGAAGCCTGAAGAGCGGAATGCAACTCAAGGAAGAGAATATTATTAAATCTCCTCCACCTAAAAATACCTCGTGAGAAGGGAAACCAGTAAACCATACCAGTGGAACTGCATCTGATTTTGCACAGTTGATACCACCAGCACAACAGGTAATCCTGCTTCAAGCCGCCCCGAAAGATGGCCCCAAGTACAGTTTCACCTACGAGGGAGTAGCGACCCCCACCCTAAATATATCCTAAGGCTGAAGATGCTTGAGAAACCCCTAGCACTGGAGAATGTATGTCCCTGTCCGCACTGCGACAGAATGGCAGTTGATACTCAGCAGTTTGCTGCACCATCTCGTGTGCTGCAGCTCTCTGCTCTGCCTGCTCTCCCAATGAGAGACCACCACTTGATCACTAGCTAACAATGCCGGACTCAGTCAAGCACATGCTGCAGCCTCAGGAGAGTCGTCGTTTCCCCCATTACACATGACACTGGCCGTCATACCCATGCCCCATACTCCCCTTCAGTACACCACCAGCTTCAGTTAGGATTTAGTTGTTATCACAACTTGAATTGTACTCGAGTAGGTATAGGGCAGTGGAATCTACCATGTTATTAAGTAATGGCACTTCTTTTGCATGTGTCTAAATATAAGTGAAGAGCAGTTAGTGATATTCTCTTTTTTTTATTATGATGCATGCCCGATTAGACTGACGTGGCACGTTGGTTGAGGATTTTGCTCGCTAGACCAAAAGTGGGCTAGTTGATTTAGATAGTCGGCGTGAGGCGAGGGGTGTTGGTTAGTACTACTCACTCCTTCTTCTTGGATGTTGTAGTTGGGGTAGGTTTCACGTAGATGCTACGAATTTGGTCGAGGCCGGACTGGAGATTTCACAGGTGCGCTTCGTTGGTCCAAAAGTTGAGGTCCCAGCCTAATTGCACATCGGTATCGGTCAGAAACCCTTTTACCACAGGGGGACACGTCGGATGTATGCGGATACAACCTGGAAAGTCAATTACTACAACCAGAGCAGGCGTGACTGCTTGACGTCTAAGTTCGGCGGCGCAGTCCCGTTCCACCTGCCTCTCCTGTGTAGGATGTGGTAGTGCGATCCACGGTTTGAGAGCAGAGTGAGCCAGGAATTGTTCCCTATGTTTTCTACCACTCCTCTTTGAACGGCAAAACTTCAGACCATGGTCACCGTGCACTGACTTAGTGCGAGTGGTGAGAAAACTTGAGTCTGTCGCCTCTCCCGATGCGAAGGTGTTTCTAGTTATCTGTTTCTCCCGGCGAGCACCTACTTAGTACTATTGTGTTACCAGGAAGAAACAGGTAGCCGTCGAAATTGTATGTTTTCTGATGTGCAGACACCTGAAAGGGTTCCACAGTCATGTTGACTCGGTTTAAACAAATTTTCCGTTCCCTGTTGGCAGTGCACGGCATATTCTGTCTCCAACCGTTAAATCAAACAAGTACCCTGGAAATGAAAAACAGAAAGGTAGAGAACAATAAGTGTTTATTGAATGTTCAATAAACACGTGACCTGTGCTGCCTCCTTATCAACCGTGGATTGCTGAAGGTAACTGCGGATCCAGGTATAGGCGACCTGGTTCTAAGTTAAAATGGGGAATAGCTGGTTCTAGACAAATACAAAAGTTAGTTAAAATTAAACTGAGCTAAGTAAAAGGGTTCTAGAGGAGACAAAGTGAAGTTGAATGCATATGTTCGTGTTCGTTGGTCGTCGAGACGTAGTAAGTAGCCGCGGGGGCGTACTTGAAGTTTTCAAGATCTCCGGAGGTCAGTGCTGGATGTTGCGAGAGAGGATGTGTAAGAATGACTCCTGAGCTCTGCAGCTTCCTGACTGATATAGTAGAAGCTTGTAGGCTGCCGGCACGGGGTGCGTGGAGGTCGTGACGTCCTTCTGTCCTAGTTGGCGTGGAAATACTCTGGTCAGCGTTTATCTGCTTCGTGCCTTGTCAGTAGCTCTCTGCCTTGCCCGAGGTCTGGGTAGCTTGTAGGCTCTCAATGCTGGGGGGAAGGGGGCAAGCCTACTGGGTTGCGTAACCTTCAGGAGAAGAGAATTCGCTCATATGTTCCTGTTGCCTGTGGGGTAGGCAACATGTCACACTTATGTAGTGGTGGAAGTAGGTACTCAGGCAATGAGTCGTAATCATATTAGATTAGTTGTATAAGCAGCACGCGTCAGTTATGAAATGATTGTTTTACCATGTTATATTGTTAATGTTGCTTTCAGTTAGTAGTATGTTCATGTGTGCAGAAAGTGTGACAACCACGTTCACGAAGCCCAAGCTGCTGGTTGCTTACATGATCTTGCAGTGTCTGTTTCATCGCGACTGTCCACAGGATGCCTTGCGCGCAACTACGCTCTTGTCAGATGCTGCACGAGAAAAAGGTACGTACAGGAAAGTGCATGTTCAGACATTCTTTCACATGTTTGAAGTACAATAATCGTGACAATTTAAATATCGTAGAACCACTTATATATCTCCTTATTTTGAATTATCCTGTATGTGACGCCTAATTTATTTGTCCCCATTTACTGATTTTACATCATTAATTTCTCTACACTTTTTTCTGGTCCCCTGAAAAGTTAAAATAGAGGTAATTAATCCATACTGTTAGTAGAAAAAGTGTGAAAATATTGAAAAATGTATGTATTGATGCATGACACATAGTTACACTATTAATTTTTTGCTGCAACTCCGTATCACATGCCCCAAAAGAGATATGAATCCTGAATGGCAGCCACCCAGGCAAGCGTTCCATCTCTATAGATAAGGCAGACAAAGCGGAATGCACCTCAAGAAAGAGAGTAATATAAATTGCCCTTGCCTAATACAACCCCGTAAGAAGGGAGACCAGCTGATAATGCCAGTGAAGTTGCCCCTAAGTTTGAGCAATCAATACCACCCGCACATGAGGAAAACCCTGATTTCAGCCACTCTCGAGATTTAGCAGCCAGTGCAGGTCAACCTACGAAGGGAGGTGCCACCCCGCCGAAGACAGGCCGGAGGAACCAGTGACATCCCCTAGCCCAGGAGAATAAAGGGCGCTGCAGAATAGCAGTTGATACCAGCACCTCGTCTTAGCGCCAGCCGTGCCTAATGCTCTCTGCTCTGTCAGCTCTCCTCCACCACGTGACGAAACATCCAGCTGTCACTAGTGACCAACGCTGGACTTCTTCAGCTCGCTCTGCAGCCCCGAAGAGTCACAGTTTCTCCCACCCTTGACACTTGCCATCAACCCACACACCCCATATTCCCCCCTTAAGACATTTCAGGACAACACAACTACAGTTGGGATACAGTTTTCTTGATGGCTACCTAATGTGTTGTTCTTGCTCTTCAAGCCAACAGGCCGCTCCTCCTGTATTTTGCTTTCACCTTCCGTAAGTTAATCAGTGCATTGATTTGCAGCAGAAGAGTACAGGTCACTGTGTTTTATTCTGAATGGACCTAAACACATTCTTAGTCTAACCACCATCGGTTCCTTCTCGAGTGCACTGTACGTAGTCGTTCCTGGTAAATGTCACCCCGCAATGGGAGCCAGGGAACCGCAGTTTGAGAACTGGTTTGTCGATTCTAGAGTACCGTATTTACTCGTGCATAGCGCACGCTCGTGTATAGCATGCATTATGATTTTGCAACAAGATCCAGGGAAAAATTTTTTAACTTGGGTGCAAAAAGCCAAAATGAAAAATATTTAAAACCTCATGCTCCTACTACTCAACATCTCCAACTTCGTTTTTCTTTTTTCACCTTTCTTCTTTTAGCAGTGAATGGTTCTCTTTTTTTTTTTGCAGTGCTAGAATGTCACACTACCCTTATCTAAAGAAAAAAGTGTCTCCTTCCCCCTTCCACAAACATGGCTCGCTTGCTTCTGCCACGGAAACAAATAGGGATGGTAGAATTATTGACCGGCAACATCTAGGTGTTGTTACAAGGGGGTGGTAGGCCATAAACACATGGCAGCTCTGGTTTTGTGTCATGACAGGATGCCATTAGTTGTTGTTGGGAGGGGGGGGGGGGGAGCTGGCCTTTGACCTACACGTAACTCAAGGGTCTCTGAGAGAGAAAGAGAGAGAAGGAAGAGGAGTGTTGTAAGAGCGAGAAATGAGACAACAGACAGTCCCACCACTTCCCGCAACATCCCCGGTCAATTTATGGCTACCACTCCCCCTTCCTCTCTTTTTCTCCTTGTATAGCGTGCGTCCCAGAAATTTTTTCCTTTATTTTGGAAAAAAGGGTGCGCTATACTTGAGTAAATACGGGTAACTGCAGCCTGTTCCCTAGATAGGACATGACGTACTTCACCCGAAACATCACACATTCGACGGCCATGATATGCAAAGGTTATCTGCTGTGCACGTATAGTAGAGCGCCGACCACTAGCAACACACACGAAGAAGACGCTAGATCACTCTTGTCAGTTAACTCATGCCATCTACCACGTGTAAACCTTCTGAAAGGAGCCCATGCCTGACAAGGAGTGATCTACCCTTTCTGGGCTACACATAGCTTGCATTCCACTTGTTACTGAAAGCAGCTTAAATGATTGGTGAGCATTCCTTTACATACTGATTCTACTGAACAGTAACTGACGAATGATGTTGTGATGTCTGGGTTGGAGGCATAACTTCCGACTGAAGTTACTGATGTGTAGGTTGTGAGGCAGTCTCAGTAAATGCAGACAATGCAACATGGCGGCAGTGGATAATAAGTAAGTTACGTTGTGGTTATCTGTAGAATATTCAGGGGGAATGTATATTTTCACATTCTTCAATCTCATTGTCATTTGATGAGTCTGAATCTGTTGAAAATTAATAGAACAAAATTAATCCCTGTGGACAACATGTTTAGGCCAACTATTGCCTAACCATGCATAGCAGACACCATTATTCCTGCTTGAAACTGCTGGTGAGTGTTCCTCATGGTCCCACTACTGAGTGCAGACTGTTTTTGAAGGTGTTGCTTTTGATATGATACTCATCAGCGCAGTCAGTACCAAGTGGAATGCAACCTTAGATAGGGGTATCATGGCCTGCCACCCCAGTGCAGATTTGAACTCTAGTACCTTCCCCCTTGTAAATGCCGTTCACCCACAGAAGGGGAAGTAAGTGGAGTGACAGGAGGGCAGCTGCTATCCTTGCCAAGAAACAAGCACTGATTAACCAACCTTCCCTGGGTTTCAGCTGCTTGACTCCCCGGGAACGAGTTCATTCTGCCCGTCAACTGTTGAGGCCGCACCTTGCAGTTCCTCCCCCCCAACGCCATAATTTGTTTGGCTCCTGGTTGAAGACCCCCGGAGCTGCTCATCCCGTTGTCTAGTGCCTCCACCTAGGCCTACCCCCTGGTACTGGGCGTTGTACCCACCGACAACGCCGGACCGACCCAGGCAGCCACAGACAGCGGGCCAGATGCCTGCCTGCATCTGCGAAGCCAACCACTCGCCAGAATCAACCAGCAGACACTATCACCATCAACCAACCAAGTTGAGAGATGCCAACCGGGACCCCACACCAATGAACGCTTGACCCTCAGCAGTAAGGCACATCAGAGGTAACCCAGTGGGGGCTGCCAATGTCAAACAACCGCAAGCCCAATCTAGTCCAGTGAGACTTGGTGCCGAGCAGATGGCCTACCCTTCCAACTCCATTCAAGAGCACAATCAAGGCCTAGCGCCCAAATACTGCAGACCCCGTAATGTCCCATCCCCTCCCCCCCGTGGTCCGAGGATGTGTGTCTAGCCCACATACTATAAACCTAGTAGACCCCGATACACTCCTATCCCTAAGGCCGTCAGGCATAAAAATTCTAGTGTAATTGCTACATTATTTGCAATATAAAAAATTAATGGTCAGTTTGTGGCGTATTTGTTGTCACGAGACTTATAAAAAAGGTGTCTTAATTGAAAAATCAATTTTAAATCATTCATTGTTTTCTTTATGTAAAGAATTCTTCAAATATGATTGAATTTATGTAACTTTTTCTCTAATATAGAATTGTTAATAAGTTGCCTTTAAGGCAACTAAAAAAAATACGAATTACTAGAATATACTTTTTCTCACATTCAAATCGTACATTAATTTGATATGTTTAGACAGGTACCAAATGTCATAAAATGCAGTCTCGTAGTATTTCACACACTACAGGTTGAATATAGAACAATAATAAATTATTTAAAAAGGATGAAATGCCTCGAAATGAGAGGACACCGAGCTGGTCAATCATAGCCTGCCATTTCCACAAGATTAGAGGCAAATATAATTACACAAAATGACAATGAAATGAATTTTAAAAATATTACATATTGCGGGCTCTTGGGTTAATATGCCTCGCTAATAACTGTGTCCTAAATCAAATAGATACACACATAAAAGTTCCCTACTACTCATTTGCACAAACAAAAATGAGCGTATATAAAACACTCTTAAAATCTCAAATATTAAGTTTCCACTTGATACCTTTTGTCTCTAAATACATGTTACATTAAAGCTCTGTTCACGTAATATCAAACCACCTTGCGTAATTCCTTAAAGCTTTACACGTGAATTAAAGGGATGTTCATAGTTTCCACATTATTAAAAACACCTGATAAAATAGTAAGCTGACCAGCAAGTCATTAAGTGCTGTGTGAAAAAACCAATTCTTTCCAAGGGCAGTGCATACTAAAGCACATTTAACCATGTCAACTTCGCACCAGGTATTCTTTTAAAAATCCAATAACCAATCAATCCAGGCAACATACCGTGTAGTGGCTTACCAAAACTCAATTTGGAACGGAGCCCTAAAAAACCGATTTGGAAGTTACGCCATTACACAGACGTTCTCTAGAAATATTAAATACTATCCCTCGCATATAGTGCTACAGCTCACGTCACGAAACATCTAACACTGCACCTATGACTTACCTCAGATTTAGCGATGCCCCCCAAACACATAATATTTAAAAACAAGTATGTCGTACCACGACGGTATCAAGTAGTGAAGTGATAGAGGCCCAGAACATTTCAAAATTTCTCAGGTGGGCAGGCTTGGAATACGCATGCGTGAGGAGAGAGGGTAGGTTAGTACATAGAGGTTGATGAAAGGAAGACGTGAATGGAAACGACAGAGCGCAGCATCTGCTGCCGTGAGTCGAAGCTGCTAGTGCTGCGCAGGTAGAGACCAAGTCAGCTGCGCAGGACGGTGCATCTATGACTTGTTATGGTGGGATGATTTTGATTTTGGCATGTCATCTGTGTTGTAAACTGGCTGTAGAAATGTTTTGGTCTTCATTGTGGTTTTGTCCTCATTTCTCAGGGTTATTGGAAAATTTCCCTTCTTTATTACTTCATTTAGCATGCCTCTCCATCAACATACTTTTCACAGGACACTTGTTTATCTGTCGGTGCAGCTTTCAATTTCTCTTCTTGTGGACACCAATGTTTGCACTCTTTTGCAATCGAGTGTCAAAATGTTTTGTAGGTAGCATTTTTCTTAATATGTTTCTTTGCACATATTTCAAAGCTTTGAAGTTTGAATTTAATTAAAAAAAAAAAAACTACGGTTTATTTGCCTTTGCTTCTCATATTACCAACATTCAAATGCTTATGCAGTAGATGAGAGATCAGCAGCCTGAAAACTAAATGTAACTATGGGAAACATGAAAAATGTGGCACATTTGTGACGTGGCGGCAGCACTTGTGCACTCTATGTGATAACAGTGTCTGTGCACTGGTTCTGTCATACAGAGCTGCCCAGACATTCATCTGGGATCAAGGAAGGTGCCTGTGAACCTAGAATGTTTAGTTCAATCCAAGCCCAAGCAAGCATACTGAGCTTCGAGTAGAGCCTGACCTCAAGCTTTCTTATTACATACTAAAAGTTAAGTTTTACAATAAAAATAGTATTTGTGTTTTGATGGTAGTCTCTGCTCATATCTGCAGGAGTGAGAATTACATTAATTTTAACTGCAAAATGCAGGAAAATTTAAAAAGGGGTAAATTTGTGCTGTTGGAGGATTAAGCTATACCAAAAAAATAAGAGAATAATAGAGGAAGGTGTAGAAATTGGTGTATTATAGCGATTCTACTATAGTTTTATAGTTGGAGAGAGGTTTGGGTGGCTCTTAACAATGAGGTCTTAAGAGCCAGTGAGGATGATCTGAGGTGAGTTTGGATCAACACCGGAATGCAAAGGCGAGGGAAACGGGAGATCCTCGAGAAAATCCTCCAATCAGAGGTATTGCCTGGCATGGTTTCCATGTGTGAAAAACCAGGAGTGACTCCACCAGAAATCAAACCATGTTCACGTTGGTGGGAGGCGAGCATTCTAGCCGTTACACCAGCGGTGGCCTATCTTCTGTAGTTAAAATGTGCATGTATGTGCTGGCGATGATGGGAGGCAACAGCTGGCTGGATGTGTGTGTCTGGTGCAGGACTCGAGTGCCTGGAGCTGGTGGTGAAGGAGGCACAGTACCGCCGCGTGCTGACCCCAGCCACTGCGGCACACTCAGCCCAGCTTGGCTCCCTCAGGGCATTCCTGCTGGAGCACCCTGATGAGTGCAGCGGCCACCAGGAAGCTCTGCAGGCGCTGGTGGTGTCTGGCGCAGAGGACACTCCCCTCGTCACGCTCACCGTGCAGTGGCCGCTCGACCCCGCTCTTCAGCCGCACCCTCCACTCCTGCTCTTCAGCATGCAGCAGGTCGTTACTACATACCACCGTCTCCCTTCACAATACATATTAGCTTCACTTGCATTTCATGTTGACTTGCTCATCACCACTGTCACTCTCAAAAACAATTTGTTTGCCTGCATTTAAGAGGATTATGTACCTTGAGGTTGAACTGCTTTGCAGAGTTTTGGAAATACACTTCTTTTACAAAACTGCTTTATTATATGTATTGATCTAAGAGAAGAAAATACATTTGAGACAACGAAAAAAAACTACTTTAAAGATAGCACACACTGTAAAATAACTATTTCTGAGGTCTCCAACCTTGCCAAAAATTACTTTCCACACTGCCTTATCGTAAACTGTAGTGATTGGAAACACTCAAAGATAGTATAGAGACATGTACTGAACTTGTTGTGCCACGAGTGTTTTTCATCGTACACATTATAGTCTCTGCTTCTGGCACTCCCTCTCTACCCATTGTGATGCCAAATGCTACCTCACATTTGCCTCTGTGCCCCTCAAACGTTATACGTCTACAAGCTTCTAAATTCTGTGTGCCGCCTAGTAGTTGGCAATTGGTTCACCATGCTGCAGTTGCCTGAGGGTGTGTGGTTCTATTCACTCTCTGTGGTCGCTATGGGCAGGCGGGTACCAAAAGTCTATCACAGTCATTCATAGGGAAGGTTTCCCCCTCCATCCAGCCATTGCCATTTGCCCCTCACTTGCAATACTCTCAGGGCCCTATTTAATTTGCCACATGTCCACAGTCGTGGCAGTTCACTGGAGATGTGTTCTCCAGCCTGAGTTCCTTGCCTCCTTTGTATAATACTGTACTTACACACCTCACGCAATCTTGTAGGTATAGGCAGTTCACTTGAGATCGGAATACAGCCTAAGCTTTTTGTTAGCCAGTGCTTGCTCACACATCTTGCCTTCAGCAGCTTGTTATACTTATCTTTAGTGTCTGTTCAAGTAGTATTTAGCCAATTTATGTTTCCAACATATAGCTAGACCTTGTTGCAGAATCATCTCGATGAGTTCTGAGTTGTCGGCCCGAGTGTGATATCTGCACGGGACTTAGCGTTCTAGAGTCACTCTTGCCCCTATATCTCTAGTTTAACCTTGCTATCGCTCTGCTATAGAGTCAGTTTGGCAAACCTCTCCCTCCTCCATCAGACTTCAGTGGGCACAGACTGGTGATATGTATATGCTTTGTACCTTACTATGACAGAATTAAACATTTAAGCTGATAGGCACCTTCACCTGTCTTGCTCTTGTACCAAGTCAGTTGAACACCTAGTGCGTGTAGAGGTAGGAGGTTGTATGGGTCAGTGTCTTTCTATTCTCGAGGAAATATAATACGTAGTCTAGGTAGCTGCTGTCTTTTCTTGCTCTGTAAATGAACATGTGCCTTTTCCCCAACCTGGTAAGCATCACCCTTGAAGGGAGCAACGGTTTCCCACGTAGAGTACGACTGCAGGCAGCCACTATCCAGGACTACACGTACATCACACACAGAACAAGTTCGACGGCCACCCATACTGTGGAACCGGTACATAAAGGTACCTGGTGCACCAGTACATTAGAGCGCCAATCACTAGAAAGACACATTACGAAGCATCTGAGCCAACTAAGTCAGCTAACCCATTTCCTCCAGACTGTATAAACTCGCTGGAGGAGGTTGCAGGCCTGGCGAGCCTTGACCCAGGAACTTCTGGAGTACACTATAGCTAGGGGTTTGTGCCTACCGCACTCCACAGGATCAACATTAACAGCATTCTTTTCCATAACATTCACTGATAGACGAGGGAGCAGGAGGACAGCTGCTATCCTTGCATCTCGCCACCTCCTACATAATCAACCTACACCAACCCTCAGCTGCAAGTCTCAACGGGAGAGAGCACAAACTGCCCGACAATTAGTAGAGTCTCACTTCACTACCTTCCCTGCCAACTTATATGGCCTCCCAGTTAGGGTTCCCGAAACTGCTCATCCCGCCATCAAACTACTCTGTCAGGGGTAAACTTTCCCCTTGGGAGTGATACTGTTCAACTCGGAGGACACCAGCACCAGCCGACCACATGCCCACCAGCCGGCCGGCACCACGGTCACCAACAGACAACAGCAGAGCCAACCTGCTCAGCCATTCGCTCCAGCCAGAGCTGAAGTCTACCAGCCAGGGCCAATGTCTGCCACAAGGGAGCAACACCATTGATAAGCTAGCCTACTCCTGTGTGTCAAACGTTCAGAGGCATCACCTCACCCTCAGTCTTTTGTCATGTCGCTACTGACTGAAGGCTCATAGCGACAGAGGAAGTGCTAGTTTAAGGTGGTTCAGCTAAACTCCAGAAAATGTTAAGGGGAGGGTATAGCTGCCACCACCCAATTTAGTAAAAGTTTTACAGGTATTGAGAACCTATCGCCAATTTTTTGTAGCGTATAATTAATTTTGGTCACCTAATACTACTGGTGGCTTAAGGTGCTGGTTTCCCTGTCTGCAGGAAGATAGATTTGGCAAGTGTCGCACCTGTTGACAGACATCAGAGATGAAGCTTGAACATTCTCCTGTTATTTCAGCCTTTCGACTAGAGATGGCAACACATATTGGTAACAAAACACAATCAACATTCATTGGAAGGCACGTGTCTCGCTTCTAAGGAACGCGGTCCGTTGAGTTTGACACTCAGTAGTCTGTGGCCAAGGATGATTAAAAGAAAAAAGGGGTGGATGGAGGAAAGTGCCTATCCTCCTGCAGTGACACACAACACGATGGTCTATAGGACCTAAATGCTTGTTGATGACCTTCACATTTTTTCCGACTCTCCCACTACCATTAATTAGCAACTGTTTTCACTCGAAACAATGGGCCCTGCCCGTGATTCTTTAGGCCTGCATTTGTTTCCTTCCTGAACTATCTCATAATAATTTTTAATAAGAAAGGCTAAAGAAATTATGGTACACCTCATAAAATAAATATTAATTTATAGTAGGCTACACTTAAAACATTGTAGTAGGCGTAAATTTTATATTTAAATTCCAGTTGATGTTATTTTATTGCATGTAGTACAAAGTGAAAAAGAAAAGTTATGTTTTACATTGATATTTACGTTTGATCATTATTCAGCATACACATTTGCTCCATGGATCTCCGGCACTAAAATAATCATCCTATAGAAAATCAACAAGTTTTTCATTTTTTTTTCATACGATATACACTGGCTAAAATGTGTAATTTTGGTTGTGTGATCAGAATGGGGAATTGATTATGATCAAAGTACTAGAAATGGGCCGATACCACATTTTTCTGATACCAACGATACCGATTCTCAACTGCAGATGCCGCCATTACACCGGTGCCGATACCAGTTTTGATGAGCACAATCATAATTCCCAGTTCCCAAAATTTGGAAATACTTTTTAGTACTTAATTTACGTATTCAGTTTTATGAACACTTAAAGCACTTTGTATTAGGTGTCTGCAGCTAAGAAATGAAATACTACACTATAATTTTAATAATAAAGCGAGAAGATAGACAGTTTAACTGTGCAAATAATTAACTTAACAATCAAGGAAAAAATGTTACCAGATAATACAGCATTAATTACAAACTGAGTTCATTAAAGACTTGGGTTTTAGATCTGTGAAATATAATACACACAATTCTCATTTATTATTTTTAATAATTTAATTCTCTTTTACTACCCCTCCCTCAATGGTTTATTTTTATCTGTCCGTTAGGAAATAATTAGATCCTTGCTGTATTATGTAAATGCATCTTGCAAATAATTATAACTCAGCCGTAGTCATGTTACACAAGTAGTGGAAAACTGATATGTTGTGCAACGTAGGTCTAAAAACCAAATAACAAAGGAAAAAATAAAAGCTGGTAGGTTAGGTTCTGCTAATTGAGGTTAGGTTCAATGTAGCTTGTATATTCACAAGGGCTACTACTCTGAAAAGTAAAATATTTACCGCCGTGGAAAATGTGCATGGAATTTTATGCTAAACTCAGCTTGAACATATTTTTCTAGCCAGTTTCTCTTGCTGGGATTGTTGTCTTTTTCCAGGGGAATGCTGGATGTTTCCATCATTTCCACAAAATCACACATGCATTTTTGTTTGTTTTTCTGCAAACGGGTTATGTTTTGAAGCTATTCTCCAATAGAAACTTGTTTCGTAGACTATGTAGATTGACTACCTTAGTTTAGTTTGTGTTTTTCATTGGACATGTGTTTTGTGCACATGTTTTTGCACATCCACTCCACGTGCACGCTGCAAAACCTACACATCATTATTTGTGTTTTTCTATCGAAAATGTAAAATCCATCACTTTTGTACTCCCTTTCACGATTTTTAATTGACAAAATCTTTGGCATTTTGTGGACTTTAGGTAATGCGCAATTTAATTTCAAAAAAACGTTATCGAGATTCGAGAATGTGAAGTCATCCCAAATCAAAACAATAAACGCAATAAATGTCAGTTGAGAATGCAATACCCGAAAACTACACGAGAGACATATGAAAATAACGTGTACTGTCGATTAAGGTTTTATAGATTCTAACAACATTCGATAATGAGGCGACGTCTCACATGTGATGTAAACAAACGGGGAGATACTTTTTTTTTCCGGGTAATTGTGCTTTGAAAACAAATAATGAAAATTTACGTAAAATTATTAAAAATGGCAAATTTCGTCGTTTTTCGCGCTTCACAATTTTTCGGAGACCTTAAATCACATTGTTTTGCATTCACATAGTTTCCAAAAGCGAATGATGCACACAATCTGTGGCGAATGTACGAACATGAAATATGGTAAAATATGAACAAAGTGAGCAAATCATCGGAAAACAATTGTTCCCAATATGTTTTGGGTTTCAGACAGGATATCTGATTGATGGATGCGTTTAGTTAATACTTTATGAGATGTAGCATGCTGGTGTATTTAACATTATGTTAAATAAAGTAGTGCTACTAATCAGTGAATAATAATCTGCAAATAATGTTCCGATGCCACCGATGCTGTTGGTTGTGGTATCAGCCGGTTAATCGGTATCAGCATTGGCATCGGCATCGACCCATCCCTACAAAATACCATTCTGCATATACTTGAAAGGTATTACATACTGTAATTCAAATTGAACTATTGGTCCATCTGGATTGTTTGTTTTTTATAACATGATATTAAGTCTGATTATTATCCAAGATTTGACGCATGACATATTGGGAATGTATACATGCTGTGATCGAGTAGTAAGAGGCAGTCTCTGTCAAGGAACTGGGTAATGCTCTCCTCTTATTCAAGGGTTAAATTCTGCTTTGGGACAGGCGCCTTCTCTGTATGCAGAACAGGCCGTGTAACTACTTGGCTACCTGGGCTACGTTTTAGTATGGAGCTTTTTAACTGAGGTACAGAGACTGTTTGAGTGAATTGAGGTACATGCAATTCCAAAGGTGTTCGGAGAGGTGTTGGGTTCAGTATCGCCAGAGTAAGGTGTGCAACAATGGGTGTTGATGCTTGTTCCGATTGTCGGACATACTCTAAGATCCACTCAGGATAAGCTGCACGTCTGGAGAGTTCTGGTGTTGTGAAGATGTGCTGGGCCACAGGTTCCTATCTCTGCTCTTCAATGTGTCTCAAGGAGGTAGACTAGCTATTTGTTTTACCAATGAGAGTTGAAACTCGTGAGCTTAACCTGATGCAGCGAATGTTGCTTTCACCCTCTCCTTGAGCCCTCTCCTTTGGGCTAAAGGCATCAGGAGGTGGAAATTACCCTCATGCAAACTGCACTGCAACTGCAGGTAATCGTCTGTAGTGATCTTACATGTGCCACTGGGATGGTGCGTGGTCTGGTGACAGTTGGTCAACTAAGGACGTTACAATCTCCACAGTGGTGTCGCTCCGAGGATAAGTAATGGCCAAGTCTACAAGCCTGTTCACAGGCAGTGTACATGTGTGGGCTCCTCCTTTACTCCTGGGATTGCCAGGAAGGGCGGCCTGTACTACGTTACAATCTCCACAGTGGTGTCGCTCCGAGGAGAAGTAATGGCCAAGTCTACAAGCCTGTTCACAGGCAGTGTACATGTGTGGGCTCCTCCTTTACTCCTGGGATTGCCAGGAAGGGCGGCCTGTACTATGTTACAATCTCCACAGTGGTGTCGCTCCGAGGAGAAGTAATGGCCAAGTCTACAAGCCTGTTCACAGGCAGTGTACATGTGTGGGCTCCTCCTTTACTCCTGGGATTGCCAGGAAGGGCGGCCTGTACTACGTTACAATCTCCACAGTGGTGTCGCTCCGAGGAGAAGTAATGGCCAAGTCTACAAGCCTGTTCACAGGCAGTGTACATGTGTGGGCTCCTCCTTTACTCCTGGGATTGCCAGGAAGGGCGGCCTGTACTACGTTACAATCTCCACAGTGGTGTCGCTCCGAGGAGAAGTAATGGCCAAGTCTACAAGCCTGTTCACAGGCAGTGTACATGTGTGGGCTCCTCCTTTACTCCTGGGATTGCCAGGAAGGGCGGCCTGTACTACGTTACAATCTCCACAGTGGTGTCGCTCCGAGGATAAGTAATGGCCAAGTCTACAAGCCTGTTCACAGGCAGTGTACATGTGTGGGCTCCTCCTTTACTCCTGGGATTGCCAGGAAGGGCGGCCTGTACTACGTTACAATCTCCACAGTGGTGTCGCTCCGAGGAGAAGTAATGGCCAAGTCTACAAGCCTGTTCACAGGCAGTGTACATGTGTGGGCTCCTCCTTTACTCCTGGGATTGCCAGGAAGGGCGGCCTGTACTACGTTACAATCTCCACAGTGGTGTCGCTCCGAGGATAAGTAATGGCCAAGTCTACAAGCCTGTTCACAGGCAGTGTACATGTGTGGGCTCCTCCTTTACTCCTGGGATTGCCAGGAAGGGCTGCCTGTACTACGTTACAATCTCCACAGTGGTGTCGCTCCGAGGAGAAGTAATGGCCAAGTCTACAAGCCTGTTCACAGGCAGTGTACATGTGTGGGCTCCTCCTTTACTCCTGGGATTGCCAGGAAGGGCGGCCTGTACTACGTTACAATCTCCACAGTGGTGTCGTTCCGAGGAGAAGTAATGGCCAAGTCTACAAGCCTGTTCACAGGCAGTGTACATGTGTGGGCTCCTCCTTTACTCCTGGGATTGCCATGAAGGGTGGCCTGTACTAGTGCCTTTACTAGTGCCTGATGGCTCACTTGAGTAATTCCCGTGAATACCTTCAAATACGTTACAAGGGTCTCCTTCATGCTGGGGTGGGCTACCTGACGGTGGTTGTGTTGATGTCGGCTTTTCCATGGTGCTCCGGGTTGGTTATTTTGTGATCATATTACTCCATCCTAGAGTTAAAAATGGTGGGATCCTCAGTAAGACGTGGGCATGCTGGTCTTTTTGCTGGAAGTAACCGAGCTGGTACTGGCTGATTTGGAGCTAGAGGAGGCAGATTTTTTCAGCGGGACTTCTGGGCAGAGCCGCTAGAGGGGTCATGTGTTCCCACTCCTTATCTTCTTTTGTGCCACTCTGGATATCTGGTTGCTGGAATAGGGTGCCTGGGAGGTCATTTGACTTTCCTGGGCAGGACTGTACTTTGAAATTAACTCTGTGAGGAGCATTGCCAACTAACCTGTATTGGCTTTTGTGTTTTTGAAATTGTGGAGCCACTGCAGGGCATAGCTGTCTGTTCTACGTATTGACTTCTGTCCTTCTAGGTGATAGTGATACTTGCAAATTGCACAAATCACATTGAGGCACTCCTGTTCATTGATGTGGTAATGTTGCTTCATGGCGTTCAGTTACGTGCTCGTGTAAACTATCACCTGGGGTGTCCTTCTGGGTCTTCCTAGTATAAGACCACACCCAGGCCGTCTTGACAGGCATCTGTTTGCAGGATGAGCGACTTCCTTTCCTGTGGCCGGTGGAGGAGCTGGATTTTCCCGAAGCTGTGTTTCAGGCTTTGGAATGTGCCTCAGTGTTCAGGGGCCCATCGCCAGCGTGCATCTTTTCCCAACAGGCAGTTGAGGCGTGCCATCAGCTGGGCGATGTCTGGTACAAACTCCCTCAGCCAATTGCATAGGCAGAGGAAGCGCAGCAATTGTCACTTAGTACTTGGTGTTTCTGCATCTTCTATGGTGTGAATAGAGCTGGTCTGAGGGAATTTCCCCTCCGGGGAGACCACATGCCCCAGGTAATCAATATTCTTCTTGCCAAAGTGGCTTTTGAAGAGCTTGCAGATAAGGCAGTGTATTTCTAAGTGCTCCAGGACCTTTTGTAAGTGCACACAGTGTTCTTCCCAGGAGACTGAATACACGATGATGTCATCTAAGTAGGCAAAGCAGAATTCGTCGATGTATCCAATCAAGACTTGCCCGACAACAATCTCTGGAATATTGCTGCACATTTTTGACACCGAAGAGCATGACCTTGAACTATAGGGTTTCCCCCTCGGGTGTCGTAAAGGCAGTGTACTTATGACTATCTGGGTTTACTGCAATCTGCCAGTAGCGGGTCTGCATATCTAAAGTGCTGGACACCTGGGCGCTCCCTATATCATGCAGCATGTGTGACAAGTTAACTGCGGGAGGCGCGATAGGATGCATGATGTCGTTCAATTCTTGATAATTCATGCAGAAGCATAACTGCCCATCCTTCATGGGTACAAGAACTATGCGGGAATTGTATGGTGAATCACTGGGTTAGACTATCCCTTGTTCATTAAGGGCCTTGACTTCTTTTATTATTATCTTTCTTCTTTCCACGGACACGCGGTACGGGCAGCAGTATACAGGCTTCCCATTGCTCAACCATATCTCATGTTGAATACTGCATGTTTGAAGGATCATTCCCATGTGGCCGAATGCGGTGGTGTGTTTATTTATTGCTTCCTGTAGTTGCAGGATTTCATGCATTTTCAATTGGTGGTTTATTTCTGCTGGGTTGATGGGAGGAGGTGTGATGGCTTCGGGATTGTATTCCCAGCTCACTGTTAATCTCTCTTTGCTTCCAATATACCTTAATGCATCTCTGGCTGCACTCTATGATACAATGTTGCTGTTGTAGGCATGGATGCCCGAGGATCACTTTCTCTGTAATTTCTGGTACCACTATAAACTCGGTAGGGATCTAATGGCAATTTAATTTTACAGTGAGTGTAGTTCACTTTTCATTTGACAAAACATGTTTGCAGTACTGGCAATGTGAATTTGGTGGTTCTGTCGTGAAAGCTTTTTTAGTTGTATTTGCACGAGGAGTTCTTTCCTTATAAAATTTACCATGGCTGCTGAATCAAGTAGGGTGGTCATGGGCTGATTGTTTACTTCTACTTTGACTTCAGGGCTTCAGACAGGTTTGGTTCTAGGCTTAATAATCTGGTTGTCAACGGGTTCATGGTTCTTGGTGGTGTTGGCCCGTTTCGTACCCCTATGTTGGTGTTTGCTGACTGCTTTCCTTTTGTTGAGGAGCTCTGAGTTCGGGTGTGCTTCCTGTGCATGTTTCCTTCTCTTTCGTTCCCCAGTGATCGGCAGGTTTATTTGGCAGTCTTTGTTGAAGTGGCGGCCCGGCAGTGCCAGCACCGTGGGAGGGCTGGGGTGGTAGTGGGAGCCGACGGGGGTGAATGATGAGTAGAGGTTGGCAGAAAGCCTGTGAGTTTCACTTCCTCCTTCCCCTTGCCACCCTTACTGCAGTGTAGGGCAACCTGTGCATTGTAGTTATTCCTTTCGCTTTCCCTCGCACGTTCCACCAGCCTCTCTAGTGACTGGAGCTGCGAGATTTGTAGCAAATTTCTCAGGTTCAGCAGGAGCATACGTGTAATGGCACGCATTCAGCTCTGCTCATCCCCTTCAAGGAAAATATAGCGGTACGTTTGAGTTTTCCTCCTTCTGAATATTTCGGCTTCTTCACTGGTTTGGATTCAACTGTGAAATTTGGACATGAGTCGAGTAAGGACTTCTTCTCCGGAAAACTCTATGGTGAGACGGGAACATAACTGGGAGCAGTCAATGACAAATTCTCCGTACCTGTAAAACCATGCTAACACCTTTCCCGTTAGCTGTTTCCTGGCCTACATAACCCATTGTTTGGGGGGGGATACCGTTGTCCTTAAATTTGTTTTCACATTCTTGCATGAATGCTACGAGGACTTCTTGAAGTCTACTTGCGAACTCCGACAGCTGGGGCCCATCCAAACTCCTATATAAGGCCGTAATGTGGTGGTGTCTGGGGTTACTAGGCTTTTACTCTTCTGCTGGCAAACTTCGTACCGGTAAACTAATCTTGGGTATGTTATGCCCGCATCGGGCCAGTCCATTACAGGTCATCCAGGCACAATAAGCATTTTGATGTGTACTGCATTCTTTGCTTCTGAATCAGATGCTGTCTGTAAACCTTGGTTCATCCACCCAACCTATACAGGTATAGTGAAATCTGTTTTCACAGTGAGCGTAATATATCACGTGTTGCTCCGTTTCATGGCAGGTGACCAGGCAGCATATTTTGGTCATTGGGACGTCTTCCTGTCCTTTTACGGGGAAATTTTTGCCTAGTTGAGTTAGGCTCATGTTCGAGTTGGCTTCAGTCATGACTGGTCACCACAGGATGTTTCCTGAATCCCCAATTTCTCTGGATCTGCTAGCTGGTTCCCTCGGCTTCCTGCCTTCCTCGTACTGACCTGGATTTTTCGTTGTTTTCTTAACAATGTAACGCCCCCACATTGAGCACCATGAAAAGAACTACCTTATATCCATTTGATGTGTGATAGCCAGGAAGCTTGGCCCGTCACCTGGTTTAAAAGGGGGGCTCTTTTATTTGGGTTTAGGCCGAGAACCCTGGGTGGCCTTATGGGCTGGTTATTGTGGATGTGCCTTAGCTCGGAGGGAGCTGGTATACAGAGGTGGCCTGGTTGGGTGGCAGCACGTTATGTAGGTATCTAAGGTGGTGTGTGTGGTAGTGGTTGAGGGTTTACCACCTGTAGATTGGCGCTGTAGTTTGACTACTACTCTCCAGGCCTCGTCTAAGAGTGGAAGGGTTGCTAGTGAGCAGCTGGCGATGGCTGGTCCAGTGGCTGCTGGGCTCCAGGCAGCAGTGGTGGTGGATGCTGGCAAGGCCCTGACTCACTAGTAGTCCGAGCTGCAGGCGGATGACGACGGGAGGCAGTGTGCTGGCGATATACCAGGGTGGCTCGAACAGGTTACTAGGGAGGTCTGAGGCGTGAAGCTCCTGCAATCAGCAGGTAGCTGGTCCTGAGCGGAGGAAAGGATGGGTTACCTAGCAATTGGTTCGCTGTAGGAGCCGTACATACCTTCATATTGGCCCACTTAGTCTCTCCTAGTCGGGTGAATGGAATTTGGTTAGGTACTAAGGGTCATCATAGCAAGCAAGGAGCTAAGAGTTCCGAGATGTGGTAACATCATGCCTCATCAGGCCTGGTTCTCCAGCCGGCAAATTGCGTATGGTGGATGGCATGGGTTAGCTGACTTGGATGGTTCAATTTCTCCCTCTTGGAGTGTACGTAGTAGGGTGCTCTACCGCATGTGTGCGCCAACTGACTTTCCTCACAGAGCCCACAGTATGAGTGGCCGGTGAATCGTGTGGTATTTTGTGACGTACAGAATACCCAGGTATGGGAGCCCACAGTTCTACCCTTGTATCGGCAATGGTTTTGTAAGACCCAATCACCTGCCACTCCTTTGGGTGATGGTGTTTACGGGGTGGGTGGGTATTAGATTTAGAGGTACAAATCACCCATGGAATTAGAGAGCAGTGTGTCGACTTGAACATATTTATTCTCTGAAAAATAAACACACTGTGAACTATATTAACACCTAGGCTTTCATAGTTACCAAGCAACAGGCGGAACTTACATTGCGAACATGTGAAAGGGGCCTGTTAGAGCAGGAGCAAACCTAGATTAATTAATGAATTAGTCTTGAGGACGACTCAAACCCTACTGTTTTCTAGTGTGCTCCTAAAGGAACAGGGTGGTGACACTTCCAAGTGGAGTGCATGTCTCGGGGGTTGAAGCCAGCTTCGCTGATAGAGGATCTGGTTAAGGCTGTGGTAGGGCGAGCTGCTGTGTGGCAAAGGCAGAGGAAGCCAATGCGATGACAACTCGATGGTAACTGGCTTTTGGTGGCTTATCCTGCCTTAAATACCAACTGGTGTCCTCCTTCTGCTTCCTTCAGGCATCTTCGGCCGGTTGGCTCTTTCCTGAGTGGGCTGCATCATCCCTTGCTGCACTATCTTAGTAAGGGTTGGAGGCGGAGTAGCTCTGTTTTGTTATGATATAACGTTACTCGCTTATAGGCAAGCCAGCTGTGTTCTGGTGGCATGGCAGGGGTGCATGACTGGTGTGCGTAATTCATTGCTACTGGCAACAGTAGGTAGTATTCATCTCTCAAGTGCAGTAATCCGGGTTCATCCTCTCGTGAGTGTGTTGTGTCTTCCCAAGGGCTAAGTGAAGTAGTAGATGTATATAGTTCAGTCACCATTGGAAGCAACTTTCTCAGAGCCCTGCTAAATATCTACTTGCAGGCGCATTTCGTATCCTTCCGCCAAAAGTAAACAAACATTGCCATGTGACTGCCATGTAGCATCTGTCAAAATCAATGTTTACATGCCATTGTGTGTGTACATGTGATTGTATACTTTCGCTACACCTAAAAATAAACATTGAAATGTGACTTCAACTTTTATACCTGTCAAATGTGTTGTTTACTGTTTACAGCTTTTCGAAGAATTCTGTCGTAGGTCTATTTAAAAAACCATTCCCTACAAATATTCACAGTTTAGGCCTATAACATTATTTAGGTCAGCTTTATGATGTTTTAAAAATGCCTGAATTAACTATAGTTCTTACGGTTACGTTACATTAACATATTTGTTTTCCACGACATAGCACATTACATGTAATGCACTTTAATATTTAGCAGCGACTGTGTTTAACGCTGTTACAACTGCGGGGTAATGAACTATAGTATTTAACTTTTTGTTATTGATGATATGTGTTGAGTTATTTCTTTAAAAGGACGGCCTCAGTTCGAATAACGAAGGAATAGACAGTCCAACGAAAAAGCGACAATATAATCAAGCACGCAACTCATGTCGCTAATTTTTTGTTATAGAAACTTAAAAAAATATAGCGGAGAACATGCACTCAAATAAGCCTATCGTAACTTTTATTCCACTCATATTTATATGTATTGCTACTTACTGTGTATTAGGTTTATTGAAATTGATTGGGGCTGGGCTTGGTTATTTTGTTGGGATTGGTGGTAAATTACGTTATACGAGTGTGTTTCAAACACCCAGGGCAAAGGTACAACTTTGTGGTAAATAAACATACGTGGATGTAAATAAATAATTTTGTCATAAAAACAGTTCACATTTACAATGTATAAATAGTTCACATCAAATATTTGAAATCACGCACACATAGATCCAGCGTAAATATCACCTAACAGCCATGCCACGCTATTTCACATGCAGCGGTTAACGAAATGCATCATAACAGTAAATTTATTACTGCCGTGGAAACACAGATTTATCACAACATCGTAACTTGCTAAGGTAGGTTTAAAAAACGCATCGTCTACAAACGTGATGTGGTAATTTGAAGTATTTTTCGGAGTAAGTATAATTTACACTTCGTTTGGTAAAACAGCAACACGCCATGTCATGTCTCGCCACTTCTACCAACTTCACTTTGTTTCTGCCCCGCCATCATATCTAAATATATTATAATAAGTATTCAAACATTAAAATCTCTTTTCAGGTGTAAATTACAAATTCAAAAATCATTATTTTGCTGAAATTAGTATGAAATATGCTACAGTTGATAACATGTACAACTTTACTGAATACTAGCGAAGTGAAACTTTCCAAGTGTGAAAGAGACAAAGACAGAGAGAGCGACAAAGCTCGCTCAGCAGACAGTTGCTTCAAAATAGCTCTCTCTCTCATGATAAAACAACACCGTACCATTACGGCCTACTCACAATATTTTACGCTGTTATTTTAAACTGTAAAAATGAGATGTGTTGCCATTGGGGCTACCTTAATATTGAAATTTTTCAATAGGCACTGTGTAATTTACAAATAGTATACTAAAAAACAAGGTTAAAATAATATTTTAACTGCGAACTATTTCTTACCAGCCATTGCCAACTCGTCGCTGCTTTGCTGTTAATTCATATTTCAAAAGAATTAAATATTACAAGTTATAGTAGATATTTAGGTAGGTATAGTTTCATTTATTCAATAATCCAGGATTCTAAAGTTAACCATAGTGTTATATATTTGTGGAATACAGGTTATTGAAAAAACAGGGTGACATGTTTTGCCTAGAGTGTTTTTCCAAAGGTTGATTTTCAAAAGTCGGTTCCTGTCTGGAATGGACTGTACATAGTGTTTTGCCAGCTACATGTATTGCGTCAAATTATATTGTATAACTCTAAACTAAAATTATTAAAAGCAGACATTGAAGGTGCTTGAATGTGGTGTGTTGTCCCGTTTGGTTTAATGTTCTACACTCGGTTAAGGATTTGTTTTTTTAAGGCAGAGGAATATTCATGAAGTAGATCTGTAGCATGGCTTCAGACATGTTGTAAGTAACAGTGAATGGTTTATAGAAGCAATGGTAGCTGTAACAGTGATGCTGTTTCACAGGTGGAGGTTTGTGTCGACCCGTTGCTATGGCGCTGGCTGCAGTACTGCCCTGAGGACACCCCCAGGCCCCGGCTGGAGCCAGATGACACACCTCCGCTGCCGCTGCGACCCCACAGGAAGGTGTCGTCTGACACTGGCTCTGAGTCTGTGGGCCGCCACCGCTCCGTGCCAGCTCCACGTGAGTCCGTGCACAGCAGCTCCGACCGAGAGCCCGTCCTTGTGGCCAGACCAACATCTGTGGCAGAGGACATCAGCATGCAAGAGCTTCCGCCTGTTGTAATAATATTTACCTAGCTGTGGTTAACATTAGCTTAAGGACAACAGCATGCGATGATGCTATACCTTTCGGAAATTGATATTTACATAGCAGTTTGATTACTTTCAGTTATTGTGATCAGTATACCTTAACATTAACATCTAGTGTATGAGTTGTTAAAAGATACTGTTACAAACTTGTGTCTTACGGAGATGATTTGGTTCTGGTTACCAGATCCTGGTTCTGAATGTTCTTGGTGATGAGAACAGTGACCAATAATAGGTGTGATTACCTTCATTGTGCTGCTATCAAAACAGTTGATGTGTTATTTATGCAAAGTATTATCTGCAGCAGAAAATGAATTAGCATCATCAAATTTGTTTTAAAGTCAGTAGTAATGTTTATAGACTTCGAAATTGGTAAATGACTGAAAATTTTATGAATACGGAAAATTTATTTCCTTTTGGTCAATGAACAAACTGCATCTGACATAAATAAAAAATATTCAATGGATGTTGTACACTGCTACTGTGTGAAACATACATCAAATAGTCTGTTATTTCATTTAGTCGACTATGGAAAAATTATATATTTTTTTGTAGGATGCTCATTTATAACTTTCTGCTAGCTTGATGAGCTTTTCCAGGCATTTCCATTGTCATGTACCAATCTGTGATTACTTTTGCTTAGCTCTATTTCACTTTAGATTAACAGCCTATCTACCAAATATATGATATGTTAATACAGTAAACTCACCTATTCTTGGACAGTAGCGATTTTATAACAATCTTGAAAACCATTAAACATCGCAAACATTTATGAAAACTGAAAAAATTGTAGGAAATAAAGCAAGATGTTGCAATTAAAAATTCATTAAAATATGTTAGCACACAGCAATAAAATATGGGTGTTATGTCGCTCCGCCGATTGGCAGGTCACAGTTTCGAAAACTAAAAAAACATCAAGTGGCACTCTATCAATTGTTTTGACCAGCTCACACCTGGTGTATGCATCTTGTATGTTATGTTTGCTAGCATGGCTCATGACGGTGTAAAGAGAAGATGAGACTAAGTACTCCTCTCTCCCTGCTGTGGGATGTGTTTTTTTTTTTCCTCAAAACATTATTTCTGAAATATTGCAACTGTGGTATGATCCAACAGCGTAGAGGGTTTTTTCAATTCTTCTGCCACATACGGGTAATTACGATGCTTGATGGGCCACTTATTAAGAAATTGTGGCCCACATACACATAATCAATTTATTTACATGAAAATGTAATAAATGAAATAAAATATTTTGTTATTAGAAGTTTTATGCTAGTGATAGTTACAGATAACTTTAAATTAGGTAATTGTGTTCAAAACTATATAAATATTTAAAAAAATGTATGGCAATTCGACAAGTGTGGTGAGCTACATATGGTCCATGGGCCACTAATAGAATGGCTCTGGATTAGACCAATATATTGAACGTTGTGATTCTAGTGATACAATTTTGTAGATGTTGGCAATACGCAATGTTGGCGATATGCAGTATTTGCAATATCAGTATACGCTATATTTGGGATATATTACCATTGATTTTCTGTAATCTCGGGGGAGTGATACAGGATTGCCACAAGTCTGGAAAACCTGGAAAACTGGGAAATGTCAGGGAATTTGAAAACTGTCAGTGAAATAACAGGGAATTTGAAAACTGTCAGGGAAATATCAGGGAATTCCAAATAAGTTAGCTAAATGTCAGGGAATCCTGTGGTATGCATGCTATATTTAGCAATTCTGTTATCAGTTATGCACCACTACTAGAATCATATAAAATGGTTATGATGGTAGTGGGTGAAATGCTTATTCACTTTTCTTTGCAATTTATGTAGGGAGCAATTTTTAAGATAAGGGAAGTATTTTAGTATAAAAGTGTGTTATAATGCAAAGGCTTCAATTGTTACAGACAAAAAATGTAAGAAAAATGTCAGGGGGAAAACATTCTTTTCATTTGGAAATCAGGAAAACGTCAGGGAATTTTCTAATAGAAAAAAGGTGGCAACTTTGATATCACACAAATACTGATTTGGTCAACATGTTTTGTAACAATATTGAAAAATGGGTATCACACACAGCTGTAATGTTGTGAGCGCCACTGTACAGGATCCATGGGTGCGGGTGCTTCTGCTGCGCTGGTTCCCGGTGTGGCACGGCCTCGTACTGCGCGGCGACATAGGACATGTGGTGATTTACCTGCCTGCAACCAGCCTCTCTGCTATCGGTAGCCAGTCCATCAAGGAGGCAGTGCGTGGGTGTGCACAGCAGGACGTACTGATGATCACGTTTCCTGCCCTCTCCCTGCGCAGCGCCTCGCACAAAAGTGCTCTGCCCGTGTCCGCAGACCACTTGCCCGTGTGCCTGCCCAGCTCCATCTGGACTCCAGGTATAAATCTGCAGACTTGCCAGCCTTTACAATTCTTCTGTAATTTCTACAGATGATTGCAGATCTTACAATTTTACAAACACATCTCAAATTTAATGTACATTTGGAGTTTCAATGTTAACAATTTTTTTTTGCTGAATTAGTCACATGCATTGAAATGTGGACTATAGATACATACCATGTATATGGTATGTTTACTATACCATATTTACTCGTGTATAGTGCGTACCATGATCTTTGCAACAAGTTCCAGGGAAAAAAAAAATTTAAAATAAAATTGCACCAAAAATGTGTGGCGCCCTATTAGTAAGTATGGAACAAATTATTCTTTTTTACATTAATGTGTGGTGATTGTGATATGTTTTGAAAATACTTTAATTAAATAACTTGGGTGCAAAAAACCAAAATAATAATAATTCCGGAACCGTTGTGCTCATACTACTCGTTTTCAGCCTAGTTTTTTTCCGCCTTTTTCCTTTAAGCAGTGCCCAGTTCTCTTCATTCCTCCCTCCCTCCCCTCCTCCTCTTCAGGGAACATGGTTCCTTAGCCACTGTCTGGGGGGGGGGGGGGTGGCATAAACACTTGGCAGCTCTGGTTTTGTGGTGACAGGATGTCATTAGTTGGGAAGGGGAGCTGGGTTTTCACATACACATTGCTGAAGGGTCAGTGAGGGGGGAGATGGATGGATGGATGGACGGACGGACGGACGGATGGATGGATGGATATTTTATACCATGTAATAAAGTACGCTGACTAAAATGTAGTTTAGCAAACTAGCGTACTGTAACTCTGGCCAGTACACAGTTTTTATGGTTATAGAGTGCCCTATTTCTTGCACTTCTGAAAAGAGCAGCCAAGAATATCCTATGTTTGCCAAAGTGCCAATCATGTACCAAAACAAAGTATCGAAAGATTCAGTGAAGAGAAAACAACTTATAAATGTATGGTTTTGGTGTGGTTAGTGAGTACCATAATTCAAGAAACTCGGGTGTGTAATGAAAGTGTAAACATCTTGAGAGTTGTTGGTGTGGTGATTTCACTGTTAATGCTGGTGTTGGAATAGCTTAGTAGTATTTTGTTTTCATAACACATGTGTTGTTTTACAAGAAACTACCCTAGGTTGACAGAATCTGTAAAGTCATCATGGCAAATATTCTTGCTACTACACAGCAATGCTGAGTTGAATGTGAACAGATATTTACTGTTCTTAAGAAAAAATTGTACTTGATATAGGAAATCAGTGAGCAATAAAATAGTTCAGATAAGTGCATTTCTTCATATTTTGCTGCAGTAAATGTTAATTTGCAATGTTTTAGGAAAGGTAAAATGGGCTGCATGACAGTATTTGTTACATAAGGCAAAAACTCCTGACACCCCATCTAACGGGTGCTTCTAGTGTTTGTCGGCATTTATTATTTCTTCCAAATAGGAGATACAGTAGACATGCTAAACTATGCCACATATTTGTGTACTACGAGTTTAGATGAAATGGAATGAGGCAGGTGACATGTTCTTATAAGTGTTGATGAAGCAGTCTGTAGTTCTGTATCTACTAGTATACCACCCACCCAATGTAAGACCCTCAGCCCAGAAAAAAATAATAATAATTAATATTCATATCCAAAAACTTGCATCTCAGTGCACAGCTGTGCTGCAGGCGCTACACAAATGTTAAAAATGTAAATATGGCATTAGCTGTACAATATTTACTCAAAATAAATGCCCCCAAGTTGGGAATAAAGTGGCACTATGAGATAGGTTGGGCATTATATTTGTGATTTAGGCCATTTGGCACACAGAAATGTGTGTAGCTTCTAGGACCTTTCAGTCAACAGTTACAGTCTGAGAACGAGACAAATATATACAATTAGGTAAGAGATATCAACACAGATGGTCACTTAACTCATGGCACATCACACCTTCAGGAAAATGAGCATAAATGCCATAAACCTGCTGTTATTTTGTTGGCTGTATTTAGTGTTAAATAAATACATTATAAAAAGTAGACAGAATGTACATTTATTTATAGGCCGGTACTACCGGATAGACACAAACAAAAGTCAGGTAAACACGTTTTCCATGCAGATGTTCGTGGATGTGTTCCTGAGACTTTTGTTAGTGTGTGTCCATCCACGAGTACCATCCTGTATATACTTGTGCATCCTCTCTACTTTTTATAATGTTATCAGTAGCCTACCGGCTTGTTTCCGCCATATCGTACTTGTTAATAAGTAACTTGTCTATGAAAAATATGATGAACTAAAACAAAAACTTGAAATATGGACTGCTCGCCGCGGTGCCGGCTGACCACCTGAAAGCCACACTACCACTCCACCTATATCAAATATTAGCTTTGTTCCTACAAGTGTGAGTGATGAATGAATGTGGTGTTGTAGGGAGCTCCAGCTTCCCGTGGAGTGTGTCGTTGTCGGACATGAGCTGCCACACTGTGCAGCGTGGTGTGGTGGCAGACCTGGTGGCACCCTTCTCTGCCACGTCCACTGTCATCATGACCACCAAGTACCGTGCAGACAAGAGAACGCTGTCTGCCCTTGGGATGTGCATACACGTCGATATGAAGCCTGTTGCCCTGTCCCTCTCCTGCTCCCAGGTAACAACCCACACACACACACACTCTCTCTCACATTCACTCTCTCCCCCTCCCCCCTAAACACCCTCCCATCACATACCCACTACGTATTATGTAGTGTCTGGATTGTGCATGCCAGTTTAGCAGTTACCAGTCTTTCAGTTTTTACATTGAACAGCTTTTTTGCCAATGCAAATGCCAAACGCATGTACAGTAGACTGCCAATTTCATGGAGTGCCACAGTTCCCAAGAAAATACTTTTGACGCATGACGTCTTTGCAACAATGGTTTTATACTGACTTCAGCTCATCAGTAAGCATAGCTGTGCATCTGATTTCAATCGAGATTATACATTGTTGACCGTCACGAGATGTCAAGATTGTACTGTTCACCATGGCAAGAATGGAAGTCACAGCCAGTGAGTTTGTATTATTCACAGATCCGCTGAGATTATGCTACAGAGCACCAAGTTCCACTGGGCGCTGCTAGATGGCTAGACCAGTACGATTCGCCGCTTCTGCAGCTCCAAGCTGGCCGGTGACATCACGTCCTCCAAGCAGCTGTGCTATCGCCATCTCCCTTCTCCAACGACCGTCCCCTCGGCCACGAACAAGCCAGCAAATGAACGAAGAAGACGTGCTTAGATCAGTCATCCACTGCAGTAATTGCCAGATACCTGACCAATCTGCTTCGACCCTTTCTGTCCACACCCAGCTAACGTAGCTTCTTCCAGCACACCGCTGCATGTCCCCTTCCTTCCATGCACTTTTTGTGCTGAAGTGAAACTACCCATCCTTCGTCTCCTGGGCCAGTCGCCGGAGATACCCATCTCAACCTGCTTAGTCTTCCCCGAAGACCATTGCGCCGACATGTCGTGTACACACACAGACACTGCAACCCCTTCTAGACAACAATCGCGTAGGGTGTATAGATCAGTTAAAGTTGTTTTCACAGCTCTCATCTACCCCACTACATTATAGTTAAGTATCAAATCTCCTCTACCTGGCATACGTAGGTATGTTTCCTGCAGCTCTTGTCTACGTAGGTGGTAGTACGACACTACGTGTTTATTTCAGTAAAACGAAATATATGTTGTTTTACCCAATTCCCGAGTACCACCTTTCCTGTAGGCATAGAACCTCTTCCAGTGTACCTTACACAACCAGAAGATTGCAGGTTGCTGGGAAAGATTACTCAAATGAGTTACTACACTCTAGCCAACCCACATGCACTAGTGGCGGCCAGCATTTCTGCATACCCCACTAGGCAGAACAGTAAAGCCCCACCAGGTACACCGTTTTATGTTGTCGATTCAGTGTTTGTCCTCTCCACCACGTTTAGGTGCCAGAGGGGTCATTCTCTGAGTTGGGAAGACTGAACTTGGGAACTACACCCACATGCAGTGACTGCTTACGATGAGGCCCGACTCTCAGTGCTCACCGTGTTTTTTGCGCCGAGCACTATGATATGATGTCTGTTATGTCGGGAGACGTTCGCGTGATTTGACTCAGCATAGGACCGCTTGAGCCCTGCAATCTTTTCACAGGCGTGAGGTGTGTATTGAGTACAGATGGCTTATTCCCACAGGAGTGGTATTCACAAGATGGAAAACAGACGCTGACTGGCTCCGGGGACTGAATCCCTCCCTCATCGCCACTCTCAATAAGCTCGAACCATGGGAACAGGCGCAAGCCCTGCGTCATCTTCTTATACCCAGCATGCCGGAGATTCCACAAGGCCTTTTCAAAGCTCCTACACGTTTGAACCAGCCCGTTCATCCTTGGATTGCAGAATACCTGAGTCGGCCAGAACAGCCCACAGTAACCTTAAGTTTCAACCAGTTGTTCACCCTCAGCCATCACAATCTCACGTCAATAAGCAGTACGGAAGTCGACATGTGGCCCACGTACACCCTCTAGCAACTCAAGGCTAAGCCGTCAGTTGAGGTTATGTGTTGCCCAGGAGCAATCAATCAGAAATGCAAGATAGTTTTGCCTGAATCTGACTTTGTGCCTTTCTGCAAAGCTACCAGGCCGTTCCTCTATACCAGAAAGGCACCAGTTCCACATAGATAGTAAAATTTAACCACAAATTGCCAGAATAGGGTGCACCGGACATAGCGCCAGCCAAAAACATACCCTCCTCGACGTAGTGATCGCAGCCAGCCGAGGCATCATGTCTCACTTTATAACATTGCTTCCTTTGCAAAATAAAAAGAAACCAATTCCAGCCCTTAAAAATAAAAAAATATTATGTTTAAAGTGCACTTTTTCCTGTTAAATCCGTGTTTCATTGCATATGGAGTAAAACCACGATGCGTGCTAGACTATAGAGCTATAGGTACAGTCAACGTGGTTTTGATGCATTAGGTCAGTCTCACTTGATTTAGCACTGGCTAGACATTTGAGTCACGTTTGTGGCTAGGGACTCATGCTGGGTGTGTCAGTTGGCAACTGAGTATGAAGTTTTCCACTGATGGAAGGACAACAGATATGGTCAGGACGTTTATCAGTTTGGTAGTACCTATCTTGCTAGAGGTTACTTTTATCACTGAAGACAGAGCTGGTGCTTGATGGCTGGGACAGGCGACTCTGGAAGGAGAGTGGTAGGTATTGGTACTGGGCTGACCAATACAGTACCATCAATTCCACACCATAGCCTCTTGGCTCCAGAACTAGGTGTTAGCTGCCCCGTACCTCACCTCAGTGCTCTCGACTAGAGCATGTACCACGGAGTGGTATTTTCGGGCTATGCGAATGTGCACAGGGAAATAAATATATGTAAATAGTGGAGAGGAAGATCTCTCCAGATGATGGGCGGTCTGAGCTCTGTCCCGTTCTGCTTGCCTGCTAATATGCACACTCACTTGGTGGCGGTGTAGGCTGCCTTTTGCTCCTTCCTCTGAGAGCCATACCTTTTTTTAGAAGGCATAGAGGTTAGGTTGACACTTAAAGTTACTTCCTGATTGTCGTGAACACGAGACAGTTCCCTATCTAAGTATACTTCCAACAGTGGTTGCTGGCATGAGCTCTGTGCTCTCATCAGTTCCCAGCCACTGGCACACAGGCCTAGAGCATTGAGCTATATCCTAGCACTATAGGGTTTAGGCCTTCAGTCCCAAGCAAATATCCCCTCCAGCACCATACATGGTCTGGTTGGATACAACTTGAGGTGACTGTCTTGCCTCTGTTGGTTCAGTTGCTAATGGTCAGCGCTTTACCATTCTATCCCCTGGGGTCTAGAACGAGTGTTAGTCGAATGGTGCGTGTGTCATGTACAGATTTCTGAAGGGACTCCGCAGTCTTACTCTATTGTTTGTACTGGTATATCAATACCCTGTCAATACCCGGTTGATGACGTACCGTTAATATTATTTCTAGTCTTTAAAGGGGAATACCTCTAGAAGGGATACCCTCAATGAAAGGAACAATCTATATTTATTAGTGATAATAAATAGATTGACGTATGCTACCTCCTAACCAAGCAGAGTGTGATATGGAAGTAATCTATGGTAAACAAGTGTAGGCGACCTGCTCCTAAACTAATCAAGATAGCTAGTGGTGTTGACTGCTATGAAGATACCTCTGGCTGCAACTAATCTATACAAGAGGTGTGTCTAGAAGAGACTTTATAAAAAGGAGACCACTACTTTAAGAGCAGTGGGTGTAGTTGCCTCTACCAGCAAGTAGAGGCAGCTGCTGATCCAGGAGGAGCAACAGCGGAAGGTGTGATAAGTCTGCAGGTGTTGAAGAAGAAGAGCTTGTGGTAGCTGGTGGTGGTTGTTGACAATAGAGCTCCTGGTAAAGGCTGCAGGAGCCTCTGGTAACATCAATGGTAGCAGCCTCTGGTGGTTGCCGAAGACTGTTGAGCAGTAGGAGGCTCCAGCAAACATAAGTGTTAGGCCGGTATTCCAGTATGTTTTTATAAGGGGTTTGGTGCAGCTTAAGTCATACCCAGGCCTTAGTTAAGCCATGGCCGAAGCCTTAATGTGAGGGTTCTGATTTTGGTGATTTATTCTTGCCACAAACGATACCTATGCATGTGCAGAACAATTGTCATTTTTCCGGAGCCGGCAGCGTGACGAACATCCATAAACAATATGATGCATCCAGAACGTTAGAAGTCGCAATGTAATTGTTTATCTCAAAATTAGGAAACCAGCACAATTCAGTTGTTTTGCGAATAAAAGTTAAAGGTGGCAAGCGTATTGTGTAGTATGTACATGTTTTAAAAACCTTCATTATTAGAAAAAAAAACAAAACACCTAATATGTGATTTATACAGCTTCACGATTGTGTGTCATGTTAGTGCAGTTAGTAGCGTGTCTGACTCTCACCCAAAAGTTTTGGTTTCGAATCCTGGTCGGAGAACATTTTTTAAGGCTTTAATATTATCTAGAACTTCCTTTTTTATACACATATTATGTTCTATACAATCTATTTATTTAAATAACTCCGCTAAGTATTGAAATACTTAACGATAAATTGATAACAGTGCTATATAATGATGTATTGACAATAGCACTTTTCATTTGTAATAGTTATATCTCTCAAAATTTATTCAACAAACCCCACTATTCACGTTTGAAAGCCATTTCGCGTTTCTCCCTTTTTATTTTAATACATTACATTGCAAAAGAAAATAGTATGTTGTGTGTGCAAATTATATTTGCGAGTCCGCCTTCTACAATGGTAAAACCATATTTGCTGGCTGTTAGGAATATATTTTGGTCCTGCGCAAAACTGAAATTTTTGTTCTGTTTTAAACTGTTTGCATGAGCTACAAAGTTGTGTTTCTAATGCTTCAATGTTTTCGCCAAGGCTTATATGTAGTTCAGCGAGTGTCGTGTCGATTGCTGAAGTGATGTGCGCGTGCGTGTATGAAACTGTTGACACACGAGGTAGCCTTTTTAATTTAATTCATGACAGCGGGAACTGGGTTGTTTAAACCGTGAAAACAGACTACAGTAATATTGTTTTAAAGGTTAAGTATGTATATGTACATCACAACTTTGCAACGTTTCCTTGCAGGTTTGAAACATAATTAATAAATTTCCCTTGTTGGTGCATCTGTGATTGTAACGTTTGCCATGACTCAACAATATAAACTGATATTTATTTACACATTTTCCATGTGTAAATAGGCCTCTACATTGGGAAAGCCACTGTAATACTATGTACTGCTGCCCGTCGACGAGAAACACATACAGTATTACAAAATTTATAAATGGTGGTGTAAATTATTTTGAGTGCCCAGAGAAAATAAATAACTATTGCAAAAGAAACTAAATCAACTTTTCGCGGACCCTAGAACCTTGGCGCCGGGTGCCTAATGCTAAGAATTGCCTTAGGAGTAAGTCGGTGCAAAGTCTTGTACTTTCCTGAGCTCAGTAGATAAATGAATTGCCATGTTAGCAACATCAATTAAATTCAAATAATGTTGTGACATTTCCAGCAAAATCTTTCTGGAAATATTCAGAGTAAGTATTCCAATAGGAGTTTTTTAATGCAACACTTGTAATACTCTTAGGCCAACGTGCTACAAGAAGCTAAATCAGAGCAAAATATGTGGAAAACCCTCTTTTATTCAAACGAACACATTTTAAACACTGGCATAGCATTTTTCAGACAATTGACAAGGAGTTGAAACACTTAAAAAAATAATTATATATATATATATATGTAGTACTTTAGCACAAGACATTATCAGAAGACACAATATAGTACTTTCATAAAAAAAAAAAACATAGGCAACACATGAAATCAGAACATATTCAATCAACCCGTAGAAACAAGATAATTCATGAAACGCAGCAAACAAAACCCTTACAAGTGAGAAACACAAGGATGCATCAAATATAGAAATCACTTTCAGAGAAAATTACACTACAACATACATACATAGTTTCTTAAACATTCTAAAGATCATTTGGCAGGCAAAATAAGAAAGCTCTAGTACAGTAAAACTGATCTGAGTAGGAATAACTCGTAAGTCTCTTTCAGTGGGAGAATTTTGATGTTGGGCTTGCAGTAATAACTGCAAAAAGAATAATAATACTTTATCAAGCAATTCATCTCTCAAATTGAAAAAGAAAAACCATCTCTTCCAGAAGCAATCAATAAAATGTAAATTCTGTAATTTAATGAGATCAAGCTTCTTCTCTTCAAACAAAATTACTCTCCGATTAGTTCTTAGTGTGTGCGATTCTGGGGTAAACTGATATTAGCACTCAAAATAATGTTTGTATGCAATCACATTAATAGGGCATCCAAAATACATTTTCCTATTAAAAGGTGAAAATGTGTCACTTCCAGAACCCATCTCAGATTCAGCTTGGTAATATTTATTTGAAAACTCACTTATTAACATCCGCAACATTGCGAATGGAAATAGATGAACCCATCTGCAGTAATGCAGTCATACCGCAGCACGTTGTCAAACCTCCGAGTCTCCCTGTCGCAGATGACGCCGTCGGCTCTGGTTCCCACATATCTCACACCTCAAGTCTCTTGAATTACCTCGCTTAGAGCTACAGAAGCAGGAAATCTAGGTCGCCTAACATAAACTCAGTATCTAAAAACATAATTGACAAGGAAACAGGTGCGATGCCACAGTCCATCCTCAACGAAACTCTCGGGCCTCTAAAATACCAGATCCTCGCTGTTTCACAGCTACTGGCAGAAGAAGGGCGAATTCAGAGCTCACACACCCACACCAAATATGAATGCGGAAGTCCCAAACCTCATTGTTATCAGCTCAACCGAGATTGGCTGATAACAATAAAGTTTGAATTTGCCTCCCTTCATACCAAAACGACATGCAGGGCACGTTCCTATATCTCATATTGATAATAATAACACCTCAAAATCGATCATTAAAACTACATACATAATACTGCCCGGCTCGTGAAATAAAATGTCAACGCAGGTAAGCATTAAGTCTTAAAAATCACGTGAATACAAAGAGAATGAGGATAAATATGTTCATTCAAACCAATTATGGACACGAGTGGACAAATGTCTTTCAATGTCAAAACAATAACAAGTTCATGTTGGTGAACACACCACTCAATGTCTATTCTCAACAAAATAAAGTGTTTTCCCTAGCTCCAGTGTCAATATAAACATAATGCTACGTTTGGTTTATTTTGCAGACAAAATTAAAGTAAATAAATCCGACCGTAAAGAACAACACATGAGGCTTATGCAGTGCAAAGCACAACAACAAGTTGCAAAAATTGCTACATTCTAGCCAGTGAAACTAATACAATAATAATGCAGTAAATCTGACGTATGCAGTACAAAATGGGTGACATGTGTATTTCAGAGAATATTTAAAGCTGCATATGTATGGTCCATTCCCCACTGGAAGCTACTTTCTCGGAGCCCTTCTAAATATCTATAGTCCATTCCCAATTGGAAGCGACTTATGGAAATCAACCTTTGAAAAAACACTCTAGGCAAAACATGTCAACCTGTTTTTTACTAACCTGTATCCCACAAATGTATAACTCTGTGGTTTACTTTAGAGTACTGTATTATTGAATAAATGAAACTTTACCTTAATATCTTCTATAACTTCTAATATTAATTTCTTTTTAAATATGAATTAACAACAGTGAGAGCAACGACGTGTTGGCAACGATCAGTAAGAAATACTTCACAGTTAAAATATTATTGTAACCTAGTTTTTTAGTATACTATTTGTAAATTAAACAGTGCCTATTGAAATATTTAAATATTTAGGTAGCCCCGATGGCAGCATATCTTATTTTTACAGTTTAAAATAACAGCGGAAAATATCATGAGTAGGCCTTAATGGTATGGTGTTGTTTTATCGATCGAGAGTAATTTTTAAGCAACTGTCTGCTGAACGAGCTTAGTTGCTCTCTCTCTCTCTCTCTCTCTCTCCTCTCCTCTCCTCTCCTCTCCTCTCCTCTCCTCTCCTCTCCTCTCCTCTCCTCTCCTCTCCTCTCCTCTCCTCTCCTCTCCTCTCTTCTCCCTCTCCCTCTCCCTCTCTCTCTCTGTGGACGTTTCACAATGCTACAACACAGTAAAATTGTACATGTTTTCAATTGTATCATATATTCCATACTTATTACAGCAAAATAATGATTTTTGAATTTGTAATTTACAACTGAAAAGAGATTTTAATGTTTGAGTACTTATTTTAATATATTTATATATGATGGCGGGGCAGAAACAAAATGAAGTTGACAGACGTGGCGAGCCATGACATGGCATGTTGCTGTTTTACCAAACGAAACGTAAATTATACTTACTCCGAAAATTGCTTCAAATTACTACATCACGTTTGTAGACGATGTGTTTTTTAAGCCTACCTTAGCAAATAACGATGTGATAAATCTGTGTTTCTGCTGCAGTAATAAATATACTGTTACTGTGTTTCATTAACTGCTGCGTGTGAAATAGCGTGGCGTGGCTGGGTGGTGATCGTTACGATGGATCTGTGTGTGTGTGCGTGATTTCAAATATTTGATGTGGACTATTTATACGTTTTAAATGTGAACTGTTTTAATGATGAAGTTATTTATTTACATCCTCATCTGTTTATTTATCACAATGTTGTACCTTTGCCCTGGGTGTTTGAAACAGTCGTATAACGTAATTTACCACCAATCCCAACAAAATAACCAAGACCAACCCCAATAAATTTCAATAAACCTAATACACAGTAAGTAGCAATTCGTAGAAATATGAACAGAATAAAAGTTATGGTAGGCTTATTTGAGTGTATGTTCACCATTATATTTTTTTAAGTTTGTATGACAAAAAATGAGTGACACAAGTTGCATGCTTGATTTTGTCTTTTTCGTTGGACTGATTATTCCTTCATTATTCGAACTGAGGCTGTCTGTTTAAAGAAATAACCCAACACATATCAATAACAAAAAGTTAAATACTATTGTTTATTACCCCGCACTTGTAACAGGGTTAAACACAGTCGCGGAAAAATACTAACGTGCATTACATGTAATGTGTTATGTTGTAGAAAACAAATATTGGTGGATGTACTGGCCAGTACTTCTTCACCAGTAACCTCAGCTGCCAATCAACTACATAAATACTTTGTCCGTTATGAATTCGCCGTAGTGATCTCACCATTCTAGCTCCTTGCCTTTTAGATGTGTCTGCGCATTGTTCACCCATTACTTCAGTGGGAGATCTGACTTACTAAACTCCCTCTCGCATTCCGTGGTAAATGTGACAGGGTCCTTGTGTGGTCGCCCCCCAAAGTCTGGGATCTGGATATCCACGTTGTGTCCCTTAGCTGGATATGCTGGGGCGTTTCCTAGCTGTCTCTAGGAATGGGATTGGTGAGGACTGGTTTCGTAGGCTTGCGTACACATCTCACATCGGTAGGCTAGTCCAGGTCTGGTGACCCTTTCTTCGGGCCAGGCTATACAGACATGGTAGTACGGCTCACGGCAAATGGTGCAGTGTTTCCTATTATCTCTGTATCCTGGACACGGGACTTTACGAAATGTAGTTTGTTGTGCCCAACAGTCATCGCATCTGTATTCGAGTCCCTCAGTACTCCTTACTTTGTCCATCCATCCTAAGCAAAGATGGTGGAACGAGTTACGATAGTGGCCGCATGTAATGATAAATGTGCCAATACCTGTGCAGTTGGTATGGCTACATTTGTTATTGGCAATGTCCGCCATGTTATCAGTTGCCGTTTTGGCTGTATTAACGTCGGCGTAGGACATTGTGATGGTTTGTGCGCCACGGGGTATTTCAAGATTCCCCAAAGTCTGATTTTGGTTCCTGGTTAAGCCCCAGAGCAATTTCCTAAATGACTTTGTGCTTCCAGCATGCACATCCACACAAAGAGGGCTCACCATTGCTGCTGTCACACCACCACCCATCCTTACTGGAACCAGCACCAAACAGAGGGAGAAGTCACAACAATGTCACCTCTGCTGGGGCAATTGGCAGCCATAGAGCAGATAACTCCACCCTCTCCCAGAGCCAGCTCTGCTGTTACTCCAGCTGCTGCGGATGCTGTGGCGGAGAAAGATGGGAGGCAACTACATGCCTGCTTGCCTCCCACCATATGTCCTTGAAACGATCAGCTGACCCAGACTGCAGCCAGTGAGTCCCAAGTACGTCCTGCCACAATGCCATGAACAGCCACCATGAGACACCTTGCTACTGCCCCTCGACGTTCACCTGGCCAGCGGCCTCCACAGACACTGTGTGCCTAGTGTAGCTTCCTTCCTAGGTGTCTGCACAGAGAAAATCCCTCCTCCCTAGTCCCAACAGACCCGTGTGTGGATATGGCGAGCAAATTAATCCCAATGCCAGAAATGTATGTATCAATATGAGATTAGATTAAAGGTATATTTGTGCCTAATTCTTTAACCACTAAAACTACTGCTAAAGGCATTGTAAAGCTGTACTTTTGATGTGTCCATTTGAATATGTTTTTTAGCAAGTTTTGTTTTCTGCTCACTATGTTAAATAATGTTGCAGTCTGACTGCTGAAGTGTTTACTTCATATCTTGTGGCTTATAAGCCAAATTAAAGCCACTGTGGTTTTATCGTTTTTATCCTGACTTGCTTGAAGAATTATTGTTGTTACTTAGAGTGTCGTCCAACTTAATTATATTGCTTGGTTCGATTTTAGTAGCATACCCTTAATGGTTTTGACCGTGCCTAATTACTAGCCATGCAGTTTAATATCCATTTTACTATCTATTGTATGTCGTGATCAATTGACATATTGCTTGGCCTAGCCAATACCAGTTCATGTGTTTAACTAAGTCCTGCTTATTATTCCCTGAACACAGCTAATTTAACATTGATCTCTTTACTTAAAAGAACTGTGTTGGTTCTACACTAGTGACAAATAATCATGGACTTCACAGAGAAATGAAACTTAAAAAAATTTTTTGTATTTTGCTGTTGATATTGAAAATTATTATTATTTTTTTTATATTTAAGTGACAAAAGGATGGGTCTACCCATAGTTGAGACTAACATGTTTTTGAAAGATACACTAATATGTTAGATGTAATTGTGGATGTGACATTATTTTAGAAGTGTATGTGTGTATGTTGTTTTAGATACAGTTGGTGGTGGAAGTGTGTGTGGGAGGCCTGGTCCAGGCTGCTCAACTGCTGAGTATGCACGCACCGGCCACCCAGGCCTGCCAACCACAAGTGCCTTCCCCCAGCCAGTCCGTCTTCAAGGCAAGCAATGGCAGTGATGCCACTGCCATCTCCTCTGCTCAGTCTCTGGAGGAAAATGAGCACGTCAGAGGTACACTTTGCTGTCTACGTCCGTGGTACAAAGTACAGCGAACTTTTGACAATTGACGCCAGTAATGATGGCTCCCTCAATGTAAAAAACCCTTGATTGGGGAACCGTAAACAGTTATGTTAAAAAATGAAAGTACTTGATGGAAGTATATTTAAAAAAATGTTACTTTTAATTTGGTTGCTCACCTTTGTGATATTCTTCGCTGCTATAGTACAACTCAGAAGTGGGAAAGACCTAACCATAAACCCCCTCAAATACATAACTATCCACCCTTCCATCAACGTCATGAATGTTTACCGATATGCATCTGCTGGCCTGCTATTACCCAAGTTACATGCCAGAGTTGCCTACTCCAGAGACTACCCTTTATAATGCCACACAATAATAAAAACACTGGACTGAACTGCTGAAAGGAGGGATTAAGACTACCTATTTTTGACATGGCTGTGAACAAATTTATTGATTACATGTTCGTATACAAATGAGGAATTCCGTTAGCTCTGGTTGCTTTTTATCAGTTTCACTAGTTCTTAGTCTTAAGAACTGGCACCAAGAACTGATAATATATTCTCAATTCCTTCATTTTATTTATAACAGTAACTGACATTGCTCTTGCTAAATTCCCATTAAAACAATAATTTGTACTTAGAATTAACTAGCCAAAAAATAGCTCACATCACACAAACACAATTTCTCCATTGTAAACAAACAAGTTTTTCCATTAGCTGTGATCTGAAACTGCTATGAATTGATGTGTGCCGCATATACAACTCATCGCCAAGAGTACTTCTTCCATCACTACAGATGTGAGCCTACCCTACAGGTAGCAGGAACGTATGAGCGAATTCTCTTCACCGGGAGGCATGCCGTTCCCTCTTCCCAGCGTTGAGAGCCTACAAGCTGCCCAGACCTCGGACAAGGCCGAGTGCTATCAATGAGGCACGAAGCAGAAACCCTGACCAGAGTTTTCTCATGCCAACCTGGGCAGAAGGACGTCACGCCTTCCCTGCACCCCGAGCCTGCAGCCTACAAGCTACCACTATATAAGTCAGGACGCTGCCGAGCTCGAGAGTCATTCTTGTTCATCTCTTGCGACATCCCACAGCACTACTCAGTGCTGGGACCTCCAGAGAACTTTGAAGCTGTGAGTTGGCCCCTGCGGCTACTTCACCGTCGACGATCAGTCAACCCGACAACGAGCGAACACGCTCACCAACACATTTTAAATTCACTGTGTCTCCTCAAGGCATCTTTATTAGAACAGTTTAGAAGTATTATATCTTTTCTCATTTAGATAATTCTTTCCCATTCTTCCATTAGAACCAGGTCGCCCACACCTGGCCAGCATAGTAACCTTCAGCACTCAATTGCCTGGTAGGAGGTAGCATGCGTCGCATGTTTATTGAACCATCAATAAACATACTGTTGTTTCCTACCTTTCAGCTTTTATTTCTTAGAGTATCTGTCAGTTTGCCTGCTAAATACAGGTTGCTACGTACACCATTGACAAGAACAGTGTATTTGATATAACAGAATTAACTTCAGCCACGGGCGCCCTTCAGGGGTCCGTCTTATTTTCTTACACACCCATTAGACGGCCATCTGTTGCTCTCCAACTGCCACAGCACTGTACCAGTGCCAGTAGAGAGGAAGAGAGGAGCCACAACCACTAGTAACACCTTCACCCACAGAGGGGAGACAGTCTCATGTTATTGCCTTATTCCACAGCACTGCTTCCAGTGCCAGGATAAACAGTGGCTTAAGACCTGCCGCCCATCCCTGTGTGGATGCACATCCAGTGGCGGCGTTGGTGACCCAAACAGCTCCCAGTCTATGATTAGCCCGCCTAGCGTGGGGGATCAGTGGAGACTTTAAGAGAGCCTGGTCAGCAAGCCAGAACCGGACTTACACTATAACTTGTGTTTAGTTTGTTCACGTCAAGGTGTACCTAGTAACCTGTTAGCAGAGACTTTATGCCTTACGACCATAGGCATGGCCGAAAACGTAGGGAACGAAACGCAGCATTCCTTGCAGCCAGACAGTTGAGTGCACTCGCACCTCCCACGAAGGAAAGACTGGTGAAATGGGACCACGCCGCCAAACTTAGTCACCAAGCAGTCGAGCCTGCTTCGGTTATAATCCTGAACAGCATCTCCAGCACAAACCAGGATGACTGTGTATGTAAATCACCAACACCCCTCTCCTAATACCAACTACCTAAACTAAACCACCCCGCTTTTGGTCTAGCGGACAAAATCCTCAACCATCATGCATGTCAGTCTAACCGGGCACGCGTCAGCATGTTATATTCCTGATATGTGCACTGTGCATGAAATAGTCATCACAGTTGACACTAGTGATGCTGGTGTCATTCCATTCCAATGAACAGACTATTGTAGATGTCAGTTACGGGAAAATTGTGTCAGTGTAAACTGTTGAGAAGCCATTGGTAGGAACTACTTTCATTAAAATTTTGTAATGCATCTTTTGCATAAATAATACTTTGTGGTTATGAATTCTTACTGCAAACTCGTTGTACTTGTTTAAAAATAATGTACAACTTTTTTGTAGCTGTAATTTTGTGTACTATTAGAAATAAAATATTAGATACCAATATTTTTTTAAGCTTGACGCGTAACATCTGGGAAACTGACGACAACATCACGGATAGGAAATGTTTTACTGTGCCATTCATAGACACGGGCTATATACATATTTGGTTCGACTTTACCTGCTGCCAACCGGACCCCGGCTGGTATATAAACTGAGGCGTGTGGCTTGGCAGTATGGCACAAAGTCTGGTGTGGACTTAACTGTCCTCCGGACACAGGTTTAAGCACAGCCACTTGTTTACATGGAGTGGGCGTAGCTCGGGGTAGCTTCTGACTCGGCCGCTGTTGCTACAGGTCCTGGCTGGTAATTGTGCCCAGTCCTTGGGCGAAAATGATGCTGCGACTGGCGGTGCTGGTAGGAGCCCGCGGAGGGCTGCTGGTCCTGCTGGGCTGGAACCATGGATTCGCTACACCTAGTGGTACATGGAGTCCCTGGCAGAAGTCGATGGCGACTTGGTGCGGCTCACCGGTGGTCTTGTAGGGATGCTGAAATAGGGAGTGTGGAGGGACTGGGAGGTGAGGCCTCTCCAGTCGTCGGGTGGCTTGAGCTCGTTCCCGGGGGATTAGACTGCAGAGGGTAGTTGGCGCTGGGTTACAGCTCAGGTTGGACTCTGAGGCAGTAGCTGCTTTCCTAGCTCGCCACTTTGCACCTTTCCTATGGGTGTATGGCATAAAGGCAGGTCACTCTAAGGAAGAGTAGGTGACGAGAAGCCCTAACTAGGTGTAAAACCAGTCTGGCCAAGCCCACCAGAGTTGTACCTGATTACTCCAACTGGCAACAAGCAACACGTTGGTTAGAGTGGTGGGTTACCCTGGATGTCTGGCAGTGACATGAGTGTGGAACAAAACAGGGTCGGACCTCCAGAACGAGTCTCATCACTCCTTCCAGTGACACAGTGACAGCACGGTGGATAGAATGAATTAGCTGGCCTGGCTGACTAGCCGCCTTGTGGATTAAGTTCCTAGTGGTAGTGGCTCTACTGTGTGTGTGCACACTAGGTACCATGCCTTACCTGATCCACAGTATGGGTGGCCGTCTAATGTGTCTGTCTGAGACATAGGTGCACCCAGTTAAGGGGGTCTGCAGTCCTACTCTAAGTTCGGCAAATGTGTTTTAATGACCCAGTCTCCTGCTTTTCCTTGGTGGGCTGATGTCTGCTGGAGTCAAAGTCACAGTCACCCTAGAAATAAGTACTTGAAGGTGAGATAGAAGAACGTGTTTACTCCCATGAGGAATTGATTGGTGGCCCTTACTAACTCCTAACTAAGAAGAAACTGTAATAGAAGAAGACTACGATAACATCAGGTGAAGGGAACCTGGATCTAAACTAGACAAGAGCAGATACGGCTAGGTAGCTATAATACTAACTGACCCTAACTAATTTGATGCTGTTGTCCAGAAGAGACTCAGCTGTCGCTAGCAGAATTGTAGTGAGTGTTAAAGGGTATCAATACTTCTTCTAGGGTTGCTGGTGACGGTCTGAAAGATGTCTGGTAGGTAGCGGTGGTCCTATGAAAGGACGTCGATGTCTGCAGAGAGCTTCAGCACACGAGGTGGTAGAGCGAGCTGAAGAGAATGAACTGCAGTTCTATGGCAGTGCAGGGACATATATATCCACCTGCTCGTGGGGGTGGTGGGGATTGCTCCTCCCTCTGTAGGCGGAGCCATACTGTGGTGCCATCTCTCGTGCCACTCTGGACGCATGCTGTCCTGCTAAGCAGGGTTGTGTCAGCTCAGGCACACCACTGGCTGCTTGGCTGGCTTCAATGGCAAGTGGTGGGTGGTGTCACATCTGACTTATGTCAAAACTTATGAAAACGATTGTGACTGTTATGTCTGTAGGTGCCCCTTGCCTACGGACGTGCTGGTAGGCTCTGGTAGTGTCAAGTTCTTTCTCGACAGTTTAGTGATAGGTAATTAATATTCCTAGTTTTAATAGCCATAAACGTGCCGCTAAATGTCTTTCATTTATAAAAAAAATTTTAATCTAAAATATTTGCATCACACATCAAGAGTGGGAAGGGAAATTATTGTTACTTTCCTGTATTCGATACAGGTGGAGTAAAACAGTATTGGCAGTGCAGGAGAACTTACTTTTACCAATCAGTACAAAGTAGGCAAATATATTAAAATATTTAAAATCTTATTACTCACTAAATGGTACAAGCAAGTAGGTACTGTAAGAGTGAACTCAACAACAAATATTAGAAAATGCTATTGAGTTCATTGATTGTTTGATTATATTTCATCATTTAATGATTCTTGCTAGTCTTAGATACATAACCCAGAATAGTCTGAATAATTAATTGACACTGCTTTCAAATGCAAGATCGCACATGTTTCAAAATAGCCACAAACCCATTTACCCTGCAAGTGCAAACCAGTTGGGTAAATATTCAGTATCTCAAGTCTCAGTAAAAATGTTGTAATGACAGAAAATATTTCTTTGGTTAACTTGATATAACATATTTGTTCACACATAAACTTGGTAATTCGTTGACAGCATTACAGAGTATAATACAAAATAACTTCCAAACTACTTAACAGTGGTAATAGTGCTGACCCCATGTTGACAAACAGACAATTACCAAAAGTCACTGGACATATTTGACAAGGTAGTAAAAATGGCATCCTTCTCAAAATGACTATAAATTGCAGGGTAATTGGTTCTTGAAAAACTTCATAAATTCATATCGACTTGAAATTAGCGTGAACATACCTCAACTTGTATATTTAATTTCATAACTCAATCCCAACAGCACGATACAGGGAAATGATACAATGCAAAATAGAGTGATAGGCTTTGGAAGGTCTGCCTGGGAACTCAAGATTGTGGTGCGCATGCATCGCTCTTCAACAGGTAAGCAACAGTTGGTCAAAAGGAGAATTCAAATATCCAGGGCTATAGACCAACCATCCTGAGATGACGAGCAAAACAAAAGAAAATGATAAAACTAGTACTTACGTTATAATGTGATGCATGCCACACTGCTACGCAGCGCGACTGTTCACACTACGGGATGACTTCGCCCCATCAGCAAGGTCTGAGAGCCTTGGGGCATGTCGGAAGTGGCATACATGATTCTAAGTGTCTACAGGGTTGATTCCACGTGTTGGACAAATGCAGACATGGAAAATAATTAATGTGATTAATTATTTAAAGTGTACTGCCTGCCCAGATTTTGGCATGCAGTTGCCACCCTCTTGACCAGAAATAGTTTTACCCAATGGCCACGGACCAGCCGACACCGATAAGAAAGTTAAAAGAGTCACCACGGGATTGCAGCACCCCTGCACCCAGTGACGTCACAGCCGCAGAGCCTCGAGCAGAGGTGGTAAACCTGTTGTCAGCCTCCACCCAGGGCGATATGAATTGCACGGCGCTGCCCGCTACCCTGAGTTAATCTACCTCTGTGGTGGGAGGCTTGCAACCCCCACACTCCTCCACGAAGCTAAGATTTTGACTATATAAGGAATCCTGAAAACTCTCTTGTCAGAGTTCGTCGGCTCGCCGACTGCAGAGGTTGTGGGGCTCTCCTGGGTCTGGACAAGACCCCCACCTCTCCCAGCCTGAAGAAGGTCAGCCATCCAGCTCCAGCAGCTTGCAAAGGCTCATCCATCTCCAGTAATCCCAGCTCCGGGAGCTTGGGAATGTTCTCCGGAGGTAACTTCATCGTCCACACCCTGCACCCTTTACCCAAGTCTATCCTTGACTCCACTGTAGCATACCATCACTATATCCCCACTGGATAACCACCCTTCAGAAAATTAACTCACTGTCAATTGCAATGTTTTCTAGGTGTTTGTTAATTTGGTGAGATTCTGTCCGGGTTCGCCTTCACCTGGTGTAAAGTCAGTTAATGATTTATCCTAAATTATTTACATTATAAAAGAACCGGCTATCCAGTGTTTTCACTAGCGGCAATAAAACGCTACGTCAAACTTTAAACTGGTTAATGATGTTTTTTACTCACCCTTAATCATTTAACTTATAAATAGAAAGTGTTTTCAATTGGGCTCAATAAGTAAACTAATACTGCGGAATAAGTGTCCGGCTACCCAGTGTTTTCACTAGTGGCAATAAAACACTACGTCAAACTTTAAACTGGTTAATGATGTTTTTTACTCACCCTTAATCATTTAACTTATAAATAGAAAGTGTTTTCAATTGGGCTCAATAAGTAAACTAATACTGCGGAATAAGTGTCCGGCTACCCAGTGTTTTCACTAGTGGCAATAAAACGCTACGTCAAACTTTAAACTGGTTGAAGATGTTCTTTACTCACCCTTAATCATTTAACTTATAAATAGAAAGTGTTTTCAATTGGGCTCAATAAGTAAACTAATACTGTGGAATAAGTGTGATTGGGCCGAACCCCTCAGGATCACACATCACACAGATCACATAACCTGCAAAAGCTATAGTCTGCAAAGTCATAATGGGATTCTTGTGAGTGTCCGGAACACCCGCGCTTGCCCGTGGGAACATCCCAACTCTAGCCCGCCATTTCACACTGACGGTGCCTCGGGAGTGACTGCAGAAGATACTCCCACGAGAACTGTTCTCCAGTGGCTAGGAGAAGAGTGATATTAACTAGTCAATGTATGAGAATAGCCACATTTAAGGAAATGATATAATCCTCCAATAGAACGTTAATCAGGTGTGATCAAATTAAGCTTTCCAATGACTAGGAAAGGAATGTGATTACTCAGTAGAAATTGCAGACGAGTTCGACGAGCTTTACAGAGAGAACTGTCACAGCCTAGTGTACACTGCTAGTCGACTCCCATCATGACGCTGCACCCCCATCTCCCATACTTGAAGTCACTACCTCCGCACCATGCCTGATTTCGTTGTTTATAATGTGTGAACACGAATCAGACCTAGATTCCGAGCTAGGTATTTGTTGGCCATGGCCCAGCTGTGAGTACGTAAGCTTGTACCATTCATTTAAACCTGCATGGGTAGCAAAGCCTCCTACCTCTTCCCCAGTTATCAACTCTAACCCAACAGCAATGTGTACGATCTGTACGGCCGCAGAGAAGGTGATCAAAATCACTACACCTCCCAAACCACCCCAAAATTGCACATAATTTCGTCCTCACTCATAAACCTATGAGGCCAACTCCCTTCAGATGTCCAGGTAGTGAACAGGACCCCCTAGTAGGAACTATCTGAAGTAAGACGACCCATTTCCATTCCATTATCATATACACTGCCTACATCGCCGTTTATTGTATTCTAGCAAATTATTTATTTATTGAGACAGCTGGCATCCCGTATTTTGGCAACCTTCACGGTGAGTAAGGATGTAGTCCCTGGGAGGGAGACGTTTGCAATCAATCACAACCTAGAGTTTGATTTACCTCTGAACCATTATAACCCTTCCACTAGGCGTTACCCAGAAAAAACCCCAATGTGGGCAAACCTCGACCCACTAGGCAAAAGGAACCCCTGCTAGTTACAAATACGCCGCCGAAGGGCCCGAAATAACCCCCTGGAGAACAATCAGCACTCCTAGTGATTCACCCCACAGATAGGATTAGCTCCCGTGAGGCGCCGCCCCTATCACCAGGTGGGAGACAGTGCCGGTCGGAAGTACCAAGGCAGGAGCCAGGTACCTCCTCCCGCCACAAAGCCGAAAGGGCAGAGTGGGTCAAATGAACCAAACAGAATTTTTCAAGAGCAGGTGATGAAAAAAATTTTTGAGCACACACCCGCATGATAGACAAAGCGCTAAAACCTTAGCCAGCACATCATGTCTGCCTCGTGATGGGTTGCCAACTCAACTCACACGGAAGAGACGACTAAAAGTGTTTTGAGCAGACTATATTACAGTTATGAAGATAATGGCAGAATGCACATGGCCTAGCAGACAGTTAGCCAGGCAGATTAGTGCTGCACAGCATCGAAGGGGAAGGCAGAGAAAGAGAAATGAGAGGGGAGAGCAATCGCAAGAGACACAGAGAAGGGTGACAAGGAAGGAGTAACAGCAAACAAATGGATTAACGAATGAAAGAATTTACACAAATAAGGAGATGGTTCAAAATAAATACTGTATTGGTGAAGAAGCTCAAGGAATTATCTTCTCTAAATGGGCACCAATATTAAATAATTATATTTTTGTTATGTGGTAGAATCTCAAAACTAACTACACGAATGGATTTGAAAAATTATACTCTATAGTGAAATATACTTTATAATAAACAATTATTAAATCTTATTATCTGTCTGGTGTTGGAAAGATATATTTTAAAGTGAAAAGTACTTTAAAATTATAGTTAACTCGCGACTCTATGACCCTTCGTGGTTTCTGGGAAAAGGGTCGTTATTTCAAGAAGTTCGTTATTATGTGACGTGTAACACATTTCTGCGCTTTTACAAGGTGCACTGTATTCGACAACTTCACCCAATATTCGAGCGCAACGCTCATACGGGAGCAGGTTACTACCCATAACAGTACTTACAGGACACATACCTACAGGGTACATTGGCGCACGTCGAGAGCCACTAGAGACATGTGGTCCTCGATAAGAAATTAATAGCACCGCCTCAGCAGCAGAAGTTCCAGTCCCTGAAAACGAGGCTAGCTTCCCCATCACACAGCACCTCTAAGCCCCTCCAAGCTCCTCGCCGTTGTCAGTATAAAAGGACTAGCATCCGTTAGCTCTTCAGTCCCTGCTCCTCCACTGCTCGTAAGGACTGGAGGCAGCCATCGTGGTGCATGACCACTGGGGCGTCCGGAGATCTCACCCCTCGCAAGGGTACGGGGTCTCAACCAGCCAAAGACACCAGCCGACCAGAAGCTCAACACTTTCAATGGCCACTGATCCCGCCTCTGCAGCCACCGCAGATCCCGAGCTTCTGGGAGACTCCACTATACCAAAGGCTCCAGAAGACGTAGTTCGTCTCCTACCACCCACCTCCTGGTAACCACCACTAACCGTCTTGGTAGCAGGTCACATCAACATCCCTTCTGGACCTCTCAACCCACCGGAGGGTGTGGCTACGACGTCAACTACCCCTCTGGTAGTTGACTTTCCCTAGGTTCCGTAAGAATGCCCATGGTAGTTCGGTGCTGTCAAATGAGTTAGCTATTAGAATATTTTTACTTGCCAGTTTATTCGCCCATGCAATACTTCTAGCTCATGCCCAGGTCGCCTTCACCTGGTATTTAAGGTTGAGATTAACCTCCGTAGTCTTGTGTTTAATTCATGGTAGTTATTGCGGAACCACCTTTTTTCTAAATATGGTCAATATAACACGTAATTATTAATATATCCTTGAGTGTTTTTTTTTTTGTGTGTCATTTGATTAGCCCCTTTTTACTTTTGTTAAACATAGTTTTGCCTAAGAGAAAAGCTGGCAGACATGTAACCACTGACGCACTCGAGGATTCTGTATTTTACTTGCTGGTTTGTAAATAAATATCCCCTAAACTAATGCTCCATCAGTTACCCTGACCTTGCTTCTTGGCCGTGGGATATAGCAGGCTGTTTCACTGTTTAAAGAAGCTAAATGGAAGCTAAATGCCATGCAGGGAGAGGGGGTTTTCCCACGTTAGAGAAAGGTGACATTTTGGAGGGGAGATAAACCCCAAGGTAAACATACTTGTTAGGTCTCTCAATAGGAGACTTTACTCCTGTTTACTTTCAGGGGCGCCAAATATTTGGAAGCCAGTATCACGGAGAGCATGGGGGAGGAAGGGGAACTAGGCAGGGACCTTAAATTGCTGCAGTGGTGCCCGGCCTCTGTAAAGAGTAGGCCTAGTTGGCTGACGCACGGGTACAATGTTAGGAGAAACAGAGATCACTTTACGGCATTTAGATACCTGGTTCTGGAGTCAAAGGTTGCTAATCTTCATGGTGGCAGTGCACATTCTGCGAGTAGGCCGAGGCGTAGTTGTAAGTTTAGAAGTTTGGAGAAAGACTGGGGCTGTTTCGGAGACAATTACTGGTGACTGGGGCTCTGACAAATCAAACCTGTGCCAAGTCCAGTCTAGTCCTAAGGTAGCCTCTTCGTCTTGTCGTATTGCCTCAACAGTACGATATACACCGGGAGCGACAAGTTTGTGTGGGCTGAATATAGGAACCACAGTTTGCTTAGACTGTGAAGTGTAAGTTTTTTCTGGGGTATTTCCTATTGGACCTCAAGCAAGGAGTTCGCTTATGATGGCCTGTAGGGCTTTTCTAAGTTTTTTACTGAAGCTGCTTTTCTCTGCATAAGGCATTTACACTTAGTAAAATAAGCTATGGAGAAATAAAATTGCAAGAAGGCTGCTGTAGATGTGACTTCAAGAACACAGTGTGCTACCCAGTGTTGCCAAGTCTAGCCTTCGCAAGCTAGAACTTGAACGGTGGGTAATAACTGGTGTCCTGGGAGTGATACCTGCTAGAGGTCAATCAACCCGGAGCGCTTGAGTTCAACTCTGGCCTCTACAAGCTGTTAAAGGAGTCAATAACCTGACCTGGTCTGTTCTCTTAACGAGTGTGAGTGAGAGGAGAAACTGGTATTATTCAGGCGGTCCTAAGCGTGTACTTCCAAAGCTCAGCGATTGCACCATTTGTTCCCAGCATCCGGCCTTTGCAAGCTGGGACTAGACTAAGGACAACTGGACTTTGAGTGAGTAACCCACAAGAGTCCAATCAGGCCTCAGTACTACTGGTTCTCCTCCGGCCTTCGTAAGCTGGAGTTGAACTGAGTACCTGATCTAGTCGTACCTCGTAGAACATTGGAGTTACTAGTGTTTTGGGCACAGCCGAAGGTCTACCAACCAGCATAGCTCTATTTGCCTATTAATGTGTGTGTTTACTGCCTTGGTGGTTTTATGTGCAGATGCCAGGATTTCCTGTGAGGAAGTTAACTATGAGAGCTCAATTAAAGCAGAGTTTCAAATAACAACACAAAATACACAAAAGGGGTTCAAAAGGTGACACAAGTTACGTTAAAATGACATTCACAGTTTATATTCAAATAATACTTTTTCTGGTACATAATATGAAAGCAATGTGATGCTTAGCCAAATCCTAAGTTAAAATATAAATGGAAGCAATCTAACTTAAATGTAGAAGAAGGTATTCTGCACAAGAGCTAGGTGCGTTAAGAAATAACTGGAATTAGATGAATATCAAGTGCTTAAAAATTGCTGAAGCCTTCTTTGGGCATGTTCAGAAGGAACCTAAATAAATTACCGTACTGGTAATGCACATGGACAATAGGTCCAGAAGGGATGCCAGTGCGACCTGCTACCACAAGTAGTGCTGTGAGTTTACCAGGTAGAGACAGGGAGGACGTCTTCGGAAACCTCTGGAAGTAGTTGGCCAGGAGTCTACAGGCTGGCTGCTGGAGGCTGAAGTATAAGAATCAGGGGCTTGTTCGTGGAGAGGTCTAGTGGTCAGCAAACTTTTAGATGGTTCTCTGGCCTTCACAAGCTGGGAGAGGAGGGAGGCGGACCACTTACCCTGGAGACCGTTTTATCATGGTGGACTTCTCTTGAGGGGCACTCGTGAAGTAGCCTAGAGGTTAGCACCCTTGAGAGAGGTTCTCCGGTCTTTGCAAGCTAGGAGAGTAGGGTTCGCTACCACTTACCCCTACTGCTTACCCTCGGCCTTATGTAAGCTGAAAGGCGCAGCGATTGCCCTGAGCCAAGGAATGGCTCCTACTTTTATACTAAATCTCTAAGCTTTTGGCTCTCCGAGGGATGCAGGAGGTGGCTAGCCTCTTTCCGCAGGTGCTGAAATATTCGAGCTCTGAAGGGGGTGCCTTTTCTTAATACCTCGCCTGGAGGGATTGATATTCCTGATTGCCTCGCTGAGAGGCTGAAGGCTGCTGGAGTAGACTGGGTGCTGCCCTCCAGTGGCTGACCGTGGCACTATCTTGACCTTCCTGGGGGTTAGCTATATCTCGGCCAACAGTAAAATCCGTCATCAGGTTTTGGGGTGACAGCAAGATGTAATCTTGGAGTTTCGATGAACAGTACAATTTCCGACCATGTGTCTGTAGTCCCGCTTGACGTACATTAACGTACCATGGAGGCATATGTCCCATTGTAGTGTTTAGGAGTGATGACTTGCCCCGTTGTGAGTGGCATGCTCGAAGATGGAGCTAAGTAGAAGAGTAGAGCATGCACGCCCAATGTGCAAAATGCATCATGCATCACCACCTAGGTAAATACACACACCACTAAGAGGCAAACCGAGCTCTGCCAACAGGTATATATTCAGCTGCTCCCAAATTCACCCAGGTACTCCTCCACCAGGAGGAGTGGCCGGACCAAGTATTCCATACTCCGGCACCGCTGCTCACATGGCGGGATTGGGGCTCTAACCACTTTGGCCTGATCGACCTCCTGTGGTTACCACACCAGGGTATCTCAACGAGGAAGTGACATGCATTGCCACTTCTCTGTCCACTGCTCGAAAGAGCCAGATGAATGGCACATATGCTGCCTGGGTACCCAGAACTACACGCTAAGAACATCCAGTGCCGGCTTCTCTTCTATAGGTTGCTTTCATTGGTTATTAAATGCTATACCAATTCAAAGGTGGTGTACGGAGAAAATTAAAGAAGGCCTTACAAGCTCTAGAAAAAGAGAATACTAACTTAACCCCTTCAGGGACAGCTTCTACAAGCCATTTCTTTCCACCTGTAATCAAACTACCCGATAGGCAGCACCCTATCATAGAGGCCATTTTGCATGAGGAAGAGATATCCCTAGGCTTTGACTCATCTTGATTAAGACCACCCCTACAAAAGTCTCTTCTGCCAGTTGTCCTAGACAAACAGGACAGTGTCACCCCTACATGTCACACAGTCAGCACCGGGTCAACTTGCTTGCCAGCAGAGTGAGTCCAGCACCAAGGAGGAGCACCTCTCATTCCGTCAACTGTGTCAGACGAGGCGTATGGTTGTGACAGTGCTCCCAGATTTTGTTTCCTCCAGACAACCTACAAGGCTGACATTATATAACAGCCGGCCACCACAGATATCTAAGTTCCCGGTCTAATATCCCGATGTACTCTGCGTTACTGGCATTGTGACATAAAACCGTAAAACTGACCACGGTCAAGGCTTCATGTATCAAAACTCATTTAGCTTAATTAAAAATAGCCTTCAGTCTCCCTAGTTGTTGGTCAAAGTGTACTTCTTGTCAGCCCAACGCGTATAACATAATCCCTAGCCAGAAATCACATGAACTGGGCATGTATCATAGGAGAGGTTTGTTAATGAAATATTGTTTTATGGTTTCCGTATAAAGGGATGTTATTTCGAGAGGGTCATTATTCCAGGGGTCTTAAAATCGAGAGTTGACTGTATGTACTTTAGACTGCGATTTTAATGTAGTAGTTACATTTAGATGCCAGATTGGTCCAGTTGTTTTTTGTAGTTGTGGTTTCACAGCCACAGTGGACGGCCAGTCAGAAACTGTTAAGCTGACGCTGTGGATGCAGTCTACGCTGGCTCGCGTCACCATCTCCCTCGGCAGCACTGACAGCTCCCACAATGACGTGAGGATAACGCTCGACATGGAGGATATAATGACATCTCTTGACCTCCAGCGTGTTTACCTCAAAGTCATCAGCAAGGTGTCCTCTGCCACCATACAGCACTTTATCAGGCATGTATCTCGCATATTGTATCAATATTAGTGTTGTGTGTGATGTTATGTACACGAGACAGTAGCAGTATTTATATTGACAAAATGTTATGCTGAAGTTTTATTATACAGTAAAACCTCGTTAATTCAAAGTTGATTAATTCAAAATCATCTACAATTCGAAGTGTGTGTTTGCCCCTAAACAGAAGAATATTATTTTATATGCATTCAAGTTTGGTTGATTCGAAATTCGCCTTTTATGTAATTTGAAGTTGGATTTCATCCAAAAGTATGTGTGAAGTTCAGATTAATTAATCAAAGCTATAATAATTATGATAGTAAATATGCATCGCCTACGTTGTCATGGGTGCGTGCATGTAAACCAGCAATGGGTGGCGGCGCAGTAATCAACTGACACAGCCACTGCCACCGCCTGCCACAGTAATGTCATTGATCCTGCTAGAGTTTTCATGTATGTTGTCTGATTTTCGTCGCCTCTTCCACCTGCTGAAGAGGAGAAAAGATGCGACAGTGCCATGCACTGCCTGAAGTTAAGGAGAGTAGGACAAAGAAAATTCCGGGCGGCCTGTTGCGACAGACAGTCAGAGGGAGGAAGGAAGCTTGGTGCGGTGTGGGTGTGGCTTGATGATGGAGAGAGAAAAGAAGAGTAGCGGTGTGGGTGTGACTGAAGGATTGAAGGAGGAAGGAAACGAAGCAGTGTGGGTGACATGGCTAAGGGGAAGGATAACAGACAGCTGGTGGATGGTAGACTGAAATTTTGATGGGGCGGGGCAGAGCAAGGAGGAAGAAGAAGCGAGCAAGTGACCTTTTCAGAGGCCATACCCCGCTTAGCGAGGGGCTGCTTGACACAAAAACAGCACGGCAGTTGGCTCCAGCGCCCGGCTGGCCAGCCAGGGAGTGTGGGATTGAGACAACATTCGCGGGAAGAGGATTAATAGTAGAGGGAGCGTGAGGATACTGGCTACCAAAGCTGCAGTTTTTAACCAAACTTTACCGTCAATTTATTATTTTTTTTCGTAGCAATTAAAGACAACAATTACAACACCTATATTTTACTGCACGTGAAAATTTCATTAATGACCAAGATAAATGCAACAAACTTATTTTTTCGGCTATTTCCTTCAAATTTTTGGCTTTTTCTAAACCAAAAATTTTATGGTTCCCCAAAACAGGGTTGTAACTTCGAGAGGGTAGTTATTCCCGGGACCATGATGGTGTTTACTTTGGAAAGGGAAAATGAGCATTACTTGACTACACTTAACAAACTTTTTAATGCGATAATTCAAAATTACGTAATTCAAAGTCAAAAAATTAGGTCCCAAGTATTTCAAATTAAGGAGGTTTTACTGTACTTGATAAACTTAGAGAACTTAAAAATGATCATTGGCAGAAACGTGGTATTTATCTAAATTGTTTTTAATAATGATTGCATTATTAAAGAAGATATTACAAAATGTTATTTACAGAGCAGCATTCGCATATATACATATATATAGACACACACACACGGACGGACAGATGGAGAGACACAGACAGACAGACATGCAGAGAGAGAGAGAGAGAAAGAGAGAGTGTGTGAGGGTGTGTGAATACATTTTGCTAGCCAGAAAAATGCTGATATTTGATATTGCACATCCGCATGTAATAATGTGCTTGTCCAACATTTTTTGTGTGTATGTGTGTGTCTGTGTATCTGGTGTGTGTCTGTTTCTGTCTGTCCGTTCATCCATCTGTCTGTCTGTCCGTCTGTCCATCGATCCGTCTATCCGTCCGTCCATTCATCCGTTTGTCCGTCCGTCCGTCCGTCCATCCGTCCGTCCGTCCGTCCGTCTCTCTCTCTCCCTGTCTCTCTGTCTGCCTCTGTCTTTCTCTCGATCGGTCCGTCCATCCTTCGGTCCGTCTGTCTCTCATTGTCTCTCTCTCTCTCAGTCTATCTTCTTCGCAAGTACCACTCTGTCAGTACTTGCCTTTAAATAATGCCATTTGGCCTAGTGAGCGTCGCACCCTTACGACAGTTCTTTGGCCTTATGCAAACTGAAAGAGAGGGTGGACTGTCTCTTACCCCTACTGCTCCCTCGGCTTCATGCAGACTGGAGGGACAACGATGCCCTGAGCCTTGGATGGCTCCTTCTATTTATACCAAAATTCTCAGCTTGTTGGGCTCCAGAGGAGTGTGGGGATGGCTAGCTTCTCTCCGCAGGGGTTGTTTATTAGAGCTTTGTCGCAGCTCTACCCTTTTCTGATCTCCTGTGATGGAGGTGTTGGCATAACTTATCACCTTGGTGCGAGAGGCTGGAGGCTGTGGTCCTTGGGTGCTGCACTCTTGTAGGAAATCTTGGAACTTGCTTATCTTCAGAGAAGGGGGTCGGTGGCTCGTCGAAAATTAAAATTTCCTTGTTGTGGTTATGGCGACCACGTGACAACTTTTGAGATGGTAGTTCAATTTTCCCAACCACATGTCTGTAGTCGCACATGTGGTGATGATTGTTGACCCTATATGGTACTAATGCGAATAGGATTTGCCCCAATGAGCGCTGGTGCACCACGATGGGCAAAGTCGCAAGTAGAGAGTGCATGCCAACGGCGCAGGAATGTGTCACATATCAACTACCCCACAAATCTGGTCAGCACTTCGGCAGACATAGCCTCTTGAAGGTGGCGGGGGTGTTCTTTAGTGTGAACGGCATGTCTCGGAATTGAAGTGTTTCGCCTCTGCCGTGGTAAATGCAGTATTCTTCTAGCTGACGGGGTGCACCGCGATCTGCCAGTATGCTGACTGGATGTCGAGATTACTGAAGACCATGACTTCCCCTATACCTTGGAGAGTATGGTTCGGGGTGATTGCTGGCAGTGCAATCAGGTGTGCCATGTTGTTCAAATCCTTGTAGTTTACACAGAAATGTAGTTGCCTGTCGTTGAGACTAATACTACTCTTGAGTTGTACAGAGATTCTGACAGTTCCATAATCCCTTGTTCCTTCATCTCCTGACCTGGGTTATTATTAGGTGTCACCTCTGGGCAGACACTCTGTATGGTCGATTGTACACTGGCATATCAGTGGCGGGCCAAATCTCGTATTGGCAGAACGTTCCAGCATGGTTGTCCAGGATCTGCCTAAGTTCTGCAAACTCCGGTTTGGTTGGCTGGTTGTTTATCTCTTCAGGGTTAATAGATGGTGGGATTTCTGCATCAGGGCTGTGCTCCCAATTTATTGTTTCCCGGTGATTATATACCCGTTGTTGGCCGTGGTCCATCACGCACTGCTGTTGGCGAAGCCAGGGTTGCCCACCATGATATCGGGTGACACCACAAACTCAGCAGGGTTCGCGTGACTGTAACCGCTCATCATCAGGGTGGTGCGACTGTCGACTTGAGAGTCCAGTCGTGTTGTGCCTTGCACACCAAGTGAGTTTGAGGGCAGAGTGATGCCCTTTGTCCTGGGGTGAGCATGTCACTTCACACAAAGTTTCCTGTGACAGCTGAATCTAGCAAAGATAGTATTCATTGCCTATTTCTTTGCAGATATTGGAGGTTTCAGGTGGTTCACTTTCCTCATCTAACCTCTGGATAAGGACGGGCTCGTGGTTCCCGATGGTGGTAGCCCGCTTTACACCCTGGTGGTGGTGTTTCCTGCCTGGATGGGTCCTTTACCCTCCGCTGGCCTCTGTGTGGAGTCAGGCACCTGGGTTGTTATCCCTTTCCCGCCTGCCCATCTGCTTGCTTGACTGGGTAGTTTTTGTGGAAGTGCCATTCCGGGTAGAACCAGCACTTAGGGAATGTCATGGTGGGGGAATGGGGCAAGGGAGGATTTCCCTTTTTTTCAGGCTGCTTCTTTTGTTCTGTATGCTTACTACCACACAGCTTGTTCAGTAGGGCCTGTGGCTTGTAATTCCTCTGTCTCTCCTTTGCTCATTCTATGAGTTCATCAACTGAGCTGGTTTTTGGTATTTGCAACAAGTTTTGTAATTTCAAGAGGATCATGCGTGTGATATCGCCTATGCAGCTCTCTTAATTTTCTTCATTCAGAGGTACATTTGTAATTTACGTTGACTGAACATCTTCTGCATCTTCTTCTGCATTCTGTGTCCTGCTATGGAACTTAGTGTTCAAATGAGCCAGTACCTCCTCACCTGAGAACTAAGTGGCAAGGTAGGAACAAAGTTGCTCCCACTCAGTTATGAACTCCACGTATCTACTCCACCACTCTAAGGCTTTCCCTTTCAACTGTTTCTGGGATCACGTAACACATTGCTTGTTAGGGACCTTGTGGTCGAGAAGCTCTTTTTTGCTCTCAATCGTGAACGTGATCAGGTCTTCATGGGGCCTTCCAACAAACTCCGGTAGTTGGGGCCCATCGTTGCTGTGGGGGGTGTTTATGCTCGGGCATCCAGGTTTCTCAGGTTAATATTCCACTGCACGTCGGCATATATGTATACGAGGCCCAGTCTTGTAATGCATTCATCCGGTCACCCTATACATAGGTGGTGGTAAGTCTGCGTGAATACTATGCTGCCCACTGTATTTTCTCCTTGTCTGAGCAAGTAAGCCAGCTGCAATATGTGGTCTGGTAGGTTTGGTAGACGGTACGCCGGAACTCTAGCCCGTCTGCGTGTGTTGGTTTATCTGCCCAACGTAAGCAAACATAATTGAAGCTTTGCTGGCTGTGTGAGCATACAATTTTATTCACCCCTGTGCCAGGGTGCTTTTCAGGAATGGGCTTGCCCATTGTTCTCTCTCGTCTTCTATGGTAGCCTGTGCATCTGACATCTAGGCTATGATAATTGAGTGCCACGGGGTGATTTCAGACTCCCTACAGTCTAGGTTCATTTGGCTTGACTCCCAGCTAGTATCACTGGATCTTGGGGTCGTACTGGCCTAGTTCTACTTCACTATGCTAGGTAGCAAAAGCGCTGTGGCCCCACATTGGACACCAAAAAAACTCTTAATGCGTAACGTCAGTGTTTGACGGTGACATCATGGTCAGACAAGGTTTTGGTAGTGTCTGTCAAAGACACTGGTTAATTACTGGCTGGCAAGGCCCTGTTTTGTATACAATACAGGGCGCGTGATCTGTCGGCACAGCACAAAGTCAGACAAGGGCATAACTGTTCAGCTTATCGGGTGGCACACAGCCATGGGTTTACCTTGGTAGGATTTGGCCCGGAGTGGCTGTTGGCCCAGCTGCTGTGGCTGCTGGTGTTGACTGGAGCTGCAGCTTGGTATGGCGGCAATGCTGTGGCTGGCGGTGCTGTGGTGAGACCAGGGCGGCCACTGGAACCAGGGATTAGCAATCCCCAGCAGTACTTACTGGTCCTGGTGGAAAGCTACCATTATCGGGTACGGTCAACCGGCTGTCCTGATTGGTGACTGAAATATGGTTAGGTAGGAAGCTGGGAAATGAGGCCTCTCCAGTTAGCGGGTAACTTGACATTGTTCCCGGGTAGTTGAGCTGCAAATTGCAGTTGGGACTGGGATCCAGCTCCTGTTGGCTTTTGAGGCTGTAGCTGTCTTCCTTTCTTTCCACTTTGTACCGCTCCTCTGGGTGTATGGCATAAAGGTAGGTAAATATATGGGGAGATGCAGGCGACAATAGTCCCTAGCTATTTATAGAATGAAAGCTGAGGCCAAGCTAACCCAGAACCGTACCTGTTACTCCAAACGGTGACACGAAATGTGGGAGTCAGAGAGGAGGATTTACTCTGTGCATCCGACGACGACATTTGGGTGTGGGTCCAAAAATAGGCAGACCTCCAGAACTAGGTAGCACTGCCTTCGGCGATAGTTCAGCATGGTGGATGGAGTGAGTGAAGGCTGGGCTGGCTGACTAGCCGCCTTGTGCGTAGGGTTTCTAATGATTGTAGCTCTATCTTTCTGCACACTCGGTGCACAGTATGGGTGGTTCTCGACTGGGTGTGTTTTGCAACGTACATGTGCCTGGTTAAGGAAAGCTACAGTCCTACACCAAGTTTGGTAATAGGTTTGTCACAGATGCGGGTGTGACTCTTTTAACCTGACGGGCTGTCATCTCCTGTTATTAAACTCAGCCACCCTTAGAAATTAGCATGCAGAGATTTGTGAGAAAATATGTCTATTCTGTGAGGAATAAACATGCCCCGTACTACCTCCTAAGAAGTGACAGGAAGTTAACTACTTAAAACCAGGTAAAGGGGACCTGGGTCTGACAAAACAAAAGTAGAGCGGTTAGGTAGTTATTACAACAACTGTCCCTAACTATCTCAATGCCGATAGTATAGAAGGGACTTTGGGGGCCACTACCAAAAGAGTAGTGTGGTTGTTATTAACCAGTTGGCAGTACAAGGGGTCAAAGACTTCTTCAGGGGTTGCTGTTGAAGGTCTGGTAGAGCTTCTGGTAAGTCTGGATAATGGTAGTATCAGAAGAGAGCCCTAGCACATGAGGTGGTGTAGCGAGCTGCTGGAGATGAACTCGAGATGAACTGGAGAAGAACTGACGTTCCTCAGCGGTGCAAGGCCTTATATTCTACCTGCCCGCCAGCTCGTCTGGGATACGTGTGTATGGGCAGAGCTGTACACTCTAGCACCATCCCTAGGCTCGTGGCTGAAGTAAGTCGCTTGGTAATGTGGTCTTGACTACTTGGCCGGCTTCCTTTGCTTTTCAGGGGGGTGGGGGGGGGGATATGTGTCATCTGACATAAGGGTGAATGAAGGAAACAAGTTTGGTTGACGTGTCCATGGATGCCACCGCAACAAGGGGCTTAAGTGTATGCTCTTGTAGCTAGTTGTCCAGAGGTTTAAACACCACCTGGGATGACGTGAAGCCGTGTTCAGTTGAGACAATTTCATGTTTATTATAGTCAGAATAAGCATCATGCATCAATCTTATGAATGTTTTGGGTTTGAAACAAGTAATTATTTTACCATTTATAAATAGGTCATACAATTACCTACACCAAATTTGTATTAATCACAACTGAAGTACAAAATTAGAGAAAATGTTCAGACTGAAAATTAAGTGAGTACATTACTTCATGTTTTAAAAAACAACCAATAGCCCCCCCCCCCCCCCCCATTTTTTTTCCCCCCCACACACACATATTTTGTTATTCTGAATATATACCACTTAATATATACTCAAATTAATGTTTCTGCGCAAGTACCCAGTGTTTGTATGCAAGTATGTATATATCATGTAATATGTATTTTGTATACACACATACTTATACATGCTGTATGTATGTTTGGTACGCCATGAAGGAAAACCTAAAGAAAAGTTGACAGTCCTAGCTGGTGAAAGGGCGAATTAAGAGATTTGAGTGAGGTCTTGACAGCCGATGAGGGTGTCTGAAGTCAGTATGGATCAGTGCCGGAATGAAAGGGCAAAGGAAGCTGGAGATTTTCGAGAAAACCCTCCAACCAGCGACATTGTCCAGCACATTTCCCACATGCGAGCTGTCGGAAGGAATAGGTCAGACACTAAGTAGAAGAGATGGAACACGTATTCAGATCGGACATAAAAAAAAGGCCCTGCAAAATTTATGAATATTTTACAGACTACGCCTTCATACCGGCTTGAATCCCATGCCGGGCTCCCATTGGCACCGCTGATACTTACTACAACTACAACCATGTAATTCCATATTGTAAAGTATGTCATTCAATACTACAACAAATAATTCTTTATTCTTTCTTTACATATGGGAGCTTGTAAGAGCTATAAATAACATTTGAATTTATGAGAATTATGGATCCTGAATGAAATTATCAATTTTAATGAAGTAGCGCAACAATATGACTTGTAGATACTAATAGTCAATAGTGCTCAAACAGGCTGTGTGTGGACTCAAGATTTATTTTTGTATCTTATCTCAAATATTATAATTTTATAGAAATAATTTATGTTAATAGCAACTGTTTGGGGTGTGTGAAAACTAAAGTCCAAGTTGCAGAGTGAAATTTCTATAAACATTAGCATGAGGAGACAGTACAAACAGCGGTGTAAACAGTAGTTTCTCATTGGCAAATGTATTTTCTTATATGGAGATCCCTTTTCTTTGAGCATGGGACCCGAGATCCTGACGACAATTCTGCACGCTGCTGCAGAACATTTCAACTCCCAAGACTAGCTTGTATGCAGACGTTTTCTCATTTAGCTATTAAATGTTTGGAAAACTATTGTTTTGGGCAAATATTTACTTAGTTCTCTAACGGAATGTTTTGTAAAAAAAAAAATCTGTGGCAATTTTTTTTTTTCCTTCTTCTTGTTCTTCCTGTGACTTTGTGGCATAGAAAAGCATTGCATGGAACACTAAGTTGTAGTTTCAATTTTTGCATTGGCACTCAGCGGTAAGGGCTGTTAACATGTTAAATGGTGTTCTTTCTTTTTGAGTGTGTTCTGCAAACACAGTTTGGCTTGTGTAGGAAAGTGGTTACGACAGGGTTTGCACCACTGTCCAAAGGGTCTCTTTGCACCACGTGATGTCCTTATTAGGAAGAGATCTGGAGACGCAGTAACAGTAGCACTGCACAATACCCATATTTGTGTGTGTATGTGGTGCAGGGGGAGGGGGGTTGGAGTGCTGTGGCATTATTAGCTGTGAGCGCCTGATGCCACCTTGTGGAGGACAACGAACCATCAAAGAGGGATCTTCTGGAGTGATAAATATTACTGTCACCGGCAAGCACTCATAACGAGCTCTAATTTTTCACCTTGTTAGGGCATCATTTTTTTCTACTAATTTCTTATGCTGGTGGGGTTGGTCGTTAGGGTTCTGGAGGGAAAAGGTTCTCTTGCACCTTCTCAATTTCTTGTAATGCATGTGTTTTAGTAGTGTGAATTTATAAGGTATTCTGTGATGCTGTTCTTGTAATCCATCTGGCTTGTATCGTAAACTGTTTGGTGTGTCTGCTGTGTAAAATGTGTGAAATGTGCAAACAGCAATAAATCTCAAGGGATAATTTCTACGTTTTGTCTGTTTTTTTTATAAAGGCACCTTTATTTAAATACTATTCTCATGCTCCTGTTTACCTACTGAGTGAGTTGAGCTGAATTTCAGTCATCTCTTGTTTCTGATGGCTGCGGGCAGAACACCTCGCGTCTCTGATGTACTCACACGGTAATTTCATGCCAAAGGAAAGATCTCATCTCTTTTGCTCTCGATTTATCTAAGCAATTTTGTTTCTTCCATTTCATTCCGATATCACAAAGAAAATGTTGCCTGCTAATGCAGATGTATTCATGTAAAACCCACAGACATGTCCCGTACATAACCACACCACAATTTTTGTATTGAAAAAAAAGTACACTGTAGTGAAATTTGTTTAACTACAATTTATGTCCAGCACTGTCTTAGTGTGTGATGTGTGTGTGCATGTGCGCACACGCACATGCACACAACCCCCCCCCCCCCCCTATTGTCTGTGCTTTCATTTACAGTCAGCAGTGTGAATGAGATAATGCTAGTGCTGATTGGAGTCATCCATGTCACCTGAGGCATACGGATGTTATTCCATCCGACCCAAATAATGGCGGAAGTGAAGTGAAGAGGTGGATTAGTGGCAGAATGCATATTTGGAGGAAACAGTACTCCAGAAAAGCTCCTAAACTACAATAAGTGCACAACATAATTCTCGCATGAGATTCCTGGCCTGAAAAGTTTCCATCTGTCGTGGTGTGGAAACCAAATTGGGTATCTCACTGAAGCAACTTTTAGTCCGCTGCTCGGGATATTAATTAACAGCTCTAAGTAAAGGTGTGTGTGTGCGTGTGATCAGGAAGCGAGCAGGGGAACCTTGGTTGCCGGGGCCGTTCCTCGGGCTGGTGATGAAGGGGCAGGAAGAGGCGGACGTGGGGCCTGCCGCACACCGCGACATGGACGACACTGCCCGGGGCTTCCTCCGGGTGACGTTCACGCGAGTGCGGTGCCGAGATGCTCAAAGCCGCTGGGGTGCTCGCAAGCCCAGCATCCTGCTGACAACAGCTGCCAGCAATGCTGCTGAAGGTACTTGCTCTACTGTCTGGTACTGTCACTCCACTCTACCTCTATTTCACTGCCCCTCACAGTGGCGTAGCCAGAGGAGAGGGGAATATATAGGGACTTATCCCACCCAGCCCCCTCCCCCCACCAAGATATCAAGTAAAATATTCAAAAGTAAAATACAAAAATTTACAACTTTTATTGTTTTATGTATGTGTGATCCCCTTGAACATGAAAGAAATTTTTATAGCATTTTGTAGTTCCGTGTCTGTATATTAGCCCATTGGTTCTAAATAATTTTTTGTACTAGTAATTTTGAACCTGTCAACTTCCATATTTTATCCAAAAATAGAAATTAGAAATCTCCCGTCTCCCACCCAAAGTAAATTCTTGGCCCCTTGTTTCTCTTAGTTTGTAGTTACAATAAAATCTCTTATCATGGAATCAAGGATTAAAATGAATATTTTATAGAAAAGGATTAACACTTTTTCGAAATTGAAAATGCACATATTACACTAGGTCATCAATTTTTTGAGTATGGATTTTATGAGGCTAGCAATTTTACGAGATCATTCTCAGGAAGTGTCAAAAACTATAAAAAATGAAGAAGAAATGGCAAAAGCTCGCTAAAAGTGTAACAAGTCGCAATTTGCAATTGATTATAAAATGTGTTCAATACTGATATGTGCTGTAATGTCATTGCCAAGCAAAACTAAAAATGCTAAGTGAAAATTAGTAGAAGAAAACTGCTACGTTAGCAATTTAGAGGGAGCAGCTTTGTAGTGCAATGTGTGTGGACGTGGATGGTGGAGGGGAGGGGACGACCATTCCACAGGCTCCATTCAGCTCACTGTGTCAGACACAGGAGGGAGGGTATGAAGATGCTATACTGACTGCTAAAGGGGTTCACTGTTAAATGAGCACTTTTGAAATCAACTTTGAAAAATGTCACTGCCCTTACCTGCGTATATTTTAACGGACATACTGGTTGGCATCTGCCCTGTAAAGTTGGTAACGACGAAGAGAAAGCAGTTCCACGTGTTAACATTAAGTTGCAAGTGTTAAGTAAACATTTGTAAATACTGAAATATTTATTTTACGTCTTTTTTATTAACGTATATAAGTGTATAAATAAAAATATTTGTAAAATTTCTACTTTTCTAAAATTTTTACTGTTGCCCTTGACACATGATGGCCTTTGGCTGAGGAGTCTTCACAACCTGACAAGATTTATCATTCACGTAAGAGGCACGGGCGGGTTGAAATTACTGACCTCGACCTTACTGATAGACTGATTGGGCCTCGGCTGGTCTACAGTGTCGGCCGTGTGACCTGGCAGCAAGGTATAAAGTCACTCTGGAGTTAGACGGTTGGGTGGATGGGTTGGCAAACTGCCACTGGCTTACCTGTGCTCTATGGGGCCTGAGGTATCTCCTTGGTCTGCCGCTGGTGTCGTGGTTATCAACTGCAGCTGCAGCTGAGTTAGGCCCATGGAGGGCTGCTGGCCCGGCTGCACTGGAACCAGGGGTTGGCGAGTCCCGGTGGTACTTCACTTCTCTGTCGCATGTCAGTCACCACTGGGTGAGTTTGGCTGGTAGTCTTTATGGGAGGCTGAAATAAAGTGAGGGAGGGAGCTGGGAGGTGTGGCCTCTCCAGCTGGTGGGCGGATTGAGCTTGTTCCCACAGTGTCTGTTGGCAAAGTGCGTTACTGGACTGGGTGCAGCTTGACACATGCCCTGCTAAGTCTAAAAGGCACATATGTCTAGGATTTTAACGCTAGACCAATAGCGTGATTTTAAATTAGGCTTAATGGTGGTTGACGAGGGGTGTTGGTTACCGACTTACACCATTGTCATGGGTGGTGCTGGTGATGCTGTGTGTTGATTTCGCTCAGTGGTGGCTGGCTCGCCCCACTCTGAAGTGGTGATTCCAGGCAGACGACTCTCTGCTCCAAAAGTGTGGATTGGACCAGCCGTATTTAGCCTCGGTCTGATATACTAAGCTTCCCAGCACCGGGTGGTACTCCTGACTGGTACGGAAAGATGGTGAAAAGTACACAATTATGACCGGAGCAGCCGCGACTGCTTGGCGTCTGAGTGTGGCGGCACGGCCCTGTTCTGCCTGTCTTTCCTGTATAGGAGGTGGTAGTGCAGACCACTGTCTGGCAGCAAGGGAAGCCTGGTATTGTTCCCTATGCCTAGGCCCACTCCTCACCTTGTAAGGGATAGAGTAATGTGGCTTAACAATTTACATAGTGCATCTTGATAAGAACAGTATCTACAGTGTTTATCCAATAGTTGCTTTCTGGCATGAGCTCTGTAATAGTCTGAACTGATCCCCCACGCTTTGCAGGCTGATCAGAGACGGAGAGCCGTGTGGACCGCCAAGCCTCTACTGGTTGTGTGTTCAGGCAAGGTTGAGCTGCAAGTTTCAGGCTATGGTCACTTCAGCACTAACGTAGGAATCAAAGCGAGGAAATAACCAGGCTTGTAGCCCCTCCTGGGATGGTGTTACTAGTAGTTGAGGCTCTGCTGTTCCTCCCCTCCAGCACTGAATTAGTGCTTGGGTTACTGGAAAGAAACAGAAAAGTACTCTAAAGAAGAAAAGCTTAATGATAGAGAACAACAGATGTTTATTGAGAACACAATAAACACGTAACGTGTGCTACCTCCTACCGAACAGTGGAGTGCTGAAGGTAACTGCGTTATCCAGGTGTAGACGACCTGGTTCTAGGTTACAAGGGAAAGAACATACTTGTAGACAAATACAAAGTAAATTACTGTTAAACTGTACTAAGTAAGTAGGTGTCTAGAAGAGACAAAGTGAATTTAATAAGTATAAGTGTGTTTGCTGGATGACTGGTTGTCGTTTATGGAAGTTGCCTCAGGAGGCGTATGTAAGACTTTGTAGATCTCTGAGAGGTCCCAGCACTAGGTAGTGCTCAGGATGTCGTGAGAGAGAATACAAGAATGACAGTTGGAGCCCCACTGCGCACTGACTTATATAGTGCTCAAGTCTAGGCTGCCCCGCAGCGGGGTGCGGGGAAGGAGTGATGTCCTTCTGCCCTGGCGTGGGAGTTGAAAATCTCTGGTCAGCAGTAGTCAGCAATACTGCTTCGTTCATCTTCGGTAACGCTCGGCCTTACCCGGTGGCAGACGTCTTGTATGCTCTCTTTGCGGTGGAGTTGGGGGGAGGCGGTGTGTCCGCTGGTTGTGTAACCTTGTGGCCATGTGCTCGGTCACCCAGCAGATTCTTGGCATCCAAGAACTCATGTGCAAAGAGTTGCATGCACAACTCTCTTGTTGGTGGTTGATGTAGACAACTCTTACATAGGTTGAAGTAAGGGTATACTTCACATAAAGAGCGATGAGTGGTAATCGTAGTGTATTAGTAGTAGGAGCAGAATGTATCAAGCTGCAGGTAATCTGGTAGTTAGCGGTAGTCTTTCTCTCTTTCAGGTCGTTCCCACCTCACTTAGTAAAGGGCAGAATGGTCTAAATAATCTTGTCTCGTAAGATGAGAGTAGGCGACGTGCAGTTCCGTAGCTAAGAGTGTTCTGCCATCTAGGTAGACTGTTCCGGCCCCGAGTAGAACCTTATTCTCCAACCGGCAACTTCTCTCTCTCTCTCTCTCTCTCTCTCTCTCTCTCTCTCTCTCTCTCTCTCTCTCTCTCTCTCTCTCTCTCTCTCTCTCTGTTTTTTTTTTTTTTTTTTTTTTTTTTTTTTTTTTTTTTTTTTTTTTTTTTTTTTTTTTTTTACTCACCTGGGGCTATGTAGAAGATTGCCATCCTCTGGGTGGTGATGTAGAACTGTCGTCCCTTGAATATGGTGGTTGCACCTCTGCAGTACTCACCACTCTGTGCGCTAGAGTTCTTACCAAATGGCAGCATGTGTCAGGTGACTCACAAGGTGTCTGCTGACGGGGAAACCCAGGGAAAACTGGAATTGTACAGGAATCCCACTGCCCGGGAGAATTACTGGAATTGCACAGTATTTTAGTCAGATGTCCGGGAATTAATTTCCCTTCCTCCTCTCCGAAAGTCTATAATGTGTATCTTGAAAGCCAAAATGGTTGATGGCGAAGCAGTCTCGTTCCTGAATGTTGTGATTAGTGCATCAACTGATGTTTTACTGCTGACGTTGACTGCACTTGTCGCTCGCTACTGATAACGCACAGCAAAATTCGTGTGTGCCAGTCAGACTAATGGACTCGCCCAGTCTCAACTGTGGCCTCTTGCAACGGTGTTCCGAACGTATGGTACAGTGACTATTAAAGTGCATCCATCTGGTAGCTACGTTCGTAATCTGTTAACGCAGGGTAAACAGGCAATAATATTTGTGTAACAGGGCTTGCTGTACATTATATTCATTCTAAAGTATAAATGCTTATAAACATTTAGTAAAACTTTGATAATTCGAAATGCCCGGAGCCGAAATTTTTGACTTTGAATCACATAATTTTGAGTCTTAAAAAGTATTTTTATTTGTGTTTTTTTTTTTGGAACAGTTTTTTCCACCGAAAACAATGTTAGCATTGCACATTTTAAATATTAGTATATGCAGTATTTACCCACATGCCTGTTGCAATTGTTTTCTCCATAGTAATGCCACCAGAAAGGCACTCTATGTACAAGCCACTTATACTGGTACGCAGTCTTTCCGTCTGGAACTTGCCTCTGTGGCTACCAGCAGAGACTGTAATTTTATGTCGTAGTCATAAAGACGTACAGCCTCTACGACTTTAAAAACACCAGTTTTTACCATTCCCAGTTTCAAAAAACTGATATTGAAATAGCCTAACATAAATCTCCGTACATGAAAAGTTTCATAAATGCCAATCTAAATTTATATTACAAAAAGCAATGGAGCAATTTTAAAATAAAATTTACTTCATATTAACTAAGCATAAAATGGTGCTACTGGGAAAAATAATAATGCAATGTAGACTAAGGTTTGCAGGTAAAACAAGTTTCCGCCACGAGTTTTCCCTGTCTTGCAAACAGATACTGAAAATAATCCCCATGCAAAGCAGCCTCCCCCCCCCATCCTCCCATTTTTACCTAGGTTTGGCAGCTGTCAAAACTTTTTTCTCTTCCCCCATTTCGGCATTTCGCCAGGCTATTGTTTGTCAGCCAGACCGTGGGAGTACATTCCAAGCCTGGACAAAAAAGAAGGCGGCTTGGCAACAACCGCGTGGAACTACTACAAACAGAATCCCTATGGGCAGCGGTAGTTGAACCCTCCCTCTGGAGTGTTAGATACCTGTCCAGGCATCACCAAGTCATGTTATTCAACACAAGACTGCTCAAACGAAGTGTCTTCCAGGTCAAAATAAGACAGTACCATTCCAAGCCTGGCAACAACCGCGTGGAACTACTACAAACAGTATCCCTATGGGCAGCGGTAGTTGAACCCTCCCTCTGGAGTGTTAGATACCTGTCCAGGCATCACCAAGTCATGTTATTCAACACAAGACTGCTCAAACTAAGTGTCTTCCAGGTCAAAATAAGACAGTACCATTCCAAGCCTGGCAACAACCACGTGGAACTACTACAAACAGTATCCCTATGGGCAGCGGTAGTTGAACCCTCCCTCTGGAGTGTTAGATACCTGTCCAGGCATCACCAAGTCATGTTATTCAACACAAGACTGCTCAAACTAAGTGTCTTCCAGGTCAAAATAAAACAGTACCATTCCAAGCCTGGCAACAACCGCGTGGAACTACTACATACAGTATCCCTATGGGCAGCGGTAGTTGAACCCTCCCTCTGGAGTGTTAGATACCTGTCCAGGCATCACCAAGTCATGTTATTCAACACAAGACTGCTCAAACTAAGTGTCTTCCAGGTCAAAATAAGACAGTACCATTCCAAGCCTGGCAACAACCACGTGGAACTACTACAAACAGTATCCCTATGGGCAGCGGTAGTTGAACCCTCCCTCTGGAGTGTTAGATACCTGTCCAGGTATCACCAAGTCATGTTATTCAACACAAGATCGCTCAAACTAAGTGTCTTCCAGGGCAAAATAAGACAGTACCATTCCAAGCCTGGCAACAACCGCGTGGAACTACTACAAACAGTATCCCTATGGGCAGCGGTAGTTGAACCCTCCCTCTGGAGTGTTAGATACCTGTCCAGGCATCACCAAGTCATGTTATTCAACACAAGATCGCTCAAACTAAGTGTCTTCCAGGGCAAAATAAGACAGTACCATTCCAAGCCTGGCAACAACCGCGTGGAACTACTACAAACAGTATCCCTATGGGCAGCGGTAGTTGAACCCTCCCTCTGGAGTGTTAGATACCTGTCCAGGCATCACCAAGTCATGTTATTCAACACAAGACTGCTCAAACTAAGTGTCTTCCAGGTCAAAATGCATGGCGATTTTTCTTTGAACCCACGCCCTGGACATTATGACAATAACTTCTGTACGGTACCTCTCATTCTTTCATGTCTCCCATAAACAAGGTCAGGTAAAAAAAAAGCACAATTGAGGCAGGAAACTGCAGTGTGACTGCGCGGGAGTTTGTCTATGTAAAATGATTAAGAGGGGGCGGGGTGACAGCTCTTGTTACGTGCGGCCACCTGCCGACAAACGTGCAAGGTGGCAGTGTGTGTGTCACCGCATACGACTGACTGATGCTCCTACACAAAGCAGCTGTTTGCTATGCTTGTTGTTTTATTACCATATAATTACTGCCACATTAATAAATTAACAGAATTTTACATACAATGTGTTGTTATGAATGCTTAACAAGCCGATAGCATCTGAGCTGAAACCAAAGAAACCATAAATTACTTAATGACAAAATTATCAGATTGAACTCGGCCTTAGTATACACTTTGTTCAGTTCAGAATTGGAAATACTTGCCAACTCCTGGTTATGCACCACAATTGAAGAACTAGTGCCACATGTATCACCCATATTTACTATATTATAGCTACCATTTCTTTTCAACATTGCACTTTGTAGTCCTAAGAATTTTGCGTACCTGTGTCTTGCTTAGCTGTATAAAATGTAGCCAAGTATGAGAGCTTGTAACGACATGCATTTTTACAGTATATGCAGCATAGAACAAGTAACGTTTTCTCTCCCCTTACTAAAAATTATATTTTATTAATAAAACATAATTTGTAAGACAGGACAGCTTTGGATTTCACAAACGTGCAAATGATTAAATAAACTTTATTCTACCAGTATTGACTTATTAATTACCGGTAGTAAATAAATCCCTCCCATCTTATATTAATGTCACTGACTGCATTAGATGTTTGCAGTGGAAAAGGTAGACCATAAGTTTATTTTATGTGCAACATGTTAATATTTGCAAACACAGGTACATAATGATTAAATTTATATGTTTCTTTTAAGCATTATCGATCAGTGTATTTGAGTAAACTGTATTTGAAATAATGAGGAAATGCATGTTTTTTTTAAATAATGTTTGTTTTGTACTTTAGTGTGGTCATCATTAAGGGAACTTGGAAGCTGCAGATGTACATGGATTTTTTCATTGCTGTACGGGAATTGTAAAGGAATTCAGTGAGCCAGCTTGGCTAGACACCATGGACTCATCTCTTGCTGGCAGGTGCTGGGCGACTAGGGCTGTCTCTCTTTCTCACACTTGTGAGCTGGGTATCAGCAGCAGGGTTTATGACCACTGATGTCTTGTCTCTTCTCCCCCTCCCCTGGGGTCATGAAGCGAACAGGGTTAAAGAAGGATAGAAATGTGTGTCACTGGTGTCAAGTGGAGCTCATAACCCGTCTTTTTAAATGTGCCGTTCACAAGATTAGCGGAATGCTTGATTATAGGGGTACTCTTCTGGGAGGGGCAGTGTCAGGGCGACCGGCAGAGGCGGAAGCAGGGTAGGCTCTGACGTCTCTGTGGCCGGATAGCTGAGCTCATCTTCTCGCAATGGCGCTGTGTTGGCCCCAGCGCCGGATGGCACCAAGACCGGCTGGGTAGCTGTGTTGTCCAAGGTGGATGCGGCCAGTTGTACCAGCTGAATTGAGGCTGCCAGGTTGGCCTCAAATTCACTGGTAGCTCTGGTGGGGGCTTTTCTCTCGAAAGGCGACATCTCAGTGGTGGCTGCAACGTTGTCCGGCGTTGCAGTCTGTTCGCTGTGTTGGCTCTCCAGGGATAGTGTTTGTGGGGTGGCCACTTGAGGTAGCTGTTCTTGATGTCCAGTTGTCTCATCGGCATGGGATGCTTCGGTTTTCTCTCTCACTGGACTCGGTTGTAGCTGTCTCCATCATGGTTCCTGATTAGAGATCTGTTCGAAGTGGCTGCTCATGGTGCAGGAAACTCATCTCGGACTGGAGTAGAGTAGCAACTAGGCTGTGAATCTCGTACTCTCCTCCTGTACTTGCAGGAGAAGGTGATCTGGCAGTGTCGGGTTCAGGTGCGGAATCGTCTTCTTGCTCTTCATTCTAATCTGATTCTGATCATTGTGTACTGGTGGCGGGTTCGGGTACTTTCCCAGGGAAGGGGCGTATCTGCCCTCTGGTAGCGTTTCTGATGTGGCCTCTGGCATCTTCGGCCCAATACATACTGTCTTGGCAGCCTTCTCTTTTATAGGGTCCATCCCATTTCTCGGCCATTCCTGCTCTGAATTGGCCACCTTTGCTTAATGGGTGGTTTCGGAGGAGAACTGCATTGCCCATACTAACACTGTTAACCCTGGTGCGTGGTTGCATGTACTTGTGCTCAGTATAATGAGCCTGTGCAACTCCTCTGGTTGCGGGATTTCATTGCATTGCTGGGGCTGACGTTGGTAGCCGTGTTCGTTCTTCTGCGTAAAGTGAAGAGGATAGTTCTGTGGCGGTGGTCGTTGCCCACACTGAGTCGGAGGCTCTTTGTGAGTTCTTCATTCCTCCATTCAGTGGGGCTTGCTTGTTGGGGTGGTAGGGAGACATTGTCCATGTCTTAACTCCTCACGAATTACGTGCCTTCTGCCAGCGCTGGTTGGTGAACTGCATGCCTTTATCAGTTAGACTGCATTGTGGGTATCCCCATCAAGGGAAAATCTCTGTCTCAAACGTCTTAATGACATGGGTGGCTTCTTGGCTTGGCAGCGGAAATGCCTCCATCCAGTGGGGGAAGAGGTCAGTTACTACCAGCAAGTAGCAGTTTCCCAAGTGCTCCGGTGTAGGGCCCCATAAGTTCGGCCGCAGTCTGCATCCTTGCAGAATGTGTACAACGAGGCTTGAAAACTGGCGGGGGTACGGGGTAGGCTTTGCCTCGGCAGTGCGTCTCGCAGCTGTTGACGTACTGCCGAACATCCCAAATCATCCCGTCCCATATATAACGTGTTCCCAGGTCACATAATATCTCTTTAATACCTGGGTGCCTGGCTTGGGGATCTTCATGGTAATATCGGCATAGGTCTGCCAGATTCGCCAGTCTGCTACAGGTTGTCCGGTCCGGGACTATACAAGATTGTCGCGGAGCTCGAAGCACTGGGTTTGGTTTTGCAGTAGTCTGTGATGTCTAGATTTGGCTGTTGGTAGTTCACTATCTGGTACTGGCTCAGACGGAGTCGGAGGAGCTGGATGTATTCTTCGCAATTGCGGTCAGGCGCTGGCAAAGGAATCATCCTCTCCCATTCTTCCTTCTCCTCCTTTTTGCTGTCCAATTTTGGCTGGCCACACACACACACACACGGCATGATAGGGCATCAGGCAAATCATTGTTTTTCCCCGGGCAGTGTAGGACCTCAAAGTTGAACTCAGCAAAAAACATCTCCCATCGGCTGAGCGTGGATTTTGAACCCTTCGCCTTCCGAAGCCACTGCACTGTCTTACTGTCAGTGCATAGGATGAATTTCTTGCCCTCCAGGTAGTAGCGGTACTTGTGAATGGTCCATATCACCATGAGGTACTCTTGCTCATTGATGTGGTACCTTTGTTTGGTGGCATTCAGATGGGTACTTCCGTAGATGATTACCTGAAGGTGGCCATCAGCATCTTTCTGATATAGGACTGCTCCAAGGCCGTTCTGGCAGGCATCGGTTTGAAGAATCATGGGACTCTCTCTCTGTGGGAGGTGTAGTAGACTTTCCTTCATGTCCTGATATTCTTGGTGGTGTTCCAGTCTCCACTTCCATTGAGATTCTTTCCCCAGCAGCAGGTGTAGGGGGCCATCTTGCTGGCGATATCTGTTACAAAGTCTCACTACCAGTTGCAGAGTCCCAAGAAACGGTGCAGTTGTTTCTTTGTAGCTGGTTCTTTGGCCTCTTCAATGGCTCTTATCGACTATGCTTGCGGGCAATTTCCATCTGGGAAGATAACATGGCCCAAGTAGTCAATTGATGTCTTGCCAAAGTTATTCTTCAATAGTTTACAGGTTAGTCCTTGCAGTTCGAGTCACTATAGTAGTACAGGTTGCAGGTGCCCATATTGCTCTTCCCATGTCTTGGAATAAACTATAGATGAAACAGAATTGGGTTATGTAGCCGTTGAGGACTATGGCAGACATATGCCTTTGGTGGAATGTGGTGAGCGCATTCTTCAAGTCGAACGGCATTACCCTGGACTGTAGGGTTTCCCCTTCTGGTGTAGTAAAGGTAAAGGTTGTGTATTTACTACTGACTGAGTGGACTGTGATCTGCCAGTATCCTGGTTGCATGTCCAGGGCACTGAAAAGTTTGGCGTCTCCTATGTCTTTCAGAATGTGGGCGAGGTTGATGGCAGGTGGAACTATGGGGTGCGTGATGTCATTCAGATCCTTGTAATTCACGCAGAAGGGAAGCTGGCTGTCTTTCTTCGGTACCAGTATGACTTGGGAATTATATGGTGAATCTGATGGCTCGACGATCCCTTGTTTCTTCATTTCTTTGACCCTAGTCATAATAAGATGGTGTCTTATGGCGGATACACTGTACGGGATAGGGTTTTCTGTGATTGTCCAGATTTCATGCTGGATTGAGCGGGTTATGGCGCAGTTGTTCCGGTTGTCCAAATGCTCCATCGTGTATGTCGAGAATTTGTTTCAGTTCGTCCAACACAGGTCTGCTTAAGTGATGGTTGATCTCACTGGGGTTGATAGGTTGTGGATTCACGGCAGTGGGACTATGTTCCCAATTTACCATGATCCGGTTACTGTCTCCCAAGTAGACTCATACTTGGTCATGATCAAGCATGCATTGGGCTGGTGCAGCCATGGGCGATCTAGAATGATGGCTTTGGTAAGGTCCGGTAGGACGACAAACTCAGCAGTGCTGGAGTGTTTTGGTAGGTGCACTTCTAATGTAGTATGGCCATCTATGGGTACCGTGGCCTCGTACTGTGCTGTTTGTACAATGTTTTTCTGGGGTCTTAATGATGCCGCTTTGTTGAACTATGAGAACATCGCTACGAATATAATTGCCGGTCATGGCAGAGTCTAGCAGTGCTAGTACTGATTTGTCATTAATGGTGACCTCTATGTGAGGGACTTCTGGGGGTTCAGATTCCTCCATTAATTCTTGAATGGGAGGTGCTTTGATCCCAGATGCAATGACCTGGTTTTTTCGCTCTGGTGTCGCTGTTTCCTGCCTGGCTAGGCTTCATTTTGTCTTTGTGTGGAGGGGGCCTTTGGCTTCTTCTTATTAATATTATGTAATTACACCTTATTTGCAGTATTTAGTAAATTATTAATCTTCTGTTTGTTTTTCGTCATCTTTTTAATTTTATGTTGTGGCCGTACATATTTATTTGATGTGTAATTGTGTCATTATAGCGTAGGATCCCAGTTAATATGTAGTAAATTCTTTAAAAATGAAAATAAAAAGGAAGTTATTATTATATAAAGGTTCAAAGTAAAGGAGTAAATTCCTTATAATGTTATTGAGTAGTTATGATGATATTATCAGTTTGTGGTTTTTGGTTATAAAAAAAGGTCATTATTTATGGAAAACTAGTTCAGAGTTTAATTAAATATTTGGTTGTCACTTGAGGTAAGTTTCTAAATTAATTATTTATAAAATTTACCATGCTATTATTTATAAATAAAGTGTCACATTATTGTTGTATGTATTAATGATTATTTTCACTTTACTATTATGCATGTGTAATGGATGCTGAGATGCAAACTTTGGTTTGGCCTCAAGAGTTTCTAATTTTCTTTCGAGGTCACCTCTACACAGCTAGATCCTCGGAGCTTTACATTTGTGGCATGTTTGTGGTTATGTCCACTACAGTTTTTCTAGTATTTGAGTCGAGGTAGCCCCAGTATTGCTACAGTCTGTAATAGCCCCTGGGACAAGGCACTCGAGTAGGTAGCAGTTCTGTTCCAGAATACACAATGTGCATACAAGTAGAGCTTAAGCGGGTCTTTCAAAAGTGCTCATTTTACCATGAACGGCCTATAGTCAACTTCCTTCTTGCCAGCTATTTAAGTGAAGGAAACAAGGTTGTGCTTGGTGGTGTCGAGTGTCATACAAAGGGTAGCCAAAGTTGATCTCTTTATGCCAGATGTTTGTACGTTGGTAGCATAGCATTTATTTCATTAAATTCTCCACCCACCCTCACTAAATTATGGAATATTAATATTTATAATTTCATTCACTTCCATTTCAACTTTGGTTCAGATTCCCGTAGCAATAAAATTATTTAATATATTCACTTGCTTTTGATTCTTATTAGATTTCAATAATAGTTCAATTGTTCTTCTCGCTATCTCAATTACAGGGAATGAACACTGGTACTGTGTACAGAATTTGGTATGAAAAGAAAATGTCTCTTATATAAAATATTTTTATGCAATTTGGTTTGCAGAATATCAATTTTATTCGCGAGTTTCCTACTAATATAAAGCTATAATATACTTGTGATGCAATTTATTTCAGAAATCATATTTTAATACCTGTGTGCGCTGCTCTTAAAATTCTCATTAAAGTTATTAGTGTCACTAAGTGATACTTACGTGACAAGTGCTATTAAAATAAGTTAGTGGTATGGTTAGTTTAAATTTAATTCTGTTCACACAAGAGGTCGTACTGACGCAATATTGAAATATGCATAGTTAATACTATAATATTTAATGACACATTTCAGTCGTTGCTAGGTATTTAACATTTAATAAGTTATATATGGATGTCAGAATATAATCTTACAATAGTATTAAGTTCAGAGTGCCGTTTTGGGATGGCACAGCACGCGACCTAGTTCGGCGAGATGCGCGAGGTTGCATGCCTCGCAACACCACCCCCCTCCCCCACCTCTCCATCTCCATGGACACATGCCTCTACTCCTTCCTCTGTCAGCGCGATGTTCAGGCGGCGTGGCCCAGACTGATGTACCACATTACACTAGGGAGATAGGGAGATTCCTGTCACATATTGATGGTCAGTACTGTAGCTGTTCTGTCTGTCTTGATTCGTCCTGGCTCCTTCACACACGACTGTCAAGTACAGTGCCTGTAAGCTTGCGCTAATTCCAAACTATGGTCACGACTCCCAACAATGAAGCACACCACCATGATATGCCGCCAGATGTTGGAATTGGAGAGTAGATGTAACTGGATTTCCTGCACAGACGGGCAAAGAATAGACTCTGTTCCTAACCATCTACCTCTGTAAGTTCCACCGTGATTCACCACCAGGTGCAGAGGTGTGGAGGATGGCAAGGTGCCTACGTGATCTTGATCTTCTGTGGCAGGGGAATACTTGTATACTTGTGTGTTGCCAGAGAGAGATCCCTGTAACACTCCCCAGCCCTACCTTGCCGGTCTCCAGGAAGGAATGGTAAAGTTACTGCAGGACGAGAAACCCGAGAGTCAGTGCCCCGAGGACCTACAATAAGGAGGTGTATCCACAACAATGGGATCTTGTCCAGCTTGCGTGGCAGCAGCATGTCAACTAACCTCTTGGATATCAACCCAGGCTTACCTAGCTACCCACCAAGACCCCAGTTACCCACAGCCCGTGGGCTTCACCTCAACCAAAACAACCATGTAGCATACAATGTGTCTGCACAGCTAGTAACGTGTTACCTGTAGAGCCAGCCGAAGACTGTTCTCCCCACCAACTAATATGCTCGAACCTGGTACCTAGCATCCAGCGACCCTGGTAACTATGACCCTAAACTTGAGACGTAGAATGGCCTCTATCCTCAAGTAAGGACAAGGCATTGGTAGTCTGCACCAAAAGAGAAATTACTCAAAACTGTCTTAAACCATACTTGGAAAGTTGTCAATGTAAGTGCCAAATTAAACTTTCTAAATTATAGTTATATGGTTTATGTGAATTTAGACCTTATAGTTCATACAAACATAAACCACTAAAACCTGTAACTAAATAAAACAATATTTTGAGTATGAAAAATAATTGATCTTGATTTCAAGTTTTGGTTATAAACTCGACTTGACTTGAAAATCAGAATGAAAAGAAATGTATAGGGCCATAGATACCACACATGACAACTGTTGACTTATCTGGAGCTGGTTATAGCATTGCTTTGTTTGCGAGGAGGTATGTTGCTCTATGGGTGACATTGGGCTGTGTCTCAAACAAACTCTGATGCAACACTTAGCCTGCATGTATATTGTAGTGTTGCTTGTAGGCTGGACTTGGTATGGTTCCTTTGAGCACACTGCGAATTTATACCACACAACTAAATGAAATACTGAAATGTACACACAAGTAATAGGTGCTGTATCAAGTTCTCTTGCCATTTTTATTAAAATTATTTTCACCTGTGTGTAATAATTTCTACCTGCCTCTGGCAGGCAGACAAGCATTAAAGTTGAGTGCTGATTAAAAGAATTTCATTATATGAGAGTGGGATATTTTGCAAAACTATTTAAATAAATAGCATGTGCTTGTTTAACATAGTGTGTGTGTGGCTGCAGTGGCAGTGATAGGCTCATCGAGTTACATCAGCGAGGTAGTGGTGAAGCTACAGGCTGTGGACTGTGTGTTGTCTGCCAGCACACTCGCCAACTACCTGCCCTTATTCCAGCCACTCCTCGCTGCTGGAGATCAGCTGGGCTCGACTCACGCACCTCCTCACACCTCCACCAGGTTAGCTCCTGCTGTATGTAAACACTCTTCTCACTTAATTTATTATTTCTGAAATCAACCTTTGAAAAAATGTCCCTGTACCTACCTTTATATATTTTCACTGATTGGTTTGTGCCCAGTAAAGTTAGTAACGGTGAAGGGAAAAGTGGGTCCATGTCTTAATGTTGAATTAATAGTGTTAGGTAAACATTCTGTTTACCAAAATTATTTCTTTTGCTTTTTTTTCAATGCATTTAAGAATTAATAGATTTGTAAAATGTTTATATGTATAATAATTTCATAGTTTGTCTTAGACACATCAATATATAGTTATCAGGCCCACTGCAATGTTAATTTTACATAAGGTGGAGGAATACAATGTGTGTATACAAGTGGATGTTAAGTAGAGCTTTCAAAAGTACTCAGTTTACCATAAAAACCTATTTTTAGCAGTACAGCAAAAACTCAATATATCAGTTTTTCAGGGACCAAAAGAAACAAAATGTTACCAATACAACAAATAACAATTATATTAAAAAATGGGAATTTGAATACTCACTGTGTAGTACTCTTCGACAGGCACACACACACAAAGTAGGACGACACATTTTCTACGCGGTTACCCGATCACAATGTTTTGCTAGCTAAGCCAGCTTCCTCAGGTGGCGAGTAGTAGAACACTGCAGTATTGTGGAAGGGTGCTGTTAGTGGTAAACCTAGCAGCCAGGTGGCGAACTAGGGTAAGGCAGGAAAATCGAGAAATTTGCTGGTATAGCTAATGAGTGTAGTAGTAGCTGTGATTATCTTATGGTGACGCATGTCCAATTAGACTGACTGGACACAGTAGGTACAGAGTTTACTCGCTAGACCAAAAAGCGACTTATGTAGTGGGGATGAGACGAGGAGTGTTGGCTAGTTCTGATGCACTCTCACCTCTAGTTCGGTAGTTGAGGTAAGTTTAGGCTTAAGCGGGGTGAATGCCTGCACAAATGTTCCAAAGTCATGGTTCCTTCATCCATAAGATTACGTCCCAACCTAGGCGAACTTCTGCTCCAGTTAAGAAGCTGTAGACAACAGAGTAATACTTGTAGCTTGTACGAACACACGGTGGAAACTCAATTAATATTACTGGTGCAGGCGCGACTGCTTGACGTCTGAGTTCAGCGGCACGGAACCGTTCCGTCTTTCTATCCTGCATAGGATAGGGTGATACTATCCTCGGCCAGGCAGCAGGGTGAGCCAGGTGTTGCTCTCTACGTCTCCTACCACTCCTTCTCTCATGAGGCATAGGGTAACAGTTCTATAAATTACGCAGTGCACTGAAACGGAAATACTAACAGTTTACCCTAATAGTGACTTGTCGGTCGCCTCTATAATAAGAGTCCCCACTGATCCCCCACCGCATGCGGACTGATCAGGGACGTTGAGCCGGAGTGGTGCCAAGTCTCTACTGGTTGTGCGTCCACCCAGAATACCCAGCAGCACTGCAGGTCACTGTCACTGCGCACTAATAGTGTGAGTGGTGTGAATCAACCCGAGTGTGTCGTGTCTCCTAGTGTGAAGGTGTTACTAGTGGTTGGGGCATTACTGTTTCTTCCCCACGAGCACTAATAGTGCTGTGTGTGATGGGAAGAAACAGGTAGCTGTATAATGTGTATGTCTTAGTTCGGTTTAATAACTTCCTCAGATTCCGTTGGCAGTGCACAGCGTAATCTACCTCCAACTGTGAGTACAGATATATACCCTGGAAATAAAAGTAGCAAAGTAGAAAGCAACGTGTGTTAATTGAAAGTTCAACAGACATGTGACTTGTGCTACCTCCTACCAAGTCGAGGATAGCTGAAGGTAACTGCTTGGTTCCAGGTGTAGGTGACCTGGTTCTGAATAAATGGGAAAAGCTGATTCTAGATGAAAAATAATAGTTACAGTTAAACTTTAAACTACTAATTAAACGTGTCTAGAGGAGACAAAGGAAGCTAAAAGAAGAAAGTTCATATTGGTATGTCGCCAGATTAATTGGTCGTCGGCTTAGGTAGTTGGTTGCAGCGAAGGCGTACTTGTAGGCTTCGAACTTCTCAAGATCTCCTGAGCACTAAGAGTGCTGTGGGCAGTGCAAAAGATGTGAAAGAATGACTCCCATGGCCGGCAGCATCCGGACTTATATAGTGGAAGCTTGTTGGCTGCAGGCGCGGTGTGTGGGGGAGGCGTGACGTCCTCCGGCCCTGGGTGGTGTGAGAATTATCTTGTAAGCGGTTCTGGCTTCGTGCCTCGTCAGGTCTGCTCTTCCATGCCCGAGGTCTGGGCAGCTTGTCTGCGTCTAGCATGTAGAGGGAGGGGGGGGGGGGGGTGTGCCTACCGGGATGTGTGCCTTCCAGGTGAGAAGGAAAAACACGTATGTTCCTGTTGCCTGTAGGGGTAGGCAACATGTTGCCCACGTCTGTAGAGATGGAAGCAGTACACCTAGGCAATGAGTCTGAGTCGTATTATAATAGGTGCTGAAGCAGCATGCGTCAATGGTGAGGTTTGGCGACTGCCTGAATTTTGTTATAAATTGGTGAGCTAATTCCCAGCGCCTGAGTTCTGAGCTATTGCTTGAAGGCTGTAGGGCTCACAACTCGGGTACTGTAACAGGAATCTAAACCTTTGTTGTGTGATGCTGCATGTGCTGCAACTGGTTTGTTCTGTAGGTTATTGATGTTACCAGCTATAGCTTGTTTGGTATCTGCTCTGTGGCCATTCATTCTTTGCCTGAGTGTGTTGGTGGTTAGGCCGATGTATTCTGCATTGCAGTGTTGGCACTGTAGCTGATAAATCAGATTTTGTGTTGCACAGTTGTGGTTGCCTTGGATGGGGTATGTACGGCTAGTGAGTCTGTTATTAAAGGTGCCACAGCATGAGCTATTGCGTGGGTGGGATACTCTGGGGGAGATAGTTTGGTTGGCAATTGTGGTGGGCTGCAGCTTTGGACGAACCAGTTTGTTGCAGAGGTTGGGTGGCATTTTGAAGACAAATCTGGGGGGTTTGGAGAGCAGGTCTTGTGTTTGAGGTGAGAAAGCCAGAAATTTGTATCCAAAGTGGAGAATGTGTCTGAGTTTACTTAGTCCTTCACGACATACGACCACCAGGGGTTTATCAGAGTTGCTGACCTTGGTTTGGGTTGAGGTATTTGAGATGGCTTGCTGAATGTCTTTGTGCACTAGGTGCCTGGTTAGCCCTTGTCGAGGAATGCTCTGGTTATTTGTTCACACTGTTTGTTGAGATCACTGTTGGTGGAGCAGATACATTTAGCTCCTGTGGTGAGACTAGGGTAGCAATTTTTTTTTCACGATATGGGTGGTAGCTGTAAAAATGTATGTACTGGAGGATTGTTGGTGTGTTTTGTGTGTACAGCAGTTTGAATTGTGCCACTGTGGAGAGAGATTTCAACGTCCAGGAATATGGCATGAGTTTTGGAGTATGACCAGGTAAACTTGACTGAACTGAGTGTGTATAAATTGTTAAGAAAGTGATTTAGACTGTCTTCAGTGGAAGTCCATATTATGAAGATGTCGTAGATGAAACACATCCAGCAGTGTGGTTGGGTTGGTTGGTGACTGAGCAAGTCATCTTCTGACCTGCCCATAAACAGATTGGCATAGGATGGGGCCATACATGTACCCATCGCTGTGCCTTTGACCTGAAGGTAGTTTGTGTCTGGAAGTTCGAAGTTGTTGTTGCTGGTGAATTCAACAAGGAATGCTGTAGAATGTTTGCTGTGTGGGGGTCTTTACTTGAGGTAATGGCAGACATTCCAGATGATTGGGTGATGTTAGTATATAGAGATGTAACATCTACGGTGACCATTCCCTAAGATGCACGTAGGGCGGTGGTCTAAATAACAACAAAAAAAGTTTGGATCACCTAAGAAACACAAAATGCCAAATACACAAAGGGTACAATCAGATGTGTTGTGAAAGATTTTGTTATGGATGATTTGGGTAAGCGGCCTTGTTTTAGCAATAAAAAGATTAGGAAATGTAAGAAAAATGTATATAACAAAAAGAGGAAGTGTCATAACATTGCACCCCTAACCAAACAATTTTGCCATTTCTTGCCACACAGTTAGGTCCTCTTTGAAATCAATGTTCTTGTTGATTCATGTTCTGTACGCAGTTCAATTTGTGCTTCAGTTTTTAAAGAACTACAGGATAAAGGATATGTGAAAGGTAACAACAAATTAATTTTAGTCAGAGCAGCCAAATGCTGTGCGGAGGTTGTACAAATGTTTAGCTCTTGAAAATTAACTGTTACTGCAAGTAAATTAAAAATGTTGTAACAGGTTTCTGTTATGTTCTCTCGTTGTTCTCAGTAAACACAAACAAACTAGCTCAGCGTGAGTTGGAGACTTTGACTACATACATAATAATGAAATTTGGATGATACCAGGATTACCAATAAATAATAGAAGTTAAATGTTTACTGGAGATTTATTGTCGTCTCGGCAAAACAAACTATCGACACTCGCAGCTGACGAACAAAAAAAACAAGACAGAATGGCAGCCTTCATAAAACAAAACTTCTCACTTCAAGAGTTACGAAGACGAGAGAGAATCTTTACTTTTCGCTCCCAGCGCCCTATTGACTCCTCACACCAACGGAAAATAAATTTAATAGATATTTGAATTGAAATGTCCGAAATACAAAAGAAGGTTAAAGTTGTGGGGCTGGTCGGTGTAAGTCACGTGATCACACGTTGCAGGCTGTCCTACTGACAGCTGACAAATGATTGTGCTGCGACGAACTGTTGTGATACCCGAGAAAGGTCGTGCTTCCTTATATATTGGTAGAAAGTTTCCTCATTGAAAACAGATTGTTTTCGAGCAGTCGGTCACATCAGCTAAAGGTGACTTCTGTTATTTTCCTCCTTTCACCATGTTGTGCCTTGCGGTGACAATGTGTTTAGTTTACTAACCCAGTGAAAAGGAAAAACTGTGCTATCGTCCTATGACATCTGTTGTTGAGGACGTCTGTTACTACTGATGAAATGAGGAAAGAATAACAAGTTTTGAAAAACTAAAATATATGAAATACAAACAAGTTGCCATGCCACGACCTTTCAAATATTACATGAATTACTATCTTTGACTGAAATATAGACAATTGAAATACTTCCCGAATATACTAATTATATATATCTAGCTGCAATGCTACATTTGAGAAATTAAGAATATCCAAAATATATTATTACAGCAGTGCAAATTTCAGATGCACAAAAAAAGAAGAAAAGAAAAAAATTCATAGCAAAATGTTTCTAGTCAACAATTTAGATGCACATTCTCTTCTCAACTTTCTCTGTTGTGAATGCAATGACCACTCAATACACATGTTTGTTCAAAGCACTATTGTAAACAAGGAAACGGATCTATGACATTGTAACTTCCGGTGCATTCGCAGCAATGTCAACCTGGGCCATGTGCCTTAGCTTTTTGATCACATTTGGTATGTAATAAAATTATTTCTGCTTTTTCAGCACTTGGAAGTGATTTTAGAATGAACATGATTACAGTTACTGTTTATACTCTTGTACCACCTGCCTCATGTAAGAATTACTTTACATATTTTGAATATCCTCTCAGGAAAAAATTATTGTACATTTTCTGATTCAAAATTTGATTGATAAGCACTCGAGAGAGATGGATAACGATGGACACTCATCATACATGAAATTTCCGCCTCGCCATCTGGGTATTCAGTGCTCCTCCTGGGAGTACTACTGGACTACTTGTGAGATACTTAATACATGCGTGCTGCGCACAGTATAATTCCACAACCCACACACGCACAATATAGTACATGAGAATATACAACATATCGTCCACCGAGACCGACTGAAGTCTCCAAGACTACACACACAAACAGTCACACTATGTACAAAATATCACATCTTGAGAACTGGCGAGCATTTTTGGTTTGGAAAGCGGTACAGCTTGTATATCGTCTGCACAACTGTCCCTTTTAGGTGTGCTCTTCCACCACTCTTGGTGATGTTATCTGCTCCAGAATGTAATTTTACAAACCTGGTCAAGCACCTGAGTCCTGGTTGGTTGGTTTGCCATTTGCCCCGAGGTTGCAACGATACCATCGTCCCCAAAACTGATTGGAAAGTGCATACATAATTTTCCATCCCCGGGATAGGCAGAGTGCTCTATCACTGTTCTCATCACATGTCTCAGGGTCTACCAATAAGAAAATGCTCCGGTGTGAGGGCAGCAAAGTTGTATGGATTGGATGATGATGGTGTTAATGGTCTGGAATTGATGACAGCTTCGCAATGTCATTAACTCCTCCAAAGTGAGAATCTGATTGCCAATGACTCATTTGAGGTAGTATTTGGCTGACTTCACAGATCCTTTCCATAACCCATCTCAATGGGGAATAAAATGAAAATTAATAGAGTGCGGTAGAGAGAAGCTTTCGACAATGGGAGACTTGGCCCACAAAATTGGTCTCACAATCAAAATGGAGACTTGTGCATAATCCTCGTCTTGACACAAACCATATTAAGGCTGAAAGAAAACTATGAGCAGTTAGATCAGTTACAACCTCAGCGTACACTGCTTTAGTTACAAAACAAATGAAGATGGACAGGTAAGCCTTCTGAGTAGTGCCACAACGTAACTTGTTTAGTCTGATGGAAATGGGTCTAGCATAATCCACTCCCATCTGCTCGAAGGCTCCCGAGGATGTGACTGCCGGCAGATCACAGATAAGTGGAGGAGTGTTCACAGGTCGACACAGGAAGCACCACACACACTTGAAGACTTGAGATTGAATTAGGGATTGTGCTAACAAAATTCAGAATTTCTGTGATACAAGAGACTGCAGTGATAGTGGTGCTGCATGTAGATATCTCAGGTGGCAATGATTTACCATTGCTTCAACCACTGCATGGTCTTTTCGCAGTATGATTGGGTGCTTAGTTGTAAACTCCATGTTGTCATTGGACAAGGGACCACCTGCCCTGAGCACACCATGCAAATCCAGAAAGGGTGCCAAGTGCTGTATTCGTGTTGAACTATGCTCCCCTCCATGAGGCATTTCAAGTCATCATGTAGGTGAACATTTTGGATGCATTTCCATACAAGAAGGGCAGCTTCATCAATTTTAAAACTTGTTAAGGAACCGCTGTTACAAGGTTGTGTTTCGGCTCGTCTAAGCCATAATGCGAACCAACTTGGGCCATGATGTAATTCGTTGGAATACAGGGAGCTCTTCAGGAATTTCATGATTGTTCAGCAAGGCGAGTTGAAAAAATTTTAACTCTGTGGGATATTGTCGTCCTGCCCCGACACAGCGGACACTGGAGTAGTAGGGAATAGGTCCTTAGGGACAAGCGGCTGGGTGACTGTGGCTTGTTGAGCACCAGGGGCCGTCGTCGTGGTATCACCAGTTCGCCATATTTTTCCCCCTTTTGTCCCCAAGAATTTACTTTTTCCCCTCAAAATTAGCTAAATTTCCCCTTTTCGACATTTGCAAAAAAAAAAAAAAGGACCCCTAGGAAAATCCCATTTTTCCGGAGCAGGAGAGATGGATTAGCAACATACTCGTGCATGTGGTCGCTATTAGTATGATGGGTTTGGTTTAGTCATTAAAAAATAAATTTAGAAATCTCAGTAGCATACTTATACCTACAAAATGGTTGAGGCAGTGAATAATGAGACTTCGAGAGGGGGACTGGAAGTGTAGTTGTGAGACTTTTGCATGTCTCCGTAATACTCTATGTACAATTTTGACACAAAAAAATAATAATAATAATAATTTTTCATAAAAAAAGAATTAAAATCAAATAATAAATACATATTTACAATTGGCTATGCCCTATCCCTATAAATCCAATATGGCTAGCAGATAAAAAACATGCTTAAAAATTATTGGGGTTTAACTGCCAAGCACCTTCGAGTACGTTGGACAAACCTGAGCCGAAGACTGCCGAGCACCCTCCTGAGTCGAGCTGAAGATTGCCTAGGTCGTCTGAGACCAGCCGAAGACCGTCAGCCGCCCAGTAAAGGTCAAGAGCCCTGACTGGTCTACTTGCCCTGACCTAAGGTCTCCTGGGTCACTAATCCATCTCTCCTGCTCAGAAAAAATGGGAATTTTCTGGGGGTCTTTTTTTGCAAATAGGAAAAGAGGGATTTTTTTGATGGAAAAAGGGAAATTTTTGGTGGGAAAAGAGAAAAAGTATGCAGACAGGTGATGCTACAACATGGTGGACCCCGGTGCCTAAGCCACAGCCACCCAGCCTCTTGTCCCCAAAGGAACTATTCCCTACTACTCACTGACCACTGTTAATGTGGGTGGACTAGCCAACCCTGGCCATGCCACCAGAGGCCATGACAGAGAACGCCACAAGATGCACAATTCGACGGATTATCTAGAGACCTGACACATTTATACTCAGCTGAGGAGGAACTCATTCTTGGTTTTGAAACATGCAACTAGCCACATGTGTTGCAGAGATATGCAAGTACTGGCTGAATAAGTTGTGGCTATAAAAGATCAATTTTGCCAGTAAATGAGCCCCACACAATTCTAAACAAGGGAGAGACACTTGTTTCTGAGAAGCTACCCGTGCCTTCCTTACCAAATGCACTCACACGTTTCCTTCAGTGTTCGTACTCCTCAGATACACGACTGGTTACTGCATAGGCTCTCTCAGAGGTGTCGGAAACCCATGTAATTCCCCACTGACCACATCAGGGCATATGAAGTGTGGCCAGCTAAGGTTACCAATTTCAGTAAGGCCAGTCATGAATTGATTTATTGTTACCCAAGTCGACTGGGGTAAGGGGTTATCCCAATTCAGTTCTTGAGACCACAACCACTGCATTAGAATTTTGGCCCACACAGTTAATGGAGCAAGCCAACCCATAGGATCATATATCCGTACCATCTATGAAAGGACAAAGCGTTTGGTGGGGCTACCAGCATGAAACCATGGGTGATACAAGAGTGTCATTCACTGGATTCCAGTAGAGACCAAGGTTGCTCACAACAGCACCTGTTGAGAAGTTTAGCACCGTGGGACTTTCACAACGGGTCGCAGGCACGTCACTGAGCAGCTGAGGCTCATTACTCGACTATTTCCGAAGCTTAAACCCACCCGGGCGTAAAAGTTCGACCAGCTGAATTTTCAACAAACTAGCTTAATCTAACAGCATTATGCCTCTGATGATATCAACCACAAAGATGTGATTCTCAAGAGCATTGGCAGCTAGTGGATACTCATCGCCTTCATCAGACGCTAATTAATGCAATGTACGATTTTCCAAGAATGGAGATGGTGTGGGGCCTTAGGTTACTATATTCAGCTGATAAACTGTAAGGGTAGTGATGGATCCTCACACCAAAGAATGAGGAGGGTTGGTTGGTCAGCCTCTTCGAACATAACTTGATGGTACATTTGCTTAATATCACATGAAAAAACTACACTGTAGAGCCTAAATCTTAGGATTACGTCTGATGTCATTCTGAGGTTTAGGACATGTGAGTAAAATGCCATTGAGTGAAATACAACCCTCAATTTGGTTATAGAGCTAGATGTTTTGAGCACCCCATGATGAGGGGTAAAACACTTGTGGTTTGTAGTCCACTATCCTGTTTGCAAGAGGAGATATATGGCTCCATATGACCTAACTGAACATAGTCAGTGATGAACTCTGTATACATAGTCGTCATCTCAGGCTGCAAATTAAGTTTTGTTTCTAGCAAATAGAATCTACGTTTGGCATTTCATATGAATCCCGAAGAGTTTGGGCCTGGGGTTTAAAGGGAAGAGAAACCTTGTATCTTCCAGTATCTACTCATCTGTGAGTATCCTTGAAATGTTTTTCACAATACTCGTCTTCAGGTGGCTTTACAGTAACCTGAGGAGGCTCTTTGGTCTCCCAGAATTGTTTGAGGATGACTCCCAATGAGCTCTCCATAACAACAAACATACATGTAAGTTCCTGCACGGTATCTGTACAGGACTCGGGGTATTCCCGCAATAACACCAATTCCAACGTGGACTTCAATATTACAGGCATGTATTGTCCCAACTCTAGCCGTCCACTCATACCAACATGAGCACAGATGTCAGCACCCAGAAGTACATTGATGAGAGCAGGTTTATCGAAGTGAGGGTCTGCAGAAGGAAGGGAACCCAACTCAACTGAGAATGAACACATGAATCAACTGACACACATGGCAAGTTGCTAGTAATCCTAGCTTAACAAAGAGTGAGTGAAAGATGGTACATTGAGGTTCTGTTGATGACAGAATCTGACAGGTTATATTCACCTTCAAGCTGACAGCACCATGACAAAGGCTTATGACCCTTTCACTGGCTTTGTGCAAGGGCAATGAGAGGAATTCTGCAGATGGTTCAGAGATAAAAGATGTTTGCGCTGCATTGTCCAGCAAACACCGTATGACATGAGGCTTGTTGTCAGCACGGTACACCTTCATCATTGCTGTAGACGATAACACTGATATACATTCACGAGCTGAAACACCTGTGAACATTTTGCCTGGAAGCTGTGTGGGGTCCAACGTTTTGTCTTGGAAATTGAATATACAGAGGGCTTATCTATATGGAGCAGGATATGATGCTTTTGCTGACTCTGAAACAGGTGCAAGTAGAGAAACATGATGCTGGCCTATGGACTGTCCCAAAGCAATAGAAACATAATATTTTGTTCCGAGCTATTTGTTGTCTGTCTGTAGGTGAGGCATCAATGAATTCAGGACATTTGTACACAGAATGGGTGGATTGCTGACACACTGCACAAGATATTGTTTTAGGTTCTGAACTGGTAATAAATGCTTAATTTTGTTGTAAGTTTGTATGACTTTGCTTAGTCAGCAATAATTTCAGAGACAAGTTATTTGCACTAATCTTATTTCCTACATCAAGAGCACAATCCATTTTTAATGCTCTGGACTGAACAAAATCTACGAGTGTCAGCTGTCTGTAGGCGAGTTTTTGAACTTTGTGACCATACACATATCCAACTTGCGCATCAAAACTGGGTTATTTTTGTGATATCATTGCCTATGCCTTGCAGAGCATGAGCGTTCTCATTGAAGGTGTTGACAAACTGTTTGACTGATTGAAAATTTCTAGAGTTTGACACATGTCCGATTAGTTAAGGCTGGATCACGGTTGTGTGGCTTTGGTTGCACTTAGGATGGTTGTGATTTCAGGGTTACTTACTGGCGTTTTCAGCTAGATACGGTAGTCGGGCACATATCCTTGCGCAGAGGAACAAAGTTCTCAATGCAATGGTTAGCGAACCTCTTATATTGAGCTGCGCTATTGCTAGTAGCATTACTAATTGTCGTCAGTGACTTGCGGGAGGTGCAAGCAGTAGAAGACTTAACATTCTCTTGAGGACAAGGGTTAGCTGGGTATAGTTGATTGAATCTGGAGTATTCAGTCCGAGTGGCAGCAAGGGCACTGGGTGTTGCAACACAAAATCTACTGTTCCACCGCGTGGCTGCTGAGCTCCAGGAGGTGGCATTCTTCTGCCTTGTTGATTACCCCACTCACTACAGGGTGGCAGGCAGGATGCGTGCGAATAGGGGATGATGTGAAAGTATTTGGATCACACACTACAGACTTGGGTTGCTCTAGTGACCTGAGTAAAGCAGCACGATCGCGTTCGACTTGTCAACTTGCTGTAGGGTGATCTAAACCACCCTGTTGTCAGGCAGCGAGGTGAGCAATCCTTTGCTCCTCCCTTCTTGCGCTGTCTCACCTTAAATGGCATAGAGCGGGTTTGGCCGCTGAGAACTGTGAGTCGAACACCGCAGACACGAGTAGCCCTAGAATAGTGTTGTCCAGTAGTGGCTGGTAGCACGAGCCTGGTGCCTCAGAAAGCGCTCCACCTTAGCGGGTGAACCAGAAGCGTTGAAACCATGTAGGTTGCCACTGCTATTACTGGGTGTGAGTTTTCCAACCAAGGCCAGGCTGTAGCACCTAAGCAAATACCCCCGCCAGCATCCAGGTGCTCCGGTAGGGGTACACTCAGATGTACTCTCTCTCCCTGAGTGGAAAGTGTCTCTAGTGGCTGGGGCTCCTCTATGGCACTCCTCCAGTACGTCGATACTTGGTAGGAGTACAATAGATACCTGTCTAATATGTGTGTATCAGAACTGGAGCCTTCTGAGGGGGAGTCTCCAGTTATAGCTAGTTCGTAATAAAAATCTCCCATTCCTAGTCAGCGGTACTTGACTCGAGGTTCTCCCAACAGCTGGCTGAAAAGTACTCCATGAATGAGACTTGTAGTTAGGTGAAACAAAGCCGTGTTTATTAATCGCTTAGTAAACACAGTGACTCATGCTCTTCTGCTAAGCAGACGGGGGGTTGGAAGAAAACCTACAGTACCCAGGTATAGGCGACCTGGTCCTAGGCTAGTTGGAGAAAGTGAAATAAAACTGTTGAAGATTGCTTAAGACAAAACTAACTATAACCGGGGTGTCTGTAGGAGACAAAGAAGTTAAGCCACTGCTCTAGTAGTGTGGTAGTGTGGAATGTCTGGTTGCTATAGAAAGCTTCTGGTAGCTATTGGCGTCACTGGAGTGGCTGGTCGCGGGTGCTGCAGAACTCTAATGGTGACATCAAGGTGGCAGTCTCTGGTGGCTGCTGAAGACTGCTGAGCAGTTGGTGGCAGCCTCTGGAAGGGCTGCTGAAGATCTAACAGTAGTCAGAAGGCTCCAGCACTAGAAGTGGTGGAGCGAGCTCGAAGACTGGCAGGAACAACTGGCGAGGTCTGCCACACACTGACTTATATAGTCAGGGTAGCGTGTGCTGCGGCGGCCACGGGGGAGGGCATGTGACGTCCGTTTGCTGCCAGGGCGGAGTGAGGGTAGCACCCTCTAGTCATCTCTCGGCTTTCGCGTATCTTCGGTGACACTCGGGCATGCCCTGAGGCGGCTGACAGCTTGTTGGCTCTCAGCACGGAGGGTAGGGGGGGATAACGCACCGCTTGCTTGCACTACCCCTCATATCCACGTGTCCGGCTTCCTTCCAGGATTGTGGCAGGCGGCGACTTCCGTCTACGGTTTGGCGCAGGGTCTGATTCTCACTTGTTTAGAAGTAGTATACTAGGTTTATAGTGAGATGAGTCGTAATCGTAATTGGTAGTTGGTATAAGCGGCATGCGTCAAGTTGATAGCAAGCAGGTCCAGATTTCTGTTTATGTATATAGTAGTGAGTTTTCTCATGTTCTGGTACTGGTATATGAGAAATTCCCAAGCTACTGTGTAGTTTTCAATGGTTTTGTTGGTAGATTGTTTAATAACTGTAAAGCTTTTCCCTTGAAGCTTCCCAACAAATACTGGAATTTCTCAACATCAGCTAATTCCCGATGATCATGAATCGTTGCCTGGCATAGCTGGGAGAACATGGGTCATTCGTCCCACTTACCAGAAAAGGATGGCAAATTAGTTTTCGGCAGAATTACATTAGCATACGGGATGGCAAAAGAAGATGTGGAAGAAGCTTGTACAACATGAGAGGTTAGAAATGAGGTTGAGACATCATGTGTTGGGCAACTGGGCAAACAAGGACTCTTGCTTTGCTTTAAATACATTTTCATCCAAATCCTCCAACAGGTCTATTTGCACACTTTGTGAACAACATTCAGCGTGATGTCAGGTGCCTTATTCAGTGCTTGTACCTTATAATACCTTATAATTTATGTGTTTCAGCTTACTTTCTTGGAGCTTGAACTTAAGCAAATATATCTAGCAAATATATCTTAAGCCCCGTGGCTAGGATCACATCATCAAACAAAATAACTGCAAAATGTAAGGAAACAAATATAATACGCATGACTGGCAAAATGCCCAATGAGCTAATAGGTTATGTTAATGTGTATGATGCAACCAAAATATTTTTGCGAAAACACACAACACACAAGATAGAAACAGGATACAGATATGTAATTACTCACCCATGTGCCAGAAAATACCAATGAATGAGAGACAATGGAAACTCCAAACCTTACATTTTTAACAAAAAATATCATCAAAACTGAATATTTCATCACATAATAATGAAGAGGGGTGAAAAAAATCTTCATTTTATCTGAGGATGCTTGAGTTGCGAGAGTGGGTTCAGAGTGACTGCGTGATCACTTCACGCACGCAGTACACTTTTACATTTACGCCGTGCACGTAAAAGTGAACGAAAGTTTATCACAGTTAGGCATCACAGTCTCTGAATACGAAATCCGGACCGGAGAATCAAACTGATGCAAGATTTGATTGATGAGAACTCGAGAGAGAAGGATAACGATGGACACTCATACACAAAGTTATCACCTCGCCATCTTGGTATTCACTGCTCCTCCTGGGAATGCTGCCAGACCACTTGCGGGATGCTGAATACATGCACGCTACGCAGTGTATAGTTTCATGCTCACGCACACAATATATGAGAATATTCAACATATTCAGTTCTGAAAACTTGTGTTCAAGTACACAGCTGTGTTGCACAAGCTATACGTATTGTTACAATGTATATTTGACGCAAGCTATAACATATTTACTCAAACTATACAACCCTAATAAAAAAAGAATTTGTATCATAGAAGTATATTTTAATTAGGTCATTTTGCCTCCCAGCAACATGTACAGTTGCCTGCTGGGCAGGCCAGGCAATCAATAACGAAACTGGAAACAGTCATTCAACAGGTACAATCTGAGCATGACAGAAATAGGCCACTTATTTTGTGGCACATCAACTACAGCTTATGAAAAACAGGAACAATTGAACAAAAACAGTAAATGTGACTACTCATCTGCTGGGTGAGCCACGTGTGTGCAAAGCAGGCTGGAAGCCACGCTCTCACTCCACCTCCCAGAACAAACTTCTGCTTGGTTTCTACAAGTGTCACATGGCCGGCCAACACCACTACGTATCTCTGCTGTGAACATGTGTTTGACTTTCTTCCCTCCAAAACCTTGATCTCCATGTAGTACTCGCACTCCTACTTTTAAAATTTGTTTCTGAGAGAAAAATGTGTGTGTGGTACATGAGTATATGTGGTATTTAATATATTAAGGTGTGCTGGCAAAGGCTTGTTACTTGTACGGCTAACGGATGTGGTGATGGGTGCAGGTTGCTACAGCGGCTCAACAGCAACACACTGCCGCTGCTCTACGTGGACACGCATGCTGTACGCCTGGTCATGCCTGCCTCTGATCTTGCCAGCTCTCCCCACACACACAACATATGTGTCTTCCAAGTCGACACTTTCAACTTGAAGCCTAAGGTAACTTGCTTAGCACCTCACATGACTGCTTGCTACCGTCCTATGTTCTAGCACATATACTTTTCACTTTAATATGAACTATGTTTTACCATACTCCATATTTACTCCTAAAAACATATTGTCATCCCTGTTTTGTAGACTAAGAAATTAGTCAGTATGAAGTTGTGGACAATAATTTTTAACTCGCTAATATTTGTTTCATTACAGTACAAGCCACATAAGAAAACCTTCAAAAAATTTAAAACATCTTGTTTATACTTGGATAAATGTACAGAAGAAAAAAATTAATGTGACTTCTTTTTCATTTTATTGCATTTGAGAAATTACACTTTGTATTTCAGTGAAACATGGTATATGTGCCATATTTACCCGAATATAGGAGCCTTGTATTTCAGTTTGTATTACAGTGAAACATGGTATATGTGCCATATTTACCCGAATATAGGAGCCTTGTATTTCAGTGAAAAATGGTATATGTGCCATATTTACCCGAATATAGGAGCCTTGTATTTCAGTTTGTATTTCAGTGAAACATGGTATATGTGCCATATTTACCCGAATATAGGAGCCTTGTATTTCAGTTTGTATTACAGTGAAACATGGTATATGTGCCATATTTACCCGAATATAGGAGCCTTGTATTTCAGTGAAACATGGTATATGTGCCATATTTACCCGAATATAGGAGCCTTGTATTTCAGTTTGTATTTCAGTGAAACATGGTATATGTGCCATATTTACCCGAATATAGGAGCCTTGTATTTCAGTGAAACATGGTATATGTGCCATATTTACCCGAATATAGGAGCCTTGTATTTCAGTTTGTATTTCAGTGAAACATGGTATATGTGCCATATTTACCCGAATATAGGAGCCTTGTATTTCAGTTTGTATTTCAGTGAAACATGGTATATGTGTCATATTTACCCGAATATAGGAGCCTTGTATTTCAGTTTGTATTACAGTGAAACATGGTATATGTGCCATATTTACCCGAATATAGGAGCCTTGTATTTCAGTTTTTACTTCCAAAAAATTTAGTCATCCTATTTTCACACATTAGAAACGTTGGAGTCATTATTTTTTGCTTGTATATTAACCAGTGATTGTCAGTGTTTATTGAATTTACATTTGTTTCGTTACAGCATAAGCCACTTTACAGAATATTGAAAATATTTACAGACTGTGCTTTATAATTATAAATATACAGGAATGGAGAAAGAAAGAAAGAAAGTGCAACTTCCTTACATTTTAATGCATTTGTGGTGTTGTATATACTGGATGTTATTAACTGCAAGGAATTTGACTAAGGCACAGGTAGCTCCCCTGAAACAAGTGTCTCTCCCTCATTTAGAATTGTGTGGGGCTCATTTACTGGAAAAATTTATCTTTTATTGCTACAACTTCCTCAGTCAGTACTTGCATATCTCTGCAACACATGCCAAGACTGAATCCAGTGTTGCTCTAGCTTGAATAAAGCCACCTCTTCAGCTGTGTAAACATGTCAGGTCTCAGGATAATCTGTTGAATTGTGCATCTTGTGGCTTACTCCCTCTTGACTTACTCTCTCATGGCCACCTCTAGTGGCAGGACCCTGGTTGGCTAATCCACCCACTTGAACTGTGGTCAGTGAGTAGTAGGAAATAGTTCCTTTGGGGACAAGAGGCACCGTGGCTGCGGCTTGGCCATCATTTCATAGTCCGTTGCAAAGCTAGTGAATAACCTATAATATAAGATTAGAATTACATTGAATCCTAGCTTTAAGGGAGTAGTTAAGAGCTAAGTTCACTGCGGGAACTAAGTAAGTTCTGTCACTGTGCACATAGGTAAAAGAAGTTAACTGTTTTAGATCTCAAACTAGTGTAATCTATGAATAAGAACAATAGGTGCAACATAAATATAGGTAAACAGGTGCATTGAACACGTAAAGTAATCGAACAAGGTTAAACAATGTTTTAACACAAGAGATTTTAGCAAAAATGGTACACAATAAATAATAAGATCAAGAATTAACTGGAGTAGCAAAATGCTAATGAGAATTGCAGTTTAAGACAAGCAAATATTTTAAAGAGAGTGGTTGTACAAAACAACACATGAGCAAAAATGTGGTTTGGAATGGTCTATCCATTGAAGAGTGAGGTGGCTTACTAAACATAAGTAATAAAAAAAGATTTAAGAGTAATATGAGTCGTCTTACCGTGAGGTGCTTTACTATTCAATAGCAAAGTACAATGAGTGGTACAATAGTAGTACAATGAGTGGTACAATAGTAGTACAATGAGTGGTACAATAGTAGTACAATGAATGGTGCAATAGTAGTACAATGAGTGGTGCAATAGTAGTACAATGAGTGGTACAATAGTAGTACAATGAGTGGTGCAATAGTAGTACAATGAGTGGTGCAATAGTAGTACAATGAGTGGTGCAATAGTAGTACAATGAGTGGTACAATAGTAGTACAATGAGTGGTACAATAGTAGTACAATGAGTGGTACAATAGTAGTACAATGAGTGGTGCAATAGTAGTACAATGAGTGGTGCAATAGTAGTACAATGAATGGTGCAATAGTAGTACAATGAGTGGTACAATAGTAGTACAATGAGTGGTGCAATAGTAGTACAATGAGTGGTACAATAGTAGTACAATGAGTGGTACAATAGTAGTACAAATGTGGTGGGTGTACAAATTGTAAACTAATGAGGAATGCAAAATGGTACAAAAAGGTTTGCACAAAAATACTGATTGGCATTAGGAATAGCTTGGGTTTCAGGCATGGTTTTGTCTAGGGTTTATTTTATTTACTTAGGCTGTTCTTATTTACATGTTCGTGAAATCTTAATGATTTACTTCCAGTTCATGGCCTACGTAAAAACAATGAAGTTGCAAAACTCCAAGTAAAACACAAGCAAGCAAAACAAGTGAACAAAAGAAAGCAGAAATAATATAGTATGTACTTACATTCTTCATGAGCCATTGCACATTGTGGAAGCATAGCTAGGACCTTGGTCGACCGCATCAATACAGAAATTATCTGAACACTAAAGTCATGCATTCTTGGTTGGCTGACTAGGTATTTCCTTAGCTCGCAACTTTCTTGACTTAGTATATACATCTGCTAGAAGGTACTCTGCTTTAAATTATGAAAAGAGGTTTTGCTTCTGTAAACACTCCCTACTCTAGTAAACTAGCTAACACTTATACTTATCTAGGCCTAACTAATCCTATTCTCATGCACTCACATGTGGTCGGGGCACTTCACACTGTGAGACGGGGGCTCTCAGCGGGTGTGGCGCTGCCGAGGACTGCGTCGCACACACACAGTCGGTGGGCTCTAAGCAGGTGAGGGGTACAAAGGCAGTCCCCTCACACAGAGTCATTCTTCTGCGGTGCTGGCCAGCTGTAGGTGGGAAGACGGCACCACAGTGTCTCCTTGTAATGCCTGGGCCTCCCTTCGATGCTCATGCGGCAGGCCCACCACGGTTGCACTCTGCGCTGCTGCGGCACATAGCAAGGCTTAGCTGGGGATGTAAAAGGCACTGGGTAAGTGGGCCGGGGACAGTGACCCATGGCATGAAGGTGGTGGCCTTCAGGCTCAGCTGGTTGGACTGTTAACGAGCACTTCCCCTCTCGAAGGAGGAGCAGCAGACTTATTCCCCGCTTCTGTTGCGGTGAGTGCAGAGGGTGGAGTTAGCAGTGGAGAGGGCAACGCAGACTGCTTTCTGCATGATGATTGGTCCACCAGGGGTGGTGCTGAGCACTCTCTTCTTCCCTTGGTTGGCACTGGTGCCGGTGAAGGCAAGCACGGTGGCTCTGGAGACATTGACAGTGTAGCGTGTGGTAGGAGTACGATCCCATGTGTGGGGTGCGGCAGGGCTTGTGACTGGTGCAGAGAGGTCGCACATGCTCTGGCTCTACTTGGGGTGACTGCAGTGTGCTTTGTGTATCTTCCTGCTCGATGTCAGGACTGCTTGCTTTCTTCATGTGCATACTATATACCTACTCTGGGTATGTTACTGTCGCTGTCTTCGACCCACAGGGTGTGTCCTTGTTCTTCCATGACTTCGTAGGGACCGATCCTTTTCAAGTGGAATCCTGCATGGAAATGTGCTGCTTTGCTGCTGAGGGGAGGTGTTTCCACTCACACACACTCCCCTTTGTAGATAACTTCTCCAAGTGGTAGTGTAGGCGCTGGGTACTTGCTGTTGATGTAGCGAGCTTGACTGACATGCGTAGCATCCATTTGCTTCATGTTTTCATGGCAAATCTCTTCTGCTTATGGAATTTTGCTGAGTTCTTCCTCCCAGTCCCATTCCTTAGGGCATCATAAATGGCGGCCAAGCAATAGCTCACTAGGTGAGGCTCCCAAGGCCTTGCTGCGGTGACAGCAGAGAGTAAGCAGGATATCCGGCAGATACGTGTCCCACTTCTGGTGATCCCATTGCATTCTGATGCCTTTTTTTGACTCCCGGGTTCCCCTGCAGGTGGTAGCCGTGTGCAGTCCAGGGTAGGACTCCCCATCTGTAACAGGCATTCTCCCATACTGCTCCGATAAACTGGGGACCATTATCAGTCAGGATGCAGCGGGGTCATTCCCATCTAGGGAAAGCTCCCTTTCCATGGTGTTTGTTATGGTCTTGGTGTTGCTTGGGGTAGGCCTTAACCCACCTAGAAAATAGATCCGTGACTACCAAGATATACTGCATACCGTTCTGAGTTCACAGGTAGGGTCCCATCAGGTCGACTGCAATTTGTGTCTACGCTTGTGTGGGTTGTCGTGTGATACCTGTGGTGTATAAGGCTCTATGTGTTTTGTGCTGGCGCAGACCTGGCATTGTCTGACGTAAGCCTCCACGTCACAGCTTACACCATCCCAGGTGTATCTGTGGTTGATTTTGCATAGTGTTTCTTTAACTCCTGGATGTCCTCCTTGGGGTTATTGGTGGTTGTTATAACAGATGTCCGCTGAAAGGCTGTGCGGTACCCACAATTTCCAGTTGTCTGTATGCGTAAGGGGATGGGCCCATACATACCCTTGTTCTTCCTTGAAGCGCTTAGAGTATTTGGTGAGCAGGTTACATACTTTGGGGTAAGCCTGTTGTTGCTCTGCAAACACGGCACGACTGGTTTGCGTCTCCAGTAACTGTACATAACCTTGTTTGTTGTTTACTTGGCGTGGAGCATACTCCGATGGGAGCATGTTTTCCCATTCTTTCATGTTCTACTTCTCCTGGTGGAGGTTGGGAACTCTTGACAGTGCATCAGGTAGCTCATTCTGCTTCCCAATGCAGTGATTAATAGTGAAGTTAAAACTCTTGTAGGTGTAAGGCCCAGCGGCCTTGGACTTGGTTGCACTGCCAGTGTGTAACCAGATGAGTGCCCTGAAAAGAAGTTTCCAATATACGGAGGCGACCAGTAATCAGCACTTCAGATCAGCTCGAAAATTAAGTTTCCTCCTTCATACCTTCTTTAGTGCGTACACTCTGACACTAGTACCCACTTGACTCCGAGAAAACCAATATATAATGTGGCTGTATTACCATTTACGCTTTTCGTTCTATTTTGCGAACCAAATTCAAACTTCAAACATATTATTACTTTACATGAAAAACATGAATGAACAATTGCCAGCTTGGCGCACCTGCTTAAGGCCTATCAAAGGCCGAGAGGCGATACGATAAAAGATTATTAAAAGTGAACTGAAGACACGTACCTCGATGAGGTCGCCAAAAGTGTCTGAACAAATTCTATTTAAAAAACTATTACACTGATATTAAAAATGCAAAGCAACCAATCTGACTTTGTGTTCCCATTAACAAAGGGAATCCAAATTCTGAAAAGTAGGCAAGGTCTGAATTTCATAATTCCATTGTGCCCATGTGTATCTGGTTTCTAAAATCTTTAAAAAATTACTCACAAACAATACTTAAAGCCCAGAAATAAGGGCAACCCACTATAAGTTTTTTTTTGGCTAGGCTTTACATGCTAACGATGCATGACACACTTAACTGTCAAATGTGCAAACAAAATACAAGTGTCTTGAAACCTCCACCGATCCATAAGTCGGGAGGATTGATCGTCAGAACTCATGTTACATAAGTCGCCAATGCAATCCGACTTGGCAAAATCAGACAAAGAGAAAAAAGCTAAATATTCCAAAATAAGGTTTGAAGTTAATCCAAAAAGAATTTTTATTGTGTGATCTAAACAGAATTTAACTATTAAAAATGAACAAACTAAGTCTTAGTGCTATATTACCATCCTTGAACATTCATTACTTTAAAGTAATTCTACCATCAGCTGCCAAACCAACTTGTGCCTTCTCGCTGAACATTGGGCAACATCATGGAGAGCATCGTCACAGTACCACACCCACCTATCCCAAGTGATCTGAACGAAGCTCCAGAAGGAATATACTTGAGCTAACACTCGCTTAGTCAAAATTACAAATCGAGGGAGGGGAATACTGGCCAGTGTGCACACGCTGGAGGGAGCGTGAAACCAAAGATATGAGGCAAAGAATGAAGGTGGGACTACTGAGGTCGGACCTGCGGAGCGCTGCGAAGCTAAAATCAAGCAGAGTGTGCTGCCGGCGGCGCAAGTCGCGCACTATCAACATTGATAGCAGATTAAAACTCTAAATAAGGGTGTATCTGTTTTGAGTGCTGCACGCAGAGCACTGCGTGCTGCCATCACTGTCTCCTCCGAGGGCTGCACCCCTCGAATGGCACACTCGTACAAAATTTCATCATGTAGTAAATATTCAGGAATAATGGCAGCTATAGCTAAGTCTTACACAAGTGACACAAAAGGGTATATACACAATGAAAAATAATAAACGCACAAGGAAAACTATAACTTAACACATGACATTTAAATATGGTTACACATCATACTAATATAACCTCATTACAAAAGACAGAGCAATGTGGATGTGTCTATGTCTAGGCAGTATCAAATCCCCAGGCCCACGCAAAAATAAAAGGCAAAACATGCAAAAGTATGCATAAGTATGCAAAAGTATGCACACTCATGCCCAGCTACCACGTCTGCTACCAACTTTCTTGTGCTAGCTACTGAGCTTCAATCACTACAGGGTAGAAAGCCCCATTGAAAACAAAGTTAGCCAACATAGCCACCAAAGAAACAAAGTACCCGTGGAAACTAGTTTGGACGAGTGTGCAGTACTGGGGTTAGTGTAAGTGATAGCAAGGGCTGAACTTACATTCAGCTCAGCGTAACAATACCCAAACAAAGTACCCGTGGAAACTAGCTTGGACGAGTGTGCAGTACTGGGGTTAGTGTAAGTGATAGCAAGGGCTGAACTTACATTCAGCTCAGCGTAACAATACCCAAACAAAGTACCCGTGGAAACTAGCTTGGACGAGTGTGCAGTACTGGGGTTAGTGTAAGTGATAGCAAGGGCTGAACTTACATTCAGCTCAGCGTAACAATACCCAAACAAAGTACCCGTGGAAACTAGCTTGGACGAGTGTGCAGTACTGGGGTTAGTGTAAGTGATAGCAAGGGCTGAACTTACATTCAGCTCAGCGTAACAATACCCAAACAAAGTACCCGTGGAAACTAGCTTGGACGAGTGTGCAGTACTGGGGTTAGTGTAAGTGATAGCAAGGGCTGAACTTACATTCAGCTCAGCGTAACAATACCCAAACAAAGTACCCGTGGAAACTAGCTTGGACGAGTGTGCAGTACTGGGGTTAGTGTAAGTGATAGCAAGGGCTGAACTTACATTCAGCTCAGCATAACAATACCCAAACAAAGTACCCGTGGAAACTAGCTTGGACGAGTGTGCAGTACTGGGGTTAGTGTAAGTGATAGCAAGGGCTGAACTTACATTCAGCTCAGCGTAACAATACCCAAACAAAGTACCCGTGGAAACTAGCTTGGACGAGTGTGCAGTACTGGGGTTAGTGTAAGTGATAGCAAGGGCTGAACTTACATTCAGCTCAGCGTAACAATACCCAAACATATTCGACATCACAAGTCTTATAATATTAGACACTTGTCTCTTACTGTGCAAAAGAAATTAGGTGTCTAAAAGATTTACGGACAGACAAGGTTAATTACCTGTACTCTTATTGGGAAAATATTAAAAAAAAAAAATCTACTTCAGATAAACATAAAGAATTTATTGAACCTATCTGTTTTTGTTCGTAAAATAAGTTTCAAGTAAGATTCCACATACATTAAACAATATAATCTGAGAGGCATTAACACAACATCACAGATCATTTTTATGAATCAATATTCTATCTCTGCAAAATATTACTTTATAAACAGTCATTAATATTACATTCATTAGAATTCATAATAAACATCTGATATCTGGATCTCTTATATTAAACATAACAGACATTACATTGTCTCAAAGACACTGTAAAAAGAATTGTGGCCATCTTGCCGACCAAAGAGGAGTCAAGGATATCTTTTACACCACGAAATATTGTTATGAGGTAGGGAGAGGGAGGGATAAAATTTAGAATTACAAAAACAGAAAAATGAGCCAAGACCAAAATCTAACCTGCAAAGCCTCCACCACGTGCTGTAACTTTTACTCAGCAGGGCCTGCATGATAGTGTGTACCCTATCCACTTCCTTTAATACCAGAAAAGGCTCATTTAACACAAAAGCCAAAAGAAAAACCATGAGTTGCGAAAAGGGAAGGGGGGGGGGGGGTTCTCACTCAGAATGCAACAGGATACTGTGACCGCTTCATGGGTCTGATTCCGACAAAGAAACAATGCAACAATGTTTTCCACTTAAATTAAACTATCCTTTAATTGGCACCCAGTGCCTGTATGCTAAGGTAGCAGATCCCCAGTGAGAGTCAACAGCTGCATTGAGAGTAGGGCTTCCTTAACAATTACCAAATAAGAACTATTATTTTAAAAAATAAATGTATATTTATTGAAAACAAATACTGTATTGGTCTGAATAGAAGGCGACAGTTTGTACATAAACAAGAGATAATGAAAATCGACAGTCACCTTATTTTCGCACGTTAGATGTGTGGCGGTGCGAACATTAGTTCCAAGCCGAAAACTGAACTGCATATGCGGGTGGCCACATGCCCTTGAGAAGGTCATTGACAGACTGGCAGCCGTGATGCCGTAATGCAATAAATTTCAACTGTGTGACATCTAGCATTAGTAAAATGGAAAGTTAAAATACGGTATTGGCTTTAATGTGATTCATTACCATTGTAGCATTTGCTACTGGTAAATTACGGTAAACAATGAAAATGAATTATCACACGCCGCCGGTGGAACAGTGGGGAACGAGTGTGAGGCAAATAAACAGTGGTTGTAGGAGGAGTAATAACACCAACTTTAAAGTGTTGGTCGTAAATGAAGCTGTACGGACCAACAGTTGTGCCGCTGCACGTAAGTACGTTACAGAAAATAATTTCCTGCTGTGGCGTAAGGATTACGACAGGCTGCGAAGTGCTCATTCAACACGGAAGGCTTCCGAAGACCAAAAAAAGGCATTTTTCCGAAGTTGATGAGCGTGTAGCTTTGTTTGTCAGAGCGAAATGTGACGAGGGAAAACTAATCACATGGGAAATAATGTTGATGAAAGCTATTGAAGTGGCAGCAGAATTGGATGTTCCGAAGGCAGAGTTCAAGGTCAGTATTGGATGGTGCAGAAGAATGAGGAGAAGGTTTGGGCTTACACTGCAGCGTACAACAACTGTTTGCCAAAAATTGCCAGGTAGTTTTGATGAGAAACTTATGTCCTTCCAAAGGTACATAATTAAATTTTGGAAGGAACACAAGTATCTCCTGTCTCAAATAGGAAATGCTGACCAAACAGCCGTATATTTTGATATGCCTGGGTCAACAACAGTTGACAATGTGTTAGAACACTGTCTACAGGCAATAAATAACAAAAGGTGAGAGTTATGCTAATTGTGTTAGCAGATGGAAGGGAGCTGCATCCCTACATCATTTTGAAAAGGAAGACAAAGCTAAGGGAAAAACCACTAAATGTCATCCTTAGAGTTCAAGAGAAGGGGTGAGCGGACACTTCCATGGTCATAGACTGGATCACGTGTGTGTGTGGTGTTAGGAGACCAGGAGCCTTACTGGGCCAGAGAGGCATGCTTGTTGTGGACTCATTCTGTGGCCATGTTACTCCAGAGGTGAAGGCTTCTTTACAGATGGAAAAGACAGACTTGGTGATAATACCAAGTGGGATGACATTCCAACTGCAAGTTCTGGATGTGGCAGTTAACAAGCCATTCAAAGACAAAATGAAAGCTTTGTATAATGACTGGCTTCTCTGTGATAACCATCCCTTGACACCATCGGGGAAAATAAAAAAGCCATCAGTCACACAACTCTGTGCTTGGATTTCAGCAGCATGGTAGAGCATTTCTCCCGAGAGCATTGTGAAAAGGCTTTAAAAAATGCTGTATCTCCAATGCTCTGGATGGTACAGAAAATGACTATCTGTGGTAGGATGTCAGTGAAGAGGGAAGTGGCACTTCTGAGGAAGGAAGCTGCTCTGAAGATGACTATCTGTGGTAGGATGTCAGTGAAGAGGGAAGTGGCACTTCTGAGGAAGGAAGCTGCTCTGAAGATGACTATCTGTGGTAGGATGTCAGTGAAGAGGGAAGTGGCACTTCTGAGGAAGGAAGCTGCTCTGAAGATGACTATCTGTGGTAGGATGTCAGTGAAGAGGGAAGTGGCACTTCTGAGGAAGGAAGCTGCTCTGAAGATGACTATCTGTGGTAGGATGTCAGTGAAGAGGGAAGTGGCACTTCTGAGGAAGGAAGCTGCTCTGAAGATGACTATCTGTGGTAGGATGTCAGTGAAGAGGGAAGTGGCACTTCTGAGGAAGGAAGCTGCTCTGAAGATGACTATCTGTGGTAGGAAGTCAGTGAAGAAGGGAAGTGGCACTTCTGAGGAAGGAAGCTGCTCTGAAGATGACTATCTGTGGTAGGATGTCAGTGAAGAGGGAAGTGGCACTTCTGAGGAAGGAAGCTGCTCTGAAGATGACTATCTGTGGTAGGATGTCAGTGAAGAGGGAAGTGGCACTTCTGAGGAAGGAAGCTGCTCTGAAGATGACTATCTGTGGTAGGATGTCAGTGAAGAGGGAAGTGGCACTTCTGAGGAAGGAAGCTGCTCTGAAGATGACTATCTGTGGTAGGATGTCAGTGAAGAGGGAAGTGGCACTTCTGAGGAAGGAAGCTGCTCTGAAGATGACTATCTGTGGTAGGATGTCAGTGAAGAGGGAAGTGGCACTTCTGAGGAAGGAAGCTGCTCTGAAGATGACTATCTGTGGTAGGATGTCAGTGAAGAGGGAAGTGGCACTTCTGAGGAAGGAAGCTGCTCTGAAGATGACTATCTGTGGTAGGATGTCAGTGAAGAGGGAAGTGGCACTTCTGAGGAAGGAAGCTGCTCTGAAGATGACTATCTGTGGTAGGATGTCAGTGAAGAGGGAAGTGGCACTTCTGAGGAAGGAAGCTGCTCTGAAGATGACTATCTGTGGTAGGATGTCAGTGAAGAGGGAAGTGGCACTTCTGAGGAAGGAAGCTGCTCTGAAGATGACTATCTGTGGTAGGATGTCAGTGAAGAGGGAAGTGGCACTTCTGAGGAAGGAAGCTGCTCTGAAGATGACTATCTGTGGTAGGATGTCAGTGAAGAGGGAAGTGGCACTTCTGAGGAAGGAAGCTGCTCTGAAGATGACTATCTGTGGTAGGATGTCAGTGAAGAGGGAAGTGGCACTTCTGAGGAAGGAAGCTGCTCTGAAGATGACTATCTGTGGTAGGATGTCAGTGAAGAGGGAAGTGGCACTTCTGAGGAAGGAAGCTGCTCTGAAGATGACTATCTGTGGTAGGATGTCAGTGAAGAGGGAAGTGGCACTTCTGAGGAAGGAAGCTGCTCTGAAGATGACTATCTGTGGTAGGATGTCAGTGAAGAGGGAAGTGGCACTTCTGAGGAAGGAAGCTGCTCTGAAGATGACGATGCAGCTGCATCAGAATAAAACGAGTGGGAAAACTCCTAGTGCAATACTTTTAAATTGTAAATATTTTTTTCTTATTTTTCTTTTGATTGTTGGAGTTAGCCATACTAACTGTTTTTCAAATACAGTAAAAGCCCAATATAACGCGGCTGTTGGGGGACATAACTAGACCCGCGTTATAGCTTTCCGCGCTATTCCAGGAGTGACCAAGTACAGTAGCAAAAAAGAAGCCAGTGTTCTAATGTGGCGTGGCACCTGTCTGTCAAACATGGGGCAAGTGTTGTTATTTACCGCTGTAACTCGTCAAACGTTCAGCTCCTTGCTATCGGAACTTTATTTTTTTAATCTGCATCAACGTGCTGTGATGAAGGGTCACATGCATTCAATCAGGAATAACTAAAAAATACCACATTTTCCAGGCAAAGGATGTACTTATTCCACCAAGGGTGGTGTTCGCTGTGAGTTATTTGTCACGCGGGTTGGAGAAGGGACTTCTCCCCCCCCCCCCCAAAGTTTCTCCTCCTGCTGGGGCTGGTTGGGAGGAAGTGAGAACTAGAAAGGAAGCTAATGTCCAAAGGTCAATTGCACGCTTGCACAGTAGATGGGATCTATCAGTGCCTCACGTGTTGTGAGACATGTCGCTTGCTTGTCTGATTTCCATTTTACAAAGGAAAACTAAAACAAAAAAAAAGCTCATTATTTGTGGCATGTAAAGAAATAAGGCTTTTCTGAATTAAGCTTTGTCCATAAAAGCTCGTCAGCCCGGAATTTTCTTTTTGAAAATCGGAAGACATACCACTTAGCCGGTATATATACGTTATAATCAAAGTGTCTACTTCATAATTATAATGATTACATGGAGCTATACCCCGTGCCTAGATCATCGGGGCTGGGCAGCTGGCGGTCGGTCGCTACAAGATTATTCTGGCGGGCCATGGCGAGACAGCCGCAGCCACTGCCGTTGTTACAGGGCTGGTTCAATTCATAACAACGGCCCGGCTTTGGGAAAACATGCAGACTGACGCGATTCATGTCAATGTGTTGAATTTCTATTACATTTAGGCAGCATGTTGGCCTCTGCACTGGCATGATGAGGCCTGGCAATGTTTATGGGAATAAAAAAATTTAGTTTGGTCTACTTGAAATATTAATTATCCTGAATTTTTCATCAAAAACTTCTGACATGGCATATACTTTACTCGCCAATATGGTAATATTAGAACACATTTTATTTGCATATACGGAAAACCATACAATATTGGCTGTAATGAATCAGTAACATAGATCTCTGCACTGAAAAGAGGGAGAAAGTGCTCCCGCTCTCTCTGCGTCATTCATCAGTGTCCCCGACTCACAACCATCCGCCTACCTGAGCACACACTTTCCCCTTATTTATTGAGGCAGGGAGACATAAATTGCCTCGCGGTATACCGGACCGCAGTATTTCGGGCTTCCACTGTACCAGTATGTTTGTGATATACATAGTTTTACATCAGGGGGGAAAAAAAAACCTACCATTTTTTCTTATTAATTTCTACCAAAATAGTGTTTTACATTTGTCTGGGCCCCTAAAACTTCAGGTCGCCTTATATTATGTTCTGACGAATACGGTAAATATAATTATTAACAGAGGAACAAATAATAATAATATACAAAAAGAACTGTTAAAACATTTTACAGGAAACCTGTCAAAAATTATTATTCATTTAACAAATTAGGTAAGTATTGAAATAGAAATGGTTTTGCATGGGAAAAACAGTAATTACTGAAGTAATTTAGTGAGTAGTTACTCTACAGAACAAGAATTTACAATCATCACAGGAAATTTCCTAGAATTAATTATTATACAAACTATATTCAGGAAAAACACTGGCTTACGTGGTGTTCGAATTAAGAAGTGAAAAAAAAAGAGAATTTACTGTAGGGTTAACTCAACAATACTCCTGGTTCAACTCAGCCAGATGAGAGTACATACAAAACAAACAAAAAGGTATTTAAATTATTGCAAATTGATTGGGGGTAAACTGTTCCCTTTAGAAAAAGTATTCAGTAACAATAAATATTATTTTACACCAATGTAAAGTTACCTTAACAAAGTTATTTTGGATCAGTGGATCGGAATATTCGTTTCAGCACCAGTATAAGCTATTAAATAAACATTAGCCACCCAGGGCTTAAATGAATAAGTCGAAACTAGTTTTAATAGTGTACTACAGATTCGGTTTACTTAAATACTTTATTCATGGGTAGAAATATTGGCATGGTAACTGAATGTGAGTGTCAGTGCATATGTACAGGTTCGTGAGGTGTTATTGTCATAGGTGATTTTAAATTATGAACTTTCAGTTGTAATCTCTTTCCATCACTAAAACAATGTATTTATTTCCTTTACAGCAACAGCAAATTTTGATATTATGTTGATGACTGAAAACAAATGTAGAACTGTTCCATTAATGTAATTCTTGTGTCAAGTACATTGTGTATCCTCATATGATGTCTGAAGATTGGTGCAGCATTATAGTTTTAATTAATTTTACAATATATTTATTATGAAATTATGAAGGAAGTTGTTGTTGCAGGCAGACAACCCAGTGGGACGGTTGGTGGTGCGGCCTGACATCTATCAGCATGCTGAGCGTGCACAGCTACTGAGCGTGCCTGGCTCGGAGGTGGAGGATCGGCAGTACCAGCTGGACATTGGTGGACTGTCTCTGCACACGGGAGCATGGCGGGAACTGGCACGAGTGTTGGGGCAGCCCATGTCGAGTGCCTCTGCCCTTCACACTATGAGTGAGAACCCTGCTCTCGAGTGGAACAACCTGGCTCCTTGCGATGAGGGTATCCTCCCTCACGTCACCCTCCTGCCCGTCATTTCGCGACTCAACCTCTGTGCCGTGCTTGCACCAGCCATCTTCTACCGCGACGTACTGGTGTGTGGTGCCTCTCTGGAGATGAGCATTACCACCGCTGTACATGCTTCCATCAGTCTGAGTCAGGTACTGCTGGGGACCACGCTCCTCACCGAGGTTTTGCGAGTGCTCGACTCCGACCAAGGCCGCTCGTCCCCCGCCCAGCCACACCGCACGGATGAGCCAGAGGACAGTGGTGTGGACTGTGCGGATGTGTCGAGCGTGACTGATGAGAAGCGAAGCCCACTGGGTGTGGCTACCACATCCACGACAAATGTGAGCGAGCATGTGGCCAGCAAGAGCAAACTTTCGTACAGCTCGCTGCAGGCAGCGGCACACAGGAGGTCGCTAGCAACTAGGAAACAGCAGCCAGAAAAAGTAACCCCTGTAGTGAAGGCTCCACCCCTCATAGTGCCTGTGGAAGTCCTCTTCACAGCCGGGACTGTCAGTTTCACTCTGTATGAAGTTCTGGACCAATGTACATTTGACAACGACATTGTGCTAAGTGCACAACAAAATGAGAAGTCTATGAAGGGTAGTGCATTGGCTGGTGAAAGCATGGTACCACTACTACGTGTAGTGATAGCAGAGCCTCATGTGTTTGTATCACACCTCTCTCTGTGCCACAAGATGCAAGCCTCTTGTTTTGACCTGAGCGTGCACTGCTGCGTGGGAGAGCAGGCCTACTGCTCCAGCATCCCAAAACAGGAGCACTTCAGCACCCCAATACTGGAGACGAAGGCCGGAGACTCTCACCCCGACACAGGCATACCCCCGTCATTCCTAACCGCCATCTGGAGCAAGAGCATCGGCAAAGCGGCCTTCTTGGAGCTGGAGTTAGGAAGACCCACCAAGCTTGACATCAGTGTGGAGTTACTGACACATCTACAACAGATGACCAGCAAGTTGTTGGATACATTCTCAACGAGTTACGCACAGAGAGAGCAAATTGTGAAGGGAAGTAACTCCGCTCACCAGGTAGAGAACCTGACCGGAGAGGACTCAGTTTTCACCATGCTTCGGAGTTTCTTGTCGCACACATCAAAGATGCACGTGAATTCACAGCAAGTGATGGTTGTGTTGGGAATGTCGGACGGCTGGGCTGCATCTCTGAGCATCATCTGTCTGTCGTGCAGCATGAGTGGCCCTATGCACCCGCCTGTGGACCGTATAGTGGCAAACAGTACCTTAAGTTGTCTGACGGTGTCAACATCTCACTGTGGGGAGTCTCGCCTGCTTCTCAACCCCTGGACTGTAAACACTGCCGTCAACATATGCTGGGATAATCACCTAATCGTTCCCCAGGTGCGTGATTGGTCTACTTGTTGTCCACTGTATTTCACACTAGCCACAACTTTATTTTAATTTCACAAACTATTTGTTAATACACTAAGTTTTTTGCCAAAATATTTCTTTCCATTTATGTTACTTAATCAAAATGAGAAATAACTTGTAATTAAAATGCTTACTGAGAAGTTCTGGCAATATCAGAGTTTTCTAAATTTATATAGTGTTAAAATCCTGTGCTCAAAGATGCTAGATATTGAACTTGAGAAATTTTTAATTCCAGATTATGACAGAACTCAGAGGAAAAACCATATATTATTAAACTTTTGCATTGACCTCGCTTCCACTCCTTACTAGCAACTAGTGTGGCACCCTTGTGAGGTGTGATTGTAGATTGTCTTTCCTCATTCACTTTTCCCATCACAGTAGTATTCATGAGAGTGAGACGGGCGGAGACTGCCTCTAAATATCCATTTGAGCTTAAACCTCTCCCCAACGAGCTTGAATACCTCATTCCACGGGAACGAACTGCAGAACTCCGCAGACTCCCCAGACCAGTTTCAACAACCTAGGAGTCCGCCTCGTTCGAACCAACGTAGGTCTCCGACGGTCATTACCCTGTAATCCAGGTTTATCTCAGTGGCAGAGAAATGTCACTTGGATGCGCAAACCTTTGGTTCTACGGATCACCACACCAGCCCCGTACCTCGATGTCAACCAAAACCAACAAACCTAAGCCGACCGCCACACCCACCTCAGAGGCAGCTCCTAGTGTGTCACGAGTCAAGCCTCAGCCTCCCCAGCCGCAGGTCAAACTTGCGCAGGTTTACCATCACGAGTGGTCCCGCCAAAGTGTAATTAGTACTCGCCGAACCAGATTTTGTTCCCTGCCGGAAAGCGACTCAACCATTACTGCACTCTGGCCAAGCTTCCGTTCTGCGCAATGATTTTAAATATCTGTCACCAGGGAGTGCCTAGCCTAGCACCCACTAAAATCATTTTTGGTCACGTGACGTGCCACCTGATGAAGGTCGTCACACGTCAGAGTTAACAGTACATGTTGGACGGACGTGTGTGTAATATCACTCCTTGTTACAAGGGCATACCTGTAGGCATGTGACCAGCCTCTTATATTGTTTTAACCCCACCTTGGTTGAAGTGAGGGCATGCCCAGATGAGGCGAAGTCGAGTATGATATATAGACGTATAGTGCGTCACAAATCAGTAAAAAAATAAATCATAAATATTATTTCTAATTGGTATTATTTACAACCACAGTAATTATGAAGATCTTGCTTGACTGTTTTTTCTTGCAAAATGTGACATTTCAAGTTTCCAGAAATGCATCCATGCCTAAATTGCAGTAAAATATTTTACAGTGTAACAAAATACATACACATTTCAAACATATTTCTGTTAAGCACGCAAAAAAAAAAAAAAAAAAAATTTAATACAATCATTTCGGGAACCATTCAAGTTTAGTTTCATCTGTTTATGCTAGAAATATTATAATAACTAACAAAAACAAAGAAAGATGTTAAAAGCTTTTAAAAAAAGGTAAACTACTCTACTCACTTTTAAGTATTACTAAGCACAGGTATCTCAAATGTGACAAAACAAAATACTAATTAGACCAAACAAATGTGACAAGAACGTCACAATACAGAGGTTTCTAGCATAGTGATGCAATGTGGATGCTATCACAGAATTATGTTCCCTACATGTTGTCATAGTCTCCATGCACAACACACTATTACTTTACGAGTGCTGCTCACCTGCTGTACAATGGCAGAAGCAAGAACACCTGTCAGTGGTGTTTTGTGATGTGATGTGGTCACCCATACATCCTCCCCAGCTACTCTCTCGAGAGTACGACTGCTGTGAGAGCAGTCTTGGCTCCATCTGTGGACTGCCTTATCAATTAATGTGGAATGAAGAAGGTGAGGGCCATAATGGAGCTCCAAACATGTAAATTACAGTCCACATGATTTTGAAAACAAAAATAGAAAACTAAATAGGATAATTTTAGACGACTGTATTTGCCAACTTTGTAAGCATCTATTTTGTCACATTGGTATGTACATTTATTTTTCATAATATCTTACACCACAATAACATATAAACATTTATACCATTGGAAACAGCTGAGGAGAAACACATCACTCCGGTAAAATACTTAATGACAAAGTTAGTAAAAAAATTATCTAGGATGGTCTTTTCTACATTTTCTGTAGTGACTTCCATAAAATTGTAAAATATTATTAACCCCTGCTGTGTTAATTTATGCCCCACACACTTTTGTGGTGTGCTAGACATAGTTTTGAATAAAAATTGGTCTGGTCACAAGTGTTTAGTTATTTGTCAGCTGATTAGAAAAAGTCTAGATCTTTAACAATTTCATGGTAGCTTTGGTGGATACATGACTAGCAAGGTCATTTGCGAATGTCACATCTTGTTTCAGGTTCAGGTATCTATGGACTCTGACTGTATCTTGCTGGATGTAGGGCCAGATCACTTGCGTTGCATACAGCACTTGTGGCAGGAGTACAGTCTCTCCCTGCTGTCCGCCATAGACCCTGGTAAACCACCGGAAACAGTCTCCACCTGGATGGCCCCTGGCGCGGAGCCCAGGCAAGATCAGCACTACCACGACGACCTACGAGCTGGAGCATTTCGCTACTCCGATGCCGAGAGCACCGGCCGTGATGAGCTCCCACTGCCATACCAAGTAGCGTTCTGGGCAGATCCTCCAACCATGGCGTGGAGGTACCCTCAGCCACGGGCTCTTACCAAGGTCGACGTCTTCCCTGTACCATTCCAGGTGACACTGCTTGTCATGTGTGGTCCAAGATGAACTGTTAAGTAACCTTGTGTAATACAAGAGGTGTAGTGGTTATGTGGCCAGCACAGCGAACCCTCACAGCCTCACCTAGATGATCCAGGTTCAATTCCTGGTGGGTCACACTCACGTTTTGCATGAGGGAAATATGGTGGGTGTGGTCATCAGCTGCCACTTTGGGAGTACTATATTGTTCCTACTGCCCTTGAAATGTTTTCCACTGCTCCATGTCTATCTCACTTCACCCCCATGGGTGCGGAACTTAGTTGTTAAGTAACCTACAAGTCTTACAGTAGTGTAGCAGTGTGTTGTTGTAACATTTTCCAGTTGGCGACAGCGAAGCATGCCAGCAGAGACCAAGTGTTGTGCTCCCTGGAGTACTGGTGTGAGTGTCGCTCCAGCTATCAGCTGTATGCCACCTTCCAGCTATCAGAGCAGGAGATGTGCCGGCTTGAGCTGCCACAAGCACCTCGTATAGTGGCTTCCTGTGCGTGGCGCGTGCAGTTGTTCATACGCTCACCCAGCAGCAACGATGATGAGGATGATGAGGATGTACCACACTTGCATGTGTCTCCCCGGGCACTCGCGGCGTGCATGCTGGTCGACTCCTTCTACTCCCTGGACCTCATTCCCCAGCTGCAGCTGTCGGTCAGCGTGTCGTCCCTGCAGCTGTCCCTGTACAACCACCTGCGAGAAGAAGACGTGCCCCCCATGCTCGAAGGCTACACCATGGACAGCCTTGTGCCAGAATCCCAATGCTTCCTCACCCTCAGCTTAGACAAGTGCCGAGCCTTTGTGGGCAACTGGCTGCGGGGTCGTGGCTGCTGCCTCATCCAGTTGGGTGGCAGTATCTCCTGCAATGTTGTGGACTATGCCTACCTCTGTCGCCACTGCATCGTGGAGCCCTTTGCAGCACAGGTAGAGGTAGTGGCCACAGATGTTGCTCACGTCTCATGCGTTACCAAGCTGGTGGTTCTCAAGCTGGGGCCTCCAGTGGCCCACACGCTTGCTGTCTCTGCTGAGTCATGGCTACAGGCCCTGGGGTCATCCCGCCACCAGGTGATCCTCACAAAGTACGTCATCTGCAATGACACGATGAGGCCCATCAGGTTTGGACAGGCAGGTACAGACGAGGACATCCTTCTAATGAGTAAACACTGCCACATGTACGTGTGGCGTACTCAAAAGGCAAAGCCTCTGCTGCGTGTCGGCATAGAGGAAGGCCTCTGGGTGTGGTGTGAGTCATTCCCAGTGAATTCCGATGAGATGCACTGGTGTCCGGTGAGTGACTGCGGTAGGAAGGAGTTGAATATCCTCGTGAAAGTGGTTTCCCTATCAGCCACTCAGAAGGTCGTGATTATCTCTGGGCAGTTGGTAATAATGAACAAGTTAGTGCAACATTTGGAATGCCAAGTGATTCCTTTGCTGGATGACAACACAAAGTCACTGAATGATGTGCAGAATTTCATTGTCGCAGGAAACAGCACAGTGCCATCCATACTTGTTGACAGCAGCTCCAAGCTAGTTCTGAGGATACGTTTTCATGGTCAGGACAGCATGTGGTCGGGTGACATTCCCCTGAGCAAGAACACAAATCACTTCAAGCCATGGCTGGTGAAAGTGCCTCTGCAGGATAAGGGTCAGTTCCTGTCCGTGTGGTGCCGCGTCATCATACAGAAGATGGGCGCACGGCGCTCCAGAGTGTTGGCCATCCTGTGTCCACTGTACATGATCTGCTCGCATCTGGCTGCCCCTGCCAAGGTGATGATAGACACTCCAGGCTTACAGGTGCACCTGGAGTCGGAGGTAAAGGGCAGAGGAGAGATACAACAACTGTACTGCCCCGGGACCATCGACCATACGCACAGCCTCACCTTCCGGCTACATAGCGAGGTGCCTGCATCTGACCCTGTGCCACTCTCCTACACCATGATAGACCAGCGGGAGTTTTTTGCTCAGCAGTTCTCAGAAGATGTAAACCTTGACGATGTCCTGGAGTCCCTCACTACAGTCAAGCAGCTGCACTGGCCATATCTGGGCAAGGAGTACGATGGTATCAAGTGGAAGTTGGTAGACCAACCAGAAACAGATGTGAGAGTCAAATATGAACCATTGAATGAATTCTGCAGCACTTTACTGGTCTCTCTGCAGCCGTGGGCACTGTTTGCGAACACACTAGGGGCACAAGTGTGTCTCATTGTTGGGGGCAGTGCAGTTTGCCAGATACCCCACAGTGGAGTGGTGTCTCCACCTAAACTGCCTGGCACATTCCACGTAGAGATGGCGTGGTGTGGCGTGCAGTACTCCTCCCAGGCACTTCAACTAGCCCGCCTGGAGCAGAATACCAGCTTCTACATGCCTCGCATCACAGGACTCATCCCAGTGCAAGGCAACACACAGGTCTGCCTGCAGAGCAGCAAGAGCGTAGTGTTTGCAAACATTGTCTCAGACGTGGCCAAGGAGATGCACATTATCAGCATCCAGCCTAGATACATAATTTTAAACTGTTCACTGTCTGCCTTAGAGGTTGTTGCTTTAGCAGTGAACAGTGGGAAGAAACATATGTATACTGGTGGTGAAAGTATCTCTCTGCCAGCTTCCAGTATGGAAGGCATCCCACTCGTGCACTTTACGAAGCTGGACGACGGAGAGGAGTGTCTCACTCCATACGTGGCATTTAGTGGAGGGGCTGGATTTAGTTGTCCACTCCGACTGAGCTCTACTAGGGCTCGTCAGAACTTCACTGTGCCGTGCAAGAGTGGAGCTGTGACTAACTGCACATATGTGCTGACCATGCAGGAGAGGAACGGGCAAGTGTTTGTGGCAGTACTTGCAGAACCTCACCCACCACTCCTCGTTCACAATAAGTGCCAGTTTGACCTGCTATGTGCTCAAGTCTCTGTGGACAAGGACCACCAGATTGTCGAGGAGACACCAGAATTTGATTACTGCTGTGTGGTTGGTGCTCTTAGCTCTGCATACTACAGCATGCCTCTTCTCTCTGAGCGGTTCCCCTCGCTGGGAAGGTGGGGCGCTGTATCACACGTGGCATTTGCTATCCGGTCTGAAGACATTCCCGAATGGTCTCTAAGTTTCTGTATTCTAGAGTCCCGGGAACAATTTGTACATGTTCCGAGGCATGGTGACGTGAAGGTGAAAGTCGAAACGCTGTGCCATACTGCTCATGTAACCATCGAGTCTGTCAGCCATGTAGAAATATCTGCTCGAGACATCAGAAGCCGCCTCAGCAACAAAGATGTGCCCATTTCTTCTCAAACTCTCATGACTGTCCCACCATGTGGAATTGGTGTGGATGATAGGAAGGTTGATAATGAAGCTGCGTGCGATACGTACCAAACTCAACAGATGACTGTATATGAAGTCCCAACTCTGTCACCTCTTAATCAGCTTATCATTGCAAGGTTTGAAGTGTTTTTACAAGGCTTGTGTGTTAAAATGTTTGATGATGTTCCGAAGCAAAAGTTGGAAAGGACAGAAGTTATTTTGTTGAGTTGCGACAGTGTCTGTCTGGAAATGGAAGCATGTGGCCAGTCTGGTGTAAGAAGAGGAATTGGAGTGAGTTTGATCATTGGAGATATGCAGCTAGACAATCAGATGTTTTACAATGGAGGTTATGACTTTGCAGTTATTTTCACAGGTCAGTCAAAAAGTTGTATGGGAACCAGCTTTTCATTGTACACTCCAGCATTCGGACTGATAGAACAGATTCGTTCCCAGGCACTCATCAATGTAGGTGTTTTCTTTGAGCAGGTCTGGAATGATGATGGTGAAATTTTAAGTGGTGTGAAAAATTTGGACATAAATATTGGACCATTGTGTGCATATATTGAAGATACATTTGTAGTTAATATTATTGACTACTTGCTGCATTTCTTGCCACATAAATTAATTTATATTCCAAAACATTTGCTGGAACCACATTCCATTTCATCAGTAAGTGTAATTCCCGAAGAAGTGTGGTGGAGCCTGTCACAGTTGGCATCTCCGCTTCGCATTAATTGTTTCACGATCAGGCCTATTTTTCTCATGATGAGCATCCACTCATCCGCCAAACTTTACATTGCCATTGACCACTCTCCATTGCACTTTGCGAGTTTTGACCAGTGCTGCGTGGTCACCACGCCGTACAGACTCGGTCATGCGCTCACCATGCACTACATGTACGGGGCAATATTCGGTGCAGGGTGGGTCGTGGGGTCTCTAGAGCTGATTGGTAGTCCAGGAGGACTGGCACGCACCGTTGGTACAGGGCTGCGGGACTTTGTGTACCTACCGTACCAGGGCATCTTCCAAGGACCATGGGGTTTCCTGGTGGGGGTGACCCATGGCTCAGCGTCGCTCATGAAGCATGTTACTGCAGGGACCCTGTCGTCAGTCACGAAGCTGGCGGCGAGCATCGCACGCAACATAGACAGACTCTCATTAGACCAAGAACACCTCGAACGCACAGAGGAGCTGCGCAGACGTAGGCCCCGTGGCATCGGTGAGGGGCTCATCCAGGGTCTGACAGGGTTGGGCATCAGCTTGCTGGGGGCAATTGGTGGCATTGCCCATCACCCCCTGCAATCAGTGCTGAGCGACGGAGCATCACCACGTGGGCTTGCTGCAGGGGTGGGCCGTGGCCTTGTGGGGGCAGTCACCAAGCCACTGAGTGGGGCTGCAGAGCTGTTGGCACTCACGGGTCAGGGGCTGCTGCATGGTGCGGGCTGGAGCACTCAGCTGCAGGTGAGGCGTCAGCCAGCAGTAGAACACATCTCCGCTGGTGCCAACTCCATTTTGAAGTACGGTTGGAAGCTAGTGGCAGGGCTGGCTGCTGGCCGCCACACGCTCCTCCACGTTGCTGACGCTACACTGAGAACGCCGAGTGGTGGATACAAGCCTGTAGCCCTAGTGCTCACCACGCAGGCTTTGTTCGTGGTCGATTCAGAAGAGGATGTCACCCAGAGAGTGCTGTCTTTATCAGAGCTGTGCGTGGCAGAGCGCTGCCCTGACCCAACACTCCTCTCCTTCCAGTTTAAGATGCCAGCAATGCCTATGGACATGGACCCCGCGTCGCATGCACGAGTGGTGGACTACGTGCGCCACAGCACAAGCCTGATGCACGGTGGAAATGACGACATCCACTCGGAGGCAGGCACGTCGCAGTCAGAAGGATCCTCCTGCGAGCAGGGTCACTTGGACACCCCTCTCACATTCCTCATCTCTCCCTTGTGGAGGAACTACTTTGTGTGCGTTCTGGAGCTTGCCAAGCGACACAGCCAAGGGAGGGGTTTTGCTGTCTTGTAGTCTCTACTCCAGCATCCAACACACATGTATATAAATGTTGCAGAAAATGTAATTTAAGCTGTTGGTAGTCTGATATGTGTACAGTGTATAAAACTTTTAAAGTCTGCTACTAAAATTATTTTAAAAGCTCTTATGGTGTGACAGTATACTTTCATTATGCTCACCATGTTGAAATCAACAACCATATCTGACCAGCATCATTTCAAGTACAAAATGGAAATGTTAGAATACTTTGATCTCTTGTTTTGATGGTCTAGCAGAATTTTTTATTTTCTTTCATCTTGATCATAGTGTGTTACTATTGTACATGTGTCACAGAGCTGGGATGACATTAACATGTCATAGTATGTCATTCATCATACAGTGTCCTTGTACTTGCTTAGGATGTTTGAACCCATCAAGCTGTTCATGTAACATAATTTTTACTAGATGGCACAGTAGATGTTTAAAGACATTCACAAGAAAATTCTAAATTTAACATTATACTGTATTCAGTATTTAGTATTTTTTAAGTTACTTTGATTATGATTTTTATTACAGAACAATGGTAAAAACCACGGTTTGCCACACTCAATTCTGCGGTGTAAAAATAAACTGCTATACTTTCTTAGGTTCTAAAGCACACTTAACTTAGTGTTTTTCTTTCAAGAAAATTATTTTTCATTTATGAATATTAACACCTGCACAAATGAAAACATTATTGTACTAGTAAACTAATATGTAATTAATTACTGATATCAGCCATCTGAATCAAACTGGTCTGATGTCTATCTTCTTGCAGAGAACAAGGGTCGAGCTGTGCGGGTCAGGAGCTCTGTTATCTTATGAACTGCTTGTTGTAGTGCAAGTCTTAAAGTAGGCAAAGTGGGAGCGCTCACTGGCCCAAAGTTTCTGTTGGTTTGGCAGGACAGTTGTCGTAAAGCAGGGTTAATGGGCACAGCTCTAGCTTCCTGACCACTGGTCTGTCGCTGGGTTGTAAGGTGACTGTTAGCTGGCGTTTTTGATACATTTGTGGTAGTGGTGATATTCACTGGGGAACAACAAAGCAGACCTTAAGATATGCCAATGGAAAAGCAGATGCTATTGGCATACTGCTCCACGTTAAGGTGTCTGCACATGCTGCGTGTCTCAGGTGGGTTTGTCCCTCTGGTAATGTTCAGTGTTGTGACATGCAGCTACTGTATTCAGTTTGTAGTTTGTTTTCTGCCAGGTGTAAAAGTAAACATTGCCATTGGCTTACTCACACTATTCATGGAATTGTTAGGAATGTAATTGTGTTTATTAATTTATTAATATGCAAAATGTATAAAACAATAAATAGTAACTTTAGTGTTTATAATTTTAAATTTAAAGAACTTGAATGGGGAGTGAACCCAGGGTGAGGCACCTCGCAATGAGTGACTGGCTTTCCAGCCGAGATCCGTAGGTGCCCGTCATCCCCAGACATGACATGAAATGTGACCCTAAGATGGATGGCGCTGGAATGCAAGGGCGGGAGAAATGGAAGTACCCCAGAAAAAAACCGCCGGCAAGCGGCATCGTCCAGCACAATTTCACATGCAAAAATCTGGGAGTGAACCCACCGCCTATCAAACCCATAATTTCAAATATAACACTCGCAATATGCCAAGCAATGAACTATTGTTATTAGTCTGCTGTGAGCCTCCGTGCCAGTGTTACAGCAGTGACATTTTCCAAAGGTTTGTTTGAAAAGTGCTTCAGTTACCATTAACAGTCACACTACACAATACACTTGTAACACTACACCCACCACCCTCTTTCACACGTTGTGTGTTTGTGTATGAGCTTATGCACATATTGTTATGGCATGGGCAAGCCTTAATTATACAGCCTGCCCAAACATGCCATCCCATGTGTAAATGTGACAAGGACATCGGGCAGCGGAATTATGTAAACAGAACGTGCGATTGTCCAAACACTGCATTAGCAGAAGGCCCCTCTGCCGGACGAAATGAGGGTACGGTAGCGTGATGTAGGCTCATCAGACAACTGGAAGGACGTGTGTTCTCGCGTCGACGCCAACCAGGGAAGATGTTCCAGAGGGCCAGAATATGCAACTCTTATTTCATAACAACCAAGATTTTAAATATTCAAATAAAGTATTGATCACTGAAATATTGCTGTTTTTGGTTATGTTAAGTTTGATGTGCGTCTTTCTCTCAGGTCGAGTGGTTAGAGCGCTGACTGCCCTCCCGAGTTCAGTTGGTAATCTTACCGCAACGTGTTCTGGGTCCGCAGGTGGGGGCATGTCCTCACACTTGGTTTCTACCTCTGCCGAGCGCGACGCTCTTGACGTCGAATGCGGCTTTTACTCCCACCTCTCAGGGCATTTAGATTACTCTCTACATTCTAGCACACACTATTAATGAACAAGAAACTATTTCTAAAAGAAGGGTAGTCAGCGAGTTTCAGATTTGATGTAATATTTTATTACATTCAAGAAAATTTGGATTTTACACTCTATGAATTAATTGATGAAATAATTATTAAATACGCAGGCAAAGGTCAACCTGTAATAATAAAAACAAAAAGAAAGCTCTATATCTCTATCTATCTCTCTCACTCTATATCTCTCTATCTATCTATCTATCTCTCTCTCTCTCTCTATATCTCTCTCTATCTCTCCCTCCCTTCCCCCCCTTTGCTTTACACAATACACAGCGTAACCTACGAGGGGTGGTTTTCCAGAACGGACATCGCAACGACCTGTTATTGCAGAGTCAAGGGAGTGACTGGGGTAAAGGAGTGCAGGAAGTGGACGTCGTGGATTACCTCTGGAGAGATGGGCCGCCCTTGCGGTCGGCTCATGCAGGAGTGGACGAGCCTTCACAAGCTGCAGGAGGGTTGAGTCTTCTCAGGCTGTAGGAGAGGAGAGAGAGGTCTTGGTCAGACCCTGGGAGTGCTTGCTGACCTATACAGCCGGCGAGCCTGGTGACTCTGGCCAGAGGCGTGCTCATACCTCCCTATATAGTTTAAAATCCCTGTATCAGCGATCTTCCAGGGGTGCGGGGAACGTTAGCGTTTCATTACAGGAGTTGGTTTATCGGGATTGTGGCGACACAATGTATTTCTTATCTCCCTGCACTGAGGCGACAATAAGTTTAACACCTCTGCTCGAGGCTTGGTGGGTGTGATGTCACAGGGCAGCAGAGGTGCTGCGAACCTGTGGTGTCGGTAGAACATCATCCTCAGCTATTTCGGGATAGTGACCTGTCGGGTAAAACAATCTTGACTTATGGGGGTGGTGACCACATGTTGGAATCTGGGCGGGCAGTACAATTTATAATAAAACGTGTTAATTATTTTTACGTCCGAGGTTGTCAAACGCATGGAGTCGATTCTATCAGCATGTGAAAAGTAGTCTGCCACTGTTTGTGACCTGCTCCGAGCTCTTGCTTGCTTGTTTATTTATGGGGTGAAGTGGCCCGTAGGGTGTGCAGGTGCGCTGCGCAGCAGTGTGGCATGCGTTAAGCTCTATAAACAGGATTTATTTTAAAGTAATGGGGCAAGCTATTTACCATAAGTTATAAATACAGTACCTGTTACAAACTGAAGTATTGACTAACTACTGTTCATCAACCCAGGGTTGAGGGGAGGGGTGGGGATGTCCCTGCTCGCTGGCTGGCTCTTCCTTACCGCTTTACTTGGTGCATATACACCGCAGTCCTTTCCTGGAAGTAATTGAAAATAATTACATAAAATACATGTGGAAATATATTGCCACTGTATATCTCACATGAATATCATTTTAACAAGCATGTTTAATGGTTTAACTTTCTGTTGATGATTGTTCACAATTATGGGAACTCATTGACTTTTATATATCAGATACATGAAAATGCAAGCAGAAGATTTTAGGCATTTTATATAAATATTTAATATTATTTATTTTGGCAAATACTGTACTCTGCAATTTTATCACCATATGTTGATGGTTACACATGTTTGTTAAATCATCCTTTGAAAAGTTTTAGGTTTGAAAAAGTGACATTTCACGAGCAATATTGTCGCATATTAATTTCCTTTATCCCTCGCTAATTTTTCAATTTATTCATAAGACTACACATGCTGGTGGAGATCAGCGATCAGTATAAATTACCAGTTGTGTGGAAAATATGAACAAAAAAGTCAGCTTAAACAAATATGTTAGAAGATAATACTCGACAGTTTCTCATTTTTCGGTAGACAAAGCAGCATCTGCCCTCATGTGATGTGATATTGGTAGTATGTGCATTGAAATGTGTATTTTCAGTATAAGAAATCATAATTTAAAATGCTGGCCTGACTGAATAGTAGTAGGTACCAAATATGTTTTACTGTCACATCACATTTTAATGTTATTGGTATAGAGCTATCCTGTATTAATTTTTGAGGTATTTGGTTTAATCCACTTCCTCTTTATCAGCTAGACTTCCATGATTAAAACTTAGATCAAAGACATTCAGGGTAGTATTAACAAACACAGCCATTCCTCATTCCTGTTAAGTAAGTGTCCTCGTGCAGTGGCGAGAAAAATAAAAAATGCACAAGATAACTGTTATGCAGCTAATTGTAGCCAAGTAAAAATAATTTATTGTACTTGTGTGTTTATTTAAGAAGTGTGTTGTATTCAAGAACAGCGTAGCAGCTCCTTGTGGTGTATATATATTTGTAAAAAATCAGACTGAATTGTGTGGTTTAATTTTTTTGTTACTGGTTTTCTTTTGGCATTTAAAACTGATGTTACCAAAATGTATTTTTGAGGTCAAAAATCACAGATGATGTGTTGGAAAGTTTATGTTTGTCAACACATAAAGGAAATTTGAAAGATACTACTTGCGTACTTTTCTTTCACGAGTTTGTCTTGCCCTGTTCAGCAAGTTATAAAAATGTGTGGATATGATTGACCAGATATGTAAAATCACATAAGTAATATGCACAAAATGTATGCAGTCAACTTATTCATGCCAGGTGTGTGACCAAGTACCAAGTGGGTACTGAATATGCTTTTATATTTAGGAGTATTTTCTGCTTCAGTTGTAACACAGCTATTCAGTTTTAAAATATGTAATTGTTATTTTTAGTAGGAAATATGAAAATACATAGTAAAATGTTGAAAATAATCGAGTCCCTATAAAATTTCTAAATTTCTTCACGAAGATGAGCAGGTGTCTGTGATGAACTTGCCAGAGGAACATGAGAATGTAAACCTACTTCCAACAATCAATTTCTCTCGTTGCACGTGCAGTTGTTGTTCTGTCAGTCAGAACAGCCCAAGCAAGCCTTCTGTCCAGGCACTCATCAGTGCAGCGATTTGGTACTGGCGGAGCTAGGCGGCTGTGGGAGTCATTTGTCGCTCATCTTCTCCACCACTGATGAACCACGTACATGTCACACTCCAAGTGAGTAGCAATTCTGCTGAACGTCCAGCCACCCTTTCCAAGTCCCATTTTACTGCGATGTTCAAAATCACTTAACTGTTGATTGACGTGTGCCACATCACTAGCCCGAGACAGTTTCCCAGGTCGTTCATCAATCCGCCGAAGTCCACCCCAGCACTACACGAGGGCGGCAGTGCTCTGAAGCCAGTGTTCCGCGTGGGTGTCTGAACATACCCCGGTGTAAGTCGTGATGTGCATTGTGTATTTATTGTATTTTTCTGTTTATTTCATGGCCCTTTTTCTTTTCTTATTATTTCTGAGAGTTTAATTATGTGTTTAGATTAAGTCAATGCATTTTAGTGCAATGGTTAGCGTCCCCTTTTGATCACATGTGAAAGTGACGTGTAGCACACCAAGGGCACTAGCGTGACGTCTTCAAGTTTGTCTTTGTTTTATTAAATTTGTGTCCATCACCCATGCGATGGAGAGCATAATGTGTGTTAGTTTTAAGAGGGTTTTGGCACTGCAGATTATGTTGTGTTCTATGAAATTTTTAATGGATGTTTGCCATGCGCAACATACTTTCTGAGAGAGACACCACGCTACCATGTGCAACATACTTTCTGAGACACACATCACGCTACCATGGGCTGGGACATGCAGTGTAACGAATATTATTGTGTTTTTTTAGCCCATGCTTATTTACGTGCGCCTGCTCGCAATAATAAATAAAGATTATTTCTGAATAAATAGCCCTTTAATTATATAGCCCGGGGAATGAACCACCTCACATCCCGGTCATTTGCTATATGACCAGGACTTAAATTAACGTAACTTCATTTAGGCCTTGTGACGCCCTTTTACTACATAAGTGCATCCCCGCTTGAGTGGGACAATATTTGTATCAGTGCTCTTTGAGGATTAACGGAATAAAAAGTGTGCTGCACTAAATGTCGCCGGCTACTTAATGGCCGCTTTTCCAGTTTCCGTATGGATGACTTATTAAATAAATAGGTATCGGAGGTGACCATAACAGCCTCCACGGGAGTGAGCTATGTGTGGGGAAGCAGACATTCCCCTGCTAGCCTAGGCTATCGGATTTCAGTTCTGTAAAAATGACATCTGCACTTAGAATGTGTCGTGAGGGGGAGTGCAGAACAATGGCGGATTCCTGGAGGAAGCCACATTAAGGGTGGTCGACCATACTACCCAACTCTACTCATGCTCACTAACGCTGAGCGCTGGCGTCCATCCTGTTAACTATTCCTGAGAATCATCCTTCCTGCCTATGTGTTCCTAGTTTCTCCAGAGTCCGAAAACCTGGAGCCACCATGGTGCTTGCTATAATTTCCCAGGCATTGCAGACATACACTGTGATACACACACAATGGAATTGCACAGCCAACTCCACTTACCTTGTTAGACAATGTGCGATAAGACACTTGGTCTAATGGCTGCAGACTGGTTTCTCGCAAGTTGCAATTGGGTGCCGCGGTGGTATAGTGATCAGTGATCAAACTACTCACTTCCCACCTACACGAACAAGGTTAGATTCCTGGCAGTGTCGCTCCCAAGTTTTGGCATGTAGGAATCGTGCTGGATGATGGCGCTAATCGGCGAGTTTTCTCCCCCCACCCTTGCATTCTGACACTGCACCATACTCGCTCCACTTCAGTTGCAATTAGAGTGCCCTACACACAAACAGTTTGTGTTGTAAAATCTGTTTTGATTGGGCAATGTTTACTAGGTGTTCTCTACATTTCCACTATTGTTCTTTCTGAAAAATTTGCAAATGCTAGGTTGAACATTTTAGAGCTGGATATAACAAAAATATTCTATCATGATTTTTTTTGTGAGGTGGAGCATTTTAATTAACGTTCTTCCTTATTCCTACTAAGGAACAAACTTCAATAAGTAGTCTGATAAAACAGGCTATTTCTCAAGGAGATGTCTTGTAGCTTTTTTACAATGAGCCATCATATCTTTATGAAAGAATGTTCCAAATAATAATTGAAGAAGTAACAATGATGACTAACTTGTAAGTTATTAAATCAATTGTTTTTAAATATTAAACTGAAATTTTTTTTTGGTTCAAACCCTTTTTGCTAAAAATTTCCAATCTACATAGTACAGATTTTATTTGGGCCGTTCAGTCATTTTTTTTTCCCCATCATTTGGCAATATCTGATTGATACTCTATAATTGGCCAAACAGTTTTTAGAGATTTAGTAAAAAATATTTAGTATTACCGCTGTTTTTTTAGTTTTATCCAAATATTTGATCGCCTTCTGTTGGATAAACAAATAATGAATTATTATCTAAAATACTTATGTAATAAGTATTTTAATATTTTTATTTTCAATTAACTTGAGAATTGTCTGACGTGCTGTTGCTCTGGGCATTAGGGAATTACGAACCAATTAGAATGCATGGCTGTGGAATTTGATTGTACCTATTATATCTCTCTAGATGACTCGTGATTTTAGACACTGAGATAACATACATATCTTTAATATAGATTATGTCACTAGATGCTGGATGGTTCATGATTTGAAACACACAACCACAGTTTCAACTCAGCTTTAATCACCACCTTATTTACACTCTAGTGCCTCAGTGCAGCCAACTACTACATATCAACAGTTACTACAGGCGGCAGTCCTCGCTCAGCAGAGAACATGATGATGAAGTGGGTCAGTGAGCCGTTCACCCTAAATGTGGCCTCCTGATGCTCCAACGTCACTGCTGCAGTTGTCCTGTGTAAGTAGTATAGAAATGCCGATTTGAGCGCAGCCGCCAGTTATCAGAAAACAAATGGTAAATTAAATGCTCAAGCCATTAGAAAACCATCAGGAAAAATTACCATTGTTTTTCTGATCCAAAACATCAAATGTTGATTCGAGCACAACCGCAAAAAGTGGCTCAAAAAATTGTGTTTGGGAGCAGTTGCAAAAGAGTGGCTCAAAAAGTTGTGTTTGGGAGCAGTTGCAAAAAAGTGGCTCAAAAAGTTGCGTTTGGGCGCAGTTGCAAAAAAGAGTGGCTCAAAAAATTTGAATATGAAAAAATAAAATGTTGTATATAATAAAGATGGATCAGTTGCTAAATGTATTAAACGGAACCAAACAATTTAAGAAACTTTCCGAACTTACAATTGGACAGTCCTATCCCATAGACCATGCTGAAATAAATGATACACAGTATGGATACAAAGTGGTAATTACTTCTGGAAATTTTTAAGTAACCTTACTTACCTGGCAGATATGTTCAGATTTTCAATGAAAAAGTTTTACATGATGTTAATCGTGGAGGTGCAAAATGATGGAATGGTGGATTGTTGTGTTAAACAAATGTATTCTATTCGATTTTTAAAAGAGTAAATGATCGTCATCGTATAATTAGACATCAGTTGATTTTTATTTGTGCTCATATCTCTATAAAGTTTTAATGGTTATCCAACCATTAAAACACAATTATCACTCTGACTTCGGCAATGTGCTACAACATAGTCTAATTAAAAATTTAGATACACACCTCCAAATTCGACATATTAAAGTAGCCGAAACATTGAATTCTTTTTCTAAATCTTTCATTGCACTTTCTATAGAAATATTATTCATCTTTATCACATGAAACTTTAATCATTTTTAAACTATTAACGTTATTATATATAAAATATGACTACTTCCAGCCCAAAAAATATCTACGGTCTCATCTCTAATACCAATGTTCTTTCGGACAAATCAAAGTTAATTAACTTACCTTTTTAATCCTTAGTATCAACTATTATTTCATTAACTTGATTTGTTTGCACTGGAAAAAATAATGGATAAGCTGGTTCGTAATAGATTGTCTCGCCAAACCCAAATGTTGTTCTTGGTTTAAAAGTGGTAATTATGTTAGTTTCTCTATGATTATACTCATCATGTTTTAATATCATACCATTTACTATATTACAGTGTATATTTATTGTTTCAAATGGAGCAAATTTTGGAATTGTATTGCCATAATGGTTCACATTTTTTTTCAGAGTTTTATTTTCTATGAAACCCAAAAGTTTTCCTATTTAACCCCATTTTCCAAACTGTAATTTAAGCGTACGTTTTACTTTCACTCTGTTTGTTATTTTATCCAGCTCGAAAGATATATCATTTTCTTTCCTGCCCATTGAATCTACTCTAAATGAAAAAATTGCTTTTATAGTTTTTTTTAAGATCTTTTAAGCTATATTGATCAACTGGAATATCAACTGCTGATTCCGTATCATTCTGACCCACAAAATATAGCTTATTTCTCCCAGAGATAATATTATGCGTTAGATAAGTAGTATAGAACTGAACTAAAGCCAATGAGTGCCCCTCTATCTCTAAAGGGTAATGTAGTCTCTTCTTCAACACTGATTTGTTATCTGTTAGTTTGAATACTTTACTCATTTATTATATTATTTAAAAAATCTATTAATAAATGAGCAAGAAAAACGTGAAACATGTAGACTGGGATATTAAATAACAATACCAGACACGACTATCGACAAAACGTCATGGTGAATTATTACCTAATAATATTAGATGTTTGATAGTGGGTCCTAGTAACTGTGGAAAAACTACACTTATGATAGATAATTTTATATATGCTCAGGGATGGTTGGACTTTGGTACTCTCTATGTCTATTCAAAAAGTCTTAACCAACCAAAATATATCAATTTAAAGAAAGATATAGATGTAGCAACAAAATTATTTAATGAACCAATAGCATACTTCTTTCCATCTAATGAAGAAATAGTTGATATAAATGAATGTCATAAAGAGTCTGTAGTTTTTTTCGATGATATTATACGTGAAAATCAAAATATGGTAAGGGATTACTTCACTCGTGGTAGACACAAAGATATTGATTGTTTCTATTTAGCCCAGACATACTCAAAAGTACCAGCAGCTTATAAGAGACAATGTTAATTTTCTTTGCATGTTCAGACAAGACGATACAAATCTTAAACGTATTCATAGTGAATTTGTTGGTGGTGATATGTTGTTTGAGAAATTTAGGGAGACTTGTTCAAAATGTTGGAATAATGAATATGGTTTTGTTACAATAGATATGACTCGTAAGTTAAATAATGGTAAGTACCATAATAAAATTAAAAACTTTTTAAATTCTTAGATTATAAGTATGTTTTTAATGGAAATGTTTCCATTAAAATCCAACATAATCTGATCTTTTTAAATGTATTCATATACCATAGATATTTCAATAAACACAATTGTACCTTCGGGTACATTGTGGGCTTTTGGTATTTTAAAATGTATCATATCATCAGGGTATACTTCAAAAGTTTTATACATGTAAATTTTTTTCTATTCATGGTATAAGTTGATAACACTTTTATATTTTTCTGGTTTTATTATTATTTCAACTATAGTTCTATCTCTCATAAAAAAATATTCTATTCGATTATCAAAGTAAAATACTTTTTCTTTTGAACTGTATTTCCCAACTAAATGAATAATGTTAATTCTGTTTTTCTGATAGTACTCTAAATTGATTGCATCCATCGGTGCAATGGGATTTCCCACTTAGTCTTTTTTGTTCAAAATCTATATTATTATCTACTTCCAAGTAAGTAAGATAGGTTTTATTCAATGATCTTTGATCTCTTGTCAGTGTGACTATAAAGTCGTTGAACTGTGTGTAGGAAACAAAATCATTAGGACTGATCTTCTCAGTAGTTGTATCATTGTCCGTGTGTTCTTTAATTTGATCTTCAATCCACAAGCTCACTAATGCATTTCCACATACATCCATTGTTTATTAATAGTTAAATAATTTTTGGAAATTTAAAATTATGTGGAAAGTGATTTAGTACAATTACACACAAATGACCACAAGTTACTGGATTGAAATTTTGAATTATATTACCGTTATAAAAAATATTACTTCTGCGATATGATATTATTTGTCGCAGTGGATTTCCACCAAATGAATCAAAATAATATTAGTTGTTTGCTTTTTTCTAATAGCATACCCAGTGTGTACCAGAGTTTGTTGAAACATCTAGATCAACAATCCGACATTCATTATCGAGTGGTGTGTTAAGTAGCTCATCGATCATAATACACCGCGAAAATTTTTAATGTTTAATTTTGTAACCATCCTATCAAAATCAAAGTTACTGATTGGAGTTACTTTTTTTTACATTCTTACCCCACTTAACTTTCTTCAATCCCTTGCCGTATTCTTCCATAGCTAAATTATGTCTGTGTTGTTCCTCCAATTCTTGGTTTTTCTTCTTAGCATTAATTACTGATATAGCGATAGATGATGCACCACCAGCTTACGCTCCTAGAGCTCCCAATGCTGCGAAAATTAAGGGTAAAAATCCACCCTTGTGAACTGTCAAACCATTTCCAGTTTTCATTTCTTTGGACATTTTCTTAAGCTGTGGAACTGAAATTGTGATAGCCATCCCTTTGTCCTCCTTTAATTTCTTGTTTTTACAATCCAGTTGGTCTTTTGTTAGGAAAGAATCAATATTCAAACCCTTCAACTCATCGTTAGGAACTTGAAATACAATGTTTTTTTGCTTTCATTTATTATAACAAATATTTTATCATTTCATTTTATTTCCCCAGCCAAGTTTTCGTTTAATTGCATTGCAGATCCAGTAACACCAGCCCACAATCTCTCATTGAGACCAGCATCTGAACTTAATCTTTTGCACGCTTTCTTTTCTAGTTCTTCGTCAGCTACATATCTTTCAGCTAGATCTTTATTGCGATGATAAGCTATATCATGTTCCATTGCAGCCGCATCTAGTGGATTAATGGGTTTATCACCACGCTCAACTCTCTCTTTTAGTCTGGTACCCGGACCTAAGTACTAATAACCGGGCGCATGCAACTCAAAAGGTAGTGAATTTATTATGTCATTGAATAACCCTTTTCTGTGATGCTCCGACTCCAAAAAAGTATGTGGTATTGTGTTTAACATTCGTATCAGATATGGTATACCTTTTGGATTATTCACAACAAAGTCACTAAACTTGCTGTTGAGCATATTCATTATTCCAACTTTTTCATTGTAATAGTTATCATTTCTAGTATTCTCTTCGCCATAAATAACGAGAAGTCGATCAATAAGCATCCTAACATCATCCATCCATATGTATTCTTTGGGATAGTCTGTATACTTCTTTATACCTTTCCCCTTTTTAGGTGAGGGACGTTTCTTTTTAATTGAATCGTAAATAGGTTTAACAATAATTTTCCATTTATTCCCTTTACTCGATTTTGGCGTTCCCAAGTTTGGATCATTGCTTTGAAAAACTGCATTTGTATCTGCTAGGATACGACTATAGAGTTCATAGTCGGTTGCAGTGTAGTAGCTTTCTGTTACTTTCGTACCAGTTAGTAATTTCATCAAACCATCGGTTGCAGTGTATGTTCGGCCTTTTACAGTAAATTTGTCATTGATGACTGTTACTTCGCTATCACCAACATACAATTTACCTTTATCAGCCTTTAGTCCAAAAACATCGCCTTAGCAGTCAATTAGGAAATCTGCCACTTTCTTATCAATAAATGTTGTTTTGTAGTTAGTTAACTGTGAGATATCAATTTTCAAACACCCCAACGCTTCATCATAGCGTTCATCATCATTGTCAATGCGTTTAACGCCATCGTCATAGCGTTCATCGGTGCCTGTTTTACCAAACAGTTTTCTTTCAAAAGATGTTTCTGTTGGTGTCTGTGGGTAGTCTAAATTCTTAACAGCAAATTAAACAAGTTCTTTTATTAAGTTCTTATTCTCATTTGTTACGTGTCCAATTTTTTGTCCCAAATCTTCTATCGCATCTATCAATGGTTGATCGTGATTTTTATTTTTATCATATTCATCTTGACAAAATTTTCTAAAAGTGTTAAACTTGTCAATTAGCTGTCTTCTTCTGCTCTCTGTATTCTTCTCTATATTGTTTACAATTTTTTGTTGTCTCATTTATTATACAAATAAATAAAATGAACAGTGATAACTTAAATGTATACTGTCTCAAATTTATGAAAAATACACTAAGTTTATATGAACATAGAAATAAAAACAATGTAAGAATTAAATGTGTTTGTAGATGTCGTGTTACCAATAACTCGATATTCACTGGTGGGAGTATAAGAAACGATATTGTAAATGAAATTCATAAACCAATACGAAAAAACTTCCCCAGAAGAACTGTTCTATCTTTTGGTATCGATGATCTTTGGCAAGCTGATTTAGTTGAGATGAATTCTGGATCTTTAAAAGGTATACATAGAATTAACAAAGGGGTTAAATATATGTTAACCATGATAGATGTTTTTTTCCAAATATGCATGGGCAATACCAATCAAAGCTAAAACTGGTGAAAATGTTACATTAGCATTTAAAACTATTTTGAATGATCACAAACCCATGCATTTACAAATAGACGAAGGGAAAGAATTTTACAATAAATAATTAAAGGCATTAATGGTCAATAACAACATAACACGCTATTCAACAAGAAGTGAAAAGAAAGCTAGTGTTGTAGAAAGATTTAATAGAACATTGACGGAGAAAATGTGGAAGATATTTACTATGCAGGGAAACTATAAATGGGTGGCTATATTACCTAAATTAATAAGTGAATACAATAACACTGTTCACAGTACAATCGGAATGAAACCCACCAATGTAAATGCAAAGAATGTAAGTTCTATTCTAATCAACATGTATGGAGGAGAAAGAAAAATGGTTAAACCAAAGTTTGCAATAGGAGATAAAGTTCGTATAAGTAAAAGTAAAAATTTGTTTGAAAAAGGATATACACCAAATTGGTCCACTGAAGTATTTGAGGTGTGTGAAGTATTGCACACAAAACCCACGGCATATAGAATAAAAGATTTAAAAAATGAACTTATTAAAGGTATTTTATGAGCCAGAGCTGCTTAAGACCAAATATGATAAAGACTACTTAGTGGAAAAAGTTTTGCGAAGAAAAGGAAATAAGCTGCTAATTAAATGGCTAGGTTTTGATTGTAGTTATAATTCTTGGGTTGATAAGAAAAGTGTAGTTTTTAAGAAATTTTTTTTCTATATAGTAAATAGATCAACAAAAAATTGAAAGTTTCCACCAAACGAGCAAACAAAAAATAATTTGAATGAATACAACAAACACATTGAGTTTGATATTCCTATTGGCGATGCATTTTCACATCCGAATGAAGCTTATGTATACCAACAGTATAAACTAACTAAAAGAGATACAAATACAGATTATGAAAAAACTTCAACTATTGATCTTTGTGAGAATTTCTTCCCATTCCAGTTCTCAAGAATAGAGATCTCTAAACATGGTTGTATAATCGAAAGTATTGACAACCCTGGCATCACTTCAACAATGATGCATACATTGCTATGTTCGGAATCAGAATCAGCATACTTCCAAATATCAGGGATAGAACTAGGTAAATATGTTAGGAAAGCTAAGCATAACGAAATTACCTATCCATTAAGATATTTGTTTGGGTTTATGGGAGATTGTAATGAAATATTTTGGAAAGGTGGGTACAAGATCACATTCATTCGAAATTCTAATTATGATGTTTCTTTTTACAGAAGACCTCCAAAGAAAGCAGACGGATCTGATGATGGAGATAATATACCAGATGCTGGTAAAATTGTTGTTGAGAAAATGGAAATTCTGTGGGCCAATTGTTGAATACGATCCTATTTATGGAGATGAAATGAAAGCAAAATTATATAAACACCCCAAAATTCCAATTGGTTTTAATTATTGGCAATGTCTTGGAAAACCAATACCTACTAATGCAAACTCATTTCAGTTTGATATAAAATATCAGTTCAATTCAATCAATATGCCAGACTTTGTCATTGTTGGTTTTCAGCACAGCAGAAAAGAAGATCCTGGGCAATTCACACATGGTTCAATGTTTGACTCTTGTTTTGTTAAAAAATATTTCTATTAAGAATGGATGGAATGAAGTGTTTCCCAAAGAGAATTGGAATTTAAACATTGATGATAAAATTTTTGATAAGATGTATATTGCTTACAATGATTTTAGAAATTCAAAGACAACTAGATACCCCTTATCGTAATAATGAACTGCGCTTCAACTCTGGGTCATTAATTGGGAGAAGACCATTGTATGTTTTTGATTGTTCTTGCAGAAAAACCGCTATTGTAAAAGATCGAACTAATCTGAAACTTACAGTTGATTTTAATAAACCAATATCAGCTACAGCTATTTGTAATGTGGTACTAGTAAGCCAAAGAAACCTAATTTATGATGTTAAAAGTGAAAGAATCACCGAAATCTAATAGTGCCCAAATATGTATGGTTATTAGTTTTTAATGGATGGTTATCCATTAAAAACATTTACTGTTATGTAATTTTTTTTAAATGGCACTATAAGAGTGTTTTAAATGGGATCTGAAAAAACCATGAGAGGTTGTGCATTCTTAAAGTGGATCCCTCGAGTCATCCACTTTAATTGTGACAACAGCTTCTTATACTTTCCCATTACATTCACTTGCAACCTTTTCTCAGATCAGTATATTCACAATGTTGTTCGCTTTGAACCATGGATTATTCTCTTCGTCGATAACGTCTTTAGCCCCTATAAGCTTCTTGTTCAAATCATCCACTAGAGGTTCGTACTTTTGCTCGATCTTGTATTCGCCGTATTTGTGTATGGGCGGTAGCACTTCTTCATACACCCAATCCTGGAATTTTCAGCCACTGCCATCTTTGACTCCATGATCAATGTGTACAAGCCTAGTTCATTGATAAATACGGTATGCGGATGCATATTTAACAAGAGGAGCGAATCGCTCCTCCCTATATCCGCGTATGATTGCCTATGCTTTTCTCTAACATGTTCTCTGATTGCTTCTCACGGATTTGCATACTCGAGTATTCTCGCAACACTTTTTTCAGATCCCATTTAAAACATAATAATATTTAAGTAAAATTTAATGTATGGAGATCGTCTCCATTTGCATCACTAGTTTTTTGAACTGATTAAGGATATCTGAGTATGAGGATGGTAATGTAGAACACTTTACATTGAACATTGAAAGATCAAATCGGTCAGCTCTGGTCAACATGTTTGTAAAGTCACTGAATTCATAGTATATTGTGTTCTTGAAGAATAATAGTCCATTGGTGTATCTAAAAGCAGAATCTAACCCAGCTGGTAAGCCCAGACATTTCTTTGAAATTAAACCGAAAGATTTAGATCTGAATAAGCACTCGTCCAGTTCCATAAAATGCATTTCATCGTAAAATACAAAAGTGCGACCAGAGTAGGTATTTACAACTGCTTTTATTTTGGAATTCTGAGGTATATCCATATTATAAATAACCTTTAGATGTTCAGACATAAGTTGCAGACTGTGATATTCAAATATATATACATTTGACTCGATAAACATTACTATTTCCCCCGATGGTCTCTGATAAATCGATGTAAAACTTTCAAAATTAGCAGGTAAGAAAAACAGCCAGTTAGTGATAAGCTCTGGTTTACTAACTATTTTATCTTCTATGTCATATGTCCAAATATATTTTTTTTTTAACAATATACATCACTTGGTTGACTATTAAAAACGTGTTGATGTTTTTTAAGTTGCACAAATCTACTTCTTTTGTAGGGAATATATGTTTAGTTTAGGAGGGGATAACGAATGCATAGATCTTTTAGGTTTACCATATAGACTCTGTATTGCCAAAATATCATCAGTTTGTAATGTTAGTCAATCTAAGACATAAATTGGGTACATAACCGACTCGTAAACATTCGTATGATGTATTCCTAATGCATGTCCTATTTCATGCAATAGCACAACGAAAAGATTTATTTTTCCTTGAGATTTGTTGTCATGTTTAAGATACCAATCTTCTTCAGCATCAATGTGAATTTCAACTGGTGAGTTATCTGATTTCGGAAAAAAAGCATGAGCCAGCACTCCTCCTCTCTGATCAAATTTGCTATTACATAAATGCCGAGACTTTTGAAATGTATGGATACTACGTTTGTTTGATATTATTATATGTGGGTTTTGAGTATCATGTTTAAACATAATATCAGTATGTTTGGCCTACGTATGAAACACTTCTTGAATTAGGTGTAGTATGTCGTAATTGGCTAACATATAATGCCATTTTATTACTTTCGTTGTCCATTTGGTAATAGATGTAGGAAAGTCAAATATATCATCTCGTAACCCACATCTAGGAGTTTTGATTAGTGCCAGTGTTTCTTTACTTATTTCGCCACTAATTGTTATGTTGTGATACTCTTGGAAAAGTTGGAGAGCGTTTGAAACTATTGATGAATTTGCATGTGTAATATCTTTGTCAGGTACTTTTATGTACCCAAAATCATTTAAATATATTATTGTGGAAAGTGTTTTATTTTCGCCTCTGCTGGAGGTTATCAAAATTAAGATGATAATCATAAAGGTAATCATTTACTGTTATATCATATTTCATAGTATCACTCTTTTTTCAATTTTGTTGTGTGCCCATGGTAGTGTATTAATGCCATCTTTAAGAATAAATCTTTTATCATCTTCGGGACTTAATACTTTTTTTTTCTCATCTCAATCGTATAGAGTTCATGTATCTTACTTTTAATAAGATTCATACTTTTGTACAACACATTTTTTACCAAACAAACGCTTTTTGTAGTCACCAAAACTAATCTCATTTCTGACTACAGTGTTTTTTCACGCCCTTTGCTCTTTTCTTTACACCACCTTCCACATTTATTGCATACATTTTCGATTTCAATCCAATAAATTCTTCCATTATTTTTCCATTACATTCATCTTGCCAATAATCTTTTTGTTGACTAATGGTATACCATATGGATTATCTTTTTATAGTCAGAAGTATCAAAATGATCGACTATTTCTTTCATGTCATTGTAGAAGTCTGGTGTTTTTATATAATAGATGTATGAATCAATATCTTGGTAGCACAGTTCAATATTTTCCCCATACTTTGGTTTCATTATATTATAGTGAAAATCGTACATTGCGACTTTCGATAGATCAAGTATACTCATTCCAACATAAATGGGCTTGTTAAAGCACAGTTTTGTTTTAATCCTGTGAACTGCAACCACAGAGTTAGTAAATATAGTCTTATCTTTAAAGTTTGGTTTAGCCACTAGTTTATCCATTTGTTTAGAACTTGTGCACAACCATATATCCACTTTGTTTCTAATATTCTCCATTGTTTTTCCAAAAACGGAATTGTTCATTAATTGTAGAAATCTTTTTCAAAGTTATTTGTAGACTTTGTTCGCATATTTGGGTTAAGATCAATATAGGACTTGAGCCAATCTGATTCATCAAACTCCAGAACTCTATGGATCTTTTTCAACTTCATTCCGAGAGATAGATATTGCTTAAGATTTACATAGTGTAATATTTTTCTTTACAACCCAGATTAGTTAAGAGTTTGGGATTTCTTTGAACCTTCTGGTATTTTATTTATTCTCTGGTGCCAATGGCAGATCTTGGCAGAGATCGTGTAGTTCATGTGGATATTCCAAATCAACTTCCAATATATAACCTTTGCTAGAATCACCTTCTATTTTTGACATCTATATTTGTATTTCTCCACTTAAACCCACCATAGGGCAAATACTGACTCGTAACCCATCCATATATGTTATTGGCATTCAGATATGTAAGATAAATGATTTCCTTTGTGCTATCATAAGCATTCATGTATTTATTATTTGCTTTAGCATATCGCTTACAACATTAAGAAATTCCACCATGAACACATCAAAATCATGCCGTAATCAGTTAATAATTCTAGTTCTATTTTAGTGTGTTTGAGCATAGCATCCCACGCTCACCCTGGAGCTGTGAAATACCATGCTGGATCTAGCTTAAAATTTTCCATTATATCAGACAATATCAACACATCAGATTTGTTATAGAGTTCTGTGTACTCTCTTAGAGATTTTATGTTGAATTTTTTCCGCACCTTTCTCGCAAATTTGTACTCTTCATCTGTAATGCTACATGTATTGAATTTGTTGTAAAATGCATCTTTGGATGGAAGCTATGTCTCGCAAAATTTTTCAGCACTGTCCATGTAGTCATATGGGTAGACACCTTTTCTTGTAACAAAGCCAAGAAGTTCATTGGAAAAATGCTTACATGTTTCTCGGAATTGGCTTCTGGAAAGGTTGCTAGAGAGTTTATCGATACCACTAGCCATAAATTTAAATGAGTCAATAAATCTAAGATTTACACTTCCACATACGTGCTTCGTAAAAGAAATATATTTTTCTTCATTGTTGGGAATTAGATCAATCTTATTTTCATCGATGCCAAGATCTCTTATGAATAAATGTGTGTCATAGCCAGATAGATTGTGTATAAACACTGGGATAAAACATGGATTTCTATACGATAAGTTACAATCTCTGTCTGCAGCTCCCCTAAATTTCCCAGTAAGATGATCATGATCTCTCACAGAATCACCATTCAAAGGCTTTTCACATATATGACAATGAGTAGCTGTATCATAAACAATTTGTTCTTTCTGAGTTAGTGGAAGCATTGGTTTTTCATTTGTGTATATATCACCAATAGACTTTGCTTCTTCCATTAGCATTTTCACGAACACAGGCCCTTCATAAGTTACTGGTGGTTTATAGTATCCATGTTCGTATTTTACATAGTAACAGAAGCTAATAGGCTCGTGTTTTTGGTATGGTTTCGTGTAACATTCGTTGGGGTTTGGTTGGCAAGTTTCGATTTTAGTCAACAAACATTCAAAATCAGTATATATCACAAACGGAACTCTCAAAGAATGATTTTGGTTTTGAAATCTTAATATGTAATTTTTTCCTTTAGATGGTAGTTCAACTATAACACCATCATGCTCTCGACAGTCTTGTTCGTGATCTTTAGCTTATTTACAGAGTAGAAATGTTGCAAACATCTATCACATATAAATATTTTGTGACCACTTTTCGTTACTTGTGATGCGAGAAGTCTCGAAAGACTTTTTATCCAGCAGTAGTGGTCGTTCTTTTCATCTAGAGTAGGTTTATGTGCTTATCCGTCTTATTTTTTGTTGTTTTCAATGGACAGATTATATATTTCTTACTGCCATCTTCTTCTTCGTATGTGTATACATTAATAGAAATTCCACTTCTTTTCTCAAAGGTTGGTATGCTATCCAATTTCATTGGAAATTCCAAACCCTTAAGTGCATCATCAAACTCATGTTCGTAAACTTCGTATTTATTCACTCTTTGGGGGTCTTTTTGTACTTAATGCAATGCTGATAGAACAGACCACAAAAAACAGTTTTGATCATTGTTCTTAACATTAATTACTGCCTGCTTATCTTTGATTTTTTCAGGGAGATCAACATAAGAACTGCCCTTGAATGGTACATATTAATTTATTCACACGTCTAGTTTAAATATTCTGTTGAGACCCCACTGAGATCCCTTTGCTTTGAATGCCCCCATCTCAGCTATGAGTTTCGATATGCTGTTGGTATAATATTCTTCCAGATTAGTATACAGATTTCTGTATAATTTCGTTCTTTGTTTTAAAGGAGCTTTCTACATATTCAATATTCTCACCAATTCCCCTTTTGTACTCAGTGAAGAATTTCATGTTCACTTTGAGTGATTTTAAATGTTTACTAATTAGTCCTGTGACAGTTTCTTTTACATCATTTAGGAAATGATTTGGGTCTTTGTATGCATTCACATTCTTTACAGCATAAGTCTTGATCCTACTTTGAAATGCTGTTTCGATTTCTGAATCTGAGTGTGTACTTATGAATTTTACTTCTCAAGTGACTTCTTATGAGAGATGGTTTGTAATAGTGACTACACATTTCACACTTCACATACTTCTCTTGAGATTTCTTCTTCTTTCTTTCAGCAAAAACATCTTTCTTAAATTTATATTCTATCCAAACATTACCAGTTGCGTTAGCCTTTTTCATTGCCATGGTCGTCATCATATTAGACATCAGTTGATTTTTATTTGCGCCCATTTATTATATACATTTTATTTTTTCGTATTCAAATTTTTTGAGCCATTCTTTTTCTTTTGCAACTGCGCCCAAACGAAACTTTTTACGCGTATTTTGGCAGATGCACCCAAACGCAACTTTTTGAGCCACTTTTTTGCGGTTGCGCTCGAATCGGCATTTGATGTTTTGGATCAGAATAACAACTGTATTTTTTTCTGATGGTTTTCTGATGGCTTGAGCATTTAATTTACCATTGGTTTTCTGATAACTGGGGGCTACGCTCGAATCTTCATTTCTATACTACTTGTGTACTATAATCCAAGTGCCTGGTGTAGTTGAGGATATCAGAGCTCCCTCGATACACTCATCCAAATTACGATGGGAACTGTTGAGGCCATCCCTACGCCAAGACTTTACTACGTTACATTTTTCACAAGTTATGCGGCAGTGAAGCGTCCAGAGCAAATAAAAATGACGCATATTCCGTGATGATCATATATTATTCGTTTTCACTCCTCACATGAGGCACAAACGTTATTACTTTCCACTAAAGCACGGAGTACTCTTATGCTGAACAAAAGACGCGAATGCCGACTCACTGATTTACTTGTACATTATGCCCCAGTAGTAAAAAAAACTATCTGTGTTGTCATGCGGCACTCGCCCCGGATGAAAACAAAGCTTTAAAACGTTCCTGAATTAAATATTGACTATTGATACACTAGATGGTTGGTTCTGAACGTGAAGATCCGTGGTGGATGCGAACGGCACGTCCGCTCAATGGTGAAACGACTACGCTACTCTGGCTATGGTGCGCTGCCCTCTCAGTAGCTGGCCATTCCCGCCTATGTATCAAAATACAGTTATTTACATTCTTTCACTTGACATAGTAAAAAGATTGATGGTAGATTAATGATTGTGACGTGAAACATAAAATAATTAAAGACAATATAAAATCTAAAAACTTATGAAACCTAAGATGGTAAACTTACCATGTACTTAGACTTAACAGTGTACAAGTTGCCTGCCTTGGCACACGTTCTGTGTGTTCATTCATAATTCCCTTTTTAAACCTACTGTCTCAATCCAACGATCTGATGACGTAGATTTCGTTAATACCATTAAAAACCATTCAATCTCTTATGTACAAGTTATGAAAAAATGGGGTTAACTTGTCACGTGTTCGCGGCTTATATCGGCGAACTTAAGGTCAAAAGCAACCACGCCTCAATGCTCAATGTTCTGTTTGGTTCAGCTCTGAATACTGGCTACTACTGTCCATTACTGCGTTAATATTATTTATTTTACACAACTGACAAATGGATGGGTTGTGCAAGGATTGCATCTTGATAAAATTCAAGTTATAATTTATTAAAGCTTGCATTATAACAAAGTGATGTGCGTGGATTTGACAAGACGTGAAGCGACTTCTGTGTGCACCATGCATGTGACATTTAATAATAACAATTACATAATACCCTCTTAAAATTTACAAACAATTACACTGATGCTGATGAACAATTTGGTTGTGGTATTTCTACTCACTGTGTTTACATGTGCCATGTGACATTCTGTGCACATCGTGCATGGTGCACTGAGTTTGGGAACACATGTGAGACTTAAAATAACAATGAAAAATGTCAAGTGTGATAGCTCTAATAATTATGTAATGCTTTGATAAAACAAAATAGTTTTGTTGTTGAAAAGGAAAACTTGAAAGAGTAAATGATTTACTCTTAAAGTACATTATATTTAAATGAAATTCTTCAAGCTTTTATCATTTCCTTTGCCCTAATTTTATCAGGTTTTTGAGGAAAGTGGTTTTTATCTAAAATACGTCTTTTATTTTTGATGGAAGGATACCCAGTCGATATTTTAAAAACCAAACGGAAATACGCAAAAATAATGAACACAATGGAAGTTCAGGTAACAAAGCTGAAGGGAGAAGTCAACTGAAACATCTGGAAATTTCAAATTTTGGTAGCAGAGAAGCAAAAGGCTCGAGGTTAACATGCGTAATGAAGAAGGTAAGTCAAAAGATATTTGGAAAGGAGAGGATTCCAAGGCCAAGGAACTAATTGTCTTTAGATTGGAGGAGGTCACTATTGTTCATATTTCAAATTGTAAAACTTCTGCTGAAATGTGGAATAAGCTCTTGTCCGTATACAAACAAAAGTCTGAAACATCAATTCATTTGCTTCATGAAAAATTCTTTAGTTTTCAATATGAAAGAAAAGGAGTAGCTGCTCACATGTCTTCTGCTATGGATATTGTGACAAAACTAAAAACCTTTGGGGAAGAAACCTCGGACCGCCAAGTTATTACAAAAATACCAATGTGTCTTCCCGGAGAATTCAGACACTTTGTGTCCTCATGGGAATCTGTTGATCTTGTCAGACAAACGCTAAATGAGTTGACTTCACGACTTTTATAGAGGAAAGTAGGCTGAAAGATACATCTTGTTCACAAAATCAGGATTTTCTAGGGCATTGCACTATTTTCAATCAAAGGAACCACACAACTGAAAAATGTTTTAAAAATAAAACTAATGCAGAAAATAGTAAAAAGACTCAGACTCGTCACTTTTGTAATAAGCCCAGTCACTATAAAAAGGATTGTTGATATTTGAATAAGACTATGGCTAGTGCAGTGACCTCAGGAAAGTCTGAAAGTACGAATACAAAGGGTGACAAGGATTTCAAAAATTATGTTTTACTTGGACAGTGGAGCCAGCCTCCTTAGAAAGATTATTTTATAAATTTTAGAGATTGTTCAAAAGAAATTTAAATAGTATATGAAAGATTACTGAAGGCATTGGGTGTTGGTGATATAAATGTGGTATGTCATGTAGCTGATAAAGAAATTCAGTGTGTGCTGAAAAATGTTCTTTTTCTACCAGATTTGCAATTGAACCATTTCTCAGTTTCTCACGCTTTGGCTAAAGGACGTACATGAATAGCAGAGGGAAATGAGCGTAGGTCAATTAAAAATAATGAAGCAATGGCAGAAGCAAACTAGGAAGGAAAGCTCTTTGTTGTAAATTTGGATGTTCAGAAAATCGAAATGGCAGCAGTCAGTGTATCTAACTTAAAATCTCTTGAAATATGGCGCAGGAAACTTACTCATCAAAATATCATGCTAGTAAGAGATACTTTATCTTAACTAAACATTGAATGCTCTGTTAAGGACGAACCATTCTCGTGTTATTCTTGTATCCAAGGGAAACAGCATCGTTCATCATTTCCACAGAGTGACTCAAAAACATTAGATGTATGTGAGATTCTGCACATTGATCTCTGTACCTCTTTTGAAACCACAAGCTTTGGTGGATCAAAATATTTCCTTTTAGTGAAGGATGGTTACTCTCATTTTAGATTTTGTTTTTCTTTTAAATTCAAGTCTGAAATTGCTGATTTAATTAAAAGATACATCCAAATGGCAGAAAGGGACACTGGAAAAAGAGTTGAGGCTGTGAGATCAGATATGGGACACAAATTTCAAATAAAGAAATGGAAGAATATTTTTCATATATGGGAATTAAGCATCAACTTTCAGCTCCATATTGCCCAGGGCAGAATGGGCAAGCTGAAAGGGCAATACGGACCTTAATGGAAGCAGCAAGAACTATGTTAATCGAATGAGGACTGGGCAAGCGTTTCTGGGCTGAGGCAGTGCATACAGCTGTTTACACAATTAACTTAACAGGTATAAGTTCAGTCAAAGGAAAAACCCCATACGAATTGTGGTTTAAGAAGACCATAAAATTAGAAAATTTCAACATTTTTGGATCAAGGTTTTTGTACATATTCCTGACTAGAAAAGAATAAAGTTAGATCCTAAAGGAAAAGAAGGAAGATTGTATGTTGTGAGATAGATTCCAAATCCTACATGGTTTGTTTTTTTGCGGAATGTAGTTTTTACTCAGAAAAACCTATAAACTACTGTAGAGTCAGAGGAGGGTTTACTGCAGAAGAGAATACATTAGGGATAGAGTGAGAGGAGGTTGAGGGCAGTTCTGATAGAGGAAGTGAGGAGATGTGGTTGAAGAAGCTGGGATGGATACAAAAATATTTGAAGGGACAGCAAATGAAGAAAGAAGACCTGATCAAAGTGAGAATCCCATACCAGGAAACATTCTGGAGAGTTCAGAAAAATGTAGTAACCTCAGTGACTCATCAGATGACTTCTATGATTTCCATCCAGAAGAAATCTCAACACAGTATTACGAAAATGAAAATATCCAAGATCGTCCACAAAATTTAAAAAAATCTAAGATCAAAAGAAAATATAAAGAAGCCATCCAAATACAATGACTTTGAAACATGTCTCATAGTGTCTCAATAAGATAATTTAACTTATGAGCAAGTAGTTAAAGGTCCAAATTGGGAAGAATGGAAGATTGTAACAAAAGAAGTACTGATTGCGATAAAAATAAATGGAACATGGGTTGAAGTAAGTCTACCAGAAGGAAAGAAAACAATTGACACAAAGTGGGTTTTCCGAAAGAAATAGAAAGATAAGAATATTGTATTGAAAGCCTAGTGCACCTTGTTGCTTGTGGTTTCCAACAAGATGAAGATTTTCATTTGAATGACATTTTTGCTCCAGTGGCAAAACTTCCAACACTAAGAATATTTCTAGCTATTGCTGTGAACAGGGACATGAAGATCCATCAAATGGACGTGAAGAATGCCCTTTTGCATGGGGAAATTGAAGAAGTCTACCTCAAGAAACCAGAAGGAATGGTCCGAAGATGGAAAGGTCCTTTTACTCAAGAAATCCTTATATGGATTAAAAAGGTCTCCAAAAAATTTGAACTCAAAATTTAATAGTTTTATGCTGAGGGAAGGGTTTGCGAGATCCAAAGCAGATTATTGCTTATATGTCAAGAACCACGGAGGGAAGTTTATTTATATCTTGGTTTATGTTGACGATATCCTAATCTTTTGCCAAGATTTGCATCTCATTGAAACCTTAAAAGAAACTTCAAATCTGCATTTCATATGAAAGATTATAAAGATAAGATCAGTTATTTGGGACTAAATATTGTTCAAGATCTTTCGAAAGGAGAAATTGAAATTGATCAAGTTGACTACTTGAAATCAATACTTGAAAGATTCAACATGGAAGATTGCAGCCCAACGTCAACCCCAATGGACCCAAATTTTAAAATGATTGATTCTGCTACGTATGATGAAAGTTTGGGCAACGTAGGCAGGAGTATCTTTGAGTCATTAATGTATGCGGTTTTAGGAACCAGATCAGATTTGGCATTCTGTCTAAATGTTGCTAACAGATGCCAAAGTCGACCAAGTAAAGATCTTCTTACTTTTCTCAAAAGAATCTAACACTAACGACCAGATTGCTGACAGTTTAACTAAGGCACTATCCAAAGTTTCTCTTGAAAGATTCTGTCGAGATGTAGGACTGATATAAAAACTTTCTATACATTCTATTTCACTATTTCTGGAATTGATATTTTTTCATTGACGGAGGGTGTTAAAATAACAATGAAAAATGTCAAATGTGATAGTTCTAATAATTATGCAATGCTTTGATAAAACAAAAGAGGTTTGTTGTTAAAAAGAAAAACTTCAAAGAGTAAATGGTTTACTTTTAAAGTATATTATATTTACATGAAATTCTTCACGCTTTTGTTATTTCCATTGCACTAATTTTATCAGAGACACTGATTTAGTAATGCATAGTAATAATAATGCAAAACCCTATATAAAATACACAACAACACTTTTAGAATTTTAATATAATCATGTGTAGAATATTACACGCTGGCATATCAACATATTAATAACCTACTTTGACAGGTTGGATGCACACTATGATGTAAACAAACATAACATTTAAAAGAAATACAACACACTCACCGACTCTACTTTAACACATAGCAAACAAATAAATATTACATCTATACACGTCACTGATGCGGTCGAGGCACTAAATGGACATACGCTTGACGTATTTGTTGCACTGTAGTCACAGCTTGGCACACGTGGGTGTTGAATGCTGCGGACAAGGTGAATGGGCTAGGTTAGGGAAGCGTGGAACGAACACGTCAAGTCATTTATAAAATTGAACAAATATTTAAAAATAAATCATATCAATTCTTTTATTACATTTAGTATATTTAATCGTATTTTATTTTTGTCATTATTAAGTGTAATTATTCTACATTTTGAACCGTTAGTATCAATTCCAGCAATTTGAATATAATTTTATTTTTATGGGCTCTTTACTAAATCATGTTTAATAGTTGCAGCAATTGCTGGGTTATCAACTTCTTCAATATAATTTCCAATTTTACAATTAAATACCTACTTTCGAAGATTCAAAAAGGAAATAAAATAGATGTGGCATTTATATTATCATCAGCAGAATGTGTGTATTTGAATCTACTTATCTATATTGTTAAAAAATATGAATAGATAATCAACTTCCAATATCAACATTAAATTCAATCTTATAATTATGAATACTTAAATTTCCTTACCTTTTATTAATGGTAAATATATGTAAATAAATTATAAACATGTAACATATAACATGTAAAATATAATAACCTTGTATTAGCTAACAAATGCCAAAATTATAAAAATCAAAAGTAGCTGATTATGAAAATTAAAAAAAAAAGTTCTATCATTAATTAATATGTAGAAATATAGGTGAAAAAAGTAGAAAAAGGTTAGTGTAGAAAATTAAATTTAAATTATTTCTTTAGTTACTTTAGGGCCAGTCTTGCCATCCTCTTGGCAAACTTCCAGGTAGCTAACCAGAAGGTAGGCTATCCGGATCTTTTACCCAACAGTAGTGTCTTACCATTGTAGTGTCATTCATCTGTGTTAACTACCCGGATCTTGCTGTCAATTTGTGTTAAGCTTCTTACACGATAGAAAAAATTAGCATTTGACTTAACATTTCCTTTCCTCTGACAAAAGCACCAATACACAATACAATTTGACATGAGCAGGGTCCAGGGTCGGCATGGTGCAGCTCTGCCCGGCCTGAACTTTCAAGCAGGGGTAAACTGTGTAGTGATGCCTGGCGCTAGCTCTCGTAGAGCGTTGTTGGTCGTAGGCTGACGGCCTAAGGGATCCTGGTGCCTTGCTGTTACTGAACGAGAGGTTAGTGTTCACGCATTTACCGGCACGGTTTGCACTTTACTCTTGTTTCCTACTATGGAACTGTCTTGGGCCGTACGACACGCAGTGTTACACTGAAGCTAACACTTACCAAGTTGTCTCAGCAACTCTGCACGCTGCAAAAGAGTATACGAGGTACTCTAAGTGTACTACATTAAGGTGTAGGACCTCATGCGTTCTTGCGAACAATGGAAGAAACACTCAATCGTTCGGTTTTAACGAATGGTGTTCATTCAAACATGTTACACGTTCATGAGATTATGTGTGTAACGAAGAGGACGCGGCACTCGCGGGTCTGCCGATAACCCTTAGCGGCGAAGTGGACCGATGAAGCATGTACTTATACTGACTAAGTTCCCCTTAAGGGTAAAATGGAGCTGGTCCAACCCTCAGTATTAAGAAAGGAACTGTTGCTGTGAATATGGAAATTGGCCTGAATGTTGCATACAGAGGGTGGTCGTGGAGCGAATCTTCCACGTGTCCAGAGTCTAAGAGTGCCAAGTCGAAGATGCCAACACGGCATGGGTCTCAGCGCCATCGTCAAGTTGACGCTTGATAAAATGGTATGGACACTTTCTTACGTACTGAAATGGGTACATGATTATGCTGATTAATTGAAACATATTAGTGGCACCCCTGTGTGAAAATAAGTGGCTCTTTGATTGCTCAACATTACTTTAACGGGGAGTGCCACCACGCTTAAATGATTAATACTAAATGTTGGGCCTTGGTAGGCAGTCTTGGCTAGAAAGAACTACATGATCCAGTTTACGTAATGACATAATACCCTTTTTCAATATATCGCCATAATTGAGGAGTTTTCCCTATTAAGGCTGTTTCTGAATTTTCAAAAATTGCTTACTTGAGGGTACTTGTCGCCGGAAGTGATATCACCATGTGTATACTAGCGCTGTTCAAATTCCCAGTATAGTACATACAGGAAGTATACTTGGTAAGTATTTGAAATTGGATACTCCTGGAGTACACTACGTATTTACGACAGTCACCATATTGTATTTAAGGTGTTAAAATTAACGTGTACGTTTTGTGGTTATAAAGCTCGCATGTTTCAAAAGTTAATAAGTAGTATTTACAAAATGTCGTTCTGTTGTATGAGTAAATAATTGTCAGCTTAATAAATGTGCTTTCAATTATGATTAAAATTGTGTGTTGTTTAGATGTCTGCAGCATATTTCCCAGGTGGATGCTTATAGAAATAATAATACAATTTCAGTCCGCATTTCCAAGATATTACAAACCCCATTGAGTTCTAGACCTATTTATCTTTCTTTTGTTATCATTGTGTATATTGCTGTGAATGGGTTGTGTAAATAATTGGCAGGTTAATAATTTTGCATAGAAATATGGATAACATTCTGGGCATTTTATAGATTTCTGCAGCATATTTCCGACGTGTTTGCATACAAATAATTTTAAAATTGCATTCTGCATTACCAATTTAGTACTAACCTCATTGTATTTATCTTTCTTTTGGCATCAAACACATGATAGGTTAAGTCTCTGCGGAAGAGGAAAGGATGCCAGCGTCTGTGTAATGCACCTTTACATATGATAAATAAATGTAAAAAATAAAAAATCCTATAATAACTGCTCTAATTTGTTTACAATCTTCTAACGATATGATAAAGTAAAATTGCAAGCCTATCGGTGTGGTATGAATATTTGTGAACTCAACAGAGAAGCTGAACAGATAAACATAACCTCAGGATACTGAGGTGCTATGGTGTAAATGTATAACGAATAGCATCTGTAATGTATGTGCCTAACATAAGTCTAATGCTGCCAGGTTATTGTTTATTTTCACTCTTAGGTGATCCCTTGCAGTCTCTCTTGGCTCTATGTGGTTGCATATTTCATACAACAGTTGGTACATGTGCCCTAAAAGTTAGAATAAAATAGTGGTAACCATATTCAGAGTAAAAACAAAGTAATTCATAATTACCAGCATTCGTGAGTGCAGTGTTCAAATAAACTGTGTATGTTGTGAATAATAATGTAAAATGGGAGGGGGGATTAAGACATTGTAGAGAAAAAGCATTTCATGTTAAATTGAGTTCAATAGAGCATTGATATGCGTTATGATTGTAATAAAACAGGATGTTCACCCTCAGAGAAAACAGGAAAGTGTCAGGGTATTACATGTGACTGGGAAAAGTCAGTGATATATCAGGAAATTGTCACTTGGGTCAGGGAAAATGTAAGTAGTTGCTACTCTGCAAAACGTGTTACTTGTCTGAATACACGATAGTGTAATTATGAGCATACACATTGTAAGATTGCACTTTTCCAGTATGTGATCAGTCAGTAAGGCCCTATTTGTCATGTGTTTTCCCTTCGCCAAACCTTCGGGCACATCAGGGAACGGGACCCTCCAAAGCCCGCCGAAACCAAACTGGTGAAGTAATAGCATTCAAATTTTAGGTATGGTTATTAATGTGGGACTCTTGCCTATTTCTTTGTTATGTACATGAAACAATAATACATTTATTTCTTTGAGGAGCCCATAATTAAACTTTTAACACTTAAAGTATTACTGCTAAGGTGTTCATTTAATTAGCAGCATACGGCTTACATGAAAGATAGCCACAGGATTTGTTTTATAACATGTGATCAAAGCATAAATATGTTTCTTGAATGGTGAGAATGTTTGAGTGTAAGTAATGTGTGCGTGTGTGTGTGCGTGCGCGTGTGTGTAACACATCTGCAGTACAAACATGACAAATGTTCCATAATCCAGCTTTACATGCATGGCAGTGTGTGGCTGGAGTGATTATGTGATGCACAGTTACAAAGAAACAGATGAAACATAATTTCATTAGTAAATGATACGCGCCCACTATTACTCCTATTATTGAATAATTTAAATACATGTTCCTGCACTGGCCTTCGTGGTTGTTTACCTTGTCAAAAACCATAGATGATGAAGTGTATTCATAACATCGTGCATCAAATTCTCTGTTGTTACATAGTATCTGATATTTCCAATGTGCGGTCGTTTAACATGAGAGGATTACCAGGGGGCTGATATGTCCTATACCGTGCAGTGGTAACAAGTGAAGACAGATTATATCAGGGAGTTAAATGGTTGTTTTCCAGTAATAAAATGTCGCGTGACCAACTAGTCAAAAACATTGTACCGGCCTATCTTTCAAGTGAATTTTGTTTAGTATTAAAATATACATAAGTTAACATACAACCTTTTTTTTTGACCTAAACACACACACACACACACACACACACACACACACACACACACACACTCTCTCTCTCTCTCTCTCTCTCTCTCTCTCTCTTATATATATATATATATATATATAAAGCGTGGGTGTGTTGTGTTGTACATGTCGTTTTGGTTGATTTGCTTCCCATTCCCTCTATTATTGCCTTGAAAATATTCCAGAAAATAATTTTCTGATGACTATAAGAGCTTTTCAAAGTTATGATAAAACTTTAACCATACTAAAATTGAATATAATACGCTATTGAAGTCGTCTGCGAGTGCGTTACAAGTGAAGCAGCTATGCGGGAGAGAGACGGACTTTTGTTTACATTGAAATTGAACAGCTTTGCGAGTGCTATATGAACTCACCAGTTGTTCTGAATTTTCTCTAAATTTGTGTTATTCTTGCGTTTGTGAAATGCAAATTCGGCATGTAAACACGCCTTAAAACTATAATCTATTTTTCTAATTGTTCAGCGACCAACGAAAACTAATATTGTATGAAAATGTGTACGAGCCACCGGGCCATGCGATTGCAATGTTTAGTGTATTCGTATATACCGTAGATACATTCGTGAAAGATATCGCTCAATTATTGTGTTATTGGGATATTTTTATCTGCATAAGTTTGTATATTAACAATTGCAGTGTGTTTAATTTTTGCAAGTGCGGTTGCGATTACTAACGTGCCGTGAATTCAAGGTCTAACTTGTAAGTTGCGGACTCGTTAGAAGTAGAGGCACTTTTATAAAACTGCAGATATGTATTTTTCTAAATGCCGATTTGCTATTTCTGCATAGAAGTTTATGGAATTCATTTGTTAGTAATGGCAAATCATCTCGCAAACCAATACAAAGCTACACCTTATAAAAACTCCACTCTTACAATTTTTTTCTCCCCAAGTCAGCAGAGTTGCTGTGACAAACAAGAAATCAGCTGTTTATCAATACAAGAATATAGGCCTACAACCAAATCAGTTCTCATATTTTTAATAGCTACTGAATGTAGCCATCATGATTTGCAATTTAAATGGTTTCTCAAACTCACTCCATGCAATTTCTGGGGTGACTCAATAAAGACAATTTGACCAATTCCTTCCTTGTATTCCCTTCATTGTGTTCTTGGATTACCATTCTCTAATGAACCTACTGTCGACAAGATGTTAAGTTAAATAAATAAAGTTTACTTGTGCGTTTAGATGGTTATGTATTTAACAGCAGACTGTAATCATTACAGTAAATGACACGTTTATACATTTTATAATTTTCCAAAGGTAGTCAAAATAAAGAAAACGTAGTTAAAGCCAATCCTTTCCTATAACCACGCTATTAGCAAAATAGAAAATCATCACGTGATTTTCTTTAAACTATTTCACACGTCTTAATGATTTTTCAAATTCTAATTTTGAGGACATAAGCCTATTCTGATATTGAATATGAATCATGGATACTTAGATGAAAATGTTGAATTTTTAAAAGCCTAATTGTAAATGAAAAATTGGAAGATGTTTACAGAACAACCAAAGACACTGCAAAACAATCACAAACAAAATTGTTTTCAACCACCACGAACAATCTCTCCAGAACAAACTTAATTTATACATTAACTGAACCAAACATTGTCTGGAACCGTTTAATTAATGCCTTTCCACTCAAATCTGTCAAATGTAGCAGTAGTTCGAAAATAAAATGGATTAGAAAAGGCAGACTGTCTCGGGACAGAGGTTATATAAGTATGCATCAAATTCTAAGAACCCTGGGGAAAAACAAAAATTAAACTACAAGATATACGAAAATTATGTAACAAGTTACTTGGAATAGCAAAGCAGAACTACAATGGGGGAAAAAAACCTCCTCAGATAAAGAAAAGCAATATGGAACATTATTAACAATGATTTGATACCTTATGTTAAACTTTCCTTGAAAGTTGATGGTATCAAAATCGAAAATAGCACGGGAATATCTAATAGTTTTAATGACTATTTCAAAAACATCTCACTAAAATGGCAAAATCAACGCAGAGCTACAAATATTAGTCCTGCACACATACCCCAAAGACCTAACACTTGGAATGCTAACACGCTGTTTTTCACACTTATCTCAGAAGAAGACATCATGAATGTAATTAAAAATTACAAAAGTAAAAGTTCTGGTGTTAGAAATAAAAGTGTTCTTATTTAATAAAACTGTCTTTGATTTACCATTTCAATTAATTCCTTGCCCAGGTAAGTTTTCCTGACAGACTTAAATATGCAAAATTAGTACCAATACATTAAAAAATGACAAAGCATTGATAAATAACTATATCACTATTATTCTTCTTACGTCCTTTAAAATTTTTTTAGAGAAATTGTTGGCAAATAAACTGAAGCAATTTTTAGTAAAAAAAAAAAAAAACCAAGGTTATTTCATTGTACCAGTATGGCTTTGTAGAGGGCAGATCCAAGAACAAGCTATTTACAGTAAAAAAAAAAAAATTATATTAACTTCTTTTGATAAAAGATAATTCTGAACAGGTATATTCGCAGATCTTTCAAAAGCTTTTGATTGTGTCGACCACAATCTTTTATTGCAAAAACTTAAACCAATAATATATTTAAATCATATCTCGAAGACAGAACAACAGACCACCACCATAAGATATTATGACAAAATTCGCATTACAGATGTTATGTCCAATACCAGAACTACTCGAGTAGGAGTGCCACAGGGATCAATACTGGGAGCAATTTTATTCTTAATATTTATTAATGATTTTACAGATCAAATAACCAATGGCTCAGTTTGCGAATGACACAAACATTTTGGTAACTAGTTCAAATAATGCTGTTCTTGAAGAAAATATACAACTTACAGTGACTGAGATGTGCAATTGGTTCAGGTATAATAAATTAATACCTATTAAATGTAAACAAACATGTGTTCATGAATTTCATGTATAGAAATAAACATACAATGCATGATGAAAGATGCACAACATTAACAGCCAGGTTACAGACAGTAAATAATACTAAATTTCTAGCGTTCATTTTAGACAGTAATTTAACATGGAATGTGCATATTGATAGTGTCTGTAAAAAATTGAGCTCAATGTGTTTTGCGGTACATACCTTAAAAAAGATTTGTAATTATAATACAATACTTGCATAATATTTCTCAAATATTCAGTCCATAATCAACTATGGAATCATATTTTGAGGTAAATCGTCAAATGGAAAAAGGCTTTTAGATCAGAAGAAAATAGTGAGATAAATAAGTAATAAGGAAAAAGATGCCATTGTAGGCCGCTATTTATAAATAACAAAATTCTCACTCTTCCATGCATGTATATGTGCCGTAGTTTTCTTTTTTTACATGGAAAACATTAAAATAGTGATATACATCATTACTACACCAGACAAGCTAATTATCTTCACTTATTCTCCTACATAACCTCAAAATGTACATCAAATCCAAAATATGCTGGGGCAAACCTAATAAATAACCTTACCAGTCATTTGAAGTAAATTAATAGTTTACAGAAATTAAAAAGAGCTGTTAAATTATACTTTTTAAATAAGGCCTTTTATTCCATTGATGAATAATTACATAAAGATAAATTTCTATAATGCAGAACAAGACTGATATAAGGAGACTTTATATAATACCATGTGTTTCAATATAATGTAGACTTTACATATTTATACTTAAATATCTATCTGTACATGAATTGTAACAATTTGTACTGCATCCAAATGTAGTCTTAACATATTTGTAGAGCTGCTAGAATTAAAAAGTGTGTAAACTATATTATTTATATGTTATATAGTTTTATGTTAATTAAACTGTGTGCAAATATTCATATTGCATTATAAAAATAAAAAATAATAATAATTACAAGTCCTTTCCAAAGTGTACTGGATGTATATGGTGACGCCAGCGGCGCTAGAGCCCATGACAGCACTCACGTGTCACGTGTTCTGCACGTGCGCAAAGGGGCTGATAATTTGAACTTTCCTATAAATGTACTGTCTTTACAGTGTCTTAAAATTAGTACAAACACTTTAAAACATTTTAATTGTTTGGTTATGAATATTCAAAGTGCCTGCGGCTTCACGATTAAGAACACTTAATAATCTGGCATGAACACCATTACAAAGAGACATTAAGATAATACTAAAATTCATAAGAAAGTTATAGAAATGTAAAACAATATTAAATTTAATTTGTGCCATTTTATTTTCAATATAAAATATTTCACTCTGCATGCATAGAGCTTCCGTCATGGTAGGTCTGTGCGACGCTTGTATCTGGACAGTCTGTCGAGGAGAGCTGGCGAGGTAAGACACTGTCATGTACGCACTACAACTTTTGTTCACTGATTTAGATTTCCATACTCAATTTAGTTTACCAGTTTATCTTTGCTTGTGTACATTTTTGCCAGATATTTTTAACTTAATCGAGGAAAACGACGAGAAAGATGTCGGAGTGGTCATGCGACCTGCACATTTTGAATCAGACGCCATCTTCCAATATTTATGGCATTTCAGTGTAATTTCTGCATAATTGCTACATGCAATTTTAAGAGCTTTATTTTTATGTATGTATTTGAGTGCAATTTTTGTGTTTGAATACTTTACAGCAACATCACATATAACCACATGGCCGACTGAAGCCAAGTCTTTGTATATGCCATCATTGCATTTTAAGAGCTTATTTTTATAACAGTGTATGTGCAGTCATTTATTTCAGGGTTCTATGTCAGTTTTATTCAGTGTTCAGTGTATTTGCCACGTAAATTGATACTTTTTTACTTGACCACCCGGTTACTGTAATGTTTGATTTCACTACCATCAGGCATGTTACAAGCCTGTAACAATGCTAATCGTGAAGAGAGCCAATTGCTCAACGCGAATAATATTTCATCTGAATTTAGTTTGCAGTTTCCTCGCAGAAACATTGTAATTTCACCTGCACCACATGGTCTGCTACGAACTTCATCCAGTGGTATCAATGCCACCTAAGCTTATTTTCACACATGTGTGTGTTTATTGTGAATATTCATCTCGTGTCCCACCTTATTTCATGTATCATTCAAGGGTATATATAATTGTGTAATTAGTGTACGGTGCAATTATAACCCGTCCTAGCCGGCTTTGTGTATAGGCTGTCACCCTACTACCCACCTGCTGGAGGGCGAGCCCCGACGAGTTTGTGTTAGTGATATCGAGTAATCATGCGTGTTCATGTGTATTAAGGGTTTTCATTTGTAATTCACCGTGTCCTGTCTTCAGGGAAATACAGTCAGTCCACCCTAGCGTCTGTTGGCCCTCTTCCCTTGTGAATGCTGTGCTTTCACGCACCTCGGTGAGATCATCCATTATGTGTGTGGTAGAATAATTACGGTCTGGGGAGCACCCAAGCAGAATTGGCTAGTCATAACAGAGATCATAATTTCATTGACACATTGATGTGTATGAACAATATCATTAAAAACAATTATACAGTGAACTAAATTTTTTATTCACTAGTGAAAGGGTCCTAGCCACATATGTCTCATCAATTGTTAATTTCAGTGATTTTAATTAAAAATTGAGTATTGCCAATGTGTTTGTAAGTATGCACGGGTGAGATGGACATACAGAACCCACAACATCCCTGAGAACCTGAGTCTCAATAGTGCAGAGATTGGGAAGCACCACTAGGGTCCAAATAACCAGTAAGTATTTGTGTCATACTTCGTCTTGTGTCTCACCCGATGGCTTCAATTGGCGTTCCCAAGTAGGCCAAGTGTGTTCATCCATGTCGCGGCATCCACGTCAACCGCGAGAATATGGCAGACACCACGCCTGATCGACCGCGAGAAGCCCTCAAGACATCCGTGTCGGCAACCGTGACACCCACGAAAGCGAGTTACTTAGACATGCCTATCGAACGATGCGTGCATTGTGGGAGATTGAGTGAAATTAACTTGTTTGAGGGAAGCATGTGGGAGCAACCCTTTTGTCAATGCACATCCGACAACATCTCTACGCCGTCAGAGCAACGCTTGTGCACACACACCAGATGTGACGGGGCTGGAACCAAGTGGGCTCAGTACCAACAGTGTAGGAAAGACTCACATTGACACTGCATAGGGCCTGAGGAGTTTACCACCTACCATGACGATGTTATAAACTGTGACGAGTGCTGTAAGACGAACTGTGCTGAGATTGTGCCACCACCAACACCAGAGGTGAAAAACACACAGCCAGTAGTTGTTACTTACATGCCACAGGGTTTAACCAGGCCAGACCACAATGCATTACTGCCAACTTTCGCAGGACACAACTCAGAAGACCCAGGTACGTTCCTAGCAGTGTGCAAAGAGAAATTGCATAGGCATCATGTGCATAGGGATGACTGGACTGAGGTATCTGCCAACAGCTTAAGGGGAACCACTGCCACATGGTGGAACGTGTTAACGTACTATCGAGTCACATGGGAGGAGTTCCGTGAAAAAGTGCTAAGTCGATTTGACAATGATGGGGATGCTATACAGGCACAAGCGCGACTGTACCATGAACAGCAACGTGAAAGTGAAGGCATTGATGAATTTATACAACGTAAGCTAAGCTTGTTCAAGCGTTCGAACCCAGGTCAGCCGACACACAGCGTTTTAGAGATCATTGTGACGTTGTTTAAACTGGACATTAGGCCATTGTTGCGCTGAGACAGCCAGGAGAGTGTGGAATTGTTTACAAGGGAGGTACATGTCTACGAACAAGATAAGCAGGCAGAACGCAGAGAACAAGTGCCGAGCGACAAAGTAAACCACCGCCGACTGTACCCTCCACACTGGTTACCCATGTCACGCAACCGCCGCCTCCTGTCAGGCAGATTACACAGTCGCAGCCGCAGCAGGTGAACCCACCCGCTATGCGCGCAAGAGTGTTCCAGGTAATTGACAGTACTCTTTAAGCACTACGAGTATGTGTTGAACTTGAAGGGAAAAATGCCACGGCTGTTATTGACACTGCCACTAGTCACAACTTTGTGCATGAGGGTTTAGTACAAGCAATAACGACTAGAGTGCCACCGAAACGTCTGTAATTATCTACCACCCACCACCAGGGAGAAGCGAAAAGTGTGATGCACGTAACGGTAGGAATTAGAGAGTAGCTTACCAAGTGCGATGTATACATTGTGCCAGACTTGAGCGAAGAAATGATTTTGGGACTGCCATGGCTCGTTGACAACCACACCATGATATAACTGTACCTGAATCATCTGCACATAGGGACATGTGGCCGATGGACTGTTTATGCTGTAGGAGCAACACAACAGCAGTTATTGCTGTGCCACTTGCTGACTTCGAGCACGAGGTGCCTGCCACACATCAGCAATGTCTGCAACATCTGCTGGACAAGCATACCAGTTTGTTCCACACTGAGGGGAAGCTGCAGCGCACTGACATCATAGAGCATGCGAACATCACTATGCACGGGGACCCGGTGTACTCCCAAGCCAAGAGGCCCAGGTATTTCCTTTTGCTGTGTCATCAACCAACAGGTATGTGAGATGCTCAACGATAATGTTATTGAACCTACACAAAGTCACTATAGTTCAGGTACTACCATTGCTCCAGATAAAGATGGCGAATGGTGAATCTGTGTCGACTTTCGACCTCTAAATAAGATTACCGTAAACATGCCACTACCAGTCATAAACATGAAAGACACTTTGTCAACATTAGGACCAGCTTCAGTATTCACATCACTTGATATAAAGTCTGGATATTGGCAAGTGCCTATCCGCTCACAGGACAGAAAGTAAACAGCCTTTACTACCCCAGATGGATGTAGATTTCAGTTTGTAGCCATGTCATTTGGTTTAAAGTGTGTCCCTGCAACATTTCAGAACTTAAAGGTTAATGTATTGGATAGATTTATTGGAGACTTTGCGATGGCGTATTTGGATGATGTACTTATTTGGTCTAACAGCTGGGAAGAACATTTTCACCATTTGAGCCTTGTGTTTGAACAGATCGAACGTAACAAACTTACGTGCAAAGTGGAAAAGTGTAAGTTGGGTATGAGTAAAATAGAGTTTCTAGGCATTGTGTAACAGAAAACAGACATGAACCAGAACAACAACACATATGGGACATTCAAAACAAACCCACACCCAGATCACGCAAACAAGTCAGGAAGTTTTTTGGCTTAACTAACTGGTTAAGGGAATTTGTCCCAAACTTTTGCGTAATCATTGCCCCATTAACTGCTTTGTTGTGTGAGAAATGTAAATTTGTCCTGACACCTCAAGCCGATCGAGCATTTCAAGACATTAAAATTGCATTTCAGAACTGTAATCCGCTGTTTAGATTCAACCTAGAATTACCTAATGTCGTACAAGCATGCCAGTCAAGAAGGCATTGGGGCCTAGCTGTACCAGGAGGGAACACAAGGGAAAAACATATCATCAGTTATCACAGTGCAAAGTTCAGAGACACAGAACGTAAATATCACGTTAACGAACAAGAATGTTTCGCCATTGTACATGCATTGCGGAAGTACTGGCCGTACTTGGTAGGAAAGCAGTTCACACTCAAAACTGAGAACCGATGCCTTGTATGGTTAGAGGGAATGCATGACAGGAAATTAAACTTGTCCTCTGGGCGTGGGCGGTTGTGTGTGTGTGTGTGTGTGTATATAATATATATATATATATATATATATATATATATATATATATATATATATATATATATATATATAGACACACACACACACACGATTTCAAAGTAGAACACGTGGCGAGAAAAACCAACGAGCTCGCAGACGCCTTGTCCAGGAATCCTTGCCCGAATCTAATGGTAACTGACGATGCGGAGTGGGAAGAGGCGTTACCACCATGCCGTGCAATACCAACTTCATAAACACAAACCCTCATTGTACAAAACATTGTTGCCACACCACCTGGCAAACTCCTTTAGTTGAATGTACGTGACGTGTTAAAAGATGTACACACCGCACAAGAAAATTCCCCAGATGCTGCGCAACGCGGACAACACTGTGCCACATGCTACACAGAACACCGGAGTGTAGTGGACAGGGAAATACAAATCAAACCACCTGGTAATTGTGCATGATGGTGGATGTATGTATAGAGAGGAAAACGGAACTTGTGTTAAAATATGCACACGACAGTTTGGAACATGGACATCTAGGATCCCCGCAGACATGAAGGGACGTGCAGAAATGTTTTAACTGGCCAGGGATTCAGGGAGATATCAGGAAATATGTTCAGAACTGTGTCATGTGTAACACTTGTAAGCTGCGGAGAGCAGATGGCGAGGCTCCACAACAACCAAGGCTGCCAACCCCGCCATTCAAAACTGTAGCTATCGACATCATGGGCCCGTACCCGCGTAAGAAAGCTGGGAAAAGATTTCTTGTTTTATCTGTGGGACATAAGTATTTCCAGTCAGCAATGTTCGTGTGCACACCATGGCACAAATAATGCAGAACAAGTTTTTCCCGAGGTGGGGACATCCCGAATATTTGTTGACGGACAATGGAACACATTTTGTAGGGCGAAAATGGATGGAGTACTGTACCAGGTGGGGAACAGAACATCGTACTACCCCAGCCTACCATTCCAGGGCTAACTCAACCAAGAGACGAAACGAGGATTTAAAAATCCAAATACGTGTCTGGTTAGGCAAATTGATCCCAGAGATAATGTTTTGCCTATGGAATAGAGTGAATGTGGCAACCGGAAAAACACCCGCTGAGATGGTACAATGTTGCAAACTCTGTGCTCCCGGAACACCCTGCCAAAACCCGCCCAGATCACCTGAACAAATCGCCGAACACCAGGTGCAGGTACATGAATAAGCGAGGGCGAACCAGCTCAGCTATTATTATGTGTGGGTACTGGATAGCAAGAGGCCGCCACCCGAACTTATGAGAAAACCTGTTATCGACCAGGGGTAAGAAATACTGTGCTGGACTGGCACCTAGATGTGCAGGGCCAGTGAGGGTAGTGGAAAAGATGGGAAATTCCACATATCTAGTGAATATGGGACCCAGACGTGTCACGAAACCACACCGTGACGACCTGCGGACAGTCCGACCACCTCAAGGGAAGAAAGGCAAGGAGACGATGTTATGCCCAATACCACAGTGAGCTCAGAGAATTTCACCAGGGAGTTCACAGGAGAGCAACAACACATACACTCAGGAGAACAACACTAACCCGGGTACACCCAGCCAAAATAGTGAACTGCTATTTAAGTGTTTTGCACCGACTGAACACTTAATAGTGAGGAGGTGGAAACAAGTAGTACCGCAACACAGTTTCTGGGTTTTTTTGCTAATGCGGGTAAAAACAGAATGAATCAGAGCGAGTTTAAGGGGTTTCCAAGTGTACATGAAGAAAGTGGTAACACCAGTGCACACTTAAATTTCAACATAACCAGTGCCAGTGAGTTGCGTTTTAAGGGGTTTCCCCAGGGCACAGGTGAATTTGGTTGTAATCAAAGTGTAAACATAAACCTTGATATCACATGTGAAGACAAGACGCCTTTTAGGGGATTTCCAGTTCTCGCAGGGGAGATCCTAGTAGGGCAAGAGAGTTTGAAAGGGTTTGGGGAAACTAGTAGGGCAGTGAGTGCGACGTCAATTGTCAACAAAGCGCAGCACAGCATTTGCAAGAGGCGAGCCGAGTCTCCACCACGTACCCACATTGTTGTTCCTTCCTACACCCCCACCCCCCAATTAATACAGGATTTATTTTAATTTCACTTCCTCTTATTTACTCTGAAGTACTCAGTATTTTAACTTTGTTCATACACCTATAATATTAACTTCAATGAGGTGCTTTTCAAGGATAGTGAAACTTAGGTAGTAACCTTTGTGGGCGGACCTTTGTGGTTTAGTGATAGTGACAGTGAGCCCAGCGGATCAGTGCCTTTGATTTACAGTGATCAAATAGAAATTGGAGACTTTTAATGGCCAAGTTCACATATACAAAGGATGATGCTGTGTTTTATGTTGGTCAAGTGCAAGTCAAGGGCAATGAAGAATATGAAGTGAAATATTTGAGGAAAACAGGAAACAAATTAGTTTTCCCAGATGTGGATGACATTTCTGCTGTGCCAAGGCAAGTTATTTTCTCAGAACTTCCCAGACCAAAAGAAATGAGAGGAACAAAACAAACTGCAAATTATTTGACATTTGACGTAAACTTAAGTGTTTTTTATATGGAGTAAATAAGGATGCAGTATGTAAAATCATTCAATTATCTATACGTTTTTTATGGCTATTTAGCCTACCCCATAATGAAAGAATATGTAAATCTCAATTGTTGTAGCCTTATCTACATTTGTTATTTTTTCCTTTTGAAACAGTATCATATTTATGACTACTGATTATATATTTTGTACTTGGCAGTATTTTAAAAAATTGCTGTATATTTCCTTTAACTTAAATGAACAAAACAAGAATTGCCTTCATGTCCACACTAGCCTCATGCATAATTTTTACTTGTCCACTTTAGCCCCAACATGGACATATGTTATGTTTTCAAAAAAATTAAAATTTTGATATCAAAATAAAGAAATGTGGACATTACTTGGATTAAAAAATACGAATGAATAAAGTCTCTATATGTTGCTTAACCAAACATGGCAATTTATTTGACGATTAAGAATATCAAGGTAACTTGAAAAAAAGTGTCCATACTAACCCCTCCAAATGCAAGTACATTTAATACAACGTCATGAAGGGTCAACGAAATATTTTGAATGATCGGATGCAATTTTTTTTAATGTTTACTGAACATAAAGAAAAAAAATTGAACTGTAAACTTCTACAAAAGATTTCTGTTTTGTTTGTGTTCTTCCATATCTTTATTCCTTGTTATATACATTCTTATTCCTTGTTCAATACATTATTATCATAACGATCTTACAACACCAGTCTGCTCCGCCATCTTGTTCCCTACCTACCTACTACAAACCTCTCTCTCGCAACTTCCTCCGCGATATTACATACACAATGTCGCAACCTCGAATTCACTCGCACAGTTGTTGCACTCGCGTCACTCGTGACTTTTAGTGATGGCGGACACAAACAAGCCCAACGTTTAGAATATTTCGGGTAATCTCAGTGAAAACTGGAGAAGATTTATACAAAACTCCGACATCTACATGATTGCATCCAGGAAGTCGGAAAAATCATCACAAATCAAAGCAACGATTCTACTTAACCTCGTGGGAAAAGAGGCTGTAGAAGATTTCAACACATTTAACCTGTCGGATTAAGTTAGAACAAAATATGGTAAAGTGCGCGAGGCGTTTGAATCGTACTGCTAGCCAAGGAAACATGTGCCATATGAACTTTTCTACTGTATTCAAGCAAACAGAGTGAGCAAGAGCCATTTCACCAGTTTGTGGCTGACCTGAAAAAGTTGATAAGCAGGTGGATGGAATTGTGCGGGATTGTATGTTTATGGGTGTCAGAGACTCTGCATTACAACAGGAAATGCTACGAACACAAGCCCTTATATTAGAAAAAGCATGTGAGCTGGGCAGATTGGCTGAAACAAGCACACAACAACTGCAGTGCCTTCAAGGCGAGATCAAAAAGACAGTAATCTCGGAATCAACTGTTCCAGTATCAGTTAATGCTGTGTTCTCTTCCAAGAAAAATGATGCGGGTCTGAATAGGCAAAGTAAAAAGGAAAACAATGTCAAGTGTAAACAGTGCAATTATACACATTCATGGAACAAATTCTCAGCCTATGGCAAACAGTGCCATAAATGTGGAAATCTTCACTCTGCAACGATTTGCCGAAGTTCTAAATGGGGATTTAAAAATAAGGGACTCTGGAGAAAGAAGGCTCAGATAATGATGATGATTAGCATGTGGTGAGTGGTATAAAGGTATCGCCAAGGGACATAAAGCAAGTCGAGAGCTTAGGAGCACAACAAAATACTACGAAATGGCATAAAGTCATTGCAATTGAGGACAGGAGAATAATATTCAAGTTGTATATAGGGTCAGAGGTCAATATTATTCCAGAAAAACTATTTAGGAAAATTGACCATCAGCTGAAAGTAAAGGACACAAATGAAGTGCTAGAGCGTTATGGTGGATTTAAAGTGAAACCAATTGGGATTGTCAACCTGAGGTGTGAAGAAAATAATGTAGTAAAATACATGGATTTTATGATTGCAGATGCTGACAGCACTCCTATCCTGGGTCTGCAATTTGATTAGAAGAGTGCACCTAGTTGGTACTGATGTCATGGTAAAAGAGCCTGAGAAAAGTAATTTCATTCAAAACAATAAGGATATATTTACTGGCTTGGGAAAATTTCCAGGTAAATGCAATATAAGTGTAGATGATAATGTTCAGCCCCAAGTCAGACTTACAAGGAGGCAACCACAAACAATTGCCAACAAACTGAAGATTATACTTGAATCTTTGGTGAAAAAAGGAATTGTACAGAAAGAGGAAGAGCCAAATGCCTGGGTTTACAACCTGGTGATTATGGAGAAACCAAATGGCACCTTAAGACTTTATCTGGACCTACAAGATTGATTTGAACTGTGCAATTAAAAGAGAGTTCTATGAAATACCTACAGTTGAACAGTTGACAGATAAACTATCCATAAAGTTAATTTTTTCTGTGTTTGATCTTAGAGATGAATTTTGGCAAATGGAACTTGATAAGAAGTGAAGTGACTTGTGCACATTTTTCACTGCATGGGGCTGCTACAAGTTCTTGCATCTTCCACTCGGTATGTCATGTGCACCAGAGAAATGTCAGGAACTAAATTCACTGCATTTATTTCCCGTTTCACTTCATTCTGGACACTGTCCACCCTGTTGTTTACACTGTTCACTATTTCAGTTACACTCTCCATTCTCTCATTCATATTGTACCTTCTTTCGTTTACACTGGCAATTTTTTCGTCTACACTGTCAATTATTGTATTTACTAACCCACTAATGCCGTCTATTTTCCTGTCCACATGATCTATTTTCTGGTCTACATTGCCATTAACACTATTTACAGTTTCAATTACATAACTAATTTGAATATTTACAGTTTCGTTCACACTACTAATTTGGGTATTTGCAATATCTTGTACACTCTCTTTCATACTACTAACTTGGTTATTTACATCTTCCCTTAAGCTATTTACACTTGTGCTCACTTGGCTACTAATCTCTTTAACGAATGCTTGCAGTTCTTCCAGTTCTGCAGATATTTTCATAACATTCACTGCACCAGTTAGACAAACAATTTAATTATTTACATATATGGCTATTATAACTAATTAATTGGTCCTAATATCACTAACTGCTAACCTATTACCTAATTTGATTTACAATTAATTAATATTCGTCTCCATCCCACTTCTGACACCAGTGTTACATGAGAGAGGCCGCCTGCAGGGCGTATCTGAGTTCCTAAGGGATGGAGGTATTAATAATAGAAATAAATAAAATAAATAAACTAAATTTTATTTATAATTTATTCACTCTGCTACTATGTACAACATAAAATCCTCTATCTCCACTTTTACTAGTTTTATTAAAAAGTGAGCACAATATTTAATATCTTTCAACTCTAATCAATGTCCTTTTCAATGTCTCTCTTGGTTACAGTCTATTAACTCATACCCACTACTAGCATGTGCTCAGTCTCTTTCCATTATTTATAACATCTTTCACAAATGAATCTAGCCCAATAGTCCAGTCTCCAGCCACGCCCTTCAAAACGTCTATACTCGCAGTCGCCGCATTCCTTTGCCCACAGCTGATTATGGCACTCTCCCTTCTATTGCTCGGATCTATCAGCTGCTCCTACTCCAACTAGACTACCGGCCACGATGCCCGTCACACTTAAATAATATTGGCCGCAAACCTCTCGAAGGTTCAACACATCTCGAGATGCACTGGGAGAACGAGGTCAGATATCCAGAGCATTCTGGGATAAACGAGGAAATAACTACAACCAGGGTCACACAGCATCGTGCTGTAAAAAATTATCTTTGTGGCCTGCCTTTGTTACTAAACACCGCTGAGTCGCCTGCCACTTATCGCATACTTCTGTCCTCTTCACTCTGGTGCTGGGCATGCCAAGGTCAGCTACAAAGTCAGCCGACATGTAACAATATAAACATTTTAAAATGAGAAAGATGCCCCTGGATGCAAATTATCCATAGAATGGCTCACTGTAATGTGCTGTGGTAATGCCTTTGGAAGCCACAAACTTAAAATAATAGTGTTCTGTAAAGCGAAACCACCCAGATTATTTAAAGGTGTAGATATTGCATCTCTCCCAGTGAACTATTACAATAAAAAAGGAGTGTGCTGTCTCTCCTTACAGAAAAGACCTACCGCGAAAAACAGTTTTACTGTAGGAATAAGCCCCTACACAAACAATTGAGACAGTCCTTACACCAGATGTTCTCATAGCAAAACCATTTTTCTGCCCAAAGTCACTTCTTTAATATAACCAATGGATGAAGGTGTAACTGAGTATATGAGAAAATGTTATCAATCTGGCCTAAAGCTCTTGAAAATGAAGATGACAAGCTGGCAGCATTTTGGAATTATTTACTATACCGTATGCACTGTGCGGAATTTAAAAATCCTGGTCATCTGCGAAACTTGAAAAACTTAACTCTTCATGGCTAAAAATTTTTTCGGTTAGTTCCACTATCACCAAACATGCAGCCGAAAGAAATGGCCAAGGAGTGCAGGGTGTAACCAATACAGCAACCTTGAAGGGTAGCCAGCAGCTCTGTAGCATTGGGTTTGCACAGCTAGAAATGGAGAAGGGTGTTGCTATTAAACCCACCCCTTACTATGGTCAGACTCCTTGGCAGAATAAACAACACCAGTTCAAAATAGTTGCCACACCGAATGGCTGGTCACTTGAACAGCGGGCTCCTTACCTCGCCACTATACTGAGAGGCCCTGCGCTGAATACAGTCTACTCTCAATCTATCGTTATTCAGGGAACTGCCAAAAAATGTCCATACATGCGGGATTTCAGCAGATAAGGGTTCTGAAATGTATATCAATAAAATAAAACTTCTAACATTATAAAACTTTATGTTGAGTATAGTAAGAGCTGTATATTTTCTGTGAATATAGTTTAACTAAACACAAAAAAAAAAAATTGGAATTTTAGAAAAAATATTTTTTAAATAATACATTAAAACCATTTCACCTAAACTCGTTTAAATAAAAACAATACCGTCTCAAAATATTGTATATAATTGATTGTAATCCGACATCAAATGCAAGCTGACCTAAAACTTTCAAATTCTTGAGACAAGGAGTCTCATGACTTAAAAATTTTCGCCTTCATATCCACTCCAATTTTAACGTCAACTCACCCGCCCACTGCGAGTTTGCCTGTCTTGTCGGCTGATTGCCTGCCCAGCTTTTGTAAATCAATATTATGTAATTTCCTACACTTTAGTACTCCTTGACATTACATGTTTATTACTTAATTATACTTGAAGACACTGTAACTTTTGAAGAAATGATAGATGTTGACGCCAACATGAACAATATGTGTTGCTGCAGTGACATTCCCCGACGCCCGGATCCGTGCGACCACTTGAATCGCGCACCAAAGCAGGACTGGGAAATGGCCGGCGCTAGGTGCTTGTATGCTTACTGACCTGCCCGTCTGGAGCGCTAGTAGCATTGGACGACCAGCAGTTTGTAGGCAACATGCATAAAGAGAGCATTACTGTGTCGGAAATAATGTGATCACCAGAATATTCGACATTAGTAAAGATTAGTCTTGAGTTGTAATTATTATAAAGGTGGCGCTATGTTCGCCTGAAATAAAATGTAATTGGATGAGTGGCTAAGCCAATAGAAATTGTGGTGGGATAGTTTTTCCCTGTCAATTTTACAGCTATAAATAGTCCCTCCAGCAGACTGAATTCCGCATTGTGTTAATGCATAATCAGTTAGTCTTTCATATTTTAAATGATGTTAGGCCTACTTACGTGTAGTAATTTGCTTATATATATATATATATATATATATATATATATATATATATATATATATATATATATATATATATATACACACACACACACACACAAACATTCCCAGTTGAATTGAAATAATATGCACTTTGAATAACAAAGAGAATTTTTATGAGGTTGCTATAGTGGGTTTTTATTTGGCCTACAAAATATTTAGGTATAATGTTTGCAGGGATTTTATAATCCTTTTTTAGCCTGTTATAAGATTGTCAATTTAGGGAATTTTATATCGGTATCTATTTTTTGTATTGATTGTATACCAAGAAATCCCTTGTTGGGTTGGAAATGTAGAGGTATTCTGTTTTATGCACCTTGTAGAACCATGTGATCAAAATGTTCAATATAGAACTTTTCAGAACTCATGTGTGTTTACCTGGTAGTTAGTCTGTTCAACCTTTTTAAGCCATTAGCTCTCAGGGATTTTATATTCTGTTGTATACGACTTGGTCGTTGGTTTGTCTTTGCAGAAAGTATGCCCCTGCTTGGTTCTTACCTGAAGGGCTAAGCAAGGGCATCACGCTCTAAAAATGAAAATAATATGATACGGAATGCAAGACAAATTTTGAATGCCCCGCGTACATTCGTTTAGCTAAGAGCACATGGAGAAGTTATCGATCAGACAGTGTGCTCACGGCGGTTGCTGGAGGAGGGGTGGTGGCAGGCGGTGGGAGAATTACGTTCTATGCCGCTATTTATTGCTGAGTGCCGACACCTTGCGTGTGTGACAAATGTCTGTCTTTTAAAGTAATTAATTATATTTTACTGCAAAGAAAACTTTTAATTTTGAGAAAAAAATAAATAAATAAGGCGATTATAATTAATTTCTTCACTGTCTAATAATGAATCATGATTTTCCCTGTCATATATTACATTGCACTCGGCTTGGTGCTTACCTACCCATTGTTAGACCACAAAAGGTGTCGAATAGGTCTTTACATTTTATCAGTTTATTCAGAAGATGCATATATATTGAAATATAGTAATATAAATGTTCCGATTTCCTCACAGAAGTGACTGAAAATGCATTCTACACTTATAATACAAAAGTCGTTCGATGTTCAAAGAATTTTTGGTGACAAGGGGAGTTAAAGTATATGCTTCTGGATATATTATTTTATTCACGAAGATACTGCCCTTTGAGTCAAACAAATATTATATTTTAAAACATGTTAATTTTACGTCAGATACAAAAAAACACCAACCTTTAATCTCAAACGAAAACATCTTTTCAAATAATGATTCTTCGTTAAAATGTTTTGATAAAATTCTCAGGTGAAACCATTTGCTTTGAAATACAAGTGATGTTAGGTGCAACTATTTAGAACGACGCATAATCTTGATAAAATTACGTTTGCCAGGCGCACTTTATTTGCTCTGTTGCCGGCGGGCAGCATGTGGGAGGCAAGCGAAGCGGGCGTAGCCAAGAGAGAAAGGATGTGCTCTATAATTTGAAAGACAACTTCCCCTCTCAGTGGCGATAATGGTTTGTGAAGGGAGGAAGGAAGGTGCGCCGTTGAGAGAGACAGAAAGAGGGGCGAGAGAGAGAGAGAGAGAGAGAGAGAGGAGAGAGAGAGAGAGAGAGAGAGAGAGAGAGAGAGAGAGAGAGAGAGAGAGGAAGTTAGCTCGCCACACTTATTGCTATGTGTAACCACTTCCCGTCTCATCAGGGGAAAAGCAAGCCAGTCTTGCACCACCAGCACGGCCACAGTGTCGACAGACATGTTGGGAAAACAAGACACTAGACAGTGCGCCGCAGAGCAGTTATAAATGGCAGCACGCATTACGTATTTAAAATCCAGTTACTAAACGTTTGCATAAACAAACAGCTTAAAAACCATAGTTCTAGGAAATATTAGGTGAAGGGACCCGAAATACACTTTGATCGATGTTTCTTATGCGATAAACGATACAAACAGTTTATGTCAACATCATTTACATAGGGGTTTCGCCGGGGCCACAAAAAATTGATGGTGAATGTGGTTTATCGATACATGCGATAACAATACATAGAGAGTTGATTGTATACTGCACTCTCTGCCAAAGTGACAATGACTGGAGTACCCACACTCGTGTCGGCCCTGGAGTTACGTTTCAGTAACTGATACCTGCAACATGTTCACCATGCCTAACTGCGAAGTTGCACATAGCAACCAAGGAAGCCACTGCATGAGCTATGGCAAGACACTGTGTGACTGTTTCACCTATCTCTGGAATGGTGCCCCAAGGATGCATGTGATATCATCCCAATCAGTCATTGCCTACACAGAAGCACGGCAACCAGTATGTCTGGCTGCACCCTACACTATGTAGTACACCCTGGCCTGAGCACTGAAAGTGATGTCAGCAAGATAGGAGTCTGCAACCCTATGTCTGGTACGGGCAGTGACACTGAACGAAGATGATGACAGCATCAATAAGACATTGAAGGAGATGCAGATGACCATGAGGGACGTTGTTTCCAGGGTTTACACTACAGAGCTTTCTCACTGCACAACCAAACGCCTGGAGCATTATCCATGAGGATCTTGACCATTTGGACAGACAAGGCCACTGAGAACTTACTGCCTACAACAGCAGTAGCAACAGTGTGTGCTAGAAATGTTAGGCAGATGGCGAGTAGTAGACAGGCAACTGGAAACGTAGAACAACAACCACAAAGGAGGCTGGTGGTGCCGCTATGTACTGCCTGCAGCCCGCCTCACAATCATACATATAGTCCACTGTATCACCTTGTCAGGACACCCTGGTGCTAAACAAACCATACTAAACATAATCGCAACGTACTTGTGTCCAGGTCTCAGCAAAGAGGTTAAGGAATACTTGTGCCAGTGTAAACGATGTAATGTTTAGAAAACACGCCGATCTGGTTCCACCGCACAACAACAGCCAAGACTACTACAACAACCTTTTGAATACATCGCTTTAGACCTAATGGGCCCTTACCCACACTCAGCTAGAGGCCAGTGGTTTATATTAGTGCTAACTGATTTGTTTACATAGTGGTGTGAACTATATGTCTTACCAAGCTTGCGCATAAGTCACATGGCTGCCACCTTAGAGAAAGAATTATTTCCTTGTTGGGGATATCCCAAGATGATCTTAAGTGATGATGCCACACAATTTTCTGGGCCCCACTGGAGGGATTTGTGCATAAAATGGAATGTCATACGGCACACTACTGCAATATACCATGCACATGCCAACCGAACAGAGCAAAGAAACCAGGAGGTTAGGGTGCAGTTATGCCTAAAGGTAGGTGAGGACCACACCAATTGGTCACAACGCATACCTCAGATTGCTTTCTCTCTGCGCAACTGAACCTACGAAGCTACGGGTCAATCACCCTCTGAGAAGTTGTACAGGGCAGGACTAGCAAAACAGGGAGACTTCGCGTGCCACCCGCTGGAATCAAACCCAGGATTCGTCGATCCGGAGGAGAGAGACCAAGAAAGAGGAAACAGGTACAAAGAAACTTGCGCAAATCAGAGACCCTGTGTACAAAAATGGTTACTGGAAACAAGGCAGCCACCTGCAACCAGGTGATTTCATTTACGTGCATGCGTACCATCTGTCAACTGCGAAAAATAAATTTTGGGCCGTATTCTCTCCGAAGTGGTCAGGACGGCAGAGGATAGTATACAAAATCAATGCTACTTCCTATCTGGTACAAACGAGCGTTCGGAAAAGACACAAAGCTCACAGGGATGGTGTACGAGCAGTAACAGTACCGCTAGAGGGGGAAAACTGCCCGGCAGAAATGGAGGAATAAGCGAGCAGAACGAACAGCGTGTAGAGAGTGTCGCAGAGAAGAGAGCAAGTGATGTCACTTCGCACAGATGAACCCAAGGCCACGATCGAAATGTAAACATGTCACAATCATGTGACCAATCGCCATACGACTTCTGTGGCTTCCCTGACGACAACAACACCATCCATGTACATGTGGAGAAAAGTGCGATGGAGAACATGAACGACATGTGGGGAGGGGAAGAACCCCCCTCTGACTTTCACGGCTTTCAGAACAACAGGTCACCTACTGCACTGGTTCCGACTGTGATCACAAGTAAGAAGTCCACAGATAGCAAAATCAGCGACATGTGGGGATATAACACGCCACCCCACGACTTTGGTGGCTTTCCAGCCACCGAGCAGCCGCCTGCCACTGCTACAAATCATCGGGCAGCAACAGTATTTCTGGATGACCTGTGGGGGGAGATGGCCACCCCCACATCAGGCATCGTACGCCTCTCGCAAACCCCAAGCCACTTCACTTTTATAAATAATTCTTTTCAAATATTTTTTAAAAAGTTGGGATTAATGCAACTGGTCTGTAGTTATCTACTAGGCATTTATCACATTTTTTAAATAGTGGTTATATTTGAGCAAATTTTAAATGATCTGGGAAAATACCAGACTTAAACGAAGAGTTAAAAATATGACTAAGTGGGATACTAATTGTATGAGTGAATTTTTTAAGTAATTTACCACTAATTCCAATCAAAACCATATGAGGATTTAGTGATAAGAGAATTGGTTAATTTACATATTTCTGCTGATGTTGTTTCAAACATTTCTATACTAGAGTAAGGGTGATCTTTTGTTAATAAAGTTATGGGATTTATAGATGAAAAGCTGTTATCTACCAGAGAACTAGCTAGTGAAAGGAAATGTTTATTGGAAATGCTAGCGGTTTCAGAAGGATCATCTATCTGCATTCAATTTTCTTTAACAGTAATTCTGCAATAAGATTTTTTGGTATTGTCAACATGACCTTTAATAATATTCCAGGTTGTCTTAACTTTGTTATTTGAAGAAACAATTATTTTATCATAATACATTTGCTTTGCTATTATAATTAATTTTTAATTTTTTTTATAATTTTTGTAGTAATTTAACTCTCCAATATCATTATGGTTTTTGCTTTATTTATATAGCAAATATTTCTTCTTACAAGATTTTTTTTCATACCACTAGTTATCCAATGTTCATTCTTACTCTGGGATTTATAAATAGGGATTTTCTGCAAACATAGTACTGTTTGCAGAATACAAAAATTCTGCAAACAGTACTATGAAATAAATTAAAATTTATGTGTATATCCGTACATATAGACATTTCTATTCACAATGTTTTACTTAATGCACTTTGAATACATTTATTAATGATTCTCTCCCTGATGCTGGATTTACATTGGCGCGACAGGCGCGACGCCACAGAAGTAATGTTTCACCCAATCACAGATGAGTATTTTGTAACGTCAATGCGACAGAAATCTCGGGCGCGATGGATTTTCTGAATATAAATAATTTCTAATTTTGTCGCATTGCGGACACAAGTATCAATAAACGAGTGTAATTTCTTGTTGCAAGAGTGGTGGCAATGTCAAGTTGGTCACATTTGTAATAACATGCGAAGATATAATTTTCTTGGTGGTGTCGGAATATTTTATGTGTAGTTAATTATTTTTAATATGTTTTCTTTAAGCAAAGTTGGTTGTAGTGGTGGGCGATATTTTGCTATCTGTGATTCGGGATTAGTGACTCAGAAGTCACCGTAAGTCCGGTGAGGTAGTTTACAAAGTATAAGTGATAGCGTGTCACCAGAGTCTGGACCTAGTTTCCAGTGCACATCGATGAGAGTGCTAATAGATACTATCACCATCACTGGCATTGGCGTGGTGTGGCGTGGTTGCGAGCAATGGTAGATACGCATGCGCATGCATCTTCGCACTCTACTCTTTTTCTTTGTGAAACTGTCCACGGGAATGCGGCGCACACGCTCTGCGCAAAAAAACTGTCACCGCCTAGCCTTGTTCTGATATCTCTGCAGCATTTGTCACATTAAGTATATCCGACTGGCAGAAACGCGATTCTTACGTTAATTTTGTTGTTCATGTAATGATAATTTAATTTGTAGCATGGAGGAACGTAACAGACGAAAATGTAGCGATAATAACGGGAACATTTGTTTCAATATAAAGTACCATTTAAAATATAACATATCTCGGTATATCATATAATAATTATATTAAAGTGGTTCACGTATTGGAAATCACATCTTTTAAAGGACATAACTGTGCAATAATATGTCCAATTTATTTAAATATACCTATTTGCACTGTGAGGAGTATCACCTTGATATAAAAGAGAAAATGTCTGCTTGAATATATAAACTATTATGCTTATAAATATAAAAAAACAGTCAAATTTGTCTAAAACAATGTATGTACACAATTCAATTGTATTGTATATATTGGTCGTAGCCATAATTATATGAAAAAACAATAACAATATTGTATTTTAATTCGCAGAAAATAAACGCTATTCAAATCTGCCTTTATGAACCTCCGAAATTGTAACAACTTCACAAGGATTTTTTTTTTACATAGGCTGGTTTGCAGACACGAAGCAACTGATGTGATAAATGATATATATATATATATATATATATATATATATATATATTATATATATATATATAAGAAAAACAAAAAATATATATATTTTTGTTGTAAGAATGAAATCTACTGGTTTGCTAACTTCTTTCTAATTTGGCTTGTTACTTAATACTGATGCGCTCGAGGAGTCACCTGACACAGCCACACTTACAGGCCTGCCTGTCACCGCTGCACTTAGCGCGGTCGATAACACACACTGGTAGGAGCAGGCAACGTCTCGCATCGCTGACAACGGACATGATGCACGTCACCGTGAGTCACTGTCACCGACAAATGTCACTGATACTGCATCGTCACTGTCACGAGTTAGGCTGTGACAGCAAAGGCACTGAATTTCCCATCACAAGTTGGTTGTAGGTACATGTTTAACACTTCTTAAAACAGTGGTTTCAGGAAACGTGCACAGTGTTGATTGTACTGACCGATTCTGCAAATAAATTATTTAATGCTAGTAATGAACAAACGTGATTTTACTGAAGTTAACTTTTTAGGATTTCCATAGTAAAACACGTGTTCAAAGGGTTACGAATTTTGCAAACAGTGCCTGAAAAAGATGCACTTTCAACACTTGTAGTAGAGATGAGCTAAACCGGTATTTCTCAGGAACACCCCGTACCTGTTCCTGTTCCCAGTCGATACCTATTGCTAACACCTAATATTTAGAATACCTGTTATCAGTAAGCAGTGTTCAGAAATTACGCATGTTGTACGGTTGATCAACGACATATTTCATCCCACAGATAGTACAAAGTTTTCTTAAAAAAGAGGCGCTATATTACTGCAATGCAATAGTCATGAAAATATTGTTATTAGCAAAAGAAAAGAAAACTATAAATAATTTATCTATTTTACAGGGAATAGGAAACTTAACCATAAAGCTCTAAGCAAATATATAATGTGCAGTAACAAGTAAAGCAACTAAAGTCCATTCACAGTATCAACAGGCTTATTTTAATAACCCTCTGCAAAGTTATTCCAAACAAAACACGCTTGCTTGGCTTTAAAATATACCATATACCATACTGTAAACAATTGATGGTTTCACTCACATGTTGTTTATAAATTTTAATATTTATTTCGCAGTCTATATGAATAAAAAAACTGACGGCATTGCTTTGCTGAGAATGCCTAGTAATGCAAAGTTCTTATATGAATTGAAATTAAGCTGAATTTCGACACTATTCATGTAAAATAAAAATGTTAGTAATTTAAATATTTACATTTTTCAGGTGCACTGGTGAAAACATATTTAATTGCTATATATTAAATTTACTATAATATTATTTTTATCAGCGCTAAATATGACACATAGGTATTTGCTTCCTCGTGGCCCCCCTCTTCCACTGGGGGAGTTATATATTGGTGCAGTTAGAGCATGTCATTTATTTTTACTTTTGCTGAATTTAATTGAGCTTTGCATTTGTTAAGATTCTCAGCGCTTTCAACAAGCGAGTGATTTTATAAGATGTTATACTTTCATTATAGATAATTGTGCCTAAATACGTTATCAATGATTAACATGCAATTTAAATGGTTTTCACGAGACAAGCTATTCACGACACTACTGACAATACTGTCTAGCTGGAACTATCTCTAATTGTTGGTCATCGCCGTTTATGGTTGACGGTATGAAGTTGTACAACAGGTACTATTAATGAACAAATTTTGTTCCACAAATGCAAATAATAAACAGCATAAATAGCAAAACAAATTTTTGTGCTCATGAGTGAAATACTATATTTATGTATATCGCATGGTAACATATAAAATTTTATAACCCTGAAAATGTGGGAGAAAATCATTTAAATAGTCTTTGCAGGTAATTTTGACAGTGTCTAAAGAAGGAAATAGGTAACACAGTTCCAATTTTTCATAACGGGACATATTTCGGACTGGCCGTATTTACATTTTTTTAAAAGTATTTTGGTGAGCAAATCCGTGTGGTTTTGATACAGTACTAAATTTTATGCGAATAAAATTTCATACCACCTTCATGAACACAAATATCACTTGGTCACACTTATAAGTTTAACATTTTATTATTTAAAACGAATGTTACAAAACATAACTTGTTCTGTACGTTGTAAATTTACATCATATATTACATCAAGTGAATAGTTACAAAGACCTTATTCATAAGATTGTTTTGCTAATAAAATATAAAATGTACATAATAGGTCTACATATGCAAAAAAAAAAAAAAAAAAAACCAAAATCATCATAAATTACAAAAAAAATTAACATCTTATAGGTACATTTGAATAAAGTGATGGAAAGGTTTCCTTACACAAAAAGTCACAAACACATATGTACTGACATGCTTACAATTAACTGCATATCGTAGCAGGCTCCAGAGGGCCCTCACACGTCGAGCTAAACTTGGACGGGATATAGATTCCTGAGCGGGCCTCCTGTTTATTCAACAAGCCTGGCTGACCTCTTAAAGCCAGGCTATAAAAGCTCTGAACGAGTACCCTCTCCCCCCAGGCTGTTGGCAGAGTGTGAAGTGTCAACGTCATTGTCGGAGCATCACGGAAGAACACTAGGGCCTGGGGAGCTCGGCCATCTGCAAGGTATTCAACGTCTTCATTGGTGAGCATAAATTTGGCCAGGCGATAGGGTGGCATTGCCGATATCGAGGTCCCATCTTAAGAAATAATAATCACGTTGCAAGGATAGGGTCTTTGTATAATTGTATTCTTTACATTCTTATGGGTCATTCCACGCCAGTCCATCCAGCAAAAATAGAAAATGTAACCCAGGTTTTTTGATTTTGATAAAAATTGGTTCATTTGTTTGTTGACCGAAGACAACTAGAAATGCAAATTTAAGATTTTTATCTCAAGTACTTCCTGAGATATTGAAGGCTAAATTGTGATCATTTTCTGGCTAAAACAAGTTGTTGTGACAGTGTAGATTGGTCAGTGTCTGTGTTTCCAACCTTTGTATTTCGCTGTGCTACCAAGGTATTAGAAAAAGAACACTGTTCCTAATGTGAAATTTTCCACAGAATTTAAATTTTGCCACGGAATTGTCATATTTGGAAGCTATAGCAGAAAAACTTACGTGACTGATGTTTCAAATGTAATTTGCAATCTTCAGCACAAAATAGATTGTATCTTAAAAGGTAGACATTGCAGAAAAATGAGATTTGCCTTATTTAAAAGAGGAGCAAATTTCCTATAAGATACATAAAAAAATAATGTTTTTTTGCTGATAACGTGTAATGGATTACAATGATTAGTTAATGCTATATGTATATTGACATATTAAAGAAATTCTCTCTCACACAAATCTGTTAACAATGAATAAGAATTGATACCCACAATCCTCACGAATTCTACAGTCAGCAATGTGGGGTACATTTATGATAGTTTCCACTCAATTTCACATTTGCACAAGTCTTCTTTCATAAAACTGTAAGTTCGGTCAGAGCTGCTTGTTGATGGCGCCTGTAAACTGCTGAGTATGTGTGCAAAAGGAACCTAGCACTCATCCTCTCGCGGTGAAGACCAGTATAAAGAAGCACTTGGACCTGAAGGATGCATGAGGTTTACTTGAGCGTCTCCTTCTGACCTATTAATGTTGTTTACAACACCAACAAACAATTTGGTGCTGTATACACGAGTTACATAGCAGCCAGTATACAGATTTGATACAATATCGCCAGGTTCTTTGCTGGATGCTGTAGCAAAATTGAAAACTAATGAATATGGATATATTATCCTGACTTGTTTTCTTCATTTCTATTTCATACTAGAGTATAGGTGAATCATAATGAAATCCTCTTGTGCCCAGGATTGTCTTTGCCAGAGTATATCGTTATTGTAGATGTGAACGAATGTGATCCACGTCGTTCTTGTGAATGTAATGGCAGGCTACATATGGCCTGTTATGTGTTCATTGCAGTAGGCAAACATCTTAGACACTGATGTAATTTGGTTTTTGAATGGTCGTTGAAGACTGGCTTTTGTCGTTAATCGCCTGACATTTCCACCAATTCCACCAGAAGAAAATTTGCAGTGACTTGTGGTAAAGAATGAACAAGTAGCTGTGAGCTGAAAATCCTGAGTATGATGGCATAAATTGGGGATATCCTTGCAGTTTTCATACTGAGCAGTGCAGCCATCACTGAAATAATGTACGTTTTTTTTACATGAGGCATTTTTTTTAATAAGTGATTATTTTTGACTGGGTTTTATGCATCATGGAAGCATCGTAATCCAAGTAATTTGACAAAAAACAATGACAGCTTGTTTGCAAAGAAGTATTACCTGAACTTTTGTAGTACATGACTACTAGATGAACTGTACAGTGACTATTAGTCCAATGGTATCCTTGGGCTTCATTTTGAATAACAAAGGAGAACATTTCACTGAAATCTATTAAAGTGATAACGTCTCCATCGCTAATTGCCTCTTTCAGTTTTTTGAGGTAGTCTGATTGTTTATTTGTGATATAGGAATGGGGTATGATGAGTTCCATTTTTGATACTACCATTTCTATAAAGTCATATACACTTTGGGCAAGGGTTTGTAGTTGTGTTCGGTCTATACTGATCCACTGTTGGTATTCAATCACATCATCTGGATCACAGTCGAAACTATGACAGAGATGCTGCTTTAGGGTATCTGGAGAAGGACATTGTTCACATTGTCTTAGCATTCAAGTAGGATTTCCAATATCACATACAAGACACACAAGAAGTGAACTGCATTTTCACCGGCACCAAGACAATGCAGAAGCAATTCAACATATTGGTGTATAATGCACACACAGACTGAATGGGTTTCAGCACTTTCTGCCATAACACTCCATTTAGGACATTGCATACAAAACTTCGAAAACCCTACTTTGACAGAGGGATATTTAGCCTTAAAAGAACAATACAGCTCATGCAAGTTACATGGCAAAAGCCTTTTCTGTTTGTAAACATTCTTGGATATGCTGAATGAATCTTTTATTCCTGGCATTTGCGTGGAAAACTCATAATCCTGATAGAAATTTACAATGAGTTGCACAGTGTCTTCAGGTAGCTTCTTCCCACCTGTAGGATGAATCCACACACAAATTCCTTTTTCCAGTGTAAACTGTCTTGCCTGCCTTACCATGTACTCAGAAATGCCAAATTCTTGTGCTGCTTACTGTCTGGACCATGATTGCGGGATCAGTGTGAGAATCTGCAGTTTTCTTTGTCTACTCACTGTGGGTAGCTTTTGTTTCATTTAAAGACACCAAGCAGTCCAAATTGGCAGCGATTTGTTCCATCTCATGTCTCTGCATTTCTGTACTGTCACTAGTTGATGTGGCTGGAAGTTGTACATCTAATACATTGGATATCTTGTCTGCTACAGCTGATGACAGTTCATGTGCTTTGTTTCCCATAACTTTATTTTGCATGATGTACAGCATGCAGTTTTATTGGTGACTGTTGCAAATATTCAAAACTTTTGTCAAGTAAGATACGACTTTCTTCTTTTAATGCTTCGGCCTCTAAAACCTCAGTGACGTCACTTTCAGATGATTCTGAAGATATCTGTTAATCTACTTGTTGAATATTATATTCCTTGTTCCTATATGAAGAAAACATTTTTCCCCCAGGGGTTAGGTGAAGTCCTTTCTCTGCTGCTTTCCTGTAACACTGTAAAGTGATCTTACGCAAAGAACCCTTAACTGGAACATTATGCACTTTCATAGGATCACAGCATGATGTCTGAAATGTTTTGTACTTCTTGAGATAAATTGATTCGTGATGAAAACATATGGTGTGAAGATGATATTTAGAAATACCTGTCCTCAGCACAAGAAGAGTTAGATTTTCTTGATAAAATGATTCCAAACTTTTGATTCTCTTTGTTTTAGTGTTACTCTCTTTATGGTAATCTTCATGTCTATTCTTTCCAACAGAAAAGATTCCAGTTTGGTAGTACTGGTAGTCATAGTTCTTCTAGAAACATATAATGAACACAAATACTTTCTACTAACATTGCACATACAAACCGACAAGCCAATAGCACGAGCAGAGGAGAAAGACTGGCCTACACAGTGTGTAGTCTGCATGCCTTATCTCTGATGCCTATCTCTATTGCTTTCATCCCCTTTGCCTCCTGCTGTATCAGCTAAGATATGATCTCCTTGCCACCCTCATCGCTGCAGAACAAAACAAAAAGACCAAAACAATCAAGGAGAGTAGTGGAAGAGTCACCGAACACTCCTCCCTCAGCCCGCAGGTTGACTCAGCACAGCAATTATGTATGTACCGTCACATAAGACGGCTCTGCAGACAATTCGGGGAGGTAATAAGAGGCTTCGAAACTTTCATAAAATTCTACTGTTTTATGTTGGAAGTTACGGTAAACACACCAGTGGAGTGTAGTGAGTTTTTTTACAGGGTAATCAACACAATACCCCAACATATTTCAGTGTTTTAGATAACATTTTGTTAAATGCCATTAAAATATGATACATTGCACACTTCACATTACATTAAATGGTTGATATAAGCTCAATATTTAACCCAAAATATTCATTCAAAAATATCTTTCAAGCAATAGTTTTAAATCAGTACTGAGGCAACTCAAACATTTTGCAGGCGCCATCAACAAGCAGCTCTGGCCGAACTTACAGTTTTGTGAAAGAAGATTTGTGCAAGTGTGAAATTGAGTGGAAACTTTCCGAGATGTGTAACGATTCTTATTAACTGTTAACAGATTTGTGTGTGAGAGAGAATTTCTTTTATATGTCAGTATACATACAGTATTAGCGAATCATTGTAATCCATTACATGATACCAGCAGTAAGCCACTATTGTTTTATGTATCTTATAGGATATTTGCTCCTACTTTAAATAGTGCAAACCTAATTTTTCAACGATGTCTATCTTTTAAGATACAATCTTCTGTGGCAAAATTTAAATTCTGTGGAAATTTTCACATCAGGAACAGCGTTCTTTTTCTAATATCTGGGTAGCACAGTGAAATAGAAAGCTTGGAAATGCAGACACTGACCAATCTACACTGTCGCGACAATCTGTTTTAGCCAGAAAATGATCACAATTTAGCTTTCAATATTTCAGGGAGTATTTGAGATAAAAATGTGAAATTTTGCATTTTTAGTGGCCTGAGGTCAGTAAACGAATGAACCAATTTTAATCCAAATCAAAGTACATGGGTTACATGACCTGGATGAATTGACATGGAATGACCCTTATATTTAACTTACAGATTCATGTAAAATAGTATGCCCATATGTCCACATAATTAATGCACCGTTTATTGTATATCAGAGATCCTGTATGTTCTTATAATTAACTTGTAATTTCCTAAATGAGTAAGGTAAAGTAATTGTGTTAGTAATCTTATTGTAGTCTCTATCGAGAACTGTCCTGTTATAGTTAAAGTTGTAATGAACGTATTTTGTAAGAATTCCTCTATTATTGCTCTGCCATCTGCTATTGGTGAAACCCCCAAAGTAAGCCCCTACCTGACAGGAGATATGGTGACTAGGAGAGAGTGGTAAGAGAGTTCAGTTTAAATATAGATGTAGTCACAGGTGCTAGGTAGGCAGGTTGTTACACTGATGGAAGTGCGATCTTTCCTTCCTGCTCGTTGCCGAGCAGTAAACTCCACCACGCATGTAAATTATTAGCTAAAATAGACGATCGCAGCAAAAACACGAGGCAGCGCCTAGCGCTAACCATGATGCACATAGATGTAACACATTTCTCTTTTTGCAGTACTAAAATTATGGTTAATTATTCAGTCATACCTTTAGGTTAAAATTTAATAGATTAAATTGCTCAGAAACATGTATAACACAGCATAGGTGTATGCATGAGCTGTTTAGCTTCTCTGCGGCCAAGGTCAGCATGTGGCGCACATCAATTGTGGTATGTCAGTACGAGCCATGTGCGCGAGTCAGCATAATCACGCAGCAGATCTTGCCACAACACAATCATGCTAATTGCCCTCCCCTTATCCCTAGTTAATGCTTCTGCTTTCAGTGTGATACATTAATGCATGTGTAAATTGCTTCTAATTGCATAATGGGACATCTATTCCCTTTTATAGTGGGAAACACCCCAAGTGTTTTGTGTGAGTTCGGGGTGTTTTCACGTGTATTTTACTTCTAATTTAAATTAGACATAAGGTTACATCAGTGCCCGGCACCAGTCCAACACACATCACATTCACACCACAATACTCGTTCACGGTACATGGATACATGTACTCACAAGAAAATTTCAGCCACTACAAACCTCCTTAAAATTGTTTCTCTTGACACCAGTAAAATCGAGAACAGGCTTGATGCACACGACTAACAGAACAACTTAACACAAAGTACAGACACCTCCAGTACCACTGACATACACACCGTCAAGATATCGCAACCTCTTTTCAAACCACCCCACCACAACCTTCCCCAGACACACCCCCAACGACACAAGAAACCGAGAACTACCACTCCTCCTCAATATTACCAGAATTTTTAGGGTTTCCGGAATACGACCAAATCACTACCACCTACCTTCACCCCCGCACACCTCTATCCCCTCCAACCCCGCTACTACTACAACACCCACACCGAAACTCCCTTACTTATAATACCTATCATGGCCAACACCTCACCCATACAGATCATTGTTTCCCAACCAGAAAAATCTCCGACATTAACAGGCACACCAACAGAAGACATTTATGATTTCCTGGATGAATTCGAGTCAGCAGCCGAGATTAACCAATGGGATGCGCCATAAAAACGTCGTCGCATTAAATATTGCCTCCACTGACCTGCTCAACACACATTCGTAAATATTACTCACAACTGTCCACAACCTATCACATGTAACGAACTCAACCAAACCCTAACAGACACATCTACTTCTCCAACTGACACAGAAAGAGTCAAACATCTGTTTTTGACAATAAAAAAAAAGGCGATAGGGGAGGACACTTCATCACATCTACAAACAATGCAATTCTGCATTATCAAAAACCATCCCCCAACATGTCAGACCATGAATTTCTTAATGTCCTTCGGCATTCCCTCCTCCCCTCCATCGTCGATAAAATTATTGACCATTAAACAGACACCCTCACAGACATGATTATGGCACTCAGGTGTATCGATGTCGACATGTTAAAATATTCCCAGACCCTTACACACGGACGCGCCAACCCCGATTTTGCAAAACTCGAAGCAGAAATCACCAAATTAAAGCAAGAGGTCGCACAAATCACCATCCACCATCAACAGTCCACAACTTCACATCCCTCCCAACCCTTCCGCCAAAACCATTTTAAAACCAACCACTATCAACCACAACGAGGACACTCCGAACCTCAGTGGGCATACATGACGAGCTACACACCCCGCCGCACCACGTAACTCACATTACCCGAACACCCACTATCAACCTAGAGGTAAAACGAATTTCAGGGGTAACTTTTACAACAGAACCAAATTTTCCCCACAAAATTCATATAGCCCCAGGGACAATCGGATCGTCACACAGGGCCAACAGTACTACACACACGTCAAGAAACTTCTGAATGAGGGGGTGAACCATGCAACCCCTGTTGACATCAACCACAAAATTCGTGGAGCATTCAACACAATTTGTTAAGAAAGTTGTGCCACACACGACATATGCAGAAATTTCAAAATTTGACTCATACAGCAACATTCCGATTCAAAAACAAACACTAGTGCATAATGCTGTTAACCCACAACAAATACACACAACGCCAGGGCAAAACATGGAACACCTAACAAGCATACTTCCCCCGGAACAACAACAGCAGCGCATAAACAGACATCACAAGTCCACATCACAAAACATTGCTGCATTGTCCATACAACCTCACTCAAGCAGTAGGTCAGGCGAATCGGCATCCGAACAAATAATGCGGAATATACCGGCGTTTACAAGGACACATCACATTCCGCAACTGCAAAAGATGCACAAGCAGCCAGCAAGGCCAGTTACCACTGTAGCCATACGAACTGTTTCTAAACACCACACAGCGTGATTGCAGCCAACCCTGCATGACAATTGAAGATGCGACACCCCCCCTTGCAAGCAACCTGCCTATGTTGCCAAACCACTGCCGCTGCGCGACCTTCAAGGTGCCGTTGTCACATCCACACCTCACTCGACATACAAACAGGAAATCGTCGAGCCACACAGCCTCGAGCAAGCACCTGCGCCCTATGCATATACGTTGTTCATAAAGTCAAACACTGCTGCCCCCTCTTCACCAATCAACACTTTCGATTTGCATCAGATATTGGGGATCGTTTTAAGCAATGTAAATGTAGATTTGGGCTCACTCCATGCATTTTCAGAAACACACACCAACACAAAACTGCACGGCACCCATTAATGACTCTTTTCAAAACACACTGCAGTCAGCTTGCGATGATGAAAATGTGTTGCAGAATAACACACTGAGCCAGTTTCCACCTGCACCACGCCCAACACCAACACACACAGTACACACTCCTCACCTCACCAACAGGCAGCAAACACAGCTACAACACCCTGCATTTTGGTTGAAATTAAAGAGATTAATTACTATGCACTACTAGAAACCGGCTGTTCACGCAGTAGCATAGCCAACACTCTTGTTTCGGATCAACATCTTTTCCTCCTCTGGGAAAAAATCACATTAGTCGGAGCGAAAAGTGTTCTAACATCCCCCAAATTCGAATCTCAAATGAAATCAAACATTTCAGGCAACATGTTCCACCAGATATTTTTAATAGAAGACAATCTGCAACAGGACTTAATACTTGGCATAGATTTCATTAAGCATTACGATGTAATTTCCATTTTAAAATATAGCATCCTGATACACGGACATAACCCCAATAACACAGTACATCTCCAGTTACACCTCACACCATTCAATACAGAAGTCTTAACATGAATCAAACATAGCATAACAACACTAGAAACATTTGAAAATTGAAATATCATAACACCTCAAATAAACAAAATCCTTACAAACGATCGGGCAGCAGCCATTCAGAATATTATAGTCTCTTACAAGGTCAGATTTGTCAATTCGATTTTGGAGCTCACAGAAGCCAAGAATTTAGAAAATAAAATTAGATCTCGCCACAGATAAACCAGTAACGAGGCGCCATTATAGGATTAGTCCTAAGGTGAGGGATGATGTCTTAAAACAAATAAAAGACATGATAGAGCGGGAATAATACAAGAAGCTGACTCACCCTATTCGGCACCTTCTCTTGGGATAGTTAAGATATCCGGAGGCCTCCGATTTTTAACTGACTTCAGGTAATTAATCCAATATTTGACTAGGGTACAATGTCCGTTATCTCGAACAGAACACATTTTAAAGGCACTTTTAAATTCTACGTACATCACTAGTTTAGATTTATTTTTTAGATTTTACAGTATCCCAGTCAGGGCAAAGACCGACATAAATTAGCATTTACAATTGACAGCGTACGCCTTTTTCAGTAATGCCAATGGGATTAAGCACAAGGCCCCAATATTTCCAAATGTTTATTAATTAATAAAATTCTAGGACCTCTCAGATGGAAAGTGGCTATCGTGTATATCGATGACATCTTTATCCTTGGAAACACATTCTAAGAACATTTGGAGAACATAATCAAAGTATTTGAAAGGCTCCACCTATTTAATGTTAAGGTCAACACGAAAAAATGCACATTTGTGGAGCAAACAGTTAAAGTCCTTGGCCATATCATCCCACCTAGCGGCATATCTACAGACCCCGAGAAGGTAGCGGCTATTGTCAAAATGCCACCCTCCTGTAATGTCAAACAGCTAAGAACTTTTCTAGGTATGTCATATTATTTACACTGCTACATTCGAAACTATGCATCAATATCTCAACCATTTATCGAACTCACGAAAAAACAACACCCCCTTTAAATGGACAGAGCAACAAGATACGGCCTTTACACAGTTAAAAACAGCAATTTCACAAGCCCCCCATTCTTCATAAATTCCACATGGATGGTGAAATAATCCTAGCTTGTGACGCTAGTAGTGAGGCAGCAGGGAGGGCCCTTATACAAGTAGCTTCCCAATCTAAATAATGAAATATAATCGCCTTTGCGTCCAAAAAGTTTTCACCCCAGGAGAGATGCTAGAATTCGACGGAGAGAGAACTTGGGGCGATTATACATTTATGTACCCATTTCAGGCAATACTTATATGGTCGCCGTTTTACTATCGAAATAGATCACGCAAGTTTATGTCATCTCCGATCCATGGCCGATCACAACGTCCGCAAACAGAAAACCGCCATCGCTATTAGCAAGTATGATTTTGACGCCCAAATAGTGAAAGGTAAATTAAACACCGTCCCAGACGCCCTCAGTCGCATGCCCACCGCACCCCTAGTCAATGAAGAAGTGTACTAAATCAAAGAAACTATGCTGACATATACTTCCTTATTCAAAGGTTTTGCAGAAGCCATTTTACAAAAGTTATAGTAATTTACAATAATCTTAATTTACATAACAAGAAAAAGAATATAATATATTATATTCAATGTTAATTTAAAACTAAAAGTAAATGTGGAATAGAAAAAGTGTATATAAAATATCTTCGCCTTGTGATTAGCTTCGATTATTTCTATTCAAAAGTGATGCTCTCGGTAGCATGGTGTGTTATTTTTGCCTGCTCGTGTAAATAAATCACATTATTCATTACATTAATGTCACTTTATTGATATTACCCTTGTTTTATGACTATCATATTATATGGCAATTAGTGATGGGAAATATAGTTCACTAGAATGAACTAGGTCGTTCGGAACTAGTCACATTTGAGAACAGTTCATTGGGAAACCGTTCTTTTGAACTATATAGGTCACAGTCGAATGCTCACGCTTACTGGCGAACTGCAGAGCGCAAGTGTAACCTCGGTCCGAGAACTAGATAGATCTTTCTCTGTACCTCGATCCAAGAACTAGATAGGTCTTTCTCTGTTTCCTCTTTCGCAGTTCAATTTCTCCTCTCCAGAAAAATCTAAACAAGCATGAAATGGAAAGAGAAGGAAATAAATATATTGACTGCAGCTGTTTGTCACCCGAGTCAAACACATTTCATTCGTCGAATGAGAGGAGGGGAAGGTAAGTGTTCAAAGGAACAGGACAAAGAACTAAGAGAAAATATTGATCGTAATAGCTTGCAAACGTGAGAGGAGTGTGGAGGGGGAATTCACTTTGAGGATATATTACATGCACATCCTAGGGAAAATATGAAGGGGATGATTCGTATCTTTCTCACGCGCCTGGCGCCTTGTCATTTGTATGCACAATGCATCCAGTGTCTCTGTAGTTACACTGTACTTTGCGAATTTCATCTGTAACTAGTATTTCATTACATGTGATGAAAGCTAATAGGTATATACACTAACGCATTTGTTACCTTTTTACGCAGGCCAGTAGTAAACATGTGCTCTTTTAACTGATTTCACGATATTTTTTCTCTTTATATGTACACAATATACTAAAAGTAAACATATACATTAGTATATATTTGGATGTTAAGTTTCATTACCACTACTCTCAATTTTACAGTATTTTCTAAAGAAATCGTATAAGTAATTTTCTTCGTAACTGAAATAAGTGATGTTTGTGAATTAATTGCTAAATAATTAGTGCATTATTGCGTGTAGACGAAATTACTTCTTTTTTTATATAGAAGTAAGATAAACGAATAGTGAAAATACCTTTATACTGTGTTATTAACGCCTATGTTGTACAATATAACACCAAATCACTTTGGACACTGATAACAACGACCACACGATATTATAATAACGTAGGTTGTGTTGCGTGAGACAACTATGTTTAAAGTTAATTTTTCCAAGTCAGACGTGTACAAACTCAACAAAAATGGTTCTGACAAACTAAATTTATTCGTACCAGTATTAGAAACATTTAAACAGAACTTTAATTACAAAAATAACTTATTTTTTAATATGATGCAGATAATGCAAAAAAGCTATATTCGAAGTATTCAGTGAGTATACCAGAAAAAAAGCAGTTTTTCATTTGTTTATTGCGAGTGTGTAAAACTTGACGTTACATTAATGAGGGTTTTTCTATATTTTACTGTCATAGCCATACTCGTATTAGTGCGGCTATCAGATGTGTTTTCTTGTAGACACGGGAATTTCCATATGTCTGACAACATCGTATTTATAGTACGAGTGAGTGAGAGGGTTTTATGGCACCGTAACAGCGAGGTCTTTGGTGTCGATGAGAATGAAGCAAGATGAATGGACGACACAAACATGCATACACTGACTGGGTTTCGAACCCTAAACCCTTCGCACTGCAGACCGGCGTGCGACCTACTATGCAATTGGGGTCGGCACGAGAAAGTATGAAAGATCGCTGCATGGCCATAGGTCTGCCAACTGTCTCGAGCTGTGTGTCCTGCAGTTCCTGACCGATTTGGGACTCATATGTCACTATTGAACTAGGTAGATCTGCGATCCCTACAGTTAGATGCATGCTGAACGAGCTAAAACAAAGATACCGATAGACAGAGGCAGATAGATAAGAAGTATGCGTGGCGATGTGGCCAGTCACAGAGGGAGGGGGGAGGGGAGAGCGAAGGATGGGATAGCCGGAGCGGGGAAAGCTGCAGGGAGCGACGAACCACAAATTATCTGAAGATGTGCACTGTGCTGCGCACTTAGCGTAGTTACTGGTACTGAGAGAATGACTGACCGATATTACAAGAGACTAGTTCTTTTTTGTTGCGGTGAACTATGTACCTAGTTCTTTTTCAAGACCAGTTTAAAATGAACTGGTAGTTCGTGAACTACCCATCACTAACGGCAATACTACAGAATGGAGAGAACGATGAAATTAATATAATATCTTATTATTCCATATTGATTTGTTAAATTTCCATAGCACACCCCTGAGCAGTGGTAAAATGGGCTGGTTTCATTTTATTATGCCATTCCTATCTTTATAATGATGTTAAATATATATTGTAATGTTAATATATAAAAAAATACATTATATGCTGGTTAAATTTCTATTTCCCAGAAGAGATACGACCCTGCATTCCTATGCACATCAGTCCAAAATGTTACCGTTGAGCTACCAATACATCTAGGCATGAACATATACTTTTAGGTATATTTACTTGACTTTAGATTTTTATTAAAATTATCTTTGAATGTATTAATATCACATCCCCTAAGAATCTGTTTTCAGAGAAGGCTTTTGATTGACACAAAATTTGAAAGGCATTGTTGTAGCTAAAAACTGATATATTATTAAGCTTATGAGGTATATTTCCTTTGAGTTATTATTTATGGAACATTTTATTCATTAGGTCGGCATATTTTTTGCATACAGATTGATAGTATCAGCTTTAAACATAATTTTTATGTTTCGTAAACTTTATCTAGCTTTCACTGGCATGTAATATTAACGAAAAGGTCGTATTTTATGTTCGCCATGTTTCTTTTTGGCCATAATACTTTGTTAATCCTACCCTCAGTCCGGAATAAAAGTTAGGCCACACTAAAGCAAGATGATTTTCGGAATAGCAATAAAAATGCTCTATGAATACGAAAAATTTCGGCCGAAGGATGATCTTTCCTTAGTCCGGACTAAAAACGACTATAAATAAGGCCCTAAATTCATTGGGATGAAATTAAAATAAATTTTAGTAAATGTTACCCCAAAGAAAAGTAGAGAATCACCACTGAAATAGCACAGGAAAACATTTTCCCTATGGCCACTATCTGCAAAATCATTACCGCATTATATAATGTTAATCTACAAATTAGTAAACAGGATTGTCAAACCCCACTCGAAACAACATGCATCGTCTAAATGTACCATTCTAATCCTTCTGCATTCAGATAAATTACATTACCTAACAGTTTACACCTATGCACAAGAATATATCAAAATTGATGACGATTCTATATTTTTTGTATGTCTTATCACAGTTAATACGTTCCCTTTCACCAGCGAGTACGATTGCGATCCACATATCATAAAATTTTAACGAACCTTACTAAATCCCGACCAAGCAGACACAAAATACCATAGTTTAAGCCACCATTATGAACTCACAGCCAACGGGAAAATATTTATGAAAGTTAATACACCTCAAAGCCCATCAAAATTAACACTTGTCCCACAAATCTACGTAAATGAACTAATACAAGCCCACCACGATGCCATATTTGATGGAGATCACTTCGGTGCTCTAAGAATTCCCGAGAAAATAAAACAGTCCTATTACTGGGATAATATATCCCCATACATAAAGAATTATGTTAAATAATGCCCCACATGTCAGGAAACCAAAGCGAATAACACACAACCACCAGGGCAGATTACTTCTATTCCACCTCAATCCCACCTCAAAACATGGACTCTTGATGCAAAGGTCCCCTCCCCACTACAGCACGAAAAAACAAATATATCCTTGTAATGACAATACGCAACTCGTTATGTAGTCGCCAAAACCCTTCAGTCAATAGACATGGCTACATGTGCAGAATTTATCAAAGAAGTCATTCTGCGATTTGGCTGTCCCGAGCAGATCCTTACCAATAGGGGAACAAGCTTCCAAAACGAATTGGGGAATCAATTACTACACTCCCTCAACATAAATAAATTAACCACCAATGCATACAACCCACATTGTAATGGGCTTGTATAATGATCCAATAAAATAATTGGGGACCAGCTTACCGCCTGCGCTAATGCTAACCAAATAAATTGTGACCTCTACGTAAATTTTATTTGTTTTAATTTCAACATCAGTTTCAACACCACCACGAAGGTTAAACCCTTTTATTTAATGCACAGAGTAGAGGCCACTCTCCCAGTGTAGGTGGTAACAAAAGTACATTCATCATGGGCACACGATTGGTGTGAGAAACTCCGGCAAAACAGAGACATCGCCAGAGTTTAATTTGATACAAGCCTAGCAACACCAAACACAACAATTTAACAAATACCACAAAAAAGCACAATTAATGTTAATGACCTTGTATGGGTACGTAACAGGGGCCGCCAGAAGGCATTAAAACGCAGTTACCGTGGACCATATAAAGTGGTCGAAATTCTAGGGGAATCCACAATTCGCAATCAGACTAATAAAATGGGCGAAACCAAAACTGACACTATTTACATCCGGCATACAAAGCCGGCTTGTGTCCATTACGTTAATAATTGTTATGTTTATTAGCTATAAGTTTTACTTCTAGAAATCAATATTGGATAAAAGTGTTTACAGTAACTAATAAAATACGGCGTGGAGCTAAGATGAGACACGCCTGTCTTACAGCTCTGCCAAGCAGTTTGGAATTCACAGAGTCTGGTTGTATACAGAAAAACGTGTGACAGCGGGCAGCAATGCGAGTCCCAGCCAACCTTCCTCATTGATCACATATCACACCATGTCAGTAGCCAGGAAACGAACAGGAGACGACAGCACTGCTGCCACCAGCACCACGAGCCTGTCGTCCCAGTTCATGCGACATGAACCTGCAGGAGCGGCCTACCACAGCTAGCAACACATCATACCCTCATGCACCGCCTTGCACAGACGCACGATGGTTGCCACGGAAACCACCACCAAGGACCGTCCTCAGGGCAAGGAGAGGGGACGGCTCGCCAATCACCTGGCGGTCATGGGTGTGGCGGTCATATGCAATATGCGCTATCCTCGTGCCAGTTGTGTTCGCCCAGCCAGCCAAGTACTGCGTGCAAGCCGGTATTTACTGGCAACCTATGCCGGTGAACTTCTACTACAAAGACAGCCTGCCTACCATTTAAAAAATAAGTCTTACAATGCCCCAAACACCGGAAACATGGCGTGCCTAAATAATAGGTCCACAGTAGATATATAATGCGGGTTATGGCTCACCTCTATTTTTCATCGAAAATCACAAGGTTTTTTGCTCCAAATTGATGGTTTGAAATTAAAGAACTTACACATTCTAAAAATCAAGGAAATTTATCCCAAAATCAAGCAAATTTACCACTTTTTTTTTTTTTTTTTTTTTTTTTTTTTTTTTTTTTTTTTTACAAAAATGGCAATCCGGATTTTATGATAGCTTAAAAAAAATTAATTTTAAGCTAAAGCCAAACAAAGTACTCGGTTCCAAGCAATTTGTCAAGTTTTTTAAAAAAGCAGTTTTGCAAGCGAGCAATTTAAATCAAGTAAATTAAGCAAAAATCAAGTGAAAAGATTCAAATTAATGGAATTAAAATATTTTAATAGAATTTGGAAATTGTTCCATAATGCATATCTAAATTGCTCAAAAACCATTATTTTACGTATACAATGGTAAAAATAGTCCAGACAAAAAACAACAATTATGTAACCAACCACGACTCAGAAAAGCCCAAATAAAATACAAAGTTTCCCTCTGCATAACCACCGCACCTAGAAAAAGCTGGTTTTTACATAAAGTTTCCCTTTGTGTCTACAGGTGACAAAAAATGCAGGACTGAAAAGGACGACATTGCGTATCCAAGTGGGAAGGGGGGAAATTGGTGCCACAGCCCAGCTTGTTTCGAATTGTGTATCCAGCAGAGTCGGGGGGGAAATTAAGACCTACGCCCAGTTATTTGCTATAGCATATCCAAACCAAAAACAGAAAAAATATGGTAAAATACCCTATTTGTTTCCTGTGGCGTATCCAGATGCCAAAAGTAACTATAGTTAAAAGATTCCTATCACGTATCCAAAAAATAAAGATCTTTAGTATTTTTCCCGTCCCTGTTTAATACACGCGATTCGCGATGCATTATCTTTTAATTTATATTAAAGAGAATATTGATATATTATTACATTTTTTAATAATTTTAACCATTTATTATATTAAGATTCACATGTATGCCATCATCAAAGTGTACTGTAAAACTGTGTATACTTAAATATTCAATTTTTTATGAATGTAACAATTTAATACACAAATTTTTACATTCATGTAATCACCAAAGGGTACGGTAAAATGATGCACAGTTAAAAATAATTTTTTATTAATGTAACAGGCTAATACACAATTTTTACATGCACACTATCACTAGAAGGGTACAGTAAAAGTGTGTATGGTTAAAAATTCAACTTTTTATAAATTAAACCATATAGATTTTTAAGTTTTGTATATACACAATCACTTTTTTTTATCTCAACATTCGAAACTGGCAGCTCCAAAGTTTGCGAAAGCAACAGCGTACACAATTGCATCTGCCGCCGACCTACCGGTCATGACAGAAACAACCGCGCTATGCCTTTTCGGGATCGCGAATGAATGTAACATTTTTAAAAATTAATTTCCCTCAATAATTGAAACTGCCAGATCCAAGTTTTGCGGATGCAACAGATGCAAGTACATCCGTCGTCGCTGGGCGGACCCATCATGACCTACTCGACTATTTTAGGTTTTTTTTCCAGATTATGAATGAATGTTTACACAAATAACATGTCAATCAAATATAATGTTTCTAACCGAAACAAACAGCAAATCATTGAAACATTTTTTAACCAAAGCAAACAGCATGCCAATCAAACATTGTTTTTTAACTGAAACAAACAGCTACAACGTCTCATTCGCACCTATAAATTAAATCAAACAGCAACTCAATTGAACATTAATTTTAATTTAAGTCAAACAGCTACTCAATCAAACTTTAATTTCAATTAGAATCAACAGCAATTCAATTAAACATTAATTTACACTTGAAAATAAATAGCAATTCAATTAAATATTAATTTAATCTTGAAATAAACAGCAATCAATTAAACATTAATTTAAACTTGAATCAAACAGCAACTAAATTAAACAATAATTTAAACTAGAATCAAACAGCAACTCAATAAAACAATAATATGAACTTGAATCGAACAGCAACTCAATTAAACATTAATTTAAAATTAAATCAAACAGCAACTCAATTTAACATAAATTTGAACTTGAATCAAACAGCTACTCAAGCAATCATTTTTTAAAATAAATCAAACACCAACGCAATCATTCATTTAAATCTGAATTAAACAGCATGTCATTCACTCTCACATATGTAATTTAAATCAAACAGCTATACAGCCTCATTCGCCCCTGTAAATTAAAATACACAACATGCCATTCAAACAATAATTCAAACTGCAACTGCAAAAGTAATTCAATCTCTCTCATGCCTGTAAATTAAAAACACCATAACAAACATATACCTGTCGAAATTAGGATCGCCTTCACCACCATCTTTTCTGCACCGATTACGATGGTGCATGTCGGCGGTGTGAATCAGCAAAGTGTGGAGTCGTTCTCTGTACCGATGATTCGTTTTCCAGATGTATTCCGCCAGGTAGCCGACCCAAGATTTTTTCCATCGGTCAATGCAGGTAATGCTGTATCGCACAGAACACCAACTTGGCTCAATGTTTTGAGTGTGCACCCTCAACTTCTCGCCCCTCTTAATCTTTAGTGTGTTTAGACTGTTTACTATTCCGCTCTTTTCGCTGCACACAAATTTCCTCCTGTGATTCACCTGCATGTGATGGTAGCCATGAATGTCCAAGTTGCTGTAACCACACCAGCAGTCTGAAATTATCGTCGTGCCCGGAGCGATCCACTCGCATATGATTTTGATCAGCGTTGCCGCATTCCTCTGTTCCATCGGCAACAGGAAGAATTTCTTCGGATATTCCCACTGCACTCACCCGAAAACCCACTGGCTGTGAACTTGACATCCTTTGCGGTTCTTGCGTTTGCCCAATTTCGACTTGTCGATCTCGACCACTTTGCCCGGCCTGCCGATGCATTTCCTGTACATCAACACCAAGTCTATGCACACTTGGCGGCAGAAACTCTACCAGGCGACGACCATCTTTCCCGAGCACAAAATGTCATTCACTATAGTCTACTGTCGAGGGTATTTGATCAGGCACTACAGTAAACACAACTCGATTACCTTGCCCGGAGACAAGTTTGAATCTCCCACGAAACTACCCTGTCTCTCCGACACTTTAAAGTTGCATTTAGTACCATCCTCCATTCGCTGTCGGTACCAGTAAACAAGCTCCTGTTTTACACCAATATCGCTTCGCCTTTCTCTCGCGTACACCATCTTGCGATTCACAAGAAAAAATTTGCGAAAAAATTGCTTGGATACGTGCCATGGAACAATAGTTACCGAATTAGGAAACACTAAACTGAACTTTGCCGGATATGCGAAACAGCACTAGGCCACAAAGTAAACTATTAGGATGGGTACTTTATAGTAAACACTGAATGTTTGTATGGTTTTTCCATTATGATATGCAATATGGAACAATTACCTAAGTGGTTCTTCGGTGGAGTTTTGTAACACTGAGGAAGACTCGTAACAGTCTGGAATGCTTCGTTCCTTCTCCTACTTCTCCTTCCATCTACGTCACACGTGATGTCAATACCCCAGCTTTTTTCTCTGAACAATCAGCATACTTGGTTTATTTCATCACCATACTTGGAAATTGACCTCCTTCCCTCTCTCCCCACTCTTGTTTAAAAAAACCTATTTCCTCACCCAATCAGCATACTTGTTTAATTTCATTACTATATTTGGAGTGTGACCTCCATCCCACTCTCCCCAATATTGTCTTTTTTTTTAAAAACTCTGTCCTTCACCCAATCGGCATGCTTGTCCCTTCTTCCTAATTACCCTTCTCCAATTTCCCCCTTCCATCATCATCACACATAATATCATATAATCGCCACTCCCACCTCCGCTCCAAGTTCCGACATTTTAATTCGACCACTTTATTTATTCTCACTGTGGTGAGAACAACATCACTACTTTTTTACATCATTATGGGCAAATCATTTATTATATTGGTCATCGATCCAGAAGACCGAAAAATGGATTATATATTCTGTGCAGATCACCATATGGCAACTACATGTAAATATCCATGCATTATTTCATCAGCAGGTACATGTATGTATTTATGCACAATTCTTTAAAAACACATTACTCGGATTGTGTATGTTTTGTGTAAGACAATGTCTAGTAAAAATATATGTATAGTGTCGGGATTATACAGATCTCTGCTAGTTGCAGACGATAAATTTATAACTACAATTTTCCAAACAAATTGTTTCCTTTCTGAAAAATATCGCATATATATTTTAAACGACTATTAAATGGCGATTCATTACGACCTGGCAAAGTGCTATGTTCCGAATTTGGAAAATCTGTATATTTGAGTTTCATTTATCATTTAGATCGAAAGGTTCCGATAGTTAAAATAAAAAGAATAGTTTATGATTGGCGTAAATATTTATTGTAGTCTGCATATTCAGTAAAACTTTCGATGGAAAAGTATTTGTCGAAATACTCATTTCCCTTAGAAATTTTCATAGTGGCCAATTCACTGGGCGTTTTTTCCTGGTGTGAATAATATTGGAAATTTACGATGAGGTGGAATTTTACAAATATGTGAAATGTGTATTTTTTGTAGGTGGTCCTTTATTTGGTTTGCAAAATTTCAAAAATGTTTTCGACGATTCGCTTTTACCCTTGCTGGCAGAAGATACAATTTATTTATCAAAGATCAATTACTAGTACTCTACAGGCAATTTAAAAAGAATTTTGTGTTATTGTTACAGTATGAATTTTTTAAAACTACTCTGATAAGTCATGAGTCATCGACAACCATAAACAAATTTCGCTGAATGGTTGAAAGATTGTTCAATTGTGCTGAATGGGGAATATACGGTCGGTACATAGTCATTACAAATTCATATTATGCTACAATCACCAATCTAGAAATGAAATGTGTGGAAAATAATTCCCTGCCACTAGATGCGAAATTGCCTGCCATTAGCAAGAAAAATTATTCATATGGGGTCATTTTGTGTTTCCAATTTAATTTTTTCGACTAAGGCGATGGGACAGTCTCCATACGAGATTCGTGTTTGAATATCTCTTTAAAAATAAAAACACTTCTAATAAATTACTACTTTCCACTCCCCACACTTTTGCACTAAACAATAAGTTTATTAAAAATATATTACAAATTTAATTATGCAAGATGTATATATAAAATCACTTGAGTAATTGGACACAACAACCCAAAAGGCTCCTACTATCGACATTGACTTGAATAATTTTTATAAATTTTACACTTTGAAGGAATCAGACGAATCAAATACAGCAAGTAAAAATTATGATAAAATGCACGACGCATACATTAAACTGTTGGATATTCGAGAGTATAAACATTCAAACATCAATATTATTTTCACATACTATGTAAAAAGTTTATAAAAATTGTCAAAATTAACTTGTTTCTACTCGCTGGTATAATTAACTATGAAGCTCTGTTAAATCTCAAACCGATACTCAAAATCGATTCCATTTATCCATAGTTCAAGATCAAAACAATTCCCCGAAAAGTTGTTTTTACAACATGTTTAAAGTTCATCTAAAATGGATGGGCGAACATTCGGCGATAATCAACCAACAAAAAATCAAATTTTTGCGAGTTACCTGATGAATAAATCACCAAAAATTATCGAAGACTTTACTCGAGATGTATTCAGGCTCATGGATAAACCCAATTAAGTAAACACGGTTTCCCTGGTCAAATTAATCTTCCAATTCTATGTTACTGAATTTGATCAGATAAGCTCTCTATTGCATATATTGTTTGTATCAGTGATTGGTTTCTGCCTAGTGTTTATGCTTGCCGAACATACATGCATAGAGGTGCAAAAGCAAATCTATTTACCCGCAAGTCACAAAGCACCAAATACACTGGGATTGGAAGATGTTTTGTACAACTTGTTCAAGTTTTTGAAAAACGTCTTCAAACTCAATACCGTCTCTAAACATTACATTTAACCTCTGCTTGGACACAACAACAGCAAAGCATCCATGCTTAACTTACACAAATTCTTTTACTGATGCTGCAATTTTGTTTACCAGAAAACTATTCGGACCTTGGGCGAAAGAGTCAATTACAGTAGACCAAGTACACGGCTTGTGCACAAATCTGTTTGATAGAAACAGAAAATATTCACTACTACTAATCGAAGCCATCAACGAAAAACTAGCTTTTGACAATTACAATCAACAAATTATCGCATTCATTTTCTGTGGGAGAGAAACGACTGGTGCCAGTAGCTGGCACCTTAATTTTTTCTTGACACGTGACAAACTTGTGGATATTTTGCACTGATTTGGGTTCGAATCTCGATACCAATGAATGTGTTGCATTCGACTTTCCTCTCCCCCAACCTTACTTTCAACAACCAATCATATTGCAGCATTTCATTTCCCCTTCTTTCAGTTTGGGATATATGGTGGAGAAATTTGGAAAAAAAACATTAGTCGAGGACAAGAGCTGAATAGAGAAACATCTCTGCTCCAAAAGAAGAAGGGAAGGAGTAAGAATAATAATAAAATAATAAATATACCTTATAAAATATAAATGTTTTATAAGGTATAAATAAATAGATATATACAACTTAAAAATATTAATATAATATAAGTTTTACTTATTATTATACTTATTCCTTTCCTTCTGATCTGGGAAGAAGAGTGATGTTTCCACATTCAGCTCTTGCCAGTGACTAGCATCTTCTTTCCAGGTTTCTCTGCCACACACGCCAAACTGTAATGAGGGGGAGGGATGGAAAATAAAATGTTGCAATGTGATTGGTTGGTTGTTGAAAGTAAGTGATGTGTTGGGGGAGGGGGCAGAATGGCAATTGCACCTCACACCGGCGAGTTTTTTTCTCAGAACCAAACATATGTGATTACAATACACACCTTCAAGTTATTTTGTCTCAGAACGGAAACAGGTTCTTCCACAATTTAAATTGTTAGTCTTGCTTGTTTTATATTACATCATACTATCCCAAAGTTTTCACAAGTTGAATATTGTTGGGTTGGTGTGGGTGATTAGAGTTTGTTCTAATTACCATTTTCCTATCCCTCCACTTTATTTCAACAACCAATCAGAAATCTTTATTACTGACCTTTTCCTCCTCCACCCCCCAACATTACTTTCAACAATCAATCACATTGCAGAATTCAACAACCAATCATGTTGTGGTACTTCATTTTCCCCTCCCTCCCTTCCCCTACTTTCAGTTTCGCCTATATGACAGACACCTGGAAAAAAGACATCAGTCGATGGTGAGAACTGAATGTCAAAACATCACTCTTCCTCCCAGAGCAGAAGGAAAGGAGTAAGTATAATAATAAATATACTCTATTATATATAAGTTATATTTAATAAATAACCTACCTTTTCCTTCCTACCTTATTCCTCTTCTGCTCTGGGAGGAGGAGTGATGTTTCACATTCAGCTCTCGCCCTTGACTGATGACTTTATTCCAGATTTTGCTGCCATATAGGCCAAACAGAAAGGAGGAGAATGGAGGGGAAATTAAATTCTGTGACATGGATTATTGTTGAAAGTAAGGTTGCGGGATATCAAAATGAAATGCAGCAACATGATTGGATGTTGAAAGTAAGGAAGGGGGGAATGACAATGAAATGCTGTGATGTTATTGGCTATAGAAAGTAAAACTGTTAGGGGATCATAACACATATTGATGAGTTTTTTGTCAGAACCAAACTGGTGTTATTGCAACACAGACAATGGCAAGTTTTTTCTCATAACCAAACTGGTGTGATTGCAACATATATTGAAGAGTTTTTTTCTGGGAACCAAATGAGTGTGATTGCAACACATGCATGACAAGTTTTTTCTCAAGATTTTTTTTACTTGCTTATTTTATGCTATGTTACCCAAAGTTTTTGCAAGTTAAATAAAATAAAGTTGGCAAACTTGATTGGAGTTTATTGCAATTGCCATTTTTTCACCCTGGCCCCACTCCACTTATTTTAACTACCAATCAAATCTTAATTACTGACCTTATACCCCCACCTCTACTTTCAACAACCAATCACATTGCCGCATTCAACAACCAATAAGGTTGCAGTATTTCATTTTCTCCTCATTCCCTTCCCCTCCTTGCAGTTTGGCCTGTATGATGGAGAAACCTGACAAAAAGATGTCAATCGATGGCAAGAACTGAATGTAGAAACATCACTCTTCCTGCCAGAGCAGGAGAAAAGGAGTAAGTATAATAATAAATATACCTGCTCTGGGAGGAAGAATGAAGTTTCCATGCTCATCTCTCGCCGTCGACTGACATCTTTTATCCAGGTTTCTCTGCCTTATAGGCCAAACCAAAAGGAGGGGAAGGGAGGAGAAATGAAATGCTGCAGCATGATTGGTTGTTTAAAGTAAGAGGGGGAGAGGGGGAGGAATTTCGATCGTTGTGTAATCTGACAAAATCTCACAAAACTAAATGTTTTTTTTTCACTAGTCCTTATATACCTTATTAATATTCAAAGATTATCTTGAAAGGAAAACTTTGAATACAAATTACTTGTATGGGGACCAGGGATATTTTTGTTTAGTTTTAGTGAGATTTTGCCAAAATGCTATGGACATTTTGGCATTTTATTTGGCAATTGAAATAATTGTTTGGGAATGAAATGGTGTACTCTGGTTGTTGGATAAAAAAAGGGGGGGTAATGTCATGTCGATCATGGAGCACTCTGGTAAGTAGTTGCCAAAACTAAGCAAACTGATTGAGAATTCGATAAATGAGAAAAACACACACATGACAAAGTAGCAATTTACTTTTTAATTTAAATTGGCTATATTTTATCATTTTCATCAACTCATGTTTATCACTCAATAAATTGCATCATTGCTTGAATTCATATTGGCAATTTGCATGTTCACTCCACAAACATCTGGTGGGATGTACTGATCCTTACATACCATAATATGCCTAAGTTGATCACAATATGTAACATGCTCTTCTTTTTCATGTCTTTCCATTGTTTCAATTACTACAGCACAATTTTCCGATTCTCGAGGACTTGCGCAATACATATATGTATAACCAAACAGTAAATATTTCTTGTGGTCAATTTTAGTGTACATGGTTTCGATAATTTTCCAGTCAAAATTATAATAATGTAATACTTCCCATTTTACAGTTTGAGGATACAGGGAACGCAGGGAACGCTAAAATGCTGAAGATGCATCATCGCCAGATGTTTAAAATATGTGAAGTGTTTAGATCTGTTGCAGTGTTGTACATGATTCTCCAACTCATGAGTATAGTGCGAGTTTATGCAACACCGATAATAATTAAGAACCCCACAAGGTAGTTCTGAAGCCAATTCTCGATATTCCTGATTCGCACCGTACATTACAATGTTTCGATTGAAATGTTTGGTTGCAATGCTAATCAAGTTGTGGGCTTTGTCATAATAATGTATTACAAATGTCATGGTTATATTATTGACAATTCACATAATATCTGCCATTCAATACAAAGGAATAATTGCAAAAAATATTAATTTTTGCAACTGTGTGAGGGGGTGGAGGAGACAGTAAGTCTACATTTTATTTTTAATTTACATTTTTTTAAGGGGAAAATCAATCACCTACCAAATAAAATGAATTTTTTTGAGGGGACCGGAAATTCCCCACTTTGACTGAATCACCTTCCAAATTTGGTCTATTTGGAAGGTGATTCAATCCTGCTTATACAATGTCTGTTTTTACAGCTTACATAATGATAGTTTTGGTCATTTCTACCATATTTTTAAGTTTTAAATTACTAAGTCTTAGTAATCAGAAATCAGAAATTTGATGAAATTGTATTTGGGTACATATTCAATGTTGCATCGTCTCAATTTGTTTTTTTAGACAATTGACCACATCGATGCAGTTCGGTATATAATTGGTGCACATTATTTCTTGAAATTTTTAATTGCTTTATATAGTTTTTTAACTGCACAATTGAGAAATCAGTTTTGAGTATGTGTATAAGTCAATGTTATTTTCCACTTGCTTTCATTTGTATCAGATTTTTCATCATCGTCAGATTGGTACTGGCACACGACCAGAGAATGTTGAAGTTGGGGTTGTTCGGGTTTCACCGCCACATCTTGAACAATGTCCACAAAACCTAGTAGCCATCATGGTAATTTATTTTCTCACTTCAACTGCAATTTTTCATTTGCAAATATGAGATGCTGAGTGGGTTCGTTATTTTTTACAATTATAATGTCCGCATTACGATTGACAGCTGCCAACATTTATGTAAAATCAGCAGTGGTTTCTGAGGTTTTTGGTGCTGTTGAATGCTATAACAACCATTTTGCTGGCACGGTGGCAAAACTTCTTCATAAACCCATTTCGTAAATGTTTTAGCTTCTTTTTTTAGAGCACATCAACAAAGTGTACAACCCTGGTTCATTTATGAATAACACATGAGGTTGCCAATTAACATATATATAGTATATAAGATGGCGAGAGGGGGGGGGGACCAAAATACTTTCTGGGGGACTGGCAGTCCCTCCCTTGTACAATGTATGTTTTTAGTACAAGTACACATATTTTTTGTTATAATTTTCCAACATTTTTTATAATCTTTTGGTACATTTTTTTGAATAGCATTTCTAGAATCACCATAGTCTAAATTTCAGCAATTTATTTTACTCGAAACCAAACCACATATTTACCCAGTTTGATTTCAGTTCATTCTATATTACAGGTGGTTAAAATTTTACCTTCAATTTCAAATTGCTCTATCAATAACTCGGACCGAATTTCGTTACTATTGTTCATCATCATGTAGTGGTTTTTGTTGTTAAGTACTATTTTATATAACAGTCTTTTTTCCATGGTAGTGGACTATTTCAACCATTCAGTGCAATGCCATTGACGATTCGCATAATGTATGCCAGCGTATAAGTACGTATATTGGGAATTTTCATAGACACTTGGTAACCATTGCATAAATCTTGTAGAGTACGACTTCTGATGAAATACCCATGAGTATATTGTTTACGGGAATAACGTTTGGTAATTTGCTGTAAAACTCTTCAGAATTAATGCTTTATTTTAGCCAAATCTTACAATTTCTGAAGAAATGCTAGTTGAAATGATTCGTTTTCCACTTTTGTTTTTAGTTCGACGAGTTCGTGCAAAGTTTGTTTGTTTTGCTGGACTTGGTTTAGGAAGGTATCAATTTCCAAATCTGTAAACTCGTCTTTAATTAAATATTTTTTCGTAAATTCGTGAGAGTACAAGTTGTTTAAGGCAAAATCTATAGACTCATTCATACCGTCAAGTCTTTTCATCATTTGTTTGTAACATTCAATTTCCAGAAAAATTGACAAAATATAATTCTTTCGACCATGACCTGCCATCTTTGTGAGTTTTTCGACGCTGGGCATTTTTAATTTATCCATATATATTTGTCTTTTACCTTAGTTATAAATCAAAGATTTTTCTCAGAGAGATTTGCTTCTTAGAAATAATTACATTGTTTTTTTTTGTCTTGTATGCCAATCTCAGAACAACAATCCTTTAAAATAAAGGTACCATCCTCCACATCGCCACTCTCATCACTTTCATCGTAGGGGGAAGGTTTTATGATTACTGTTTCCAGCAAAACCTGACTGCTGTAAAACTGAAATAAAATGCCATTCTTGTCAACGGAATCTTTAAAGTGGCCAAAAGTCAAGTGTAGGCTCACTAAGCTATCATATTTATTATAGTCGAAATGTGTAAACACGTTATTCACTCATAAAATTTCCATCAAAGGATTCATATTGTTTTGTTTTCCATTACGAAAAACGCAGTGCTCTTGAAGAGGGAATTGCCGTATTTCGAGCCAAATCAATTGCGAGTTGTTTCGAAATATTTAGAACTATCGTAAAGGCAGAATTCAAAGTCCATTTCGACTCATCGAGGATGTTTATTAGGGAAAAAAATATAATGTAGTCATTTATGTATAAATTGAATAGCTTTACCGATATGTCATCAAATGCAAAAGACAGCATGTCATGTTTTGTACTGGTAAAATTAAAATTTACATACAAGTTTCGCAAAAACACTTTCTATTTAAATTTGTCAACAGACTTTGTATTACAATCGAAACAAAAATTGACATAGGTGATGGGTTACAAAGTTATTTCTCAAACCAAAATAAATATATATTTTATGGCTGGAATTATATATGGTTGTTGGAGACGACTGAAGTAATGGAGGTTGGCAATGGTGGTGGAGACAGATTAGATATTTCTAGAGGTTTTACAAAATGTTCATGTTGCGGTGCATTAAAAAACTTTTTAGTTTTCAAAAACAACAAAACAATTATAATAATCAATATTATTAGCTGTAAAAGAAATAAATACATCTTATTATAGAATAATGAAATTAAACATGATTGATAAAAATTACTATTGGTTTTTATTATATAGGGTTTCAATATTTATAGTTCCGTTATTGAAATATGTGGTTTTGAAAATTAACGAAAACCCTGGTGGTGGCAAAGGCAATGCTGGTATATGTGGAAACATTACAATTGATGGAAACATCACCATAGTTGGTGCAGATACCATGGTAAATACATGCGCACCAGCAGAGGGTGGTGGTGCCGATGGTGGACATGGAGGCGATATACTCGGTGGACTTGGAGATCTGCTCAGTGGACTTGGAGACCTTTTCCCCTTCTCCCGAGATGACAGGCGCTGTGAAGGATAAGACGGATTGTTCTTTCTTCTCCTCCTCTTCTCCAGAGAAAGACATCATCTGTGAAGGAGAACATGGATTTTTCTTTCTTCTCTGCTTCTCCAGAGGAGACATCCTCTGTAAAGGAGAAGATGGATGGTTCTTTCTTCTTCTCTTCTCCGGAGACAACACATCACTTGAACTGTAATATTAAATGAAATGATGCCGTATATGGCTGATACTCGATGAATGAAGACATGAACACTCTTAAAATTAATATTTGTATGCTGTATTAATGCATTATGGCGAAAAATGGGAATTAGTGTCAGTATTTCATTTCCTGTGTCATTTTATGCATTTTACTAAAGTAGGCGGAGCTTCTGTGGGATTTTGGTGACCCTCTATGGGATAGCGGGTGGATTCCCTAGTAAGCTATGTTGCAATAATGAATTAACGCTGTTAGGGAGCCGCTCGCCACTTTAAACTTGCAGTGGGAATACTATTCCCCATCTTCTGAAACTTCTTGGAGCTACGTAGCACACCGGGTTCGGCCACAAGGTCTGTCGACATCGTGCACATCGAAAAGGTGTGGGATAAAGCAGCGCCGCTTATCCCTGTATTCCTTCCAATGGCTGTTACGTCTAACGGTCGTGACTTCATGGGGAACACCCTTTTAGGCCACATATCAATTTATTACAAGAGTTTCATCTTTCTCGTAATAAATTAAAAATATGGTGGCCTGTGGCCACAGGTTGCAGGGAGGCAAGAAAAGGGTAAACACGCCATTCTTGTCGACCTGCACTGATCGGGACTGCGACGTAATGTCGATTGGTCAGGTGTTGTGTGGTTGATGCATTTGTAGTGGTACAAATGGGTACAAGTGATACGTGGACGTCTTGAACACGTCAAATGCCCCCTCTCTGGTGACAGTTTGGTCCCCAGAGACCCCAAGCACCAGTCATGATGCTAGGCGCAACAGGATGCCAGCGGTCGTAGCTGGATGCAGGGCGTCAGGTTGTAAGGCCCTCGATGATGCTGTGCTGCGCTAAATGCTGATACTCCAGGGTGTGACCCTACTTATGGTGATGAATTTACACTGTACGTACTTGATGAAGGCATTTGAGCCCATCGCAATTCGTGCATGCCAGCCGATGCAGATGATGCTGATGCTTGGAGCAGCAGGGAAGGGTCATACCCACACTTCTGTCGAATCATCACCACTTCTGCTGCTGCTGCAGCTGTTGCCTGGATCTCTTGATGAACACTATTCTGGCGAGGGAAAAGTTGGGTGGGCCTAGGTGTGGACTCGTTGATCCTGATTCCCCTTCCCTTGCACCATTGATGTGGTCCTCCGGTGTGAGGTCAGCCGGTACAATTATCTTCGTTGGTGTCGTAGTATAGCCCTGAGGGCTCATTGGGCCTACAGTTGAACCCACTGACTCGCTTTGTAAGATGTCTTCCGAAGTATGTGTCTATACACTGGGTGTTGTTACATTCCATACTGGCTTACTCAGTGCTGCAGCTATGTTGTTCATTTCTGATTGTGATGGTTTGACCTCTTCCTCTTGCTGCTCTTCTTCCCCTGCCAACCTTTTGGACATATGAATACTGGGTGTGGCAGTGGGAAAACGGTGCCGAAGAGCACTTCTGTCTGCATCCGAGCTTGATTCTGCTTCACCATTGGTATTCCTGCTGCTTGCTCTTGGCCATCGGGTCTTTCTTCCTGTTCAGGAGTTTTGGTGCTGGGTTCATGCACATTCAAGCGAAGGTCGTCGTGGTGAAAGGCCACCCTTCGCCTGTTGCTGGCCTTTATGAGGTATGTCGTGAACCCCAGCACATTAACGTGTGGCCCACTCCACTTAGGGGCAAACCCTGCACAAAAATTCAATTTTGTGCTACTCAGGCGATGCTCACGGACACAGACAAGTTGTCTGGGCCTGAGTCTTTTTGGAGAGCGGGTTGTTGCTGGTACCCATTGTGCTATGTACCTATCCTGCTGTGTGAATGTATTTTGCAAATCACCTTCTCGGCACTGTCACCTACTTGCTGCACTTTCTGTTGCTTCACAGTTCATTTGCCAGATTCGAAACTCTCCAGAGAGAGGCAGCTCCCTTCCCTGGAGTATGGTGGCTGATGACTGACCTGTTGCTAAGTTTACCCTCGATCTGATTGTGGACAAGGACGTGGGCAGATGTTCAGCCCAACTTGTATGGTTGTTGCCTACACACAGGCACAACTGAGTCTTGAGGTCTTAGTTTCGCCTCTCAGTTAGATTGGCCCACAGGTGGTACACGTCCATTGTGTGGTGCTAGACTACCCACTTGGTGCACAATTCCCTCCTATACTTGCATGTGAATTGTGTACCATTTTCTGTTATGAGCATGTGTGGGTAGCCCCATTGGGGGTAGAAGTCAGTCTCCAGTACGTGAGCTTTATTGCATACCCGTGCACTGGAAACTGGGTGTGCTTTATCCATCGTGAAAACGAATCTCTTACCACTAGGATGAACTTTCTGCCATTAGAGGTGCATGGATATGGCCCCATCAGGTCCAGCAAGATGCACTCGAATGGTTCCTGTGGTTTCTGTGGCTGTTGTTGAGTAACTCCTCCTGCTCGTCGACTCATTAACAGGTTACACTTAATGCACCCCCTCACGTATTGCTGGACATCTCTGGTGACGCCAGGCCAGTGGAATAGGTTCTGTACATTCCTTGTGGTTTGAGATGCTCAGGGGTGGCCTACAAACTGCGTGTTGTGCAAATAATGCAGCACCTGTTCTCGTGCACTCTTGGGCACATAAAGCTGCCAGGTAGCTTCATGCCGACACAGTCGTGTCTCGACATGTGTGCTGTTCATGAACCGCCACTCCTGGTCACTCTGAATGATGGAGGGGACATGCCATTGTGTTTCCGTACATTGCAGTTGTGCAGTGAGAACACTTTCCTGCAAGTCGTCGATATCGAGCTCTGGCCCCTCAGGAACCTCGATGACGGCGCAGCTCATGTGGCCATCACCAGATGTTGAGCAGTTATCTGTGATAGGGGGAAGTAGGTCACGCCACTCTTCTTGGTCCACCGCTACCATTTCGCCTGGTGCATGTGAGAGCTCATCTGCTAGATGATTCTCAGCTCCTGGAATGTGCTGTACCTCGAAATCGCATGCTTGGAGGAGTGCCCAGCATGCTAATTTGCTCCTGGCTTCATTCATGGTGTGAAGCCAGAGTAAGCTCCGGTTGTCAGTTTGTAGTGTGAACCGCTAGTACTCCAGGTGAGTCCGGTACCATTTCATGGGCCACACTAAGGCTAGAACTCCCGCTTGTTCTCTTTATATCTGCCCTCTGTTGCCCTGAATTTTGTGCTGTTGTAGTCAGTGATGCATTATTTTTTATTATCTTCACTCTGGTAAAGAATTGCTCCCAAACCTTTCACACTTGCATCTGTTTGGAGATATAAGTGACGACTTGGGTCATGACGAGCTAACATCTTGTTCTGCATGAACTTGTTCTTTATTTCCTGAAACTTGCTTTATGTTCTGCCGTACACTGATATTTCCTGTTGGGAGACAACATATCATTAATGGTGCTGTGATGGTTGCGGTATCCTGAATGTTATCCCGCAGCAAGGTTCACCAGCCCAAATAATTTCCTTGTCTGCTTCCTCGTGCACATCACCTCATAGTCGTTAACGAGGGCTAAATGCTCTTGTGTTGGTCGGCTACCATGCTCATCGACCATATGCAAAAAAAAACTGTATGCATAGGTGGCCGATGTGACATTTGCGGTTCGCACATGGCAACTTATCGATGGCTAGTCTTTCCAGGACTAATGAGAGGTGTTTAATGTGGTTATCCGATGTCTTGGACCAGATGATCACATCATCCAGGTTAGATGAGGGCGATGTCTCCTATGTACCCCTCGAGTACCTTGACCATTATTGTCTGAAAAGATCCACACTGCGCACTTTAAGCCGTAGGGCATTGCACAAAAGTGGCACCTTCTTCCATCTGGGGTTGTGAATGCCATTTTGTTATGGTCTATGGTTTTTATTGGCACCTGCCAATACCCACTGTGCAGGTCCAATGACATCATGACTTTGGTTTTTCCCAAGGTATGGAGTGTGTCCTTAACACTTATGTAGGGAGGCGAGGCGCTCAGTGCGATTTCATTGATTGCTCGAAAATCTACTTAAAAGTGCCACGTCCTATCTTTCTTGGGTGCCAAAATGATCGCACTTTTGTGGCTGCGAGTGGGTTCTATCATACCCTCAGCCATCATTTCTTCAATTTGCTCTTTGATGATGGATCATTGATGTGGCTGGTAAGTTCTGGATTCAGAGTAGATCGGCTGGTCATGTTCCAGCATGGTACTATGTTCAGATACGGTCGTTAGATCGAGTGGGTCTCCTGCCGTAAATACTTTGCATAGTTCATCCAGTAAGCTTTGCGCCATATCCTGGTATTCTGGAGGAACCACATGATCGAGTTCATCTAATTGTACTCTGGGCTTGTTACCAGTGGGTCGGGATTCGTTATTGTGTTCACGGTTCGCCTTCCCTTCAGGCCAAAATGGATCCTATGGGTGGCTGGCTCAAAAATGGCTTTTTGTTCGGTGAGTCAGGGGATACCCAATATGGCATCAACCTATAGGTCTGCAGACACGAGGGCTGTGGTGATGGTGTCCCCATTTCAAATTCGGACGGCTATCAGTGTCTCTCCCATTGACTCCCCCATGTTCTGCTTTGTGGCGAGGTGTAGTACGTTTGTTCTGGGTGTTATCTCGCATGGGTCCACAAATCGGACACGTACTAAGTTGTTACCAGCCACTATGTCTATCAATGAACAACATGGTTGTTGATCAGGTGAATTACAATTCGGATCATCCTGTTCTGCTGTCTATCGATTTGCTGTATGATGGGTTGCGGATATTGAATTTATGCCTGCCCGAGGAGGCAGTGTTACATCGGGGCGCTTGACCCTGGGGTAGTGAGCATCCGGCTCGCCTACCCCGATGGTCCATTTCCAATTGGTGGATTGTTGCTGTTCGGTAATGCAGTGTGTTTTGGGCATTGATTATGCCAACACACCTTGCCCTCCCCTTTGCAGTAACTGCATGGAAAAGGTGGTTCTTGTTGGTCTGCTGTAATGCCCGAAGTTGCTCCTGTTCGCAGTGCTATCCTGGGTTCCGGGTATGTTCGTGACTAGGTCGTACCTGCACCTACTAATTTGCTCGTTGCCAGTTGCACCTCTGTCTGCTCCCTCTGCTCTGCATCCCTTCTCCGATGCGAGTGATACCTGTCTCCCTCTTTAGGGGCTGTATCTTACTGTCGGCTGGCTTGGTCCTTTAATGCGGCAGAGCACATGAAGTCCTCGGTGCTACCGTGGATAAGTGGTGCCATTGTTGGCCAATTCGCCGCTCTTATCGTCGAAGCTACTTCTTCGAGAACCTTACGCTCGCTCATGTGTGGATGGACATTTTAATCTGCCCGATTTGTATCGTTGCAAATGCCGTCAGCATCTCTCCTTGCTTTTGCACTTCTAGCAATGCCCTGCTCTGTGCTTGCAACGAGGAATATGTGTTGGAAAATCGGCTTTGGAAATTGCTAGGAATTCCGCCTACTCTATACCGTAGTGACTGACCGATCGCCACCAGTTACTTGCTTCGCCTGCCAATTGGGTTCTATGCAATTCGGCAACTCCTGCTGACACATCCCGTATCTCTTCAGACGTGATGTACAGTCATTTATAAAGGCCTGCGGATACTCACTCGGTAGGCCTGAAAAAGTTGGTAACCACTGAAACAGTGTGGGAGTCGTACCGGCTTCGTATGCCCTTGTTATTGCTGTTAAGATTTCTGGATTATTGTTGGTTTGTTGTGGCCATGTAAACTGTGTAGGTTGTGGCGTCTCCTTTGGTTGTGCTACTGTTTTTCTGAGCAGGGGCATTGCATGAGTCAGTAGACTTTGGTACATACTGACCGATTCTGAATGATCCCATGCACAGTGATGTGCACAAGACAATTCCGCCCCTATTACTGACTTGTTTGCTTCTGACCACGGGGCTGGAAAAGTACATTGTCCACAAGGAAATCGTCTGACTGCTTTGTGTGTCATGTCCTGCCCAGTCAAGCATTGCCAATGCGTCTTGCGCCCGCACGTCTACCATCTTACTCTTTCCTGTTATCGCAACCTGCAAATGTCTTGGTGACAATGCTGCGGTGTTTTAAAATTCCCCGTTAATAAATCCTCAGATTTTTGTGCGGCATTGAAAAGGTTGCATTCGCATTTGTCACAAAAATGTGGCCTCACTGATCTGTTGTCGCCTTTTCTCTTCGGCTTAAACATTATGGGTGAAAGTTATGTGCGCACTGTACAAAAATACCGTTCCATTTCCCCTTCTTGCACACTTAGTCTGTTTTGCGCACCTGCCATCCTGCCAATCTGTTATTATGTTTACTGTGCTATGCAGATCTATCAAATTGTGTTGGATTACATGGACAAACAAACCGGATGGGTAAACCCTGTTAATTTTGATTCGGTTACAACTTTCCACAGTCGGCACACAAACGTGCGAGTGTACTGTCTGACATGTAACTCCATGCCTTGTTCACACTTGCTCTGTTTGCTTTCGTAATCCTTTCCCTACACAGTTGTAATTTGTTGGTTTCTCTGCACGGACATGTTAATTCTGCGAAAGGGTTGGTACCTAACGTGGGTTGAACATACATCAAGTATCATGGCTTAGCTTTACCTGCGCTTGTGCATCAGTTCAAATTTTTCCTGTCAGTATTTCTTACAGCCACGTGTTGTAGAGCACGGGCTTCAGGGTCAAACATTTCTGATGACGCGGCGCAGTTGGACCTTGGTACAACACAACATATGAGGGGGTGGGGGATGGAGGGGGAATTTTATAATTTCTTCCGGTGCCTTGTTGTCCTGCTCATTATCGCGTGATTCAGTCGACCGCGTAGCTTCTGTATTTTTCCCGCACGATGTCTGCGAAAACTGCAAATGTGCACTTTAGAATACAAATATTGCCCTTTTTACACTGTCAGTGGCGAGTGGTTGTGTCTGACTTACATTTGTTTTAGATACAGTTGGAATAAGATGTTGTTACGTGTTGCCACATCTAACCAGTGTGTTTTAGCAATCTCTAAAACATCAGCTGACGTAGCAATGGAACAACCCAGCTCAGTGGATTGTTTGTACAAATGCAAACCCTCACAGTACGTCTGTTGATATGTTTCAACTTCCACTCGGTACACTGTATGTCTGTTGATTTAACACATAAGCACTCTATTGTGTACACAAATCAGACAAGTTTTGTTATTTTTGCAAATAATTTTACAAAGAACAGTAAGAATCAAAAGTACTTATATTAATGGCTGAAGTGCTATCTCTGAGCATCTTGTGACAGTTGAAATGTATTTAGCTGTAATGTTCCTGACATGACTTCGTTGTGTTACAAGTGTCTGAAGTTTTCAGGTTACTCACCAGTGACTGACTGTTCCTATTAGATGCGATGCACTTTCGTAGCACTTTTACCTTTGTTGTTGTTTGTAACGTTACCTGTTGACCACACGTTGTGTTGAGCAGGCTACTGATGTGTTGTTGATGCTCTCCTTTGCACCTGAATGTTCTATTCGCCTTAGTTGGGCAGGCCAATTAACGTTTAGACAATTTGCATGCTCGTGCAGACTGTTGTTCGATTCGTCTGAGTCGGACAGGCCACTTGATGTGCTGCATCCCCAGAGATGATGAGTTGTGTTCGTGCCCTGCTTGCTAGCATGTGTAGGCCAGGAACTGGTGATGTTGCCCGGCACCATGTTCGGTAGAGCGAACGATGATGATGGGGATTGTATGGCCGACGGCCTACAGCGATCTCTGGATCCGCAGCCAGTTTGAAAGATAGTTTAATTTGAAGTCTAATTAAGTTATGTTTATTGTTATATCAAACCATTTTCTAAGGAACAAAGTGGTTGGCCACTTCACATGCTGATGCCAACACTAATTTGACTCTGCTTATGGGAGGCAGGCTCTGTAAAGAAATACTTTAACACTAAAAAATACACTTGATAATGAATCTGCGATAGGGCCCGATGATACTCAGAAGAGTAAAGTCAATAAAAGCCGCCTCGTCAATATGTGTCAGTTTGATTGATGAAAAGGGCACAACCAAATGTCACTGCAAAATAATGCATACCCTTTTAAATGTGGACCCGGCACTTGAGACCTGCCGGTGTTCGTTGCTGTGAAAGTAAGGCGTGGGCCTTAAGAATTAATTGCGTGATGAACACGTCCTGTTGCGTGAAGACCTGGAATATTACCCCAGGATGCAGTCAGGTCTCCCCTTGGCTGTACAAAATAAGTTGAAAGGTACTGGTTCTACGTTACACTATTGCGATTAAATATGCAGCCTAAATTGAACAGCCGAGGGGGGTAATGCGGGAGCTTACCACCTGTCCTGTCGGGTTGGTCGAGTGCTGAGGTCGGATTGAAGAACATGGCAGCAGCCTCACTGAACGTCAGCGAGTCTGCCGTCAAATGCAACACATAAAAAAATGTAGCTGCACAACTTACATGATTAAAAGAATTGACACTCGACATAATTATTATTAATGACTTAAAACACATTGGTGACATACCTGTAAACATCGGAGCCCCAGATATGGCTAAGAATGTGATATCACGAGTATGTCACCACACTTTAAGGGTGATATTAAATGAAATGATGCCTTATACGGCTGATTCGCGATGAATGAAGATATATGCACTCTTATAATTAACATCTGTATGCTGTATTAATGCATTATGGCGAAAAATGGGAATTAGTGTCTGAATTTCATTTCCTGTATCGTCATATGCATTTTACTAAATTAGGCGGAGCTATGCTCTGTCTTCTGTGAGATTTTGGTAACCCTCTATGGAATAGTGGGTGGCTTCCCTAATAAGCCATGGTGCAATACTTATAAAAACCACTATATTTATTCTAATTAAATAATGCTGTTGGGGAGCTACTCGCCACTTTACACTTGCACTGGGAATATTACTCTCCATCTTCTGAAACCTCTTGGAGCCTCGTAGCAGGTTGGGTTCGGTCACAAGGTCCGTCGACATCGCACACATCGAAAAGGCGTGGTATAAAGCGGCGCCGCTAATCCCAATGTTCCCTCCATTGGCTGCTGCATGAATGGTCGTGACTTCGCAGGAAATACCCTTTAAGGCCACATATCAATTTATTACGAAAGTTTCCTGTTCCTTGTAATAAATTTAAAATATGGTGACCCGTGGCCACAGGTTTTCAGGGCAACAAGAAAAGTGTAAACACGCCATTCTTGTCGACTCGGGACTGCGACCTAATGTTGATCGGTCGGGTGTTGCTGTGAGGTTGATGCATCTATGGTGGTACAAACGGGCACAAGAGATAGGTGGACGTCTGGAATATGTCAACCTAACTTAACCCAACTTCACAATAAGTGAATTACAGGGCATGGATGTGCCGATGTGCTATGGCACATAGGGAAACGTACAGTGAGGACTAACACGAATAAACCATAACACCTCAATCGTGACTGAATAAGATCAAATCCTGAGAGTCCTTAATGCCCTTATTTAAACACGTGTTAGCACCATCAGCACAACCACCCCCTGCGATTCACCTGTCGAGAAGTTAGTTTTAGTTTGTGTAGATATTTTGCTTTTGACTTGGGTATGTGCAGATTGTATACAAGATTTGCAATTTCCAATCTAATATGCAATATGTCACTGAATGTAATTTCCTCATTAACATACAATTATGTACAGCCAATTAAACTGATTAACTGAACATCATTGACATCCATCCGTAATGGTGGTGGATACACCTCCTTGGTGATATATGCATATATTGCTGATAAAGTACATATGGGATACATTCACCTTTTATTGAAACAACTCTAAACATCACAAGTGCTCATATTTCCACATAATTATGACGTTGCGAGACAATGGCGTCATTTAAAAATGCCACTTGACATGTCTCTGGATCTGAGGCTGGACCATCAAGGAGGAAAATAGGTTGCTTGGTATGCTGATTCTCGATGAATGAAGATATTTGTGCTCTTAAAACTAACATATGCATGTGTAATAGTGAAATACAGTGAATAACAGAATTGAGTGCTTGTATTTCACTTCCTGTGACGTCAGATTTATTTCATATTGTGAGCGTGGCTTTGTGCTGTATCCTGTGGGATTTTGGTAACCCTCTATGGATAAATGGGCGGCTTCCCTACTAAGATATGGTGCAATACCTGGCAAAACTCATGGTAATGACCTTATTAAATGATGCTGATAGGGAGCTTCTCACTACTTTACACTTACTTCGGGAATATTATTCCCTACGTCTTGAACCCTCATGGGACCACGTAGCACACTGGGTTCAACCACAAGGCCCGCTGACATGGCACACATGGGAAAGGCATAGGATAAAGCGGCACTGCTTGCCCCATGTTCCCTTCAATGGCTGTTGTGCCTAATGGTCATGAATTCACTGGAAACACCATTTCAGTCCACATATCAATTTATGATGAGAGTTAATTCTTGTGATGAATTCAAAATATGATGACCTGCAGCCACAGGTTGCAGGGTGGCAAGAAAAGTGTAAGCATGCTGTTCTTGCCCACCTGCACTGATCGGGACCACGACCTAATATAGATTGCTCGGGCATTGCTGTTGTGGTTGATGCATCTACAGTGGTACAAACAGGCACAAGGGATACATGGTTGTCTGGAACACATCAAACATCCCCCTCTCTGGTGACCAGTTGGTCCCACAGCCCCCAAGGACCTGTCACACCTCTAGACGCATCAGAATGCCAGCAGTCGCAGCTGGTTGCAGGGCATCAGGCTGTAAGACCTGTGATGATTCTGAGCTGCGCTGGCTGCCAATGCTCCAGGGCTGTGGCCCTGCTGATGGTGATGAAGTACCATCGCACATGCTCTACGAATGGGATTGGCCCCGTCGCAAGAAGTGCATGGCAGCCGATGCACGTGTTGCTGATGCTTGGAGCAGCGGGGAGGGGTCAATACTCTCTCTTCCATCGACTCATTGTTGCTGCTTGTGAATCTGCCACTGCTGTCTGGGCCTCTTGATGAACACTGTTCTGGCGAGAGGAAAGTTAGGTGGCCCTAGGTGTGGACTCGTTGATCTTGATGCCGTTTCCTCTACACATGAGATGCGGTCCTCTGTTGTGAGGTCAGTCGATTCAATTGCCTTCTTAGGCATCGTGGCATAGTCCTGTGGGCCAATGGTTGCCCCCACTGACTCAGTTTGGACATCGTATACAGAACTCAGCACCTTTTCTGACTGGGAGGGTGTGACCTCTTCGTCTTGTTCCTCTTCTTACCCTGCCACCCTTATGGGCGTACTGATTCCAGATGTTGCAATGGGGAAAATGTGCCCAAGAGTACTTCCATCTGTGTTGGTGCTTTTTCCTGTGTTGCCATTGCTGCTTACTTCGGGCTATTGGACCTTTCTTCCTGCTCAGGAGTTTCAGCACTGGGTTCTTGCAATGCCAGGTGAAGGCCACCTTTCGCCTGATGCTGACTAGCTGGCAGGACCACCCCTACCGAGATGTGTACCTGGGTGACAGCCACAGACTACGAGTGCTGATTGTGTTGTTGTTTGTAATGCTGTTTGTGGTGTTGTTCGTGGTGCTAATGTTGTGCTAGGTTAATCTTATGGGAGTACAATTGAGCATTAGCTACTATCCCTCACTCAAAATAAGGGCATCACCAGTTTAGTATTCTCCTGTCCGAGACCCTACCCAGGTTAATCTTATGGCACTACACCTATCGGTGACCAAAGTGCACTAGAAGATTGATAAAATGGGTAAATATTTGTAAAGATTGATGGTAAACCAGAATGTGCTGCATTACAATTTTTTAAGTACTACAATTCAACACCTTTATTAAACAGTGTGTAACTTTTTATGTAAGGATTTCTGTTTTGAATATCAATTAATTATATTTACTTATAAAACATTATGTGAATTGTGTGCTATTCCATGAAAGAATTTTATAGTATTACATCATGTCTATTACATATCATCTATTATGTTTTAAACCTTAGAAGGAAATGTTTGTATCATCCATGCCTTGCCTGGGATTCGAACCTAGGACCTCTAAACTAAAAACCAATGCACAAACCAAATACAACACGGAGTTTAGTGACATGAATATATGATTTTGCACAATTATGGTGTGTTGGAAATTATTATTATTTAAAATATTGATAATACATGTTTCAACAGACATCTTTTCTGTACACAGTCTGCAAATATTTCACAACAGTTACTAGCTTTAGTATTTTTCAACCAGTATTTTGACAAACGGACAAGCTTGTGCTAATAGGGTCGCATGCTATTGCCTTTTAGCTATTTTTAATATCCAGCAGTCTAGTAAGGCTTTCAAGTTGTTAAGCGTTAGTCTGCATTGGGATTTTAGGGCATATTTCTTGGCCATAGTGATTTTTTGTAGTTTTTGCAGTGTTTGAGGCTAGGGGACCTTAATTTTGTTATGGCATTCAGTCGCCTCCTAAGACATTTTGACAATACATTTTTGCACTATTTTGTGAGCTTATCTTATGATGGTTATAGTCTGATACTTAGTATTTGTGCTCCTGAGTTGAGGGATTCTCTGTCCAACTTTTTAACATTGCATGATGGCCAGCAGCATGCCCTGTCTGCAAGTGTGTCTTGCAATATAAAATTGGACAGCAGGGTTCACTCTGAAACCTCGAATGAAAAGAGTTATAAATTGATTTAAATTGTCTTGTTAGGGCGTTATGTTAAATCCCATCCCACATCACACTGTAGAATTGATATACAGCATTTGAGAATTCTTATTAATAATAGTATGGCATTTTTAAAACTGCTATTAGTTCATGTATGAATCCTGAAAATGCAGTAGAGTATTTATACTCTTACCTGTTTATGACACAAGTTTGTGTTGCTAATGAAATGTTTTCCAGTCAAGAACTATCTGTTCAATGATTAATCTCATAGTTATTATTGTTTACATGATTTATTTTGTGAATCATTATAATTCTGTATCTGATTTTTGATAGTGACTGGTGATTTTTCTATATTATATGTTCCTAACTGAGAACTGTTATTCAAAGACAGTGTCCATTTCTTAATGTATTAATATTGTTTTCGAATAGTTCTTGTCAGCATCACATTTTTAAAAACCACTTTCATACAATCAACATTGTTAAAACAATATTCTTCTGCATGGTGTTTTTAATTACTAGCTTTTAGATCCTGCCAAGTTTATTAATTTTAGCGAGTGTTTACCAATTGCACCTCTCTTGGTACAAGCTGTTAGAATGCTCTCCTCCAAATGTTTCACACGATATTAGATTTTTCATTACACCACTTTTTCATATTACTGAAACCTGTTTTGTATTAGTAACATGCCACTTGTTAGAAAAACCAAAAAATTTTGAATCTTTACTCCATTAGTGATTTGCAATATAATTTTAGAAACTTTAAGACTCTCTCTCTTGAAATATTTTATGAAACAATTAATACTTTTTCCTCTGTTAAGGAAACAATGCATTTCACAGTTTTTAAAATGGAACTGGAAAAAAAATTAAATTAAAAATCGTTTTACAGCATATTTATTGACAAAATAAGGAAATTACAGGATGCCTTGAAGCATAGCAAATATTGAAACAAAGACTAGTATAGGGTTTTTCAAAAAAATATATTGGAATTTTAACACCAATAGTACAGGTTGTTTCTAAACTTATGAAGAATTTTAACAAGTATAGGATGTTTCACAATCTAAACAATTTTTGCAGTTAAAAATGTCTCGAGATGTGTTCTTCAAACATTCACTCTTCTCATGTCGATGGGCATTGTAGGTGATCATGTATATTTTTTTGCAGTATTTGCAGTGTAGGCGATTCGGTGATACACCTTCCTTCATTTGTATCAAGGTTGACTGTGTGATTATGCTTTGGTCACAGAATGTCAACTAACTTGTTACTGTATAATAAAATGCTTTTAACTGTAACAGGTTTAATTAATGACACTAAATTGCCTTCTGCTCTAATATATGTTTATGTTTATTGAATAATTATGCATATTAATTCACCATGTGGTTAAGTCTATGTATATTTGATGGAATACATTACCTAGTGTCTGAAATTGGATAATTGGTATGTCTTTACTTGATATTTGATTAAAAATTAATAAAACAGAATTTAATTTTAGTAATGTGAAAGGTGGAGATAGGTTTGGAAGTTCTGTAGCAAACGTTTAAAGGCTCTCTTTCCTGAAATGATCATGTTAGTCGAAGATTCGAAATATGTTCTGTTTTAAATGTATGTTTATAAAACAAATTTAGTTTTTCTCAGTAAATTTTCTTTGGTAATTCGTTATGTCGGTTGCATAAGTTATATATGGAAGAATGTTATTTGTTTTTGATAGCACTTTGCAATGTAAATAATTTGTTGGCAATGGGAATTTGTTTTCCTACTTATATTGGACTCTAATCCAAAATGGCAGTCGTTTTACTTGGATTTTATGTAAAATATGGTCTTTTCTAATTTTTTTGTTGAAATAGCAATAAATTTGCTATATTACATCTCCGATAGACTTTATTTCAGGTTAGAAACATGGTCTGTGGTCTTTAATATATTGCTGAAACATAATATTTCAAAATAGAATAGGTGTATATTGGTCAATGTATACACATTTCTGGTATATTTGGTAGATGAAATATCCAAAGGCTTTTGTGAGAATATTTAAGGCTTAGATCAGTTTGTAAAAGAATGCATTAAAGACAGACTTTACTGCCATGTACACAAAACTTTGTATTCTAAAATTTCGCCTCATAGAGAAATGTACAACTATAGCAAATGTGAACAAAACAAATTTTATTTTCTTGGTTATAAAATAATTTTTGGAAGTTTGAATATGTATGCACGTTCATTTAATGTACTTTTTCCATCATATTATTTAGATGTATAACCTTTGAGTTATGTATTGCGAACATATATTTTATTAAATCTACTGTTACATGTTTGAAAATGGTGTTCTTAGAATACAGTCAATTTAAAATAGTGAGAAAATATTATTTACAACACAAATAATATAAAAGACTTGGAATTTCGTAACATTTATTTAGTGAAAATATAAATTGTTTGGTGCAGTTGCCTTGTACGAAATTATTCGTTGTTGTAATTTCTTGGAATTCTATTCTCGAATAAGATTTCAGTGGGATTTTGTGTTTTTAATGTTACATTTCTTGGAAATGGGATATAATTTTTTGGATAAAAAAAATAATTTTAGACTTAACTTCTTGGCATTGGGATGTTAACTTCGTGGAATTTTTCGGATTAAAGACATTTGATAATTAATTCTCAGTGTTTAGGAAATAATTTTATACTTTGTCAGTGTGATTTACTGTATATTTATTTGTTAAACTATATTAGTTGGCAAAAAACATTCAAAACGGGCGAGAGTCTGGGGCTGCAGGATTTTTGCAATCGCCCTCACGACAAAGGAGTGAGGTTGTTAACCCCCCTCCAGCACCCTGTTACAGGACTGAAGACATGGGGAAGGGATGAGCAGGGGAGTTTAGTGTTTCCTCTCATGCACACAGACAGACAAGGTAGTGCATTTTTTGCCGAGAGATGCCAATAGTACTGTGGCAGAGCTTGGCTTGGAAGGAGAGCAGGGGTCTGGAGATCAAACATATTTATCCTTTCTTAAACTTATCTTCATAACTTTAAATGCGATAGTTTAGTGAATTTTTACGCATGTTAATATAATAATTTAATTAATTTTTATAAATTGTGGATTATTGGGAAACTCGTGTGTGAAGTACATTTCTGACGCTGATCTATGAGTATTCACTACGAGAGTTGCTAGGCTTTCAACTGTTTGTGTTAAGAAGTGTGATTGTACACTATTTATTTAATCCGAAACCTAAATACATTTAACATATACACAATATTGTTTTTAAATAATGTGTGGGATTTTTCATTCAAGTAGTTAAGATAGTGCATGATTAGGTAGTATTCGTATATTTTCTCACAAATTATGCGTGATAGTTTAATAATTTTTTATAAACATGGATTATCAGGAAACTTGAGCGCAAAGTGTTGACTACATCTCGCAAAAGTTGTTAGGGTTTCAACTGTGTTTGTGTTAAAATTATTTTTGATACATTTTGTCAAGATAGGGTATATATATATATATATATATATATATATATATATATATATATATATATATATATATATATATATATATATACAGAGTGGTAAAGTGTGTTTGTGGACATGAGTGAATTAACTTAAAACTAGGAAATAGGATAAGTTGTTCATTTTCTGGTGATTCAGTTCTTATTTGCATGATTAATTTCTTTGTCCGTGTTAAAAAAAATTAATTTGAATCGTTAGATTGTAGAAATGAGAGGCGATGAGGGAGGGTTACATGTGTGTGTATCAAGAATGTTATTGTGATCAGCTTCCATTGGAAATATTAACTGGTGTTTTGAATTCGTAAGCAGGGATAAATAATTTTCATCCTGTTTTTCATAACCCACCTTTGTTAATTCCTTCAGAATGTGTCATTGTGTTTAGGACTGGTATGATTTAATTCAAGTCTTTCACTCATGTAATTTATTCTGTCGTAAGTTATAGTGGCAGGGAAATTGATTTTGGCTTTATTATAGGTATAATTCTATTATTTATTGCTTTCTTTATTATAACACCAGGATTTCTGGGTCGGTCATTGAGTTTTGTCATGGAAATAGGCTCTATTGCCTGTAGTTCGTTTGTAATTAAAAATCTTTTCATTGCGATCTTTGCAATTTCTTAGTATTTGATTTATGTAAATTATTCTGTTGTAAATTATATTGGTGGGGAAATAATTTTGGGAGTTCTTAATATTTTTTTAATGTTTGTGTGTGTAAAAGGTTACAAAGTGTAAAATAAATGTTTCTAAACATAATAGAGTTTGTTAATACATTATGTTCTGGTTTCAAAAACTTGTGTTGCAAAATAAATAGGATCGTTTGTGTACAAAATAGGTAAATAATTTTTTTTTATTTGTGAAGTGTTTCATTATGTATTTTTTAGCTCTTTTATTTTGTGCTAGTTGAAGACTGATTATGTCATGTAGTTGATTTTTTGAATGCATTTTAGTTGGATTAATAAACTGCCATAGTGTATTTGGCAATAAATCGTATTCAGGTCTCTTTTAGTTTAATTGACTTTTAATAAAATATGCATTCTTTCAATAGCTATTTACTAACCATTCATTTATTACAATTCTCGAATTACACATTTTTGCCGTTTTGCATATGTAGAGCTCATCGATATTCAGATGCCGACCGAAGCAGATGTGTCTTATTCCTCAATCAATACACTAAGAATAGTCATTCGTTGTCTCTCTGGTTTGTCATAAATTATATTCCTACCATACAGGATGTGTTAGTAAACTGCAGTTATGGATTTCAGCCTATTATTTGCATATAATTAATTTACAATAAAATACTGGTGAACTCCATCATAACCTCAGTCTACAATTAAATGATGGTCACGCTGCACGTGTCTTGGTGCTCTCTCCCTCAGTCGCCTGCCAGATGGTACTCAGGAAGGAACTCACTTCAGAATGTGTTGTTCTTGTGTTTAGGAGTAGTATGATTTAATTCAAATCGTTCATTCGTGCAATCTATTCTGTTGCAAATTATATTGGTAGTGAAATAGTTTTTAGCTTCGTTGTAGGTATAATTCTATTAACTTATTGATGCCTTATAAACACCAGGATTGCTGGGCCGGTCATTGAGTTTTCACGTGGAAATAGGCTCTGTTGCCTGTAATTTGTTTGTAATTAAAAATCTTATCTTTGTGATTCCTTAGTATTTGATTCGTGTAATTTATTTGTCGTATATAATGGCAGGGAAATGGTTTTTGGGAGTTATTAATATTCTTTTTTTAACATTCGTGTACATAAAAGAAATTAGTTTGTTGTTTCATTCATTTAGTATGTTGTAAATAGGCTAAATAATTTTTATTGATTTGTGAAGTGTTTCAATACATAAATTTTTAAGTCGTTCCTTTTGTGTTTGTCGAGGAGTCACATAGTTGATTCGTTGCATACGAATCTCTGTTGTTTGTCATAAATTATATTCCTAGCATACAAGACGATTGTGGATTTCAGCCGTATAATTCATTTTGAATAAAATACTCGTTTTTTTTTTCAAAACTCCTCTATAACCTCAGTCGACATTCAGACATCAGCCACACTGCACGTGTATTATCCCTCAGTTGCCTGCCAGATGGTAAACAAACTCCTCATCCCTCCTCAATACCATTATTAAATGGATATATACTTCTTCCCCAACACATCACACCATAGTACAACACCAGATGTTCAAGGGTGAGGACCTATCATGCTGCTCCCCAAAAAATAAAATAAAAAAGAAATAAAGAAAGACTTTCAGCACACTCTTGCACCAAACTATACACTTATCAATTCACACAAAATTCAAAAATTAAAAATAAATAAAAATTATTATATATTAATTCAATTAAATTAATGGCAAAAATCAATAAAATTTGATCGGATTATGATTTGAATAATCCAAATTTGTTCACCGGATTAATTATGTATTAATCAACAGATTAATGGATATGATCAATTTGATATCAAATCGATAATCCGATAAATCAAAAGTTAAGTAGGATTCCTACGCCACTACTACTATGAAATACTTCTCTTTGATCTAAAATATAGTGCTGCATTATTTGCTATAATGTTTATAATTATGCAAGGTAAGTGTATCTTTCAGTGAATAAAGTTGTTTTGTTAAAAAATTAAAGATGTAATGGAAAGTTACATAATACAGGATGAAGCGGAATGCAACCGACAGAACTCCGTGAAGTTGCTATTTGTGCAAAATAGAGTGGGAAATGTACAGGAAACTGTACATGACCTGAATATTAAGGATGATATGAGGCGTTGAAATCGGGAATTTAAACTGTATTTTTGTTTCATGTTATCGGGATCTTCAACTGGGTAAATTCTCATTAATAACCCTCCTCCTTCCGTAATTAAAATATTAGGGGTGGCCACACTCTTATTGCAGATATTTTTTACCTTCAGGAATTACAGTATGAACTGTTGATGCTCGTTTATTGAACAGTGTTGCCTAATTAACAAAAATGGCCTTCATGTTGCAACTGCCCAGGAGTGCAAAATACATACACAGCTTCGGCTGCAAGCGCCTGTCACTTAGGAAAACACCACCTACACGCGTATCTGGTATATATACTGCTGTGCATAACATACTGTGTACATACCATACAAACACCTCACAGAACACAAGTTGCATGTTTGTCTCTGGCGGCAGTCAGTGAGTCTCTGTAGGAAGTGTTAGTATTGCCTACGTACCTTATGGTACTGCCACCAAAAGCTGCGTGTACGTCTTACACTCCTGGGAAGTTGCAGCAAGAGGGACATTTTTGTTAGTTAGCTCATTAAACTGCTCATTAAACCAACATCAAATGTTTATAATACCCGATGGTAAAAAAAAGTCATCTGCAGTAAGAGGGTGGCCACTTTATTTATTTTAATTACGAAGGGAGGTGTTAATGAGAGTTAGGTCTTAGGTTGAAGATCCCGATAACATAAAACGATGTTTGGAGAATTGTAACTTAATTTTCTTTGTTTACGATACTTTTTCGTAAACACATGTTAAAATCTCGATTTACAAATGCGTATATCTCCCATAATATTCAGGTTAATTAGATAGTTTCGTGTGTATGTCCCATTTGATTTTGCGCAAGGAATCACTTCACGAAGAATGTCAGTTAAATTCCATCCCACCTTGTATATTCTAAGTAGTTTATTTTCGGGTGCTTCGTAAGGGAATGTCTGTAAACACAGTTTGCTTAGAGAAGATGGCCCGTAATGGCAAAATATCACTGTTTCCTGTGAGTCAGTGTACGGTGCACATGTCGGGCAATTTTCTCTCTGTGTTTGCTGTCATGCGTGTAGAGGCTACTTTCCTATTTCACTGAGCCAATGAGGATACTGATATTCTTTAAAAGAACATTTGTGATTGGTCTGGATAGAAGTTAGCCTAGTGAAAAGAACTTGATCATCCAATCCTAAAATGATAAATTAGCTAGTGTGTTATCGAAGATACATTGACAAAAACACATCGCGAATTTCCAGTGTTTTTCAAGAATGATATTTGCATTACATTATGCTAGTTTTAAAACCACTTTTACTCTAGCACTGCTCATCTTTTTCTTGACGTTACTAGGCTGTAGTTTCGGAGTAACGTTCTGTATAGCCGCCCAGCAGAGCCTCTCGCAAGATGGACACGTGACGATACTCCAATGAATGTGTGTGGGCATACAAGTAGATAGCCTGCAGATAGGCGGAGATAAACAGAGATTGCAGGTAGGCTGTGGCACTCACTAAGCGGGTAATAACACTGAGGGGAAGCTGGCCTCTTTACTGTCACACAAAGAAGTCACGTTGTCACATGGAATGTGATAATTAGCTTCTGCTAAACACTGATTTTTCTCCGGTGTTTCAGTTTATAGGTGACTTGTGAACACGGGCTATGTTCCCAGAGCAGCGGAGGAATGCAAGGGAGGGATAGCTGCAAGGAAAGCCGCCAGCCAGCTGCAATGAGAGAGGACTGCACTGCCAGTCTATGGTCGGCGGTGCTCTGACTACTCTCCTACGTACGTCATGATAAACAACTGAATCCCTGCAGTTTCTATTCTCCACTACCTCTCCGGCCTTCAGCGTGTTGCTCCCGCATTTTCTGCACACTTAACTACAAATGCTCTTCGATAAAGGATATGCAGTTCCTTCGTAGTAATCGCGTGTTTAAAAAATTCCAGCGATGAGCATAAGGGCTAAAACAAGACATTTTTGAAAAATTGTTACAGTGCTCTTAATGTATCATATTCAATAAATATAGAGCAGGAATTTTTATAATTGCAAATTACGTCCGAAAAACAGCAGATATTTACACAAAAAAAAACAGAAACTTTTTCCCCATTATAATCGTTAAATGAAACTTTTTTTATTGGTTGGTTGTTATGAAATAACTTTCTGCGCCCAGTATAACGCACACAATTGTGCAGCTTGCAAGTGTCTACAGTTTGTCAGTTGTGATTATTCTCCTAAGGTCGCTTGGGTGTCGAACATGAATTTATATGTTTTTACAATTTTTAATTTTTCGTCGCTGTGATATGAAAAAAATTAATATTTTATAAAAAACTGACAATAGAAATTAATTACATTAAAAATGAAAGAAACGACCGTTTGTCACAAATAAATGTCGTCCTATGTGTAATGTTAAGAGAGAGATTTGCTGTATAATGATAAGAGAGGGAGAGTGGAGTTGGTATGGTTGGCTGCACGAGTAACGCAGTAGAGCCAAGGGCGAGACACATTGAAGGTTCACCAAAAAGAGCGTTTATTGACATTGTAATTAACATTAAATGAAAGAAACAATAAAACAAAACATTTCTTATAGCGTCAAATACGAGCAATCCTTTCACATATTTACATATACATTCTGTATACTTGAATTATAAATTTAAGTATAATTTCTGCCAATTTTCAAATTAAACAAAATAATTACGTCAGGATAATCCCAAATTAATCGTTCATGTCGTCACTGTACCACAAAAATTGTTTCTTGGGAATTTTTGATGTGGTTGTGAGAGAAAGTTTGAAGTCAAAATACTAGAAGTCAAACCCTTACCACAAGTGAAATCACAGAAGCAACTCCTTTGAAATTTGATTTCAACAAACACTTTAAGAGCAACCAAACTTCGTGTTGAAGTAACTTTTCTAAGTTTACGTGAATCAAGATTTTAAGTTAGAATTCTTATATGTGCTATTTTGAACATAGTAGGATTTCTGAAACTACAAATACATGATTACAATTTTGTATGTCCAAAATTGTTCAAACTATCACAATTATTATACTGATGCTAAAAAAATCATTATGAATGATAATTTTCAAATGATTTCTTATTCTTATCAAGTTATCCTCAATATCATGCCACGAAACAAAAAAAAAATCTTCATTAGAAAAAAATGTTGGCTATTGAGCTGCCTTAATTAATGACTTCCATATCAAATAATTGTGATAATAATTCATATTGTGTTAGTTTGAAACATACAGATCATGTTTCAAATCTCGTTAATCTAAACCGTAAGCCAGGGGTGGACAGGTCGGGGTTTGGCAATCCCATAGAGTCGCTCACAGCCAAAGGATCCTCAGATTCGTGTGGGAAAAGGAACGATGATAATTAACGTTAAATGTTACTTCTAACAGCCCGCAAGTGTAAAGTTAAGAGCGTGACGAGTACGAAATGTTAGTATTTAACTTCGAGAGGTCAAATATGAGTTTAAAAATTCACTATTAAGGTTTAAAACCGAAAAATTGCCCATGACATTTGATATTCTTAGACCAGCTGGCCGCTTCCCTAGTCCCTTGCCATACAAAACTCAAGTTTGTATCCTCAGGTGGAAGTGTGTGCTAACTCCAGTCCGCTTCTACTCCATCCACGAACTACTTCCCAAGTCTTTCAAACCTCATGCTTAAGTACTACTTCAAGGCTGTTCCTCCGCCCTATGCGAACAAAGCTTGACCAAGTATAGAAAATATACCAAAGAACAACGCATCACATTCGTGCGCACTGCAATCTGTTTTAATAATTCTCGTATTTAACGTGATAACTATTTCTTACTAGACATTGCCAATACACTTATTTACTTTCTCTTTTGATTAATGTTTACTATTAATGACATAATTTATTGACAACATATAACTAATAGTTCATTTTAACTAAAAATAAGACGTTTTTATACCAAATGTGTGTATAGGCTGTTCGCGGTAAAATGAGCACTTTTAAAAGCCCTGCTCAAGATCTACTTGTATGCCCGTTGTGTATTTTTCCGCCTTATGAAAAATTAACATTGCCATGGGCTTCATCACTTTATTCATGCGTCGGTCAGGTGAAACTGTGAATTTATTAGAAAAGTAAATATTATACAAATCTGTTCATTTTTACACATCGATGCATTAAAAAACTACAGAAAGCGAGAAAAATAATTTAATTTATACAAATGGTTACCTAACACTTTTCGTTCGACGTTAATATATGGAACTACTTTCATCTACACATTACTAACTTTACTGGACACATGTCACTCAGGGAGCTCGTTAAAATATATATATGCAGGCAGGGGCAGTGATTTTTTCCTAAGGTTGATTTCAAAAGTGCTCACATTATCGTGAACAGCCTTTAAAATGTCTGTGATACATGAAATATTTGGGAAACAATCAACGATGTCTTACATAAGATAGTTTCTCGAACTGTTACTTCCAAGTTGTTTGAAGCCCTGTTGAAGTTATACTTACAAAATATTCCTCCACCTCATACAAACAAGGTTCATCTCAGTCTAGAAAATTACCCCAAAGGGATAACACACAATATTAGTGCACACTCAGTGTTATAATATTTTAATTAAGAATGATTTCTTATTAGGCATTACCAACACAACATTCCTCTCTGTTTTCACTAATATTAACTATAAATGGAACATTAAATGTACTTTATAGACAAAATGTGATTATAAGTTGAATTTAACCAAAAATACGGTTCTTTCATGTTAACACTACTTATGCTTGTTATGCACTGAATATTTAGAGAACAACAAAGCATGGCATATATGGAGTGATTTTTAAAAATATTGTTTCCAACAGTTAAAAGAAACTGTGAATATACTATAATTATAGGACGATATTTATATGTGTGACCATGTTACTTTAGATTGGTGGCTCTAGCGTTGAGTTGAGCTCGTACTATTGGCTACAAATGGTTACTGGTTGGTGTTGGTGAGGGAAGGTGGAAAACACTCTCACAAATTTTATGAAATGGCACTTGTGCCACACTTGCAATTTTTGAGCCAGTGTATCCATGCTAACACTACTTACCTGACATTTGGAGATTGCTTAGATAATTATATATGAGGTTCACATGAAAATTAAAAATTGAAAAATTAACGTACTGACTTCGATCAAAAAGGCTTCAAAACTCATACCGTTAATCAAATCTCAACCCTATTATCTGAATTTGATTCCCATTCCGATGCCTAAAACTCCACTTTATCACCTTTAATACAAATTTCTGTTGTATTTACCGAACACTGAAAATATTACCTCTTATTTTTCCAAGTCTGATAGAAAATTATTATTTGTTATAATTTCAGGTCTTGAACTCAGGGTCCCACGGCATGCCTAAATGATAGATATTGCAAAACTCTTTATATCTGGTACCTATACACATGTAAACAGACAGAAAATCGTGTACAAGTTCGTTAAAAATGATGATAAACTTGGGTCGGTAGTCGAACGGTGAACCATTTATCTCACTATAAGATATATATTCTTCTTCTTAAATGTATTTAATAGCTTGCATTATAAGTTTAATTTACCAGGTATTTATATCGGATTTATTCCAGCATTTTTTTACTAAAGTGGCACTTAGGTGGTTCTTGTATGAAGACTAGTAGAAGGAAAAAGGGAATTGAGAAACAAGGGGACTGGATTGCTACCTGGATGTGTAACTTGACATTGGCAATCTTGGGAATTCTTCTGTAATCAAGACTTGTAAAAAGTCGGAGAGGATTTTTTAAAATAAATAACTAAATTAATTCATAATATAATAGTTGTGCTTTTTTTAATTTAAAATGGATAGGGAGTCAGGTGGGTTACCTCTTAAGAGTAAAACGCAGACGATAAAATCCAAGATGGAGGCCTCCCGTAATGTATAAACAAATGATGTTCTAAATAAACCAATATTGTGTTCACCACTAATGTATAAACAAATGACAAACGAAACAAACCAAAATGGAGGCCTTCTACAATGTTTAAACAAATGACAAATAAAAAACAAGATTAAGGCCTCCAGTAATTCATAAACAAATGACAAAAGAAAAAACACGATGGAGGCCTCCAGCAGTATATATACAAAGACAAAAAAAAAAACATGATTGAGGCCTCCAGCAATGTATAAACAAATGACAAAAGGAAATACCAAGATAGAAGCTTCAACTTACTACTAATATTTTTTTAAAATAAACATTTAAATAACTTTTAATACTGTTTTTATTCATTTTGTATTTTTTTTTATTTTTTGGATTCGTTTTTGGGATTTTTTTGAGTTTTTGCAGTTAAAGGTCACGGGTAGAAGTTAAGGGTCAAAGGTCAATGACTTCCAATATGGCAGACGATGACGTCAGAACATGGCATATGTTGGTTCCTAGTTCATATCCCAGATCCCGATGTTTCTCAATTCCCTTTTTCCTTCTACTAGTCTACATACAAGAACCACCTAAGTGCCACTTTAGTAAAAAATGTTAAAATAATCCTCCTGTAACTACTTGGTGTATGAAACATATAATGCAAGCTGTTAGACACAATTTAGACGAAGAATAGATATCTTATAGTGAGATAAATGGTCCATCGTTCGACTACCGACCCAAGTTTATCATCATTTTTAACGAACTTTGTACGCGATTTTCTGTCTGTTTACATGTGTATAGGTACCTGATATAAAGAGTTTTGCAATATCTATCATTTAGGCATTCCGTGGGACCCCGAGTTCAAGACCTGAAATTATAACAAATATTAATTTTCTATCAAACTTAGAAAAATGCGGTAATTTATCCCAGAGTTCGGTAAGTATTGTATGCATTTATGTTAAAGGTGTAACAGGAATTTTAAGCACTGGTTATAGGTATCAGTGTGAGATAATAGAGTTGTAATTCGATTAACGGCTGGAGATTTTGAAGTTTTTTTTGAGCGGTGTTCGTACATTAAATTTTAATATTAATATTAAATCGCACCTCATATATAAGGATCTCAGAAATCTACAAAAGTAGGATATGGCGTAAGGCCCTGAGTTAAAGACCGGAAAATATATTTTTAAAAATATTAATTTTCTTTTTGACTTACAAAATATTTCAGAGACGGTTTTAGGAACTTATAATAAAGGTAAAACGAAGGTTTTAAGCATTGTATATTGGAATAAGGGCAAGATAATAGGATTTTAAATCGATTGATGACCCGGGCATTTGAAAACATTTTTTAAACGATGTTTAAACATTAATTTCTCACTATTCATTATTCATGCGCACCTGAAATAACGATTTCAGCAATCACTTAATGCGAGGTATGATGTAGGGTCTTAAGTTGGAGTCCTGATGCTACTAAAAATATTCATTTTCTATAAGACTTAGAAAAAAATTTGCTGTTTTTATGTAATCATGGGAGGAATATATAATGAGGGGAAACGTGAGTTTTAGGAAAATAAATAAGGGGTCAGTATGAAATAAGTGGTTCGTTATTCGATTAATGATGAGAGTTTTGAAAGTTTACAAGCGAAGTTCGTGCGCGGACTTATGGCTGATTATGTACATCCGATATAAAAGTCTAAGATATATCCACCGGTTAGGCATGACGTAAGGACCTGTGTTCGAGACACGGTAGTACCTAAACAATATTAATTTTCTTGGTACTTAGAAAACAATTGGGTAATTTTGCTCCGCTATGGGATATATATATATATATATATATATATAGCGCTGACACATGCAGACGCTGTAGTTGACGTTCTGATACCATGACGTGAAAATCGATTTGGAAGCACTCTCTCATCATACCACGAAGATGAATTGCAAAAACGAAGGACTGCCTTTGACCTCAGCTAACAATGAAATGAGCCGCGACCTGTGTCATAGCTACCTGGTTGCCGCCAGTGTCGATTCTGCGATCGAGTTTTTACCTGTAGTTAAAATACTTGTCGGTATGAGAGAACCTGTATGGATAGTTCATTTTGTGCGATGAAGCATTACAATATTGGTCCCATGCAGTTTGTGCAAGGTGATACATTGAAAGAACATACTTAAAACGGCAAGGATTCGTTTACTGGAGCCAGCAAGTGATATCATCAATACCTCCTGCTTCATCGATGGGTACTTTTTCCGCATACGATTATGATGCGACAGTTAATATTAATGACGAAATGATTGAGTCGCTTTGTGCAGAACTTACACTTGGAAGACGTTCGCGCGAAGTCAACGGACCTCAAAATAAGCGACCATCAACTCTAAATACTGATAAACACAAAACTCCTTCTACAAAGAAAAGTAAACCTGATATTTAAGATGAAGCAGGAAGTGAAGATGATCTTGAAGACAGCATTGATGATCATGTCTATGACGACAGTGTTAACAGTGAAGATGATGATTCATTTTGACGAATCCACACATTTCACCAACGAGTTTCCCATCGACAAGTGATGCGAAGAAGGAGGAAGATGTTGAAAATACTGAAGACCCGAACGAACTTGTGGACAGACTTAGATATTTGATTGTGATGCAAAGAGGCAGGAATTACTCGAACATGAAATAGGAGATTTCGATCATTAGAGAACTTAAAGATAGGGGTTATATCAGATGATGTGATGAACTACTTTATTCTGAAGTTGTAGTTACAAAATAATAGCAAATTATTACTATAAAATAATTGTTTTTCTTTATTTTTTGTCGTATCCTTTTATCCCTCACTACTTTAAAGTGGTGCTGTGAGCACTCGCCTATTAACGTATAGATCTGTATATAGAATGAAAATAAAGATTTTAACGTAAAAATGCATGAATAGTTGATTGCATTCACAGACATTAATTCTGTTGTGATGTAAAATTTTTAAAGATAGTTGGTGAATCATTTTTCTTATATGTCTGGATAGACGCAGACGACAAACCCATGGATTGCTAAAATTTGATGAAAATATTTCTAAATATTGATAAGGATTGCTAAATATTGAAGAGGATTGCTAAATATTGGGGAGGAGGATTGCGAATCATTGATGGAAAGATTGAAAGATTGATGGGAAAATTGTGAAAGAGTGATAGATAGATTAATGGAAATATTGTGAAAGATTGAAAGATTGCAGTGCTGTTTGCGAGATTGTTCGGCAGTTTGGTATCTAAGAAGGGCGCGAATGATTATCGCCCTAGTTGCCCTCGTACATTCCAAGCCTCGAGGATCCTGGAAGTAGTGGAATTACAATTAACACTAATTAAGCCTATAAAAGTTTTGGTTGTTGCTGATCCATACCATGATTATAACATACTCGTACACGTGATCGCTATTAGTATGATGGGCTTGGTTTATTCATATACATACGTTAAAACAAAAATCTGAGTAGTGTACTTATGCTACTTATCGTACGTCAAGAGAGGAGACTGTAAATGTAGTTAAGAGACTTTGACATGGTTTCGCAATACCCTATGTACAATTTAGGCACAGTCAAAAAACTAATTTTTAAATTAAATAATACTTTTTTAAATCGAATAATGACAGATTTACGATTTGGCATAACCTATACACATAAAACCAATATGACTACCAGAAACAAACATATTCTTGAAGAATTAGTGTGGCATAACTGCCAAGCACCTTCGGGTAAGTTCGACAAACCAGAGTCGACGGCTTCCGAGCACCCCTGAGTCGAGCCGAAGATTGCCGAGCTCGTCCGAGTCCAGCCGAAGAACGCCAGCGGCCCAGTAAATATAATCAGTCCTGAGTCCTGTTCTTCTGACTCGGAGTCACTGACCGCGGTCACCTGGGTCACAAATCCTAGTTACCTGCTCTGGGTAAAAAGGGAAAGTGTTGTGTAAAATGGCGGCAGCCGACCAGTTACACAAGTCTGGGCCTCTAGCCGCTTGCCCCAGAGTCATCTAAACCCTACTGTTCGAGTGTAGAGTGAAGAGGCTAGAAGACGCGGCGTGGGAGCCGGGGATGCGCAGTTGGTAAAACTGGTCTTTGCCAGATGACGTGGGGGAGATAAGGCAGGCAGCAATGTGTGTGTGTGGTGAGAGACAGTGCAGTGCAGTATGGACCGTCTGGCTAGTTTCTCGTCGCACCGCAGCCCTGGGCTCTATACGCATGGCTGTGTCTCCACCAACCAGCCGCTAGCTTCCAAGGCCGGCCTCCGTACGTACTACGCTAGCTCACTTTCATCTCCGCTACACTACATCACATCAAGATGAGGTAGACCGATCTCGCTGGCTGCGTGCGACCACTCCGCATGTCCCAATGCTGAACTGCATTTCTGCCAACACGAGTAGCAAAAACTACGTGGATTGGATTTGAGGTTAGAACACTGTTTGTTTGTTAAACAATTACTTTGAGATGTCTTTATACTTCCTCTACCCAATTTGCCATGCACTGCAATTAAAATAAAATTAATAAAAGTATCTATTAGTTAATAAAATAGTGTTTGTCATTTAAGAATTGAGATATAAGCAAACACATGCATCGTGTTGAATGTGGACAATCATTTAAAAGGGGTGGCATATTGATTTTCGTGATTGTAAAACGCGGATAACTTATTTAATAATTTCTGCTACTACATTATCACCTGAACTATACTTTAAATTTATGTCTTGTGATATTTTATTGCGATAAATCCTGGGCCGTTTGTGATGCATAAATGCGTTCCTCCATTTTATACAGCCGTAAACAACTTTGTCCAAAACGTTCTCTGGTGCTGTAGTTGGATGTATGCCTATGCGTCTGCATAATAAATGAAAGTAGTTCATGTGCCATCTCGTTCACATCACCTGTTATGCGACGTTGTGAATCAATAGGTTCGAGATCATAGCAGTCCATTATTTTTTCTACCCTACACGAAAACGAAGAAAAGAGTCTCAAGTACGAAGATGGTTAGGGGCATAAGTGATTCTGAGGACAGAGCCACCAAATGCATACAGTCCATTCACAACTCGAACAGACTTATGAAAATCAACCTTTGAAAAAACACCCCGGCCATTAGCTGCATGCATAGCTAGTAAAAAAAGTGAGCAAATATGGCTGCGATTGGGGCCGTGATTACTTCCCATGCTAACTTATATTATAACAAATAATAACGGAGTTTAGTTGGGATATTTGGGCGGTTCTTAACAACGATGCCTGAGTGCCGATATGGGCGAAATGAAGTGAGAATGGAGCAGCACCGGTATGCAAGGGCGATTACCGAGAAAACTAGCCGGCCAGCGGCATTGTCCAGCACGATACCCGCTTGCGAAAATTCCGGAGTGACTCGGCCAGGGATTTAAACCGATTCGCCGCTGTGGGAGACGAGCAGTCTAACCACTCAGCCACCGCTACCCCAACCAACAATGGCGGGAGGCAAGGCATATGCGACGTAAACATCTCTCGATAAAAATAATTTCAAATTTGCATTCGATTTATGTAGTAGAGAAAATATTCGTAATTGAACAGGAAATGGGAAAGGATAATCTTTATTAATAGGGTGTTTGAGTACACACGGCTTATGTTTTACGGTACTGAAACGATGTTCCTTATTCCTGTCACCCGATCATAAGTTCTGTACCGCCCACAGACTAAATATGTGGTGTACCGCTTATTCGTCTTCTGCGCATGTACCCAACATTGATCTACCCCAATCATGCAGAACTGTCATAGTCACATGCCAACAGTGATGAACATGTTTGTTTATATCTTAATTATTAAATGGCAAGCAGTTACATTACTAAAGTACTTTTTCCAGTTTGAATGTAATCAAAAAGCACTACAAATTGATTAGAGGCAGTATAAAAACATCTCAAAAGCTCTTGTTCTAACCGCAAACCCAATCCACGCCATTTTTACTATACGTGTAGGCAGAACACAGAGATTGGTTGTGCGCAGCCAGTGAGATCGGTCTACCTCATCTTTAGTCTATGGTACCGCCGCGCCGTGCTGATATATTGAACTACAAGTCACTTGGAGAGTTGTGCAACCAGCAGATCCGACCTGTTCCTCGCCTTCACAGTTCCAATATCAAGGCATTGAGCTTGGCAGACAAGGTTACTCAAGTTGCTACTAAAATAACACATTGTAACTATTCAGTACGATAAGGTCAATGACATGTGACAATGTAACGTTTAAAAGTGATTGTAAAAATGGATTTTTAAATAATTGTTTGAAATTAAATGTAAAATTAAGTTTACACTTAAAAAGAGGAATTTTAACATGTTGTCTTGTAGATCATTAACGTTTCTGATAATTATTTTGATTGTATGGATGCATAATGTATTATGTAAAATAATAATAATATTTAAATTTTTGTATAATTTTATTAGCAAACATGAACAAAATTGTGGGAATACGTGTAAAGCATGTGGCCTACCCAAAATTATGTTCTAGTAGCACCCATGGTACTCAAAATATACCAAAATTATGTTCTAGTAGCACCCATGGTACACAAAAATATACCAAAATTATGTTCTAGGAGCACACATGGTACACAAAATATACCAAAATTATGTTCTAGTAGCACCCATGGTACACAAAATATACCAAAATTATGTTCTAGTAGCACCCATGGTACACAAAATATACCAAAATTATGTTCTAGTAGCACCCATGGTACACAAAATATACCAAAATTATGTTCTAGTAGCACCCATGGTACACAAAATATACCAAAATTGTCAGAAACGTACGATTTTCGCTGCATGCGAAGAAAAAATGCTTTCGTATATTTTGTAAACTGTAAAATATTTAACTAGAATTCACTTACGTAAAGGTTTAAAAAAATCAATTACTATGAGCTCATTTTTGATAAATATTAAAACGTATTACATTCTGTATCCTTCAGAAAGAACATTTTGCGAAAAAGCATTCACCAAGCAAAATCATTAGAATAATTTTTCTGACTGTATGTGACATTTTAAAATTTTTTAAATAAATTATTTTATGCACATCCATAACAGCCACAAAAGTTATCAACTTTTGTTACCGAAATAGATGTGTATAAAATCAATTATAAACCAATGTATGAACATTATTACTAATTTCCATTAAAACTGCCATAGTAGTTATCGTGGGATTGCTTAGTAAGCGATTTTTTTTTTTTGCAAAATGTGGTTTTAAGGATCCAGAATGGAAATACGTTCAAATGATAATTAAAATAGGCTGTTATTAAGATATAAAAAATACATTAAATTAGGGGGCCTCGGTGGTGTAGCGGTTAGACTGCTCGCCTCTCACCAAGGCGAACCGGGTTCGCGTCCCGGCGAGGCCGCCCCCGGCGTTTCACGTGTGGAGATCTTGCCGGACAATGCAGCTGGTCGGCGGGTTTTCTCAGGGATCTCTCGTTTCCCCCATCCCTTAATTCCGGCGCTGCTCCATACTCACATCGCTTCTCCCTCATCAGCTCTCAAGACCTCGATGTTAAGAGCCACCCAAATCTCTTCACTCACTCACATTAAAATAATAGTAATCTAGTAAATTCCAATGGAATGCACATTACTTCTCATCCTGATAGACAGCTTGCCTTGTTCGGTATGTGACATCCACCAAGAGCACAGGATACATACATGCTGGCTCATTAAATGCTGAGTGACTAATTGGTCAGTTTGCGAACTACTTAGTGTACTTTTAGTTCCATTAATTCTTTTCCTGCAATAATTAGTCGGCTGCAAAAGTCTAAACGTTGTTTTTGTGATGAGCGAAGAAGAAAGCAGAGTTGAAGTAATCGTGGTAATGAAATATTTCTTCTGTAAACTTGAATTTGCCGCTGGTGAGCATGGCATTAAATAATTCGCGAAACAACATTACGATTAAATTCTCATGAATGTCCATTTTGAAGAAAATCTCAAATTAATTTTCGCAGAAAATTTATTGGTGTCTGTTGAAAACGCCAAAGACATCGAATGTAAATTTGAATGTTTCAAATAATTTAGCGATTGGGTTTTTCTTATTCCAACATCAAAACAGTAAAATATAAATTGCGACCGTTTACTATGCGAGAACTGTGCAGCCGAAAAATGTATCATTATAATAATAGTGAAGTGAACCATGTTGAACAAGTATATAAAATAATGACCTGAAAGGCACCTAACAGTTAATCCAAACGGGCTCCGTTTAGTGTTAGCTTTGTTCGTGTAAGTGGGCGAGAAATGGGTGGCATTCATCTGTGGCAGCTGTTTCTATAGTGCTGCTTTATCAGTTCCAAGATGACCCCAGAGATAACCACTGCCAGACCCCACTCTCAGCGACAATATCAAAGTCATTGAGATGCTTGTCGATTCACAGTGTGGCCAGAGTAGAAAATTGTTCCGACTGTATTTTTAGTTTTTAAATGTCAAATCCCGTTTTTAAACATTTTAACTCCATCCGTTTTACAATGTTTTAATATGCGCATATTCAAAGGCATAAGTATGTACTTTAATTTTTAAATACTTTGATATGTTATTTTATTCCGGGCCAGATAAGTATTAAGTAACTAGTGTTTTAGCCAACACGATTTGAATAGTAGCAGGGAAATGTTCGTTGACGCATAAGGAGATCGAGCATCGGATTCGGATTCAGCCGGCCGCCATGTTGGAATTTCCCTTTTTTCCCCTGTAGTTTCCCTTTTTTCCTGAAAATAGACTGAAATCCCGTAAAAATATCCCTTTTGCCCTATTTTTTTTTTCCATTTTCCATAAAAAAATTCCTGTTTTCCTGGAGAAACCTTAGTGAACTCATGACTCCAGCGCACTGAATCAGGGACTGCCAGCCAGAAGAGCTGAACTCATGACCATTGATGTTTGACCTTGACTTTTGACCTAAAAATCTAAAAAATTGCAAACAAAATTGTAAAAAAAAAAATTCCAAAAATACCCAAAAATTATACTAAATTTATAAAATGTTTTTAATAAAAAAATTGACTAAAAATGTATTAAATTTTTTTTTTTATGTTTCATTTCCGGAGGTCCCACAGTACTACGCCCAACAAACGACTGACTCCCCACCCCTACTCCCTTACTTATACTCATTCCACTATCTTAATATATTCACTCATTTGTTTATACATTACTGGAGGCCACCATCTTGGTAGATTCATTCGACATCATAGTAGAAAGGGTAATTAATTTTGAAGGCCGCCATCTTGGTAGACGACCACCAGCGTGGTATGTGACCACAATCTTGATAGACATCACCCATCCGCCATACGGGAAGGCAGTGACTATGACCTTAACTCTATGACATTGAATGACATAGAAAACCAAAACTTGAGAAAAAATACACTAAAGTCAATAAGTATATGATGTTACAAACTACCACCAACATATTAGATTCAGACTAAGTCGACCTTTACCCCATGACTTTGAATGACCTTGAAAATAAAAATGAGAGAAAAATTAGATAAAAGTCAGCCAGCATATTACATTACTGACTACAGCCACCATATTAGATGAAGGCTACCTCGACCTTGACCTCGTGACCTTGAATGATATTGAAAATCAAAACTCGAAAAAAATACTTAAAAATCAGTAAGCATAACATATTATAGACTACCAGCGCTATTTTGGATTAAGGTAACCTTAACCTTGACCCCATGACCTTGAATAATGTTGAAAACAATACTCGAGAAAAAATCCTGTAAAGTCAGAAAGAATATTATGTTACAGACTATCAACACCATCTTGGATCCAGTGATATTGACTTTTGACCATAACCGGGCGAGCTTTGCCCTTGAAACCAAAAAATTCCAAAATATTAACAAATCAATGAAAGACTCGTTTTTTCATCATCAGTTCCATTAATCCTTAGCAATCCTCCACCTCAATCGCAATCTTTCCATCAATATTTAGCAATCTTCCACAGTAGTAGGGAAATAGGCATTGAAAGACAAGGGCATCGGGCATCGGAGCCGGAGCCGGCTTGCCGCCATCTTGTTACATCACCCGACCGCCATTTATTTCCTTTCTTCCCCAAAATTTCCCTTTTTCCCTCAAAATCGACCAAAAGGCCCTAAAAGTTTCCCTTTTTCCTTAAAATGTTCTCTTTTTCACTAGAAATTTCCCTTTTTTTTCTCCAAAAATGTTAGAAGCTCCCAAATATGGTAGAAGCACCCCTCTTGCAAAAACAAGGCCCTGAAATCCAATTTTCACCAAGCTTATTAATTTGAGGGGCTTCCTTCGGACCTACAGAGCAGTGGCGGCCATATGAGTTTTATAGGCATGTCCTATGCCAAATCGATACAAGGTATACAGGATAGGACTCAGACCTAAGCATCAACCATCTTGCATTCATATTGCATGCAGATGACATTTGACCCCAACCATGAATTTTGACCTGTGACCTTAACCTTTAACCTTCAAAATGCAAAAATCCAAAAAATTAGGAAAAATTTCCAAAAAATCCTTAAAATATTCCAAACAATCCCAAAGAAATAATTATTTAAATTAAATTATTAAAAATTACTAAAAATTTATGAAAAAACTTTTTAAAAACTTATAATTATTATTTCTAAACTTACATTTCCGAAGGGCCCCATAGAACAAGCAATTACTCACCTCTGTTCAACTCCAGCAGACGACTGACTCCCTCGCTTCCACTCCCCTCTACTATACACAATCTGCCAACTTGATTTTTCATTCGTCATTTGTTTACGTGCTATTGGAGGCCACCATATTGGTTTATAGTGTATGTTACTGAAGGCCGCCATATTTGTTTTTTTTTTCTCGTAATTTGCTTATACATTACTGGAAGTCACCATTTTTGTATTTATGTTACTGGAGGCAGCCATATTTGTTTTTTCGTACTTAAATTGTTTATACATTATTGGAGGCCACCATCTTGGTGGGCATCACCCATCCGCCATGTTGGAAGTCAATGACCATGACCTTGACCCATGACCTTAAATGACCTTCAAAACAAAAACTCGAGAAGAAGTACATAAAAGTCATACTAATAGCGACCACATGCATGAGTATGTTATAATCATGGTATGTATCAGCATTTTTATAGGCTTAATTAGTGTTAAATTTAAATGTCTGTACTGCCAGGTCTCTGGAGACTTCGAATGTACGAGGGTAGCTAGGGCGATAATCATTCGTGCTCTTCTCAGACACCAATCCACCTCCAATCCACCCAATCCATCACCAATCCACCCAATCCACCACCAATCAACCACCAATCCACCCAATCCACCACCAATCCTCCTCAATCCTCACCAATCATTCTCAATACTCTCATATCCTCACCATTCCTCCTCAGTTTACAGAAATCAATGGTCTGGTCAGGTGCCTCTACCATACATATAATAAAAAAAGATTCACCTACTGTCCCCAAAATTGGTACATGTCGGCAGAATTTGTGTTTGAGTATTCAAACAACTATCCGTATACTTTAATATTAAAGTCTTTACTATCGTTATATAAAAGGCCACGACACAAAAAATAATGGAGAAAACATTATTTTTATAATAATAATTTATTGTTATTTTGTAATTACATTTCCAGAAGAAAGCAGTTCATCACATCATCTGATGTAACCCCGATCCTTAAGTTCTCTTATTATCGTAACCACCTCTTTCATGTTCGAATAATCCCCACATTGTTGCTTATCGAGCAAAGATCTGAACCTGTCTACAAGTTTGTTGGGATTTTCAGTAGAAATATAGTCAGTATATTTGGCATCTTCTGTCTTCTTCACATCACTTGTCGAAGGAAACTCGTTGGTGAAATATGTGGGAACATCGAGGGCATCATCAGCATCTTAAACACTATCACTGTCGTGATCATCGTCTTCACTTCCTGTTTCAACCTCGATATTAAATTATCTTTTCTTTGTAGCGAGAGTTGTAAGTCCATAAGTATTTAGAGCTGGTGATAGTTTATTTTGAAGTTTGTCGTCGTTATGCGAACATCTTGCAAGTGTACATTCTGCACAAACCGAATGTACTGCACTGATTTCGTCTTTGGCATTAACTGTCTCGCCATAATCGTTTGCAGAAATAGTACCCATTGATGTAGCAGGAGGTATTGATGTCATAACTTGCTGGCTCCCAGTAGACGAACTGTTGCAGATCTGACTATCTTCTTTCAATGTATCGTCTTGCAAAACCTGCTTGTGACCATTGTCGTAATGCTTCGTCGCGCAAAAAGGTATCTTTGTACACGCTGATCTCTCATGTCGTCGAGCATTTTGACTATAGATGAACACTCGATCGCAGAATCGACACTGGAGATAACCAGTTAGCGATGATGCAGGTCGTGGATCCATGTTAGTTGAGGTCAAAGGCAGATCTTCGTTTTTGCAATTCATATTTGTGGTATATATATATATATATATATATATATATATATATATATATATATATATATATATATATATATATATGAGAGAGAGAGAGAGAGAGAGAGAGAGAGAGAGAGCACTTCCAAATCGATGTTTACCTCACTGAGTCAGAACATCAATTGTCATTTTTTCCATATAAATGCGGTTCTTTTAGCAGTAAAGCATCTAGTTTGTGTCCATTAAATTTATATATATTAGAAAAAAATGGGAGCACTCTGAGAAAACCCAAATACTCGTTCGCGCTAGATGAAAACACGTCGATTTTGTGGGACAAAAGGGAAATTTTTGAAGGAAAAAAGGGGAAAATGGTGGTCGAGGGACATTACAAGATGGCGGCCAGCTAGCTCCAGCTCTGATGCCTGATGCCCTTGTCTTTCAATGACCATTTCCCTACTACTCTCAACATCAAACACAATCTCTCCATCAATCCTTAGTAATCATCCACATCAATCACAACATTTCCATCAATCTTGAGCAATAATCAACCAAAATCACAATCAGCACCACAATTAGCACTGCAACCACAACCTTTCCATCAATATTAAGCAATAATCCACCTCAATCACAACCAACACCACAATCAGCACCACAATCAGCAAGACAATTAGCACCACAACCACAATCAGTACTGCAATTAGCACCACAATCACAATCAGCACCACAATCCCCCACCTCAATCGCAATATTTCCATCAATCCTCCTCAATCTTTCTCACCTATCATCCTCAATATTCCTCAGTCCTACTCAATTCTCCCCAGACTCTAGAAATCTATGGGTTTATAGTCTGCCTCTATCCATACAAATAAGCAAAATGATTCACCTACTATCCCCAAAATATATACATGTCACTAGAATAAATGTGTGTATACAATCAACTATTCTTGCATTTTTATACTAAACTCTTTATTATAATTATTTATGCAGATAATTATGTTAATAGTCAAATGATCATAGCAGCACTTTAAGGACGTGAGGGATAAAATGATACTACACAAAAATAAAGAAGAAACAGTTATTTTATAATAATAATTTATTACCATTTTGTAATTACAACTTCAGAAGAAAGCAGTTCATCACATCATCATCTGATATAACACCGATCCCTTAGTTCTCTAATGATTACACGAAACTCCTACAACAACGAACATTTAAACTACCACGAAAACCTACAGTGAAAACACGACATAACCTCAATATTATATCATCACTCTGTTACACTATGGGTTGTTTAAAATGTTCGCTCATTCACTTCATCTTTGATTCACTGCATCATCTATTCATACACATTCTAAATGTTTATTTATTTAACAAAATAATATAATTCGTATAAAATATTTGTTACAACATGTCGTCGTGATACACAAACTTCGTGTATAGCAGCTAGTAGTTCAAGCAACAGTATCGTGTAGACTCCATGGTTCATTCAGTCACAGTCGTTTTATTTGTGATACTGTATTTTATCAGCATTTTGGGAGTGATTAGTATTTTCTTATCTATATCATCCCTTTGCTAAGTGCGGGTCGAAGTTGTTTCTGATTGCTTATGTGTGGTTCCTAGTTTTTTCGTGGAATTCGTAAATGGTTTTTTGTGCATATTTCCCAATAATTTAAGGTGCTCCAGTTGTTTCATCTCATGCTTGGGCGAGGAAATTTCTACTTATTTCATGTGAGTCGTACGTAATTACTATTTCCTTTGCACTCGATTTATTTGGAATGTCCTGTTTGTAGTGTGTAATGTGTCTGGTTGTTAAATACATATTTTTTATAATTCGTTGGTAATAATTTGATATCGCGGAATTAATTAGTGCTTGATATATTTCGTCATTTTAAAACAATGTTTTATGAATGTGTCTTTCTAACCTCCATCATTACACATATGTAGGACTTAGTATAGCACCAAAGAGCAAGCAAGGCGGTCATGTGCCCGCTCCCGACACACCCTCCCTCCTCTCACCCAATCTCCAACTTCATTTCACACTCTCACTCTGACAATGAAGGACCTCTGATGCTCCTGGCAACCCCTTCCTTCCCCTCGTCCAGTCATCCAACTTATTCTGTATGAGCTTTAAACCACTCTTACCCTAAAATATATCTTATGACACTCTTTCCCCGAGGTCAATACACATATGCTGCACACATACACTCCTTCACTTCAGTGGCTGGTAAGATGTCCAAGGATGAACATCTATGCTGCTCCACCAATATCACCCTCATGGCTCTTAACCCTTTCAACACCAATTAAAGAATCAAACAATTACAATTAAACAATTAAACTTTTATACACTTAACTCTTCATCTGTAATTAACCTTTTTCATTAATTTACCTCTAACTAACCCATTACCTGTAATTAATCAATGAAAATTAATCCAGGTGCGATTACACAGGTGCGATGAACCACTTCCTGTTTTAGAACTGGCACGCGCCCACTACTACTGTGTATGTGCTTATACGTAGCTCATATAAATATTTGGGGAATTTTAAATGTTAAGGTATGGTGAAGCGACTTGAGTTCGAGTACCGAAATTATAAAAAAATATTAATTTTCTATCGCACTTAGAAAAAAATGTCGTAATTTTACCCAGTGTTTAGTGATTATTATAGTGTTTAGTGAATATTATAGGAATTTATGTTAAAAGCGAAACGGAAGTTTTAGCCATCGGGTATAGGAACCAGAGTGAGATAATAGGATGGCAAATCGACTGATGTCTCCAGCTTTAGAAGCCTTTTAGCGATGTTCGTACATTAGTTTCTTACTGTTTAGTATTCATGCGCACCTGATATAGTGGTTTAAGCCGTTTAAGCCATCTCAAAATGTGAGACATGGCGTAGGGACCTCAGATTGAGGCCCGAAACTATAAAGAGAATTAATTATTAATTAATTTCTGGACTTAGAAAAAAATTTCAGAGACTGTTTTTGGAACTCATAATAAAGGCGAAACGATGGTTTTAGCTCTCGGATATAGGGATCAGGGTATGGAATTGGTTCGCAATTTGATTAACGATCCGAGTTTTTGAAGTCTTTTTTTTTTTTTAGTAATGTTCGTACATTAATTTTTTTACTGTTTAATATTCATGCGCACATGATACAAAGTTTTAAGCAATTTACAAATATGATGCATGGTTTAGGGTCCTGGTTTCGAAGCCTGAAATCGTAAAAAAAATATTAATATTATGGTGGACTTAGAAACAATGTGACGATTTTTCCGAGTGAAGGGAGAATGTTTATATACAGCACTGATGCATGCGGATGCCTTAGTTTACGTACAGTCCTTGAGAAGTTAACATCGATTTGGAAGCAATCTCTCGCTATATAGTGAATATGAATTGTGAATACGAAGGTCTATCTGTGACATCATCGAACATGGTTCCGCAACCTGCATCATTGCTGTCTGATTGCCGACTGTGTCAATGTTCGTCGACATGAAAGAATTACCTTTATGAAGTCCTTTTTTTCACGAGGAAGAATTATGACAGTAGCCACGCAGTTTATAAAAGGTGATACATTGAAGAATCACTTCAAGGACTGTGTGCCACATTTTCCTCAGCACCCGGATCACTTCAAGGACTGTGTGCCACATTTTCCTCAGCACCCGGATCACTTCAAGGACTGTGTGCCACATTTTCCTCAGCACCCGGATCACTTCAAGACAAAATAAAACGTGAAATTCGGTTCACACTTTTACTAACCTCTTTCATCCTACTTAAAATCTTTCCAATACTCCACCCTACTCAAAATGGTAGCTAAAAACTATCAATCACTGCCGGTATCATAAGAAAACCACTTTATTAGGGTTCAGATTACAATAAAGTGCAATACAAAGGTCTTTTTTACCATTAAATACTAGGCCCAACAAATGGCGTCTGAAACCTCGAAAAATACAACATTCACACCTATCCTTTAAAACACTTATGGACTTTAAATCCCTATGGGGAATACTTTAAAATTTTTCCCAAGCGCCCTCACCTTCTTTAAAATGCCTTTAAAAATAACATTTAAAGAATACTTTAAAACAAGCTCAAAACCAATGCTAACTCCGACCCTACCAAATACTAAGAAGACACCTTTTTCCTTCCATTTACAACTAGCAGGTATCCTTAAAACCAAACACTTACAAAATACACTTTAAATCTTGCCCCTTTCGCCTTTTTGGGGATAATATTCAATTTCTGTAATAACACCCTAAATAAATACCATGTACGATTTTGTGATTACTCTAGCCTTCCAAAACGCCCGCGGTTAGTAAACGTCTCCTAAAACTGGCCCCTCTGTTAAAATTTTAACGGTGCATCCTACACGAACAGATTCGGCCTTTATGATCACTCCACATACTCACTCACAATCCAGCAAAAGATGTCACAGCAATACGACATTCAGATCCAACCATGCCTGAGGATATGCTCTCTACCAAACACCACAAAGTGGGGGCAGAGCAGGCCAGGGATATTGTCCCTACTGTTCCACTAGAGTGAACTACATACTATGCACACCATACCATAGTCTGTTGCACAATTTACTGAAAGATGGAAAACATTTTTGTCCAAATACCGAAAAAACCGCCTTCTTTCTCCAGTGCCCTGTCCTCTTCCAAACTGCTCTGTCGATACGTTCCAATCGAAGTGAAAAATCTCAAAACTTTACTCATAAAACGGAAAAACGTCAAAACAAAGTTTCTCGAAACAACTTTAAATGGGAACACTCGTTTACATGCGCGCTTCTGCGAAAACATCCCTTTCCTCCCTTTTCGACGGCAACCACTAATGTCCTTAAATTTCGCTGTAAAAACCCACACCTGTGACATACAGCGTGTACCCAATCGGCCAAAGTTCGTTTGTCTCCCCTTTCCCTGGAGAAAAGACAATATTCATAAATGGGTAACCTCAGCTAAAACGACAAAGTCCCACCCAGCCCCGTCTAGCTAACACTCAGACAGTCCAACTGCCTCCTGGAAAACAACAAAGTCCCACCCAGCCCCGTCTAGCTGACACTCACAGAGAGTCCAACTGCCTCCTGGAAAACAACAAAGTCCCACCCAGCCCCGTCTAGCTGACACTCACAGAGAGTCCAACTACCTCCTGGAAAACAACAAAGTCCCACCCAGCCCCGTCTAGCTGACACTCACAGAGAGTCCAACTACCTCCTGGAAAACAACAAAGTCCCACCCAGTCCCGTCTAGCTGACACTCACAGAGAGTCCAACTGCCTCCTGGAAAACAACAAAGTCCCACCCAGCCCCGTCTAGCTGACACTCACAGAGAGTCCAACTACCTCCTGGAAAACAACAAAGTCCCACCCAGCCCCGTCTAGCTGACACTCACAGAGAGTCCAACTGCCTCCTGGAAAACAACAAATTCCCACCCAGCCCCATCTAGCTGACACTCACAGAGAGTCCAACTACCTCCTGGAAAACAACAAAGTCCCACCCAGTCCCGTCTAGCTGACACTCACTGAGAGTCCAACTGCCTCCTGGAAAACAACAAAGTCCCACCCAGCCCCGTCTAGCTGACACTCACAGAGAGTCCAACTGCCTCCTGGAAAACAACAAAGTCCCACCCAGCCCCGTCTAGCTGACACTCACAGAGAGTCCAACTACCTCCTGGAAAACAACAAAGTCCCACCCAGCCCCGTCTAGCTGACACTCACAGAGAGTCCAACTACCTCCTGGAAAACAACAAAGTCCACCCAGTCCCGTCTAGCTGACACTCACAGAGAGTCCAACTGCCTCCTGGAAAACAACAAAGTCCCACCCAGCCCCGTCTAGCTGACACTCACAGAGAGTCCAACTGCCTCCTGGAAAACAACAAAGTCCCACCCAGCCCCGTCTAGCTAACACTCAGACAGTCCAACTACCTCCTGGAAAACAACAAAGTCCCACCCAGCCCCGTCTAGCTGACACTCACAGAGAGTCCAACTACCTCCTGGAAAACAACAAAGTCCCACCCAGCCCCGTCTAGCTGACACTCACAGAGAGTCCAACTACCTCCTGGAAAACAACAAAGTCCCACCCAGTCCCGTCTAGCTGACACTCACAGAGAGTCCAACTGCCTCCTGGAAAACAACAAAGTCCCACCCAGCCCCGTCTAGCTGACACTCACAGAGAGTCCAACTGCCTCCTGGAAAACAACAAAGTCCCACCCAGCCCCGTCTAGCTAACACTCAGACAGTCCAACTACCTCCTGGAAAACAACAAAGTCCCACCCAGTCCCGTCTAGCTGACACTCACTGAGAGTCCAACTGCCTCCTGGAAAACAACAAAGTCCCACCCAGCCCCGTCTAGCTGACACTCACAGAGAGTCCAACTGCCTCCTGGAAAACAACAAAGTCCCACCCAGCCCCGTCTAGCTGACACTCACAGAGAGTCCAACTGCCTCCTGGAAAACAACAAAGTCCCACCCAGCCCCGTCTAGCTGACACTCACAGAGAGTCCAACTACCTCCTGGAAAACAACAAAGTCCCACCCAGCCCCGTCTAGCTGACACTCACAGAGAGTCCAACTACCTCCTGGAAAACAACAAAGTCCCACCCAGTCCCGTCTAGCTGACACTCACAGAGAGTCCAACTGCCTCCTGGAAAACAACAAAGTCCCACCCAGCCCCGTCTAGCTGACACTCTGACAGTCCAACTACCTCCTGGAAAACAACAAAGTCCCACCCAGCCCCGTCTAGCTGACACTCACAGAGAGTCCAACTACCTCCTGGAAAACAACAAAGTCCCACCCAGTCCCGTCTAGCTACTAACACTCGACAGTCCAACTACCTCCTGGAAAACAACAAAGTCCCACCCAGTCCCTCTAGCTGACACTCACGAGAGTCCAACTGCCTCCTGGAAAACAACAAAGTCCCACCCAGCCCCGTCTAGCTGACACTCCAGAGAGTCCAACTCCTCCTGGAAAACAACAAAGTCCCACCCAGCCCCGTCTAGCTGACACTCACAGAGAGTCCAACTGCCTCCTGGAAAACAACAAAGTCCCACCCAGCCCCGTCTAGCTGACACTCACAGAGAGTCCAACTCCTCCTGGAAAACAACAAAGTCCCACCCAGCCCGTCTAGCTGACACTCACAGAGAGTCCAACTGCCTCCTGGAAACAACAAAGTCCCACCCAGCCCGTCTAGCTGACACTCCGAAGTCCAACTACCTCCTGGAAAACAACAAAGTCCCACCCAGTCCCCGTCTAGCTGACACTCACAGAGAGTCCAACTACCTCCTGGAAAACAACAAAGTCCCACCCAGCCCCGTCTAGCTAACACTCTGACAGTCCAACTACCTCCTGGAAAACAACAAAGTCCCACCCAGCCCCGTCTAGCTGACACTCACAGAGAGTCCAACTACCTCTGGAAAACAACAAAGTCCCACCCAGCCCCGTCTAGCTAACACTCTGACAGTCCAACTACCTCCTGGAAAACAACAAATCCCACCCAGCCCCGTCTAGCTGACACTCACAGAGAGTCCAACTGCCTCCTGGAAAACAACAAAGTCCCACCCAGCCCCGTCTAGCTAACACTCTGACAGTCCAACTACCTCCTGGAAAACAACAAAGTCCCACCCAGCCCCGTCTAGCTGACACTCACAGAGAGTCACTGCTCCTGGAAAACAACAAAGTCACAGTCCGTAGTACACTTGACATCAAATCTGGAAAAACAATCCACCCAGCCGTTAGCTACACTCGACGTCCACCCTCTGGACACCACACAGCCCGTCTAGCTGACACTCACAGAGAGTCCAACTGCTCCTGAAAAACAACAAAGTTCGCCTCGCACCACTGGGGAAAATAACCAACACTGAGAGTAACCGAATATCCTCTAAGATTCCCGTGGCACGCACCTTCCTTCAGACTATGTCCATATAACCCTTAAAAAAATTTAGTCTTTTCCGGATCGCATGGTAAAAATAATCAAAGTTCCGTCACTGTAGAAAAATTGGCTAACACCTGGCGCCCTTGCACTCTCAGGCTGAGTCCGAAACTGTATCGCAAAACTTCTAAGTTCCACTCTTGGCTCCATTGCTGATAGTGACATTTTATAAGTTCCCAGCCGCAGGGTCCTTCACTCCTCACAATGGTAGCATCACATCGCCCTTGAACCAGCTCGCCAGCTGGGGTCGTCTCCCCTAGGACCGTCCCCCTAGGACCGTCCCCACACCCGTATATATATATATATATATATATATATATATATATATATATATATATATATATATATATATATATATATATATACCGGCCACATATCCCCTCCTATTGCCATGGTTATAAGGAAAATTTAACTAGGGAATCAAAAGTGCTCATTTTCCATGAACAGCCTTTATATGAATTTGCTTCCCGCTGGCCTTATTACACTTCTACGAGAAATGGCGTGTTCTGGCAGGCCGCTGAACTTAAGGTCCGCCCGTGAGTAGTGTAGATATAGCAATTCGGGCACAAACTGCTGCCGGCAGTGGTACGAGGCGCCGTCCGCCATATTGTATTCTGGGAACAACATGATTTGGGAGAGGCGCCTAGGTGCCGACTGGCCAACATCATACTCCGTCATTCTGATCAGTCGGCAGCCATCTTGGTACTCAGTACATCACCATATTGGGCCCACCCCTTTGTTTTTGCACTAATTTCTTTATCATTCCATCTTGTATTTTCATGCACTATCATTTTATGTGGTTTTTCATGCTCTATCATTCTGTGTTGTCCCTCTCTCATTCCATCTATTTCTCTCTTTCCTGTACCTCTTTTCGCAATCTCGATTCCGGCCACTCTATTTTTTTTTCATTTCTGATTTGTTTATAGAATGCTGGAGTTTGTCTCTCACCTTCATTCGCTTGACTTTCTTTTTTGTCTTTTGTTTATATCGGCTGTTGATAGGGGCACTGGTGTGTGTCCACTATGTTGGTTTTAGAGCTGGTCGCTAGTGGTGCTGGTTTTTTATTTCGCAAAGCTCAAAATATCGTCTGGAGGTGGGCTGGATCGAACTGCCGAACCTTGGGTCAGCATGCAAGTGCTTTAGACCACTTCGCTATCGGGACATGATCTGGGACAAGGGTTTAAAATAAGTAAATAACATGTGTGTGAATGTGAGTGTGTGCGGGGGGACAAATAAATATTTCGTCATGAATATTCTAATGCATAGCAATATTTTTTTTTATACTATCCCAGTAGTAAGAATATCTTTCTAAATATTTATTTTTTAATATTTAAAAAAAATATAATGAAAAGATGTACCTTAGAAATAAAACATATTCATTACAGCTTTTATTTACATTTTTTATATTAATTGTTATTTTTAAAGTATATATATAAGTATATTTTTTATTCATCTTGGTTACTGAATTTGAGTTTGCGAGCATGCATGGACAGGCAGGACAGCTGACCTTGTCAAATTAAAAATACTTGTACTTTTGTGGGAAGAGTTGTGTTAGCATTTTCACATCTTTGCACCTGAACTGTGTCAGATGACTGGAGTCTGCAAGCGTACGTGCTTCCAGGTTGTTTTCACAATATGCATAGTGTCAGATATCATGTCAGCCTGTGTGTAAAGAGCTGTGTTAGAATTTCACAGGCTTGCTCCTGCACAGTGTCAGGTAACTGCACAGATGCATTCGTATGTGCTTTCACATCGTTTTCACAATATGCATTGTTTCGGATGACCACGAAGTCTGCACATAGCAACATTAGAATTTTCACAGGTTTCCACTTGCACAGAGCTAGCTATCTCTACCAAAATATTGTTTATGCGGACATACAAGAATAAACTGAATGCAAAGTAAAGTAAGCAGACATTTCTTTAAAAGAATACACATACATAAGAACATATATCTTATATTTTTAAAACATTGGTTAGTACAATTTCAGAATGTCCTGCTTGTCGACCCAGGAGTCATCACGTTTCGAGTGTCCGAGTCACCTCACGTACATACATTACGCTGTTTCAGCACCTTTTCCACCAAATAAACATCGGAAAACTTTTTAAGCTGGATCTCCTCTGCGCAAAAGCCTCCGACGATAGGTTCGATCTTAGGTCCTCCAGGTAATATATGCACAGGTACAAATGTCGTATGCGAACCACCTTGCACAATTCTGCCTACCAGTTGTGATGATAGGCCTTGTGCCATACTGGTCACCAGCCTTAGGCTTTAGGCTTGTTTGGGCCCCTCTTCGTCGAATAGCGTAAACGAACTGAAGCAGGGAGTCGTCCTCGACATCCCTGGGCTTCGCGTGAGTGGTAGAATGAACAGTATAGTATTATACTCGCGAACGATTTTCGACAGTAGCTCAATCCACTTGTAGTTTCCATTCGCCGTGATATTTCTCGTCAGTTTGGCTTTTAGAGTCTGGTGAAAATGCTCGACGATGCTAACCTTGAGTCCAGAGTACGTGAAATAGTGATTTATACCTTACATTTTCATCAGTGCTTGGAAAGTAACATAAAAATATTCTTTTCCATCATCGGTGTAGAGATTTTTTGGTATGTGTCCTTCGCTCAACACATCCGCCATGGCCTCAGTGATGTCACACGCATTCTTCGACTTGAGCAGTCTGGCCCAGGCATATTTGGATGGCCTTATGCCAGAGTGAACTGTCAACCAAAATGGAACAAATAGGTTGAGTATGAGCACATGTTGAGAATTTCGTGCTTTTTCTTATGCCATAGAGAACTATGATTTACTCCAGAAGGTGAGTATATAATTAAGTAGTTGTGTTGTGGCACATGATTGGTATACATTTGTTCTGCCAAAGTGAACTATAGACCACATCAAGATGGTGGCTAGAGAAGACAGATCAAATTCATAATGACGTAATAATGATTTCATTGTGTTCTAATAGTAGCGACAGTGAAGTCAGCGATATTAGTAATGGATCGTCCAACTATTATGCACCAAGCATAGAGTCAGAAACATCAACCACATGTGATTATCATAAATAGTTATAACTATAAACACGTCAATATGCTAGGTTATATAAACAGAATTTATGTGCACCAATTACTTGCCACAGTGAACCATGTTAAAATAGAAGTTTCCAAGTGTGCAACATCAAGCAGCACTGCACTATTTGCAGTGTAGCCAACATTTAAACAAAGGTTATATCATTTACGGCCAAAATGCAGTACAATAATCCTTTCATTTTTTCTCTCCATTATGTACTACAGAAAGAAGGAGGTAGTTCACTCTGGTGCAAAAGTGTGAAAGTTATACTTTTCAGAAGGTATCTTGTCCGAAAGAAGTACTAAAAACATTGAATGGTATTTTAGTCAATTTTAATTAAGACTGCCATGTATAAAATTATTAGGAAAGTTCGTATAAAGTGCGGTATGACAAAATGAAACCAAATCTAGGGATATTTTATCTCTTTTTATTTTAAGCTTCCGAATATACTTTTTAATGTAACAAAACATTAAAAATAACAGTTTATGCAATAAATTGTTTGTGGTTATACTGGGAAAAGACAGCATAATGTGTGATTTACATCAATAATGTTGCATTTTTGTCACCGGCTACCTGGAAGACTATTAAGCAAAAAATGAAAGTTTGAAAATTATAATGTTCTGAGTACATTGTCTGTATAATGTACATGATTGAGAAATAAAATTGTGTAGTTTTATCTCCGCCAAACACTATAATGGTTTTAAAGTATTCTAAAACATTTGATACCAATGTATATACCAGATAAATAAAGCTGAGATTAATAGAAAGTAGCAGGCTGTTTTATAGGGCATGATAATAAATAATAAATAAAATGAATCTTCCACAAAACAGTTAATGTGGCTTGTTTTTTTCAGACACAGATACCGTAAGTGCAGAGAACGCCCCTAAAAAGAGAAGAAAAGGGAATCCAAGCAAATGGAAGCCGAACATAAGGAATATGTTAAGAGTCAAAGGCAAAGAGTATATCAATAGTAAAGGAGCTGTGGTTCATGCCAAGGAATTCAAGGGCTTCTCGTGCAAGTGTTAATATAACTGTGGAAGTAAGGTGAGTCTGGAAGATAAGCAGAAGTTTCATGAACTATGTTATAACTCAGAGTACTGGGAAAAACAAACTGTGCTTATTGTTGGCGCTGTGAAGTGTCGGAATGTTGAAAGAAGACGTTCAGGTAATAAGGACAAAAGCAAGAAGCAAGCTAGCAGGACTTCTTATATGCTCCCATCAGACGGTGACATGAAGGTGTGCAAAAATATGTTCCCTGGAACATTGCAGATTGACAGTGCTCGAATTCATAGGGCATTACTCAAGGTAAAGTCTTCAACAACTAGTGACCTTACAGGGAAGTGTGTCCCTCACGGCAAAAGCTCTTCAGTTACAATAGAGCTGAATCATACCCACATAAAAAGCTTTCCTACTACAACGAGCCACTATACAAGGTCTCAAACAAACATAAAACAGTTGGGCTTTAATCTGAATCTCAGTTTGATGTATCGACTTTTTGTAGAAGACATGAAAGAGAAATACCTCATTTAAAAAAAAAAAAACAAGCCTATCAATGTATGAGAAGGATTTTAGACGTGACTTTCATTTGAGGTTCAAGCCACCTAGGAAAGATACATGTCAAATGTGTGGCATGCTAAACATTCAGATAAAGGCTGCTGAGAGTGAATATTACCAAGAGATATGTCACTCATTAAAAATCAAACAAGAAATCCACCAATGCAAAGTTCAACTTGCAAGACAAAGTATTAGAGACAAATAGACATCAAGCCAAACTTATGAAGGTGGTACTGTGTTTTCATTTGACATGCAAAAAGTAATGCTTTTGGCTAAACTGACATATCATGTTACAATTTTGGTATTCATGATTTTTCAACAAAGCTTGGTGCAATGCATGTTTGGGACGAAAGTGTTTTATCATGAGGAGCACAAGAAATTAGACCTTATGTTATGAATTACTTAAACACTCATGAACATAAAGGAAATATTATAGCTTGGTCAGGTTCGTGCGGGGAACAAAACAGGGATAGAAAAGTGGCTGCCATGTGGATGCATAAAGTGCAGTCTCCTGGAATGAACGTTAAAGAGGTCTACCATAAATTTGCAGAACCTGGCCACTTCTGTCTACCGAATGAGAGTGACTCCGGTGATATAGAGAGGATATTGAATTATCACCCCGAGATTTATGCGCCAACACAATGGTGTGAGGTAATTTAAAGTTCTAGAGTGAACAAAAATTAATTTGAAGTTGTACAGATGAAGAAAGACGACTTTAAAAATACTACAAGAATTGAATGAAACATGGTAAACAGAAAGAAGGCTGTGGCATGTGATGAAGTTGAGTGTTTCAACATAAAATATATGAGATACACAACGGAAAAACCTGGCATATTGAAATACAAGTATACTCTAAACAGTATGATAGGTTTTTATTCTATAAATTTAAACAAAAGACTTAGAGGCAGACCTTTGACTCTAGGCAAAATGTTCTTGCCGATCTTGTACTTTCGAGGAAGAAAACTTAGTGAAGAGAAGACGACGTGTTCAGTTTGTGCCATCTATGAATCATTCTTTTTACAATGGTTTGTTTGCAGAGCTGTGGAAATGTCATCCAGGGAGGAGAAAGTACTGAAGATGTTGAAGCAGACTGTAATGATTAAGTTATGACAACATAGCACATTAGATAATGTCATGTTACTTTGTAGCATAAAAGTGTTGATTTGCAACAGACAGAAACTATACAGAATCTTAAAAAGAAACTTAAAACTACTAAAAATGGTCAGTATATATACATATATTATTTTGTTCGTTTCTCTTAAAGTGTTCAAATGATGTGTATTTCATTTGTAATAAAAATTTAAGGATTTCAGAAAATATTTGTGTTCATGAATATGGCAACAAATATGTTGAAAATAATCCAATGCCAGAGTGAACTATAACCCATTACCACATATATTAATAATTTTGTGACAGTAAACTATTGCTGGAGTGTCCTGCTTGTCGCCATATTGCACGAAACAATGTACAGAAGGTATTACACTTGAGAATTTGATTATACCTTCTTACTGGAATTTAATACACTACCCTGAACTTAAACTTCCATTTACTCGAAACTATGCTTTTGGCACACAGTTCACTCTGGCATTGTACCATCAATTTGGAAAATGTTTATATTATGGTCAAAATGTAGCGGTGAACTTTATTTGCACTAGCAAAGTCTCGTATTTCGATCAGGTTTTATTGGGAAGTATCGTCCAGCCCTTTACTGATGCACTTTCTCCAAGGATAATTCCTTCTGACCGACCTGTGAAATTCCCTGGAAACAACATACTTCGTCATCACACGACATAACCAGCTTCGACGAGTTCTTAGATGATGGATACTATCTTATTTATTTGCGAGCAGTTGCCCGCAGACTGCGAAGCGACTGGTAGCCATAGTCTATCGACGAGTCCGCTCGAATTGTCCCAAAACACATAGTCTATCTTGTGTTTGGCTTCGATCTTCTGCAGCAGCAGACCCAATCCAATAGCTTTGGCCAATCGTGAAAACAGTCCTGCGATAATGCCGAATTTCACATGGGTCGTGTCCTTAAATCGCCACGTGTTTGGGATGCCGTTCGCATTATGAGAATGACTGGACTGTAGCAGGCGATGGTAGTTGTGCAAATCTGATTCAGTGTAGTGTTCAGGATGCCTACGAAACAGAAGTTCGCAGAAACCATGTGTCATTTTCACCTTGCACTTGCCGATCTGCATCACATTACCTGGAAAAAACATAACTCCCTTGTTTCTGAGAAACCATTTTCCATCACAGTTTCGCAGGCTGTACATATTGTCGCTGTTTCGATTGGAGTAGGAAGCGATTTAGTGCCCAACCAGCATGCCCTCCTCAGGTCTGTGCTTTCATGCTCATTTCTGTTCCTATGCATGCAGCAAATTATCGGGGGCAGATCATCTTGGTAGCTAGTGATGACCCCTTCCGATTCAGAAGTTCTGGACTTCTTTACCGTTTATGCATCGGGGTCAATCCTTCCACCTTAATTTCATGTTTAATATTTGGCCTAAGCAAAGCTTCCTCTTGGCATTGTCGAGCAAGTTCGTCGCTATGGCTGGTTATCGGATTGTAAGCCTCTTATCTCGAATCTCGAGAGCCAGTTTGTAACTTTTCGCGAGTAGATATTTTTGTGCGAACGGCTTCGATGGCCCGCTGCAGCTGTCATCAGTTCGGTTCGATCCACTGTCATTCATAGAGTGGAATAAACACACATATACACAGGTACATATTCACTCTCAAGTCGAGGATATTGAATTTTCGATCCTTTCCAGTCGGTCGATGCTCGCATCCAGCACCTTCTTGCTATGCCTCGCAGCATCAGTTTTGGCAGCGAGTTTGGACGTTAATACATTTTGAACAGTATTAAATTCTTCCTGTCTCTGCCCATCAACATGTTGATCATGTCTATTATCCGTGCCTCCATGCCCCCTTCATTCTGGTAGATGGCCACCAAATCTTCCACCACTTCATTTTTCATGCTCTCAATCTTTTTCACAAGAAGCGACTGACCCCTGCGAACAGCGGTGAGGCGAGCTTCCACTAGCGCATTTCCATCCTCATCAGTGCATAGACCATTCACGAACTTGAAACCTATATTGTGGCTCATGATCAACGTCTTACTATAAACTGATCTAAGCCACAATGGTACCATCCCTTATGTACTGGCGAATCCTTATCAATCACCAATATGCCATACTCCTTGTTCCAGCACAAAGAACACATATCCTTAAACTCTGCCAACTTCATGTCTGTATTGATATGGTCATCGTACACATGCTGCAAGTTCGTATTGCCCATGCCAAACAACACGAAGAAATTCACATTATCGTGTAGAAAATGTTTTGGTAAGCACGAATAAGTTTGGCTAAAGTACATAGTCCACATTCCTATTCCCATGCTAAAGTACTCTTGAATAAAAGTCTGTTTCTCACATGATACCTCGCAGAAAATAAACATCGAATGTGGCAATTTTTCGCTCGATTGCATGATGGCTTCTTTATTGCTGCAAGGGAAATAGCGTAGGTCATCCACGACCTGCAGTACAAGTGTCAAAATCGACATATGGTCGCTGGTATTATTCGGGTTGATAATGGCTTCGTAATTGCTGCGAGGGAAATAGCATAGGTCTTCCATGGTCTGTAGTACACGTGCTAGTGCTGGTATTTAAGGCGTGGAGCGATTAGGAGTACAGGTACATGTTCTCGAATCTAAGACCATTCGGTTCCTCCGAAAGGCTGAGAAGCATGCACATCTTACCACAGCCTACAAATTAATCATAACGCAGTATTGGAGAACAATGTGCCATGACATGCCTTGTGGGATATAGATTCATCTTCAGCATGAATGCATATGGGTAAAGTATCATTTTGCTTGACGATCTGTAAATTGTTTTCTTCTGCTTGCTTTATATCATACACTGGAGGAGGAGAAGAAGCAGAAGGTGGTAGCAAAAACATGCTTCTTGATGACATTAAACACATTTTAGAACATCTATTCGAATTATCACTCCAAATAAACTGCCTCTGGCAGAATGTGCGCTGAAATGACATATTTGAGTACGTTGTACATCGGTACTGTTCTAAGTCTAGAATGATTCTGAAACGAAAAAGTATAAATGTCGGGTATTTATCGGTTCATAGCGCAGTAGCATGTGGTGACTTGTAGAAGAAAGATCAAATATGGAAGAGGGATGATCGATATGTTGATCAACAAACTACCTTTCGAGCTGCACATTCCCGGATACAGGTTGCTGTGGGTGGAACCAAGCTAGCTAAGAGATTGTCATGCGGCGATGTGGGCATCAACACGTTAGACGAGGCGTGCAAGTGGCATGGTATCACCCGCCTATTTCCAGCGCAAGGATCTGAAAGCCAGGCACTAGGCAGACAAGATACTTGCACAGAAGGCCGACGAGATAAGTTAATCGTCAGATACTTGACTCAGTAAAAAAAAATAGCTATGTGGGGCGTTTCCAATGAGATGAAAGTTAAGACTAGGTGGACATGGGGCGAAGAAAGCGAGACAATATTCCAATAGGAGAGAGAAGAAAGAAATGGGAGGATTCCTTCGCATATTCATACCTGCAATCGGTGCTCTGGCTGGCATCATTGGAGCAGTCATGAATATCGTGAGCATGATGAAACAAGCCTCGAACGATCGAAAACAGGTAGAAGAAAACTGCTGGCACAGCAGTAAACACGAAGCTATCACCGTTGGTAAAAATAATGGTCAGGGTCTTTACATATTATGGAGATACCAAGGAGGAGGTGTGCAAAAGCATCGCAGCAGGAGAAGGCGCTAGTGAAATCTCTACCGAAACGATCGCTCATGAATTTGGATTTGGAACTGTTTGCATGCAAACTGAAGATACCTCATTTTTGCTGTGTGTTCATGAGAGATGATCCATCCCGTAACACCAAACATTACAAATATTCCATAACCAACCTGGCCACTGCAGATGGGCCCAGCATGGACCAGGTTACGTATGTGAAACATGTTAAACCTGTAGTATACTACAACAATTTTGGGGATTTGCATCCTCCACCCTAACTGCGACTGTACCTAAAAATTTGCAAACTGACTTTCAACTGCGAGATGAGACAGATGCCGAACACGTGTAACTGTGGATACTTGTATCTTCGCTTTCTGGCGTGGTGGGGTAAAACTAATTCCTAGGCGAATAATAGTTTATTAACCTTTTGCATAAAAGTTGTGTGCACCTATTTTCTCCAGTCAGTTTGACTGTGTCCATCATTCTAAGTGGTTAGACATCAGAGTTGAGGGTGACATCTTAACCTGCCCTTGGAGCTGGAAGATGAATGGGTCATCGGACTTACAAATATTCAGACTTACAACTTCATATAAAACTTTAAAGAAAATGTGAATTCTGCATTCCAGTACATAGTTGCCAGAGATGTGACGGAAATTAGCAATCCCACCAGCACATATGGACTGAAGGACATCGCCAATTCTATCAAGAAATCTGTGCCATCGGATGAGACTTTCGAACTATTCAGTAACCCAAAAACATAGAAGGCAGAAATATTTTGCAGTGCCATTATCGATTTCACTGAACTGGATACCATCGAGCCAATGCTAGGTTTCGAGATGCGAATTTATGAAGCTGGCAAAATGCACGAATCTTCACAGCCTGTGAACATATTTCCAGTGAATGTGATACACATAAATTGTAATTTGGCAAGCGGCTGCTACATCAGTGGTAAAACCAGCAATATGCTGCACGAAATCGCATCCATGGCCCCACCGGGTTATAAACTGGTTTAAGTTCCAAAAAGCATCATTTATGTTCCCATGATCGCGAAGAGCACACACGAAGTGGTCTTGAGAATCGTCGATCAGGATGATAGTCATATAAACTTCAGAAACGAAGAAATCTCTTAGTGTTTGCACTTGAAATGATGAGACTGAGTTTTGCTAGGCGTAGCATGCATAAAGTCGAGCGCAGCACCAAAACCTCAAGACACAGCTGCGCTAACACTTGCCAACAAACAGTTTCTATGTAGCCTAGGGTTGAAAGTGAACAGGCATGGAAGACGTCAACATATTTAATGTGACCCAGCAAGAAGAATTCGACAACAGAATCGACAAGTTTGAGCTGCATGTCTACCAGTAGTATCTTACCAGCCCCTACGCACTCGGGCATGAAGTTTGGACCCCGATGAAGCAACAAGATATCTTCACCCTGCCTTCGCAACCATTCCTGCGCATCCAAGGAATGCTCATGAAATAGGACAGGACCCACCCACCACCACAGTGTTCGTTTGCAACAGTATACTCCACGTTTTCGAGCGAGTAATGTATGAAATGAACGATGTTACTATTGACCGAACACAGGATGTGGGCATAACCACTACCATAAAAAACTACCTCTTGTTCATGTCTAACAAACTCGACATGGTATAAATGACAGGTTGGGGAATGGAAGATGGCTACAAAGTTCCCATCTTAGCAGAAGGCAAGTTTGAGGTGATCATGGCACTATCAATGCTACTTGGTTTCGCAGAGGATTATAGGAAGATAACAATAGGAGCCCAGGAAGAACTGGTGATAATGTTAGCCACCTCATATCTCAATGAAATTTTAGAAGCTGGAGAAATCCCACAGCACATCACTGTAAACCTGACCAACATAGAGTGACTTGTTCCCCATGTGACTCCGACCACCTGTGAATGTGTGAAAGTACTGAAATATGTCAAGAAAGAAAAAATCATCGACATAACCTTCATAAGTTGGAGTCTGGTTACATGCCTGGTTTTGTCATTTGCCATGAGGAACCACTGGGTTGTGAAGAGGCCTTCGAGCACGGAAACGCCCTGTTACATCGTACTGGCATTTCAAACGAATAAGCAACACAACATCTGGGCAGACAAATCGACCTTCGACCACTGCAACATCCAGAACATAAAAATAGTTTTGAATAGCGACAGCTATTCGCACATGGATTTGAAGACCTCCTTCAACCAAGGATTTACATTGCCGTATTATCTGTATACTCAGTTTCAATTCTCATACTACAGGTGTGAGTCTTATTTCGTTCTGAGCCCAGAAAGATTCTGTGAAGCAGAGGTTCTGCTGGTCTTCGACAAGTCAAAACAAAATATGTGAGTTCAAATCAGTGTGGTGGATTGCCGTATAGAAAATATTTCCAAGGAAAATGTGCCTGCGAACACTGTTGCATACTGTTTGATTTTGCACGACAGAGTAGTGAGCTGTGCCTGATTTTCGGGGTTGGTGAACATGGTGAGCTAAGCACATATAAACAGGGTGATCACTGCTTCTCACCTCAGTTTGTATCAGGATGTACTGTGATCTGCAAGGCTTTCAGAGACTGAGTGACTCTGTGTTCAATGAGATTGCAATGTTCTACGACAACCATGGGAAAATGTGAATGCACACTTTCTGCCGACCTTATTCGTGGAAACTCTTTGACGAGAAAAGCAATAAGACGAATAACTGGCTGACCAAGTACCACCACGGACTGGAGTGGGAAGAAGGCAAGATTCCAAACCATCAGGTGGGAAATGTGCTGCGCGACCTTCTGTTGCAGTATCCTCAAGTACTGGTTTACGTGGCTGGGTCCGAGCAGAAGAAATGGCTTAGCTACTTGTGTAAAAACGAAGTTGAAATCATCGATGGGCTGTGTGAGTATGGCTGTCCTTCATTGCGCGAGCTGGCGAAACTTCACGACGGCCAGCACTGACAAGTATGTGACAGGTCAGAACGTGACTGGACACAGGCATGGAGAAACACACAGCTTCTGCACAAATGGTGTTCCTCGTCCTTGGACCATAAATCTGCTGCCTATGACTAGTCATGAAGTAACCAGAAAAGTAAGATAATTTTAGTTTCCATGTAGTGGCACACCTGATCATCTTCCATATCATTGGTCTGATCGTCACCATGACTCCAATATGTCCTACAAACAATTATGTAAATGCCAAACCTTACTATGGCAGCATTAAAACACATTAAAATACTCCACAGGAAGCATAACCAAAGTTAGGTTAAAAATGCGAAGAGTCTGGTTATACCTACGATACTCCAACAAAATGTGTCGCACAATCAAGGGAGTGTCACAGGTATCACACTCAGGAGGGAATACACCACGAGGCAGCAATTTGTGTGTCAGGCAAGTGTGCCCGATACGAAGGTGAGAAAGCCAACATCTTCTCTGTAGGTACACGAAACAACAGGACGAGTGCAAACAGGCAAGTTAGAGATGGCCCGTAACATGTTGGACAGTGTAAGAGAAATCCATTTCCGCTTCCAAGCATGCCAGACAAGGCCACGAACTGTATGCAGCACATCACACACAAGGACATGACGATCACAGGGTGAAAGGCTGCATGCCTCTTTAGCTGCCAGATCTGCTGCTTCATTCCTAAGGATGCCCACATGACCTGGAACCCACAGAAAGATGACGGAAACACCAATTCGCTCAGCCACCGTCAGCTTCTCCCGGATCATTGAAAGAAGTGGATGAGCTGTGGAGCCAGACCGAATGGCTTTCAAGGCACTCATCGAATCGGAGCACACAAAATATTTATGGTAAAGCCTCCTACTGATAAAACACAGAGCCTTGAAAATACCAATAATCTGTGCAGTTTAAATACTGCAAGACGTACTAATTCCAAAAAGGTACTGAGAAGCACTAATCACAAAGGTGCACCCAGTTGAGAGATCCGGTTGCGAACCATCCGTAAAATAGCAAATAAAACCACCGAACACAAAATAAACAAGATCAACAAAATGGTACTTGGAAAGAAAAGGAGGACTGGTTATCTTAGGAAACTCCACTAGGTCGAGGTGCACCTCAAACTGCGTCATCAGCCATGGCTATTCACGGTGAGGCAAAGGCAACACACACAGAGGTAAATCATAACTTTTCAATGTATGTGCAAAGCAGACGGATGCCGGGTGAAGTTAGTTCAATCATAGTATCTTTTGATATTGATTACTTCTGCATTAGTTAAAGTTTTGACGATTTTATTTTGAGATTTTCTAAAATGCAAAGTGGGTAGTCGGCGATAATTGTTTAATTAAAATAGTGGATTCTGTCTTCATATACTATGAGGACAGAATCGCACTTCAAATCGTTCACTTCATATGATTGTAAGCAAAACATAGTTTGTACTTCTGGAGTTAAATGACACCACGGATAAGGTGGTTTAAATGACAAGACTTTGGTATCATTATCATCATTGTAATACTATATTAAAACTTCTTTTGCAATAAATGAGTGTGCTTTGTTGTAGTGGTTTTCAAACATTTGAACACAGCAGAACATTACTAACATAGTGAACGCTTACACAAAATTATTTAAAAATAATACTTTGATTACACAGCAACAATACTTATGGTGTTTTCACTTAGAATGAAAGTATACAATCTTTGAAAATGTGATTTCTCACACATAGCGAGTGCAAAAAAGTTACAGTCTATGTATAAGAAATATTAAAAATAATATTTACATGTTTGGCATAAGAATTTTGACACATATTAAAAAAATAATAAATACAGTCTTTGGCACTCTCAGTGTTTTTGCACAAATTACAATATTTCCATTGCTTCAGACAGATTGTCCAGCACATCATATTGTTGCATAGCTTGTATAATTTGTTCCATTTTTCTAATCATGCAGTCTCTTCTAATATGAGGCTGGTTCGCGAAAATGTTATTTGTTAACACTGGTGTACCAAGTGGATAATTCTCACACAGTAGATAAGAGATAATGTCCTTGTCTTCCCTCAAGTTTTGGGGTAGGAAATTATACATTTAGCTGATTTTTTGCGATGTAAAAAATATAATAAATTCCTTGGGAAGGAGCACTAATTCATTAGTAATGTCCAATTTCATTAATGATTTATTTTTGCCATATGCTAGAGTTTCGCAGTACATACGGCTCCACTTATAGACGCAATTTTTGCAGCAGTGATTCATATTTACATTGAAGGTAATCCAGCTATTGGTTGTGTGTGGACTGTCACAGTTCACACACTGTGCTGGAAGGGTAGTGGCATTCATTTGTAGCACATGGCGTTGGGCGGTTGCAGGGCGGCTCGCTGCTGTTGGCCTGAAGTGTGCAGTCTCGTTGTATGCAGTGTTACACTTTCAAAATATAATACCACTGAATAATCTTGCGAACCGATATACACAGGATGTGTTACTAGTTAATGTCCCTGATATTCGCAGTTCGCACCACGGTGACAATGCAGTTCCTGCGATACGATGCTGTCTGGTTCCAAAAATATATTAGGAATTTTAAAAGAAATTTCCTCCTTACATATTAACACAATCCAATATGTCGGTTACTCCCACTGGATTTTCCTTTATTAATCTGTTCGCAGCCCTAGTTCCCCGAGTGGTGATATGGCGAATTGTACTCAGTCGGTGGGCCGGCAGGAGCAGCACTAGGAGAAGACAGCAGCGGTGGCTGGTGTTGTGCTTGGCCGCATTCCTTATTGGCTGGCTGGGAGCTCCGTCGTCAGTGGGCAGTCCTAGCGAGTGGCTGTGTAATTACATGTAATCATACAATTTCTAATTACGCAAGTGTGTACTTGGTGATTGTGCAATTACTCTTCATAGTTGTGTTCTTGGTTCTTACTCATTACATCTAATTACACATACTTAGTGTTTGTAATTACTATCAGTTACTTATGGTAAATACTTAATATGTAATTATTCTTTACATGTTATTACTTATTGCACAAATACATATATTTACTCTATTCGGGTGCCGAACCAAACACCTCACTCCCGCCTATACCCCTGACCACACCTTCCAACCCCCTAATGTATGGTTTGGCAGCTGAAGGGTGATCATATGTACTTACTATGTAACATGCCTAAATGTGCAATTACACAATTATGCCTAATTATGCTTAATTGCTCTCGACAGGCCTCGAAACAAGTACATGTACACTCCGTGCACCGGTTGCCAGAGCTCCCATTCTGGTGGCAGTTCATCCCACGACGGCTCGGCGAATGGGTTCTCAGAGACCTGGTGATAATACAAAATCCCCAAATGTCCCTTGTGCCAGTTTTTATATATTGGATAGCCCTCAGCCGAAAGCCAATCACAGCACACCTGTCAAGGGAGGGTGGAGAGTGTGGGGGGAGGGTTGAGGGGAGGGGATGAGGGGAATACCTTCAGACGATCACAACACAACTAGAAAGGGGTTGGTGGGGAGTGTGGAGGGGAGGGTTGATGGTGAGGCGTAGAGGGGGAACCCTTCAGCCGATCACAACACACCTAGAAAGGGGAGGGGTTGGGGAGGCAGAACATCTCTTAATACATTTTATAAAATGTCGCTTGTGCCATTTTGCTCTTGTTATATAGTTTTATTGTAGCAACTCAATGCTCTGTTGTAACAACGACATTTACAATAGTAAATACAATCTCAGACAGGAATACAATAATCAGTTCTTTTTGTATTACTAACTATTGTAGCCATGATGACACTTTCAGCCCATCGGCTGTCCCTATTTCAAGTGTCAATATCGTTCCTGAAGCCACATTTTCTTCTCAGTGAAATGATGCTAAACAAGAGAACAGCGTGTTCTCGAGTGCGTAAACGGAGCTAGACGGTAGTGTAAGAGCCTCGCATGGAGTACACAAACACACATATACTCAACTGTAGGTGCGCTGTGTGTTGCAGAAGTCCTGGAGCGAGGGGGTAACGCGGCGGACGCTGCTGTGGCTGCGGCAGCAGTGATGGCGGTCACGGAGCCTGCCAGCACAGGCTTGGGGGGAGACGCCTTCTGCATCTTCTATGACGCCAAGAGCAAGACTGTGAGAGGACTCAACGGCAGGTCAGCTAGCACACCTCTCTTCCGCATTGCTAGAACATCATTTTGCTCTGTTTGTGATTTGTAGATAATAATAATAATATTTATATAGCATGCAGCTGAGTTCGACAGACAAAATTTGAGAGGCGATTCCTTAAGCAAAATTCGAGTAGGAAAAATGCGAGACACTTTATGTCTGAAATTAATATAATAGGAGATATAACCCCTTGAAAATCGAGTTTTTAAAATGTACTTTGGTAAAATATCGGAAAATAAATGAAGGTTAGTTACAAATCTCCGAACATTATTTTATGATATTGGAATCTTCTACCTGAGAAGCAACTTTCATTACTACTTCCCACTGTAATGAAAAGAGGCGGGGTGATCACCCTCTTATTGCATAAAACATTTCCACCGTTAGGTTTTATGAAAGAGGAGGGGTGATCACCCTCTTATTGCATAAAACATTTCCACCGTTAGGTTTTATGAAAGAGGCGGGGTGATCACCCTCTTATTGCATAAAACATCTCCACCGTTAGGTTTTATGAAAGAGGCGGGGTGATCACCCTCTTATTGCATAAAACATCTCCACCGTTAGGTTTTATGAAAGAGGCGGGGTTATCACCCTCTTATTGCATAAAACATTTCCACCGTTAGGTTTTATGAAAGAGGCGGGGTGATCACCCTCTTATTGCATAAAACATTTCCACCGTTAGGTTTGATGAAAGAGGCGGGGTGATCACCCTCTTATTGCATAAAACATTTCCACCGTTAGGTTTTATGAAAGTTTGATCCTGATTTATTTAGCAGTATGGGATAATGAATAAAAAATGACCTTGTGGAAACTCAGAATTTTCGTGTAGAACTCACACAGTACTTCGGCAGCAGCGATAATGTTCCAGGTGCATATGCAATATCAGTTATTCCTGCAGCGAATCACATACTGAGTGTTGCCATAAATATTCACGCAGCTTCACTACTGTAATATTATTAATGTATGGTGCATACTATTTACAATAAGTGTTGGCAATGTTCTCTCCTTCAATGCAGTGGATACATAAGCACACGTATGTACGTAGCATTGTCTACACGCCAGACACAGTCTCGCTGCAGCTGAAGTACTGTGTGCACTTTACAACAACAAGATGGTGGGTCGTGGTCAAGTGTAACAAGAGGTCCGTTTTCGATCATTAGGTCATACTGATCACGTTAATAATGTCATACTGTTCACGTTAATTAGGTCATACTGTGCACGTTAATTAGGTCATACTGATCACGTTAATAATGTCATACTGTTCACGTTAATTAGGTCATACTGTTCACGTTAATTAGGTCATACTGTTCACGTTAATTAGGTCATACTGCTCAACAAACCAGCACCAAACGTTCACAATTTATAACAGTAAAGAGTTGTATAACAAGACGGTGATCACCCCTGTAATTTTCATTACGGTGAGAGCTATTAGAGAAAGTTTGCTCTAACGTCTAATACCCGATATAATAAAACGATGTTCGTAGAGGTGTATTTTAATGTTTCCGATACCCCGCAAAAATATTTTTTTAAATCTCGATTATCAAGTTTTCATATCATAGACAGTCTGGCGAATTCATCGCTACCGTGTATATTTATTTATGGAATTAAATTATATAATATATATATATATATATATATATATATATATATATATATATATATATATATTATATATATATATATATATATATATATATATACACACACACACACACACCGCGCGCGCGCATTAACGGATATCGTACTTCATAAACGTAATGTATATGAAAATGTTATCATATATTAAATTATATTTTATTTACCATAAGCACATCAGTCTTATAGTGGACACCTAATTCTCTCCTAAACTAAGTTAGGAAAAGTCTTGCTGAGTCATATATGTGAAATAAAAAATCTGTACATATAAAAAAATGTTGTTGATTATTGGTTTTAGCCAATGCAAGTTCCATTACCTCTTAAGAATATCGTACATCAAAGAGAAGATATGTTTTAAAATTATAACTCGTTCGTGATATACGTTTAAAGATGTTCATTATGTTTTAAATATATTTGTAAGACTCCTGAGGTGCCTATCCGAGTTCGCAAGGGATGGGAGTCTTGAAAAAATAAAAGAAACTAAATTTTATTTCAATTTATTCACAAAGCAATTATTTACAGAATTAATTTATCTAACTCTATTATTACGTATAGTAATCTACTTAACACTGTACACAATATCTCGTTTGGCTATACAAGGCAAGATACATGTAATGCATGTGATTCCTAGAAAGTCAATAAAAAGAGCCTAGAAGATCGATTAGCAATACTTCGAATTGGTAATGAAGACGTCTTAGCAGTGGATCCGTGTAACGAACGGGAAACAGCTAGAGATTGAAAGAAGAAAGAGAAGGAACATTGATTACATTTACGTAAAGCACAAGGATTTTACAGTAGCAAACGAAAATCAGGGCTTGAATGTCGTAAGACGATGCACCGAGAAGTAATTTGCTTAGATTTTCAGGAAAACCTATATGTCTCTAATATTGCTAGACACGATGTATATTATCGTCGACAGTTATCTCTTTAAATGTTTTATATATTTACATTCTATCAACATCAGAATCTATATTTTTATACTGGCACTGAATTGCATGAGAAGGTAGAATATGAGGTTGCTTTTGTGTGATGGGTTATCTTCTGTAATCACTTTGATAGTGCTGCAGAAGTGTTGTAAATTTACTGCGATTATTATTGTGGTCAGAACAAAAATTACAGTGTCTTTTGTTTACTACATTATGTGGTACATAATACCAAACATAAAAAAATAATGGCAAAGACCTTCCCCGAACATGGCCACATACAATAGTGTGTGGAATATGACAGCAAGATGGATTTCATTAACAAGAAAGTGATTTATGGGACTCCGTCAGGCAGAAATGATGACATTCTTAAAGCATGTGTAAAACCACAACAATTCAAGGTTCAAGGTTGTTTCTTGTGAAAGTCAGTGCGCGTTCTGTCTTGAGTTACATTTTTGACCTCCTTGCAAGCTACGCTGTGCCCTTTCGCAAAAAGGTCAATAAAAAGTTTGGTCATTACATGGGATCATCCACGACTCATTCAAAATAACAATCGGCTTACATAAAGTAGTACCAACCAATGAGACTGCAGTTTTGGTTCCACCTAAAAATAAACAACCTACACAGTACCATCGACCTTGTGAATTTAGGCTTCCTCCTAGTTAATTTGAAGAGCGTCTATCTATAAACGAGGCTAAATACAAAGACCTGCTTGTCTCCAAGAGTTTCTGCGAAGACAAACAAAATAACCATACTCGTTATCTTTCACACAGTAAGAGATGACTAGACTGTTTTACATAACAAGGTTTCAAATTATGTTCGTTTACATTTGTTTTGTTTGGTTTATGTAATGACAGCTTCACTTATGAGATCTTTTCTAAACTTGCAATTCAATTTGTTTCTGAAACAATAATATTACGAATGTATAAGCGAACAGATACTACATTATAACCACATTTCAGACATTGTGTTTTCCTGATAACAAACACATGTGTGTTTAATCATTGCAATATCACTAATAAGCCGACACATTTTTGACTGCAGTTACTTTTGTTATAAACAGTGGTATTGTGTTGATTAATGTGAAAAAAAAGGAGGTAATATAGTGTAATGCTGATTTGTCATTGACATTTATTGTTTTTCAATGCTTTTCAACATTCATTGTTCTTCGTGTTTTGTATTATATTCATTGTTTTTCACGTGCATGTTGGATAGTTGTAATGAAATTATTATTGTATTATTATTATTATTATTATGTATATGTATTGCATTATTTAGTACTACTTATTAAAGTTAATATTTTGCACTAACTATTAACCTAGAGATGATTCTATATTCCAATAAATTTGTCCACGATAACGTTTCAAACATAGAACACAATCTACCCCTGGACCTTTCATATGCGAATACTGCATGTATATTTTTCGGCGATGTGTTTTAAAGAGTTGACTTAATTCGCATCTTATGCTGCTGGTTTAATATATTGATATGACGTTCCTAATAACTTTATTCTTTATCGATCACTTCTGGATTCATTTGGCTCAATTGGGAATTCTTATGTCCTAACATAACAGCTTACATGCTGAATGACAAACACAGCTGTGAAGACATTCGTCCTTATATTTCACCGAAGTATTTTACTAAGGGATGAGCCAGCATGAGTGAGAATATACGTGATTGTGTAGAACTAATCTATAAATCCATTGCAGGGCACTACATCGCTATAAAATTCTTCAAAGGGTACTCTTCCGTAAATGAATAAATCAGTATCTGCGTATACGAGTTCTGTATTACTATACCTACTATGGTTGTATGATGTCACAAAGGAAATGTTTTAATTTCTTGTCCAAAATGGTAAATTCATACGGTCAAATACCTGTTCTTCCAGTGTAATAAAACCTAATTTACCCCACACTATTCCAATGTTTTAATAATGTACACGCGTTATGAGCGTACCTGACGGTTTATCATGGATTACTTCTGTTCTTTTCTAGGAAGTCGAGTTTCTTTAATACATTCCTGAAAGTGAATATGGTGATAGGAAATAACACTCTTTCTCATGATAATTTAAAACTTATCATGGTTGAAAAGCTTAAAATCTTCATGGTTACTTAATAGATAACAAATTTATTCTAAAAATTATATACGTTAAATTTGAATAATAAATAAATAAATAAATTCTTAAAAATAAATCTGGAAGAGAAATAAAATATTTTACCCTTGAAATGTTAAACTTAATAAGAAAATCTTATTGCTGGCCTATGTAAGTCTGGTGTTGGTCGGTAGATCAGATGGCATGCATGAGTTACAGTGGGTGAAACATTGAATGTTAAGGTGCCTGCTTGCGAGTATATAAGCAGCAGGGTTCCAGTTAGGAAACTTAATTCAATGTTGGCAGTCGTGAAACATTCTCGAGAATATATGGTCAAGAGTTCTGTTTGGATGATTGTTAGCATAGACTGTCATGAGCTGTATATAAGCTGATTATATTCACCACATGAAAAGTGAACATGCTCGTGTAAAGACTCTATCTGAATGTTGTGGAAAAGATTTAAGAATTCTATATTTATTTCTGTAGTCTGAAGTATGTAAATATTTCAATCATATAAATAAAAAGTCTTTAATTTCTCGCTGGTTTGTACCTTGCCTACTTCCCCTGATATATAGGGAATATGATGGTGTTGTTTTAGTCGCATATACAATGAATTAAATCAGAGTAGGATAGTTATGTCTAAAAAACTTTCGAGGCAGTAAATATTTACATCGTGTAGTATTTCATCTTGAATAGAGAAGATGTTAAATGAAGTTGAGAGAACTTTTTTGCTATACTACTCTACATACAATTTCAGTACAACTAAAGAAAAAAATTAAATAAATTTTAAAATTGAATAGTAAATACAGTTTTTTTTATATTTCTTATTAAACCTATATCATAGGGGAACCAGTTTGTTATAAACAGATATCGTTAAAAAAGATAAATATTTATCTAAGCTAGTTACTATGGTTATATAGGGCTTAAACAAATAAAAATTCTCAGGAATAGAAATAGTGTTTGCAAACTAAACATTTCACAAAGAGTGTCTGCCTCCTAAGAGTTCACAAATTGTATTTGCAAATACATGTACATACTTACATGCTTACAAGCCCTACTTGGTTTGCTTCATAATAATTTAAAAAGTATCAATGTTGTTATACTATGATTCAGACTCCGACTGAAAATAATGAAATGATTTTAATACAATACATCGCTTGCCTTTAAGTAAACAAAAAAAAACTGATCTAAAATATAGTATTCTTAAGTTATATATGAAAAAATTGAAAAAATATATATTGAAACATTAAAAATATTTCTGTAATTGTACGAGGGAATTCGCCACACTTGGACGTTTATAATAACATTAAGGCACTAATTCTTAATTTTCGTACTGTGGATTCAGCGTCTTAGTGGCTAGCATGCCTAACTTGTAACCCGAAGGCCCTGGGTTCAAGTACAGTCCGAGCACGAACATTTTCCTTTTTTAAAAAATGTTGCCAGCTGTCATGGCAAAGTGTGAAATTTACATAATTTACATTATTTAATGATATTTTTACATTCAAAATGCATAAAAAATACATTGTACTGTATTTTTCGAAAAAATTTTTGGCGTTTTTCAAATGATAAGTAAAATAAATTCAAATAATTTTACTAATTTATAAAAGTATCACTTCATATATGTGTGATTGACAAGGCCAGTCAGCCGAGTATGTCGTGGTTATTGGCCTCCCTTCCTTTCCCACAATGTGCTTACCTACGTCACTGCACACACATGTCACAGTCTGACTCGCGAGCTCAGTCATCATGTGATGAATGCAGGCATGGTTACAAGGCTAGGCGACTTAATTTTCGTACAACAGTAAAAAACTAATTGAATAAAGTCAAATATAAAAAAAAATATTTTCAAAAAATAAAGTATTGAAAATCAAATAATTTTAATTTACAAGGTCCTGCGTGGAATGTACTTTATAATAATTTTTACATACCTTCTCGTGTATGGAAAATTACATATTTAAATTTGTTAATAAATATACGCACGTGATTCGTGCACTCTAGCAGGCGATGAAGGAACTATATAGATGGTGGTGTCGAACGAATGTGAGAGACAAGAGAGACAGAAATGAGAGAATGCGACTAACCGAACAAGTGTAAGTAATTGGTCGAACGAATGTGAGAAACAAGATAGAGATGGAGAGAGAGAGAGAGAAGAAAGAATGTAAAAGCCAGAAAAAATGGGACGACTCCGAGAAAACCTATGGAACAATAGAGAGACAAGAGAGAAAGAGAGGGAATGAGAAGGTGAGAGAGAAATGAAAGAGGGAAAGGGTTGGAATTAGAGAGATGCGAGAGGAATACAAGAAAAGAAAGAGAGAAATAGATGGAATGAGAGAAAGGGAAGTAAAGAGATAAACAGAAGGAAAGAGAGAAACAAAATGAAAGAGAGAAACAGAAGGAAAGAGAAAAACAGAAGGAAAGAGAAAAAGAATGTGAAAGAGATAGGAAAGAGAGAAAGAAAGAAATTAAAAGGGGGAAAGAGACAAGAGAAAAGAGATAAGAGAGAAAAATAGAGAGACAACATTGAATTATAGAGCATGAAAAACGAGAGAGAATGATGGTATGACACAATGATCGTATGTGCCTTGAAAAGAGGAGTCCGGTGATATATAACACTCTATACTTAGGCCTTTAAATTTTTTAATTATAAAAATTAATTTAATTTTATAAAATAATCATTAAAATAATTTAATATTTATCGATTTCTCCGATACCGCATTGTTTTGGTCTAAAAGCAATAATGAGCCCCACAGATCACCTGAGTTGGCTCTTTTTTCGAGAAAAAAAAACAGGGCTCGAGAGTAGTTCGGTGCTTTTTGAGGGAAAAAATGGGAAACTTTTAGGGAAAAACAGGACTTTTTTTTGGGGAAAAAAGCGAAATTTTAAGGCATTTTTGGGCTAAAACGTACGATTTTGAGAGAAAAAACCTGTGATCTTGGTAGAAAAATAAGAACAATTTTAGGTCGATTACATTTCAAGGTCGATCCTCGATCACCTCCCTGATCCCTGTGCAACCATTTCCTCAAACCCCTACTTTTGCTATTCACAGCTTTTCCGACAGTATTCATGGAAGTAAGGACACGTTTAAAGTTGTTACTAAATAAAGATGCAACATTTTTGAAAAGAAATTGTACAAAAAATAAGGAAATCTGTTGTGGTTTAACCTATTATTTTCGTGTGGTACATGGGTCGAAGATACTTCTAAAAATTTTCTTTTTGTATCTTTTTTTAAAATTGGATTCGTAAAAAGATTGTAATACGTTTTCACGCATAGACTTGGAAACTTATAGAATGCAATTTTTGAAAAGCAAATGAAGTCATTTTTCAGTTCAATAAAATGAATTGAAGTAAACTTGATTGGATTCAATAAGCACGCGATCGTGCAAAATGGCAAGAGAATGTAATTAGAGTTATGAGTGGTGAAGTGTTGTGTATAAATGACGTGGTGATTGTGTTTGACAGCGGAAAGTCTCCTGCAGCACTGACAGCGGAGCTGGTGGCAGCACGAGGCTACAGCGTGCACAACCCTCTGCCAGAGAGAGACATTTTGACTGTGATGGTGCCTGGAACAGCAGCTGCCTGGGCAGACACTGTGCAACACTTCGGTTCTGGCAAGGTCAACTACATGTGCCACTAGTCTAGTATAGTCTAGTCACACTTTCAACATTTTTTAAAACCAAACCTTTGAAAAATTATCCCATATATGTTTTTTTGGTCCTTTAGTAAAAATGGCATTATCACAGGCGTTTTGTACTCGTGTTAGCATAAAAGTACTTTATTTAAGGTTAAATTGAACTTTTAATTACATTTAATATATAAATTATAGTCTTAAAGTTACAATTAATATGGATAATACTAGAGAGAAAACAGATGTGTTGATAATTCCTAGTGGAAAACAGTTCTTATGCAGAATATTCAAGTTTGCACGATTGCGGTGCATTGCCCGTTTGGTGTAATTTTCTAACTTCGTTCGCACAAGGCGGAAGATTCATAGAAGTCGAACCTAAGTAGTGCTTCAGAAAACTAGGAAGTGACGGTGAGTCAAATCTTCACCTTGAAGTGTAAAATTTGACAATAACATTGGACGAGGGTATACGCCGGACACCAAACATTTCCTCAATTTTTTTTCTTCAAATAATCTTGAATGTTCTTGAGAATGCGTAAAACAAACTTTCTTTTACAAGGAGGACTAGGCGGAATTTTTATTAAAAATGTATTTCCATAGTGAGATACTCCTGTTGTGTTACCGTGCAGTATAATGTAACTTGGGTTATGATTTATTTTCACGTCTTTAGTAAATTTAAAATTTATTTATCAGATATATTTCCTGCCGAATGAAATTTAATGCCTCTGACTCCTCAATTATATGTGAAATATCCACTTGTAATAATAGCTTTCTCGATTTGGCAGCATCTTATTCCACATATGAAATATTTTAATAACCTTATTTCGTTTCCAGTAATTGTTCGCCATTTTAAAGTTTCGTAACGTCAGAAATGACAATTTTTGTCATACATGATGCTGATTCGCTGAACCCGTCAAACATCAAAGAGATTTTAGAACAGGTACAATATTCAAATATTTGATGGACACTTGAGCCATACCAATTTTTCAGACGCGAAGATTTTGTGACGTCACGACTGTCAAACTTTATTTAAGCAAACTTATTGGAAGCAGTTTAATGGAAAAATTTGCCAGCGAGACAATGGCTTAAAGAATATACTTGGGTTGGGAAAATGAATTATGCGTGCAGTCTCACAAGTAATTATATTTTCCAACAGAAGGTAGTCCTGGTGCAGCATGTGTTTTGTGTTACGTGCGCGGGATAATAGTTCCAGTTTTCACAAAGCCATACATACAACTGTGTCAAATTTTCCGATTTGTATTGTGTTGAAACCTACATAAAGAATAGGCTTTGTTCTTCGCACTAGAGTGGATATATAATGATATATGATCACAAGTTGTTTAATATTCCGTCGCAAACTGGACTCGACAGAACTTTGGCTCACGCAATTACATTATATAACCAATAAAACTGAATTGAAATAAAAAATACTGAAATTGTTTAAATATAATTTATATAGTTTTCATGCGCTGATTACTTACGGGAAAGGAGAAAAATTCAAGTATAAAGTTCGTTGTCATGAGAGCTATAGCCTATTTATTTCACACTAAAAACGCGTAAAGTTTTTCCATTGGAATAAGCTTGCTTATGGACGTTTAATGATAAAGAGTTATATTTTTACTGTTTTCTCTTTCACACATTGTAACCACCATTGGAGAGCATGAATAGCTGTTAAAAAATAAATGTAAATATTAAAATTTTGGCTGAGGCAAGAATACATTACATCTCGAGCCAAACACTAACTTTTATACACAAATAAATAGAATGTCTCAATTTACTGCCAGCCATCTTGAAAGTGAACTCTTTGAACCAGCAGCGCACCTGGCGGCTGAAATATTTGCCAATGCTAACGTCTCCCATAAGAAGTCTCGTTTATTTCCCAACCTGAGCAGAGTAAAGCTTAGTTATACATATGGTGGATGGATATCAAATGAAAAGGAAATTTGATCTTGAACAATGCTTTTAGAAATGCTGAATTGATCACAACGAGCATGTACAATATAATATAAAAAAAATTTAGAGACTAGTTCTTTTTACACGAAAGTACTTAATTAATCGACATCATCACTTTTAAAACAGTTCAATTACAGAACAATACAGTGCTCCCAGTTTTCCTGACACTTCTGGAATGTTGTGCAAGAAAACTATTTTGAAGGTGATAGAATACTTTCTTATAAACAGAGCTAGTGATTCCACCACGTGCAATAGTCTGCATGTGTGGGTTCGCTAAGAGGTTTGGTCGGCACCTGATACGGAGATCTTGGCAGGTTTTACGGTTCCAAGGCCGGCATACCCCCCATCGTCCTGTACTACAACTGTACTCTGATGAGTAAGAGGATGCACTGCATTTTATACTCTTCTCTCTTCGGACCATTCACTTTTCTTACTGCCTTTACTCGATATTCGACTGGTTTTCTCAGTAAAACCTGCCCTCCTCGCCAATCAGGGATATTCCGACTCCTAATTTAGAAGCATTTTCCCGAATTACCCCCTCATGTGTCACCAGAAATCTGCTCTTCTTGCCACTTATCATATTCCTCCAATCTTCTACCAGTTTTTAGTGGCAAACTAATTCCAGATGTTGGGACGAGCTTTATCCATCATTACATTTTTTGGTCTTAAGTGAACGCCCTTAGCTTCAGTGATGTCTTCCAACAATTGTCTTATGTCTTCAGTCTTGAGACATTCTGTGATCACATGTTGTACAGTATCGTCCATGCCGCATATATGACACGAAGGATATTGCACTAACTGCAAATTGTGAAGCTTCACCTTGAAGTTTCCAAGGACTGTATACAGCTGCGTGCTATAATTGTTGGTAGTAATCCATTTACAGTCCATTTTTGCCTTGATGTTCAGAAGTAGCTCATAATAATTCTTCAGCATTTAGAAGAATTCCAATCCTCTTGCCATTTCTAGATAAATTCACCCATGATCTCTTCCTTAGCTTCCTTTGTCAGTCTTGCTGTTCGCACTTTTCTGCCGTGATACCTCGGTATGTTTACCAATAGATCGATGGGCAATTCGCCTACAAGCACTGGCAGTGAGTTAACAGTCGAGTTAACAGTCAGCAGTGCCCAACTCGTGTTCCCGATTATTTAAGTTTCTGGAACACCACCACAGCTTCTCAAGACACATACTCTGTATGTTCAAGGAAGCTCATCTTATCCTCCATGATACATCCCAGGTTCTTAAACTGATTTACATTCCCAACTGGGCACCCTTAAAGCACACAGTCGGTGTTCTCTGCAACTTACCTTTGAGTACCATTATTTTTGTCTTCTCTGAAGAGTTCTTTAGCTTCAATTTAATTGACCAAGCCCATACCTTGTCCATCACTTCTGCTGCTTTCTCTTCAAGAATTCATCTTGAGTCCCCAGTGATCAACACCAAACCATCATCTGCATAGCCAAGGACTATGCAACTAGGCGGAGTCCCAGCGACAGGAATCCGTCGAAGAGTATATTCCATAAGACCTGGCCTAAGACAACTACCTGGGGAAATCCATTCGTTAGCCTTTAATTCACTTGTACTGTTTTGACTAAGTACGTACTCCATCTGTCAGTGAAGATATCCAGAACCAACCTATAGATGTTCGCTAGATATCTATTTTTTAAATTGATAGATCACTTTGGCCCCTAGGCATTGTCGAAGGCTACTGATATGTCACAGGAACACTCCCACAACTTTCTGGCACTTTTAGTCCTAGATATAGGACAACACGGTCACTGACAAAGCTTTATGTGCTTCCTGTATCTACAAGAGCAGAGACTTAAGTGAAATTTATGGAAACAGGTACAATGGTCTTAGAAATGCCTTCAAAAAAACAATAATTTTCTTAGAATTAATAATAAACGAAGCAAACTTTTTGACTTAAATTCTTTTCTATTACTACTGAGATTGGCATACCATTGAAAAATGTCCTCTCTTTTCATGTAGATTAGAGACTCTAGCAAAGCAGTTGGGCCTTGGACGTCTATTTTTGTCACAAAAATATAATTCCACTTTGAAAGCAGCTAGTGTACGATCATTTTCATCACAAGCACTTTGATCGAGGTCTCATTGGGGAGAAACTGTATTTAGAGACATTTGATTTTGATGGTGCTAGAGTGCTCATCAGCAGCCTCAAGGGAATGAGCTAATTAAAAGGTTACTTGCAGTGTTAATGAACACATTTATAAAATTAAAAATAATAAAATATGTAAGTATTGTAAAAAAATGTGGTGAAGTATTACACATAGAAAGTTTTACGTCACATAAAGACACAAAAGATAAGCATGTTAACACCGGTAAAAATTGTCCCGCTGAATATGGCAGAAATTATTATGAGTTAAATAAGGAGAAAGTACTATGCTAATGTGGAAAATATTATTTATAATTTCCGTTTCAAAAAGTATAAATATTCTAAATCACACAATACACTAATAGATATTCTAAATAAAATTCAACATGGTAATTATCCAACAAAGACATGTACTTATGTAATGAGTACAAATCTATAACATTATTTTCTCCTCTTAAAGCTAATAAGGATAACTATACAACGAAATTTAAAAACAGTTTTAATGAGAAATATTATCATATCAAGAAGTCAAAACCTTAAAACGATTTCATTGCTATCATATCTAGAAGTTAAATAATTAAAAGTAATTTCATTATTATCAATAATTTAAACACTTTTTTTCGATTTTATTTCTATTATATTATTTGTCTTTATATTTTTCCTTTCATTTATCAATTTTTATTCCTTTTATATACCAATCTAAAATGTCATCGCCCATTTCAATAAGTGAACTTAGTGAAAAGAGAGTAGGGAGTTGAGAATTATAGGTAGAGTATTAAAAATAAAAATATAACCAAGCTAAGAAAAAATGATTTAATTAGAAATGTTAATACACTACATAATGCTCTTCAAACAGGGGAAAATCAATTTAAAAACTATATGGAGAATCAAAATGATTTAAAAGTTATGGAATTAAGACCTAAACTAAAAGCTTTAAAATAAAAAAATATAAAGAGACTAAGGAAAGTTTATTTAATTACAACTCTTATGCCATTTATTTTAAATGAAGAAACAAGAACAACTTTGTAAATTTACCTTTTTCAAATGTTAAAGTAATATATAAAAAAGCTAAACATTAATTAAAGAAATATTTCCTTTTTCTAATAATGTATTTGTATGCCCAAGAAATAAAAGTAACCATTTAACGAAATGGAATTTTTAAAATTCACAATAATCAGATGTCAATAATTTTTTTCCAACTTATTTTCATAATTTAGCTGGTTATGATGATCATTTATTTATCAAAGAGTTAGGATATGATGAACAAAGATAGATTTAATTCCAAGCAATGAAGAATAGTGTATTAGTTTTGGGAAACATACAATAGAGTTAGAAATGAGATTTATAGACACATATAAATTTATGGCTAGTAGTTTAGATAAATTATCATCTACTTTAACAAAAGAACAATAATGAAACATACACTAAAACATTTTCCGGAAAATCAAGTAGATTTAGTTATTAGAAAAGGTGTTTAGCCATACGATTATACAGGCAGTTGGAAAAAAATTGAAGAAGCTGAACTTCGACCAAAAAGTTAGTTTTACAATAAATTAAATGAATCTTAATTAACTGGTGTTGAGTATGAACATGCAAAACGTGTTATGGATCCATTTAATATGAAAATATTGGAGAATATAATGATTTATATATAAAAAGTGATGTATTATTGTTGACAGATATATTTGAAACATTTAGAAATACATGTATAAATGCATATGGTTTAGATCCAGTGTAGTATTTTACAGCACAATGTTTACCATGGGATGCAATGTTAAAAATAATTAAACAACCATTAGATTTATTACATGAATATGATATGATTTTAATGGTAGAAAATGTCATTAGAGGTGGAATATCAAAATGTTGTAAACAATATGTGAAAGCAAGTAATACATATTTAGGAGATTTTAATAATAATCAAGCATCTAATTTAATGGGTTTAGATGTAAATAATTTGTATGGGTGGGCAATGTCTCAATATTTACCATACGGTGGCCTTGAACAGATTAAACATTAATGATTATTCTGATTATGGTTATATATTAGAGGTTGGTTTGGAGCATCCACAAAATGAATAAATTACATAAATATTTCCCTTTTGCCCAGAAAATAAGGTAGTTTCAGGAACATATCAATCAAAAATATTAACAACTTTAATTAACAAATGAAGTATGTGAAACACTACCATAATTTGAAAGGGTGTCTAAATAATGGATTAAAATTTAATCAAATACAAAGAATATTGAAATTTAATCAGTCTGATTGGTTAAAGAAGTATATGGATTTAAATACAGCGATAAGAACTAATGCTAAAAATTACATTGAAAAATATTTTTATAAACTGTTTATAAAATATTTTTATAATACTGTGTTTGGTAAAACAATGGAAAATATTAGGAACAGGGTGGATATAAGGCTGGTTTCATATGAAAAAGTTAGTGATAAATTAATAACAAAACCAAATATTAAAGCTAGGACTAGATTTAATGAGAATCTTGTGGCTTTACATATGATTAAAACAAACATAAAATCTAATAAGCCTATTGTAATGGGTATGCCAATTTTAGACATATCAAAAGAAATTATGTATGATTTTCATTATAAACTAATGAAATAAAAATATGGAGATAAAATTGAATTATGCTATCAAGATACTGATACACATTTATAACATAAAAACAGAAGATTTTTACGAAGACATGAAGACAATGTTAGAAAAATTTTTAAACAAATGATTATCCAAATGATAATATCTGTAACATACTACCAATAAGTAAGAAGGTTTTAAGTAAAATGAAAGATGAAAGTAATGGCAAAATAATGAATGAATATTTTGGTCAAAGGACAATAATGTATGCACATAAGTTGATGATAACGAAAACAAAATATCAAAAGGTGTGAAGAAATGTGTAGTTAAAATACAAGAATAACATTTGATGATTATAAGAAATGTGTGTTTAATAATAAAACACTACATAGAACAATGAATTTAATAAGGAGTGAAAAGCATGAAATATATACAGATGAAGTTAATAAAATCGCATTAAGTTATTGCCATAACAAAAGAAGGATACTATAAAATAAAATAGATACATTACCATATGGATATTAAAAAATATAATTTTAATTCATTTTCTAATATATTATTATATTCTATATTTTTATTATCAAGATTATTATATTTCAATATTTACATTGTGTGGATCTAAAGTTTTGTAATATTTCAACAAATATTTTAAACGTCTTTAGTTTCCTAAACAGGGTCAATATAAGCACCGCCAAAATCAGTTAGCTTTCCATTTTTATCTATAACGTCCCAAACAATATGGTAAAATTGTTCAGTAATAATTTAATTGAAAATTGGGTATGTATATTTAATACATAATAGAATCTCTAAAATCAAACGTTTTCGGTGCAAAACTGCTATTAAATCTGTTTCTAAATGAGTTAATCTATAATATTTTATAAACAAACCAAATTCCAAGTTACAATGAACATTTATTGTTTAAAAGGATAAAAATGAGGTATTTTAGTACCGACAACAGTTTTTTCTTTCTCAATAATCATATTTCTTTCAAAATGAAGAATATCAGATATTCAATGGTCAAATGTAATATTAATGTTACATTTAACGAATATTCAAGTTTTCAGATTGTCTGATGTTAGTTCAATGTTATTAGTTGAAAATATTTCAGTTGAATTTAGAGTTTCTTATAATGATTCAAGATTGTATTGTACTCTAAGTATAATTATAACTACATTGTTATCAATAAATGTTATTGTATGTTGTTTATATTAGGTGTTACATATTTTTTATGATGACTAATTAAAGCAATTGATTTATCTTTATGGTTGATAGCATAATGAAGTTTCTTCTGTAGTATGGAACTATTATTTGTTAACTTAAATACTTTACTATCCATTTAATAATATAATTATATTATTAAAAGAAATTATCTTATCAAATTAAAAAAATTTGTTATTAAATGGAAAATATTATTTTATTAAATAGAAGTAGTATTACTAATGAAAAAAATATATTATTTAATGGAGAAATTATTTCATTACTGAAAAAATTATCTTATTAAATAAAAAAATATATTATTAACTGAAAAATTCTTTTTAAATAAAAAAGTGTCTTATTAAATGAAAAAAATTGTCCAATTAAATTTTTTTTAATGAAAAACTATATCTTATTAAATTACACCCTATCCTATTAAATGGAAAAAGGATATTATTAAATGAAAAAAAAGTAGCCTTTAGTGTTTTAATTTCTGAAGAAAATCTAAAACTAAGAAATAAGAACTATTGCCTAACAATATGAGGACAGTATATATATATATATATATATATATATATATATATATATATATATATATATATATATATATATATATATACATATATGTGCCAGTGTTTTAAAACAAAAAAAGCTATAAACTGATCAAATGCCTACCATACTCCAAGTAGCAGAAAATTAGCTCTAGTGTTTGGCAAATCAACAAACCAATATATTGCCCCCTAAAATAAAGTTATAAAAATCTATTATTAGTGAAGAACAACACAATATACCTGGGACACTTTGTAAGTTATAATATCCTTCTGCTACCATGATGTCATACACTACTAGGCCACTATTATTATTTAATCATCTGGAAACATGTTTAGGCGAATGTTACACCATGTACATTTTTTTGCCTAGATGCTCATACTGGAATAACTAATTTATTACTTAATATCCAAAAGTAGGCATATCTGTAATAAATGAAATTATTATAAAATTTGCATCCTTGAAAACTCTGGAGTGCATCCCATACAAAATGGCTAACTTTAATTTGCATTGCAAACTGCGTACTTTCTCTTTGATTGGTACTTAATTCAGATTTTAAAAAATTCATAAATTCAAGTATTAAATTTTACTTTAAATGTTGTCACAAAAAATAAAATAAAAGTTAATCGATCAGGAAAGTGATGATCATGGTCCAGAAGATATTCAGACATCATTAAATAAAAACTAATGTTCCATGATTTTAGGACTTAGCTGTTACTTATTCAGACGAGTTGAGCAGCCGTAGATAAAACCTTGCTCCTGAAGCTGGGGAAAGTAGTTCTTAAACTTAACAGCAAAACAACTTCGAAACTTTGTAAGTAAAAAGTATCTTAACTAAAACTTCTTCCAAACTATCAACACAAAAAATCTTTAAAATTTGATGGTACACGTCTTCCCTCTGGATAATATAAAAATATCATGGAAATTAATACTTGTTTCAGAGTTAAACGAAGGTGTCGTATGCTAACAGAGAAACTTGCTACTTTTACACTATACTACATTATGTAAAACAACTAAATAACTAAGCAGGGACAAGAACATTATGTTCTTGTTGCCGTAACATCTCCACACACGGGAGCACATGCTATACCCGTCATGTTGACTTCAGGTTAGAACCACGAGTGTCGTAAAAACGGTTTGCGGCGGAACAGTAAAACTAGATTGCATGCTACAGTGACCACAAACATAGCTAACTACATTTCAATTGTCTTTCCTAGAGTGCGCTGGGGGCTAGAAAAGCTGATTTCCCGGGTACAAAGTGCAGACATGTTTCGCTAAACAGCAGACACAGCTAAAATTAACTGCAGCCTGCAGAGGCTCTTGCCGAGGTCTGCGGCGAATGAAATAACATGTGAATGATGTGTGACTGAACAAGATGTGACAGCGCCGAGTGCATCGGCTATCAGACCTAAAGGAGTCAGCTAACCCTAACTGAGTGTACGGCATCTTGCTCGCAGCCATCTAGCTGTGTTAACTAAATGCGATTAAAAAACGACTACAAACCCAAGCAAAGAAAAGTTTAAATTGTAGAACAGAAAACTTCTGTGTACTATTTGCAAATCTCTTGCCTAGATTGAAATAAAATTTAAATTTGAACTTAACTAACCATAGTTTGAGTTTGTAGGCTTACATAAAACTGAAACTAAATGAAAATGCCCTAAACTTTATGAAAATATATCCATGGAATTACCAATCCACAAAATATATCAGTTGACTAAATTAATTTTCAAAAATAAATATTTCACACAAAAAATTGAAATTACCTAATAAAATTTTTTGTGTTACCTCTGCCTAGGTTAGAATCGAAATTAGCCCAAAACTCAGCTGAATTAATTACCAATGCGTGTATACAAAAGCAAAATTCTAAAAACTTTCAGAACAACCATAATGGTAATAAATAATAGGAATAACTCCACATTGGCCAAAAATTTAACAGCATACTGACCCTAAAATAGCATTCATCATTGCAACATATAAGAATAATACCGAATAACTAACTTCACTTTCAAAAATAAAATAAAATAGACAAATTCGAAATCCACAGTAACAAAGACTTTTATTTTGTGCCCTTTTAAATCTGTTACTTACTTAAAAGTCGTATTAACCCCTGAACTGAAATAAACTTACAGTTCTAGCAGGACTTTCGAAAATACACCAGAACAGGTTCACAATTGAAATACAGTGGTTTTGCTCTAAACCTTATGAAAACACAAACTTTGAAATTGTGCAAAAAAATCAAAACCTGTTAAAACTGAAAAACAGTGTGCCACAGAATTCCTCGAAATTCTACAACAGCACAGACCCCCCTCCCCCCTCTAACAGTAGATGCTAGGTTTTTCTGAAGAAAACACAAAACTCTGAGGAAAGTCTCACAAAGGAAAAACAACGACCAAAACCAGTACTAAGCCAAACAAAACAATCTCAAAATCATGACTCAAAACATGAGATAAGTTACAGAGACATATCGCAAACCACAACTAAATGTAATTTCCGAAACAATGGCTCGAAACCAGTAGTAAGTGAAGCACAAACCCAGCAACAAATAAAGAATTTCCTTGGTCACACGAAATTAATTACTCAAAAGCATTAGGAAGAGTAGAGAAAGAATGAGGTGATGCTGATGGTGATCAAGGAGTTTGATTACGGCACTGGTTTGGTAATGAGCAGTGTGAGGGATGGGAATGAAACCTCTATACAAACAAGCGACCCTGAAACAACTGACAATATAGTGGCCAGAGATATTGGTCCTCCCTGCCACCGAGTTAATCCAGTTAAGAAAGTTAAATAATTTTTTTCTGCCTGCCTAGAATGCATGACTATGGATGATATCTCTTACCCCAAATTACAATTAACAACTTAGCCTAAAATCTAAAACTACTGACTGCTCGAGAGCAGCCATCGCCTCAGGCTCCCAAACCAGCATTATGAGCATGTAGAACTGCAGAGTCTAGTTTCCTGGGGTGATCAGCCCCTTCTAGAAATAGAGCCAGCTATGAGAGACCTTACTCACTGTACCACAAAATAAAAGAACTAGGATATCACAACAACGAAAACCTATGGTAACAATCAAAATTTAGATAATAAGATCACTTAAGCCGAAAGTGACCAGAGTTTACCTCATTATATATTAGTTTACATGGCTACGGTGAGGCTTCCATGCCGAAAAAATTTCCAGGTGTGGCTGTCCAAAGTTGAGTGTCGAAACACATGACACTCCTCTGGGCTGATCATGTGGTCGCTCATCCACAGAGGACCAGGGTGTTAAACATCCTTTAACCCAATTTAGACTCATATGTTCATCTGCCCGCAGACTGAACCGAGCTTGACCAAGACTCCACAGAAAGACTTGCCATCTAAAACTTATAAACTAACAAAACACTATGTCGGAGGAAGTTCACCTTCGCCTTAAAAACTTAGTAAAATTACTATGTAAACGAGTGCAGTAATCTTCCACAGCGACACTTAAGTTTCTACTTCCTAGAAATCAAATGAGAGTAAATTTAGCCTGGAAGTTACCACTCTGAACACAGAACGAACTTATGCAAAAACACGTTGCAAAAAATGATTAATTTAAATTTTCTCAATATCAAGTGAGTGTACCAGAATCAACTATATTACACTACTCGATGTATAAGGGTGTACCTACATTTGGACTAAACCCAAACAAAACTACAATAAAAGGAGGTAAAAGATAAAAAAAAAAACATGATATGATCTCAAACAGCTTAGTCCCATTCCAAAGTTACTTCAAAGCCCTCATCATAACGCTACACAAATCATATAAACATTTCTGAAATTTTTAGTATCTAGTATTTTTACATATTTTTCAATATCAAAATTAGATAATGGTGATATACTCAAATTTTTTTTGGTCTTGCACTTCTTGGAACTTAAACCATTTTGATTTATTTTCCAATTTCTAAATTATGTCTCTATTGTTCTCGTAATAATTTATTTTTATTTTTTGTTTGTTTGTTTAACATAATCATAAATTGCACTATCTCCTCCAGCTAAATCTGGAATTGAAAATGGTAAAAAAAAACCTCCATAATGTAAACCATTTCCAAATTTTTCTATCAGTATTTTTTTTTTCATTATTAGTATTGGCAGAGTTAATTTGAAACCTTTTTCTTGTTTCAATTTTATATTTTTCTCTCAAGACGATCTTTTGTTAAAAATTTATATACACCCAAATGTCTTAATTGATCAATGGGCATGTCGAAAGTTATGTTTGTTATCTTCATTTATAAAGAAGAATATGTTATTTATTTATACATTTTAGAATGCCATCATAATTTTCTTTTTGTAAACATAATTGAAGCAACAGTTGTAGGTGCAATTTTTTCACCAATTCGAGTATTTTTATCTTAAATAATTTATTTTGCTTCTTTTTGTAAAATTTAGTCAGCTTTATGTCTAGATTCTAAATCTGTTTGAGCTCTACAAGCAATGACGTGATATTTACATGTTTCATCGAATTTATTTATTTCACTATTTCCTCTTTCCAATCTTTCATTTAATTTTGTAAATCGTCCACAATAATTATAGCCTGGCAAATGCATTCAGGCACATTTAAGTTGTTTAATGGCATATTTATTATTCCTCTGCAATGATGTTCTGAATTACAAAAAGAATGTGGAATTACATTTAAAACTCTTATAAGATATGGAATTCCTTTTGGATTATTACTAACAAATTCAAATTATATCTCAACTTATACATTATTCTTACTTTTTCATTGTAATAATTGTTATTTCCAACATTTTCTTGACCATGAATAACTAACAATCTATTAGTCAGTTTTCTAACATTGTCCATCCAAATTTTTGTTATTTTGGTAAACTATTGCATTTTAATACCTTTTCCAAAACTAGGAGAAATAATTCTATTTGGCGTGTTTCACTCTGATTTTGAATGTGACTCTTTGATATATTGATTATATACAGGCTTAAATATATTTTTGTATTTCCAACTTCCATTCGAATTTATTTGCTTTTTAGCATTACATTCTTGAAAAAGCAACATTTGTCGTTAAAACAATTTCTGTGTAATTTTCACAGTCATTATCAGTGACTTTATCCTTTAGATCTGATTATGTTTTTAATTGACATATTAGAAAGTCCTTGTGTTAATTTATAATCTTTATTATTAACAAATATTTTATCATTATATATTATTACTTTTGTATCACCAATGTAAAAATTATGTCCATCTCATCGTAAACCATCTTTTATATTAATAACATTAATGTTTCCAGCAATTTCTTTTGCAAATTTTATATTAGAATCTTTCAATGGTATAGAACCCATTTGTTCTTCCAAATTAGGATTTTTATGTTCCAAGAATATTTTTCTTTCAAATGATATTTCTTCTGGTTTTGGTGGATATTATAATTTTCTTGCTACTACTGGAACTAATGTCATTATTAAATTTTTATTTTCTTCACTTACTTGTTCTATCTTTTTACCAAGGTTTTGTCATTCGTGAATTAAAGCTAGTTCTCTCTTCTTATTTCTTTCATAATCTGCTTCAGGATGCTTTTTAAAATTTTAAATTTTTTCTGTAAGTAATTTAACTCGAGAAACTTCCTTTGATGAATCTTTCATTTATATTTTAATTATTCCTTATAAATGAGTTATAAAAGTATTGAGAGTTTTGATAGACAAACCTCAAACAGGAAGAAATTTAAATGTTTACAATTATAGGAATGAATTTGATATTCCTATATGTGATGGATTTCCTTTCCCAAAAAATGATTTTATTTTTGAACAATATAGATTTCTAAAGATAGATAAAGTTGGAGATGAAGTAAAATATGTTAAATTAGATAATATTGATGTTTGTTATAACATTTTCCTTTTCGATTTTCTAGAGAAGTAATCTCAAAATATGGAAATATTATTGAGTATGTTGATAATCCAGGAATAATTTCTACAATGATGAATATTTGGTTAAGATCACCAAGTGAACAAAATTATTTAGAAGCTGTTGTTGTTGATAATATATATCGAGTAAAATCTATTCATAGTGATAAAACAAATTAAATGATCTATCCTCTGAGCTATTTGTTTGGTTTTATTCGAGATAGCAATGAAATTTATTGGAAAGGTGGTTACAAAATTACTTTTTTTTCGTAATTCATCTGATAACAATTGTTTATATCTTTATGGAATCTTGGACACAGGTGTAAAGTTCGGAAAGCTCATCCTGATCCAGGTAAAATTGTTACTCGAAAATGAGAAATTACGCGGCCTATTGTTGAATACGAATCTAACACAGCCATTTCAATCAAAGAAAAAATATAGAAACATCCTAAATTGTCTATTAGTTTTAATTATTGAAAATTTTTAGAAAAAAAATGTACCTGCTGGATCAACTGTTTTAAACTTTGATATGAAAGATCAGTGTAATAATTTACAATTTGACATGCCTGATTTTGTAATTGTAGGTTTTAAAACTAATAGAAAAAATCATGCTGAGAAGCATAAACATGCTTCTATTTTTGATCACTGTATTGAAAGTAGTATTTATGTTAAAAAAGGAAGAAATGAAATTTTTCGAAAAGAAAATTGGAATCTAGCTATTGAAAATGCTCTTTCTCATAAACAATTTCTTGCTGATAATGATTATAGAAATTCAAATTCAAAACTAGATACTATATATAGAAATAATGAACTTTATTATAAACCAAATGTAAACAAGAATTACTGAAGATATATAATTTCTTTTTCAATTTATAAATGGAGGAATTAAACGAATTTACAAAAACAACATGATATTTCTGTAGTTTAATACAAAGTTTTAGACGTTTAGTTACGTTGTCTTATCATTTAAAACCTTCAGAAATTTTTAGATAAATAGTTGAGATGTTTTATGGAATTAAAAATCTTTTTATTTAAATCTAAATGACTTTTCTCCAAGTCTCTTAAAATATATAAAGTGTATGGTTTTTCTTTAAATTTCATGATTTTTTGGCTTAACTTTACTTGATTTGTTTTTGGCTTAAATATGCATAAATTAACGTTTCTAGAAAAAATGAATTTGCTTGAATACGAGAACTTTACTTGAATTTGGCTATAATTTTCTGGTTTTAAAAAGTGGCACAATATGTGCAGAGATATTAGAATTATTGAAAATTTGCTTGATTTTGGCTCAAATTTGCTTGTTTTTGGTATAAAAAAATGGCATCAATTTGGGTTTTTATAAGTCCTAGAAGTTGTTTGACAACGAGAAATTGACTTGATTTTAGATTTAATTTGCTCGATTTTTTTATGAAAAAGTGCACTGAGCTCATACTCCCATAATGAATACTAATAATATGCTTAATATAAAGACTTTTTAAAATTGATATAACATCAATATCAGTTTTACAAAGGCTAAATTATCATATAAATTTGATGATACAAAATTAGTAAGTATCTGAATTTTCTCAGAATCAGTAGTAGCACTGGGGATTTTATCCAGATAATTTTTAAAAGTACTATACCAATGTTACCATTCTTTCGATGCTAGAGTAGAGATAGGACCGGCATCCAGTTTGTTCGGTCGTAAGATCTTCTCCATGTCGAATAATATTTATTATTTTATAAGTCGAATAAATTGTAATGTTAAACCTAGAATGAGGCTTTATTCAACTTTTAAATGCGCACATAAGAACTAGCGATTCAATAACAAAGAGTAATATAAGTGTGCAACAGAAACGAGTCCCATAGTGAACTAATTTACGATTATACATCAGGTCTACACAGCGGATATTCTGTCAAGCTTAGCAAGACTGGTGCGTTTAGTGTGGAACACAAGGTGTGAGCTCGTCTGTGTCATTATACGCATACATGGTATGCGTATAATGTGACGGCTTGAGCTATGGGAATGTGTGTACTCGCGCTTAGTGGGCCATAGTAAAAGGGTATATCACGTCTAACAACTGTCTTTCAGGAACTGTTTAGCTTTGTTGTTACTTGACAATTATTTTCAAAAGTTCCAGAAACTTAGTGATATGTAGTCCATCTGTACAGGGAAATTTTTTTAACATTCTGTCTAATGGATGAGGAATTTGACCAAAAGCATTAGAGTGTATTTGAGAAGCGCTTGGTAACACAGAAGATGTCGTTCACACAGGAGGCATAAACATGACACTAGTAGTCGTAGGAGCAGAACATGCAGTAGTGGAAATGCTACTACTAACAAATTATGGCAAAATAGTGGTAGGACTGGTTCCGGTAGCACCTGAAGGGTCGCCACCTAGGTTAGGCGTAGTGGGGCCAGGTTGAGCAGGTTGGAACTCTGTTGTATTAGTATGCCCAAGCGTAAAGTTACACAATTTGCTCAAAGGGCATGATGAAGGTCAACTATCGTTTCAGTGGTCGTGGCTACTCGACTGCTCTCATGCTGTTTTATCACATCAGATAGTGAGGCTATCTGGTTTTTCAACGAACTTATTTACACTTCCTCCAGTTATTTTTCATGGGCATTTAACAGGTTATTGGCATGTATTTCAAGATGTGCCAAATGGTTTTTCAATCTAGGTAAAAACTGAAGAGATGTAGCATCTTCAAGATCTGCGATCAACTCAATAAGAACTAACAGTTTGGTAGCGTATTTCTCGCACTCAACTTTAATATCACTTTAATATCAGCAAGATTATTAATATTGGGTGAAATATTTATCTGAAGGGCACTATGCAAAGAATAGCGCAATGATACCACATCAGCATATGCAAGGGTTATACCCCTTGGTGTAGTTCAAAACTTAATTCGTCCTTAAGCAGGTACTCAGACACATTGAAAACTGGCATCTTTATCTTTTACTCAAACATACACAATGTAAAACAAAGCAACTAATGAGACACAAAAAATTATGACAATTTAACCTAAAATATTATAAAATTCTCCAACACCATCCTGACCATGCTCTGAATATGAAGAGCAAAAAAGGTACATGATTAAAGCATGCAATAAAACACTGACATGACACAACCACAGCCTCTGCTACCAACTATGACCAGCCACCTCCGGTCATACGAACATACAATTTGATATATCGAAAATGACGAACACGAGGAGTGGATCTAGTTGCACTTGTTGCTGTTTTGTGACAAGTTTATAACAACATAGGTCGAGCCTATAAATAGTCCTTAAATATAGTAATGCACTCAATAATGAGTTATCAGCCATGATAATACAAATTTATAATACCACTCAATATTATGGGTCAGAAGGGCAAAATTTATTAAATAACAAGTCTCAGGTTCAATTGAGTTGTAAATATACTTTCTTGCTAATATTTCTTTGCTGAATAAATAAGTGTTACATCACACGAGTATTCAATTCAAAGTTCGTGACACATGTGATATCATTTTTTGTTTTAAAAAAATTATATTATATATTACTAGAAAAACACAGAAATGATCCATTATACTTAATACAGTTGGAGTTAAAATTTTTGTTTCTTAACCTCAACTTTTTTAAGATAAACAAAATAGAATTCCTTTAATCAGTCTTTCCATCTTATTAAACATGTTTCCTTCTTTTGATATGCCAAGTTGTACTGATGAGTTAGTTCATTAATATGATACTTAAAGTTGAGTTCGATTTTGAAATTAGATTTTCAAGGTTGAGCAAAAAAAAATGATACATTGGGCTTTCTTGTTAAGTGGTGGCGCTGCGAACCCGTTCCACAGCCATGGAAGAAAAGTGGTACACAGCTACATTTGGCTGTAATAGCTTGACAACATTCGTCCCAGGTCTACAACATGGCTGGAATGTGGAGTGGCTCGTGCACAGACGTTCACCACTCTGTGACACAAAATATGAACTAATAAGAAATCCAGTCTATCAAAAATCATAAAAAACAAACCAGTAAAGAAGGAATAAAATAAAACTATCCTATGGCAGTGTTAGAAACTTTGTCACAACATAAAAGTATATTTCAGCAGCTAGTGAGAATATCAAAGTGACCTTTTTAGTTAGTGTTGAGAAAAGGGAAGAGATCGTGTCAGCACCACTGTGCAACACGCCAAACATCAACCCATAGAATAGTGGTTCGCCAGAATAATCGATACTCGTGGTCACAGATACGATCACATTGTCTAATTATAAGAATCATTACCATTTGACATTTTGGGGTTCGTAACATATTAGATTGTAAATTAAATAGCAGCTAATAATTACATTAATGGCATCAATAAACATTAACGTTAATAATAAAAAAGATAACATAAAAACAGTAGGTTCTGCTATATTAAATACTTGAGTTGAACCCAAATAATAGAGAAAATTATTGAACACACATTTTAAATACATCTAGTGATATTAGCATCAAACATAACATTAACAATGAACAGCGTAATCTTATTTTAAACATTAATATAACTTCTTATAACAAACAAAAATTAATGACATTTACTTCAGATAAATTGCAAAATTAAGTTTAAACACAAATGAAATAGATTAGTAGCAGATAACTAACTGCAAAAAAACTTTTAGGACAAGACTTTGCGAAAAAACATCTTTTACTTAAAAAAAGGCAAAAGACAAAAGACGAATAAAAATCATAAGCGGAACTCTTACGGTGCCACAAAAATGGCGCACTGCGCAGGCGCAGCAAGTTGAGACATTTTAGATATATTCGCTTGTTAATAGTATAGTCAATTGCCGGTTATTTTCAACTTTTCTGAAGCCCTGATGAAGTTCTCCTTACAGGATAATCCTCTGCCTCTTGCAACCAAGCTTAACCGAGTCTAGAAAGGGACAGTGCACCACATTCTTGCGATTTCACTATAATAATAGCTTGCTTAAGAACTATTTCAAACTGGGCTTTACGAACACGTATGTTTTCTTCCTGTTTTCATTCATATTAATTATAAATTAAATGTTATAACTTATAGAGAAGTATAAGACAAATTCAATTTACCCAAAAATAAGAGTCTTTTGTGTTAACAAGAGTACTAATAACTTCTGATAAGTGGCATATTTAGGAAACATCCAAACACATTACACATGGGGTGATTTTTCAAAGAATTGATTCAGAACCATGAATAGACAATAGTGCTTTGAACGAATGTGTGTAGTGTGTGTGGCCATAGCAGTCACCATACAGAGAAAGTTGATGAATCTGCATCAATCTTTTCCAAAAGCCATGTGATACTTGTGCATAGCCTTACACAGTGTCAAACCCTAACTTTTCCATGAGACAAGAAAGTTCGAATGAGTATAAGCAATGCGAATGTACTGTTGACCCTTTTCTTCGACAAGGGCGCAGTTAATGAGTACGTCCATCTGGCTAGACGATAAACAAGACCACTACTGTGAAATATTGCTGTGGTTTAGGAATGTCATTCGTCGGAAAAGGCCAGAATGTCATGCACCCAGTGAGTGGCAACACCTGCCTATTCAGAACAACTTGTGCAGCTGTTGTTGACCAAGAACAAAATTGCCCAGGTCCGTTAGACATCGTACTCCTCAGATCTAGTACCTTGAGCCTTTTTGCTCTTCCCGAACATTAAGCCCCAATTGAAAAACTAAGATTTCAAGAAATTGAAGGGGCCACAGTGGCTGGGCGGTTAGACTTCTCGCCTCCCACTAAGGCGAACCGGGTTTAATCCTCGGATTTTTGCAAGTGGGGATCAGGCCGGAAGATGAAGCTGGTAAGCGGGCTTTCTCGGGGATCTTCCATTCCCCCGCCCTTGAATTCCGGCGCTGTTCCATTCTCACCTCATTTCACCCTCATCGCCTCTGAAGACCTCGTTGTTAAAAGTCGCCCAAATCTCTCAACTCAACGCAACGTTCAAGACGTCGAAGAAATCCAACAGAAAACGAGGCAGCTGCTCGTTATCCGAGAAAAGGGAGTTCCAGGCTTGCTTCCAGCAATGGATATGGCTCTGGATGAAACACGTGGCTTTAGAAGGAGACTAGTTTGAAGGAGATTCAATACGAAATCCACTGCAAGTGTAGTTTGTTCCACCAGCCCCATTCCCGATACTTATTGATCACAATTGATTTGGACACCCTTCTGAAGTGTTGTAAAACATGCGTACTGCCACTACTGAGATAGTTTTGTAAGCTGTGCTGCGAGGTGAGAATGGTAATAGTTGATGTGATGAGTGCTGTTACATTGCAGTTGACTCTGGCGGAGCTGCTGTCGTCTGCCATAGAAGTGGCTAAGGAGGGATGGGCGTTGACTCCTGTGAGTGCCGAACAATGGCAATCGGCAGTGAACTTGCTGTCTAAACACCGCTACGGCCCCGAGCTCCTACTCAACGGCAGAGCGCCCCGCATTGCTGAGCGCATGACACTACCCACTATGGCCTCCTCCATACAGGTACCTGCCACCCTCACATAATAAGCTTTACCTACTTTCTAGATTATGAGGATGTTTTATGGTTTTGTCGCACTTGAAAAAACTTACCAGGTCATAAAAGTAGTATTCGCTATGTGTTATTGTGTTATAGCTTAACATATTGTTACGTAACATTCCAAATGGCATTCTTACACAAAATTTGGCTTAATTTAAAACGTTTATTGCATAGACAGCATTGGTTTAACTTTTAGGTATTCTGACATTTAATTTTATCTTAAAAGTTACTGAAATACGAGCAAACCGCATAAAAGTTTTCCATATAAATATTTTTATGGCCTTCTAATGATACGGACAATTATTTTGCCTTTTATTTTATCTCAATAGTTACAACTGATACACAAGCAAACCAAATAAAAATTTTCCATGAAAATATTTTTATGGCATTATGATGATCTGGGAAATCATTTTTTACTTTTAGCCTAACGTATTATTTTTGTTCAATCTGCAGATTTGCACATACAAAATATAAATTATAAATTATTCATTTTATTATTATTTTTTGCATTTGAGTATTAAATTTTCACCATTTCTATAACTTTCTTTACATTTCCATTTCATGTCACAACGAAAAAAGAAAATTTAATTTGCTAAAAATTAAGAAAACAGTTTCTGAGTTGTGACCACCCTAAGGGGTCTGCCTGGCCAGGCCAGAGAACAGTACACAACAATCAGCAAATATCTTCGTATACAAAAACTCTCCAACGTAGGAATATCATTTGTAAAACGCTCTGCATCCGACGAGAAATTTATGTTTTCTACTTCCGTTCGTAATATGTATTTTTGAAATTGAACATGGCTTAAACTTGTGTTTTCACAGCCATTTCTAAGCACGAGAATACTTATGCAGGATATCTGAAGGTGTTATGGAACTACCGCAAACCTTGTGTATTTATTTTTAAACGATAAAATACGAGGATCATCGGTAAAATTCTCATAAAATGAGTTGACGTGGAAACGCCAGTTCAGTGTCTTGCGCATAGAGGCGATGAGGAATGTGATGAGAGCAACTGGGTAGCCCCTAGCCATCGTGCGATCTCAGGCCTCGGGCACGTAATATACTTCGTACGGCGAGGCAGAGCTCAAATGAGTCATTACCTTCGTAACAGTCCCAGCCCTGGAGTTACATGCTGTATGTTTAACCATGAGCTCCTGACTGAAATACTCGCGCTAAAGTTGCTAGTGTATCAGGAAATGTAGTTCTATGTCTAGTATTAATAATGTAATAATTAAATTGGTCGGCACTTCAAGTTATTTCTTATAGTTTGTTTTATAAACATAACAGACAAATTGACGTTAGTAACACGAGTGTTTCTGACAACTTGACAGTCAAATTATATTTTATGCATGGATAAAGAAAGTGAGCGGGTGTGTAGTAGGCAATACTTTCTTCTGGCGCAGGATTCCTAATAGAGCTCTGTGGCTGCGGCCGCCATCTTGGGGACTCTCCCTTGGCCACCATCTTGGAATGTCCCCTTTTCTCACAAAATCACTTGGTTTACCCCAACAATCGCTTCAGAAATCAATTATTTTACCCAAGAATTACATATTTGCCCTAAAAAATCTATCTTTTTCCCTAAGTAGTTCCCGTTTTTTTTTTTCAGCTGCGAAAACGAAACCCCAGAAATTTTCCATTTTTTCCGGAGCAAAGAGACCAGGATTTGCGAGTCCGAGCCATAAGAGCCTGACTCAGGACATTTGACCTTTGACCTCTAACACCAAAAAAAAAATCCAAAACTTTTTTACTTTAAATATATGTTTATAGTTAAAATTTTAAAGGCGCAAGTTTTAAGTGTTATATATCACCGGAGTTGCATTTTAAAAGCGCATACAATATGGATATCATGTCAGTTATGTAACCCAATGCCAGGACCACCATTTTTAGAATTAAGAGCAAAATTTTTTTAAAAAATTATAAAAAAAAAGTAGGCAAAAAAGTAAATAAAGGTGGTTCAATACCTCGGACACTTATAGATTTTTCTAGAAAAAACTCAATTATAAAAACCACAACTCGTATGTCTCCTACCAAAGTGCGCGAATCACCAGTGTATATATTTATCTACGAATTTAAAGATATGATTATCCATAGACGAGAAGGCATATAAAAAATTATTGTAAATTTCATTCCAGGCAGGACTTTGTAAAAAATATTCTAATTTTGTTACCTTTTTTTTCTCAATACCAATTTAATCGATGTTTACTTTATTCGATTTATTTTTCACTGTTGTAAAAACAATATTTTTTAAAAATTAACCCTTTAAGCTTTGTAACCACGCACGCATGTACGGACAGGCATGTAAGACAGACACACTTGTTATGACAGGGAATAGTGCAGGCGATAACATGACGTAACTGCAGGGGAAAATAAGGAGGGCCAATGACAATGATCGCATGTCAGCTGCTGTGCAGCCTTGTCAAATCAATCGTAAAATGGTCAGACATCTAGGAATCGATGCATTTATAAATAATTAGAACTTTTTAATTTATAATTTGATAGATGCGGGAGTATGATAAAAACACAGTTAAATATATCGAATGTAAATTTTTTAATCAAAACCAGTTTATAAAGATGGTGGAAGGTCCCAAATAGACTGACACCAGGATCAAGATACAACTCACAGAAGCAGAGAGAAGCAGGAGTGAAAGAATGGGAAGAACGAAGGCGCGCTGATAAAGTTAGTCGTAATCCTGATGGGTCATTACGAACTAGAAAAAAAAATCTCATGGAGGGCAGGATCGAACTGTCGAACATTGGGTCAGCATGCAGATGCCTTAAACCACTTTATTTTGACGTGATTGCGTCATTTAATTTGCAACTATACAGAATGTAAACGATAAGTGTTTACAACTGTACACAACAGTGTACAGGACTCCGAGACGAGCAATTTGATGTAGGGCACTTGTGGTCCATAGGGTCGGGAAATTACCGTAAAAGCGCTTGACAAATGTGTACTAAGTCATGTACAGCGCGCCGCTGTGGGCCCGTCCTTAATCGACCTGCTGTATGAAACACTTGTGTCATAAACCGAAGTGTAAAACAGAAAAAGCAAACAACCAATCTTGTGGTAATTCCCATATTTTAAATGAGTACGTATGTAGTATTCTTCCTGATTTCTGTAACTTGTCTGTAGTATTGTGACAATGCAACATGTGTTTCAAACAAAGCCAATGACTAAATGTTTCCTGTCCGATTTGACCTCTGTACAAACTATCTTCAACTGACGATCATTGCCACGTCGCCTGGTATTTCGTTTTGAATGCTGAAATTGATGGCATCGACATCGTTGTTTTTGGCTGCTAATACAGCACGTTCACTGAGCCACTGATGACTTTTGTAATTCTGTGCGATATGTGGAAAAACTTTGTGAATCAATTCGTCGGTGGTTGCTGTGATTTTACAGAAGTTTGTTAGCAATGTGATACATAGTGTTGATTCATCGATTGCCATTTTCCCGTTCACAATATCCAACAATTGTTTCGCGAAACATTCAGTGGATGCATCATGTTTTACTTGCACACGCATATTGGTCTTCAAAGTTAATTTTTGTACGTGTCACCATAAAACCGATCTGTTCCCGTAGATTATAGATTTGAAACTGAACAAATTGTCATATTTTTATTAGGTACATCATCTTCATTCATTATCTATCTTTTATAAGACAATAGCTAGAATAAACTCATTTGTTGAAACGACTCACACGCCACCTATTGTAAAATGGTTGTACTAATCGCAATTGGATGAATGGTAATATACATAGATACATATATTTGTTGAAACGACTCGAGCGCCACCTTTTGTAAAATGGTTTTACCAACTCAGAAACCTTCGCGGGCGTGCGCCCCAACATTTTACCAAAGTTTCATCGCAATCGGATGAATGTTATAGGAACGCATATGGGATAAAATACTGTGGCGTTTATATCTATAATCTATTATGTCTTTCATATAAATATTTGATGGTTCACGTGTCGTTTAAAACGTGAGTCGCCGTGTGAGTGCATTGTTGGTAGACGGGCCGGTTACGCCGTGACGTGGACGTGGGCGAAACGAGTAATTTTATTGATTCGAAACATTTGGATCAACTCTGCTAGATGAGTCGACTCACTGATTCGACTCTCAAGATTCGATATATCTCGATGTCTCTGGACTGTATTAAATCAATAACACACACACATCTTTGCATGGCTGTTTCCACTGGAAACAGTACGTTCGGTTCACAGAGAATCGTTGCTGTGTTGCAGTGACATGTGACAGACGAGAGACAAAAAATACTAATATAGTGGGAAATTAAAGTATTAAAATGTAATAATACGATATTTAACGTTTTAAAATAATGGCTGCCGTATGGATGAACATTTTATTTGTTTTTTGAATTTTTAGCGGAAATCTAAAAAAATACAGGTATGTATTCTGAGAATGTATTTAGAAAATGGTGCTTCAATTAAAATTTTTGTATTTAACAATGGATAATGCATTTAAAAAAAAACTCTAGAATAAACTCTTACATTACAAAACACACGAGAGTTAAAAACTATTCACGACTCAGTGTCTGACACATCACCGCCATCTAGTTACAGCCATCGAACCATTGCAAATGAATCGAAAAACCTTTGGCTCGTTTCAAAACATACTGAACAGATCGCGCATATATCGCAACTCGAAACTTGGAACCTTGGCGAAAGTATCCAGTCACCAACATACGAATGTTTCGAATCGCCCTTTCATGTTGGTGAGTCGACTCCGAGTTTCGAATCAGTCACTCAGTGCCGACATATGTGACGTTTATGAATGTGCGTCCGAGCCACCCGGAGCAGTGTGATACGTGAAGGCAGCAGGCCATGAACAGCTGACAGCTCAACACTGGGCGTATATGGGTCGGCTTAGCGAGAACATGGGATACGTCGGCGATGTAACCTACGAGTCGTTGAGATACGGGAGTGTTAACGATTTTAGTAACGATTTTTAGTATTCCCGTTACCGCTTGTTTAGCTAAGTGTAATAAAAAGCATTCGGGATATGATCTTTGAATGAATAGTGCAATTGGGGTAAAAGACTAGATTGGGATTTTTGGACATTCGCCATTGCCATGCAGATTTCTGTCATAGAAAAACAGAACTGAGCACAAAAAACCTTTAAGGGGGTAGTTTCCTTAATAATTTTTCTCATAATTGAAGGTTTCTGTTTATAAGCTTGATTAAATTCTCAAGATAAAAAATTGCAATTATCACCTCTTAACTATTTTTTTTATTGTTCAGAAAAAAAATTATGGCAATTTTTTTTAACTTAAACATGAATTGAGTAAATGTTTTCTCATGAGTATTAGTGTTCTGTAAACTGTGAAACTATGTTCTTTGTAAACTGCGAAACTATGTTCTTTGTAAACTGTGAAACCATGTTCTTTGTAAACTGTGAAACTATGTTCGTTGCCGTACTTCAGGCATTACTTAAAATTTCGTCCAGAATACTTCAACAATTCGATATTTCAGTACCACTTGAATCGAAGGATTTTTTTTGTGGAAACGCATCTTTAATAGAAATACATTGACCAAAAATTATCTTTCAGGGGCTACTTTCTAAGGATGCCCATCGAATTACTTAAAGTGACCGAAAATTGTCTTTCAGGGGCTTCTTTTTGCACGTCATGGACTTCTACCTTTTTTGAGGGAAAAATGCAGAAATTTTGTTTGCCGAAAGTAACTTTTTTTCCCCTAATTTTGTACTTTTGGTGGGTGTACTTTTGCACTAGCATCTCCTCACGGTATATCATTTTTTTCGTACATAACTTACTATTTGCATGTATAAAGAGTTCTATATGTGGACACTGGGTGCTATAAATATCGTTATACATGGAGTAATCATATGGATATTTTTTCCTGCTGCCTAAATTTCCTAATATACTGTTTTTAAACTTGCGAGATACTGTTTTTCGTCGTTAATCCTACACTTTTTCAGCATTGGTCCTGACATTTTTTCATCGTCGGCAGGCTGTGTATTTTGTATCTGTATGGAGCATTTTTTTGTATTTATTAATATTTGTCATCGTTGTTGGGCTGTGTGCTTCTGTACCTGTGCAGAGCATTTTTTTTTCTGTTTGTTAATATTTTTCATCATTTGTTCTGAAATTTGGTTTGCTTTTTTCCTTGCTAGGGGCTTCGGATGATACATTTTAAATTGACGTCTGTATAGTTCTGTGCCTGTGCGGAGCATTTTTTTCTGTATTTATTAATATTTTTCATTACTGGTCCTATTATTAGTGTATTGTTTGTACTGACAATTTTTCATCGATATTAGGCTGTATATTTATGCATTTTAGCACTGTATATACTGATCTAGGGTATTTTACTTTTTCCGCACGATTTATATTGTGCTTATAATTTTTGAGAAGCAATACAATTTTTTAAATCGGCAAACATACTTTACCATGTGTGTGTGTGTGTATATATATATATATATATATATATATATATATATATATATATATATATATATATATATATATATGTGTGTGTGTGTGTGTGTGTGTGTGTGTGTGTGTGTGTGTGTGTGTGTGTGTGTATAGTGCTTTGTTAGTTTATGGATGGGTCTTTATACATTATACTTTCCCTGTGTGTCGGCTTTATATGTATGACGAGTGTTTCTTACCGACATGACCCCGCCAGTATTGTTCCGGAGATGTCGAACCAGGACCCTCCTGTATGTTATGTCTCACCACGTAGAGTATTGTATATTTTTTTTGCATCAGTGCCATGTATGTTATGCCTCTCCAGTATCGTACAATGTAAAATTTCTCGTAAATGAGTATAGTAACAGAGATATTATTTTTTCGTAGTGTTGCATAATTTTTTTTCTTGTTAAAGTTTATGTCTCCCTAGTATTGTACCTTGTATACATTTCACTCATTGTTACTGTACAAATATTTTTTCATTGGCGTTGTACTGCATATTTCCCCTATGTCCCCGTGTGTATTTCTTTGGCTAGTGAGTGTTGTGTCTTAGGTGCATCAGGTATCGAACCTGGACCTCCTGTTACCATATATATTCTCAAGTGGGCTAGAGCTCCTTGGCGTACTAGAGTTTTTTTCATGGTAAATGAATATGCAGTCGCTGTGTTTTGGAACCCTGCATATGTATTCTGGATGTTATGTTTGACATGCGAAACATTCAAGCCATCATAGCTGTCTCTCGAACATAGTTCTCTCTTCGATGGCCAGCACGTCGGGTAGCTGGCTGCTGCGATTCGCACATGCACTTCCGGTCAGGTGGTGCGAAAATTGCCAATGTTGCGAATACTTCTGGCCGTCCAAGTCTAAAGACGATAATTCCGGCAGCCTGCCTTGAGCTGAACACACTTTTTTTTTTTTAATTCAATTACATTTGTACACATAATATATATTGTCAGTGGCTAGAGAGTCTCTCTCTCTCTCTCTCTCTCTCTCTCTCTTTTACTTCAAAATGTATGTACACTAGGTATTTTTATCCTTACCATCAGTGTTCTATTAACATTTTTATAAAACTTTTTTTTAAGATGTCAAAACTGATAGAAAATACTTTTTGTTTCTTTACCAACAGTGGAATTCAAAACCCCTACATAAAACATTTTTAATTGTCAACAGTGATGTGTTTGTGGGACATGACTCGAGATAAAGAAATAATTTAAGCACATTTATTTATTTACACACAAACAACATTGTTCAGCTTTATACAAAGTTTCTTTCCCGAGTATTTGTGGTTTACTACACACAAACACAACATTTTTTCTTGTAGTATTTTGTTTACATGTACCACAGGTTATCAGAAGTCCATAGCTTTAGGGCTTGGTCATCGCATGACACACAGAAATAGCTTATATTATGCACTCGCGTAGTATTGTGGCGTATGTGTCGACCTGAAGAACGAGCAGCGGCGATACCTGTGCATGTCCACGATGTTCGTTTTGGCAATCTTATGCAGTTATGGCTTGGGCGTAAAAACCTTTCACAGGGAACGGGCGTTGCGGATGTTGCGGTAAATAATTTCCTTGGGTGAGGGTACTGAGATGAGCAAGCTGTAGAGTAGCGTAGGGAAATATTATATTTTCTTCGATTTTGGTTTTAAAGGTCATTCGTAGTTATGGAGTCAAGGTCAAAGTCGTCTGTATCCAGTACGGCTGTAGCAGTCTGTAGTGTAATACGATTGTTGACCTTTATGTCTTTTCTCGAGTATTTGTTTTCAAGGTCATTCAAGGTCATGGGGTCAGGATAAAGATAGTCTGCATCTAATGTGGTGGTAGTAGTCTGTACCATAATATGCTTGTTGACTTTTATGTATTATTCTCATGTTTTTGTTTTCAAGGTCATTTAAGGTCATGAGATCAAGGTCAGGGCTGTCTGCCTTTCATATGGTAGTAGTTTTTAATGTAATATGCTTGCTGACTTTTATGTCTTTTTATAGTGTTTTTGTTATCAAGGTCATTCAAAGTCATGGAGTCAAGGTCATGTCCATATACATCTAATATGGTGGTTTTAGTCTGTAATGCAATATTAGTTTTCTGAATCTTATGAATTTTTCTAAAGTTTTTGTTTTCAAAGTCATTCAAGTTTATGGGGTCAATATCAAGTTAGTATGCATCTAATTAGTGGTGGTAAACTGTGGCATATTGTTGTGACCTCTCCTGGGGGGAGGAGATCAGACATTAAATCGAGGGATTAAGGTAGCTAGAGGAAGAGCACTCGGTTTATACAAAACTCTACTTTATTACACAATTCACTATACAATATCTGCTAGGCAAGTGCGGTTAGCAATAAACAAGATATTATGCTGAGGTAAAGAGACTCAGCTTCAATCAGTCAATCCAGGAAGCAATTAAGTTAACAATGCTCTAAAACAAGTTAATCACTACTGACGTTAGTATTCTGCTCTTATGGAGCTTATCAAATTCTTCGCTCGTCCCGATGTCTCTCGTACCCTAAATCGCCCTATCAGGAGTATATTTTCCCTAGTCTTGTTGGCGACAATGGGGAGGCTCTCTCCACGGCGGTTGCAGTGGACAACGCAGCATAACCCCCCCCCCCCCCTTCCTCTATCGTAGATCTGGATGTCCTCGCCTGGAAGGGCTGAGGTCATTCGTTGCAGGGAATGACAAAGTGAGGTCGGGCTCTCGGTGCGGGAAGGTGGCTTGGTACAGGCGGGTAGGCCAGTCACCTCATCGCAGGCAAGTATTGTCTGCCGGAAAGAGCTTGTATTGTCCACGGCAGCTGTAAGGGTAATAAAAGAAAAGTCTTAATTCCCTAGGGCGATGTCAAGCATGGAGGTTCGGGCGGGCCTAACATATAAGGTGTAATTATTGTAATGTCGTGTTCATGCCATAACTGGTTAAATGACATTGATCACATGAAAACTATAATACAATATATTTAATATACAAGATAATTTTTGTGAAATCTTATTAATTTACTACTTTGATTGACTGCACCATACATTTTCACTGTTTGTCTTGTGTTATTTGTTTATATTTTGCATTATACTCTAGTCCGTTATGAATATCATACCATGCATTACCTTACTTTCAAGGAAGATTTTGCTATTCAAGTTACTATTGTGCCAGAACTTAGACAATTCTTATGTAAGGATGCCGTTAATTCGTGTTGACTAGAAGGATATAACGGGATGTGCTCGGCTCCGTGTTATTAATATAACACCTTAAAAGAAATACTGTAAACATTTGCCAATGAGAGCAGGCGCTGAACACAAAAGGGAAAAGACGATGAGATTCGTGCACATTTTCAGTCAACAGTCCGCAGTAGCTCCTTAACTGATTGATGGAATTTTTACTTGTTATTGTAACAATGAATTATCCTGAATGTTCAGTCTCATTACTCTATACCCTATTAACGTGTCAGATGCTATACTTTATATCCCGAAATTGGGTATGTATACATACACTTGATCTTTATCTTATGGACACAAAAACAGTAAACTATATGTCTTATGGACTTTAGCGAAAGATTTATAAAAACATTAAACATAGAATCATAAAATCTTGACCAAGTACATATAAAAATGTGTTACAGAAATATTAACACAGAATATACACGTTAAAAGGGGCCCCATGAGAAAATGTTAAAAGGTATGTCGTGATCGCCGCATGGCTCTGATGTACCGCCAAGCATTCTCTAGAGCGAAGTTATTTAACCTTAGTTATTGCGAGCATAGACTGCTGTGCTCTGTGGTTAATTTCTGCAGTCATTGTGCACCGTGCACTACTGTGGCAATGCTGCTTTGTCAACCTGAATCTGGATGGCACCATGTGTACAGTGGCATTGTCAGGCACGTAAACATTTCATAAGAGCTACACTGAACTGCATCAGCCCTTCATTAACTTATTTTACTGGCATTTCTGCTAGTGAAATGCAAAATTAATGCTGTTAAATTGTAAGTGAAGGCACTGCCCTTATTTTCTGTGCATTATTACTTAGTTATTACAAGGTGTGAAGCAACTTTAACTTCTTTAATGTCATACAACGAAATATGTCGCACCTTGTTGCTTTATTTTATTCAACAAATACTCATATTTCTGTACTGATTTATAAGTTAATTATTTCCCTCTAAATGAGGTGCTCTCTTAGATACTCTTATGTAGAATTTTTCTACTATTCCTAATTGTACCATGCATGAACTTTTTCACTTCCTATCCGTAAGACTGAATTGAATTAACATATTTCTATACTATGCTATCATTGCATAAATTTTTGCTAGACTGCCTGTGTAATATCATTCAGTAGGAAAGCAATTTTTATAAGTTTGTAATAAATAAGCGCAAGAGCTATGATAAGAACCACTATTGTGGAGAGACTAATGTAATTATAGTGCTCTTGCGATAGTATAGAAAATACGTGTGTTTGCCTGAACGAAGACCTGTTCTCAATATATTCAACTGTGGGGAGCTCTGTATTGTCGATTTTCCAATCGTTATTTAAGCTAGTATTGACTGAATAGAAGGAGGTACCCTCATTCAATTTGAGCTGCTGTGCTTCGAAGTTATTGTTCTGTAACCATTGTATTGGCAATATTGTGTGGGACCTAGCAATCATTGAGCTTTTTATATCACACATGTGTGTTGTGTGATTGAGCTTGATCTGATTAGATGTAAGTTCGCAACTGCATTGTATATTGATCTCAATTGTACCAACCTAGGAGTTAAGAATTTCCTTACTCAGAGTTTTGCTAGTACACCTTAAAATTAAGTTACCAGGAGCATTCGTAACAGCATAATGATGGAGTTAAAAAGTTTGAACTGACAGTGGATTATCTGGTTCGCAATGAAATTTGTAAAACTTAAATAAGGTTTCAAGGTTATCTGAATTAATGGCTGCCTTTAGACAATTGATTTGGGCGCTGTCCGCTATTTGTTTGGAGAGAAAGTATATGCCCTTGATCTGTTCTGGGGTATCATAAATTTCCCTAGTCTCCTGCGTTATCAAGTCAATAGCAATGATATTATCAGGAGTCGCTATATGACACGTTTCATTTTTATATAGGTATGGGACTTTGGTTGATCGGGAAAATAGCCACGAATTGTTCTTGTTTTTAAGGGGTATCTGAATCTTTAACATCTTTTTTTGGTGATAACTTACATTCAGTTAATGACAAATCATAGTATTTAAGAATATCTTCAATGGTAATACTTAGTTGTAAACCTTAAACACCAACTTGGGATTGCAACTGTTAAAGGTCACTAGTTAGGTCTGTCTCGAGACAGCTTGTACTGACAAAAACTTTTGTTGACATTGTTGAATGTAGGTACTTATTCGAAGATAATTTACCACATTATTAATTAGATGCAGCATCATGCTTGTTAACATATGGGGCTGAACTTTAGCACTATTCATTTCATGAGATTGTATATTAATTTGCTCTGTAAACGAACCAATATTGTGTGTAATTGTGTTAATTTTGGCCTCTACTTGACTTTTTATTTCACTAATAATATATACTGTGATATTCGAATTTTTGTTAGAGGTTATGACATTGGCCTCTAGTTCATTGAGTTGTACTGCAAGCATTTCATCATTAACCAAGAGGGATTTCAGGTGGCGGGAGGTGAGGATGTCGCAACACCATGTCGCAACATCCTCTAGGAAGGTGATGACTCGCTTTATTCTGTTTGACACTGATATTCCTGATAAAAACCCATCTACTATATTATTGGATGTTTCACTGAAGAATTGGGGTAGTGTCTCAGCCTTTCTGCAGACTGTGGTGTTCTTCTTCGTACAGGCGGAATGGTACCAGACGTCAAGATTGGCTGGGGCTGTTGGCTGGTGCAATGGTATTGTGTAGGCAATGGGAACTGTCTCTTCGAACTGCAGGTCCGGTGTCAGTTCCTGGAAATAGACACCGGTGTGTGTCTTGAACAGGTGCACACACGTCGTAGCCACTGCAAAGTGAAGAACAAGGGCCAGCATGCTGTATCGAGCTGCGCCCATGTCAGGATTATTTTACCTGTAACATAAAATGTATTATTAGTGTCTGATATTGGCAAATTTCACATTCCGTGTACTGACTGCGTCAATTTTTGTTTGGTCTCTTCTGCATATTTCTATCACAATTGTGGAGGGCCCCAAGATATAGTGTACACAGGATGGCATGTGGAATAAAAAATTTATTGCCTTTTGCCTGGCGTGTGATTTCACCCATGCAAATTGACCAATTTGAATGATGTTAGGCTGGACTTTAGCATAGAACAATGCTTTTTGATTTTTGCTGAGATGCAAGTAAATTGATGTGGGCTTGTTTGCGAGCTTAGGTCAGTTGTTGACATCAGTTGTCTGTACATTGTGAATACATGTGTGTTATCACGTGACAAGGTTATACTGCTTCTACACCATGTAAAAGGCAAAATGGGGAAAATTTCGTACTTCGATTAATGGTGAAATAATAGTTGAAAATAATATATGGTATGTATTCGTCCAAGTGTGAGTGATCTTTGTTTGCGCAGGCCATAAGTTGTTGTGAGAGAACCTCATTCACCTGTTCGGTTAAACCATTACAGGCTGGATTATATGCGGTTGTTTGGAGTTTTTTTCTGCAGTTGGCAGAATAGCTCATTCATTATGTTATTGTTGAAGGATGTTCCCCTGTCAGTTAAAACTGATTTGGGGCATTCGTATTGGAGAATGATGTCCTTAATGAAGTTTGTGCGCCAATAGACTTAACTGGGTGGGCGACTACATAGCACGTGAAGAACTCTATCGTAACAAGTATGTATTTATTTCTGGACGCAGCTGTTTGCAAAGGACCTTTCACATCGAGACCCCAGGAATGTAATAAAGGAGGGGCAGGAAATGAAGTCATAGGCAAAATGGGTTTTTGATTCGTGTGTTTGACCTTTTGGCACATGGTGCAGTTTTTGATGTAATATTTAACATCCTTAACAATGGTATCCCAGTAATATTGTTTTTTTATTTTCGCTAAGGTTTTATATTGAGCGAAATTTCCTCCGCTTAGTAAGGCATTGTAGTGTGCCATTATTATTTCAGGTATGGTATGTAGTATTGTGGCACTAGCATCAGTCGTTTTTTCCCAGTTGGTGTACGTAATTTTAGATGAATTTCTCCATTACTGATAATCCCGTATCATCTGACCAATCAGAGGTATTTGGCTGTTGCCTTTTCTTTTTTGGTAAGGGCCAACTTTAATTGAGTAATGTGAGGATCTTTGGCGTATCTGTCTAGCAAAGGGGATGAGGGTTTTTTTTTGTTTGTATTAGTGGTGCGAATAATAAGAGAGTGTCGTCCCTGAACTTTATGTATTCCTGTTCGTGAATATATACACGGTAGTATGGTGTATTGTTGTGGGTGGTCATTATTATTTGACAATTTAGTCTGGGGTCGAGGCTTGTGGATTTAATTTGGTTTTCATGTCTTTCCATATTGATTGCAATATTTACTTGGTATAGATTTGTTATAATCTTGGCCATGGACTGTAGTGGGAGGTACTCTTCATTGGTTATCATTTTAACTATTTGAGCTATATCTGTGGTTGGAGCTCTTGTTTCATTAATGGTTTTATGTCTGACCAATGATTTGTTATAAACTTTGCTATGTTGTGTTTTACTTTGTTTGCCTTGTCTGGATTTTGAAATAGTGACTCGGATAAGGCTGCATAAAATGACTGGCATGTCAAGAATTCCTTTTTTATTTTGTAAGTGTTGTTTTTTTCTATTATGGCTACCATTTTGGATCTTCCTGTAATTGGAATTCGGCTCATAGCGTCTGCTAGCATGTTCAGTTTGCCTTTGACTATTCTGGCCTCGAATTCGTATTCAGTTTAGGAGATCACTTGTTTCTGAATACGCATATTATGCTCTGCCATTGTTTTCAGATAACAGAGACTAGCATGGTTTCTCTAAGTGGTAAATTTTCTCTGGTACAGATATTGCTTACAGTAAGTATATGATAAAGTTCTTGATGGCTGATAACTCATGTTCTGTAGCCGACCACTTTTTTTGGTAAGCGATAATTTTTTGAATGCAAAAGCTATTATTGTTCGGTCTTTGCTGCCTGGAACTTGTTGCATTATGATGGCCCCTATCACAGTTTGTGAGGCATCACACTCTAAAACACTGCATCTGTGTTTATCAAATTTGGATAGTATTGGTGGTTTAAGGAGGGGTAACTTTTAGGTGTTCGAATGCATGTTGTCTGTGCTCTGTACATTTGAATATGGTGGCTTCTTTGGTTAACTCTGTTAAAGGCTCAGAAAGTTGGGCTTAGTTGAGGATATATCGTCTTAAGTATGAAGTGAGGGCTAGAAATGTTCTTAGTTGTTTGATATTTTTGGGCGGCTCCATTTGTAGGATAATTGCAATTTTCTCAGGGTCTGTTTGAATCCCTGATGGCGTGATATAGTGCCCAATTATTTATACATCTTGTTGAGGAAACTTACATTTTTTTCTGTTAATCTTTACATTATATTTCCTCACTTGTTCCATGACTTTTTGAATGTTGTTTAGGTGTTTGCTGAATGTGTTCCCTACTATAAAAATGTCGATATACATGACAGCTGTGTTCCAGTGCAATGAGCTAAGCATAATATCTACAAAATTTGGAAAATAGTTAGGGCTAATGGCGAGGCCCATTGGCATATGCATGTACACATACAATCCGACACCATCGATGCTAAATGTTAATTTTTTATGCTTATGTTGATGTACCAGAATGACTTAAAATCCGCATAACATGTCAATTGAGGAAATATATTTATAGTTCTGGAGCCTGTTTATAATTACCTTTGTTCTGGGAATAGGATACTGGACTTTCTTTAGATGTTGGTTTAAAAGTAGGAAGTCAGTTAGAAAATGCATTCTGCCTTGGTGCTTTTGAATCACAAGACTTTTCGCAGCATAAGGGGATTCAGATGGATTTATTATTTGAGCCATGAGCATTTGCTCGATTTGTGCAAGTGCCTGCTCTTGCAATTTGGGGTTGATTCTATATGATCGCATGTGGAGTGGTTTGTCTGTTGTTAATTCTAGGTTTAATTTTGTAATACTTAGTTTCGGGCAGTTCTGTTATTGAACTGGTGAAGTGGTCCTCATATTTTTGCAATAACTCATATAAACTGTGTTTCTGCTATGTTGGTAGTGCTGGGTTTATGTTTTCAAGTGTGTCGCTCTTTTTTACTTCATTGTGTGCCTCAATTTTATTGATGTAGTGTTCAATACAATTATTCATATAATGCTCGATTGTATTTGTATTGATTGGTATCTCAGTAATCTTGTTATTGGACACCTGTATGAACATTATGTCTTTAGACAAGTATTATGTATAATTTGAGGTTGTCAATGAGAAGAAATTCTTGCTGGAAGTTATATCCCATAATATTAATATGGGCTTTAGTCACGTATTTAGGGAAGTCAATATTGTTTGTAGCCCCTACTAGTGTGAAAGTTTCTGTGACGTGTTCCCAGTTATGAATGTTAACAATGGTGGTTGATATGCAAGATCAGAAACAACCTGTGTCCACTAGTGCATTATATTTTCTGCCGCCAACCCGGGCAAAAATGTGTGGTGTCGACATCTTGACTTAGGTAGCACGGCTCTCATCCTTGGCCGGTATGATGTGTTTGAATATGAAATCTGAATGAGGCCAGTGGCTCAGGTTGCGCTGAGGCTTGTCATCATCGCCAGCCAGTACTTTGTTTGTGTAATGTGTTGTGTCACTTCCCACTTTAGGCAATTTGATTCATGTCTGTCGAATTGCAAAGTGGTGTTTAAAACTTCAGAAGCATGCAGCGATGTTTGTATGGAATTCTTGGTGTTCATTGGAGAATAACAGGCAGTGTGCTGCTTGATGACCCGTATACATGTAGAGCACACACTTGAAGGCCATCAGCAACCTGAGCCCATGAAGGTCACATGTGCGCCTCTGACGTCACAGATGTGCTGACTAGTGCATTCCTTCGTGGCCAGCTGCTCGGATGGGTCCGTCATTTCCGTGTGTAACCTAGAGTTCGGTTTCACTGGCGCCTCACAGTGTTTGAAACTCTGTTTAGCCTTGCCTCTGTCCTTGGTTCTCTCCCCTTGTTTTTTTGTCCCAATTTTAGTGTTTTTGAAAATGATGCAAGAAGTGATTTTGTTATTGAATGTATTTGTTTGTGGTTTCTGTAAACTTGTGGTTTGTTGTTGATACTCTTTGACAGGGATTTCACTTTTCGCATTGATTCTGATGATTTCTGAATATGACCTTTGAAGTACGCATTGTGAAAATAAGGCCTGACATGCATTGATTATGCGTTGGGTACCTTAGGGTGAAAAACAATTTCCTGGTTTGGGCTGTTCTTATACACAACTCTACGAGGAATGTGGTGAAACAAGTCACACCCTTTTAGCATTTATACTCTCAGCATGCTCCATTTATATCTCGAAAACAATAATTTTCATATTGCCAACATTTCATTTTGTGTGCCTCCTGAAAAACTTAAGTTTTAACCTAAGGTACTTCCTGAGATTTCGTCACAAAATTTCAATTTTCTAAACCAATTTTTTAAACTAGATACTCGATAAATTTTGCTGTATTCTTTAAAAGACTTCGGCATTTTTCAAATGATAAATAAAATAAGTTTTAATAAAATAATTTTAATTATTTATAAATGCATCACTTCCTAGATGTCTGAGCATTTTACGATTTATTTGACAAGACTGCACAGCAGCAGACGTACTATTACGGTACTATTACTCCTCTTTTCCCCGTGCAGTTGCATCATGTAGCACGCACACTTCGCCTGTCATAATAAGTGCATCTGACATGCGTGCCTGCCAGTGCTTACATTACATGACTTTATTTTAAATTACTTTTTCGTACAACTGTAAAAAAACAATTGAATAAAGTAAATATCGATTGAATTGATTAATAAAAATAAAGTATCAAATTTCTAATATTTTTTACGAAGTCCTGCCTTTAATGAACTTTACAATATTTTTTATATATCTTCTCATATATGGAAAATTACATCTTTAAATTCGTAAATTAACAAGTACACTTGGGGCTCGTGCTCTCTAGCAGACGTCGCATGAGTGGTGGTTTATATGCAAATGGAGTTTATTCTCTAGGAAAATCGATTAATATCTGAAGCATTGAAACTCGTTTAATTAAAATTTTACCAATTTTATAGAGTTTTTTTATACATTTTTTGCTTATTAACAAAAAAATGTTGGTCCTAACATTGGGTCACATAGTAGATGACATCACGATCGTATGCACCTTGAAAATACAACTCCAGTGATATATAACACTCTATACTTATGCCTTTAAATTTGATAATAAAATTATATTAAAATAAAAAAATTGGGTTTTGTTAATTTTTTTGGATTTTGGAGTCAAAGGTTCTAAGTCCGACTCTTCTGGCTCGGAGGCACAAAACCTGGTCTCTTGTTCTGGGAAAAATGGGAAATTTCGGGGTGTTCGTTTTTGCAGCTGAGGAAAACGTAAATTTTTTATGGAAAAAAAGAACTTTGCGTAAAATAATTGATTTCTGGAACAATTTTTGGGGTAAAACAAGTAATTTTGTAAGAAAAGAGTTAATTCCAATTTGGCGGCCGAGCGAGAGCCCCCAAGATTGTGGCCGGAGCAACCGAGCCATATCAGTAATCCTGCGCCAGAAGAAACTGTAGCCTACTACTTGGGTGCACTGCAATGTTAATATAGCATATGGTGCAATGATACAAAGTTGGCATAGGAGTAGATGCTGAGCAGGATTTTCCCAGTCAACCGGAACAGTGGTGGTACCTAGACTATGTGCGTGTTTATACCTTACTGGCAGCTGACTACAGAGATCGTCCGACCTTATGTACTGTAACTGTTGTCTACTGATAACAGCAAACAGTAATTTAAACATGATAGTATTTCAGAAGATTAGTCCAAAATGTAAAAAATGTTGTACAAGTATTAACAGTGGAGCACACTTTGTACACAGCTGCGTGGGGCCACCGTGGTGCAGTGGTAGGACTGCTCGTGTCCAACCAACGCGAAAACGGTTTCGATTTCTGGTAGGGTCAACCCCCAGATTTTCACATGTAGGAATAGTGCCGGACGATACCGCTGCTCAGCAGGTTTTCTCGGGGGTCTTCCATTCCCTCCACCCCACCCTGGTATTCTAGTACTGCTCCATACTGAGATCTGGGTGGCTCTTAACATCGAGGTCTTGAAACCAATTGAGGGTGAAACGGGGTGTGTTTGGAGCAGTGTCGGAATGCCAGGTAGGGAAAACGGGAGATCCCCGAGTAAACCTGCCGACCAGTGGTATCGTCCCCCTGGAAATCGAACCTGGTTCGCCTAGGTGGGAGGTGAGTGGTCTAACCATTACATCACCATGGTTCCAACAAAGCATTAGGGATTAGCGTTAGGCCCATGGATAGAGGGGGTGAAAGGGAACCGACTAGCAAGTACAGATGCCTTTTATTATGCAACACAGGCAAAGCGAAAAATCACTTAAGTTATTGACTTTCATGACACAGTGAAATGTGCCTTTCCCTTTTCACAAGAATACACTGCTCAGAGACGAGGAATAAATATTTGTCGACATGTCATATAATGTCAGCTGTGAAGCATACCGGATGTAAATTACAGCTTATGTGTAAATGTGACCAACTTAACACATATTATGGTGCTATACCATAAGTCAATGAATAAATGGTAATATACAGCAGAGTGCGGTCGATGAGTACAAATGGAGTATATTCAATTAAAGAACAAATTATCTAACATCCATTGGTAACCTTCTAATGATAGTGACAGTGGGCAAGGGCCGGTGTGCAACTGTGTGTACATGACATACTAACCATCCTGAGCGCAGTTCTGTACGCCAGATAACATCGCTCAGTACTGCACGATCTCAGTCTCAGTGGCGCTACCTGTCCCAAGTTCCTACAGGTATTCTTACCGAAATACATGGAGGAGGTTCCTTTAGATGCTCGCGAGGAGATGTGGTTTCAGCAGGACAAGGCCACGCTTCATTTCACCATTGCAGTTTGCTGTGCTGCATACCACCTCACTTATGTTTGTGGAGCAGCATAAAATCGATGGTGTATGCTCCATCACTTGACGCGAGCGATGTGGATGCAGAGAATAATTGACAGCATAAATGCCACGCCAGAAACCTTAACACATATGCGTCGCAACATGCTTCAGTACTGCATTGTGACCAATGGCAGCCACCACTTTAAACAGTCACTGTAAGCCTCTTGTCTTCTGTCCAAATGTGTAAAGAAACTGCCATTTCATTGCACTACTTGTTGCCTAATTAATGTGGTTGCATACCCGTCCCTGCACATTGCCACTGCCATTGTGAGTTAAAAGACGATAGACAACTTGTTTCTTGATGAAATATACTCCAGTTGTGCTCATCTACCCCACTCTGGTGTTTGTCATAATTAATTCGAGTACATTGGTGGCAACTAAACTTGCAACACCAAGGTTGTGAGCATTCACAACCAGATTTATAGGACAAGATAGAATACCCAGCACACACAGGTGATATAATTACTCTTACAGCTCGGTATGGCGTACAGAACATGGGATAATAAGTACTGTGTGGCCCCATAATGGGCTGTAATAACCACTGTTACACGACACAGCATTGGGAAGAAGGGACTTTCGATCTCTGTCTTGAGTATCTCCACCCATGCTACTTCGATGCGTACTCACAGTTCATCCATTGTGGTCGGCAGACCAATCGTCACACGATCATGGACCACATCTTTTCCATGGGCGAGAGATCTGGTGAATGTGCAGGCGATGAAAGCAGTGTGACTTATGGTGATCATCCTGGAACTATCTTACTATATGTTCTACATGAGGTCACACATTGTCCTGTAGGTATAGGGCCTCATGCTGGCCCCTAAGATAGGTGACAACAACAGACTCCAACACCTCCAGGATGTAGGTAACAGTTGCTGGTCAGAATACCAGCGATGCGGACTAGGTAGGAGTGGGACTGGAATTCGATGGCACCCTACACCATAACTCCAAATGTTGGGCCAGTACGGTGGTGCATAAAGCAGTATTCGACCAGGTATACACCACAGTGCCACCAGATACAGATGCAACTGCAGTGGTCTTACAAGCAGAAGCAGGGTTTTTTCAGATATGAGGATGATATACAATCTGTCCATCCATACACGATGTTCCATGCAACATTGCAGTCGCAGGCATTTGTGGTTGGCAGTCAGAGGGAGCGGCACTGAAATGATCTTTGGTAAGATACCCTGATGCTGCAGATGGTGATGAACCATACATGCAGACACATATGTATGTCCTACATGCCTGAACTTCCAATCAAGGGTGGCTTATGTGGCTGTATGATCCAAAATCGCCATGCACACTAGTTGTGTGTTCTCGCATTCCTTAATATGATGGGGGTTTGGCTTTCTGTATGTCACTCAACCCATTCCTTCTCGACCCACTAATCCTATATACACTTCACTGATGCTGCATTTATTACAATGCGAGAACCAATATCGTGGTAGTATAATCCCCAATCCCGATAGGTCACAATTCTTCCGCTGTCAAAAGTGGGAAGGTGTTTGGCTGTCGTGCTCTTCGATGCAGTAAGCTCACTCCATTTGTGCACATGAACGATGGTAAACACCATGCCACTCCCTTTCAGGGACTCCCAACCTCTACCTATCTCAAAAATTATCAGGGTTGCCATTGGTGTACATGCTACATCACTCTGCTCAAGAACTCTTCATGTCATTGTCATACCCTTCTCCACGCATTACCTCCGCGTGGGATCCTTCAGACGTATCCTTCTTGGTGTTATAATTTTAAAGGCTAGCATTGTAATTCAGTTAACTGCAAGGGAAATTTTGTCAACCTCTAATGGGATGACCTGCTGAATAGGACGACTAATCTTGGTTCCATCATGTTGGCAGTGTATGATACCTCAAATCTTATTATCTTCTTCACGTTGTACTACTTCTATATGAGATCTCTTCCACATGTGTCTGGGTCTAGTACTGTCTTGAAGGAGAACGATATCCCTTGTTCTGAGTTTGTATTGTCTCCGTTGTACTTTCACTTCATGATAGTCGTCAATAACAAAAGGTACTCTCTTTTCCAGCATAGCCAAAAGGCCTCAGGTACTGTTTGTTTGTGAAGTTAATATAAAGATCACTTTCAGTTGATGGTTCTGGGCCATTTTGAATATTTGTCCGTTTATCACCATTAAGGATGTTAGCAGGTGTGAGAACTTGATTGCTATCAGCATCCTGTGTTAAAGGCTTTTATTTTAGAGAGGCTTCAATGCTGATCAAGATTATGTTTCAGCCATCTGTCTGAGATCGTCTTAGTACCTTCCTTAAGCAATGTTTAGGGGAATCTATCAACTTTATCCACTATCCTCCCCACTATGCTGCCCATTAAGCAATAAATTTCCAAGTAACTTCATAATTTGAACAGTAATAATGTATTTTACAATCCTGTGTGTAATTGAAAATCTCCTCCAATTCCTTGTTGGGTGCATGAAAAGTTGTAGCATTGTCTGGATATATTGTATAAGGCAGGCTACAGTGACCAGCGAATCATTGTATTGCCATTATAAATGTGTCTGTTGAAGTGCCTGCTAACAGCTCAAGATGGATGGCGCAAGTAGTGGTGCATGTGAATAGAATTGTACAGGACTTCATGGTTTGCTTTCCAAATTTGATAAATAGTGGACCAGTGAAGTCTATCCCAGTAATTCCAAATGGTCGACTAGGTCGGACTCTGTCTATTGGCAGAGGAGCTTTAATTTCTTCAAGTCTTTGATTATGCGATATTTTTTATGGTAGGCACTTGTTGAAGGACCTCTTTAATTGTCTGCCGAGGTTTTTAAATTAAACCTTCATTCATTGCATTGTTCTGTCAGCACAATATTGATGCCCAAATGGTCAAGTCTGATATGTGTCTGCATTATTAGTAATTGTTTAAATTGATGAGAGCCATCCAGGATAGTAGGATGTTTCTCTGTCATGGATAAGTCTGCGAAGTGTAGCCTTCCTCCCAGTCTGATGACATAATCCTGATAATGACAGTGTAGTGTTTTCTCATGGTGCATTTAATTCAGTAGTGAAGCATTGTTTTCGATCTTTATGAATCCAGTTGTTCCGAGCATATTCCCAACAGCAGTCAGCGTGTGTGAGAATTTCCTTTTATGTCTGATGGCTTCTATGAAGTGGAAGATCCAGGTAGTGAAATTCAGTAATTTCCAATAATAAAGCACAAAGTTTGTGCATTCAAGAAAGTTGGAGGTATAGTAATAGTGAGAACTCGAATTTGAAAGCTTCGGGTTTTTGGCAGTGTTATATCTATGCTATTAAACTATGAACACCATGATGTGTATTCTTCAGTAACCCAATGTGGTCCGTTCCCTCAGTGGTCTAGCAAACATAATTCATCTGCTTCAATACCGCATGTTAGGTGGCCTGCTGAGTTCTTAGTCCTTGGGCAATGTCTCTATTTACTCGGAATGGTATAACTCAGTATTTCTGTGATTCGAATATGCACAAATGTGTTTCACTTATTTGGATTGTTGCATATCAATTCGAGTGTTATCATTGAATCTCTCCATAGTGCACTTTTGGGAATGTTAAAGTCTGTTGCTATGTATAAATAATAAAGGAGGCATGAAGCAGTTAATACGGCAAGAAGTTCCAATCTAGGTAACATAATCTTCTTTGTAGGAGTGAGTCTAGTCTTACTGCAAACCATTCGTACTAAACCGATTTTGTCTGTATTAGATCTTATGTACAAAACAGCTCCATATTATGCTCTTTCTGAAGCATCAGAAAAAATATTTACTTCAGAATCGATTTCGTTGTTAGATACACCAAGCCAATTGGGAAGGTATGTAATCGAGAGTATTTCTAATTTTGATGGCCAACTTCGTGCGAGATCAGAAGGTAGTAAATTTTCCCAGTATATATCTCTAAGTCAGATGTCTTGGAAGAGTATCTTCTCTATGACAATTACTGGTGTGAACAAGCCAAATGGGTGGTATGTTTTGGCTATTACAGATAAGATATTCCGCTTTGTTCCAGGTTTATGTGATATGTTTTTAGTGACTGTTTGCACATAATTGAATATGTGGTCTTCTACAGTATTCCAGTCCACTCCCAGAATACAAGACTCTTGAATTAATTTATCGGCCTTCAATATTCCATATATTTCTCAATGTCTCTGAGCATGTAGCCCATTTTGCGAGTGCACGTTTGATGTTCCTTAAAAGTAAGGTGTTATCACATAGTTGTAATCATAGCTGCTGGTTCATAGTAAAGTGTTATCACATAGTTGTCATCATAGCTGCTAGTTCACAGTAAAGTGTTATCACATGGTTTACACCATAGCCGGTAGTTAGGAGTAAAATGTTATCACATGGTTTTCATCGTAGCCGTTAGTTCATAGTAAAGTTTTATCACATAGTTGTCATCATAGCTGCTAGATCATGGTAAAGTGTTCACACAGTTGTCGTCATAGCCACTAGTTCATAGTAAAGTGTTATCACATAGTTGTCATCATAGCCATTAGTTCATAGTAAAGTTTTATCACATAGTTGTCATCACTGCCGCTGGTAGTGACGTTATCCATGAAAGTTGACTTATCTAGCATTGCTGATGTCATAGGAAAACTTTTTGAATAAGGCCATGCTACTTCCCTTATTGTAGCTGGCAATAGGAAGGGCTACTAGTTGATCCAAATGGCAGATGTGTGAAATGGTAAAATATTACTTCACTTGTGGTATTGTAAGTTTTATCATTGTCCTCTTCTATGCGATATCAAAGGAATCATATCAAGTTTATGTCATTTTCATGTAGAATGAGTTGTAAATATGCTTTAATACCAAAACAAGCAATGACCTTGGGATATTTTCGAAACCTTGTTAAAGTGGCTAATATTTCAAGGAGTAAGTTTGGACCCATTTTTAAGAAATAATTTGATGAAGGTGGGTTAATATCAAGAGAACATGTGTCAAAATTTGTTCCATACTTCGTACTGTTTGTTTTCTGTTTCTTTACTGCATGATGAGGAAAATAATATACATAATTACAAGCATCGCCATGTGGTACTATCTCAACTTGTTCATTTTTAATGTAGTTCAGCATATGTTGGTGATACATGTCTTTAAGTTAATTTGTTTGAAATATTTTATGTAGTATAGGAAAGCGATTCTTTGTGGTGCGTAAATTATCAGAGAAAATGATGTCTCTTTTCCTAGGGAGCGGTATAACTCTTCTCCCATTTTCAATTTGGTATGAGTTGCAGAATTGTTCAAGAATAGTGTTGTCTTTGACTGAGAGTGAACGATTCTGTTTCTCCATTATACCTATAGTTTATAATTCCAAAAATCTTTGTATTATTTAATCAGATTGGTGTGTAGTAGGCCTACTATCAAACCTATTATCGTGGGGAAGTGAGATGTGCTGAATAATAACTTGGTTCACAGGGTGGATCTGTTTCCCTTAAGGACCCTCCCAAATATTTTTGGGAGTAGGACTAAGAATGGCAAGACTCTGATTGGCTGCTCAGTTTTCACAATTTTCCAATACTTGTCTCCGCCAATAAGGATCTCAATGGGTTGTACAGGTAAACTGTCTTTAGGATTGGCTAATTTTATTTTACTACTATATTTTGAAACATTGATATATTGTGGTGAGGTAAGTAGGTATTGTTACTTTCGTAGGTAGGCTGCAACTGCGAGGGTGGCATTTGTGCAAAAACCTTTAACATTAAAGTTGATTCGCCATCGGGAACTTGCAGTGTTCGAGGTTGATTCAGATGTGTTCACTACCAATTTTGATTGTCAGTGACCTGAAGTTGTAATGAATCGATAAAGGAGGAGTGGATGAAACTGTATTGGCTGCCAGTATCTAAGATGCCTCTTACGAGTCTTCTTTCATTAGGTCCCATTTTCCACACTCGAGCTGTCTGAAGATATGTTAAATTCAGAGTTTTGACGTCAATTAGGCCTACAGAGGTTGGTAGTGAGGTATCTTCACTGCAGATCTACATGGTGTAGTTTCTTGCACCTTATGCAGGAGGCTTTATCTAGTTTGTTGCACTTTCGAACATCGTGGCCTCGTTTAAGACAAAATAAACATCTGCTTACATGTTTTAATTTATCAATTCTTCCCTTGTAGTTCTTTATTTGTTGGAAATCCTGGCCCAAGTGTCCTTGGTTCTCCACAGAATACGCAAAATTAATTTCGGATTTCTTGGTTCTTTGGTTTAGATTTATTAGATCTAGACTTAGTGTTATAATAAAGAGTACCTTTTTTCTGCGTGTAAATGGCTGTAAGAAAAGTAATCCCTTGTATTTTCTGGGTAGTTAGATCACTTACTACATATTTTATGAAATCCATCAAGAGCTATATGTTACTTTCTTCAATGTTTGATCTTTTGGCATGAATGAGCCAACGATGACAGATGTCGTCCGGAAAAGCCTATAAGGAGCTTTGGTACCAATAATTATCCATATACATCCACATCTTCCCCTAATGCTGTAATTGCTTGAATCTGTAGTTGACGCTCTATATATGTGTTGTTCAGATCCTCCAGCATGTGAGAAAGTGTTGGTTGTAAATTTTCCAAGCTGACCACATTTACTTGAATGATCCTATCTTTATCACCATAACATGATATAAGAATATTCTTAGTCTGTTCGTATGTGATGGCTCTTACCGCTATACCATCTACTAAACTATTTGGTTTGCCGCCTAGGTATCCACGGAGAACTACATGTTTGTTGATCGTAGATACTGATGAATTTTAGCTACTGGTGACTCGAACTGTTTCCAATAGCATGTCTATATTTCAATATCTCCTGTAGAGGATTCTGATATACTGTGGGAAATTTCATTTCATTTCGCAGATCTATATCGTGTTAATTGTTCTTGGTGTTTTACTTTGTAAGGAGTGTGTTAGCCTTGTGTAGTGCACATTTTGTGTTTTCAATATATTTGTTACAAAGGTTCATGTCTGTATCATATTCTGAATCATCCATCAAATCGTAAATTGTATCGTCTACAAGATTTAAAGTTTGAAAAATTTTCTTGTAAGCGACTTGATAGATACTCTATTTCATCCACCATCGTTGTTTAATTACACTCATTTACACAATGGACAAGATGTGTTATGTTAGAACATTGAGTTTTGCATATTAATTTTTTTAATTGTGTTCTTTCCATCTGAAGTAACTAATATTCTTGTTTTATATATGTAACTAGTAATTTGAAATAAATATTACGCGTGTTTCACTAGTATAGACTAGTTAATGTGTTGAAGTAATTCAGTAAATGTATAAAGGATTGCCAGCTCTGGATAATGTGAAAATAGATTGAAAATGATCTTGATTCGTGTCGTGACGTTTTCCCTCACATTCCCGGAGTTTCGGCACCATTAAATGTTAATGTTTACTATTAACATTTTGTGAAAGTAAAGAGAATTTTACAACCATCATACTATTTTTATTTATTCTCAAAGATAACTGTCTACATAGAGGACGCATGTATTGAGTAAAACTTTAAAGGCTCGTTCTGTAAAGGTATTTCTTCTATAAATACGCAACAGCCCCCATGCCCTCCCGAGTGTCAATGCCCACTAAGGTATGATGTGATGTGCTGGCAGGAGCTGGCCGAGAAGGGCAAGACAGAATTCTACACAGGCCGCGTGGGGCAGGCCATAGTGGAGGAGGTACAGCATTATGGCGGAGTGCTCAGCCTGCAGGACATGTCGCAACATGAGAGCGTGTTGGCCCAGCCAATCAGCACCGACTACAAGAGCTACACTGTGTGGGAGATGCCACCCAACGGCCTGGGCATCACCGTGCTGCTAGCGCTGAACATACTCGAGGGCTTCGACCTGCAAGGTACCGTGACTCGTGCTGCCACCTGACTCCAGATACGTTACTACGAGGTGGTCGAGTGCCATCTGTTAGGATAGAGTTTAAAATATACTTATAATCTCATATGCGGGTTACAACCGCTGAAAGCAGAAGATTGCAATGGTACATGTAGTGAATTTGTCCTATCAACTGGCTTTATTGTAGGTACTAGTTAAATATGGGTTCCACCATCCTTTAAGGAAATTGCGCAGATACTTATGTGATAGTCTTGGCTACTCTGTATCTTAAACTAAGGTATAGACTCCTGTGTCCTTGGAGTGGTACCATTCATTATGAGAGCACAGCCAACTTTTGTCATACCAATGCTTGACTTATAGTTTATTCCGTTCATTTCGCATAACTAACATTGAATGTAAACACAATATTTCATTCTAGTTGAAAGTGAAATGCTCAAAAATTATATCCCAGGAAAATAAATGTACACCCATATTAAAAAAAAAATGAAAACCAAGAAGGAATCATTAGACTGGGAGAAATTTTATTACAAACATTTCTAATGGTACATCAAGCTATTACAGCTTAAGAGCAATGCAAAAACGTATGCCTACATGCAAAGAATAAGTATTTTTTAAACCTTGACAATTTGCACTAAGAGTTACTACATGCTATAGTTGCAAAGAATCAAATAGGCCTTGCCTGCTGGGTTTCTTTGAAGTGTCTAGTCTGGGCGGAGGGAGGGAAACATTACCCCCGAAATTTAAAAAATTCACCCCCCCCCCCCTTAACAATAAAATTTTAACAATAACTTAATACTTTAGTAGGTGTGATGTGAGCAATAACTGTACATAAGGATAACTTTTATTTTATAAATATATAATAACGAATTTAGTGAACTATGTCCTACATAATTTCTCAATGGAGTCATTATTCTGTTCATGTCACTGAAGGATCTTTCGAAAGTGGCTGTTGATATTTGTGCTACTAGTATTTTTAACCTAATATAATTTCTAGTTCATCACAATCAATCTAAGAATGAATAATATACTTTAGTGGTGAAAAGTTGTCGTTCTCATTGGAGGCCAAATACTTAAAATACTTCGGATCTGCTTGCAAATTATCTTGGTCTATAGCATGTAACACTGGCAGTATGTCAACATCTGCAACTCTCTCATCTACTGAATGTGATGAAATTATTCAAATGTTAATATACTCTACCAGTATTTACGTATCGTAGACCACGATAATTTTCAAGCATATCTGAAGTCTTTAAATGTTTGGCCGACAATGCGAAAGACAATGTATCATCTTTAAGCTATGTTCTCCAGTCTAATATTAGTCCAGATGAACTGAAAAAAAATAGTCTAAATACTTACGGCATTAAAATCAACAGCAAGTATTTAAAGGTCCTTTCGTGCTACGAACAGACTACAATGAGAAACAGGGTAAGGGATATTTCACTCGATCACTGCATGGTGATTTCTATTGAAGGAGAGGAGATTCCAAGTGAAGAATTCTTACACATAATTCTGGACCACTAAAAGACAATGAAGAATATGTATACTTTGAATGTGGACCAAAACTATCATCATATTATTACACTCCACATGTAGGTGACCTTGTACAAGATGTCTCGTAACGATATGGACTAATTTAAGGAATTTATTACTCGGCTCAATTAAGGTAAAATAATTATATAAACATTGGTTGTAAACACAACACTATAGAATTTAGAGGAGGGTGGATATTTAGAGGAAGCAATACAACATCAACTATTGGTAACAACAAACAAACATGTTATGGCAACAATACACTGTTTAATGGTAGGTTACATACATATTAGTGTTTCAGATAGTAATCAGTTTTTACACAAGATGTTAAACACACCACCCGGGGACCATCCAAACACCAAACGTTAATATTACATATTTTACTGCTACTGACCCAAGTAATCAGCTGTTTCAGTTAGGCCATATCATCATGAATAATCCTGTATATTATTCCAAACGTAAAATATTTATTCATCTGATTGTAGCTGGCGTGATGAATTTTCTCATCCCCCTCCACGTTTCCGAAATTATTTCTGAAAGAAACACTGCTTGGTTGTTTCTGGGGAACCACCTGCTAGGCTGCTTGCTTCAACTGGAATCCACAGTTTATCTGTATTGGCTGCTGTATGTGAACAATGGGCTAGTCGCTGAGTGGTCATATGCCAAACATGTTCTAAAGTGACATATTAGGCGATCAAGGTAGAAGCTGTATCCGCCTTGCTTCGAAGAAAGCATGGACATTTCCGGCAACATGTGGTAGTTGTAATCAGTAACATGTATCAGCCAAGTTTTCCTATGATACCCAATAGTTCCCCAAACAATCACGCCTATCTTTCATGCAATACTTACATCGCAGGACAGTGCGTTCCGAAAGATGGCACTCAGCTTGACATCGTTTAATGTGTTTGCAGCCATCGTGTTGTAATCCATAGCTGAACTGGCATTCAAGAGGGTGTAGCCAGGGGATGGGGAGGATATCGGTAGATTTCCCCCTTCCGAAATGAAAATAAAATTTCGAAAAGAATTATTACTTTTTTTAAATATATATATGGTGTCTGGTAAACCTTGAACATGAAAGATGTTTTAAACATGTTCTGGTCCCATCTTAAAAAAAAAAAAATTGAACTAATAAATGTTAATATTTATATCATTTAGGTAAATTTTTTTCCAAAAAAAAAAAAAAATTGTATTTCAACCCTCCCCCTCCCTCTCCCAAAGTAAATATTACTGGCTACGCCCCTGATGGAACTCGTTCAGAAAAACATATTACAATGCTGCATACCAATGAGTTGTTTTCGTACGAGTCTGTTGTAGGCTGAGGTGTCGATGGTTCAGCCTCAAGGAATTCATATACAAAGGAATGCATTGACACAGTCCTCTACGAATAGAGCCGTGGAGGCAGACAATGTAAAACCTGTTGGAGTATTCCAATACTGTGCTAGCACTCGAGACAAAGCAGAATGATCCGTCACTGCCATTTGGATGAACTGTCTGTTATCCCAATGTATCGTTACATTTCGTGGCCCAGTTCCGGGTTTTAGACTCGTCCTGTTCTCTTTCGTCCACTGCCCCCCCCCCCCTCCCAACGCAACAATGCCGTGCCGCACATGAGTAGCAACTTTGCGATATGAAAATTCTCTTCCAAGCAAGCCGATCATTCAGGCCCGTTCATCCTCTGAAATTGAAATTCTTAAAAACTGCCTTTCGCGTCGATGGGTACAATGATTCTAGTATGAACTTCTATAGATCACTAACGATGAATAACAATATTTGTCTGTATCCTCAAAAGTTCTCTATTTATATGTGTTTAACATAAGTTAAGAGGGCGCTGCTACGTATAGGCATCTGCAAACATTTTCAAATTCTAATCTCCATTTCCTGCGAGTTTCGTTTCATTTGAACGTTTCTTCCGTGTTGCATTTTTCGCACACATCGCTGTAATTAGGACTATGAAGTATAGTTCATGTACGGTTTTTTAGGATGATTTGAAACAAAGCTGTGAAAAATCACCCTTTCGTCGATTATGTAACACTGTAATTAACTTCAAAGTATTGCATTCTTGAATAAATGAAATTTTAACTGAGTATCGTCTGTAACTTGTAATGTTTAATTCGTATACAATACAAATTAAAAACTGTGAGAGCAACGATGTTTTTGAAACGACTTGCAAGAAATAGTTAACAGGTAAAATATGTTTTAACCTAGTTTTTTGACATGATATTTGTAAATTAAAAATTTTCGTTGAAATATTTAAATTTTAGGATGCATTGATGGGAGCATTTTATTGTTACAGTTAAAAATGCCATCCCAAATTATGGCTCGTAGGCCCTACTGATATGGTGTTTTTTCTTTCGTTCGAGGAAGAAATTTTAATAAGCGGAGCGGAGACTCTCTCTCTCTCTCTCTATCTCTCTGCCTCCCCCCCCCCCCCCCCTTCATCAATCCCTCTGACGGGCAATATTGCGGCACTAGTAGTAGCAAGAAAAGTATACATGTCTTAAATTTTAGCATATTTTATACTTATTACAGCAAAAATAATATTTGATTTTGTAATTAAATTCTGAAACGAGATTTCAATTATCAAATACTAGTTAAAATAACAGTTAGAACTTTCTTCAATGTAGATACTGTTAAAAAGTCATAAAGCTGAACTAATTATGTTTATAGGCCTAAATTGTGAACATCAAAAAAAATTGTTCTTGAAATATGACAGAATTCTTTTAACAACTGAAAACAGGAAGCAAAGTATTTGAAAGTTAACGTGGAAGTTATATGGCAATGTTTATGTTTACATGTACTGGAAGGGTACGCAATCGGTACGAGTTGATATATTATGTATGTTCTACGTCAGGGGCTTGGGCTGAGGCTTGTGGCTTGGGACGACCGAAATCTTGGATTCCGCCATCTTTGATACCGCCATGTTGGTAGCCAGCACATCATTTTCCATGCTATATCATTCCATGTTGTTTTTTTCATGCTCTATCACTACATGTTGTATCTCTATCATCCCGAGAGTTTTCTCTGAGTGCCCCATTTTTCTCTACCTGTTTCGAATCTCAGTCAGGTCACTTAATATTATTTTATTTTTTATTTTAACAGAAATTATTTTTTAGTTGGTTTTCTGCTTAGGGTAATTACTGCAATGTTATTTTTCGACTACCAGGTTCGAATCTCAGTCACGGTACTTAATAATATTTCATTTTTGATTTAAGAAAAAGTTTTTTTTACTTAATTTCCTGCTTAAGGTAATTAATATAATGTTATTTTTGGACAACTGGATTCCAATTTCCATTAGGGCACTTAATATTATTAAATTTTTGAATTTGATACAAATTAATTTTTGATTTGTATTCCGGGTAAGTGAAATTAATATGTCATTTTTGGAATAGGGACTAATGGGTTCGAATCTTGGACAGAACACTTAATATTATTTTACTGCTGATTTTAACAAAAAAATTATTTTTGAGATGGATTTTTGCTTAGGGTAATTAACGAACTCTTATTGTTAGATTACCAGCTGCGAATCTCAGTCAGGGCACTTAATATTATTTTATTTTTTAATTTATCGATACTTTATTTTTGAGTTGGTTTACTGCTGAGGTTAATTAATGTAATCTTAGTTTTGAATTACCAGGTTCGATTCTCGTATAAGGCACTTATTCTTATTCTTATTTTTGAATTGAATAAAAATTTATTTTGCAGTTGGTTTCCAGCTTCGGGTAATTAATGTAATACTATTTTTGGAACACATGGTTCGATTTATTTTATTTTGATTTTAACAAAAATTTATTTTTGAATTGTGTTTCTGGTAAGGGTAATTATTGTAATGTTATTTTTGGACTACCGGTTTCGAATCTCGTAGACTTATTATTAATTAATTTTTTTAATTTAAAAAAATTTATTTTTGAGTAATGTTAATGGTAAGGGTAATTAATGTAATCTTATTTTTGGATTACTGCTTTCGAATCTCAATCAGGTCATGTTATATTATTTTATTTTTAAATTAAATAAAAAAATTTTTTCGAGTTGGTTTTATGCTTAAGGTAATTAATGTAATGTTATTTTTGGATAAATGGGTTCAAGAATCGATCTGCTCATTAAAAATTATTTAATTTTTTATTTATGTAAAATTAATTTTGGATTTGGATTCCTGGTGAAGGTAATTAATGTATTGATATTTTTAGATTACCACTTTCGAATCTTGGACAGGTCATTAAAAATATATATACATCTCCAAATTTAACAAAAATTTATTTTTTGACTTGGATATCGAGTAAGGTTAAGTAATGTAATGTTTTTTTTATTAAAGTGTTCGATTATCAGACAAGTCATTAAAAATAGTATATTTCCGAATTTGAAAAAAAAAAATTTTTGAGTTGGATATCTGGTGAAGGTAACTAATGTAATGTTATTTTTGGATTACTGGGTTTGATTTTTGGGCAAGTCATAAAAAAAATTATTTTTCGAAAAATGCATTCAATTGTGCAATCTCGAGTGAGATGGAAATTGCGTCTACTCAAGTGAGCTGCTCTGTAGATGTTACACGCTCGATGTTCCTCGCTCGGATGATGCTCAATGACTGGTCCATTAACTGGCCTTAACCTGTCAGTGTGAAGGGGGTAATACAATTGTATTATGCAATTTCACAATGATGTAAACATGCAAGTCCATGCTCGCATAACCATATTATTACCAACAAATACAAGCATAATTATCGAGCTCGACTACTGGGTAGGGTACTTAATAATCTTTAGATTTGGACATATTTGTTTCTGAGACTATAAAGTTCGATTCCAGGGCGAGTCACTTAATATTTTTAAAAATTCCAGGAAATGTAATGAATTACGCAATTACACATATAGTCTCGACGGAGAGAAAGTGAGATGTCGCAGAGCCACTTGTGTTGATGTCTCAATAGCTGGGCAGCAACTGTCATCTTGACCCATCAGCCGGCGCTTCACAACTGAGTAGCAGTGGAGGGGGTAAAGCACCTTCACATGCACTTTCAAATATTCCCCTGTCCCCATTGCACCCTGCAGGCATATCGAGCTGACAGGACAGGAGCTCTGACGAACAGTGTGTGGATTGGCAAAGAGATCGAGTCCCAGACAGAGTATTTGAAATTTTGTTTATTTTTTTTTTAACCTTTGAAATATTATATTTTATAACCTTTAACCTCTTCTACACTGTATTCCTTTCTACAATTTAACCAGTTAACATCTTCTACACTGTATTCCTTTCTACAGTTTAACCAGTCATACACTTTAACATTTTCTTTATTATCGCGAAACTAAACATTTTCTCGTAGTTTAGTAGTTTCTTGTAGTTTAACGTTTTTGAAAAGCAAGCTTTTTCTGATGTTTTAATAATGTAATTGTTAGCATGTTTTGACTTGATGTAGCTATAACTCATGTTGGTGGACTGTTTAACACATCCATAAACAGTCATGGATTCACACGCCAATCCACACACACATACAAACACTCATGCATACAAACACACACACATATAAAACTATACCCTGTGAAACTTCCAGAAATATCAGAACATCATAGGTTGGAAGTCGAACAGGACAGGAACTGTAACAACAGGAAGGTGGATTGATACTGAATTCTAGTCCCATTCAAAATACTTACTTTTTATTTGCGCAATGAGACTATTTACACAACATCACCATATGAAAACCAGCTCTCAACTAACACTGTTGACATATACCGAAGGGTATTTGTTCCTCATCTGCATTTGAATACCGTAATTTGTTTCTCTCTAACCTTCAGTCGACGAATGTGATCCTTTAGCTCAATTTTCTTCCATCCATTGTTTTCTCATTAGCTATTTGCACTGCCAATGATTCTCGTTTGCTAATTACTACATCTATGCTTCTCATTGGTCAATTACTTACATTCGTTCAACTGTCAGAAAACCCCCAAAACCTGCATTAGACTGCCATATTGGATTCCAAAAGTATTACAAATGAAAAAAAAATTTAATTACATTAATTATAACATGCACATGTGCCTAATCACACATAAATAAGTAGGAAATTAATGTTTACTTAATACACACATATGCACTTAATTATTTGCATTGCCATAACCATTATTACCAATACAGAGATACACATTTGAACATGAATAATTACCAAATACTCATTACACATCTACCAACAACTACACAAATACACAGGTATGCACATGAATAATTAGCAAGTACACATAAGATACCAAAAGAGACTATGTCCACTAAACTCGACACCTAACACACGACTGAAGGTCATTCGCATATATGAAATGCTATTTGTTTCCCACATGCATTTGACTACCATCTTGGATTGCCTGAGCATATAAAAATGTGGAAAATAATTTAAATTATTTACTTGGAGCTTAGAAGACATTAACATTGACTCGCAAGCACCCGTGATGCAAACTATCTACATCACAACCTGGGAACTACTGTAGGTAAGGTTCGAACCAGACTACACAACATGCATTACAGAGAAACGTCCATGCAGCGAAGAATGAGGTATTTACCATACAGCCATAAAGTAAGACAGCACGATGACCCATGTGACAGATAACAACATGCATGCCCCGAGACAACTGTTAAATGTGCAAATAATACCTTCCCTATCACTGAGCAACCCAGACACCAAGGAGTCCAGATACAATGCTAACGGAATATTTTCTGAAGAAATTATTATATTGTCGAATCATACTAACACCGAGTCAACACTATGCATAATGTACAAACTCAGCACTTGCTATGAATATGAGCGTGAAGGTCTACAATTTGTGCAACATGGTATTACTTTTAAAAATGAGTGTGGAGATATATACATATCGATGCATTTTGAAATGCATACAGGGGACATACATTTCCATATAAAGTGGAAAGAACTTTCACCATATAAACCATCAGACTAGTATCCAGCTTTTTGTATGAAGTGATGTGACCGTGGTTCGGGTATCAGGGAATTACTTACATGACTGGATGGTTGTAGGTTAGGTTCAGTTACCAGGCTGGCGCCAGCACTCTTCTCAGCGGAGAGCAGGATGTTGATATGGGTCGTGGGTCGTTCGCCTTAAAGTGGCCCCCGATGCACCGTCGTCATGACGTAGATACTCCTGAAGATGATGAAAACTATGCCCATTATGCCTTGACTAGTAGAGGATATTAAAAGCTCCCTCTATATGCTTGTACTAAATGCCAGTGAGGATTGTTTAGACCATCCCACACCTTCACTGGTTACGTACTTTTACCGTAAAGGTAATGTGCTCGAAACGCGACCATACCAAATGCCACAATTTAACAGATGATAGTATCCATATGTATCTCTGGGATGAAGCGTCTGGTTCAAGGGACTCACAGGAAATTTGTACCTGTTTACTGAAACATATTCATAAATCTGTTAGTTCCCAGAAATGTGTATTTACTTACAGTGGCATGTGTGGGGGATAAAACAGGAATATAAATATTGCATTAACCCTAATGAAAGTAACACAAGATCCTTAATCAAGTGTGGACACCTTCGATTTAAATTTCTTGCTGCCGGGCCACTCATGCCTGCCTAATGACAAAGACTATGGTCTTATTGAAAATAAATTAAATAAGAAAGAGTTTCTGTTTTCGCCAGAATATATTTATGAAATAATAAGGAACATTGGAAGGGAAAATTAATTTATTACACAGAAATGAAGCATTGTGACTCTTGTCACTCAAGGAATTGCAAAATGCAGTGGTAAAGAGGAAAAAAATAAAGAAAATAACGAATGTAGCTGGCTCGAAGTCAAATGGATGAGATTTGAAAGACAGAAGCCATACAAAATGCTTGACAAAGGAACATTGAATGAGGACATTGACCTTTATGTGCTTAACCTTGCTCCCAAATGTGGAAGAGGAAGACCTCAAGAATATAACACAATTGAAATTCTACTACTGTAGCCCCATGCAAGAAAGGTGCAGATACAGATGAAACAGAATATGCTTGCTTTGCTTCCTTTTATCCCTGCTGTCAATCACGTTTATTTTAATGGGCTACGAACAGAAAATGATGATGAAGAACAGTAATGATAAAGACTAGGATTAATGAATGTCATAATGGAACATGTTAGGTTTCACAGTGTAATTGTGTTTTGTGTACTAATAATGTGTAATTAAACGATGTTATAAATTAACACTGTCATTATATTCTGTATTATAAAAATTCCTGTGCTATGAAACATGTTTTACAATATAATTGAATGAAACTGTTATGTTCGAAATTAGAATTTTGTGTTATGAAAAATGTTATGGATTACAGTGTTACTGTGTTTTCTGTTGTAAATAAGAATTCTGTTATTAAACATGTTATTTTTTACTAATTCTATGTCCTAAAAGTTTTTGTGTTATGAAACATATTTTCACAGCCTCATTACCTTTTGTGTTATAAAGATTTCTGTGCTACGAAACATGTTTTACAATGAAATTGAATAAAATTGTTGTATTCTAAATTCGAATTTTGTGCTATGAAGCATGTTATGTTTTACAATTTAATTGTGTTTTATGTTCCAAAAAATAATTCATTTAAATTTTTAAATAGTTACTTTATTACAGCGACATTGAATTTCATGTTTTAAAGTATTCTGTCCTATAAAAGTTTTTACAGTGTAATTGAATTATATTTGTATTATAAATAATAATTCTTAATTTTTATTATAATGTTATCAGTTTCCATTCTGGGTTACCTCCAACTTCCAATTTATTTTAATTTAAAAATGGTACATCTCCATTCGCATATTTGGGCTTATCGCCAATTTTAAATTTATATTATGTTAACAATGGTACATCTCCATTCGCCCCCATTTTTTTGGGTATACTCCACTGACATTTAATAAACCTAACCATAGAAACAAAAGTCAGTCTTTTGCAACAAGTTCTGGGCATCATTATTTCACGTATCTCGAAAGCAGAATTTTTGACACTCAATTTTGTATTCAAGTCCCTGTATCTCAAAATGAACTAAATAGGAGTTGTACCACTATTAAAAAAAGCCCTTCAAATATTCAATGCAACATGTACTCTCTCAGAGCATGCAAGTGTGTGTAGTTAGTAATTACATCTATGTAATTATTTATTATATGTCCAATTAAGTTTCCTATGCAACTGCATTTCCGCCGCTACCCCCCCCCCCCCCATACACCATCACAGCTCATTTCGTTGTCAGACTCCGAACTATCAATGTCTAAATTGCTTCTTGTGACATTATTGCTCCAACACCAAACTGACCAATCACGGAAAGAGTAAGCCCATATATGCTGTTGCTCCCACCCCACACACCTCAGTCTAATTCCTGCTCCCTATCAGACAAAACCTGTACTTGACGTAATTGCTAATTGTGCAAAAATAAAATATACATACCCCCGACAAGCATCAAGCCAAGCACTGGTACTTGTAACATACCCAGCCTGAGGGCCAACGACCCCATGACGCCCACCAGAACACCCCCTTACATCTCCGGAACACTCACGGGGCAGGGCGGTGGGGTGAAGGGGATTTGTAACTGCAATTTAATTAAAATTGTAATTAAAATTGCAATTGTTATTAAAATTCAACTAAAACTACACATGCACTGGAATTGCAATTGCACAGGAAGCGCACTTGCACCGGAAGCGCATTTGCTCTGGAATTTCAATTGCACCAGTTGGCGGGAAGAGGGGTAAAGCAACTGTATCGCCACCATTATGAATTAATTAAGTCCAGAACCGGCCTATGCCCCTACTAATGGTATCTCCAAATATATTTTGGTGGCGTTTCCAACATTTTAAAAAGTTTTTGGGGTATAAGTTTTAGGCGGCATCAGTACAGTCAATATTTGTCTGTCATAGACTTGTCATAGACTTGTGGATTATAAAGAATAACTTAAAACTTCTTGTCTGATAGTTACTGCCAATCTTTCCTCTCGGCTTGCCTGATAGTTACTACCAATCTTTCCTCTCGGCTTGCCTGATAGTTACTGCCAATCTTTTCTCTCGGCTTGCCTGATAGTTACTATCAATCTTTCCTCTCGGCTTGTCTGATAGTTACTGCCAATCTTTCCTCTCGGCTTGCCTGATAGTTACTACCAATCTTTTCTCTCGGTTTGCCTGATAGTTACTGCCAATCTTTTCTCTCGGCTTGCCTGATAGTTACTGCAAATATTTCCTCTCGGCTTGCCTGATAGTTACTGCCAATCTTTCCTCTCGGCTTGCCTGATAGTTACTACCAATCTTTCCTCTCGGCTTACAGGTTTCTGCGTGGTTATTGTTAGGAATGAAATTTTTGGTCTCACAAACACAAGCAACTCTTCAAACTAACTGATGTGATTAATAAATCTAGCAGGATCGGATATTGATTAAATCTTTTGAAATTGTCATTTCAGTAGACGCCTTCTGTACTCGAATGTGTTTACTGACCGACACACTATGTCGCTACGAGTGCGACCGTCTGCAAGGGCAGCTTTACACACATTCCTTCCATCAGCATTACGCTACTTGGCGACTATTATGTCGCTGTCGGCTAGCGACTAAATTGGAACATGTTGCAACTTTTCTGTCGAATGTATACAAGATAAGATATCATAAAAGTACGTTTTTCATATCAAACGATATGTTTGTAGTTAGTACAGGGCGACAATGAGTCAGTAATCTGCAAGGCAAGATTCCTTATACAAGAGCTAGCATGGCAGCAGGTACCATGTATAGTTTGTTCATGGTTCCTTCCATTTTTTCTGAATCGCTGCTAAAGTTCTACTAACAGGCAATTCCTCTGACTCATGCAAACAAAGTTTATCCGAGTCCATACAATTACATCAGAGAGACAGCGCACCACATTCGTGCGCACTCTGTGTGTAATAATATTTTCTATAAGAACTAATTTTACAAGGCATTGCCAACACACCTATTTTCTCATTGTTTTTATTCATATTAATTACAAATTAAATATGATTTATGGATATAATAAATGTAAAAATCAATTTAATAATATTTAAGGCATTTTTATGTTCACAGGAGTATGAAGCGCATTACGTATTTGGGAAACAATCGAGAACGTCATACATGGGGTGATTTTTCAAAGATTGAATTCAACAGTGTGGAGGAACCGCGAACTGCCTGAAATACGAGTTTGAGATGTCGGTCGCACTCATGCGACGAGGAGGTGGGGCTAGTGATAGTCTGTGTAGAGCTCTAGGCATGGAGCGACCCTGTGGTTCACATTCCACTATGCACTGTGACAGTGCGATGCAGACACTACATAGTAAGAGGCGAGGAGCGTGGAGGAGGTAGGAAGACTGAGCTTGCTTGCAGGTCAGGACCACAACAGTGCAGACTGCCTGCACCTGATGATAGAGGCGCTCAAGTTGAGCTTCGCCGACTCGCTGCACTACGTCGCTGACCCTGCCACCAGCGATGTTCCTGTCACTGCACTGCTCAGCAAGGAGTACTCCAGCAGCAGGCGTGCCCTCATATCCACTGACAAGTGAGTCCTTGTGCTGTGTGTAGTGTTACAGTGACAAGGTCGTATGGCTTTGTTAAAGGCACAGTTGTACAAACTTGTATTTTAACAAACAGAGTAGAATGAAAAGGAGAGTGCGGATCAAGATTCCAAGATCGAAGCCTGGAGCCAGGGGGTTCTCCATTTTTTTCTCTCAAAATCGCATGTTTTTATCAAAAAATCACTTCAAATATATATATTTTAACCATAAAATTTCCCCTTTTCCCCTCAAAATTGCATGTTTAGAAACCCAAAAAAAAAATAAAAAATAAAAAATAAAAATTCCCCTCCTCCCCTGGTCTAAAAAATTACACATTTCCCATTATGCAAAAAAATAGCCCCCAGAAGAGTCAATTGTCAGTCGTTTTCTCTAACAGTGATCAGTGAATCAGATGGACATGGAGGCAGGAGAGCAGGATTCAGGACTTTATTTCCTAAAAATGTTCCTTTCTTTCCTTCAAAATCCCATGTTTTAACCCAAAAACACTCGAAATTTCCATTTTACCATAATATTTCACTTTTTTTCTATAAGGTTACAAAAAATTCCCAAAAAAAATATCCAAGAAACCCCAAAATATAAATATTAAAAATTATTTTAAAATTATAAAAAAAAAATATAAAAAAATTATGAAACATTCCAAAAAATTGCCAAAAAGCACACAAAATCGCAAAAAAATGCAAAAAAAAATTCAAAAAATAGAAGAACGAATCACATTAATCTCACACTCATCCCAGCACCCTAAGCATCAAACCCTGCCCTTACCTACCAACCTCCGAATACTACAAAACAAAAAAATCACAAAAATATTTAGAAAAAGTATACCAAAAATCATAACTACGGCATGTCTAGTCATGTCATCATTACCATCAGACACCAACCAAATATCATACCACCCATCAAACAAACCACCTGATTATACCAAACAGCCATACCAATAAAATGCTGACCAACACACCTCAGACATACGGAACATAATATGAATAACCCTGTTGCCAGGAGTACTGGGTACTATACCAAACATTACCTAGGATACTTCAGCCATGCCACACAGATCACATTGAAGTCATACAATGCAATATTACAACTACTCAGTTCATACCACCCACACTTTCCATTAACCACACCAACCATAAAAACTGGGTGACAACCCTCCAACATACCAACATACTATACAATCTGAATATATCAAAGAACCACAACAACAAATTACCATACCAACCAAAACATCAGCCCAAACCATATAATTCGCTCTAGCCCAAGCATACCTCAGTCATGCTATTAACAATGCAGACCATATCAACCACCATACCTCAGACTTACTGATCAATCATAATAGTCAACTATATTGACTACCATTTCAGCCCATCTTACTTCACCAGTTACATATATAAAAAAGCCATACCAGCCCACTGTAACTCATGCATGTCATCTGCTCAACCAACTAACATCAGACGAAATATAATAATCATTCATACCTCTTACCATAACTCAAAAAAACTGATCTTACAAATATGTACTTATTACACATACATTCTGCACTACCTATCGACACCAACCAAATATATACTAGTCACTGCTATATCTAACAACAATCTATTATAATGCAAGTGTACCAAGCAACTATACAACTGAGCCCAACCCATATCCTAACACCTATTCTACTTGTTCTACTAACAAATACTGCTTACACCTACCAACCATACCACCCACTATAACTCTAGCACAGCTCAACCATTCGTCCACATAGACCATACAAAGCAAAACATACAGCCCATACCTGTATAACAATCAATTTCTTCTCATACGACATGTCCAAACATCAGAAATACACTTCAAGAAGACTGCAGCCAATCAGCACTTCTAGTAACATTTACCTTACACTTACAAATGAACAGTCGGATCAAGCAGAATTATATTTAAAATCCAATATAGCAAAATAGAAAGTAGGACACCATCATGTCAACTCCAGTAACCATACATTGAAGGCCAGGCCATATCACAATAACTCTTTCCATCTGTAACCGCGATGATGCAACTCACTGTATTCGGAAACAGGCTTCCATGTCGCGATTAACAGTAGATAGCTTCATCCTCAGCATTAATGTTGAGGATCAAGCTATCTCCCATATACATTAATGCATATGGGTAAAGTAAGAACTTGCATGATAATATTTATGTTACCACTCCTATCTTGTGGTGAGTGTGGTGCTGATGGCACTTACAATCACTTTCACTTAATTTACTTTTACTCACCTAAATCCCCGCCGAAGGAGCACTTACATAGGCCTGGCGGCTATGGTGCGCTAGCAGCCTATACGGAGTAAAGGGCATACGTGTACAATAAAAGAAAATTAAGTTTGTTAAACCCCAGTGCGATTCAAGCTGGCGGGCTGGAGAGTGTGTGATGGGTGATCTGTCACCGCACGTTTGTGAATAGTTTTCAACTTGCAAAACAAAGTAAAAACACTCTTAAAACTAGTGAGTTGTGACCACGTTGCACATGCCCTCGAAAAGTACTAACTGTGTCTGCCTGGTATTGTGTTGAATTGTGCTGTGTACGGCCCGTTACGCACGAACATTTCTCACGCGCTGTTTTGCGGTTTAAAACTCTCCGATGTGGCTTGAAACACTAATAAAATTAAACTGTGGTTTTCTTGCCAGCTTCACGTCACTACAAGAGACTTGAAAACATCTGAGGGACCAGGAAAATAACTGTAAATTGTCCCTGCCTATTTTTCACGTGCAGCAACAAGGCCTAGCAACTAAGTGTGCAGCGGACTGATGTTTCGGTGATTCGTCGTGGGAGCGCAGCACAGGCGACGACAAGCTTGGTGACCAGCTTGGGATGGTGCGTATGCCGCCGAAAACGTGACGTTTTGTTACGTTATTTCCGGCATCTTGGTCAAGAGGACGGAATTTGAGGGCAAATTGTAATCTGATTGGGTGTTTTAAATTTCACTGTGTTATACCCCCTGAGGGAAATTGGTGTCCGTTGCGTCAGTCACCATAAATGGTAATGTTTTCTGCCATTGGCTGTGAATTGCTTGAACCCTCCGAGGAGTAATTGAAAGCCCCACAATTTCTTAGAAAAACGGCCTTTTGAGGGGAAACTTAATTTGATTGGTAGTGCAAGAGGGTGGAGCAGTGTATTTAATGCTGGTACGCTCTGCTCTCGGGATCAGTTCAGCAACCTCGAGGAGGCAAGCTTCTACTATGAGATAAGTAGCACTCTAAGCCTACATTGGTGATTCACACCAATGTAGGCTTATAAAGCTAATAGGTCACTTACGTCACTTTGATGTTACACAGGGGCCGTGATGGCCGGAAAATAAATTTAAAGTTCTTTCAAATTTTGCGAAATGTTGGCCTTTTAGCCAAAATTTCAGTGGTTATGTCGTCACCAAGACGTAAAGTGGTGGTAACCACTAGAAACCATTGGTAAACTTTTATAACCACTTGCACACATTTTCAAACACTTGCAAACTATTGCAAACCTTGGTAAAAATTTGTAAACTTTTGTAAACATTTGCCAATAATCATTGATTATGATATTAGCCTTTGGTATAAAGTAGGAGCTGTGCCAAACTCGTTGTTTTTATGGCATCTGTAAGAGAAACTTTACGAAGTTTAGGGCATGTACAAAAATCTAATTTACTCGCTGGAATTAATGCTGGCATTACTTAGCAGTTGCTCCCATCCGCTTGGAATTGCGAGTAAATTAGGACATAACTATTGTTTGATGATCGGTAATGTGCCAGATCAGTAATGCTTCCAAAAGGGGTCATTCCCGGTGTAGGAATTAAAAATTATGTGGTAATGCCAAGGGTAAATTTGGATGCGACAGAAAAATAGTAGCCATTTGTAACTATGGTAATTTGGGTTACCTGATCAATATATTTTGTGATGGCCTTTTGCAATTTGTATTTACTTATTAATATGGCCAGCAAGGAGCATAAATATAACTTATATGAAAAATGAATAAGTATTAGTTGAATAACAGCGAAAGTATTGGTATCTGAATTTAGTTGCAATTTATTCTATACATTTGGCAACCTGGGTTTTATGTAAATATTTTTAAGTATAAAATTGCCATATACGGGAAAAGAAAATAATTATGTTACCTGTCAATATGAAATGTAAGAAAGATAACCAAAGACGTTTTCCATGAGTAATATTTGTGAAATATGAATAAAAAGAAAAATTGAGAAAAACATAACTGAAATTTTTACATGACCACAATGCTTTGTTTTTATTACAAATAATTTCAAACATTCAACTACCCTTACACTGTACAGAAAAATGTATTTATTTTCATGTCTTTTGCCATTACTAATGTTATGATTGGTTTGGCTAGGTCTTATGCAAATCCTGCCTTGCAACGTCCTTGGTTTAGGACGCAGCAAGGTCAGAAATGGCATGGCCTCCACGCTATGGAAAAGAGAACTAAGCTCGAGACAAAAACGACACTATTGATACACTATAGTTATCACTAAGGAGTAATTTCCGGGTAGGGGCGCGCGGCAAGCACTCGGAGCCAACTGAATGAGCATGGCTGCCCTGCCGCTAGGACCCCGGCTCGAAAACGCGCCAGTCGTACATAAAAATACACTGGCACTTTCATTAACGAAATAAACACAAACAAATACATGCACAACACACCAGAAAACATAATTACACTTACTTGTAAATTTGCGTGAGCAAATTAAGCATAAGAAGAAAATGCATTGATACCAAATGTGTAAGCAGCATAATTTAGTTTAACCTCAGGGTTGTCTCTCCCAGTTTGTTGCATTTTGAGCTGATTTGTTTACTTATACAAAAATAACTTGCAGCCTTATTTTCACATAATATAATATGGCAGCATGTGGCTCTTGGTGGACGATTACACTCTTACCCCAGGAGGGGTGTGATTAGCCATGCTCGATTGAGCATTATAACAGGCACGTTTATTTGAGAACACATATAAACATGGTTTGGTATTGCCTATCGAATAAACATATTTTCATGGGTTGTCAGCACTTGCACACTTAACGCACAACACACGCATGGATACATGAAGAGGCAAGGAAGGGTGGCAGGCACACAAGGGGCTGTGGGAGCACTGTGTCCCGTCCCCTCGCTGCATTCATTTCCCTGCCGGTATTCTCATTGCGGGTGTCTCTTAGTAGTACTTGTCGGCACGAATCATCACGCCCTCAAAAGATGGCCCCTGAGGGCATGAAAGCGTAACGGTTGCCTGACCTTGGCAGTGCCCAAGTAGGGTGCACTCCTATGCACGTCACTGGCTTTAGGAGTCATAAAGGAGGTGAGCCATGTGTTCGGGTCGACTTGTCTCCAGTAGAGAGCACGTCGTAGCTACACTGGTGTAGCGGGACAAACGGGCTAAGATAGGAGAGACGTAGCATGCCTCAAAATAAAAAGGTTTTACACTTATTTTTTTCCTGACTACACGTATTCCAAATAGTGGACTAAAATACATGTTTTGTTCTAATATAGTTACTGACCACATGAAACTTTTATCAGTTGGACGAAGGAGTAAACACACATGAACTTGCTGTCCTGCAGAGCTAACAACTACCCAGTGCATGGCAACCCTGATATAAAATCTGCCGGAGACACCATCTACCTGTCAGCTGTGGACAAAGACGGTAATGCCTGTAGCTTCATCAACAGCAACTATGAGGCATTTGGAACAGGAGTTGTGCCTCACAACTGCGGCTTTCCCTTGCAAGTAAGTACCGTCAATTAGTTTCTACTAACAGAGAAAGTGTGTGCACATACACTTGTTGAGTTGTGAGATTTGGGCTGCTCTTAACAAAGTGGTCTTGAGAGCCGATGAGGATGAAATAAGGTGAGAATGGAGCAGCAGCAGGAATAAAAGGGCAGGGGAAACGGGTTTTTTCCCCGACAGGTCCCTGGGAGCGACCCAGCCGGGGATTGAACCTAGTTCGCCTTGATAGGAGACAAGACTGCTCAGCAACCGCGGCCCCCGCATATATTGTGTCATATCCAATTTACCGGGTGAAAGAGCCACAGTTATAAACTCGCTTGTATGTGTTGGGCTTACAGGATAGATGATACAAATAGATTCTATAGAGAGCTTTTGAATGGGAAAAAGGGGGAGCACAAAGTGTATGTCACCAGGATGGACCTCAGTCCACAGTAAGACTTACCACATGACTCTCGTTCTGTTTTTGCACTGAAAGATGAAGCTACGAAGCAGTACACAAGCATGCGGGTATGTGCTGTCAAAATACGCTGCGGGCAGACTTATAACCTGTCTCGCCGATAGCTTAAGTTCAAGAGTTAAAAAGGGCAGCTAATTCGACCAGTATTTGGGTAGACTTGAGGGACTTGGGGAAAGGTTGAAGGATATGGGGCGGATATAGTGGTAGCTGTGGAGACTTGTTTGACTGAGGAAGTACTGGACATTAAGTGTAGGCAGGATGAGTTCACCATCTTCAGAAGAGACAGGGATGAGAGATGAGGAGGAATAATGGTGTGTGTAAGGAAAGGGCTAAAAGGGGCGGTAGAATGTGTTAGTGAGGATGTCGAGACAATGGAAATTAAATGGAGTGGTAGTAGTAATAGGAGTATTACTTTGCTGGCAGCGTATAGACCACCAGGACAGGGATGGCAGGCAATTGAGATGATCAAGGAGAGGGTCGATAGACTAAAGGACAGACAGAGGGTTGTTGTAGCAGGGGATTTGAATATGCCAGGGGTGAAATGGGTAGAGGGTGCAGAAGGAATGGGTAGCATGAGGCAGAGAATGGCAGCACAGTTAGTCAACAGAGGATTAGTCCAGATAGTAGAAACACCTACGAGATGGAATGAGGAGGGTTTTGGGTCAGTGCTGGATGTGGTGTTGGTCAGACCTAGGAATGCTGTAGTTGGTGCAATAGTATTGGATGGTATAAGCGACCATCATATTCCGGTTGTGGAAATTGGGATTGGCAGGATGAGGGAAGTGCAAATGGCAGAAAGGTTGGTGTGGCAGTATGGGAGAGGAGACAAGAAGGGGCAGAAATATTCCTGAGAGACAGGTTTAAAAAATGGCCTATGAAGGAGGGTGTAGAGGGGTTGTGGAGGAAGTTTAGAGGATTAATGGAGGTTATGTTGGAGACATTTGTGCCAATGAAAAGGTTACGGACTGGGGGAGATCCCCCATATTATGGACAGGAGATTTTGAAAATTAAGAAGAAGTGCAGGAAATTACATGCCAAGTGGAGAAATGAAGGGATGATAAGATCTAAAGAAATGATGAAACAAATGGGAGCTTGAAAGGAAGATCAAACAGGCAAATAATGTATTTCTGGGGAACATGGTGGAAGAAGGAAAAGGCAAGGAATGGGGAAAATTTTTTAGGTACGTTAGGAGGTTAAGGGGAGGAGAGGAAAGGATCCCTCTGCTAACAGGAAGGGATGGTAGGCATGCGACAAATGACCAAGAAAAATCGGAGATGCTGCAAGGACAGTACTTGTCAGTGTTTGAGGGAAAAGAGGGTTGGAATAGGGGGACAGACAGGGTTCGGGGGGTGTTTAGTGAGTTTAAGATGAGGAAGTGGGAGATATAAAAGGTAATTAGGGGTTTGGAGATTAGTAAGGCAGGGGGACAAGATGAGATAGGAAACGCAGCACTAAAGTTTGGTGGCAAGGAGTTGGCGAAATATTTAGAAGTGCTGTTTGAAAAGTCCTTAGGAGAGGGTAAGTTACCACAAAATTGGAAGGATGCTATGGTGGTACCTATACACAAGCAGGGAGAGGATAGGGGGAGGCCTGGTAGCTACAGACCGGTGAGTCTCACATCAAGTACAGGAAAAGTAATGGATAGGCTGGTGGTGCAGTATGTGGTGAGAGTAATGAACAATAGGAATTGGTTGGAGGAGTCCCAGCATGGTTTCAGGAGGGGTTACTCATGTGAGACTCAGCTGGTTGGGTTATTAGAGAATCTGGTGCAGATAGTTGATGAGGGGAAGCAGTTGTATGCCTGCTTCATAGATTTTGAGAAGGCACTCGATAAGGTGCCCCATGGGACATTGATGAGGAAAGTGGAGGCGCTGATACCAGACAGGAGGGTAGTGGAATGGATAGGGGACTTTCTCAGGGGGCGAAGGCAGAGGGTGAAAGTGGGGGAAGCAATATCGGAGGAAGAGGAGGTTACATCAGGGGTACCACAGGGAAGCATGCTGGGCCCTTTGTTATTTGCCATAATGGTAAATGACATGGGTTTGGGGATTAGGGGAAAATCAGATTGTTTGCAGACGATTGTGTTGTATATGCTTGGGTGAGAGAGGGGGCGGAAATTTGTAAGCGGACATTGATAAGATATGGTTGTGGACCAGAAAAAATAAAATGAAGATAAATGTAAGAAAAACTAATGTAGTAAGGTTCACAAGAAAGAAGATGATAAGCAGGGATATGTACAGATGGGAGGGACAAGAGATAGAAGAAGCAGCAGAATATAAGTATCTAGGGATTGTACTGCAGGGAGACCTCGGGTGGAAAAAACAGGTAGAGAGGGTGGTTGCAAATGGAAGAAGGGCCCTGGGTATGCTGGGAAGGGTGCTGAATGGAGTCAGCTGTGAGGAGAAGGAGAAGGCGTATGGCACAATGGTATGGCCAATGTTAGAACATGCTGCAGCAGTATGGGACCCGTATGTGGAGGTGGAGGTGCGTGAACGGGAAAAGATGCAGAGAAAGGCAGCAAGATGGGTGAAGGGTAGGTGGAGAAGGCAAGGGCAGGATGATGAGGAAGAAGGGCACTATAGGCCATCAGTGATGATGAAAGAAATGGGGTGGAGCTCATGGAAGGACAGGAGGAAAGTTGAACAGTTAGTCAGGATGTACAGGTTGGTGAATGAAGAAGGAGGATGGGGAGAGCTACACTGCAAGCTAAGTAAGAGGGTGTTTAGAGGAAGAGGAAGCAACAGTGAGAAGCTTCAGAGGGTGTGGAGGAGAACGGAACATGATAAGCAGTCCATGTTGTGAGGTCTGTGAGGGAGTGTAATGTGTTGAGGGAGGAATTGGTATCTGTGAGAGGGGTTGGTAAATTCAGGAAGGGAGTGGAAAAGGAGTTGGTTGGGTGAAGGAGAGTTGAGAGAGCTCGCCACCGGGCGGTAGCCTAATTGCGAGTGTATGTAAATGTAAATAAAAAAAAATTAACACTCTATAAAAGGTGTTTTATATATTATAGTTTTCATATCGAATTTACAAGTGTGTTAAAATTATGTAATTAAATGAGAGCAGCATATTAGCAAAACGTGTTTCGATATTCGGGGCAGTTTGCTAACAGCGGATACCATAAATTTTGATTCTTGAGGCTTTTGTCTATGCAAGTTTAATATTGCCCTACCGAAACATCGTGAGGTACACCCTTGTGGTGTACACCCTGGAGTTGTTGACTGACGTGTGTGGCAGGGACTAGTATTGTGTTATTCACGTACAGCGTGATTGTATTGTTGCGCATCTAGCATTTATGTAATGAAAGTAAGAACCTGTCTCGTCGCCAGGTGGATGAGGTGAGAATATTATGGGTGAGTAGGTTGTGCGGGGGAAATTAATTTGTATAGTGGTAGGTCGTGTATTTAGATTATTTAATAATACAATTACTTACTATGCACATTGAATAATTAATCGCTCACTTGCATGTGCAGAGAGAGTACATATCACAATGAACAATTACTAAATACAAAGTATAATTACACCTCTTCTCCCCAGAACAGCCCGAACTCAACTGACTTGAGTTTGATACTATCGAGGGATTTTACCCCCCCCCCCCCCTTTGTCATACACCATATTGGATCGTGTTAATTATATAAACTGGGAAATTTATTTTTAAATGCATAGTATATATGTGGAAGGAGACGAGATCGAGTCAAGTGCGCGTTATGCATACTCAGTATGACACATCTGTCTATATCACTTCGCATTATTAATTTACGAAATAAACATAAAATATATTTATAAATTATTATAACTATGTCGTTTCGGATCTACATCGACACCGCACGTACAACTTTTCACAACAAGTGAGTGGGTGAGTGGGTGAGTGGGTGAGTGGGTTAATATCTTAAATGAATAATTATATTATTTAATTAGATTTTATAATAATGCACTTACCCCATTTACTTATTACTTGGAATATATTATTTAATTGTGCAAGTAAAATGCTATTAATAATAACAAAATAATAAATTATACATATGTACTTGCATAATTACTTATTAGATGTGACGAGAGATAAATTATACATCTTGCTAGGACTATACACTCGAGATAGGCCTGAGGTTTCCATATATAATTAGATTTAAGCCGATATAATGGAATTCCGACACACGCAGCGGCAGCATGCAAATTGCTGCAAATCCTGACAGGTCGGAAAGTGTTCAAAGCAGATTATAGTAACTTTCTCCTCACAACCGGCTTGCATCTCCAAGGATGTACGTGATGCCAGCTGATCCACAGCTCCCTTCAGGGCGAGGAACTGTGTAATTCTAAACATGATGCGAGAGTGCCCCCAATCAGGTATCACTATTTCTCTCTCTATCCAATGGCTAGTCCAGTAACCTCGATCACATTTGGCAAAAAATTACATTTCGGTTAAAAATACCTGACAGTTCTTACCCACATTAATTTAAGTTTTTAAATTATTACTTTATTTCACCTATGTTTTACATTATACGACTCGTGTGTTCAACATTTATTTTGTATATTTCTCAAATATTGTGTAAACACACTAAAAAAATATCTGCGCTCGCGACTAGACCTACTGTAGTGAAAATCAGACAACCTGACACCCTTATTGCAAGGTGTTAAAATATACAGAGGAAATTATATTTTTAAAAAATTGGGGTTGTCTGTGTTGGGGACACAGTCTTTTTTTGCATGAATATGTCTACGTTGACGCATTCGGATGCCTTGATAATTATTTTATGTTCCCGGCACCACTTCACTCGATAGTATGCGGTTTTATGGGTATCACTGGATTGCTTTCGAATTGCTCTTTCCAACTGTATACGATTTCTGTATTTCGACTTGGCTTTTTAGACAAGTATAGGCCGAAATTGTGTTAAGACTTCTTAATTTTTTACATTAAATGGATACAATTTCACCATAACCATGCCATACAAATGTTTTTATACATGCAATCGATTGATATTAATGAGAGCTGTCTATTGAAACTTAAACGAGCGTCGTAGCTTCTCCTAGTCAAAAGTTATATTACGCAAAAGTTATGAGATGCGGCGAAACAAACTCAAAACTGCGCCACCCTCCCATCCCTCCAATGCCTCGCCACGGGCGATACTTCACTGCCCTCACTTGATGTAACATATTCTTTGATCCTTTGGCAATCGAGTGGTGTAATTGAATTTTGAATGTAGACAATAGAATCGGAGCTGCAATGCCAAACTCTACCCCCCGATTTTATCATCCGATTTTCTGGATTGCCTCCCACTATGGTTGAAAATATAAAGATGTATTCACGTCAAAAATTTACTAACATAAGTTTTGAACCAAACGGCTTCAGTTCATGCATACCAACTGGTATTGCTCATTCTTATTACTTGAATGTATTTGCATATCGAGGTGAAACACATTTGATGAGGCTGCAGGGTTATATAGGATTGTGGATTACTCCTTGCTTCATATCCTTTCAGGGATACAGATTTATTTTTTCGAATAACAAATAAATTACCGAGGGTATTTGCATATAGAAACAAATATACATTAGTAGTATTTACATAGTGAACAAACACAGAGAAAAATTTCACCATTAAATACACATCACAGCAGAACCATTGCTCACTTCTGACTATCCAAAGATTCCATTTATATGTATGTCATGTTGTAATAATCAAGTGCACTACAGATCAAACAGTCAATTGGCATGACTATCCAAATCCTATTTCATTCTCTCAGTGTCTCTCGGGACACGATCTTCTAGCCTTCTAGCAAGTTACCGCAGCTCATCGGGCAACAAAGGTCTGCCCCCCCCCCCCACCCCTTCATAATCATCTGTCGAAGGACAACACATTCTGCATTCCAAAAAAGAGACAGCCGCACGCTTTGTCTGGCGAAGACTACACACAATCGCCTTCGCGTTTATATCAGAAAATGTCTTTCACATATAATTAATTCAAGTATATAATTTCAATAATAAAAAAAACAAATTCTAATTATAACGTATTTTCATTAAAAAATTTAATCAAAGCACATTTACTGAAAACATACTTCGAAAACCAAATTAACATTATTGTTCCATTTTAAATTTAAAAAATCTCTCTGTTATATTAATGCTTTTCCACATATACTAAACAGACGAAATTTTCAGAAATACTCATCTCGGTTAACTACAATTTAAAACCTTGATTCATCTCCCATTAACATTAAGTTTTGTAATGAATTAATTCGCACTTCAATCCCCGAAAAAATTAAAAGTTATTTACTGAGATAGGCTTATTACTTGATTCATTTACTGGTGACGTAATTACATCTATGTATATTTACTAATTGACATATTGAGAAAAAATACAGTCTCATATATGCAGACGATTTCTTAAAACACCATTCTTTAAAATCCCAAATCATTTTGAATGATAAATAACGTTATAATATTTAAAAGCAAGCCCTTTTTATCAACTTTAATATAATATATTGTAAATAACATCATATAGATTAGTTTGAAAACAAGATAAACCATACACCACTCACTGCCAGACTTGTCGAGAGGCAGCATTTATACTGCAAGAAAGGCATAAAGTAGAGAGCGCGACGTGGCAGTGCGAAGACTAGTTCCAGCAGACGACAACAGATGGCGGGCCGTTCAATCTTTGTCCGGCAACCTGCCCCTGCAGGCATCTCACCGCGCTCCATTTTACTAAGATCGTTCATTTCTTCAGAGCATCGCATGCCAACAGAGAATGCATCAACACCTCTCCGCGCATAGTTTTCATAACATTAACACAATCTTACACATTGAAGTATAGCCAAATAAAAAAATTCTTTTCCAAAATTAAATTTTTTATAACTTTTTACATAACAAAATTAAAATAAAAAACCCTTACTCCAAATGAAATATTCGCATTACCCATTACATAGGTTTCTTGGTATGCTTGAGTTACGAAAAACCAACAGTTGAAATTGTTCTATGCTAAAGTAAATATTTATTGTCTCCATATACCAAATTCCGTAAGCAACCAATTTACCACTAAGCAATCTCTTTTCAGGTGTATAAATATTTTTGCATTGTATTATTCCATATATTCTTCCACACCTCGCGAACATACACATTTGTTCCATCTTTGTTTGCTGTTGTCTCCCCCCCCCCCCCCCCCCGACATCAAAAACCTCTTTTTTTCCACAAAAATCAGAAATTTTTTGTATTAGTGTGGAAATTTCAGAAAAAGGTTTTATAGTGATCATTCAAGTTTTCCATATCCCTTCACCTTCATTACAGAAAACTTCTTCTCGCACTACATACACTAATCTGCGACGCTTCAAATAGGCAAGTATAACGAATGCAAAAAAAATTGTATGACATTTAACATTTCTTTACCTATGTTATTACATACTAACATTTAAAATAAATTAAAATGTACTACATTAGAGACACACTTAAAATGGTATTCGCCATTTCTAGGGTAAATATTTTATTCTTAACATAATTTTTCCCTAACATTTACCAAACAGGGTTAAACGCCTATCTTTTTTTTTGTAGGCTCATAAACATTTTGCAAACATGACAGCCCAACTTCCTGTGAAAATATTACACATCATACACTATCCATATTTGTTTAAAATTATTTCTATAATCAAAAATTCTTAAACATTCTGTATCAACAACTTATGCCACTCCTATACATTATTCGCTCACAAAAATTTATGAGTCAGTAGGGCGGACTGTAACCACATATCAAGTCAACATTACCTTTGTGAACATTACCCAAATCTTGAATAAAAACTCCTTTACATATATTACCAAACATAAAAAATAATTTTTCGCACCATGTAAAAAACAATAGTATCATCAAACACACACACATATTTCTTAAAAACATTAAGCAGGAATACAGAATACCCACAAATATATAAGATTCTATGAAAAACTAACACTACTGCGATACATTGCATTTCAATTTAACAAATATTTGACTAATATAGTATTTCTGGTATATAATCGTTTACACATCATACAATATTGGTGTACAGCACACTCAGGATTCTTTAAATAATTATTTATCATGTTATGATACATATTACTAAGTAAAGGGAATGACTTCAAATAGAATCGACACTGATTTCCAGAAGCATGCGGGATTTCCAGCCCATCACATTCGCCGAAAAATAGCACACTATTTAAAAGTTGTATATGGTTAGTAAACAGAGCTGACATTTATCGCAAGAATATTACTTTCTAGCAATGTTTCCCAAACAAATATATATTTTGGTGTGTTATCAAATTTGCAAAACAAAGAAAATTTCTTCTCACAGGATTTACCCTGGTGATGAGGTTTTGTATCATCTTCCAATCTAGGAGGCGGCAATGTAATCGAATCACTACTTGTTCTTGTTAATGAAAATTAGCAAATAATCTAATTCTTCCCTAATACAGCGGCATTTTCGAACAAATGTAAACATATTCTACATCGGTATACTTTCAATTGATGATTCTTGGAACACAATCTCGTTTAATGTCACCGCACATAACAATATTAGGTAAATGTTTGTCCACAGAAACAACATACAGGTTTTATTCTCGTTGAAGCATCAAATTTAAATTCTGCTGTGCGCCTTGCTAATGCATTATTTCTTGTAAATGTTGGCCCACAGGATGCACAGCGATACATAATACACTCAGTATTTCTTTCACAGCTACTTATTTCATGATGATGCATACTACGACTATGGTTCAAACATTGCAGGAGTAAAACCCCAACATCTCATACCATGTAGGTATTGTTCATCATACCATGTAGGTATTGTTCATCATACCATGTAGGTATTGTTCATCATACCATGTAGGTATTGTTCATCAAACAAACATTGGCATTTCAGACATCGAGATACTCCTTATCACAATAACATTTTGGTCCATTCTCATTGTTGGCTGCGAAGTTTCTTCTGAAGAATGAATATCCGATATATTCACCTCTAACATCCAAAACACAATGAACTTTCTACCTAAACACTTTGAGCCTTTATACTTTTATTGAAGTTAGTAACATACTGCGGAGGACAAAATTACTTATATGAAAAATCAACCCCTGTGAAATTAAAATATTATTAAGGTGTACCATGTAAGGTGAAGAAATAATATCTGTGCAAAACTCTTTAAAAATATTACCGAATGTGTGAGGTACAATCTAGTGGTGGTCCATCGGATGAAACACCGACAAACCAGGCTAGTGATCTTTGGTGTTAGTAGTGCCCAGAGCCCAGTCGGTCTTCAACCACCAAAACATAAACATCTTCATCGCTTGCTAACATCTCGGTTTGCCTAAACACACCATACTTTATTCTACTTTTCATGAAGTTAATTATATACAGGAACAAAATATAATATATAAAAATCGTCCCCTGGGAAATTAAACTAATATTAAGAACTATTATGCAGTATTTAAATATATATATATATATATATATATATGTGTGTGTGTGTGTGTGTGTGTGTGTGTGTGTGTGTGTAAATACCTTTAAAAAAAATTCCATGGCCAATTTACGTACAAGAAACAACTGTATATAACTTACTTGCCCAATATGAGAAGGCATATAGTAGACCAAATCCCACAATAAACTTAAATAAAATAATAATGAATAAGAGACTGACTAACGTATCGAAGATTACCAATGGAGGAACCTGCCGTGATATTTCCTTACTCACCATCATATAGTTCATTCGCCAAAGACTCCATCTGAAACAAAATATAAAAAACACAAGATTATAACAACATATAATGATAGAAAAATACCTGAAGAAATTATACTTACATAACAACAAAAAAAATCTAAAATAAATGTACCATTCATGTAAGAAATAAACACCATGTGTTTTCACATTAACATGTATCTAACCAACCTTGTAACATATAAACTAAGTGAACCTTATGTTCTGAAGGGAATACGAAACATTTTCGCCATGAAGGGTGTCGAATCCCTACCAGGGACACTTCACCCTAACACTAAACAATTACTCTACCAAAGCACCCCCAACATAAGAATTTTTAAAACATTTACTTTAAAATTAAAAAAAAAATTACAAATGAATTTTGAATTGTAAAAAGAAGTTTTAAACATCTCTAAAAACACAAATAAAAATGTTTTAACAGCTTTAAATTTCATGCACCTTAAACATTGCTGATGTGGCACTGGTTCTAAACTTAAAATCATTATGGGCAAATTACTAAAATCTTAATAAATGTAAAATAAGTTATATTTTCGTATTGATTAATGTTAGAAACATCTCACCTCCTATTCACTTATAAATTTAATTTAATTTGAAGTACCAATCCAAATATATACCAGTCATGCTAAAAATGTTTTAGTTTCTTTATACAAAGGGATCCTTGTTTCACTTAATTACATAATACGTCATCTGTGAACTAACATGAAAATTACATATATATTCTCATTGTTTATTGGGAAGCGATTGCATAGGACCAGTCATGCAAATTTTAGATCATTCCTTGAAACTAACACACTGAGTAAATAAACACCAACAAATTTATGCTACATTGTAAATTTACATTAATTTCATAACTTTATCACATTATGTAAAATAATTGCCAATATTAAGTTTTTTTACATATCCTTAAGTCAATATTTCGTTTACTAGAATCAGAGATCTAATCACTATCACAATATTATAATTATTATTTAAATATGTCGACCAGCATTCCCTACTGCCCATTCATAATTAATAACATATCATCCAACTATATATCCAAATTATCTAACCACACTTAGGAAAATGTTAAAAATAACTCATAATATCTTGATGTCATATGACAAAAAGCTTGTTAACCACTTATTTCTGTGCATTGTTCCAGCCAAAATTTTCTATTATGTGTTATCCCAAATACATTACTACACCATATCAACATTCATTACCTATGCCATATAATTTATACTAAACACCTCCCTTAATAACTTCCAAGACCACAAAACCATCGTATAAGTGTTCCTATGAAATATTCCAGCGAATTACTCTGATAAATCATTTCGTCATTTACTAGCAAAGCGCACATACACTATACCCTCGTCAACAATCCAACCTTAACGAAATCGCATCTCAATAGACCATATCACCAAACCATCAAATCAAATGTTCCAATAGATAATTATTATATTCATCAATACTCGCAAATCATATCGCAACACACGACTAATTTGCACAAGCCATTGCATCCATTTTGCAAATCCCTTAGTAGTGAAGAGTCGGAAGTGAGGGATAGGCTGTCAGGGGTCGACAGTGAAAGATTAACAGTGAAGAGTCGGAAGTGAGGGATAGGCTGTCAGGGGTCGGCAGTGAAAGATTAGCAGTGAAGAGTCGGAAGTGAGGGATAGGCTGTCAGGGGTCGGCAGTGAAAGGTTAGCAGTGAAGAGTCGGAAGTGAGGGATAGGCTGTCAGGAGTCGGCAGTGAAAGGTTAGCTGTGAAGAGTCGGAAGTGAGGGATAGGCTGTCAGGGGTCGGCAGTGAAAGGTTAGCTGTGAAGAGTCGGAAGTGAGGGATAGGCTGTCAGGGGTCGGCAGTGAAAGATTAGCTGTGAATAGTCGGAAGTGAGGGATAGGCTGTCAGGGGTCGGCAGTGAAAGGTTAGCTGTGAAGAGTCGGAAGTGAGGGATAGGCTGTCAGGGGTCGGCAGTGAAAGATTAGCAGTGAAGGGTCAGAGGGGTCAACAGAGAGAGTTAGGAGTGAGGAGTTAGTGTTTTTTTTTTTCAATATAATGTTAGAAGATTCTAATAAGTTGTGCATATATAAATATGCCCCTTACTCGTTTTCACACCAACAGAGATATACTTCATTTTCAAACTGTTACAAACTCATATTGATTACCGAAGGCATTGAGTTAAATGATGCTGCAGAGGTTATGCAGTATCAGTGAAACACGATTTCGGTGAACGATTCAAGTTGTCATAGGTTCTCAGCTATAAACTGTTGGAAAATGTTAAATGAACACCCGACCGTATTGGTTCCACATCAGTGGAGGTTTAATTGCATAATTGTACAGGTTGTGCACTGCATATAGTGACGAAAACAGGGTCGTAGACTTATGGACAGAGGCTACAGAGAGTCTTGAACTACAGTGACAGGATTTTGTGTAGTCTCCTTTAGCGATGATGCAGTCCTGCAGTTGTATGTAGAGACGATCATAAAGTTGTCGGATGTCATATTGGGGAATATTGTTCCATACTAATTACAGAGGTTGTTATAATTGGTGGGGGGGTTGTTTCTGATATCAAAGACCACACGAAACACCATCCCATCATGTCCCACCCATGTCCAATGGAGGACAGGCCGTGTGATCGTGCTAGCCATAAGAGTTGACACCTTCGAGAGTATGTTGGGTAACATGGGACATGAGTGCATAGGCGTTGTCCTGCTGGAATAGGACGTCTCCATTGCATTATAGAATGGCAACAAAATGAGCTGGGTGATGTTCTGGATGTAGCATTCACTGTCCCCTCAACAAAGACCAGATGTGTACAGTCATTGCAGGCAATTGCTCCCCAGATCATGATGCCAGGAGTTGGTCCTGAATGTCGCTGCTGTATACCCTTTAGTTATTGATGCTCTCCTGGTTGATGCTACGCTCGCAAACAACTATCACTGGTGCCAAGGTAGATAGAATCTGCTCTCATCACTAAACATAACTCCTCACCATTCACCCCTCTAATTGCATCGTTCGCGACATCATCCGAGGCGGGCTGCACTATCTGCACGGTGATGAGGCGAGAGACGAAGCCTGGTGAGCGGCACCCTCCATTGTAGCCCAGCATCCAGCAAATGGTTGGTTATTATCCTAACTGACACCCTGGGTACCAAAGTGGCCCTAATCGGTGCCGTGGTGGCCATGCGATCAGAAATAGCTGCTCGTCTGATGTGGCATTTCCAGGTGAGAATCTGTATGCCGCCACCATCCAGAACGAGGTTGACAAGCATGTGCACCATCGCTGGACCACTGGCACCACCAATGATGGACAGTAGACACTTTACATACTTCACATTTGGCAATTCTTTGGAAGGACCATCCAACCTTTCTCAAACCCACAAGATGACCTCATTCAATGTCTGTTAATTGCACAACGTGTGGGCGTCTATGCCGTCTTGGCATGTCTGCATTGCTTACTACACGCCGATTCTCGTAACAACTCCTTCACCGAGTCAACTACAGTTGTATTGGAGTCAGTGGTGTTATGTGCCTAGTATGTTGTTCCTCCTCTATCCATAGCACAGCAATGTTGATCATTACATGTACTGTCCTCTATCAGTGCCCCATGTCCATATTGTGTTTCTATGTTGCCAGTTTAGTTATGCTAATTTTTCATTTTCCACCAGTGTATTTAAAATTTACATTTGGCAAGTACCATTAGATACAAAATAGTCCTTACTGAAATTCCGCACAAAAGCAGTAAAAAATAATCTGAAAATAGATTTATATGTTGTTAGAAAAATTACCTTTCTGTAGGTAGTCTTAACAACTATAAATAATTGATTTTCTTTTTTAGCATAATACTTTTAACTCAATGGAGATACAAGATAATGTTTAAATTCATAATTAAATTACTTTTATTTAATTTGATTGAAACAAAACACTGCCGAGCATTCCGAAACGATGAAGTTACTGCGAAACTGATGATATGCTGATTTGGTGGGTTGGATATCAGAGAGAAGTGTAGAGTGATATGGAGGAAATGGTCTGGTTTCACTTCCCAACATCGCCAGCACAGAGAACACGAGGATGCAGTGCATGTGGTCGATGGCCCTAAATATGGCCCCCTCTGATCCAGCGTATGAAGTTCTGTATTCCTGGTGCCTAGACTAGTGAGAGGTGTTCTAGCCCCACTCAGCACTTTCTCACTTCCTTACAGAGACAGTTGTGGCCATCTCTACACCTTATGTAAATCGGTGAAAACGGGTTATGCAGCAGTGAAACTGCTGAAGAAAATAAATCGTGCGCATTTAAAAACGACAACATTTTATTTTCATTAATAGTCTTCGAGAAGGCATTTACAATACACTTCTCCACTGTAACTCGGTGAGCTCTTATGTGGCTATAAAGGTGCGAAGCCTGCATGATGTTAAAAATTAAAAATTATACTCGGCCATATAAAATATGGACCGAGATGTTGGATGGTGCTCCCTCCAAGTTAAAAGAAGTAATAAAATGTTTCAGTATACTAAATAATTGACTATTGACTCTACATGATTAGACAAAGTAATGAACTCCAGAGAGGCTGCTTGTGGACATAAACCTCACTCGAGTGCTGAAATGATACTAAATTCTGCTCGCACGGAAGCTGGCTGCCTTGTTGGTGTTCACACAAGAATGATGAAAAAACTCTTAAAACACACACTTATGAAATAATTTGATATGTACTACTAATGGAAGGGTGAAGCAAATGAACAATAATAACATCTATATACAAATACTCTTTCAATATAAATAAAGAAAACATTTACACTTACCAATTAACATGTTTATGTAATGCATAGACCACACTATTATGGAATTTTTACCTTGAGCGTGTATCGCTCACTGCTCAATGTTTGGAATGTTCTTTACTCAAAGTCATTATAAAAACAATCATGTTTAACTTAAATGTGTGAAACCACTGGAAAATGCTTAATTTAAACAAAAAAAATTTAAATGATGCAAATGAGCATGCAGCCAATATGTCATGCACTTTGTGCAATAAGTTTGTTTACATTCGGTTTTAGCCTATGGTTGGTACTTCATGTTATGTAGCCCTAAATATGACAATAGTAAACACCTCACAAATTAATAATAAAAACACTGATATAAAATAATAAATACTGAAACATATTCGAAAAGGCCATAAAATTATAAAATTAACAAACACTCTCACACACGTGGAGCACTGCACAGCCCTTTATCGTCGCACTGCCGACATGTGGGTGATTGGTGAACTCCTTCCCTGCTTGACGTAATGGCTGGTGACATGATGATCGACTTGGTAAAACACCATGGGGACACGTCAAACATCGCTCTCCCACTCCATCTCAGGCCCTTTCGCTCGTCGACACTGATTTCCCGCCATCCTTAACTGCAGCAGGTGGCTGGCAGCTGGAGGTGGTCATGTGGCCAGAAATTGCATCAGTTGTGTCGTGGCGGCGGTTGTAGTCACCGGGGCCGACGACCCCATGATGACAGTGATGCTGCGACGGTTGTTTTGGAATTGTGGCACACCATATGTAGCGTGGCTGCTTGGAACAAGTAAATTGGGGTGGGGGGGGGGGGGCGGAATCATCCTCCGACCCTGGCTCGTCATCCTTGCTGCTGCTGACACTATGTGGACGGTGACAGCGTCGTCTGCAGCGTGAGTCAAGATGTTAAGTGTCCCCATCACGCTGAAATGAAGTACCTGACTCAGAGGCCGATGAGCCCATGTATGGTGGCAGAGACGTGGGACGTCTCTAAGGTGTCGCGACACAATCGAGGGGGGGGGGGTATTACCTAGCGGTCTTGGTCATTGTCAGGTGGCTGCCAAGACTCGTCTTGCACTACATCTTGAATGTCGGACACTGTAGGGCAGTTGTTCGGAGCTGCAACTGCTGTTGTGTCATTTGGCGGACTATTGCTGGCTGTTGCGATGGTGTCGAGCGTCTCTGCTGGAAGCACACTTAGCGCAGTGCTCTCATGTTGTTTCGCTGTCGAAACCTCAGTATTGCTGAGCGATGATGTTGCTGATCCTTCCCACATCACCACCTGGTGATGATGAGTCGATGTCGGGTGTCGTGACGTCGGCGCTGGTTAGCTGCAATGAATCACGATGAAAGGTTGTGGTTCTCCTTCTGCTTAGGCGCACCTCGAAGCTGGTGTCGCCTGTTGCTCAGATGATGGTGTGTGCGCCACTCCACTTTGCAGCGAAGCCTGCACAACACCCTTCCTTCTTGCAGATTGGGGGTGTGTGCGAACATACACTTACTGGCTCCCAATGGGTGGTGTAGTGGCACTGGTAACATGGTAAAGAAGACATAAATAGTTGCATAAAGAATGAACAACATACATTACAGACTTTAAATAATTGATATGATATTTTGGTTATATAACATCGGAATTCAATAAGAAACAATATTAATCTGGATAAAGGAACAAAAGATTCAGTACATACCATGGTTCACTTAATGTAAGTTTTAAAGATATTTCACAAATAATTTAACTATATGAAAGTCATATATTTCTGGGGCAACACAATTTTATTTAAAAAACGAGTGAATATTTCTAAAGATAGGGGCTATCTTTAGAAATATTTGTTAAACATAAAGTATTATGTATTGCCCTAATGAGGCAGGCTTTGTATTAATTAAATATAACATGGTGAAGATATCAATTCAATGACTATGAAATATTATTAATTATAGAATGTCCATAATATGTACATTATGTTAGCGAAGCAGCCTTCTGGATTGCTGTTAATTTTAAATGCATATTCATATTAAGTTTTATGTGTATAAAATTTATTAACTATGAAAAATAGATGACAATAGTAATTATTAATTGTAATATCTTAGACTTAGGATGCATCCTGCACATACTAAATTTAAGCTGAAATGCAAATAATAAATGATGTTCTGTAAAACTATAAAGTTTCATGCATAAAAATTATGAATGAAGCATACAAGTTAATTAGTTTTTGTATACTTTTTAAATTTCAGAAGGCAAATTTTTATTATAAAAAAAGTTTTTTCTTTTTTGAAGTAAAGTACTTTAGATATAGCAAATTATTATACAATGATAAAGTAACATAGCTGTTCGAAGAAGATGAGAAAAATCAAATGTGGATCTTGGTTAGAAAATGTAATCCCCAGCCAGGAAGATGGGCCAGATGCAGAGATTCGCCGACATGAAGAAAATGCGCATGCTATGAAGAAACGTGGCATGCTGAGAGAGATGGTTAGTAGGATAACTTGAAGAGCTTGAATGTGTTGAATACTTGAAGAACAGAAATTACTCCAACTATAGAACTTACACTGTAGAGCTTACACCCTCGCTACCAAACATGAAAATAACGCAAATAACAAGTAAATGAAAAATGGGATGTGAACGCATAGACACGAGAAAAAAAAAATTTTGTGCGAGTACTCACCAAAGGAGGGTAGAAATATTATCCGATTATATGTTGAAAATGTAGGACGAAACACCCAAAACAAAATTTAAATAGAGAAATAAATCACATCACCAGCAATTACATCTTCGTAGCCACTACACTCTATGTGATGCACAAGTGTTTCAACACAAGAATGGGCTTTGAGATCCCCGAGAACATCGCGGTTACCGCATGTCGACAAAACGTCATGACGACAACATACCACAGACAAAGTGAGGTGAAAAACCACTCGGTGAACGACAGAGCAGTGATGACGGCTAGTACCAGGGTTGATGCTAGGTAGCATAAGGTGTACCAAAGTGAGAAAAATGATGTGTGGAAGACCTTTGTCATGTAGAAAATACTACATTTTTATACGAAATCATGAGCTGGTTGCTTGATCACAGGACGAAAACTGCAGAAACAGCTATGGCGAAAAACAGCGAGTTGAAGAGAGCAACGGATGGGGAGAAAGGAAGGAATGTGCTATGCTTCACTGCACGCCCAGTACAAATGAAAAACAACGCATGAAATGTGGGCCTAGAGTCGCTAACAAGAATGAGAACAAAGCTTTTAAAATCCCAAATCTCAACAGAATTGAAGTGAAACACACAGGAAAGTACTTTAAATTATAAAATATTAATAAACTATAAAAAATTTGCTTGGAAGAAGAAAAATAATTGAATTATATTGCCAGAAAAACAAATGTTAAAAATATATAAAATACTTGTACTAAAATTAAAACTGGCATAAGTAAATAAATGTTCAATACACTTGAATAATTGATCGGATAACTCATTTATAGTCCAAACTGAGAATAAAGGTACTAATTACCATCATAATAAAAGTAATAAATGTAACGAAACATTTGATATCAACTCGGGATGTAGGCAATTAACTTGAATACTGACAATAATTGAAATAAAGTTAATTACCAGAGAGACACAATGTAATGCCATTATAGTAGCAAATTGTGAAAGTATTTAAAATTATGTTTTCAAATTAATTTAAAAATAGTTCCATGGTGACTCATTATTGAATTGGCATATACCAAAATTTCAAAAATCATAAAGGCATATTTAAAAAACAAAATATAGTGACATAATTAAAAAATATAATTGTTGCATTAAAAAATTTTAGCGACATTCTTTAAAACTCGAATGGCATATTTAAAAATAGAGCTGCGTATTTAAAATATCTGAGTGACACATTTATAACAGTAGTGATGTATTTTAAACTGCTCTGCTCTTCTCTTCCGCGGGACTCGTGACATGCTCCCTCGCCCTGCTCACGAACTCTCCTGGGAGGGCGAGGTCGCAACCTTGTAGCAGTTGGATAGGTGTCTTGCTGGTGGCCTGATACGTTTTGTGCGCAGCATGAAGAGGGTGGTGGACAGATTGTCGACCCAGGGTGCATGGTTATCACCCACATGCAAGTGCAGCATTGTCACTAAGAAGCACCCGGGGATAACCTCATCTTGGGAAAAATTCACTCTCAAGTATTTTTCCGACAGTTCGAGTCCGTGCACTTAAAACCGGCTACGCCACCACTCAGCATGAAAACAAATTGGCGATGATCACAATAAACCGTTAATGGGTGCATAAATATGGTCCTATGAGATCAAGTCCCACAGTCACGAATGGATCCGTGGGTTCTCTGGCCTCCTGTTGTTGTCCATCCGTGTAGCAGCTTTTGAAACAGTTGCACATTATGCATGCCCATACAAAATGTCTTACATGAATAGTCACACCTGGCGAATAGAAATGTTTCAGAACATTCCTTAGTATTTGTACTGGATACCCCGAGATATCACTGGCATGCACGTACTGTAACACTGAGTTGCATGCCACAGTTGGAAATTAAACATGCCACATGGTGGTGTGTGCACGTGTCTCTACACAGTTATTTATGCTACGCCATCTTTCAACTGTCTGCTTAGTCCATGCGTATTTCCACTTCACGGATCTCAGGCAATTCATTTGTTCTTTTATTATGATTTCACATAACACTGGAAAAGTGGGCATAGTTATCAAGACAGCAATGTTATTGCACTGCACTTGTGATGTTGACATGTATCGTGAGGAGTAGAGGGATGCTGTTTTCCCACTCCTCGTCATTGTGTGCCACTGACTCATCTGATGAGCGTGACAGATGATCGGCCAGCTCGTTGTCTTCACTGGCGACATGCTGTACCTACAAGTCGTATGACTGTAGAAGGAGCGCCCAGCGAGTAAGCTTGCTGTGGCTTTCCTTCATGCTGTGTAACCATATGAGGCAGCAGTTCTCTGTTCGCAAAGTGAAGTGCTGGTATTTAAGCAGCTGCTTGTGTTTCTTGAAACTCCACATGACGGCCAGGCACTCACGTTCATTAGTACTCGATGATGCGGCGAGTACCATTGTCTGCTAGTTGGAAAAGCACTTCACCTATGTCCTCCTCACTCGCTTCAGTTTCCACGTAGAGGTGGCACATGGGATCATGACAAGCCAAGGCAGGGCACTCACGGAACCGGCGCTTCAGTTCTTCGGAGCTGTGTTGTTGTTATTGCAACCACCTGTACTTGACGTTTGGAGACATGAGGTCGGTGAGAGGTGCAGTGACGATGGCGAACTCGGCGATGTATTCTCGCAGCCTGTTGGCGAGGCCGAAAAACTTTCGGAGTTGCTTGCGAGTGGCGGGATTTCGATATTTGTCAATTATATGCATTTATTCCTTCGTCAGATGGCTCTCATGCTCGTCTACAATGTGGACAAGAAACTGAACACTCGCCTTACTAATGTGGCACTTCCTGTTAGCGCACGTCAAACCGTTGATTTCAAGGTGCTCAAGTACTAGTGAAAGGTGGTGGATGTGGTCGTCCCATGATTTTGACCAGACGACCACGTCGTCGAGATAGGCCACGGCGAATTCATCTATAGGCTATTCATGGTAAAATGAGCACTTTTTAAGGCTCTCCAAACAGGCGTGAACAAATAATAAATATGTCTTATTGCAAGCCTTGGGAGTTAACTCTTGAGAGTGGTGAAATGTATAAACTATGTTTATTGGTTACATTGCTATATTTATATTAAAAAGCAGCAGGAAGATAGAAATTGGGCGAAAGTAAATATTTATAAGCACCTTAAAAAGTGCTCACTTTACCATGAACAGCCTAAATCCACACAAAAAACGCCATGAGTCACCTTTCTTTGGCGCTAGTGTAATGGCCGAATTGAATTCGCAGTTGGATGGATCAATTATATCCTCATGCAGCATTTCTGAAATTCGTTCTTTTATTATACGACACTGGTGTGGTTGGTATCGGTGCAGGCACATATGTGTTTCAGTGGTGAGCAGAATGCGATGCTCACCCACTGCTGTGCGGCATAGTCGGTGTGCCGCTGTAAACACATGTCGTTCATTTAGGAGGTGCTGCATGGCGTCGTGGAACCATGTTGGTAGTAAGTATGTCGCCATCTTGGACCACCATTTTGGTATCCAGTAAGTCATTTTCGAGCTCTATCTTTCCATGCTGTATTTTTATGCTCTGAGGGTTTTCTCAAGTGCTTAAATATTTTCTCTCTTCCTTTCTTTCTCTTTCATTATCTCTCTTTCTCCTCCATTAGTTTGTCATTTATCTCTCACATTTGTTTGACCTGTCATTTTTTTTTCTGTTTGTCATTTGCTTACATCAGCTGTTGCTCGATGATTCAATCTTGTTTTTTTTTTTTTTGTTTGTGATTGGTTTCCAACCGCCATATTTGATTAAAACAGCTGTCATCTTTGTTCTAGAGCTGTCTGTTAGGAGTGCTGGCGTTTCTCTCATTTAATTACTTCTGAAGTTGGCCGCTAGGGACGGTGCCTTTTTAGAACTCAAAATACCAGCTGGAATTGTGCGGGATCGAACTGCGAAACCTTGATTAGCCAGACAAATGCCTTAGGCCACTCTGCTATCGTGACATGTGCTGGGACAAGAGTTTATAACAAGTATATATAGCTTGGAGGCGAATAAATATTGTGCATTTTTTTCCATCATATCTTAAGTATTTAGATTTAACTTATAAAATTTATAAGTATTTTACTAATGTGTAATATTAGTTACTATTCAGATTTTTAACTTATATAGTATTCAAGTATTTTATTTATAATTTACAGGTAACATCTCAAATTGTTTTGATTTTCTCACATATAAGTATTTAATTTAATTTAATGTGTTTTTGGCTATCCCAAGCTTTAGTATTTCATATAAATTTTTATGTATTTTAATTACATATAATATTTTTTTTTTACTCTCCTATACTTAAATATTTTATTTACATGTAGAGGCTTTGTTACTCACACTGACCTTAGAAAAAATGTTTTACACCCTATGTTTAACGTAGAATATTTCCTACCCCTATATAATGTAATACTAGGACTTGTAAGTAATTTTTTTCCTCAAATGCCTATTAGCTTATGCCATCCCTTAACCTTACTTCATTCACCTAACCAACACACTCTAGTCATCACCAGACCAAGTAAGAACATTGAATATTTTTTCATTTTAAAAATATTGTGAAAATGTGTACCTTAGAAAAAAAATACAATATATATTTTACATAGAACTTGTTGTACACAAATAAAATATACATCATCAACAAATATATTAATTATTTTTATTAACCTTATTCAAGTCGGACGATTCCGTTTATAGTCAAAGACAGTAGATTTACAGTCCAAGGTCGAGGCACACCATTTGTGCTGCAGCTGTGTTCTTCCACACAACGTGGCCATTCAGGTCCTGATCGGTCGCACACCTGTTTGTGCTGGTCGTTGTAAAGTTTCGCCAGCTTGCTCAGCGAAGGACAGCCATACTCGCACTGCACATCGATGATTTCAACTTCGATTTTGCACAAGTCGCTAAGCCATTTCTTCTGCTTAGGCCCTGCCATGCAAACCAGCCCTTGCAGTCTATGCTGAAGTCATATAAACAGTTCTAGTGAGTCAGCATTTATATTTATATATTCTCAGCTGTGCTCACGGCAGTAGTTGGATGGTCTTGTCTCGGATATTGCACGCTTGCCTTCAAAAATAATTACAATATTCTTCAATATATTGCTGCTCAATACATACAACTTCGTTGTAGATTATAGTATTATATGCATTTTGCTATTCACACTTGTGTTATCCTTGTTCGAAAATATCATGACATTTATTATACCATTACACTGTGTAGGGTGGGTTATGAAGGTAACTACACTTTTGAGGAAATGTACCAAAATCACAAGAGACCTGCTTGCAGCATACCTGGTAATAAGAAATGCACTTCACCTTTACAGGTCTTTGGATGTCTAAGTAAACTGTCTCTATAGCTGATCTGGTAACCGCACTTGTTACACAAATATTATATATGACAGGGATTCGTTGCATTGAGGCATTAGGCAAATATTTTATCACAAAAGTGACACTGATGACGACATAGTGGTTCAGGGAAAGACTCGGACAGACCTGTTGGATATGTTGGTGCTGGAGCTAAAGAACCAGATAACACTGACAATGGTGTTCTAGTTACCTCAGCCAAAGAGGTCAATGGTGCTGCTGGTATCACTCACTAAGAAACCGATGGCAACACTACTGTAAGCAGCCCATCCGAAGAAGTCGATGGTACTGCACTGGTAGCAGTAGATGCTATTAGTGATGTAGCCATCACAGATGAAGAAGTCAATGGTGCTGGTAAAACAGGAGACATCTCACTCAAAGAAGTCGATGGCGAGAAATCTTTAGTGGACAATATCCACTCCACTTTAATGTAACTAGCCATGGATTACTTGATGTAGAAGCTAGCCGAGGCAATGTATCATTCACGACAGTTGTTGACGAACTAAGCCTCTCAGTTGACCTCCTTACTACTTATAATATATGTGTATGCAACCCCTATGATGTCACATTGAATTTGAACTAATCCTGTTACGCCATTAATACATTGTTCGGACACTGACCAGCCAATCAGAGAGTTGCCACATGACTGCATGTGGCTAATATCATGCAAGAATTGAGACATCACACACAGACAGGGATTCTGATGTCAAAGATTAAAACAATTTCAAGAGAAGTGTTAACATTTCCACAAACCTGCACCTGCATGGTGTCTGGTACCTGGAGTCTGTATGTGCTTCCTGGCCGTTTTCACAATCTGCATAATGTTAGATATCCTAAGTCAACACATATAAATTTTAGCATGTCTGCACCTTAACAGAGCTAGATATATCGAACCCAATATTGTGTATAACGGGAGGCAAATATAAAATGAACGCAAAGTAATGTAAACAGTTTTTTTTATTTTAAAAAGAATACATGTACATTTCACCACTTAAAATAAAACATTAATAGATCATATTTCAGATCATTGTAGCAAGCAAATAAACTCCACCTCTTGACACATTACATCGTATCAGCACCTTTTCCACCAAATACATGTCTGGAAACTTCGTTTGCTGGATCTCCTCAGTGTAGAAACTCCCATGGATGGGTACATTGTTCAGATCCTTGAGATAGTTGGTCCTCGGAGTGTAGTTGCGTGTATGTCGCATACGAAACAGTTCGGGACTCCAATTCGCTGTGAACCCTTTTGCAAAAATGGCTTTCTGTTTAGATAAGTGTACCAGGTTGCCAAACCTAGCTATAGGCTTGCGTGGGTCCTTCCTATTCGGAATAGCATACACAGTATGGACCAGGGAGTCGTCCTTGACATCTTAGGGCCTCATGCGAGTGGTCGAGTGCACTTTAGAATCACACTTGCGGGCGAGTTTTGGCAATAGCTCAAGCCACATGTAGCTGTCATTTGCTGCGAAATGCTTCCACATCTTGCCTTTCAGAGTACTGTGTAACCTCTCAACGATTGAAGCTTTGAGATTACTATACATGGAATAATGATTTATGTTATGTTTCTTCATCAAGGCTTTGAGCTTTGCATTGTAGAATTCTTTGCCGTGGTCGGTTTAAAAATTGGTTGGAATTCGCCCTTTGTGCAATACATCTGCCATGGCCTCGGTGACGTCAAGTGGATTCTTCGACTTGATTGGTCTGGCACAGGCGAATTTGCTATAGATGACGATGACTCTCAACATGTATTTTTAGCACTTGTTGACTCAAGCATACTGTATCATCTCGACGAGATCAGCTTGAAACAGGTCATTCATCTCACAAACCCAGATTTTGCGACAGCTGTAGTTACACCTGGTGGCCACATGCAGTTCGTGGGCGATTCCCAATCGATTCATCGTATGCAGACCACCTCCTTAAATTCTTCGATGATGGATATAAACTCGTTGGTGTGCGAGTAATTTCCAACACTTTGCAATGCAAGCAGTAGCTGCAGCCTACACACCAGTTCGTTTGGATCATACCATAATACGTAGTCGATGTTCTTGCCATCGTCTATCTTCTTCAGACCGTCCCCACTTTTCAGTACTATGCCACTGAAGAGGTCTTCGAGAATGTCGATGTTTTCATGATCTTCATCCTTATAAGCACCAGTCTCGGGATTGTTATCTTGGTAAATCGCATGTGTGAGATCGAGCAAATTCTTGTATTCCAGCAGATCAGATTCTGTAAACTCCCTGGGCTCCTTGCAAAATAGAAGTTCATATAACACAGGGGTTCCACGTGTCTTGTAATCACCAACTCGGATGATCTCATCTGGTAGAAACTCCGTTTTATCAGCACATAGGAACAATTTATCATTATGCCTGTGTACACCATATTTGATATCATTATTACAATATGTGTACGATCGTAGGTATCTTCGAACCAGAGTATTAGATTTCAGGGCTTTCTTCCGTGCCTTTTTTTGTGTATGCCAATTCCACATCTGATCAATCACCCCAATTTGTCTGTAAATCATGTTTTTGCTTACCTTAAACTCAGCAGTATTGTCGAACTCAATCTTCATGGCTACAGGTTCCCCATTGCTCTCCATGAGTACATAGAGACGATGGGTAATGAGCTTAAAAATTTCATTTATAAGGTCGCATGGAATTTGAGCTCTCTTAGCAAGCAAATATTTTGAGCGAACAGACTGTATCATTCGATGTAAGTGACTGGCAATGTTCAACATCGTACTGAATATAAATGGTTACTGTTGCTCTCTTTTATATGTCCAGGCATGAGTCTCCACCAAAATACTTTCAATCTTGCCCAGACAATCGCTGCACATATCCAATATGTCCCTGCTGTAATTTTGAATATCCGTTTTCGTTGCGAGGTGGGAAATCGAGGTAAGGAATACTGTGTAGTTCCAAGTTAAAAGCATTACTAGTTTCGAGGATGAAATATTTAGTAGCAGCATCTTCGGATCATTCGGGTTAGCCAACATTTAGAATTATTCTTCTATCAGCATCACAAGTTCCGTCGTTTCTTAGTACAAGACAACCTCCATCTTCATCTTTGTCAAGCTGCAGGTTGAAGCTACTCTGCCCGAATTTCGATATGCTGTAACTCATTCTCGATGGTCGGCGATGAACTAATCGAATTCACCTCAGAACCTGCCATTATATAGAGGCCAGTCTTTAATGATTACCAAATATCCATATTTGTCTTTCCAGCATAAGGCACACGTATATTTGAAATCTGGTAACATAATGTCCGTATTGACATGGTCGTCGTACACATTTTACAAATTTATATAGTCCATCGAAACAGCACAAAACATTAGCATTATCGCGAAACAGTTGCTTGGCTATGCACAGATAAGTCTGGCCGAGGTACACACAGTCCACGTACACATGTCGTCCCATGCTTAAGTACTCCTGTATACAAGTTTGCTTCTCGCAGGCAGTGTCATCGAAGACAAATATTGAGTTTGTCAGTGCTTCACTCGGTGGAACGATTGCATCATTGTTGCTGTATGGGAAATAATCCAAGCTTACCACAGCTTGCAGCAATTGTACCAATCGCTGGTATTTCAGTTGCTGGAGCGATTTGTAGTATAGGAACATGTTCTGGAACTGAAGGCCATTCTGTTCTTCCAGCAGGCTCAGTAGGACACATGTCTTGATGCAACCTGATGGTCCCGCGATGATGCACCTGACTGTATTCGGAAATAGGCTTACGTGTCGCAATTCGTAGAAAATATCTTCATATTCAGAATTAATGCATATTGGTAAAGTAACATCAAGCTTGACAATATATATGTTACCACTACTATCGTGTGGTAAGTGTGGAGAGTGGAGTGAGTGTGGTGCTAAGCTAGGTGGTATGTTCGGCGTTGAGGGGAGTTTCAGAGAACTAGTGATACAAGTTTTAGAATGTCTCTTCAAAATACCATTCCATGTAAACTGCCTCTGGCATAATTTGCATTGAAATGACATTCTTTAAATTTTCAATCTGCAGCTCATTATTTCATGTCGATATACACTGCGCACAGCTGTGAATGCTTTACTGCAAAAGCAACAAAGCAGATGCATCATTGGCAATTTATGTCCATACTGCTCCAAATCTATAATGATAATGAAATTGAAATGTATAAAAAGAGTGTATTTATACTTTTATTGCTCAGTTCAACATAATGTCTCGAAGATGTAAGACCATAGTTGGAATTGGGATTGTTGATAAGCTGATCAACAATCTACCATTTGATTTGCATATTCCTGGATACAAGCTCTGTGGGCCAGGAACCAAACTAGCCGAAAGACTGCACATGCTGAGACTGGCATCAATGTGCTGGATGATGCATGCAAGTAACACGGCATCAGCTATTTCCATCACAACAATGTAGAAACCTGACACCAGGTAAACATAATACTTGCACAAAAGGGTGACGAGACAAGAAAATATTCAGATACCAGACTTGGAGAAGAAAAGCAGTGTGGGGAGTTTCCAATGTGATGAAGGCCAAAGTAAAGATGGGCATAGGTGTAAAGAGCAAGCGGAAGGTGCAAGTGGAAAGATAAGCGGCAAAAAAGCGAAGAAAAGAAAGCAAGTCTAAGAAAACATCTACCAGCAGATTTTTTCTATTGCTATTATTGCCTGCCCTCGGAGTGGTATCGTCCGAGCCATCAACACAGCATCGAACCAATGGAAGCAATTGTCCGAGGCCCAAAGACTTAATGCGAATATGAAAGCTAACGCTATGGGTAAAAAAATTGCAAAGGCCTCTACCAAAGCCCATACCCAGTAGGAGGTGGAATTGTGCAAAAGCAATGAAGCAAGAGGAGGCAATAATTAAATATTTACTGCAACGACTGCTCACGAATGTGAATTTGGAACTGTTTGCACACAAATTAAAGATACCTAATTTTAGAGGAGTGTTCATGCTAGATGCTTTGCCCCTAGAACAAAATGTAATGAGTGTGCCATAATTAATCTTGACACGACAGCAGGGCCCAGAACGCACTGGGTAACATCTTCCACCCGAACTGTGACCATGCATGAAAAATTGCAAACTGACTTACAACTACGGGATGGAGCAGAGGCCAAACACATGTAACTGTGGGCACTTATGTTTTCGTTTCCTGGTTCGCTCGTACAAGTAATTCTATAAAATGGCTATACACCATGAGGAAGCCATCAGCCATGTCGATAACACTTACCTTGATGGGCTGTAGCACCGAGTTGCATGCTGTAAATTTTCCACCAATTGACCTGGAGGGGGAATGGAGTATTGGTTTGGCAAATCTTAAAACCGACAATCCGAAATCGAACATGATAAAAAACTGCAAGATGTATCTCGTGAAAAGTGGTAATGTTTTCCATGAGGTGTTGCTGCCCATAGGTTTTACAACATAGACGACATTGCAAGGTACATAGAAGATTCTCTGTCTCCCGACACAAAGTTTGAACTACGTAGAAATTCCAATACTTAAGAGCATCATCAGATGCAACGAAGATATCGACCTTACCAAACCAGATTCTATCATACCGATGATGGGGTTCGAACCACGCGTATACGAAGCTGGAAAAACACATGTTGTTGCAGCCTGTAAACATCATGCCAGTCAACGTGATAAGAATAAACCGTAATTTGGTGAGTGGCACATATATTAATGGCAGGCAAATAAATACACTGCTCAAGTTTTCGCCAATGGTTCCTCCAGGTTATAAACTGGTCGTGGCACCACAAAGCATCATTTACATTCCAGTCATCGCGAAGAGAGCACACGAGGTGGTAGTGACAGTTATCGACCAGCATGGAGAGGTGCTGAACATTCGAAACGAATAAATTACACTATGCCTGCATTTGAGAAGATGGGAATAAGATTTACGCCGAACAGAAGCTATAGAACAAAGCAGTAAATCAAACCAACAATCAGTACATCACAGGTCTCCAAGGCATATACACATGTTAAAAAGGATTTCTCTGTAGTCTCGGCTACGAGGTCGATCGCTATGAAATATTTCCTAAACATGGAAGAGCTAGCCATTATCAAAGACAGCATAACGAAGGTGGAACTTCGTGCAAACCAGCCTTTCCTGATTGGACCACACACACTATCATTGGAATGTTGTATAGTGGACCAACACCAAGATATCCACAGTCTTCCTTGACAGTCTTTCCTGCGAATTAGAGGGACTCTGGCGAAAGAAGATGGAACCAACCCAGCATCGACGAAAATAATGAGCAATGGAATTATTCACTTGATCGACAGTATTACGTACTTCATCAATGGTGTTGAGGTGGACCAGTCACGAGATGTGGGCGTAACCTCAACGATCCAAAATTACCTTTTGCTCATGCCGAATGAGCATCTGCAGCCAAGATGGCCAGATGGGGGATCGAAGATGACTACAGTGTTCCTATATACCCTGGAATCAAGTTCGAAGTATGCATTCCGCTCTCCATGCTATTAAAATTTTGCCGAAGACTCAAACGAATTATCTTCAATTCAAAGCAGGAACTTGCGCTGCTCCTAGCCAATATGCATGTGGTCACCATCATTGGTATGGGAGAAAAACTGGAAGCAGTGGAACTGAAACTACAATTTATCGAATAGATGATGCCTCATGTGCAGTTGAGCACTACAGAATCCATAGAAATATTGAAGAATGTCGAATATGGCAAAAACATCGATGTGGCTTTCACATCATGGAGTCGAGACATACCCCGCATTACCGGCAAACCAGCTCATCGACTGTATGGTGAAGTCCAGCTTTGCTTCTCAGAAACAGAGGAACCTCATCATTAGCCTACAGACCAGAAGACAGTACAATATCAGAGTGAGCTTTTCACAGTTCGGTGCATGTCAAATAGAAAATGTGAAAATATATATTTAAATAACTAAATATACCCGTATGCAGATTTAAACATGAACTTTGAAAATGGACAGTACTTGCTGGAATATCAGATGTACACTCGATTCCAAACATCGTATTATGGACGCACCCAATCCAAGATATTGAACCCTGATACTTTCAGGAGATTGGCCTCGCTCATGATATTCGATATGAGCAAACAGGACGAGCGTAATACCTCATATGTAATCAAATGCAGGAATGAAATCACTACATTTTGGAAATATACCTGTCAACACAAAACATTCTGCCTGATACTTCATGGCCAGCTTGTATCGTACAATTGTAGAGGCAGGAACGTTCAACTACTGTCGTTGGCACAGCTGATAATGTATAAATATAACTGCTCACACACTAGAACTGTTTAGTCGACTTAGAGCATATACCGCAGCAAGATGTACTGTAATCTGCGAGGCTTCCAGAGCCAGAGCGGCTATGTACTCAAGGAGATCACAGTGTCCTACAACAAAGCTGGTAAGATGCACACATGCTAGACGAACTACTGGCTGTCCAAGTACCACCAGGGACTGGAGTGGGACGAAGGAAAGATTCCATACTACCAAGGGAGAAACGTACTGCGCGACTTACTGATGCAGTATCCGCAAGGAGACTGGTTTACATGGCAGGGCCTGAGCAGAAGAAATGTCTTAGCGACTTGTGCGAAAACGAAGTTGAAATCATCGATGTGCAGTGCGAGTATTGCTGTTCGCTGTGCAAGCTGGCGAAACTTTACGTCGACCAGCACCGACATGTCTGCGACAGGTGAGCATCTGACTGAACACGTGTGTGGAGGAACACACAGTTGCTGCACAAATGTAGTGCTTCGTCCTTAGACTGTAAACATGCTGTCTTCGATTAGACATGAAATCGCCAGACTCGAAGAAGATTAATAAAGAGTAATACGTGTTTTTGCTTATTAGGTATATTTTATTTTATATACAATAAATTCTGTGTAAAAAATATGCTGTGTTTTTATTTCTAAGGTACACCTTTTCATAATATATTTGAAAAGGAAAATGGTATGTTTTGTTTTTAAATTTAAAAATGTTTAAGTTCTTACTCGATCTGGTGATGACTAGAGTGTGGTGATTAGGTTAACTGAAGATAGGTTAAGGGATGGCATAAGCCAAAATGCATGTGGGAAAAAAATTTACAAATCCTAGTATTACATTACATAAGGGTAGGAAATATTACACGTTCAACATAGGGTGTAAATTTTTTGATAATTTCAGTGTGAATAAAAAAACCTCCACATGTAAATAAAATACTTAAATCTGAGATTGTAAAAAAAGTACTATATGTAAATAAAATACCTTAAAATATATATAAAATATTTACATCTGGGAGAGTCAAAAAATATTATGAGTAAATAAAATACTTAAATATTATATAAAATACTTCAGTCTGGTATGGTAAAAAATATATTATATGTAAATAAAGTACTTGAATAGTATATGTAAATAAGAAATAAAATACTTATATCTTATGCATGTTCAAAATATGAATAATAAAAGATATATAAACAAAATACTTAAAATGTATATATGTTAAATCGGAATACTAAAATGTAGTGGAAAAAAACATGGCGTGATATTTATTCGTTCCCAAGATATATACTTCAAATAAACTATTTTAACAGCGCATGTTACAGTAGCCGATCTGTCTAAGATGTTAGTCTGGTGACCCATGGTCTGGCAGTTCGATCCCGCACTATTCCAGTTGGTATTTTGAGTTCTAAAAAAAAGCCGCACCCCTAGTGGCTAACTCCAGAACTAATCGATCGAGAGCGATGCCAGCACTCCTAGCAGGCAACTCTAGAAACAAGATGGATGTGTAGCGACTAATCGAAAGAGAGTGATACCATCGCCTCTAGCAACAGCCAATGTAAATAAAGATGGCAGTCGGAAACCAATTACAAATGAAAAAATCAATGTATCATCCTCCAGAAACAGCAGATGTACACAAACAACAAACGAAGAAAACAAATATGGTGGGTCGAACGAATGTGAAAGATAAATGCAAAACAAATGGGATAGAACGAGAGAGAAAGAGAGAAAAAATGGGAGCACTTTCAGAAAACTAGGAACAACTGAGCATGAAAAATACAACATGGATTAATAGAGCATTAAAATGACATAATGGCTACCAACACGGTGGTCCAAGATGGTGGCATATGAGCTACAAAAATTGTGACGTGCTGGCTTCCAAGAAGGCAGAATCCAATATGGTGGTAGCATGACCAGAATGACAGAGCAGGAAGTTGGGAAATCCAAGATAGCAGTCGAACCCCTTGTGCCACGCACCTCCAGCCCCAGCTCTTGTCCCATAACGAAGATATGTCTACTACTTATGCAGCATGCTGCTGGTTCTACCATTGTATTTTGTTCTGTAAGCCATGGCACTCCTAAAATCACATATTCTCGTATGTCATCCGACACACATGCGGTAGCGGCAGTTTCTGTGTCCTATATACGCACTGGGATGTTTACTTCTCCTGCAATTTCCCCAGTAATTTTTCGGGTAGCTAAGTGAACAGTTTGTGGCATGGGCATGTTATCTGCGACGTTTATAAATTCGGCGCATATGAAATTATGTGATGCAGCAGTATCTATGAAGGCTCAACACAGATGATTATTAATTCGCACTAAAATGCGGATGAACCTCTTTGCAGAACTGATTATTTGTGACAAGACAATTTGTTGTGGTGTCAAACCACTGTTCTAAAAATATATTTGGCAAGCTTTAACCTGGGAGGCGCTGGCTTATACTCCAAAGTTACCTCCGCATGAGCCTACAGTAGTATTAGGTAGGCTCACGCTCCGTTGCGTCTATCTTGAGGTTATGTTACATTCTAACTCACAACTGCACATACTCATTACTCAGCAAACACTCGAGAGATTTCAATGATTCAAACACCATTAATTCACAAATTCTTGGCAGAGAAGATGCATAACAAACTTAATACTTAAATCGTAAAAAAGTTATGTACAAGACTACCTACAAGAACCCAAGTCAATATATTAATCTATATACAGACATTGCATTATGACTTTCAGTCCTTGTCTAACAACATGTATGTGTAATAACAATACGTCTGTCACCACTGAGACCATGTATCGCAGTATCTCAATGTATCACAATATGAACATGTATCAATCTTGTTGGTGCAGGTGTTGGCAGGCTTGTATATGATTCTGTAAACAGTGCTATAATAAGTAATTTTGGTTATCCTGTGATGTTTTTTCGTAAGAAGATCTAGTTATATGTTGGTGATCTGATTTGGTTGTACAGGAAATTGGTTGGTACCACTGGCAATATGAAAGTTCTTGGTGATGACAGACATGTTGTTATTACACATACATATTGTTAGACAAGGACATACAGTCATGATGCATTGTCTATATTTAGATTCATACATTGTCTTGGCTTCTTATAAGTAGTCTTAGAGTTAACTTTTTTTTACGATTTAAGTATTAAATTAGTTGTGTTTCTTCTCTGCCAAGAATTTGTGATTTAATGGTGTTTCAAATATTAAAATCGGATGAGTGGTTGATGAGATATGAATACTATATAAAGTTGCGAGTTGGAATCAGACATGAGCTGAAAATGGACGCTATGTGTAGCGGGAGCCTACCTGATACTTCTGTATGCTCACGTGGAGCTCAACTTCAGCACCTTCCATGTTAAAGCTTGCTGTGTCTATATTTAGCACAGTGGCGCCCTCGGCCATAGCGGTTTTCTCCCTACCCACACAACACAAGGATATCCTGAGAATATCCCAAATCTATTCTTGCAGGAATATTGGAATGTCCCTTTGAAATTCCTAGGTATTCTGAGCATATTACTGGAACGTTCCAGGGATAAGTTATGTCCGACCTTATTCCTCCCCCAAGATATTCCAGGGATATTCTGTAAGGAATATTAGTATATCCCTAGAATATTCTTCATACCTCTATTAATTCCCTGGGATATCTCGGGAATATGCTATATATGTTCAGTTTACACTCTCAAGATATGCGAGGGATATTTTTCGAGGAATATTAGGGTATCGCTAGAATGCGCTCTCATAGCCCCTATTCATTACTCGGGAATATGCTATAAATGTTCTGTTTACACTCCCAAAATATGCCATGGGTGCGTAAGAATATCTGTAGGAAATTTCTAGATATTCGGAGGAAATTGCTGGCATTAGTCAGTAGGAGTGCTGGTGTCGCTCTCATTCGATTAGTAGATCTCTTATCCGCTCGGCCGCCATATTAGTTCTGCAATTAACCGCTAGGGGTGTTGCTTTTTTCTAGAACTCAAAATACCATCTGGAATAATATGGGATCAAACTGCCACACCTTGGGTGGTCAGACTTACGCATTAGACCACTCGACTATCGCAACATGCGCTGCGACAAGAGTTTATAAGTAGCATATAACTTGGAAACGAATAAATAATATCTTGCCTCTCATTGTAGAAATTATTATTTTTTATTTCTTATGTAATTTTTAAGTATTTTATTTTTATTTTAAGTACTTTTTATTTATTTTTAAAGTGTATCGAGTGACAAGTCTACAGATACGTATTTGTCAGGCCGATAAGAATATGTCGTCAGAATATACTATTACATCACTATATTAGATTTTATAAGCATATATAAAATCTATTTTAGTAAATATATGCCAAGGGTTTTATATTATGAACGTTGATTATTCACACTTTTTTCATTATTATTTACGTATAATAATGTGGAACATGTGAATATATCTATATATTCCCAAATTACCTTAAGATATCAAAAGGAAAATCGGGATCTTTTTTAACTCTTAAATATCCCAGGAATACAAAGATGAAAATAAAAATATTCCTGTTTACTCCCAAATTCTCCGGGAATATTAGGAGTAAAATGGGATATTCCTATTTACTCACAAATATTCCAGAAATTAAAATAGTAAGATCTGAATATTTCTATTTAATCCGAAATATCCTAGAAATGAAAATAGTAAAATAAGAATATTCCTATTTACTCCAACATATCTCAGGAATACAGAGAGTAAAATGAGAATATTTTTGCTTACTCCCAAATATCCTAAGAATACAGAAAAGTAAATGGGAATATCGTTATTTACTCCTAAAAATCAATGGAATGCAAAGAGTAAAATGATAATATTTATATTTACTCCTAAATATCCCAAGAATACAAGAGGAAAATGATAATAATCCAATTAACTATCTAATATCCCAGGAATACAAAGAGGAAAATGAGAATATTCCTATTTACTCCATAATACCCCAGGAATATTAAGAGGAAAATAAGAATATTCCTGATTATACCTAAATATACAATACTAAGAGTAAAATGAAAATATTCTTGATTACTCCAAAATATCCCAAGAATACCAAGAGGAAAATGAGATTATTTCCATCTACTACTAAATATTCCAGGAATACAAAGAGGAAAATGGGGATATTCCCTTTAACTCTCAAATATCCCAGAAATACAAAGAGGAAAATGGGAATATTCCTGTTTACTCCCAAATATCCCAGGAATACAATAGGGAATTTAGAATATTCGCAGAAGACCCCAGAGACTCCAGGGATATCAAAATTACATTAGGAATGTAAATAGGATATGCCTGGCATATTCTGTGCTGTGTGGGTATTTGGGCATTCGTTGTTCCAATACTGCCTGCCGCATCACTTGCATGGATACAGAGGCTGTTTCCCGCCAGTTGAAGGGAAAGGTGGGGGGGGGGGGGGGTGGGGGAGGCGCTGGTAGATAGTTGATTGGTGGCAGTTTTGTTGGTGGCACTGTCTTTGGGGTGTTTGTAGCAGTATTTGTTAGCACTTTCTCACTTGCTGTAGCAGCTTTGTTTTTGAAGTGTCCTTGTTCCTGTCGCAGATGTGCAGTTTCGCGATTGCAGTGCGATTGGGCCGGGATGCTGGAGTCGAGAAGATGATGGTCTGTATGAATTCCTGCTCTGTTACATGAATGGTAGGTACCAGAGCAGTGCGATATTCCGCACGCACGGTGCTTGCCACAACTTCGAAAATGTACCTGAGTGATAATATCAGTGAATGAGGCTGACCTTGTGTGTGACAAAGTTGTAAAGTGATTCATCTCCCTGTTCTTACAAGATGATGTGGTTGCGTGCTCACAGTGATGTGAAGTTGCTGGCAAAATGGCACATGAAAGCACTGCTGAACTCAGCCCAGATGATGCCCCTCGCCACCACATTCTTGCATCACCTCCTAATCTCTCGCGAATGATGTTCGGCCAGTCGTCTTTGTCAATGCCACAGTGACTGGGCCTGTTTGTTCAATCCTGGAGAAAAGTTACTGGATCTTCACTTGCCATGCCTGAATAAGTAGGTGGGGATTGAAATCTCGCTGATGATGTTGTGGATGTGTTAACAATAGTGCGCCCTGCTGGAACATGTTATGCGATGGGCGTAGCTGTGGTGGTGCGTATGGGAGCCATGGCCGCCTGGAGCAGTGGTGTGGGGTGAGTGGCTATTGTTGTCGTCCCCACGCAGGTGGCCAGAGGTAGGTGTTGCAGTGACAGTTACGGCGAGCACCAAGCGTACGAAAATTTCACTTGTTGTTCGCACCATTCTCCTGGAACCACATGTTGCCGATGTGCTTCCTTTCCACAAGATATACAGCTGATAATTTCCCCTTCCACTCCTGGGCATTGTTGTTTACAATGTTGACATGGTGCAAAGTTCGCGGTGATAAGTTCCATTCTCAAGTTGGTGAACTGCCTGGAGTCTATGACCGGCACATCAATATAGCAGTGGGCACAGTCAATCAAAAATGTTTCCCACAGTGTGGCTCGTTCTTTGGATGACACAGACTTTTCATGGTACACTCGGTGACACCAAATGCATGCAATTGTTGCTTTCCCTATACCATCGAACTAACTGACAATTGCGCATTTTCTAAGGTTTTGTCTAAAATGTGTTGGTAATTGTCCATTGTTTGATAGGAATCCAGTTCATGCATATAGTGCTGGCACACTAACAGGGTTGACAAAGTTCTTGACCTGTCAAGGTCTCATGCACCATGCATACCATCCTCCAGTGTGTCTGCGATGGTGCATCCCCATGATTCCTCAGAGAAATTTGCGTTCACACTTTCAATTTCATTCTACAGCTGGCGAGTTGCTGCGGCATCGTGACAAAGCAGGTGTTACCTCGTAAAAATATTTTTTGAGAACGGGTGTGGTTTCGGCGTGGGGTGCAAGAATTTCATGCACAAATTTGAGGGGTTAGCATTCGTTGTATGCCAATGCAGTTGACATGACAAAGTAATTGTGTAGTCAGCTGTTGTTTATACTGACACACAGGCCACGTGGCTCGCGGCTGTCACCCATGTGGCATGGTTATCACCGATGCGTGGCAAGAGGGGGGCAGGTGGCCCTCTCCTCTCTGCTGCTGGCTTTCCCCAAGGTGGCAGAGGTGTGGCTGACATCACCCACACTGTGGTGATCGATAATCTTCCACATGCAGGTCCAAGATGGCAGATTCCCCGTGTTCGTTAGAAAAAATGGAGATCCTTGGTGCCAATAACCTACATCGCCATGTTGATGTCTTTTGACCCCTAATGTTGTAACGAAATTCATTGGAAACAAAAATGATATTGGACACGTTTGCCAATAACAAAATACGATTGAGCCAACAGGTTCAGAGGAACCTATGCATGTGAACACACCTAAAACACATTTGGTCACAGAAATATGAAAACACTGGGAAAATACAGATACATGGAATTACACTGCAAGGAGTCACAAAAACATGAAAATACATTAGATGTAGGGAGTGGTACTGAGTTGAGAGGCATATGTTGCAAGATGAAGTTGCAGGTGACTTGTGTGCGAAGTAGTACACAAGTGAGATAGGATTTGACTCATTCCATAAGGCACAGAAAAAATGTGATCAGGTGGTCGGATAGGAATAGCCACACTTAAGGGCGTCAATTGACGCTGTACTGGTTTGGTGGGTTGGATATTAGAGGGAAATGTGAGTGACATGGTTGGAAACGGTTTGGTTGTACTTCCCATGGTTGCCAGCGCATAGAACACAAGGATGCAGGGCATGTGGTCGATGAACCTAAATGTCACCCGCTCTATATTCCTGGCCCCTAGACTAGAGAGATGTGCTCTAGTCCTCTCAACGCTTTCTCACTCCCGTGCATAGCTAGTTATGGCCATCTCTACACCTTATGTAAATCGGTGAAAATGGGTTATGCAGCTATGAAGCGACTGAACAAAATAAATATTTAGTATTTAAAAGCAACGTTTTATTTTCATTAATATTCTCTGAGGGGGCACTTTCAATGAACTTCTCCACTGTAGCTCGGAGAGATTTTATTCGGCTAAAAAATTAAACTTTATGCTCGGCAGTGTAAAAAAATGGACCGATGTGTGGGAAAGTGTTCTCACTGGGTTAAAAGAAGTAATTAAATGTTCCATTAGGCTGAATAAATTACTATTGACGCTACATGATTAGACAAATTGATGAACTCCAGAGAGGCCGCGTGTGGACGTACGCCCCACTCGAGTGCTGAGATGCACTAGCACGGCATTCCTGTATGAATAATGAAAACCCCTTAAAACCAACTAACACTTGTGAAATGAAATGAGATGGGCACATTTATCACTGAGGGAAGGGTGAAGTAAATGAACACTATTAACATTTATTAAAAATAATCTTTCAAAAAATACAGAAACCATCAACACTTAGCACTTAACATGTTTATGTAAAACATTGACCGCAATATTATAGCAGATTTTCCTTGAGTGTGTGACGCTCACTGTCCAATGTTTGCTAGGTGGATTATGCCAAATCATTATAAAAACCATCACGTTTAACTTGAATGCACAGAAACCCCTAAAAAATGCTTAATCCAAACCAACAAATGAGTACTTGGCCATTATGTCATGCTTAGCTTTGGCTCATGGTTGGTACTTACATGTTACGTAGCTTTGAATATGAATAAGGTAATAAACACTGTAACAGATTTTAGAAAGTCATGAAAATAATAAAATTAACAAAGACTCTCATGCATGTGGGACACTGCACAACTTTATCATCACACTGCCATAATGTGGGCGATGAGTGAACTCCCCTGCTTGACGCGGTGGCTGGTGACGTGACGAGCGGTCTTGGGTAGACACCACATGTACACGTCAAAATAAAATATTTACTGTTTACTGCTGGCTGTTCCCTTACTACTGACGAACACTGAAGAACCATCGGTGATTTTAGTGCTCATCAGCAGTAATGGAATGCGACCCGCGACTTTAACCCTGGCCCCAGGCGAACTTGAACCCAAAGAATCAGGGAAAATCACAAAAAAAAACATAAAAAATTATTACAAATAAATACAAAAATATAAAATTTAATACGGGATTTAAAAATAAAATGTAAAAAAATCGACAAAGACTTACATGTAGGAGTGGCGCTGACCGTGGCTTCGCACAGAATCCTTGTCGACCCGTGCACACTACATAGCAGAGCAGGTAGGAGCTATCTACACAAGGTATGAGCTGCATGCCATGTGACCGGAGGCCACAAGCCCAAGTTATGCTATCAAAGTGAGTGTAATGGTTTTCACTGCCACAAGGCGTAACTATGTTTCAACTGCATTAGAAAGCCTGATCAACCCTTCGTAATCACTACCGAAATTTTTAGCACTACGGGAAATGGACGTGAGAAAATCACTGTGTGGGTAACAGAATACACATAGTGCAAAGTGCCGACCAGGTGGTCGCCAAGAACTAATTAATACTGTAATTTTATTAGAATATAATTAGTGAATCGTGTAACTCTTATTAAAAGAACATAGCAATAGTTAGTGATGTCTTTAACAAGCACCATTCATAATTAATTAGATATACGTGTTTTGACTTTGGCAGTGGAACACTTGAACTTCAACTGAACCACGCCAAAATTCTCATGACAAACCAACATAATTTTAGTATTAAATAGAAGGTTTTTTAATTAATATATAAGCATTCTCTCCATGTAAAAAAGTGTTACATGTGCATGTATTCTTTTTTCCAGGTCCAAAAAAAGACTCACTATAAAAATATTATAAATATTATAAAAATTAGAGCCACTTAATTTTATCACTTTTTTGTAAGTCAGTGTTAACCACAATTCACGTCATGCAAATTGTAATGTTTCTTCAAGGGCCATTTCACTCAGTTCATCTTTTGTGAAAGGATATTCTGTTTTGGCTGGCGGCGGTGAAATACTGTCACGCTACCCGCTCTTCAGTCTGTGATTAGCCGACATCAAGGCTGGTCGCGTTATACGGCTCGGGGGTGAAGCAAATTTGTACTTAAACCATGTTCACTGGGATATACTTTAATTGTACCAGAATATTTTTATTTGACTTCTTCATGCACCCCCGAGTACGCCTCACTTCCGAAGCAGACCCACGGGGCCTCCGGCATAATAAACAACATGATATTTTGTTTGTGTCTGTTGACGCCTTTGTCATAGAAGTAAGGCCAGTGAATGGTCTTATGCTGCACGACCATTTCAGTTTCTGGACCATCTCATCAGGACTTCTTAAATACAACTGGTGTATGTCTACCTTATTCCCGCTTCAAGGGGATCTTAAGGGCAACGGTCCCTTATAGCTATCAACTACCTGCCATGTTTCTCTACATCACGTATATCTGAGCGTATGTTGTGAAATTTTAAGTGTTCGTCAGTTCATTGGAACGGCGTGCTGGGGAGCCACAATATCCCAGTTCCAGAATGTGCATGTTACATCACATATCTAGCCGCCGTTGTCAATCACCATGTGCGGTCTCGTTAAAACACAGGACACAGGGTCCATTAACCCGGGCTTTTCGAGCACAGCCTACATCAAGAGTCTCGTGCTAACCCAAGCGTATTCCTTTAACTGATTACCTGGTGACTTCCAGACGTTGATCTCATCTCCGGGACCCTATGTCCAACTCGGAAACATGTCAGAGGGATCGATTCTCGCATCCCGAATTCATCTTTGATACTGTTACTCCAGCTTGATTGCCTAGATTATCGATGCTATTATCTGCCCAACTGTTAGGGCTAGGCCCTTGAAACTTGGAATGTACGAGGCCATCTCGAATGATAATCACTCGTATATTCCGTACTCTTCTTGGCCATCAATACACCAATCCAGGGCGGCTCTTGTCAATGGGTGCAGATGCATGTGCTCTCCCAAATAAAATTTAACATGCTGTGGCAAATAAATGATTTCTATATACCTTTTTTCATATTTTAAGTGTAAAAAGTAGCATATTTTATCATTAGTATTGTATTAGTAGGCTCAGACGAAATTTTTCCTCGCAGCTTTGGGGTAACATATGGTCTGTGCCCATGCTGCTGTATATTTTTTCCTTGTCGAAGGAACACGAGAAGTCACGGAAATTGCAGAAGTGCTGTAGATTTCGGGCACAAGCCTCCTATGTCCATGTGGTTCAGGCAATGCTGTAACAACGCGATATATGGCAGGTGCGTCTCAGTTGCGATGTGTTTTTTGTCGAAATAATACATTATGTACTGTTACATTATTATATTCAAGGCTTGAGAATTCGTGAATATTTAGAAAATAAGAGTTCATGATACGATAGTTTTGAAAATATGCATATTATACAGTTTTTAATGTTTATATACAGAATTTTTTTTTTTGCTGTGTTAAGTCCTGTCTACAATCGGCCGTGCTTGTGGACGTGTCGGAATCTTGATGTCAAGTGGCATCACATTCACTCAGTCCGAATATGCTGTCTGCCAGTGAGCTTTCAGAATATGAGATTAGAGCACACCCGTAGTAAATTTGTAATATTATTTGTTTTTAAGTTCATACTTCATATTAAATAGTTTAGGCCGAATGCAGAGTGCACTAATTAGAATTTCGTCACGCTCGTCTCGAGAAAATCCACCTTACACGTCCATTGTTTATATTTGCAATGGGAGCATTCTACGAATGCGCCTGTAATTATTTATAGTCATATTTTTCCATCATCTTAGGACAAACTTGCAACAATTTTCAGTTTTCTGAATGCTTTGACTTGAAACACAGGAAGTTGGGACATCCCTGTGATGTCAAGAGGATCATGTGCACCTATCAGAATATATCTTTGTACTAAAACACAGTCTGTTATACAGTGAAATTGTTGACAGGCCTTTCCTAAACTTACACGTATTCATTTAAGAAACTAAGTGAAGAGAATCAATTTTTTTAGGGATGCAGTTAGTGTATTTCGATAGACATTCAATTAAAAATCTTAGCCTTCCGTGACCACAAACCTGTACTAATGGGAACCTATCACAACCAAAAGAGAAATTATACATGTAATTTGAGTTTTAAAAATCCACAAAACTATTTGGTTTGCATGATACGATGATAAAAGTTGTGTTTTATTGCTTGTGTTGTATTCATTTTGGTTCTGACGAAATGCGGGGGTCTAAATTTGTTGTTGGCCTAAAACATTTGGATGACAGGACAAAAAATTTTTTTCGGAACAAACTGAATTTGAAAAATTAAATGAAAATTTTAATGTTGGGGTAGGTAGATATAAGAAATCAGTCGAATGAAGTATACAGAAGTTTAGTTAAAATACACAATGATCTAGTAGAAATAATATATACTGTACATAATATAATCACTGAAAGAATGCAATATATTTGGTGGATTTTTTTAATTCGAGTCTTTGAGATCATGATGAAACTGCTAAAACTGAAAACCCTGTGTATTTAGAGGTTTGTTTGTTCGTTGGATCGTCACGAAAGTATTATATCAATTTTTAACTTTGTGCCCTCCTTTGAAATTCTTCCTGGAGCTGCCACTGCACCATTCCATCAATCTTTCGAACAATTGTTTGACTCAACTCAGAATTTCCCGATCAGTATTTCAATCATTTCAATCTCTCAATTTATATTTTTGATCCATCTCCCAATATTTTTAATTTGTCTTTCAATCTTTTTAATCAATATTTCAATATTTACACTAAATCTTTCATTTTTTATTGTTCTTTCAATCAATCTCTCAATATTTCCAACTAATCTTTAAGTCATTTTGATAAATCTCTCAATATTTTAGTCCAACATCAGTCCATAGTAAGTCTGTTGGTTTGTCGTCTGTCCCTCATCCACACGTATGGTGAAAATATTCATTCACCATTTTTTTTTCAAATGTGTACTACTGTACTGAAGTTATCTCTATCTACCCACTCTATCCTTCCTCCCGGATGACTCATACACCCGAGCGCTTGGAACAAAAACCACGCATGTGCTTTCGGGACAATAACACTACCGTCTGAAATTTCGGATTTTTTCGGGAAGACCTATCAATATTGCTGCTATATACACATTATAGTTAAAGGTGTTGCATTATATTTATAATGATTATATAGTGATATGCCCCGCAGGAGATTAACTATAGGGCTTTAAATGACTTAGAACCACAAATTTTGAGGCGCATCTCAATTTTCAGATTTCTTTCGAACGTATTCCGTATAGCTGCTATATGCACACTATAACTACAGTGTCTATGTCATGATCATAATGATAACTCAGTGCTATATCCCATAGCATATTAACTATATACTCAAGAATGACTTGGAAGCACGAAATTCGAGTTTAAAAAGGGCGCACACATTGCAGCTATAGCAGGGTTGTCTAGTGGCATGGCCACAACTGTAGCATTGGATACACCCCGACAGAGGAAAGGTATAAATGGAAGGGCACTGCAAAATAGCACAAAGTAGAGAGGGCACAGGAAAGATCTGTTTTGTATCTGTGTTTATACTGTCTCTTCATTAATATTCAGTGTGCTGAATACTGACCAATCGAAAAGGGCGACCATACCAAACGAGCTTACAGGCTCTCCAACCAAATACCCATACTACAAACCCAGGTCAACCAACCAGATGTAAATCATTCCTCAAAACGAAATCTAAAAAAATCATGCCTCAAAACAGAACCTCAAAAAACATGTCTCAAAAAGCCTCTAAGACATGCCTGAAAATGAGACCTCAAATGTCAGACCTCAGAGAGAACTTCAAATCAATCCTCGCTAGCCATTAAAGCTGACTGTACATACGAATTGACAACACCGACAAACTGGTAAGCCCAGTCATCCATACCACACAACAATCAAGTCCATCGAAACCAAACGGCCACACAGTCCGAACAGACCAACCTGCCATACAAACTGTTGTACCACCTGACCATGCCAAACTCGCATATTAGCTAGTCAACCAAATGACCAAACCGACCAACCACACCACTCATACTGAATATACTGAGCATGCCGGACATTCAAGCCATTTTATTCAGACTGACTCCTACTGAGATTGACTCCTGCACATAGTAGCACGTGATGTGTGCGGCAGTATCGACTTTATTTCTCACAAGCTTCTCGCACTCAAACGTGAAAAACAGGTACAGGTATACTGGCCTCTTAAGGATTGTAAATGACTCGAAAAACCGTGCATTAAAATAGGAAATGAAGCCCAATAAAGTTGGGATCTTAGGGGTTGTCGATGGCCCTGGGTATAGAAATGATGCTGTCGCAATAGACAGAGCCGAAACTCTTGTGGCTTGTCTTGAGTGGCAATAAACATGTAGAGGGTTGCGGTAAGAACTGTAGAGCGTGTGTTTGCAGAACCGAGGGGCTCTGTTCAGCCTAGACCCGCAGTCGGCCAACTGTATGGGGCCATCCAAGCGTTGCCAGCACACGATCATACCATCCATGGTGACGAGGACCAGCGATGGTGAGCTGCTCGCCTGCTATGGCATCATGGGCGGCTTCATGCAGCCTCAAGCACACGTGCAGGTGAGGCCATGCCTGCTTCATCATCCTGCGCAACTACTTGTGTTAAAGTGAGCACTATTTAAATCAACCTTTGAAATAATTACTGCCCGTAAGTATGTATATATTATGGATGGACTATAATTTACTTAGCATAGAACCCAGCATAGGCACAGAAAGCAGAATACGTGTTACCATCATACTTGCCATAATAATGCATAACACACATAAAAATAGAAAAAAGCACAGGTGAGGAGCACAGATAAAATGTAATGATTTATTGCATTACTCCTGTGCTTGTATGCTGCGTGTGGCCAAACAGAACATGCATAGCAGACCCAGGCAAGATGGACACCCCGGATAAGATGGATTTCGTGTATTTCTCAGTAGCTCCGCTAGATAGCAGCACATGTATAATTTTGTGGTGAGATGTTATACTGCTGTATTGACCAGCAGAGTCATCGCCATCATGGCTGTGTTTATGTAAGACTGGTACATGTTTGAAATATATCAAGGTAAAAGTTCGATTTTTCATGTATGGAAATGATTCCTTATTGCATGCAGTGTTGCACAATGTAATTTAATGACATAGGGAAATTTATTACTTGAATTTTAACCTTTCAAACGCCTGTTGACGCAGTAGTCTCATATACATTGTTTATTATTTATGAGAGGTTTTGTTCCCGAGTGATGCTACTGGGCAAGATGGATAATGCAAAGCCATCTTGCCCTCCCATTTTCTTTTCTGGTAAGGATGTCAGGAAAAAATTAATATATTGAAATTGCGATATTTTTCAAAGAAATATCGATATTTTTAACCAATGGGATATATCTGTCATTAGGCATAGCCCATACATTAATATCGATACGTTATTTCGACTATCAGAAATCGATATTTTGTAAATGTGGAATTTTTTTTATACTGGTGTGGCCATCCTCGTGTTTCTTTTTTATGTTTAAGGTAGGCCTATATGTGTTTTCCGGAGGTCTACTTTAATTGAATTAGCATATTAAAATAAAAAATAAATAAAAACCATCTTGCACGGCATGGTTTAGCCAGTGTTCATATATTCATTTAAAACTTTTTATTTCGTAGAAGGTGTACTCATATAAAAAGAAAAGTAATCGTGGTAGCTGGGAGGAAAAGGATATAGAAGCCGCCTTCGCAGCTGTTCGAGAATCTGGGGAAACTATTTTCAATGCTTTAAAGAGCTACAATGTGACTTATGGTACTTAAAAAAAGGAACAGTAGTGAAGTCTTTGGGGAGGTATCAGCCTGTGTTCACCGGAGTTCGAGAGTTGGAACTGAAAGAATACATATTAAAAATGGACTCGGTGTTTTTCGGATTAACGAAGAAAGTATTTCTCGAACTAGTTTTCGATTTCGCTGAAGCAAACAAAATTCAACATCCATTCAAAAAAAGTTGCGCAGGAGATGACTGGTTCAAAGGTTTAAAAGAGAGACATCCAGACATAACTCTAAGAACACCTGAGCCAACATCAGTGGCTCGAGCACGAGGGTTCAACAAGCCACAAGTAAACAGATTTTACGATTTATATTATGACATCTTAGAGGAGCACAAAATCAATGAACAACACTGTGCAATGTGGACGAGACAAGAATCGCTACCACAACCAAGAGACCTCCCAAAATACTGTCCTCGACTGGCAAAAAACAGGATGGAGTGATCTCTAGTTCTGAACGAGGATCTTTGACCACTATCGTAGGATGCTGCAGTGCTGCTGGTCAATTCCTCCCACCATATTTCATATTTTCACGAAAGAAAATGGTTGAGAGACTGTTGATGGAAGTCCACCAGGGTCTGAGGCTACCTGCACAGACAACGGGTGGACAAATGGACCAGCTTTCTTACTTTGGCTGCAATACTTCGTCCATCAGGTGAGAACAAACCCTGAGAAGAAGGTTCACCTGTTGATGGATAATCACATCTCTCACAAGTTTGCTCTCATTAGAGTTTGCTCGGGTTAACAATGTGGTGTTTCTCTCATTTCCACCTCACACCACAAATATACTCCAGCCCCTAGACAGAGCTGTATATGGGCCCTTCAAGACATTCTTTGAGCAAGAAATAAACACATTCCAAACAGCACACCCTGTAAGAATTGTGAACCAACTAGACATCGCGAGACTGGTCACTCCAGCTTTCCTAAAAATCTTCATCGGCCAAAAATGCTGTTCATGGTTTTTCATTAACAGCATTGTGGCCTTTAAACAGAAACATTTTCGGAGAAGAAGATTTTGCACCAGCAACAGTCACAGATCGTCTCTCTCCTCTCGACAAGCCAGTTCCAAACCAGGATCGAGTTGCCAGTCCTCCAGACACACGGAAGTAGTTTCTTGAAGACCAGGAGTCATGCTCCTCGAAAACAAACCTATTTCAGTTGCGGCCACTCAAGCCCTATGAGACTCGGAACGAAAAACGCTAAAGAAAATGTCAGTGGTCAGAAATACTTACAAGCACTCCACAAAAGGAATGCCCAAAAAAGTTGTTATGTTAAGTGCCTACAACAGATAGAATGGAACTAGAAGGCATCTTCTAGAAATGTTCGTAGGCCTACAACTACAAAAACACCATGATAACTTTTTTCAGCAAAAGAATAAAATCAAGATGAAACTCGCTGTTTAGTTTGCACAGAAACATTTACCGACTCTGCTGGACAAAGAGAGTGGATTCAGCGTGAGGACTGTCAAGACTGGGCACATGAAGTGTGTTCATCCTGCACAGGTGCGGGAGCCTACTATTGAGATTTATGCCAATAATAGCTTAATGAAGACTAAATACAGTTTCTGTAACCTTCGACAACTTGAGTGGCCTTGAGAGAATGGCTATCCATCTTGCCCTGATCCACTAGCCATCGTACCCAGGGGTAGTGGGCAAGATGGATTTTTTTCTTTCTTTGTATTTTCGTGAAATAATTCTCTTTCTCATTTTTCATCTAAATGGTTTTGTTACATTTTGTTTTGTAAGTGTTGTTTTGTTGAATAAAGTACTTTATAAGTCTCTGTGACTTAATGTTCCATAGGAATCACGTCGTAAATTTAGGCTATCCATCTTGCCCGGGTTTCCCCTACCATCAAATTCACATGAATATGAAAATAGTTTTAAAAGTAATGCATGCCAAATGCATTACTTTTAGAATTTGGAAACATTGGCATTATACATGTATGGTAACTCACATTTACTCAATATTCTCGGCGATTGTGCTCTGCCTAAAAAAATTTCGGTGCTCCATCCATTTTAATACCTGGCACTACACATTACGAAAATAAACACATCAATAACAAAATAGTTAACTTTACGAGTTGTGCTATTAATGAATTGTGGGTCCATGCATATGCTGTGCATATACTAAATCAATTGTAACGCAGCCTTTACAGTGGCCTTTGGCAGTGAAGAAATGTAAATAGTCCTGAGATGTGGTACGTATTGTGAGGGTAATGTTTAGGTTTATGTCACTATTGAAGGTAGTGTTACTTTTTATATTCACAGAGTAAGAACTTACATAAAAGTGACAGGTTTACATGCATAACAATTCTACAATTGAATATGTATATTGCTTTAATAAAATGATGAGGCCCATGGCAAGGTGAAATGTGCAAGTAGTAAAGTATACACAGTGTGACGAGTGAAGTAGATAACAAGCAGAGAAGTCTTCAGGCACATCGTAGAGCATTTTCCCGAGGAAAGAGTAGTAATTTCTCCAGTTTACACAGTTCAACTTCCTAGCACGAGGTCGACATACACAGCACGTGATATCAGGTGGTCACGGGATACAAGAGGGGCCAGTTTGTAAGGCCGCTGTATCACTCCGAGTGTTGCTGAGAAGTACTTTCATTTGCAATGAATTTAAAGAAAATGCAGATGGATCTTCATCAGTCAATGCTTCAGTTTCATGCATTATAATCTGCGAGTGCTGAACTATTTATTGTTGCAAGCAAGCCCCATAAATGTAGAAACTGGGATCGCGATTTCATTTTCGCTTAGATAATTACAGTTATTAATGTGCATGTAAAGTAAAAAAATCGATTACATATACATATCTCTATAAGACACCTTAGTGTAACACTTTTAATCTGAAATCAATATATTTACTTTATGGGTGTTGGTTCTGAATATGGGTTGCTGTATTGGTTATTTAACATATTTATAAATGGTTAATACATACAATACATTTTATCAGAGTTGTTGCTTGCAGTGAGATGTGAATTTCCTAATGAGAAACGTCAGTCATTTTGCTATAGCAGTACATGTTTCCTACATCACAGCCAAGTAGTACCGAAATTTGCTGCACATTTTCGAATCTGCACCATCACTAAATTTGTTGCTGGAAAAAATTTTCTGTTACAGGTGTTACTGAGAATGATCGATTTTGGTCTAGACCCACAGCAAGCTCTGGATAACCCACGCTTTATGATAAACGTGAAAAAAAGGTAAATAAAAAAGTGGAGTATCTAATTAGGTGTGTAGTTGAAGATAATTTAAATTTTATTCATATAATATGAAATAACATTTTTAGTTTCAACATTGAAATTGCTAGCAATCCAACCAGGAGGGAGAGATAAGAAGTAGCCTATAGATAATTGTCAATCTATAAAATCAGAATTGAAATAAAACAAATCTTAATACTATGTCCTGTTTTCAAGTTAAAAATTAAAAAATTCCTGAACCCAAGAAAAGCCGAAAGGGAAAATTATAAATTATAAATGATAAAAAAATATGTTAGTATTAATTTAATATTATATTTATATTAAAACAATGTCAAAATCTATTTGAAAAATCATGTACTTAGATCAAAAACGTGAGTAATTTTGAATTTAAAAAAACATGAAAGCGTAAACCTATAATAGGTACGTAGTCTATCTTAATTTATCACCTATTATTTCTAATCTCTTCCACGTTCAAGCTTACAGGATTCTTTTTCCATACCAGAGGTCTTCATTCGCCCGAATTTTCATGTCAAAGACTCATGCACTCACAACCATACAAGTTTTCCCACCAAGTAGGAGCAACTGGATGCAAACATTACATTTTAAGTGTGACGGTACAGAAAATAACAAAGAATAACAGCACATTTGGAACTTCATTGCACCACCTGGCACCTAAATACAGTACACGCATTGTAATGATTGGACATGAAATAAAAAATGTGGCAGGTTTTCCCTCAGTTGCTACAAATTATGCTTCAAATCATGAACACTTTTACGTAAAGGTACCTAGGACACCATCTGGTTCCACAAATATTTAATGGGCAACAAATCTGTATTACCTTGGAAGATTAAATGGTTATGTTATGTTTAATAACACAGTTAAAATGTATCCAGTCCATCGCGAAACATAGTTCAGAACAAGAAAAAGAAACACCACAAACCAATAACACACAAAAAAAGACGGCAAAGAACTTGGAAGCAACTGATATTGTAACAATCATAAAAAATATATATCTATACTACTGAATATAATAGATGTATCTGTCTGTGATTTTCGAATTTTCACTTTTAATTATTTTTTCATGTAGTATAATTGATAACTAAGCCATATCTAATATTAATTTTTTTCGTGTCTGTCTGTCTGTACGAACGGATTTAAATCAAAAACCACTTAATGTATTGACAAAAAAAATTACACACTATATGGATAATAACCTCAGTACCAACAGAGCCTTTGTTTTATCGAGATATCTCAGAGAGTTCCAGAAAAAAAGATGATAAGGGATGTAAATAGGTACAGGATTAAGCTTTTCTTAGGATTACAACATTAAAAAAATAATTACTAAAAATATTGTTTCGTCATTTCTCCTTTCTTTTTGTCTATGGGCTGTAAACTTTTCCTTCCAAAAAGCCGTAGTGGCCCAGTGTTTAGAGTTATTCCAAGTGAGGCCGCAGTGACCCTGTTGATATATATATATATAAAGTGAAGCTACAGAGGCTCAGTGGCTAGAGCACCCAATAAGGGGGCGTAAGACCTCTGTGGCTAGAGCACCTAATAGTGGGGGCGCAAGAGCTCAGTGAGTAGAGCACCCAATAGTGGGGAAGCAGCTGGTCAGGGTCTATAGCACCAAATAGTGGGGTCACAGTAGTTCAGTGGCTAGAGCATCCAACAAGGGGGCCACAGTAGATTAGTGGCTAGAGAACCCAATAGTAGTACCACAGCTAGTCAGGGCCTGAAGCACCCAACATTAGGCCACAGTTTCTCAGTGGCTGGCAAACCCAATAGTGGGGCCGCAGGAACTCAGTGTGTAGATAAGTCAATAGTGGAGCCACAGTAGCCCAGTAGCTAGAGAATCCAATAGTAGGGCCGCAGCTTGTCAGGGGCTAGAACACCCAGTAGTGGGGCCATAGTAACTCAGTAGGCAGAGCACCTGATAGTGTGTTAGCAGCTGGTCAGGGGCTAGAGCACCAAATATTGGGACCACAGTATCTCAGTGGGTAAAGTACCCAAAAAGGGGGCCGCAGTAGCTCAATGACTGGTGAACCCAAAAAGAGTGGCTAGATAAATTCAAAGTCCTATATATCATGCTAACATAAATCATGTGCGAAGCGATGGCAGGGTGTAATTTAGTAACTCCATTAAACCTGAAAGAATAAATATTAGTATTTTAAACATAAACCTTAATGAAACTATGGTGGGATTTATTATAATAACTTTAAAAACAATTCATGCGAACTAACTCGCATGGATCAGATAGTACCTGATAAAATATAAATTGTCTAGCAAATTAAAAAAAGTGAAGACATAGTAAATACAATAAATATAATGTGGTTCTGGCAATGATGAGGGGTGTGATATGTCGTATGGATTAAAAGTTTATAAAATAAGTTCTGAAATTTATTAGAATTGAATGCTTTTCCGGTAGGGCGCCAGGTCATCTACACACAGGTGAGCACGTGGGCTCTGATTCTCCAGGCAGTAGCAAGTCGACAGCAATGTGACGATGCCCTCACAAGTACACGTGTAATTTAAAGTGCGAGTTTAAGTTTACACAGTCTACAAACTTATATCAAAACGTAGGTTTCCTGGAGTAGGCCAGGTCCTGAAGGTACATAAGTATTATACGAGAAATAATAAACAAAGACTCGGATCAAGACTGGTTATAGTGAAGAAAATGATGGTACACTGATCACACACTAAGTAAACGAGACTAAATCAGGCATGGCAATCTGGCCCGCCATATGCCGAAATGGTAAAAGTACTGTTTAGAATACGAGCACAATTAAAGTAGTTAAATCTCCAGGGTGACGAGTCAGACGGAGATGGGAGCGAGATCACGGGATGAAGCGGAGAAAAATCACAAGGTTCTGGTATCTAAGTAAAAAGAATTGAAGATTAAGATAGATGAACAAAGCTGAAGGCTCCCATGAAGCAATGTGTGTACACTCGCTATGCCTGCTAAGTCGTGATTAAAGAATGGGGAGATCTTCCGCCAACTCTGAGAGAAAATTTTTACAAAATCTCAAATTACAAAAAGTACACTGGAAGATGTTGCAAAACACTGGAGGAATTAGCAAGCATCTTCTCACATGTTAGATTTGGTACTTAAAATTTCTGAGTCTGTACACCTGTTAATTGCATTCATTAAGAAAAACAAGCCGGAATTGCCTGGCAAAGCACGATGAGGAGTTTGCTGGACAAATATGACATTTGTAAGTTATGATGATGATTTGAGAGATATAATAAAATTATGAAAATAATATACACAAAGCAAAAGAATTTAGTTTTTGGGCAATTGGAATGGTGGAAGCCGGAACTGCCACAATGTTTACACATTACACTTAATTTTATTCAAAGACATACATTTTTACCTTTTTAATGAACAAAACACATTATATACCCTAGAAAATTATAAAGAATTATGATTGCCATGGTATCGTGTTTCGTAGTGGTTTCAAACCCATGTGACTTTGCACTTGCAACCTTGCTATGCCTCACTTAAAGGGAGTAAAGTGTAGATAACACTTCCACTTGCTAATTAGTGACTCTTCTTTATAGGGCACTAAACAGATATGCACTGCACACACACAATTATAAGAACACTCTTGGAAAGTTGAGTCAGGCGGGTCGTGGCCTGGTTCTGTGACCCAGTTCTGCACGAGCGGCAGAGATGACCCGTGCACGATGTGCATGGACGTGCATGCCCAGTGCATGAGCTGAGCAACAGTGGTCTACCTCCCAATCTGAGTAGTGAGGGCGGCGTCACAGAACAATGTCTGTTTAACGAAAAAGGAAATTATTCACTTTCAATCAAATATCAATTATTTCTTTTTAAAGGTGGTTTTAAGAAACTGGCAAACATAGAAAAATAATTGGTTTAAAAATTATAATACAAGACAGGGCATCGACAAAATTAAAGAAATTTTAATAAAGGAAAAGTCTCAGAGAAACAAAACCATTTACTACACATATTAGTAATGCACATGTTCAGTAAACACAGCAAAATGACAAGTAAGAGGTTGCAGTGGTAAAAACACTCATTTCACATTCGAGATGACATGGGCCCAGTTTCGGGTCCAACCATTCTGATTTCTGTTTTACAAGGTTTTCCAAAATACCTCCAGGAGAATCCTGGGATGATTCCACCTTGGCCAGGTTCTCCCCCATTCCTGGATATCAGGTGTTCCCTGCTAAGGCCTTGTTGTTTAGGGTCACTTAAGCCTTGCCATCTGGTGTTACTTGTGTTGCCTTTTGACTTAATGTTAATATATAATATAAATATTCAAATTACTTTGCGAAATCCAGACTGTAACCAGAATTTACTGATTTCAGTCTGCATTTTCTCATGTGAAATGGAAAAAGAATACATAATGAATAAATCATTATTGTGGTTACAGATGCAACAAAAACCACATGCTCAAAATATTGTGAACTTAAAAGTATCTGTTAAGATATGCCCTAAGCTATGACAGCCCCAGTTTAAAAAAAAAATGTTATCTGAAGAGTAAGCTACAGTGACGCAAAAATAAAACAAAATGGAAGAGATATTATATCACCTCAAAACACTTAGCAAATAAATATAAATGAAAAATATGATAACGATGCAGCAGAGACAACAATGGAAGACTTATTACAATTTCGAACCTTGTATTTGTCCCATTTCACTGTCGAGAAACTGTCTACAAAGTACAGTTGCAGTAAACTAAAAATGAGGAATTTTTTCTATAACTGGTGAAGTGTTAAATTCCACCACACCAGCGCAAGTCCATTCACAGTTCAGTGGGCCCCCTGGCATGCACGTAAGCATATGAGCATCGGATGCATCTGAAGTTAAGCCTGATATGCCTTAACTCAGGTTTATTAAGTCAAAAGGATGCATGCATTACAAAACCTGGGGTACATGTATGATCAAGGTACTCTTTCGAATACACCCATAGGAAGGCTCTGATTGGACACCAGTGTACCCATGGAAGAAAATTCAATTTTAATTTGAAGTTGATTTCCTACTTTGTGTAAGAATATTTCTGTTTTCATAATTGGCAATCATATTATTTTCATGTTTATGCTCTGCTAATTGAGGAAACATTTATTAAAGTTTGCGAGAGCAGATTCTGTGATAATTTTCCCTTATATGGCATTCTGCTCCGACAATTAATGCTTATAGCATTCCATGTTTATGTACAGTGACACCACTGAAAACAAAGACAAAGAAGTTGAGCATCGACTGCTGAACATGGAGAGTTTGTCGGAATTACATATTTGTTCGTACAGGGCATTTGGAAATGCTTACGTCGAAGTTATGGAGCTCAAGTGAACTTACCACATAACATTTAATTGACATGTTTCGGGGTGGTCGCAGGGTCTCGGAAATACATGTGAATGTTTCGTGGCTGCCGGCTGACTAAATATGGGAATCAGCTCGGGTTAGCACGAGACTTTGAGGTTGGCCATGTTCGAGAAGTGCAGGCTAAAAAACCCACAGCCCCGTGTCTTAAGGAATTGTGTGGACAAGTAAAGACTGGCGACTGATATGCGACTATACTTACACTCCCACGCTGTGGTATTGTGGCTTCCCAGCATGTCTTTCCAACACTGATGCACACACTTTCCATAACAAAAACACATAGAACACTTAAACATACGTGATCGGGGAACATGTGGCAGGTTAGATACAGTTTATAGGGCCGTCTTCCTTAAATTCCTTAAGTAGGAATAAGGGTACACATACATAGACTTCCAGATAATACCAGTTGTAGCGATAACTAAAAATGTGATGGTACGAGCTGTTAAGCAGACATGTGGCACAAGACCCCACATTGGCCAATGCTGTAAGACAAACATGTCAATGGACGCATAACATATTAAAGTAGAAATTATCCCAGAGGGGCCATGAAAGAATAATTCACCTCCGAGTCACAAGATGCGATCTACCCTTACGTGTCTATTTTCAGAATGGAGGAGGGATTGGCATGGCATCGTTAATAGTGTTATGCCTGTCAAAACAGAAATGTCCCTCACTCGAAAAATGAAATGGATGATGGTGGACAAGAAAGCTGCTGGCTTGGTTTATACCTGTCTGATGGTCACATGATCGCCTGTGTAGGTTATCCAGAAATAGCCTGTCATATGTGGGTACCTTCCTGTGTCCACTGCTCACAAAATAATCCTACTGTCCACCTGTGAAGACCAAACAACCCAGATGACAGGAGGACACTGCTGCATTGCTGGTTCGTTGGTCAACATGGAGCGGCTAACTGTTGCTGCTTGTTTTCTTATGCTTACAGCAGTGTTGCACATCAATGAAAATGTGCAGTATCATACAATATATTTGTCATCTTTGAGACATTCCGTCTAACCAATAAGTGTACTAATTGCTGTCACACCTCACCTAGACTCCTCCCACCGCAACTACAGGTGTGAGAAATTACAGGCAGAGGGTGTATTGCCCCTGGATTGTAGGATGAAGCTACATGCAGTATAAACGCTGTCTCATTAACGTGCATGTTAATTTAACATCAATGAGTAGCTAGTATGGCTCGGTGATACATTCAACTAAGGTATGAGTTTGAGAGAGGGTGATCTGTTAAAAGACTACAGGAGGCTGGATGGTTGTTGTATGGAACTTCCCCCTCCTGGATCGTTACAACTGAACTACTTGATGGTGTTGGGAGCACTGGGAACATGATGGGACACCACGTTTTACAAAGGCTCTAAGTAATCCAGGATGACCACCAGAAGAGAAGATTGTTTCATCCTCCAACAGGCACAAACTTGATCAACAGTTCCTCTTTCCGCCATCCTGAGACATCGCAAGTGAAACCTCATTCCAAACACACTATTGCAAGATGGAGATTTTCAGAAAAATATTTTCATTCTCAATTTTCTTTACACCATCTTCTACTGACGCCCTATCAAAAGGCGACTTCATTTGCAGTTTCATTACAACTGAGTGACATGGACAGTTGAGAGATGTCAATGCACATTCACTACTGGAAAATCAATTTCTGTGGCCTTGTGTGCTTACACTAATTGCACGGCTCCAACAGAATACAGAATACAGCACAGGTAACCCAGGACTGCTACCCTTCCTTGGCCTCCCAAGTATCCACACTGGTATATTTTTGCATTTGGCACTGACAGCTCACATTGGCTTAATCTCTGCTCATGGTTCAAGTTTGACCTTCAATTGTATAATGCAATGGGAACAGTAAAAACATTAGCTTAGTGCACCAGATACAATAATTATATTCTGCACTCAGAAGCCTAATTTTCACAAAACAAAACTGTAATGCTGCTTGGCGAACAAAACCACTGTAGCTAACATCTCATATACATAGATGTTAGGTTTGACTGCAAATATGGCACAGAATATTTGGGAGTAAAATTTTATCACAAATACATTGTAAACTTAACAAATGTCATATTTCAACATACTTTATGTATTACTGCATTACCTGGCAAAATCAGCACAAAATATAACATTTACTATTAATGGTTATTTTCAACAAAAATTGCATACAAATAATAATTTTACATTGCAGTTTGCCTTGATGAACCTAAACAGTGTCGGCATTTGATAACATGGGCTTGGGGATGTGAATTTGGTATATACTCTTCAACAAATGTAACATAACTTTCATGAATAATAAAAAAATAAAAATTTGAAGCAAAGAATTGAATCTCCAGCAAAACTGGTTTTAAAAATAATTTTGTAATAAAACATGTAATCTGTAACAAGGGGCGTATTATCGCGGTTGAATCGGTAACAACGAGGTGGTTTCATGCTCCTGTTCACCACTTTGTTGTGAACGCATGGTGACCAAGGTAACCAGCGTTAACAATTTGGCTAATACAGTCAGGTGCACATTAATATAATTGTTTACCAGATATTGATGGTAGCTGCTCATCGTCATAAATTCCGAGTTTCTCAATGGCATTTGCAACTTGTGTTACCATATACTTGCCTTTTAATGTTCAAAATGGATGAATATTGGGTAGTTCAAAATGAAGATGGTACCTTATTTCAGGACGAAACTTGGAAAGTTTTGTTGAAATGGGTCGGAGGTGAGTGTTAAAACCTGTATAACCTCTTAATATGTACTCAATATACGTAATTTTGGTTTAGTTAAGATATTTCGAGTCTTAGTAAAGTTTTAATATATGCTTTTCTTCGTTGTAACTCGAACTGCATTTATGACATGTGAATTGTATTATTTCCAGGTGAGAAGTACATGTTAAACTCTGCATTAAACTGCATTAACTCGTCCGTATACTCCATGTCTATTTCTGACACAATTACAGCGATTGCGCAGTTTTAAAGTTCCCTCCAACTGAGGCACCCCGTCTGTGTTTACAATAAGCATTTTCGTGATGTGATCATTTCATCGTGAATGCTGATGACCAGCCTGTTACCAATTCAACCGCGAAAATACGCCTATGTAACATGTTCAATTCCCTATGAAAATACATAGATAAATATAATAACTGCACAGAGAAGTGCACTAAATATTTGGTAACCATTTGTTGGCATCCATTGACTATAAATACAAAACTAGCAGCTGAAAACAGTTGTGAGTGCATTTTCCATATGTTATATTACTGGAAAAAAAAATCCTACAGTTTAAAATATAAACATTACAATTCCATAATTTTCTTAAAATCCTTTTTTTACATTATCTTTATTTGACCAAATTTCCCGACTTTTCCTGGCCAAGAGCATTCCCTGATTTTTCCAGGTGTGCCCTGTTTACCAGAAGGGTGGCTACCTATAGAGATACATGCAGCATGTAGGAAGCTATCATGCTGGTTCAATACTTTACATGTAGAGGCGACAGTTTCTTTGAAGTGTGTTTGTGTGCATCAGTGTCACCTGCCTCCGAGTCTCAGAGGTATAAAATAGCTGCAGGTAAACTGGCCCTCAGTTGCTCAATGTGCGGACGCTGGTGTGCGCAGGCAGCCGTGGAGTGTGGAGCTGGAGGCGGAGATCCCGGAGACAGTGAAGCAGCAGCTGGAGGCGAAGGGACACTCGGTGCGATGGCCAGTGAGCGGGTACGATCGTTCCACCTTTGGCAGGGGCCACGTCATCACACGAAGTGCGTGGTTCGCCAGTAACAACCGCCAGGACGTGGACAGGGAGAGTGATGTGTGGTGGGCGGCCGCCGACCCTCGCTGCGATGGCTTCCCCCTTGGTTACTGACCAGCTACTAGCCTCCACGGTGATGGATACAGACTTCAGTTTCATTTTCTGGGAAATGGGGAAGGGCAGCTGCCAAGAGGTGTAAGGGTATGAACTACAGACAATGATCAAATTGGAACCTTATTAATAGCTTTCTAATGCCTGTTCAGGGCTTCTGGAAATAAGATATGAAGTTGGAATTTAATTATAACCATTGTCGCTCATTTTTCATTATCGCTTTCAAACATAAAACTTCTGTAATTTGATAACATCATCTGTGTTTTTTTTCTTGAGTCTATAAATTTTAGTGTACCTGCAATTTTCAGGGAAATAAATAATGTAAAAGAACCTTAATTTAGAATTGTGGCTCAAGCAAAAGATGGACAAAATGCTTCTTGTCTGAAAGTGATATCATTAAATGTGGCCGATACACGCCTGAAAACAAAATAACATGTAAAACCCTCCGCTTTTACTTGGCTGCTACTGCACCAGGCAGTCATATTTACTTCACTTTTACTGACCAATTTTTTTCCCCCCAGGCAGGTCTAAAGGGTCTCTGTGAGGACCTCTGTGGGATTGCCAACGTCTGACCCAGCCTGACCCTCCGACTACCAAGCTGGGCCTGCAGTGGCGTGACTTACTTCACAGCTACCTCAACATGACTAGATGCTTTTCTTGACTTTATTTAACCCCCTAGTGAGTCCAAACTAGTGCAGATGATTCATGGATGATCAAACCCTTTTATCAACCCTACATTTTAACATTAATCTCGGATCACTGCTAAATCTTGAGCATTAAAACTCATCACAACGATGAGCCACATGGTCTGTGTCAGGCTCTACAAAATATTTACTTTTAAAAACTGACACCATCTTGCCCTACTTAACCCAACTAAACCCGAGACTCTGCCTGTTTAGCATCGTGAAGCTTGTGAATTGTATTCTATTTTGAAATAAATTGTTTGTAACATTGGAATAAATAAAATTTATGCTGTGCATGTCAACAAGGCACATGATGTGTACAGACAATACCACTATTTTCTAGTGTGTCTATTATTAAATGGCCACACAGTGTATCCCAACATCAAAGTTTATGGGCTTAATTTACACAAATAAAAATCAGTTTTGTTTGGAGTATGCCTCAGTTTTAACATTGAGTAACTTAATGTCTTCAATTACTGAGTTCTTTTAAACAATACTTCATCACTGTGTGTCGCCACACTAAATAGTTCGAATCCTGGCCTTAGCATTAAAAGAACAACGCACAAGCACAAGCGATAATGCAGTTTTATGGACTTGACAATGATTTAAATATTTCATATATTTCCTCCACTTAATATCAGTTTCTAAATATTTATCTTGACATAAGTGAAGTAATTATTACTGCAACTGTATGGCTAACACTATAAAATTTAAAATTACTTAATCATATCTTAAAATATCCTTTATTAAACATTTATATTGTTAGTGAGCAATTCCACAAAAAATGTTCAGTGTGTAAACTATTTTTTTTATAAATTAATATGTATACATATTTTTAGAAAACTTAATGCCCTCATTTTTGAATTCTTAAAAATATTTTGCAGTTTGCCAGTTTGAAACAAAGATTTTTACATAAAAATATAATACCTAAATTGATCACTTATGGCGTAAATCAAATGGTACGCAACTGTGACACTTGTCTGATTGTAAGCTATTTGAACATTTTAATTTTATGCTCAACAGTAAAATGTATGTTCAGTACTGTTTTCAGGCTTGATATACTTTCATGAAAAAACGAATCCAATACAAATTATTGCATTATGTACTGGTGTATAGAACTACTGATCTAAAGCCATAACGCCCAGTACTGACGAATATGGTTTCAATTATCTACAGCCACATCGAACAGAAGAATAATGATTTCTTATGTTAATTTCACTGCCTCAACAAATACATACTGTTTGTGTAAATGCAATTTACTTTTACCACGTTTATGCTACTGTTAGCTGAGAAATGTCTAAATGTGTGGAAACATGCGAAAGCAGCTCCATATTGTGTTTTTAGTATTCCAATATTTTTGTGATAGCCTTCAGAGTGGTGAAAATAAAGTATAATTAAGACTATCCAAGATAGAATCCACAAATGCTTGTCCTGAACACACACAGTTTTCGCTATGCCTTGCATGTCTCTGCTGCTGTGAACTCCAAGAATTCATTGTAGGCGGAACAAGTGCTACATCAAACTAAAAGTGAGCTTTTTGTAAGATTCTTGCTCATTTTCTAAACATGTTGACTCCCGAGATAGTGATAGTAAAGTTGCCACGGATGTAGAAAACCAAATTCGAGCCAGAAAACTAAAGAGAACTGGGTTGTTTTTCACCCAGGTAAGTGCAGTGAGCTAGATGATGTGTGGACTGACAGGCACCTAGAGTGTAGCGATGTTCATGAGTAGTCGTGCACTCAGCACCTCTTGGAATAGGTGTATTTTGAAGCAAAATGATTGCGGGGACGTGCTCATGTTATTTTGAAGTAAGTATAACTCAATGTGGCATGAAGCATTTTCTTATGTCATGAAAGACATTGGCAGGAGAGGACTGTCGCTCTCACCAGTGAAGAACATTCTAAGACAACCTGAACGGTGCTGGTGATGTAGGGAGGTATTTCGGGCGTTCTGATCTCTCGCTCGCATTCTGATGTAAAGAGCAGTGGATCCTCATGCTGTTTACCCACGAATTCCGACTGCAGTGGTTCTCCTGTGCAGTGCTGTACACCGTGGAGAGTGGCCGGTCTGGGATTTGACTGTCGGTGCTCGGAGGCTCGTTTACACACCTCGCATTGATAGACCATGCCGGATCTATTGATTGGCTCGTCGGGACATCCGATGCAAACATGATGGTACGTTTCTCCACACAGGCTACACCTAATTGTGTGGTTTCCGCATCCAGATTATATGACCCAATTACAGAACACTGTCTGGTTATGCAATCCTCAAAACTGAACTCCAGGTCATCCGCATAACGAGTTCCATCGGCCCAGCCAAGGCAGGAATAGTGATACCATTGTAGGCAGTGAGCGCACTGAATTCTATGAATCCCCATACCAGGACAGTTCGGTCGCGAACAGCGGTTTAATTCGGTTGTGGCTGTGTTGGAACACTTGAGCTAGTACTCACTTAGTCCAGCTGTCGAAATCTCTGTGGTAGTTAGGGCGCCACTGGGTGTTTAGGGGACTCCCAAACGCCCATTCGGCTCGTGAATGAGGAAGGACTTATTTGTTCGTACTGCCTTGTCAAAACTATGGCAGTTACGCCCCATATTGGAGGCCAGAAAACTCTTATCTGCTCCCCTTGTTGCATGACACCCTGTTGACTAGGAGACACTATGTCTGGTGGAGGTAGGTTTTTGTCGGGTGCTAAATCAGTCACACCCATTTGTGGTGGGTGTTCTTGTATTAATTCAGTCCCTGCGTGGTACTGGGGCTCACCCCATATAGAGAACTGGCCTGGTAGCTTTTCAGCAGGGCACAAAGTTAGGTTCTGCAAAAGGAATCTTTCACTTCAAGTTCTGTGCTTTGGGATGTATACCTGGGCAACTGATGTTATTGGTACTTGGACGAGGTGTTGGCGAAACGACAGTGCATGTGTGGGCTGCGGGTGCTTGAGCATGTTGACAGTTAGGTATTGTTCTTGTCGGTGGGGACAGCACAACAGGCTTGAGGTTTACGATTGAAGCAGTTGGCTGCTGATCAGGATTTCTGGGGTACTTTGCGAGCCACTGGTGTACCTCCTGACTCAAGCAGGTTGGAGCCTGGAACAGATCCCTCACTATCTCTGGTGTGATGGGGACGAGTAAATGTCGTAAAGCTTGGGCTTGATCATTCGGAGCGAGTTGTCCGATGGTGGCGATGAGAACTGGGGTCAGCTCTTGCAAACGCCCACAGGTAATTAGCCCATGCTTCACTTTCTCCTTGAAACCACAACATCTGGAAAAAGGCATTTGTAGTTCACAACATATTCTTGTGTCCGTGAGGCAAAAGGCAGGGCTTGTGTCTCCCTATTGTGTTGAGCCATGTGGGCGGCTGCCAACGGGGCAGACACCCTATTTTAGCGCTCGGCAGAAAGGTATGGTGAGTACTGAAAGTCAGGCCTCACTGTCTGCAGTCCCTGCATTGTGGGTGTGGGGTTCGGCCGCATCTTCCCAATCCAGGGAACGCCCCTCCGGCACACAGGTGCGGTGGAAAGGACGAGCACCGGACTGACAAGCTGGTCTGAAAGCTGTGTACCTGTGATTGGGCTCTGCTGTTCTACCTACCAGAGTATGTAGAAAGGTTGACCATAGGTAGTGTTTGTGGGTTAGGCAAAGTGTATCTTGGCTAGATTGTGTATTCTTCAAGGGATCACCTGCATTTATCTCAAGCGTAAGGTCAACTAGGATAGGTGCAGAGTCTACAGGAATATGGCACTGAGGGATCGGTTCAGACTCAATGGTTATTCTGTTCTATTGGAAATAAACATGCAGTGATGCACTACCTCCTACTTTTATCAAGAGCTTACGGGAAGCTGACTTATGCAAGACAGGTAGATGTGATCTGTTTGTAAGCGGAATAGGAACAGGGTAGTCTGGCACTGTGAAAACAACTGAAAACTATGACTGACTCTCTACACCATTGTTGCCCAGAAGTGTCTGCAGTGTATAGTGTGGATAGACTATGTTTTGGTTAACAGGTTTGCACGATGCTTAGATTACTAAGCAGGGAATTATAGGATAAGTCCCAAAAATATGCTTAAGGAGAGCTGAACCCTCTCGCACAAGGGTGTGGTGAACTAAGGAAGGTGTAACAAAGAATGAAGCCGGCGAGATCTTCGGCGGCCATCGCTGTGAAAACTTGTCAGGTTGGTCAGTTTTGGCAGTGGGTGTGGTAGAAGACTGAAGATTGGTCCTGAGTCGATTTCTGACTCTGTATTTATACTCTTCCAGGTGGCTGCCTCGGCATTCATTGGCTGGCATATCTTGGACGAGGGGTGGCCAATGAGCCAGGGGGGCGTGGCGAAAAGCATAGCTCTTTGGCACGATGTCACCGGGCGGCTGGGAGAACGGAAGAAAAACAACGAAACATACTAGTGGTGCCATCTAGGAGGGGTTATTAGTACTTGCTGCCTTGAGATACATAGCTTCGTTACGTCGTTGAATAATACGATCTATACTGGTAAGAATCCAATCCTTGCTGTGGTAGACAGTACAATCTTTTAACATCTCGTGGCCAATTGTAATGCAAACTCCGTAGAAATCAGTCGCAAGGCTATGCTATGGTGATGAGCTGAAGTCGTCTAATCACCATCGTTGTAACGCATCATGCATCACAATAAATACTGAGATTGCATTAAAAAAATCTTAAGAAACATCAGTACTGAGAAAGGTTGGCCTGGTATTGCCCTCCAAAGACATCCTCTAAACAAAACGTGTTTCTTAAAACTTCCTAAAATTTACATTAAATATAGATGGTGGTGGCAGTTCCTTTTGGAACCCGAACAAACAACCAGAATATAATAAATATTAAAGATGACACAAATTTAAAAAGGCTAACTCTCGAGTGAGTCGCAGATGCATTGTGGAAAAATACTACACCAGGCTTAAAGAGACAAATGGACCTGCAGAACTAAGGTTGCACAAACATGATAAAATTGCAGGAAAAACAGAGCAGCTCGGTTTAGTTTATCTAAAGATAAAATTGGAATGGCATTCTGAACATAATTATGGAAATCACTGGCAACTACATGTCCCACAAAACACCACTAACTACATTACACAAGTTATTTAAAACTTCCAAACAGCCCAATAATTCTAAAGATGCGCCCACGATTCATGGTTTACAGAAGTATCATTAACGGCCGCTCAGCCACAGAACACTCTGAAGTCGGTAAAACCTTCAGATCCCTAAGGACAGTCGACTAACAATTTTAATGCATGGTGCATCATGCAGAATATGTCAGTGACGATCAGCTGTTTTGACCCATAGCACAAGCGTAGCTTCGACATGCAAAGTGAAAGAGTAGCAATTAGAATAGAAGGAGGGGAAGGCTAACATCCCCTTATATTAAAAACCCCTTGATTAAGAAAAAAAAAATGATGCACTTGGATAGGAATCAAGAAAGGGTAATGAGGCGAAGAAAGAGTAAAGAAGCCGAGTTGCCACCGAGAATATCACTAGGAGATCGCTGACATTTAACAATTGATTCTGGCCGACGGCGGCAGCATAAACGTCTCAACACAGGGGCATGAAATATGTCCCTACTTTCGAATCTGGGTGAGATTTTGTGGATGCTTCCTCTCAACTTTCTGCATCTCTTCGAGAAACTGTAATAGTGTCAGATACGATTAATCATGCTTGCAAGATATTTTTAAGCACTTAGGAAAAAATTTTCCGATACACAGTAATTTTTTACCCCTTCAAATATTCGGAGGGGAACCAATGTACCCCGTTGTTACGCCCCTGGTACCTAGTAGGTGTCAGCTCCTGAGTAGTTAAATTTAAGTATGCTACCTGCTGCTAGAGATGAGCAATTGTCCCATTGCATTAGTCAGCTGCAATTAGTATGCATCTGTCCGATATGCATACCCCCTCCCCCATTCATACAATTCACTGGTTTCAAGTTAAAAGAGAATGCAAGTGCATATCTGCCATGGTAGTCAATGTGTCAATTGTTACAACTAAACTAGAAGCCCACTGACAACACCCCTCACTGTTTATAGGAATAAGGTTGTTAGTGAGGAATGGCCTTAACAGAGGTTTTGGGAAATACTAGATTGATTTTGACCCACTCCTACATACAGCAAAATAGGGGTGGTATCTATTTTACGATTATGTACTTCCTAGCCTATAGTGCTCACAAAGAGCAACACAATGTGAGGCAAATAAAGAACGTGAAACAGATAAATTTTGCAGCTGATTTCCCTGAAATTTCTAATACATATTTTTAAACAGAAGTTTTTAAACATTTATAAAATATATGTTCCAAAAGAGAGAGGATTTTAAAATAAGGGATCATAACACTGAGATTGCTGTTATCAGGAATTACTCTTTAACGTTGCCTCCTGTTAGCAGCCACATTTCACATAGAAGACACTAAAGCATCTTGTCTCCTAGGTTCACCTCAGTAAACACCTATCCCTGTGTTGTTCTAATTCTGTACAGTCGGATAATCAGTAGTTCCTTGTGATCTGTATAAGAAGATTATAAGAGAAGTTTTAATTATCCAAACCGAAATTATCACCAACGACCTGCTGTAAAGTGATCCCAGAACCTGGTGGTATTTTGAGACTTACCTAGTTAGTAAGCCAGTAAAACTTGTTAATCAATTTCAGGAAACCACTTCTTAATGTTCTTTCACCAAAAAGTTTGTATCTTTACAACGGATGGGTCGATACCCCATTTTCTCAATACTCGATACCAGTTTCGATACCAAAACATTATCATGATACTCGATACCGAATTTTTTCTCTATACCAAATGAAAATTGCCATGAACACAAAACAACTTCACCGATAAAATTGCTCATTTTACAAGTGTTATTGACGCACACTGAAACTATATAAAACACATATTACAGTTGAGACAAACTGTGTAAGGCCTGTAACTCAAACATCCTTAACCAATGATACATCTTTGATGCGTGCCACATTACCCCCTTCCTAGTCCATTTGCCCGCCGCACCACATTCTGCAGCGCAGCCATCATCTACACTTGTTTGTGCAGCATTGCGTCAGTGCACATGGTGCTTCGCGGGTAAGAGTGCAAAGAGAAAATGTGTGTGAAGTGCAGTGCAATAAGTGCCGTGCTGGCCGAGAGGCCACATGCTCCATGGCGTGCATTGATAAATGCAATGCAAGTAGGGCTTTGTCATTTATTAAAAAGGGCTAAAGGTAATTGTGTGTTACACAAAGGCACGTGGACACCAGATAGACCCACTTAAGCATGCCAGTAATGCCCTAGAGTTTGCAAGTGTGTAATTGAGTGGTTTCTGTCATGTACCATTTTCACTTGTTATCATTTCCACATTATTTCATCCCTTGTTCTGCAGTGCATTTTGTGTCATGCTATGAAGAGTGATTTATTAACGTGTTAAACAGCATGCACAGTAAGTCGGAGAGCAATTCGTGCAAAGATACATGTAGCAAATAGATCCGATGTGGCTCGCTTGCCACCAAGCCGACCAGCGCACCACATCCCCCAGTTTAGTAATCGCTGAGAGTTACGAGAGGCTGGACATGTAACACTGTGTCTCGGGTTTCGCGCGCCTGGGTGACCATCACCTTTTGTTACTAATGATTTTCATTGCAATAGTGTAAATCTACCGGAACCAGTTTCGTTTAGCCGACTGGGACTCCCCCTCTCACCTTCCCCAGTGCTTGCATTGCCTGGGGAAGCTTCATTTTTCACAAGAACCATTGTAGGGCCTTCGCGCTATTTTTCAGCATAGCCCGACCAGTAGGTATAGCCTTGTATATCTGTATAAATTGTTGCTTAGAGGAACATGTAGTGTTAAATTCAGTAAAGGCTAGACTAAAAGAACTCACGTATTTTTATTCTGGTTGCCTTTGGGCACTTAGGGGCACGGGCCCCCTAAATTCCTGCCAAAGTGTATACTTTTGCAAGTGTTTCTCATCATGTTTAAGTGTTCATAATTAACTGCAACATGTTTAAAAGTACCTTAAGAGCGTGTGGTCAGCCTGACTAGGTCACAGTATTCTGGTAGAGCTGGCTCTTCTTCCAGCTCTACCAGAACTTCATGGTATCATCAGCACCTGGATGATACCTGGCGCCCAGGGGTAATATTACTATTTTCCAAAACTCCAAACCTAACCTAATTATTTTATTGCTCCTCAAAACCTGCCTCTACCCTCTGAGGCTTCATGACACCACATCACCTTCGATTCTATAGAATCACGTTTCCACAGTGAAAGCTGTAATCAAACATTGAGGAAAATGATAGCTCAGCCAGTACACGCTTATTCTGTGATTTTGCAGTTTTTAATATTTTATTTTGCAACTTCAAGGAAATTACTTTAAGGCTTGTTTACTAAAGCGAGAGTGAATTGAGCGACAATTGCGGCAATTTTCCATCCGTCCAGTCCAGCGTTCTTCTCAAGGTGTGGCTTCGCATCCTTCCCTTACATGCCTGGTGAGAGGGGAAGTGATTGCCTAGCTACTAGCGTTTAGTTTACTAAAATACTGAAACCATGGTATTGGTGAACTGCAGAACAATTAAAAGTAATTTTTATCTATTTTCAGTTTACTGCGTCCAAAAAGTGCATTAGAGTAATGCAACAAACCATGTAAGTTCAAGTAAATATAAAAACAAAAAAATTTGTTGGTCTATATTTATTAAAATACCTAATTATATGTTGGTCTATATTCATACAAATAGTTAATTGTGAACACAGAAAGCAGGAACCATGAAAGGTTGTTTACATGTTTTGTTGCAGTTCACAGTCAAGTGATAGGCTTGAAACAAAAATGGTGGATTGTTTTTATATATGCAATGATTCTACAATAAACAAGATTAATGTAATTTGTAAACTATCTACTCTCAAAATCTAGTTCTTTCACGAAACTAAATGTAGGATAACTGATGATTTGTGTTCGGGTGATTTCTACACATTTGGGTTGGTATAAAATATTTGTTTGTGAACAGGAAGTTTCAAAATAAATGCACATCACAATATTAGTTTTAAACTTAAAAATGTTACAAATTAACTCGTAAATACAACAGAATTTTTTTAAATAATGAATCTGAAAGGATCATTTTTCTGTGTTCGCTTTACAGGGGAAACTTCATGTCTACACAAGTCTTATAATTATATACAAAACTGTTATATTAGATTTACATGTGCAGAGTATTTTATATTCTTATTGACCTGTGGGAAAGCTTTTTATAACAAAAAACTGTAATAATTTTTTTAAATATATTAAGTCAAACGGGAATATATTGTTACCAGGGCTTTATTTAGGATCTGTAGACCCCTAGGCTTAACTTATTGTTCGGGTCTTACTGGGGGATATCGAATACCCCTAGTAAAAGTGGGGGAGGGTGTCAGGGGGCCCTCCCCGATAAATATTTTGGAATTTAACATGCAAAAATCACATTTTAGAGCAATTTTCTAACTAGAAATAAAAAAAAAAAAAAAACATTTAAAGTTTGTTATTAAATTGTAGAAAATTTTACTAAACAGTGTTGGGAGATGCAATTTATCGCTATGCATGTTTCTATATTGTAAATAGTTGATTTTTTGTTTTTGTCCTGTTGGTAGTTACAGTTGAAGTGTTTTGAGATGGAGACTATATTCCACTGGAAGTGTGTGTTTGGGTTGGAGATTATGTGATCCCCGGAAAAATGGGGTTGGCATGTGTTTTTAAAACATGGCAGATACAGAAAGATGTGTGTTTTGTATGTAACAGTTTTGAGTTATATTTAGTGTTGATGGAAGACATTTGGTTTAATTTAACACTAACCTGTTACATTTACCAACTCGTCCAACATGTTATGGGCACAAATTGTAGAGGTAGTGGAAACAATATATTTAGAAGAGATATGAAGAGAATCTGGGTTATAGCGCGCTGTACAATTTGCCACAGTCATCAGGAAGGAAGAAGAAAAGTTCAAGATATCATTGTTCGATGGAAGGAATTGTGATGACTGGAAATTCAGGATAGAGGTGTTTCTTGGTGAGAAGAAAGTGTAGAACATTTAGAAAAGCCATTGGATGAATGGCAGGCACCATATATTCAAGCAGAGGATGATAAACAATAAATCAAACATTCAAGACTAAGGCATTACTGGATATCAGATGTAAAAATGCAAGAGCTTCATTGTACAGCGGATTCAAGACAACTAGCTGGTGCATGTAAAGGGTAAAATGACTACATACGAAGTATGGGTTGGTCTCCAAAGGATGTTTAAAAAGAAAGGAGCAGCAAGTAGAATGGTGCTGAATAAAGAATTACATACTATGAAATACAGACCTAATGCTGAAACATTCAACGAGTATTGTCTGAGATTCGATAGTCTGGTTCGAGAATTAAAGACTGCGGGAGAACTAGGTCTACATGATGAAGGAGTTATCATAAAGTAATTACTTACAATGCCTGAAGAAATGAAAGGAGTAGTATCTGGACTTCAGACACTGGGTGCCAATAATCTGTCACTGGAGTTAGTCAGGCAAAGAATTGAAGAAGAGGAGAATTCTTGGAAAGAAAGGAAAGGAAGCAAAAGTTGCCAGGTTTTTGAACCCATCACTGTTTCTGGAGCAATATGGGCGATAGGAAATGGTGCTAAGCCAGAAAACAGCAGGGAATCCAGCATGACCATCCAGAAGAAAAAAAATTGCCTCAACTGTGGGCTTGTGGGCCACAAGAGACATGAATGTTGGGAACCTGGAGGAGGGATGTTCAGATGATGACGACAAGTAGGAAGAGGATATTCAGGAAGTGAAAATCCACCGAAGAATGTTCACCTTACCCAAGATGAGAATTACTGTGTACCTATGTACAGATTCCTGATGTTAGTAAACGAGTGTTGTGAAGTAGAAGATAATCGTGCTTATAAAAGTGTTCGGGTTCTAGATTCAGGGGTAACAGATCATCTTGTAATGGCAGATACCCGAGTGATAAATCATAAAAAATTAGATATCCCAATGCCAATAACTGTTGCAAAATCGAAAGTTTTTCTAGTGGCTAAAGATATAGGTGATGTGTTAGTAGAAACACAGGTTAATGGAGAAACCAGGAAATTTGGCATCAAGAATGTGTTGGTAAAAACTTGAAATACAACTTCATATCAGTACCTAGGCTAGAAAGCAAGGGTTTTACATCGGTGTTTGACAAAGGTACGTGTATTATTTCTAATGATCACTGTATTGTAGGAGTATGAAACAGAGAGCACATGTGTTAAAGTCGCCTATTTTAGTAGAAAATCTAAACAGTGAAATTAATGCTTGTTCAGTTGTGAGTAATAAGCTATGGCATGCTTGACTGGGTCATATTGGTAATCAGAATTTGTACACAAGTTATCAAAGGTTGTAAATAATATTGGTAAATTTGAACAATGAGATACTGATCTGTGTGGGCTTTGTACAGAAGGTAAACAAACAGCAGGGTCCTATAATCACTTTAGGGTTAGGGCAACAAGGCCATTTAGAGAGGACTCATAGTGATTTATTTGGTCCGATATCAGCTTCCTCCTATGATGGAAAAATATATTTCTTGACTCTGATAGACGATTATACTCACTTCACAGTAGCATTTGGCCTAAAGTCAAAGGATGAGGTGTTACATTACATAAATCTGTATAAAGCCATGCTTTCGTATAGATTTTCGCAGAAGATTTGTAACTTCAAATGTGATTATGAAGGAGAGTTTGTCAATCAGGAAGTAAGAGATATCTTTGCAGAAAAGGGTATACAGTATGAACTAACTATTCCAAGGATTCCAGAGCAGATTGGAGTAGCTGAGCGCTTGAATCGATCTATTTTGGACAAAGTGCGGTGTATGTTACTTGGTTCTAACCTAGGTAAAACTGTTTGGGTAGAAGTAGCGTTAACAACTGTATATTTGATCAACCGAAGTCCCACTTCAGCTCTAACAGAAGCGAAATTGGCGGCTAAATTATGGTATTGTAGGAAACCTGACCTAACAAAGCTTAGGGTGTTTGGATACTTACCATATGCACACAAAGGAAAATGTGAGAGGAGTAGTAAACTTGATTCTCATAGTTGAAAATGTTTCATGTTGGGTTTTTGTGACAATGGGTACAGATTGTGGTGCACAGGTATGAAAAGAGTGATTGTTGCTAGTAGTGTTACGTTTGATGAAACTAAAACTGAATTTGAAGAAAGGTACTGGGATCACGAATGGGAGGATACAGGACAGGCAAACTCACCCGAAGAAAGTCAGGAGGACACAGATTCAGGAGGTGAACAGGGAAGTTTCAGAGGTTTTGAGGAGTTACCTGTAGATGAGGAATGTAAGGGACGTAGAGTTAAAAAGGCTCCTGAATGTCTCAAAAATTATGTAGTAGGTGGGTTGAAGAAGGACTCTAGAAGTAAGGTAGCTAAAAAAGGGGATAGCTTAGCTGTAGTATTTATGGGTAAGGATGTAGACTTATTAAACACAGAGCAGTCAAAAAAAATTGAAAATTTTTGTTAATATGTCTTCAGTGGATGATGTAGATCTTGCAATGAGTGCCGCTGGTTACTGTGAAGGGGCACCAATGAATGTCGAAGAGCTGAAAGACAGAACTGTAAAAAATAACTGGTTTAAAGCTATTGATGAGGAATTAAATTCCCTAGAAGAAAGTGAGACATGGGAGGAGGTCATATTACCGGAGGGAAAGAAAGCTATTCAAAGTAGATGGGTATTTACTCTGAATCATAATAAAGATGGAAATTTAGAGAGATACAAAGCCAGATTAGTTATTAAGAGTTGTGCACAAATCAAGGGTTATGATTACGGTGATACTTATGCATCTGTTGCTAAACTGACTACTATAAGAATTTTTCTGTGTCTGGCCAACTGTAATACAGTGTATGTTCATCACTTAGATGTTAAGAATGCTTTTTTGCATGGGGTTTTAAAGGACGAAATTTTTATGCAGCCTCCTGAAGGGGTCCAAGTGAAATAAGGTATAGTTCTTAAATTAAAGAGAGCATTGTATGGATTAAAACAAGCCCTGAAAGAATGGAATTCGAGGTTTGATGTGTTTGTGAATTCGCTTGGCTTCAGTCAGTGCCATGAAGATAGATGTATGTATATGTGTAGTAATGATGACTGTATTGTTTACTTGCTACATTATGCTGATTTCTTTTTGATTGTCTGTAATTCATTCCCTAGACTAAATCAGTTGAAGGGAAAGTTTATGTCTGAGTTTAAAATGAGAGATCTGAAGGATGTTCAGTATTTTCTTGGCATAAATGTAGAACGAATAGGCCAAACAATGTACTTGAGTCAAAATTGTTATCTTAAGAAGTTGTTGTCAAAATTTAACATTGAAAATTGAAAACCTTTACCAACACCCTTAGAACTGCAGCCAAATGATGATGTTACTAAGCAGTGCATTGTTAATGCAAAACTTTACAGAGAAATAGTTAGGAGCCTCATGTACACATGCTTGACCACAAGGGCTGATATTTGTGTGGCTGTAAATTTTTATAATCAGTTCCAAACAGATGCCACTGAAGTGCAGTGGGTAGCTTTGAAAAAAGTATTGAGGCACCTTAAAGGAAGATTATATTTAGGATTGTGGTTTAAAGGAAGCAGTGACATTCCTTTACTGGAGTATGCTGATGCAGATTTCACAAATCCACCAGACAGAAAATCTGTGACAGGGTATCTCTTTGAAATGTATGGTGATGCTGTTTGCTGGCCAACTAAGAAGCAAACAGACAGTTTCTTTGTCCACCACAGAGTCAGAGTTCGTAGCCTTGGCTTCAGCATTTGTGGAGCTGCTTTGGCTTTTGCAATTGTTTACGAATTTAGGTATTGAACTTTGAAAGCCAATAACTTTATTTGAAAACAATCAATCCTGCATTTGGGAACAAAAACCTTTACAGCATATTGGCATAAAGCATAAGTTTATTAAAGGTCTACGTTAAAACAATGTAATTGCTGTTAGATATATTACATATACTGAGCAGAAGGCAGACATGTTTAATAAGGGTTTGTCAAGTGATCTTTTTGTGAGACATAGGAAACATCTTGGGATGATTGAAGTACCTAACAGTGCATAGGTCTGATATGAGGATAAATTTAGGAGGGGTTTTGAAGATGCAGTTTATTGTTATGTATGTATCTGTATTGAAAATAGTTTTGTTTTTGTTTTTGTCCTGTTGGTAATTACAGTGGGAGTTTGTTGAGTTGGAGACTATGTTCCACTGGAAGTGTGTGTTTGGGTTGGAGATTATATGATCCCCGGAAAAATGGGGTTGGCATGTGTTTTTAAAACATGGCAGATACAGAAAGATGTGTGTTTTGTATGTAACAGTTTTGAGTTATATTTAGTGTTGATGGAAGACATTTGGTTTAATTTAACAGTAACCTGTAATATTTACCAAATCGTCCAACATATAGTACCTATTTAGAAGTTAATATGTTTTGATGAGATCAAAATGAAAAGAATTGAAAATCGTTAAGGTATTCAACACTATTTACTAACATTGCTACGAACAACTATATTAGATAAAGAATACAAAGTTGAGATTCGTGTTTATGTTGCCAAATATGCAAAAAAAAAAAGTATTTCAATTTTAAAAATAATATCGGGTTACTTGGGACACAGGGGGAACTTGGGATATATATGAGAATATTTTGTTTCGCGGTTGGTATAAGTGTACATGTTGAAAAAAAAAATAGTTATTTCAACTGTTAGTATATGTTTGGAGGGTTGTTTTCATGGGTCATCAAATATTTTAAGTGAAGATAAGTAAGACATAAATATAAATGAGTGTGATATGATTTTGTTAATTTTTAATGTACTAAATAACTTTATACATAGAGAAGGACTATATGATAATTCATTTTTGATTATTGTTATAGTACATAACCTATGCATTTGTCTACAAAATGGATAGATATAAAGCAAAACCTTTGTATTATTGGAATTGTTGTGTTTAAATAAAACAATTCACCACAAAACTGGGGTAACTTGGGATATATATAATCCAGTTTTGGCCTACAATGCCTAGAAGATATAAACGAACCCTCGAGGCCCAAAAAAATCACAATTTCAGCGAGGAACATATACAGAAAACTGTTGACCATGTGAAGCAACATAGTATGTCGCTCAGGGAGGAGGCAGAAGTTTTTGGTGTGCCAAAATCGACAATCCAAAAGAGGGTTTCTGGCAAGAATACTGGGATGTATGGACGTCCTTGTATTTTATCAGACGATGACGAGAAGGCCCTTACTGATGGCATTGTTGCAGCAATTAAGTGGGGATTTCCTTTGACTACATTTGATATTCGGCTTCTGTTTAAAGGTTATTTGGATCAAACTGGTGTAAGAGAAAACCATTTCAAAAATAACCTACCTGGGAAAGATTGGATGTCGTCTTATTTGGAGATACACAAGGATACTCTCAGTTTGAGGTTAAGTGAAAACATAAAGAGATCCATGAGTAAAATCACACCCGAGCTCGCGAAAACTACTTTGTTCAGCTTAAGAAAACACTAGAAGGGGTCAGTTCAGAGACTATAGTAAATTATGACGAGTCACATCTCACCGACGATCCTGGTAGAGCTAAGGTTGTAGTTAGACGTGGATGCAAACATACTGAGACTATAATAGATACCAGCAAATCTAGTACATCCATGATGTTTGCAGGCTCTGCATCAGACATAATGCTTCCTCCACATGTAGTGTACAAAGCAAAACACCTCTATAATACATGGATGGAAGGAGGACCACGAGGAACACATTACAACATATCTAAGATTAGCTGGTTTGATGCTACTATTTTCCAAGATTGGTTTTTTACCATAGCTCATCCATATTTTAAGACATTAGGAGATGCCCCTAAAGTTCTTATAGGTGACAACCTAGCTAGCCATGTTTCTGTTAGGGTAATTCAATACTGCCAAGAAAATAACATTATCTTTGTGTTGATCCTGCCTTACAGTACCTACCTGTGTCAACCATTAAACGTAACATTTTTTCGCCCTTTGAAAATTAAATGGAGGGAAGTGCTAGGACAGCGGAAGGAAAAAAATCGAAGCTGTAACCCAAAACAAGAGTTCCCAGCGCTTCTTAAAAGGACCATCGACAGTTTGACTGACAATGTAGAATCCAATTTGGTTGTTGGGTTCAGAGATTGTGGTATTTGGCCGACTGACAAGAATGTTGTGTTTAAAAAATTGCCTCACCATAGTGACATAGTACAAACACCCCGAGATGCAAGAGAAAATAATGCATGGATCCCAACTTTCGAAGGATTCTTGAAGAAGAAACATGAAATTGAGACTTGTACAGCTATAAAAAAACGAAAAACCAGAGTAACTGTCACACGAGGAAAAAGTGTCTGCATGAATAGCCTTAACGACGACACAAGTGAACCAGGTCATTCTACATCGGCACTATCACTGACATCTCTTGAAGATTTATAACACGAAGGAAACGAGTGATGAGTTCCACTGACTCTGAAGATGATTCCAAACAGCAGAATTCTGGCTCTTCATCTGATGAAGATAAGAATCATGGTGATGAGATTTCAAGTAGGTGTGCACTTAGAAAACAACTCAAACATGTGACTGTTGGTGGTTTTATACTTGCCAATCTCATTTATGATGAAGGCACAAAGATAGAACAGGTGAAACAATTTGTCTGTCAAATTGTGTCTGCCAGTGATGAAGGCAGATATCTTTGTAAATTCATGAGAAGTTCTGTAAACATGTTTGTTTTCCCTGTCATTGATGATGCATCATAAATTTCCTTAGGAAGCATGAGCAAAGTTGTGGTCCCTAGATCTATTTTCAGATATCGTTACACTTTTCAGATAAGTTAGGTCTCAGCTTAAGTTTGAAAATGATAGTATTTTGCTTTTTATTAGGGCAATTTTCAGGGATTTCAAACATTCAGCAGGAAACAACTTAAGGTTTTCTGTCATAATTATTTAGGTGACTGGATTGTTAATACATTTTGGTCATGATAATACTAGTCGTGAGCTGAAGCTTTGTTATAACGCCTCATATCATAAGATTCATAAGACATAAGTAACAATAATTTTAACTGAATATAAATGAAACTATATTATTTTACAAATTTATCCAATAAAACAAAATAGTAACTTCATATAAGGTTAAATTACTTCATTTAACATGAAATATGTCCCACGTATCACTTTTAGAGGCATATCATAGTGTCTTTATGGAAAAGTAATGTGTCCCAAGGGGTCCCACCTGTCTGGAAACTTGGAACACTTAGTTTTTAATTTATAAAAATTTAAAAACAAGTATTTTTCTTTGTTTAGCTATTAAAACAAGAAGTACCAACCCAGACCCATCTCTTTGTTATATATAAAGTGATTTATATAAAATCGTATCAGAGTAATTGTACTTTGAAGTTGAAAACTGTCCCAAGTTACCCCGTTTTACGTGTTGTAGTTTTATGTAAACGTGTTAGGCAAATGAAAGATATACGAAAAAAAAAAATAAAAAAATAAAAAAAAAAAAAGGAATATAAAATTAAGCCAATTTTATTTATATTTTTTTTTTTCAAATATAGTACTTTCCCAATAATCAGACATTTAAAATGAAAGTGATGTGTTAAATAATTTGAAATAAATGCATAGAAATGCACTGATAAAAGATATAGTACAGTAGATTTATACTTTATTTCAATCCCCTTTTGCCATAAAAAATTTTAAAACCATTGTGTGTAAATCTTACTACTAAATTGTAGTTAAGTACATACTACATATAAGTTAACTTTGAAATGGCTTAGTGGATAATTGGTTTGTGCACACATTGCATACTAATGAAGCTACTTAGAATATCTTCATAATTTAGTTTTAAAATATCACTTTCAATGCTGAGCAAAACCAAAATGTTGAGCCTGTCTTCCAACATGAAAGTTCGGAGCCTGTTTTTGATCAACTTCAATTTTGAAAAATACCGTTCTCCACTGGTGTTTGTGACCATAAGCGACAAGTACATTATTAGAGCGATCTCAATATTAGGAACATAACGTTTGTCTTTTTTCTATTAGGAGTTTACAAATCCACCTCTCCTGACTAATGATTTTTTTTTTCATTTTTCTCTTTATCTTCTTAAAACTTTTGGTAAAAAGCCTAGAACTGAATCAGTTCACATCCCAATTGATCGTCTATGTCATTGTTATATGTTTCTATGAAGTTTTGAGCTGCTGCAGTCATCTCTTCATTAGTAAGTTAATCCAACTTGTTGAGGAACCCAAAACGGGTATCAATTAGTTTGTATGCCTCGAACCTCTGCCACAATGAATATTCAAAATGATATATGACAGAAAAGAAACTCTGGATTAGAAATTTTTCTGATGGGGTCAGCTCAACTTCTGGTGCTTGGGCACAGTCAGTAGATGCCAACTGCGTGTTTATTTTGCGCTGTGCTTTGTTTCACTCTCTTACTAAGTACAATCAGATAATTCAGCAGATTTCACCTCATATTCTTCAAAGATTTTCCATGTTGTTCTTATGAAGCTTGTTAGCGATGCCAGTGCTAAGGTGCCTGTATTCATGTCCACTCTATGGTTTTGCAGATTTTCACTAGTTTCGTTTACTTGTCCCAAAATATCATCCCAAAATAGTGTGCAGAGCCCCATTTCCATCATTGACATTTTGTTATGCAAACTTAGAGCAGTAACACATGATATTCCGGATTCTTCTTTATCCTCTGAAATTTCACAAATTATTTTTTTTTAGTCTCACAAGAGGGCATTTTTAGTATCTGCACAATATGGCCGTGTTGTTATTGTTGTCCTTTTTGGCACGGGAATGGATTTGTCAGTTTTGGCTTCTTTCAAGTAATCAGTGTAGAAATTTCTATATATTAGTTGAGGCTGTAAAATATACATAAAGTTCTTCCAAAAAGTAAAAAAAAACTTTCAGCAATGAGACAGCACTCGGCAGCAGCCTGTACTACTGGATTGAGTGAGTGCCCAGTACAAGGTACCCATACTCCTAAATTATTTTCTGCCAATACCAATGCTTGAAGGCCATTGTACTTCCAGCTCATTGAAGAAGTGTTATCACAAGACTGACCATGACAGTTCTTAATATTTATATCATCCTTTTTCAAGAACTTGCTCAAGCCTTGAAACATTTCTTTAGCTTTGTAGCCCTGGTTAGGCATGCATGTTACAAATATTTCAACAGGGATGTGTTCCTCTAAATATCTGAAAATAAAAGTAAGCTGATCAACGTGACCTTCGTCATTGTGGCATAGTACTTTGACTACTTGATTCGAGATATATACTTCATTGAAAACTTGTTCGCCAATTAGTTGCATAACTTCCTCGCAAATTGTCGATGATAGGTATTTTGTATGACCAATTCCACTATATCCATGTTTCTTTATGCGATTGCTTAAAAAGTTATCATACTCTGCTATAAGCTTCAGTAGTCCCAGGTAGTTACAGTTTCTCTGTGACCCAAGTGTCTGATTTTTAGTTCTAAATGCTAGACGTCTTACACTGATAAATACTATCACACTTATCAATATCCTGAGAACTTCTCGCCAGTATTTTGCTACATCTTCTGCTTACCATGTCAGTTCTTGATCAATACAACCCCCTTGTTTAGAGTGTCCTACAAAATAAATTACAGCATTCTGGTGGTTTTAGAAGTTTCATGTTTATAAGCAGACATGTAGCAGTATTTTCCCAAACACAATAACAACCATGAGTAATTTGTGAGCATGTTAGGGAGAAACGTTTGCAAACATACCAGTAGACATGTCCATTGCTAGGAGAAAAACAGAGCCGAAAATGTTTTATGATTTCACTGTTCCATGTTTTCTGCTCAAAAATACTTGTTTGGCGTTTTCTTGTAAAACTTCTTTCAGAACCTCTATCACTTTGCTTGAAAGATTTACAGACAAATAGAACACCGTCACAATAATGAAGTGGTATGGCGCCCATTTTTATGCAGTAATCCATTTTATCTGATATCATAAATTCCGGCCGCAATCCAATGTCATTTTCCAAGCAAACCTTTTCACTCGAAGCAGGTTCAAGAGAAACCACTGCACCTGTTAATGTATGTGACTCGGAAACCGCTGGTGCTTAATACCTCGGAAACATGTGCTGGAATTTCTGGAACATAAAAACAAAATATAAAAAATATTGATTTTAAAGTGAAAGAATAGAAAGGAAATTATATAATCATTAAAAAGAGACGTTATAGTTATAGGCTTGTAAAAAGTTAGTCAGTTGTCATAGATGCTTACAATGGTGTTTAAACCACATGGATATTTTCCAAGTAAGAACAAGGTGACCATAAGCATGGTAGTATTCCAAGTAGTTAACTTTTTAAACATTCACAATTAAAAACAAAAAACAATTATGATATTGTAACGAATTAATTATGAATACTAATATGTACAAATTGTACTAATATGTACAAATTGGAAGAAACTAAGTTACTTGAAAGCTTATATTATTTTCACAAAGTCAATGTATCCTTTATAAAAAATAATTGCTAAAAGTATTTTAATTTAATGAGTAATGATAGTTGAAGCGATGATACCTGCATCTGTCACACCTATGTACTAAAATACTAATCAAAAGCTAAAATAAAATTTATTTTATCTTTTAGATTGCTGGTTGAAAATAAACTTAAAACTGTAGACCTACTTCTTGTTGTACTGTACACCTCAAGTATTTTAGTACATAGGTGTGACTGATTTAATGCAAACTAGAAGCAGTTTTTTTTAAAACAACTAATTTTCCATAAATTACTTTTGCAATTTTTTTTAACCATGATAATAGTAATAATCATTAAACTTTTTCTAGATAAGCAATAAAGGGAAGCGATTTCGGCCTAGGCACTCGACAACTTTAATAGGTAATTATTTTATTGAACTTACCACTTCGCCGTCTTCTAAGTTCTGAGGCTGGCTTGGGCTAACATGTTAACGCGTTTCTTCATCATTGTTTTTTGGAGCAGCAGAAGAACTTGTCTTAAACTTAATAAAATCGGTCATATGACATGACTTAGCTATCTTCTTCATTATTCTTTTCTTTTTCGTTTGCAATCTTTCATTTGGCACTTTCGCTTTTAAATTCCACTTTAATTCTATGGCAATTAGTTTGTATTTTATGACTGTCCATAATATTAGACTACATGAAAAAATATAAAATAACGACTTATAACAGTGATAGCTTTACTTTGTTGCTATGTAAATGTTTTAATAACAATATGAAAGACTAGCATACCCATGCCATGCTAAGCGATCGAAAATTCTGAATGCTAACTCAACTCATATCAGCTGTTCACTGAAGAGTTTTACCCTAATTAGCCCACGCAAAATAACTGTGTTGATATATTTTATGGTTACAAGAGGGCCCGTACCACAGTATTAAAATAAAATTTTTATTTTATTTTAGTCTATTCAAAATTACTATTTTCAAACATATTATTTTGTAGTGCGGGCCTCTTGCCCGCACTACAAAATAATATGTGGTGTGGGCCGATAGACTGCAGCCTTGATAGCCGGTGTGTAAATGTGGCCCTAATTATAACCTGTATAGATAATTTTTCAAGGGACTGATAAAAAACTGATGTATGTTAACAAGCATGCATACAGCTTGATCATCATTGAGATTTCAAGATCTAATTTTCTGGTGTGGGTGGGTGCGAAAAGTCACAAAAAATACGTCATATGTTGGATAGTCAGTTACACAATAGATATCGTACATGTTCTGCAAAGCCATATACCTTATCAGATCACGTCAGGGCCACCAAAACATGGACTCATACAACACATAAATAAATATATGTGTTTACATGACATTTAATCCATGTACCTTTAACTTACAATCAGTTATATTCACAAATTAAAACAAAACAGGCAACTGCTATTTTTCTGTAAGCCAAAGAGGATACAGGACAGTGTTGATACCATTATGAAAACGCATACTGATATACATTTCAACATCACCTTTCAGCTTACAAAAGAATTACTTAAATGAGTACGTTATTGAGGCACAAATAATCATAATTAATTCTTATGCGTCTACACTGCTATTCACAACCAAAGTACAAGTAGAGAGCAATACAGTAACCACTTTCGAATGACTGTGCAACATCAATACAGCTTGGCATGAACCGTGCCTTGGTCCTTGGTCATTCATCATGTCATGCCAGTTGAAACATCACAATGCACAAAAACTCCACAAGAAGCCTCAAGTGTAAACAAGCATGTGTCACCTTGTGCATGTGCTTGTGTAGGGTGTGGTGTAGAAAAGTGTAGAATATGTTTTTCAGGGCCTTTTGAATTTAGTAGGGCAGTGTAAATTGAGTGCCTTGTGTTAATATTTTGTTTTTATTTGTATATTTTATTCATACACTGCAATTCGTTTTATTATTAGTGTTGTCGCATGTATTTGGTGTGCAACCAGTGCTCCAGGGGAAATATCTGAGTGTTGTGTATTTTTGGGTGTTCTCAGTTCATGCGTTTGATGTGCCATCTTGTGGAGGTACAAATGACCACACGTAAAACAACAGGGATACATAATTGTTTATGTAGATATTGTTCACAATTCAATACGTTGGTTTTCATGCAAATAGAGTGTTTTTAAAATATTATAAATATTAAATGTTGCAAACCTCTATATCCAGTATTAGAATACTGACCATTGGCAGTATTAACAAACATCGAGTTTCGAATGGACCAGTGCACAAAACCATGTGGCGGATAACCTACAAAAGTATTAATTTAGTTTTATCAGTGTTTTTACACATCATAATGATGACTCACGTCATTTGCCACCATTTTTATACAAAAGGCTTAATGGACTTCACCGGAGAAAGGACCCACAAAATTATTGCACCTATTAAATGTGCATGGAAAGTGAGGTTAGATTGTCATGGCAATCAGAAGTGGTTGAGTTCCAATATAATTTTACAAATTTTATTAAACACTTGTTTAGATTTATAAGAAAGTTTTTTCTGTGATTTTATCTCATCGTCATTGCAGTTGTTCATTCTATTTAGGATAATCATTGTGTTATTAATCATGTCATGTGATTTGTTGGCAGAAGTCTCTGCCAATGAGCAAGCTCTACTCCAATTGGGAAGAGAGTAGCATCCTAGGTCTCGTGGGGCGACTTTCGCATCACGGTGCTCCGGGTACATAATCTTTTATTATCCAATCATCATGTAATTCTGTAAGTTTAATGTAGTCTACCGAAACTGTTTGTGTTTTCAGCCCTGGGTCCTATATCTTGGTCTGTATTGTACACGGCCAAGATGTAAAGTACATTATTTACAAGTAGGCCCCTTGGCCACCATTTTGTTCAAATTAAGAGCCCTCCTGGCTATAACGGTGGTTTATGTATTTCAGTTCCCAGTTGGGAATCAAGTGTAATAAAATTACATGATGGCAATACCATTATTTTCATTGCATTTAGTCGTGTCTCTACTACCTAACCTAAATCATCACTATTTATAGTAACTTATGTATAGGCTGTTCATGGTAAAGTGAGCACTTTTGAAAGCCCTCTCGCTTAGCATAATGGACAATAACTGAATTTTATTTTAGTCTTTATTTTAGTACTTACATGGGTAATATTTATTTGAAAAGGTAGTTAGATGATGAAAAATGGCTGATAGGAAAAGTAACAAGGGCATCAAAAGTGCTCACTCTAAGGTGAACAGCCTTTACATTGAATCATGGCATTGGGTGGCCATAACAACCCATCGGGAGTGAGCTGGTGTTTGAGGGAGGCCTACAGCCCTCACTAAACAGACATTCTGGATTTTGTATCATTCTGGCAGAAACTTCATCAACACTGGCAATATTAAGGAACAGCCATGTGGCCATCAGTATAACGACCCTGAGAGCAACAGCAGCATAATCACCATCATTCTTGTGCTCGCACAATTAGCTGGTGCCCTACTTTGGTCCAGGAAGCAGCACTGTCAAAGTGATGCTGTAACTAGGGGCTACCTCATTCCGCCAGACCATCCATTATCCACCCTGTGCTTATACATTTCTTTCCAGATGCCAGCTTTCCTCCATCAAAGTGGCTTGCCTAACTAGTGACTACAACTCCCACCAACTATTCCAGAACCTGCCTGTACTGCATTTATATCCTTGTGATTAATCATTACCCATGTGTACAATTCCTTGTAAAACTGTTTTAATACCAATGTCTTATACACCATGTGCTACCACATGTGCGTACATGAACAATTTCCTCTTATTCTCTGGCTCTTTAATCCCGCTACTGATGGAATTTCCCATCATTCTAACATCGTCACTGATCAACACGTAGTGAGCAATGACAATAAAATTAAGGAAAACAGTGAAATGGAAATTCGTTCGAAAATGCCATGGTCTTCAGTTTCATCATCAGCCATCTTGGAACAGCTCATCCCATTATCGCATGCCCGGCTTGGTGACATATGACGGCCATCTTGAGACATTCAGTGCTGACCACCTACCACCCCCTCCATCCATGCCACACCGTGCCAGCAAGACCACCCCTCCTGTGTTGTGCATGTGGGTGACAGCCATGAGCTGTGGAGCACATAGTCCGGCGGAAGATCAACAACATGTCTTCACAGCATAACTGCACCATGCTCACGACTTGGGATATTTCGACTTAAGCATCGCTAATGGAAACCTACTTCATTGTGTATCAAGTACTAACGATCAAGTTCACCGCTGAATCCAATCTCATTGGGACTTAGTAAGTAAAATGTGTGCATCTGCCATGATCCTGCAACCATGCAACAAATGCAACAGAAAATCGAATGGACGAATCAAGAAATCTGCAACAACGCACTGCCCACATCAGCCTGGGGAAGGCGGAAGATGTGATGTGTGCATGCGCTGTTTGAAACCTCAACAGATAAAAGGGTTTATCAATCCAGTGTGTCCTCCCACATTGTGTAAGTGTTCACATGCACCCATTGATGTAGAACCACCAAGATCACAGCTCAGAAAACACTTCAGAATTACACACACATTATGACTGGTGTGACGGAAATGGTACCGCCACACTGGCCTGTGTGAACTGCAAATGTGTTTATCATGAGGGATGCATAACACCCTGGAACGTACAACGCGGAGAAATCTTCATTACATCAGTTGTGCGAGACGCTTACTGGAACGGACCATCCCGGATCGAGTACAGACACCACACACAAGAATAGAACAAAATGTGGACACCACATGCATATCATAACTGTGGTAGAATACAGAAAACAACAGCAGAATCCGACAGAACATAGCAGGAGATTACCCACTTAGTATGACACAGTAAAAGTTACTGGGTTTTGCCTTGTAGTCAATGCAGCTTCTGCGAGAAGTGCCGACAGCAATCCGCAATGCACCCATGATAACAAACACCTCGGACTCTGTTGGTAAACATCTTTGCTGCCAACCGCAACAGTCAACACCTGCCTGGATTCAGTTGCTGCCAACATATGCAGGTATGGTCAACGAGGACTCTGGGGCATTCCTGCAAGACTGAGAGAAGGCTGAGCAAATATCGAGTTGACCAGGAGGACTGGCCTCACTGCATTGGTGAACAGTTATTCGGCCGATCTTGTATTGTGGTAACGGATGTGCTTTCACAAGTACACTGTCTGTGAAACCGCAGTACTAGTTTGGCGATTACTTCACCTCAGAGCGGAATCCACTGGGGACCTGTAACACCAAAGTTGTCAGACGGCTACCAGGCCATGTGCCCTAGCGGTGACAATCATAATTTTCATACAAGTGAATACTTGCCAGTGTAAGACAGCTTGGTGGGGTAATTTCCAATATCCTGATGCCTTTTGCCAAAATGAGGGGACTGATGGAGAAGATCAGGGAAGTACTTGTTTCATCATTTCGAGCTCACGAATTTCAACCCTCTCTAGGTAAACAGATAGTTATTCTTCAACCTAGATAACAGGCGCAAGCTCTCAGGCATTTGTAAGAGCCAAGAGAAGTTCCTGTGCCACTGCATTTGTTTACACCTCCTACAAACTCTGGACCTGCTGCATACCCAGAGTGGGGGTAGGTTTGTGTGACTCCAGGGGAGGTACTCTTCGGAATTTATCCCTGGGGTGTAGTAGCCTAGGAGGAAGGTCCTTGGCATTAGAGGTGGTGTGTCAGTAACATGCTATAGTAGCCAAGCCGAGTTACACCGCACACAACCAGTTTGGGGTGATTGATGCATCTCTTATAGCCTCTCTCCACTCAAGGCGACCCAAGGCTTCCTGTACGACCCATGAATCCGCAAATTGGGCTACGCCGCTCGTTCCCTATGGTTTGCCAACTTCCTCGCGACTGGCCAATGGCATCTGTTGTGATGGTCGGGCCAATAGATGGTACCTAGGCCTGGACAGTTGGTGGGGTGTTCGACCACTTGGCACTTAGGCCATTGGGGCCCAGTGCCTGTACTTCAATGTGTGTGGAAGTACAGATGTGGAAGTACAGAGGCCTCGAAAGGAGTGTGGCTAATGCAGTTCCCTCGAACTAGAAATGTGCCACAGAAAGATCTGTCGTGTGAAGGGGAGCGATGGCACGTATGCACTGATGAAACTTTTGATAAATATATTATGTTTGATGATATGAACCCTCGAATGTCAGAGCAAGGGCTGCTATTTCCAGTGAGCCGCGACACTGGGGAGGGTCCCTGACTGCTCCCTGGTGACTCGGTTGCTGGGGTAGTAGCCATTCTGGGTCATGGTAAAGCCCTAGCTTGCAGGGGGTGGCTCCCTGGGCGTGGGGTGAGAGACCAGCTCTTAATTGGGTGTAAGGCTTATGCCCAGTGAGGTATTCTCAACCACCTAGTCTGGACAGGATTCCATTTGTTCGCCCCATGCCTTTGGTGGAGCGGTCGGATATGAATAATACGTAAGTGCCATGGAAATTAAGTGGTAGCACAGGACGATCAGTTGGCCCCACTGGATGTTTTCGCTGGTGAACGATAACTGTGGTTGGACTCGTGCTGGCAGTGGTTATACTCTGCATGTGGGAGGATGTTTGAAGATATTATCACTCTTGTGGAGAGACCGGCAGTGAGCAGCAACCTGCTCTGGTTGTGCTCTGGAGAAGCACTAGGTGTATGTGTAGTACCCCAGCCAGACCACATGCTTGGTTTCTGAATGCGAGGTTCTCAGTACCTCTGGGGTAGAGGGGGCGAGGATGAGCGGACGTGCCAGGTTTGGGCTTAGGATCTGGCGAACAGTCGCATTAATCCTGGTTTCCTTGCAGTAAGAGGACATGGTTCCTTTTCCCCACCTATTGGAAGACTGAAGCACAGAAAGGCCTAACAGCTAAGAGCACTGCAATAAACTATAAAAGTACAATGACCAAGAGGTCTTACTGCATACCCAGAGTGTATCGTCGAATACTTGAGAAAGACAGACTTGCAACCTACTCCTGCGATCGCTCATCTAACTCCAAGTGTACTTCTGCCACCATCTATCTACAGACCTCAGGAAATTCGACCCACACCACCAGCTCCACTTACACGTGTGCCACAGACCACTTATGCCATATTGAAATGTCGCCCAGATAGCCTTGCATCTGCCATACCTGCCAAACATAAACTTTCTCTGATAAGTCAAGATTTCGTGCCTTGCCAAGTAGCCACAAGGCCAGTTAAATATACCAGCAAAGCTCCTGCACCCCAGCAGAACTGAACCCACTTAAAAAGAAAAACTGTCTATCTCTTCTCCAAAATTGTTAGCCGTGCCTTTTAGCTACTTGCAATCAGTTGACGGCGTTTAAGTGCTCATAAAGGAGTGAACTTTGGTCAGTGGATGGTGGGCCAGTAGTCAGAGTGAAAATTCAGAAATTTGAGGAGTGAGGTTGTCTGGGTGAGGTGGTTGTAATGAGGTATACTATTCGGACACCAAGCACTATCAGACCTAGTGTTGTTGAAGTGGTAGAGCAGATTCTTCATCACTCAGAACCGTGTGGCCGACGAGCAAAGGCAGCTATCCTTCAGTTGTGCTGCATCACTCCTCGTGCTGTAGATTGATGAACTGTATTGTGTGCAACGCAATGAATTATTTAGGCTAACCACATGCCTATGCTACTTTACACTGTAATATTTGCAAACAAAAGCTGAAAGTCAATACAAACGTATGGGGTGGTGGTAAATTAGAAGGCCCCGTCCCTAAAACGCATTGCGGCTTACCTTAAATAAAAGCACTTGGTTCACGTAATGCCATTTATTTAGGTGAATGCTTACATGCCTCTAGGGCCTCTAGGCTTACATGAATATATACCGAACAGTTGCCGATCGGTAGCAGCGATGTAGTTAAGAAATGATGCGAAGGCCCGTGCATGACTTTAGTGCAGGTTAAGCTCCTCCAGGCGATGCAAATATGGAGAAGGTAAGAGGTGGTGTCCAGGGCGGCTTGCGAAAAAGGTTAAACTACGATACTATTGTGGTGAAAATGACTGGTACTGTGATGTGAGCTGAGCTCCTGTGTGCAGAACCGAACAGCATTCGACCTGCCTCTCCGAGTCCTCGATGTTGACTATCTTTCCATCATGGCGCACTTGCCAGGGTTACCACTACAGTACACCACGTGGAACTACTTTCTGTAACCTTGCACTCGCACAACTATGCTTAACACTACGACACTTGCAATAACACTCTTAAATATTCACTAGCATGACAACTAAATATCATACACTGAAAAGCAAATGGAATGATGTGGGGATGAAAACACATGATTGAAGTACACTACCAAAACATTGAAATAACAATTTAATAATAACATTAGGGCTCTGAACATACTCTTATTGGTGTCCTTTCCCTTGCACGTGACTGTTTGTCATCGCCCTAACCCTTTTTATGTAATTTTTTTAAAAATAGTACTTTTTCCTGAATCCCTGCACAAGTGCGCACATGACCGCATGACCACTGTTCTACTCTGTGTTGTGTTGCACCTGGAACACACACACTGCACTTAATTTGCATCTCCGCTGATCACCGATGCTCTACCGTGCGTGATAGAGCATACTTTTCCACACTAAAACTTGAAATACCAGCTCACATTTGTACAAGGAAGCTACGTAGTCAGCAGTGAAATAAGTCAACTGAGACGTCCTCGACCCCTCAGGGGTGTCAGGAGTTTCAACCATGCCTCACTCGCACCATTAATCACAACACATCTGTACACTCCCACAAGGTGGAAGGCAATCTCATCTCAAAGTTTCCCAAGTACTGCGGTCCATATGTATGTAATACTACTGCAAACCTATTTTGGAAAATTTTAGCAGTAATGATCCCACAACATTCGGTATACAGTTCCTTAAGGTGACTGAAAGAATGTTCTCATAGGCCAATTTTCTGTGACTTTCGTACATTTAATGACAAATTAGCAAAGATACTGTATCGGTAAGCAGTATATTGACTTTTACCGGTACTATAAAAATTATTTAAAATTCTGGGCCCTCTTTAAAATGTACTCTACACCTCAGGTAATTAGATTCATGAATGAACAAACCATTTAAAATTTACTGAATTCGCTCGCACATATTTTACATTAAAGTCACTGAGTACGAGCTTACTTGAATCTCTGACATCATAAATGATACATAAAATATTTTTGTAGTGCACTCTCGAGGTGGAACAGCGAGAAGCTAGTTCCGAGTGCGGCCGAGGGGCCGATGGAAGCGCTCGTGATGTGAGCAAGCAAGAAAGTGTAAGTGGAGAGTAAACCACATGTGCCTGCACATGCATGTTTTAAAAGAAGACCCTTTGAAATGGGACATAAGCGAATGCAGTCTTTAATACAAAATGCTCGAGGAAGCCCGTTCACACAACAGCAATTTAAGGAGCCTAACAAAATTTTAATGCCCTCGCGGGCTTTAGTTTCAGTGTTTGTCATATTCTGTCATTTGTCATTTCGTGTTTCATTCTCATTGCTCCACTACCTACCATCAAATGGCACCCAAGGTTTTCATTTTAGAGGTTGGGAGTTGGTAGGAATTTTACTGGAGTTTTCTCACCACCTCTAATGTAAAGTTGTGGGCGCCAGGCATTGCTTGGATGCAATGTCAAATTCTGGTAGAGCAGTCTCCTCTCTCCGGGTTGTGTGCCGACGACCACAGTGATGTCCTTCCAGGCTCTGACAGTCGTAATTAATACAAATTACTAATAAAAACACTTATCCAAAGCCTGTTTCCTTGTTTCGAGGTCGCTCTTGTTGATTTGGCATTTATTAATGCCACACATCAGCCCATTAATTTCAAGTCTCTCTAGTACAAGTGACAGGTGGTGTAAGTGTTCTTCCCATGTTTCGGACCATACTACTACGTCGTCGAGGTTGGCGAGTGTAAATTCGCCGACCAGGCCATCGAGTACGCTTACTATCATACTTTCGAATGTGGCGGGGGCACATTTTAGCCCAAAAGACATGTAACGGAATTGATACCGCAGACTGCCCAGGGCGGTAAAGATGGTCTTTTCCCAGTCCTCCTGGCCTACTGGTATTTACCAGTAGCCACTACGCAGATCAAGCGACGACATAGTTATGGCCCGTCCGAGTGAACTGAGTGCATCCTTAATGCTTGTGTAGGGCAGTATGGCACTACACATCATCTGGTTGATAGGCCTGAAGTCCACGCAGAGCTTCCAGGTCCCATCCTTTTACAGTGCGAGAGTTGCAAAATTATACCGGCTCTTTGTCGGCTCCATGACCCCGTCTGCAAGCAATTCTGATATCTGCTTATTTATAAGACGTTCATGGTGAGGTAAGTAGCTATGTGGGTTACTGAAATCTGGCTCTTCCTAGGTTAATGGTATTGCACCTTCTGCGACTGTTCTGCATAAGGCATCGTGATCGGCAAAAACAATTTTCGGTTTTTTAAGTAAGCACTGAAAAGCTGCTTGATGTTCTTGTGGAATTTCGTGTTCGAACTCTGACAATTTTTTTTGTATCTGTTCATGGCTACGGCTCTCTACATTATACACACTGCATCTCTCATTAGCTCCAAAGTGGATATGGCGCTCAGCTGTTTCCACTATAGTGTTCTGTTCTGAAATCCAAGGTACTCCTAAAATAACATTCTCCTCTATTTCACTAGTTACGATTACTGTGGTTATGATTTCTAGGTCTCTAATCTTTATAGTGACTGTCGCTAGGCCAACTACTGGATTGGTACACTGACCGTTGACAAGATGGACCACGTGTCTGGTTGAGGTTATGTCCTGTTTGTTTACAAAGCGATGTTGACAAACAGTGTGCTATGAAGCCATGTCAACAAGAGCATGACACAGTATACCATTAACATGTACAAGCACTCATATGAATTTTGCACTTTGGCTACTAACCTTGGAAATAAGTGCCTGTTGTGGCATTACCACAGTGTTGGTGGTTCAGGGAGGGGTAAAGTCTGTGGTTGCTGGCTCTACCCCTACAACCCGTTTCCCCGCTGATCTTCACTGCTGGCCATTTGTTGGTGGGTGTTGCCACTGTTGTTGTTGGGTTGTCTCCGATATGAATTTCCTGGGCACTCGGCATGCGAATGAAACTGCCGTCCCAGACAGTACTGACACTGCATCGGGCACGGTCTCATCCTGTCCCACCAAACGAACCGGTTTGCATCACGGTACACAGTTACACTTTGCATGTTCCCGGCACCTCGTGCACAGGGTTGTAAACTATTTACTTGATTCATGTGGGGCTGCTCCTGCCTCCGGTGATGGAAGATCTGTCTGTTCACTCGCGTATTTTCGCCATGAAAGTTCTCGAACTCATTCTGTCCTTGACACATACGGGCGCCACCCGATTCGCATCGCGGAACACTCATATTTCTTTCAAGGATTGTCGCAGCTCGCATAAACTCCACAAGACTGCTGTTCAGCAACAGAACTAGTGCTGGTCTGTATTCTGGTAGCGCTGTCTCCGCAATCACCTAGAGGGTTTCTCGTTCACTTAGACCTAGGTGAAACCTTTGCACCAGGTGTGTCTTGCGGTTGACGGATGCCGACAATGTCTCACCCTACTGCTGTTCTTGGAGGGTCAGTTTGCTCTGTGCTTGTATTGAGGTAAATGTACTCAGAAGCAACACTGAAATGTGTTTAAGAACTCCCTCCAGGTGAGTCTGTAATGATTCGTTGATCGGCACCATTGCCTAGTGTTTCCTTCGAACTGCTTCCCAATACATACAGGCTATTCGTCCTCTGAGACTCTGTACATCTGCAGTCACATCGTGTAGTCTCGTACAAAAGCTCATGGGTCCTCATTCAAATGTTCGGAAAATGTCGGCAGTGTCAGGAATCTGGTAGGCATCGGTCTAAACTGTAAATAAATGTGGTTGGTGGCACTGCGTGTAGCTGTTGTGACTATTTTGATGTCTGTTTGCAAGTTCGGAAATGGTGTTGAGGTTGGGAACTGGTTCAGTAGGTTTGGCAACACAGCTGGAAAATGTTGATTGTACAGTGGCGGGGGATAGTAATAAGGTTGCAGGTGCAGAACATAGGGTGTGGTAGGTATTGGTGGCAGAGAGGTGTACTGAAGGGTAGTTAAAGGTGCTGGTTGTGACTCGGGCACTGTCGCCCTGGACGGTTCTGCGAACGTGTTCTGAACATTCGGTACATCAGCAAGTGCTTCCTTCTCCTTGATCGTGCAGTCTCCACACTTGAACTTTTCCTCCTTACTCAACTGTTGTTCCCTCTCCATCTGACATTTAGGATGTATCCTCATGTTGCATTCGTCACAGCTGCGTAATTTTCCGTCTGCATTCCCAGTGCACCCTGCACAGTCACGCATGTTGATTCGCTGCAATTCACCAAAGAACACATCCCAATTATACATGACTTGTTTGGGTTGTAATGGTTGCGCACTGCATTGTTTAAATGAAAACATTAACCCTTTTATCGCCTGAAGTTAATTTGCGTCTACACACTGTGTGGTAACAGTTGCTGCAATGCTGGCAATTCAGCAGAAAAGTGGGCAGGGCAAGTCATAGCACCAATTTGTTATTTTACTGTCCAAAATATTAATGTTGAATTTTTGTTCAAGAGTTTCTGATTCACTATTATCTGTACCTCCCCTTTCATGGTTGTTACAGATGCAGTTGCTCATTCTGCTAGATTGCCAGGTGCACTTGTAGTGTTTAGTGCCTCACCCGTATTTAGCAATGAAGTCTGCGGTTGTGGTCGCAGACACTGCAGACAGAGCAACTCCGTTGTGTTGCCACTAATCCGGACAGCAATTGTGTTTGTATAGTCCACGTGGTCGCGAAAGAGTTGACGTGAGTGCGTGGCATGCGAGAGAGCAGTCGGGAGCAGTCGATGCTCGGCGCAGCACAGGTGACATCACAGCACAACAGGTCTGCTTGGCATGGCGCGAGGCAGGGTCAACACACGGTGGACCTGCACAGATGTTCGGTGCAGGAGTGGGTAGCAAGAGAGACAGGCGATTTTCTTTTCTGCCTTCTCTCGTTTCTATTCCTCCTTCGTCCTTCTCGAGCACGCACGATGCAGGCGGAGGAGGAGGTTTTGCAGCTCCTTTGTCTGCTCGGCGCCTGGGTGGCGGAAGCTGGCTGTTGACACAGTTCACCAAGATGGTCACTTACCATTGTCCCTCGGCATTCTCTTTCATGGTGGTTGCAATGGCGGTGTCCCTCTAGATTCCATACACTTTTTCCTCTAGCAATGTGCATCGACCATCTGGCATCCTGGGATATCGTGGTGGCATTACATGGCTCCAGATGTGAACTGTAGATCTTGTTTATGCCTCCTTGGTTTTGGCGTAGGTCAGGAAAAGTGGGAGAGGACTAATTCCGACTGTTAAAGTTTGCAAAATTTTGCAGATAATTTTGAGAAATAATTCAACAATGTTTTGAAACAGGGTTTTTGGCGGAATAACAACGCCCCACATTGGGCAACATTTGATGGTAGGTAGTGGAGCAGAAGGTGTTTATTTTAGAGGTTGGGAGTTGGTAGGAATTTCACGGGAGTTTTCTCACCACCTCTGATGTAAAGTTGTGAGCGCCAGGCATTGTTTGGATACAATGTCAAATTCTGGTAGAGCAAACTCCTCTCTCCGGGTTGTGTTCCGATGATCACAGCAATGTCCTTCCAGACTGCATCCATCATAATTAATACCAATCAAAATACTTATAGAAAACCTGCGCAGTGAGGTCTCAGGGCGACTCACACACACATATTTAGTCACATGTAGATAAAACACCGAAAAAATTACATAAAAACACTGGCACATTACCCTTAAAATTTGGTGGGAAAGGTGGGGGCCTGTGCCCCTATGGCCTGTAGGCAACCCAAATGTGAATGCATTCCTCTCATGCTAATTCACTGAATTTTATTAACTATTTCTCTAGGAAACAAACTGATACAAGGTGCAGGGCTTAACCTGCCGCAGGGTAGTACTGTACAAAAGCCCTAAGTTGACAAATATTATGGATGAATTATGCCTTCCTGGGCAATGCTATTCCATTAGAAGGGAGGAATGGAGAACCTTGGGCGGTGATAGTAAAACAAGGTTCCTGTAAGCTTGAGGCTATTGCATGTTAATAATTTTGTTAAAAATTTGATGTGTCACCCATGCGTGTGAAACTCGACCCCATCTGTCAGCACATCCAACTTCCCGAGACACCGTAGAATGAATAACGGTCCAACGCGGCATGCCGGCCGAGGTTTGGAGGGCAGGCCAGCCATGCTGACTATTTTCTTATAAACACAAATTCCTGAAAACACATTCATGTTGCTCTAAGAAATTCAATTAACACATAAATAAATTCCCTTGCCATAGGAACCCTTTAATTAATACAAAACACTGTGTGGAATTAAATGAGGGTGAAACATGTGGAAATGACAAATAACAGAAAATGACAAACATTGAAACTAAAGCCAGCGGGGGCATGAAAATATTGTAGGACTCCTTAAACTGCCATTGTGTGAATTGGCGTCCTTGAGCATTTGGTATTAAAGACTTAATTCACTTACACCCTATTCCACAGGGTCTCATTTTAAAACATGTGCACTATGGTGCATGTGGTTTACTCTCCACTTACACATTCTTGCTTGTTCACGTCACGAGCGCATCCATCGGCCCTTCTGCCGCACTCGGAACTAGCTTCTCGCAGTTCCACCGCTTCGGTACACTACTCGACCAGTGCACACGAACGCCCGGTAGAGTGCTGGTTGCTGCAGCGGCTGCCGGCGATGGCAAATGGGCTAGGGGGAAGCAGATGGTGTCGCAGTCAATGAACTTTCGAGAATTATACTCGCTTCCCTTGTCCCAACGGACCTTGTGAACCCTTAGGTTCCACTTTGACTCTAATTGGGCAACATAGGCTTAGGTAGCTTCAAAAACATCAGATTTATTTTTTTATCAAAATCACAATTGCAAAATGTGTATAGTCATCTAAAAATGTGACCAAATATTTGAATCCATCCCACATGGTGTCGAGAGGTCCGCACACATTCGTGTGTATTATCTTCAATGGTCTTGTTGGCCTCTTTCTTTCCCGAAGGGTTTCCTTCTTTGTAATTTGGCCTTAAACAAGTCTCACACTGGGTTTCAGGCCCACGAAGTTTCAGGTGTTATAATCCAGTTGACATATATACTAGTCTCTTGATGCTTTGGAAATTCAAATGTCCTAGCATTATGTGCCAATTACTTACATCATTTGTTTGTTTGCATTCAGACAACAGTGTCTTTTTTCGCAAAAAGTCATTTTTACATAGTACAGTCCAGCACTATCTTTATAACCTAAAATCTTAATCCCACTTTTTGATATTTCTATTTCATTCTCAGTCAATCTTATTTACTGACAAAAATTTTTTTGTCAAACCTGGCACATACCTCACATCATTCAATATACATTCCTGTACTGTCTCACCCCTAATTTTGGAACTTATGTTTTCTTGGATGTCCCAATTTCAGACTTAAAGTAGGCGGCAGTCAACAACGAACCGCTAGTGTTAACCATGTGTGAAGTACACCCGGAGTCCAGTATCCCTGTCCTTATGTGATTTTCAAATGCAACCTTATACATGTCCTGTGAAGCAGGCTTGTTATTTTTGTTTCTAAAGAAGCAATTCTGTTCACTGTGATTGTCCCACCTGAAAATTTTACATCCTGTGGATTTTTTACAACAATTCCTAGCAATATTATCTCTATTATTACATCTGTAACACACAATGTCCTTATCTACAGTCTTAAAGGTAATATTGTTGCATGCATTAGAAGGGCACCTTTCGTATTCTGCTAATAACCTAGCAGTCAAGTTCGTGAGAGTCTTATCACACTTCTGGGTAGATTCCCAGTAAGCAGTCAACTTAAAGTAAAGTTTAGCCACCCCACCTGTAAGGACGTGGAGTGTACAGTTTATATAATTGTGGAACTTTTTATATACAAAAGTAAGTATAATTTTTAGGCTACACATTGATAATAAATTTATTTTAAAAAAAGAACATAACATCACTGCTTTGTGAGCACTTTCTTCAAAGTATGCCACATGGGGAAGATTTGAACAACGCAAGTGGGGTACTCTTGAACAGTGTTCAAATCTACCCCAATAAACAATTAGTTGGAGATAATAATGGAAACGTTATGTTGCACCATTGTGTGAGAGCTCTACAACTCTGTGATGTTAGTTTATTTGTTTCTTTACTAGGTTATCATGGTCAGAGATTACAAGTAGAAATGTTTGAAACCTGATGTGTGTGAAGAAAACATGGTTAGAGCAATGGAAGTAATTTTAAAGAATGGCATAACTGTTAGAGCAGCTGCATCAACATTTGGTGTTACACACACCACACTGTTTTACCGACTCAAAATACTGACACCAATGAAAATAGGAAACAGTTTACTTCAAAGTACACAGTAAACCAGTTCTTTACCAAGGATGAAGAAGCTATGCTAGAAGATTATATTTTGAAAAGTTCGATGATGAACTATGGACTAACATATGTGCAAATTCGTAAATTAGCATTTGAATATGCAACAGCTATTGGACGGTGTCCGAAGAAATAGGAAGAAACACAACTGGCAGGCGTAGAATGGTTTAAAGGTTACATTAAACGTCACACAACTCTCAGCTTGTGCAAGCCTGAAAACACAAGTTTGTCGCGTGCCACCGGCTTCAACAAAGAAAATGTAGCTGCATTCCAAGATAATTATAGAATAGTGCTTCAGAAATACGAGTTCACAGCTGAGGAATACAACTTGGACAAAACTGCTGTATCAACAGTTGTTCAAACACCTAATGTTGTAGCATGGACAGGTGTTAAACAGGTAGGGCAAGCTGCATCTCCTGAGAGAGGTCAGTGTGTTACAATGTGTGCCATAATAACACACATTTGTATCTCCACATGCAAGAATGCATGACCTGCTAATGCAGAATGATCCAGAAGAAAGCTTGGGATTAGCAGTGGTTGGATGACGGCTTCTTTATTTGTAAATGTTCTTGAGCATGTGAAATACTACACTCGGTACTTCTGGACAACCATGAAACACACTGCAGTTTACAAGCAGTGTTATATCCCAAGGAAAATGACATAGTTTTACTTACCTTCCCTCCCCACTGCTCACACCGTCTGCAACAGCTAGATGTTGCAGTGTATGTGCCATTCAAGTCTAAGTTTGCTGTTTGCCAGAATGAATGGATGTTAAATACTGGGAAGACAATAGCCGTGGCATATTTAACAGGAATTTGCAAGGAGGCATTCAATATGTCCTTTAACAGAAAAAAAAAACATAATATCTGGATTTTAGAATGCAGGTATCTGGCCATTTTCTACTTCAGTTTTTGGAGATGAACATTTTGAAGGTTCATCTGTAACAGATAGGCCAGTCAACACTCCTCAAATTACAGATACTGCTCCAGGAACATCTAAATTGACTGCCAATATTTATGGTCCTTATGCCACAGCTTTAGCAATGCCTGAGAAACATGCTGAAAACAGAACAATGTCACACAACTATGTTGTATCCCCTGAACATGCTTCCTGAACATCTGGATTGACTGCCGATATTCCTGGTCCTTCTGCCACAGTTACAGCAATGCCTGAGAAACATGCTGAAGAAAGAACAATCTCACAGAATCATGTTGTATACCCAGAACATGTTCGTCCATTGCCGAAAGCAGAGCCGAGAAGACAGGAGGAGCCCGTGGGATGAAAATGAGGGAAATCAAAGAGTTCTAACGGACACTCCGGAAAAGGATCGAATAACGAGAGAAACTATGGGAAGGATTACAAAAAAAGCAGAAAAAGGTGATAAGCAGTATGAAAAACCAAATAAATCTGCATTCACTATGAAGAAACTGTTTGAGATTGACACAAGTTCCGAATCAGAAGAAGGAAGAAGAATTTCCTGTGAACCCTCATTATCTCTGAATCCTCATTAGCCATATATATATATATATGTGTGTGTGTGTGTGTGTGTGTGTGTGTGTGTGTGTGTGTGTGTGTGTGTGGAATAAAAGTTACTGTAGGCTTAATTATGTGCATGTTCACCGTTATAGTTTAAGTTTCTATAACAAAAAATGAACGATACGAGTTGCGTGCTTGATTTTAATGTCGCTTTTTCGTATTGGATTGTCTATTCCTTCGTTATTAGAACTAAGGTCGTCCTTTCAAAGAAATAACCCAACACATATCAATTACGAAAAGTTAAATACTGCAGTTCATTACCCCGCAGTTGCAACAGTGTTTAACACAGTCGCGGCAAAATATTAACATGCATTACGTGTAATGTGCTATGTCGTGGAAAACAAATATGTTAATGTAATGTAATAGTAAGAACTATCGTTAATTCAGCAATTCATTCACTTAATGTAACCTATTAGAGATTAATGGAGTTTTTCATTTTGTTGAGAGTGATACCAATGTTCATTTATGTCTTTTAACGTGATATACTGATCTGGATTCAATAATATAATGTAATAGGTACAATTACCACTTATATGTAAACAAATATCTGATGATATTACATTTGTTCAAAACTACCCCAGGCCAGTTGAAAACTGCCCCAACAATGTTCAAAACTACCCCATATGGGGCAGATTTGAGCACATACCTTACGCAGGTTAGGATGGAAAAAATCTTTAAATAATGATGGGGTTGCCTTCTGGTCCAGGAGGGATGTTGAGGTTATGTGGAATGGTTTGGTACAGTGGGATGGAAAATGTTACCCAGGACGCCAGTCCGCTCAGCAGCAAACATAATGACTCTTGATCTCGGGGGCGTACGGCCGATCACCCAAAGTGGCTGCACCTCCTACACCAACCGTTTGCTGCATCCACGCAGCTGATGTAGAAACTGCGAAATTTTTGGAACAATATCACAAACCTGCATGTCATGTGACACTTGTCACATGATGTCAACACATACATATTTCAAAATACGAAAAAAAACGAGGCACATGGCATTGCCACTAAAATACTCTCTTGCACACTTCTCTGCATATCAAAACAAACACAACATAACCCTACAAAATAAAAACACTTAATCTAACATCACGACTGATGCATAAATGCACTGCACGATCACACTAAGCGCACACGGGAGTGTTGGCTGCTGCACTGTCATGGATGCTGATGCGACAGGATGTACGTAACTGCCTAAAGGTGAGAGCACGTGGTGCACGTCAATAACATGGCAGAATCTGTAAAACAATGCTGTTTCAATACTGCCGGCCAAGTGTTACTTTTTACAAATAGTAAAGCCGCTCAAATAAATTTAAAATCAAATTTATAAAATTGGTGTTCAAATGTGCTCCCCTTTCCCCTACTGATGTATTGTCCAAACATTGTCTCTGTCCAGGTGTTTTGGGAATTACCTATTTGTAAGCAGAGTAATGAGGAATTGAATGATGTGAAATCTTATCTATCTTGTACTTGTGTAAAATAATATTAGGATTTTCACTGCTTACGTGTGGTCAAACATGTTCATGTAGAAAAAATATTTTTAAAAGTAAATTATAATGTATGGAATGGTATTCATACCAAGTTTTCCTTGTGTAGGAAGGGAGATGTTCTGTATGTGTATGTCACAAGTTATGAACGTCTCTGCATATTCATCTATTAGTGCTTTTTAGAGTAAAATTTCTGACTGGACCGAACTCATATCGAAAGCAAATGGTTAAGGTAAAATTTTGAATGTGGACTAAAGTGTAAATAAGACTGAATGTGGATTGAAATGGGGGTAAAGCACTCTATCGGCGACTGGCAGAAGTATAAAACAAACTAATTATAAAAGTCCAGTAAACGTAAAATATATTTTTCTTACATAATATAAAATAAGAATTCCACATACAGTAGACTCTCGATTATCCACGAGTGGATTATCCGCTTTGCGGCTTAACCGCGGCATAATCAGAAAGATGATAATAAATATATTGGGAATTTACTCAAACACTGCAGTGTGGCGAAGTTATTTGATAAAATGCCCATCTTAACTAATGAAATTCGTAAGAGGCACTCTCTGAAAATAACTGTAGAATGAAATATGTTTGTTTGTCGATGCAAATGCACTTCAAAATGTGTTTCCGATGGCGCGATGAGCTTAGTTACGTCGCAAGACAACAAGCTAACAACACACCACAACTCCTAGCCTAGCTGCCACCTGCCAGGTATAGCCTGAACCCGGCGCGACCACAGCATTCCTCCCATGTATCGCATTCCCACGGTGAGTGTCAGTTTTATCTCGCCAGTCAGTAGTTATGTTCGATTTAGTTTTTGCTTTTTTTCAGCCGAAAAATGCCTGCAAAACGTAAACGTATGACTTTAAATTTACAGCAGAAGCTGGAAATTATTAATAAACTTGAAGGAGGAAGTGTAATAAAACAGCTTTCATTTATGTATGGAGTGGGAGAAACAATTCAGGATATACGAAATAATAAATCCAAACTTATTGAGTTTGCGAGCAGTGCGGACTAGACAGTTGGATTGGCGAATAGGAAAACGATGAAATTATTGATGTACGCGGTACTAGATAAGGCTATGCTGGAGTGGTTTAACCAGAAACGTGCCATGGGAACACTTGTATTGGGCTTAATGTGTGCGAAACCAGCCCAATATGTTTTGAAGAACTGGGAATGGAAGGCAAAACTTGTTTCCTACATTAAACACTGTTTTCCACTTGCTGAAACAGCCGGCTGTATGCCACATGCACTGTACAGTGTGGGAGGTGTGTTTGTGACACGGGAGACATGCAGTTCGCTTTGAACGTATTTGTTTCCCTTCTCCAGGATGATGGTGGGGGGGGGGGGTTTGTGGCCTGTTGCCTAGCAACCGAGTGACTTCAGCCTGCCTTCCCTCTTACGCAACTTCAGATTCCAGTATCACTCGACAATAAACACCACACACATCCTGCTGCGTTGTTTGCATTAGCTGTGGCTGCGAATTTCTTGTAATGTTCGTGAGAGAACTACCGTGATTACCCGCATATTTTACACATTTTATATTCCGGTTTTGTAAGTTAGAAATCAAGGGTGCATAAATTACACATATTTAAATTTCTTGCTTTGTTAGTAAATAATAGGATACGGAAATTATGCAAGGTCGTAAAATATGCTGGTAAATACAGTAGTATGTCAAGGATAGGCAACGTTTCACACTGAAACACTCAGTATTCAGTTACGACCACATGAAACTTAGTGTTGGAAAAACTGCATTTTCCTCTTAGTATGCGGATTATCTGCGATTTTGGGTTATCCGCGAAAATCCCCTCCATCATCGCGGATAAACGAGAGTCTGCTGTATTTCGCCTACCAAATATTTCTCAGTTCCTTCATAGCTATTTATTTTCCGCTAAACTTCCAAAAAACACTTATTTTGCTATTCTCAGAATGATTCTAACCTCTTACATAACTGAACTAACGATTCAATATGGCGGCCAATTTTCCTTTAATATTAATTTCGGTCCGATGAGGGTTTATAGTAAACTTTCCAATCCAGATTCTACATTCCAGTCCAACTCGACAACTAGACTGGATTATCCCGCTCCACTCCTACTTCAGTCCAGTATGAATGTATTTACACTAACATTTCAATCTACATTCTTCAGTCCACTCCAGATTCAATCTGGATTGAACTGTTACTGTAAATGCACTATATGTCAGGATGAGGAGGGAACGGAAGTGAACTGATATTGAATAAACATGGCTGGAACAAGTATAATTGCTGAATGTTATTTTATCTAAATCATGTGATGCAAAAATGCTATCAATAATTCAAATTCCACAAGACCACATCATTATCAACTAGAGAATGTCTTTATGTGAACAAACACAAGTGCATTGTAGAGGTTTACCAACTCATGAGCGGTCGGTCACGACCTGTCATCTTGAGGATTACTACCACTTAAAACTACACATCACATTCAATATTATATAAACAAATATTTTTATACACACACGCACACACACATGCGTGCGCACACACACATACATACATACACACATACATGCATGCATGCATACATACATACATACATATACATACATACATACATACACATATACACATGAATACATACATACATACATAGTTTCCCTTATTATTGAAATTTTGCCTGAGGGAGAAATATCACCCAAGTTGAGTTGCAGGCATTACTGAACAATTACTGATGTTTGTACAGAAAACGAAAATCACGAATGCTCTTATAGGCATGGAATGAAATCATTCAGCCTCGTAGAAAAATTGTGGGACTATGAAATAATAGTGTTATAGAGGAATGTTATAACACGGTTCTACTGTGTTGGATGAAGACACAACTACATATGTTTGACATTCCAGTTTTGCAAGTGTGTGTATGCCTGCACATGCATTATGTGCGTCTCTACTAACTTCAACACAACTGTGCAGATTAGTGATGGGTAGTTCACGAACTACCAGTTCATTTTGAACTGGTCTTGAAAAAAGAACTAATTGCATAGTTCACCGTGACATAAACGAACTAGTCTCTTGTGATATCGGTCAGTCATTCTCTCAATACCAGTAACTATGCCGATTGCGCCACAGGGTATGCTCAGATAATCCGTCGTTCGTATCTCCCTGCAGCTTTCCCCGCTCCTTGATTGGCCACATCGCAACGTACATACTTCTTATCTATCTGCCTCTGTCTACCTACCTAGTTCAATAGTGACATAAGACGCAAATCGGTCGGAAACTGCAGGACACACAGCGCGAGACAGCTGGCAGACCTATGGCCATGCAGCGATCTTTCGTTCTTTCTTATTTTCTCGAGCCGACCCTAATTGCTTAGTCGGTTGCACACCGGTCTGCGGTGCTAGTGGTTCTGGGTTCGAAACCCATTCAGGGTATGGATGCTTATGGCATCCATTTAACTGGCTTCATCCTCATTGGCACTAAAGACCGCGCTGTTACGGTGTTGTAAAACCCTCTCGCTGACTCGTACTATAAATACCATGTTGCAAGATGTACGGAAATTCCCGTATCTGTAAGAAAACACATCTGATAGCCGCACTAATACGAGTATAGCTACGACAGTAAAATATAGAAAAACCCTCATTAATGTAATGTCAAGTTTTACACACTCGCAATAAAAAAGTGAATAATTGTTTTTTTCTAGTATATTTACTCAATACTTCGGATATAGCTTTTTGACATTATTTGAATAATATTAAAATTAAGTTATTTTTGTAATGAAAGTTCTGTTAAAATGTTTCAAATACTGATACGAATAAATCCAGTGTGTCGGAACCATTTTTGTTGAGCTTGTACATGCCTGACTTGGAAAAATTAACTTTACACCTGGTTGTCTCTCGCAACTCAGCCTATTATAGTATTGTTGTGGTCGTTACCATCAGTGTCAAAAGTAATTTGGTGTTATATGACACAACATAGGCGTGGATAACACAATATAAAGATATTTTCACTAATCATTCATCTTACTATATAAAAAAAGAAGTAATTTCATTTACACACAATAATGTACTAATTCACCAACAATTAACTAATAAACATCACTTATTTGCTTCTCTTTCCGTTTCACGCTTGCTTAGATTCTTCTGGGGAGGGGAAATGGAACCGTGACCGAGAAAGAACTACCTAGTTCTCGGACCGAGGTTACGACTGCGCTCTGCAGTTCGCCAGTACGCGTGATCATTCGACTATGACCTATATAGTTCAAAAGAACGGTTCTCAAATGTGACTAGTTCGGAACGACCATAGTTTATTCTAGTGAACCATATTTCCCATTAATAGTGCAGATGTCTTCATAAACTGGAGCAAACAACAAATATGGTAGGAGGACAATACGGAAAATGAGGCGTTTTAACAGTCACATGCGAGACACGCTACAACAGCGCTCCTAGTGGCTTGTGCTGCCGAATACCCCGGAAATTCAAATTTTCATGGTTCGGCATGAGCTATTTAAGTGCAGTAGTTGTCTTGTAGTAATAAAACGTGTTGTTTTTACGAATGTAATATAATAGTTGCTTATTAATATTACTATGCCGTATTTAAAAATGCACTTAAAGCATAAATATTGTTACTTGAAACAAGGACAATCAGTTGTAACAGAATCATGTAACTGGACATAGACTTAAATGTTGCAAGTTACAAAGGACAAATGCTAATAATAAGTAAGATAATGAAATTCTAAACGGTACTTCATTTGTCAGATACGTAACCGACTCCATTTATTAAATAAATTCTTGAGAATGGAGCTGTCACTAAGCTTATTTTTCTGCAAAAAAAATTGGGAATGAATATAACCAAAAAATCTCCACAACTTATCTGTTTTTTATTAACGAAAGATTTATTAAAAATAGCTCTACTACAGTTAGTGATTTAACACTGTGACTTATTAGCTCTATAAACAGCAATGTCTTTTAGATATTCAATATTAACCTAGCAACAAAATGAGTTGCCTACATATTAACTTACTGCTTTTTGAAGTTTTTATCATTAAATTAGCAACAAAATAAAAGGTTCACAAATTTCTTTTCCTAACAGATATGGTTTTTATTCTGCTTTCTTCTTTCGCAGAAGGTCTATTTTGGTTGAAAATACATTTTCAAGAGAAAAACATTTTGGGGAAATAAATGTTACATGATAAAAATGTATACTCAATTATTAAGTTTCAATTTTCTGAATTCACCACCAAGATCAGTAAATATCCAGCGTGTTGCATTTTATTTCAAAGTGCATATTCATGTCTACAGAATATAGTCAGAAGGTGGTGGCCCATTCGTCTTTCCATCAAAAGTTAAAATTTGACGAATAAAAAAACGTTTCCCTGCGATTGGTCGAAGATCATGTGACCACCTGTTGGGTGCGATGGATGGTTGTGAGTCCACCTTTACACATATAAATCACTTTTTCCGTGCAGTAATGCCGCAACTACACAGAGTCTAGTGAAATACGAGCAGCTATGGTTAACCCACTGATAGCGTGCTTCAGCCATAAGTAACAAACATTTGAAACCTCACAGTCACTTCATAATTTGGTTGAATCAGTTATGAAATTTTGGGGGCTGTAACCAAAAATTATACACAAAGGACTATTCTGTAGCTTGGTAATATCTAGTATCTTTGTAGTACAGAGCAACTCGGGATTGGCGGAAATTTGTAACCATACTAAAGGCACAGTCAAGTATAGAAGGGGCAAGAGGATTGCTTCCTCCTCCCGCTCATTTCCAATTACTGGTTTCATAGACATTAATTGATCACTTCATCAATTAGTAGGTTTTTATAAATTATGGTAAACTGCTCACCTCACTCCTTTTAAAATGTTTTATGGAAAAAGAAACAAACACACCAAACATAGTGAGCCTGTGTTCAAAGTTACCATTTAGTACAATAGTATTTCAACATGTAGTAGTGTTTAGTTAAGATGCTATTAAGTCACTTGTTCAGAAGTGGTTGCGATTTGGTCATTTAGGATTTTAGTAAGTGTCGTTCCATAGCAAAATATCCAGTCTGTCATTATTTTACTTGACTAATTCAGGTCATGTTGCCTCTTAGAATACTATGCCAGTGCCTATGGAGAGTACCCCAATTAAATTTCGTACAACTATTAAGTTTGATTATTACTTGAACCACCACACGTAGTGTGTTCATATAGTACATACATGCATTGGAACACTACTTCCTACTTGAGACATCCATTTTCTTGGCTAGTGTAGATAATCCATGGAGGAAGCAGCAACATCGACTGCAAAATGCTTACAGCTTTCAACAATACAATGGTATGGCTCTATCAAATATGAAAATTATAAATAATGCCTACTGTATTAAGGAGAGTTATTTCAGAACATTACTATATGACAATCTTTAAACATTTTAATAAATCATTTCCCACCATTTACTAATGAAATTTATGCAGTACAGCAGGCGCTAGGATGAAAATGCATGTACTCAAGCCATTCAGTTTATTTACTTCACCTCTCAAGTTTTGCATGCATTAGGCACATTTAATTTTGTAATTCACTTCCGAAAACCAAGCTTACATCCAAATTTGTATAACATTAGATCATGAACAAGTCATTTCTAATAACCAACCTTAATTTCACCACAGATTTTCATATGCTTCATGGCAAGAAGACTGGAAAACATGTTGCAGAATTCAAAAGCAACTGAACTGAAAATAACTTACCTTGGTCACGAATTCATGGTACTTTCTGTTCAAATTCATGGCACTTGTTATTGTAATGCAATTTGCAAGTACTTTCTCCAATACTGTTATCACCGCAAACAAAACTATATAAATAGGCTAACAGGTCAAAATAAGTGTGTGCATATCACTATAAATGACTTATCAGCATTGCAGAATGTGGCAAAATGATTCCTTGAAAAGCACCTCATTTAAGTTAATACTATAGGTGTATACACAAAGTTCAAATACTGAGTACTTCAGGGAGTAAATACGAGGAATTGAAACTTTAAAAAAAAATCCTTTATTTATTTGTAAAAGAATTATATTAAATATCACTGAAATGTAACAATGACTCTCAGAAGTGAAATATTATTGTTTGAGAGTTTTATACACATTAGTGTAAACAAGTGCGAGTATGGTGAGAAGGGGGAACGTTGGTACTATTTTTTATTAGTTTTGACGGTAACCCTCACTCGACAGCTGGTTCACACTCTGCAATATATACACTGTCTTGCCAACTGTAGACAACCTGATGACATCTCCACTGATGTCTGGTGTGTTGTGTCTGCACATGGTGCGTAGCACACAGAATGAACTTTGATGCACTGGCTGGAGAAGAATTATTGTACTCAACAACTCTCCACTCATTCAAACTAAAATTACTTGCAAACTCAGTATGTAGAGAAACTGAAATATTTGCACAGGAAAACAATAATGATATGTAGAGCTTAGGGCGTGTAAAAGGTAAGCGACTACCTAGAAAGGAAACTATTACAGTTTTCATTTAGTTTCTTCTTTAATAAATCATCAAAAACATTTGGTAGTTTGTGCAAACACGACCCAAATAACATACAAATTAACATTCAAATGCATAGTTTCCTAAATGTACACAATAACTTTCCTAAGTATGAAAATACACTGAAAAAGTATATAAACAACACGGATATGCACATAAACAAAATATACATGCTAAAAACTGGGCTATTTTTAAAAATGGGGACTTTTAAAAAAAAATCTTAGAAAATGATATAATTCCACTCTGCTAATTACACAGAACACAAATTTACTAGAGGCATCAACATTTGACCAATAGAAACCACAAAAATGATAGTGGGGACGGCTATGAAGATAAGGGAAATTGTGGGGTAAAATAGGTGAAAAATATGTAAATAATGTAATATTTAATTAATGAAAATACATTAAATTAAAAAAAAAAAAACTGAACCATACATTAACTAAATAGACAATATTACCAATACAAGCTACAAATACGATAGTGGGGAGGAGCTATGAAGATCAGGGAGATTGTGGGGTAAAAAAAAAAACAAAATATGCACATTTTCATTTTAAACTTTTACCCCTCAATTTCCCTCAAGTTCATAACTCTCCCCACTATCGTATTTCTAAATTGTATTGGTAACATTGTCAATTTAGGTACGGAGCCTAATTTTCAGTTCAATTCTTTTGCAATTAAACATGTTTTCATGAGACAATATTATAGTAATGTTACTAATAGGACATTATTTCTCAGTGCAAATAGGCTATACATGGCCATCATATTTGGGGGAACTCCCAGTTTCACTGATGTTACCACCTAAAATAAATTGTCCGCACGCCTTGAATCATTGTTTTAGGTATTTATTACCCTACTACTGGCTCAGTGCATAATGTTGGGATAATATGTAAACATTGTACGAGCAATCAGCGACACACATACCTATGTAAACAACTTTTCTGAAGCAATCAATCAAGGAGTTATATCCCGAGCTCAACTTGCTGAACTAAACACACACTTTAACAAGAGACTTCAGCCAGTTTAATAGACGAATGCGGAATTTGTAAACATGTTTACTTTTATTTTTCGAATGTGACGCACTAATAAACACAAACCTGGACCTTTAAGGTTCAGGGCTATCAAACTTCGCAAGGTCCTTCAGTGTACAAGATTACAAATAGCAGCTATGACACTCCAGTGACTTCATTCTTGGTCTCGTGGAAGCAAATTTGGGTTGCGAAAATCTTTGTTTCTGAAAAGGTTGGAAAACACTATTCTCGTGTAGGTATAAACCACCAGTCCCTTTTTTCTTCATTACATCCAGGTCTGATCTTACATTTCTGCACCCATTGCTTGCACCTAGGAAACAACAAAACAGAATTTAAGTAAATTAAGGTTTGTGCAAATGAAATTTGCAATAAATACACGAATGGAAAATGTTATCCACTACAGCTCGTGTACTTATCGACTTGCATCCTTTGAAAATCTTAAAAACGACTTGCTGCAGTTCGCAACGTTGTAATTATTGCAGCCAAACCTACGCAAATCTTTCCTGCCATAATAAATAACCACTGAAGTGAAAAAATTTGAATTAAAACAAATCCAAAATACTCTAAACTACCCATTCAATGCACAGCTTATTATCGTATGAACAGCACAAACCGCCAGGAGCACTGGAATTGGTGTCTCACGATTCTTTCGGCTACTTTCCCATATTGTCCTTCTACCATATTTGCAAACAATTTAACTGCAAAGTCAACATGTGTCAGGGCACAAACAAACATTTTACATGGAGTGAGTGAGTGAGTGATGTGATGTGATGTGATGTGATTTGGGAGGCTCTTAACATTGAGGTCTTGAGAGCCAATGAAAATGAAGCAAGTATGGAGCAGCGCCAGAATGAAGGGGCAGGGAAAACAAGAGATTTCTGAAAAAACCCGCCTACCAGCTGTATTGTGCGACACTATTCCCACTTATGAAAATCCAGAGTGAACTGTACGAAGATTGAATCTCGTTCGCCTCGGTGGGAAGCAAGCAGTCTAACCGCTCAGCACCCCATGCCACTTGTTCTTTATATGTAAATTCAAGATCTTCCCAAGAATTGAAATGTACAAATTATAGAGCTAAATAAATTGGCTAACGTAACAACTATCTAGTAAAGACTACTGTTACCAGTTTACTTATTTATGATGTAACAGCACACATTTGAAGTATTTTACCATGAGCCCTTGGTATACATTTTTACCAATTCTGAATTATCGCAGTCAATTTTTTTGTACTATCTTAGAATTTTCAGTTAATTTACAAGGATTTAGCCTACTCTGGCAGCTCACATGCCATTCTGATGCTAATCCATTTCTCAGATGTGAAATAACTATTCAAAGCTTCCAGTCAGGATTGGTTCCCCATTCACCTTATATACCACAAGATGACCTTTTCATTCATTAAAGATATTTAGTAATGATCTGCACCCTTTGACAGGCTAACTGTGCATGCATGTTTACAATCCAGCTAACAGAACCCTGGTTGAACAACGCACACTAGTTTCTACAACAATATTTTGCACTCCTAGTCACATGAATAATTTCACATTGTTTCCTATCCTAAAAATTCAAGGATTTTTTAAGGTCCAGCACAATTTATTAAAGACTTTTCAAGACTCGAACAAAAACACTTTAGGTTTAGGAAGTTATTACATGGTGACATTGTTCTTCCACAACTCGTGCATTTCTACGCCAAATTCACACAAATAAGAAAAAGAGCAATCAGTGAAACTTCTAATGCAAGCCTCATGAGAACTGAATTTTTGCAATTTTTAACAACAAACAGATGTTTGTGAAAATTGCAAAAATTTTAAAAAATTAAAATGTTGACTCTGTGATTCAGCATACAGGAGAATAAAATTTTTTTATGAACAGCATGTCTTCTTTATACCAGTGGACTTGACATTACATACTTTGTAAAAGAAATTAACAAATATTTTTTATCACGCATAAAAATAATCATTACATATTCCCTACATCACTTCAAGTGGATTAAAGAAAAAGAGAACTTTGTATTAAGGTTTCGCTACATGGATATACAAAGTAATTTTTACAATCTTCACCAGCACAATTTAAAATGACTATGGTGGTGAATTAACGCTAATTATTTCTTGTACAAGTTTGCTGCAGAAAAATACATTTATTAAAGGAGAAACAACTGATTCCAAAAGAAGTATGTTAAAAAATGTTCTTCAAAACTGCTTCTTGAGAACATTGCCAAACGTTCTTTCAGCTACCCACAAACTATTTTACAAAATACAGTACAATCCAGTTTATTTGTGCTTCGCTTAAATGTTTCTCGGATTATCTGTGCTGCCTTTTTAGCTTTTTTCAAAGTCTACTGTAACATCTGTGGTAAGACTATACTGTAACGTGTGTTATTTGACAAGCCGTGGTACCATGTACGTCTATCGCTGTGCTGCGTCAGCTGATGTTTATCACTTGAAACTTTCAGCCTGTGTGAGTCATCCATTTCCATCCGTTGATGCGCATATCTGATAACACTCACCTCAGTTACACCCAGGTCTTACAAGTTTATCCATTGCTCGGCCACGGTTCGTAGTGTCATTTTCACAACATGTCAACAAAGCATGAACGGACAGTTTTAACTTGCATCTATAGCAGGTAGGATAGTGAGTGTTGAGATTTATTTGGAAAGGTACGATGTGAAGACAATTCAAAGTCAGAGTTTACTGGACACAAAAAAATCATGGTACATAGCACCGTCAGCCGCTAGCTAAAATAACAGTTTCTCTCAAAATTGTCACAGAATATACACATACCTTTTCATTTACTTGCAAAATCATTCAATATGATTAAACAAACTAATCAAAATGTAAAAAATACAAGCATAGAAATATATCCACTATGACACAAATTTAGGTTAATGGATCAAGTTATTAATGCCCACAACAAGAATAATTGGTAAATTGATAATTACATAGCCAAGATAACCCCAAAGAGGAACTTTACATCACACTTCATTTCAGTTGATAAATCTAAAACATGTGAATAATTCAAAAAACAATATGCTACATCAATACCAAAGCAAAACAAATTATACACTACATGTATGTTCTTGACCTGAGCCAAGAAAACAATGGTAGAAACACTGTTAATTTACAAAGCTTCAACAGACATGTCAAATGGTGAAATACACAGTGGTACAAGCCTGAAGCTAGGGAAAATCAATTTAATTATTCAGAAATGTGTCTAAACGTCTCAAAAGATACAAAGTTACACAAAGTCGCGACCGCTGGCAAGGTCAGTATGTGCCGGTGAGACCAGCCACGGAACCAATCGTTGCGGTGTCCATGCACCAATACTCAAAGAGTAATTTGTAAAAAGAAACTAATAGTCTTCCCAAATGAACAAAACAGAATATAGCGCTAACATACTCATTTACTACCAAAATGAATTTCCAACAGACATGAGCCGAAAGAGAATTTAATCAAACACAAATGCCGCCTTTAAATTAAAACGCTAAGTTTCCCATCATGCCTGCCTTGTAATGGGAGCTACGTCACACAACACTTCAAGTCATAGAGAGTACATCCTACTTGGACGACGCATAATATTGAAAAGAGTTCAGCAACTGACCAGCTGGCCAAGAAAGCCAGAGCTGCGCAGGCGGGGAGGGGAAGAGATGAAGAAGGAAAAGCATACAGGTAGGAGTAAACCAAGAGAGGGGAGCGGATGGAGAAAGAAAGAAAAAAAGGGGTAACCACCACCAAACAGAGTTGTAATTAAAAATTGTGTCGTCCATGCACTATCACCAGCACGAAAGCCATTAAAAAAAAAAAAAAAAAAAAAAAAAAAAAAAAAAAAAAAAAAAAAAAGGTTTGAACTGTCGTGGAAAAGTTAAGAATAATAAAAAAATTAGAGCATAGAGAGACAGCTGTGAAATTAGCACTAAACTTCAGAATCGGGGTATAAACTGTGTGGACATCAACAAAACAAAAAAAGGCTAATTGTAAGTGCATGTCGTGCAAATAGTGTGCACCACTAATAGCATCCATCAAATTGCAAAACAGAGAAAACTTCCAACTGCGCACACTTGGATGAAGCACTGTATTTGTGGTTCAAACAGGAAAGAACCGAGGGCATACGAGTTTGCCCATTGGTGATAGAAAAAGCTAAAGAATTCCACATGATGCAACAAATTGAGGAGTTCTCAGCTTCATCTGGTGGCTGAGCAGATTTAAACAAAGGCACGGAATAAGAGAAATTGACGTGCATTGCAGTGAGAAAAGCTTAGTGCTAATACAGAAGAAGCTGCAGCGTTCAGTACTGAATTCCCTGAATTTATAGATGAGCAAGATTTGTCAACCCACCAAATGTACAATGCTGACGAGACTGGTCTGTCTGGGAAGAGCTTGCCAACCCAAAGTCTGGATTCTAAGACTGAGTCCCGTGCTCCAGGGTTGTGATTTTCTGCGCAAATTCCACTGAAAACCACAAATTAAGACCCCTGGTTGTTGGCCAATAGAGAAACCCGAGAGCCTCGAAAAGAAGACAACACCTGCCTGTTCACTACACGCACCAGAAGGGAGCCTGGATACACAGTGAAGTTTTCGCAGACTGGTTCCACACTAGTTTCTTCCCAGTGTGCACGGTTTTCTTGAAGACCAGGGATTACCTGCAACAGCCATCCTGTTGTTAGAGAGTGCACCTTGTCAGTTGCATCAAGGCGTGATTGCATCTTTCAAACAGTATTACTGAGCGAACCTACTGAGACAGTTGGGTGAAACAACAGACGTCCTAGTTTTCTGGAGAACAATTAATGTTCTTGATATTATCCACAGCATTCACAAAGCCTCTGATGAAGTGAAGGTCACCACACTTCAAAATGCTTGGAAAATAATTCTTCTTCCCCAGCCACTTCAGAGTGATTTCAAAGATTTTGAAGAGGAAGAATTAGGCAAAGCAACAAGACTGTCAAGCATAATGAAAAATGTGATTGGCTTTGAAGATGATGATGAATTCAACTGAGTGACTGAGCTCCGATGATCACGAGCAAGGTTTTGAACACTTAAATGAAGAAGTTATTGTCACAAAAGTGCCTGCTGAAGAGGAAGTAGCAGAAGAATCTGACGAAATTTAAGACAAACACGAAGCATCAATAACACACACATCCAGACAGCAAAAGACGTAGAGCAACTGTTGGAATATGTCCGTCAACAGGATTTGGATGATGGCGACATTCTCACGTCAAGAAATATAAGATGTATGATACATAAAAACATAAATTCCAGTGCCAAACAAAATAAAATTTACGACTTTTCCAAAAAAGGCATAGTTTTGTGAGGGCCATGTCCCATATCATGCCCCTTGTAGATCTGCCCCCGACGCTAGTTACACCACAGCACATAGAGGCTGTTCACGGTAAAGTGAGCACTTTTGAGGCCCTAGTTCCTTTTTCCTTACAGCCATTTTTTATCATGCAATCACCTTTTTTAAAATAAATATTTCCATATAAATAAAAACACAGTGCGTATATTGCACCGCACTCTGAAGTTAACATCCATGGGTAAATTAATAAAATATATTTATTGACTATTGTTCCAAGTGAGAGGGATTTCAAAAGTGCTCACTTTACCGTGAACAGTCTATAGCAACAGTCTCACAAGGTGCCAACGATCTGCAGGTATTTCACACATCTGAAGTAGTGTCCGAGGCAAGGCAGGGAGAACTGTGATACAGATAGATGTTGTGCCCCATCACCACTGCACGTAAGGCATTCAACTGAAACACACTATGTTTCCATGTGCTGCATGTAACAGTGGCGTGACACTTGAAGAGGAATTATGGGTTCATTTATGTTATATATTTTGTGAGCTTGTCATTGAAACTAGTTTCTCAGAGTTTGTACCAAAATTTTTGCCACATGCAAATCTACATAATAGTCTTACACCTTTTTACAGCATCATTGGCTTCATTATTCTCAGACTACTGATGGAAGGAAATAAATTATACCTTATTTATTATTGTCCATCAGTAGACAGAGAATAGTGCAGGCTGTGAATATTTAACAACAAAAATAGGTTTACAAGACTATTATTTAGACCTAACAATGTGAATTGCATTATTTCACTATCATGTTTCCTCCATTCTACCATTTTATTGTACAGTTAGTCTACAAAACATAGCAGTAGAATACGCAGTACAATATTTGGTCTTGTATGAACTTTTTATGTAAGTTTATTTGTGTCCATAAAAATCAACAAAGAAAAAATAATACATTGATAAAACGAAAGTCTCAATGTGTTGAGCTAAATGTTGTGTGTCCTATTTCTCAGTCACTGAGGAAACAATACCGTGTAAAACAATCAAAATCTTATGATAGAGACAACAAATCATCAGGATATTATACCATTCAAGGCACATTAATTGTAAATTCACACTTTAATACTGATATTTTCAAAGCAATACTACAAGTGGTCTTAGGGAAATGCAATGTATTTGCATTATTTCATCACCACGACAGTATCACAGATAAAAATTGCAGGTATTTGTGTCAGTGACAGATACTTGGAAATATCACTTAAGCTCATCATTAGTTGCAATGACAAGCTGATATTTATATCTGTGCACCAGTCCTCTTACAGATCCTGTTCCTATACTTGTTTCATGTGTGTGTGTGATTAGCATACTTTTAATGACACGAGTTTAGTTACGATGGAACAGTGTATCGAATGCGTACAATGTGAAGTACCATTCCTACCTTAACCGAAGGGAGTGTTTTCTCTTACAAGTTTGTCAAATACATTTATTTAATACTTCAGATACATGCTACATTTCTCTAGTCCGCCATCTTATAGGCTGTTCACGGTAAAGTGAACACTTTTTAAGGCCTTTCTAAATTTTTCCTTTCATCCAATTTCCATCTTCCTGCTGCTTTTTAATATAAACATTGGAATGTGACCAATAAACACGGTGTATATTACACCACCATCAAAACTTAATGTCTAAGGGTTCAAATAAGATTTATTTATTTATGCTTAATGACAGTTGGGAGGGCCTTAAAAAGTGCTCACTTTACAGTGAAGAGACTATAATCACATGTCAGCTAGTTGGCCTCTCCAAGAGTGCCAACCTCTTAACCTAACATTTATCTTAAACAATACATACATATCTTTGTTACACCTTCCCCTTTACAAGGATTTTCCTTCAACATTATGTTTGATCTCAATAACTCATCTGCCACTCTTAATGCCATCACTTTCAGTGGCTTTGACACAAGCATTCTTGTCTTGATCTGCTGAACATATTAGCTCCACCACTCAGGGTGGCTTCAAATCCCTTCACTGCTGTTCTTATGCTACTCACTATCAGGAATCATGGAATTATAACTCTGCGCTGCAGTTAAAGCATTAGCTAGATAGATAGGCAGGACCCTTAAGGTGGTGCCAATCTTGTCATCTCCCTTACAACTTATTGTTAACATTCAACATTAAAAAATCAATCTCTCTCACACACACACACATGCACACGCGCACACACACACGCACACACACGCGCGCGCGCACACACATAATATATATATATATATATATATATATATATATATATATATATATATATATAAGAAGTTAATATCTATAACTGTTGCAGATCCAACAAAAAACATGGGCAAAATATTGTGTTAAGATACGTCCTATGCCCTAAGAGCACTAATTTCCAAATATTCCATCTAGCATTAAGCTGCGGCGAAACAACATTCACGGAATGTCATCCTCTTAAGGCAGGAGAGTGGCTTGCAACTGAGTAGCATGAAAATCTACTTGTATGCACATTGTGTATTCTCCCACCATATGTTAAATTAACATTGCATGGTCCTCGTTATTTAATTCATGCGTCGGCCAAGTGAAACTGTTTAATTGTTAGAAAAGTAAACATTTTACAGGTTTGCTAGCTTTTACACCTAAAAAACTGAAAGCAAAATAAATAATGTTTACCTAAAAACTTTTAATTCAATGTTATGACATGAAACTACTTTCACTCCATCTTTGCCAACTTTACTGGCCGCATACCGGCAAAATGCCCATGAAATGACGTGCAGTGACATTTTTCAAAGGTTGATTTCAAAAGTGCTCGTACCTAACTGTGAACATCTTATACAAAGTTGTGACAAGTTTATAATTAATGTTGCATATGAAAAAAAGAAAAGGATATTTTTGTAACAATGTAAAATATTTTCCTAAAATTTACTAACTTACTTAAATGATTTAAAAATAAATTTGTGAGATTATTTTAAAAATAATACAAGAGTTAATTCTCAATCTAAATTTAAGCGTATTTGCATTCTGGATGCTTCAAAAAGCATACTTTGGAGGGCAAAAAACAATTATAACAATTGCCTGGTTGTATGTAGTACAAAATTAATAGCATTTACAAATATTTTTGTTATTTTATGGTACATCCATTTCGGAGAAGAAAAGTAGCAATTTTATAACTGAATTGGATGAGCACAAAACAAATAATTAAAAATATTAATAATTTGTAAACATTTTTATTGATATGACCTTAGTATTAACTATTATGACTGCAAGCAAATGTTTCTTGCAAATTAAGCTTTTTAAAGCATCCAAAATGTAGATAAATGCTTAAATTTTAATAAAAAATTTACTCTTATAAATGTATTATTGTTAAACATTGAAATATGTAAAATTGAGAGAAATATTGTATAGCGTTACAAAATACAGGCATCCTTCATTCACATACAAAATAAATTGCAACATAAACTGTAATTTTCTAACAATGTTGGTAGTGTGTGTGGTAGGGTCAGGTGGTGTGCTTCACTTGAAGCCACTCTACTCCATTTACTACACCATCCTCAAGTTTGTGTAATGGTTGTAAATGTAGTGAACAGCACGGGAGCAGCATTCATGAGTAATACTGTAAGTTGAAGATTCAAGTGCAGCTGTTGCTGGTAGAGAAGAGCGAGGATGCTGCAGAGGAAGAACAGTGGTCCCAGCCGGGCGCGAACGGAACTGCCTCTGTCTACAACACAAGACGGCCAGTTCTCACACTATGGGACAACTTGCAAACACAGTGTTGTCGCGCTGACTAACATAATACAATAAGGGTTCTGTCTGTCTGTCTGACTGACTGCAGGTATTCTGCACGTTCAAGGCTTCGCAACACATCACCTCTGTGCACAAGACACTCAACTGCCATGCAGTTTTGCCAACTGCGATTCGCCTAAACATCGGTTTAAGAGGTCACCCTATGTTTTTATGGCAAGCTGATGAATATAAAAGTACTGTAGGGACATATCTAAAGACAACTCTATCAAGTTTCTCTATTGAAAATTTAGCAGCTAAAACTGACTCTGGAAACACCCATTTTAGCCATTTTCACATGCAAAAGAAAAATCCTAGAGTCAAAATGAGAAGTTGAAACTTGTCAGTAAGCTATGAACCCACTCGCTCACTATACCAAGTTCTTTGTTTATCTGCCAACATAGGAAACACTGCACATTGTCATGTATCACAACTGCCATACCTACCTGTAACTATTTACTTACCTAACAAAATTTTCTAATGCACATTTACTTCCATTTCCAAATACATACATCTTGGAACACAAATACAGTAATTAACTTCTTTAATATAAGTAATTATTATTCATAGTACATTTTTAGTATTCTTTGTATTCTAGTAGCCTACAGTCGCTTTAAAAAACATTTTTGTCCACAGTTACCTTCTTTTAGTATAATGACAGAATTGTAACTTTATAATTTACAACATTGTTTATGTGTAAACTTCATATTGGCTACTGTGTGATAATTTTGTACAGTTTTCACGGTTATAAGAGAAGTATATGTATTTATTTTGAAGCACAAAATTAATGACACTGCTTCTAAACATGATGGAAAAATCACTTGCCATGCCTCATATGTTTACAGTATACTGCATTGTCACTAGAGGGAATATTTTTGACAAAACACTAAGACTATCCTGCAGTAGCCAAGTTTAATTTGACGTAACCTGTACTGTGAAAGTGTGTGCTGGGTGCTGAGATTGACGTTTCACAGTACCTACAGAAAGGTCACAGACTCCCAAGTAGTTTACTTTGGGCTCTTAAGTCCATTGGTACATGGTAAAAAACAGTCACACATTGGTATAAGCAGTGAATTGGTTTAACATTTTGTAAATACCTCCTGGTGTTTGCAGCACGCGTAGTTCACTTGTATATAACGCATAACATGAAATTTCGGCACTCAGTGGCAAGGCATCTGTCAAGGAGGGAGGATGTATGCAACGTCACTCTGCGGTCTGACATCTGGCAAGTTACTCTGGAAGTTCGGGTAACATGTTTTCCCTCCCTCCAGTGGCAAGTATTCAGCAGAAAACGTAATAGGTCTGTTTAATCTGCAGGCTTAAGGACTCATTACTGTCACATATTTTGTTACTCACAAATGTGATCACCATCAGCGGATGTTTGTAAAATTATTCCTTCTCCAGCAGCCCCAGCCACAATCGCTATCAAGCACTGCCTACCCGGTGCGATTAACAGCTGTTCCATCGCCTTACAAGGCACTCACGCCACAACTCCTCAACCTGCTCCACACCGACTCTTCCCGCCGGCAGCTCAACCACGACTCCCACACACATCAAACACATCACCACCTAGCCCCTTACATCGCGCTACCAAGCAGCAACTCCCCTAACAAGGAACGCGTATAATATATTAACAAAGTATAAAAGGAAATTATATTAAAATAAAAGATATTAATGATGATACTAACATTATGGACTGGGACTCACTGCAGCACATCAGATGCACATTAACAATACCCTCCATGGTCTTACATACATACACAGCTGGTGGGGGAAATAGGCTGGTAGCTACAAACATCTCCCTTGACCTTCCTCAGTTTCAAAATTGGTAGTAGGATGGATTCGCAGCACTTAAAGGGAAAATCACCTCAAGTCCAATTGTTATTTAAGATCCTCAGCAATAACATTTTCCATCGATTGGGAAGTGTTGCAACATAGCATGATAGATATTTTCAGGACCAACAGATGTGTGCTTCGAGCCACAAAGTGGACACCCACCATCTCGCATGTCTCCTTGATGGCTTGAAATGAGGGAGTGTAATGCACCCTGCTCGAAACATCTGCAAAATACTGACCCAATAAATCTGCTATGTTTGTTCCATCATTAATTTACTATTACTGACCTGAAGGAAGGGAACCTGATTGTCCGCATAGCTTTCCAACATTGTTCCCGATAAACTTACTGGTAACATATACCATCAACAATGATACGAAGTGTCCCCAGAAGTTACGCCATCTGTCCTTGATGACATGTCGTGCCCGAGCCCAACAGATGCGGAAGAGCTCCAGGTTAGCTTGAGTGAGGTTAGCTCTAAAGAATCTGAGCCCACATCATCGGGCACGGACAGCATCCCTCCATTTTTCATTTCACCCAGGAACACGCCTACGGCTGAAGGATGGCAGCCTCCCCAGCTGACATGACAATAGAGTTGAATAGTTCTACTGCCTTGGTCACGTCAAGGAGAACGTCAGCAGCGAAATGGGAGGAACACTGGAAATGAGCCCGGTCCGTTTTCTTAAGTATCCACTGAGATGGTATAGGGAGGGTGGCAAAGGACAACCAATCCTGTATGATTGGGTAATGGTCACTCCCACAGAGACCAAAGCTGGGCTACAGAAAGAGAGATCAATTCAGATCGAAATGCCAGAATGAATGGTGAAGTGTATGGTTGTACCAGTGTTCAACGGGGCAATATTAGAACTAATGAGCCATGACTTGATTATCCTTGTGGTCAGAACCCCATATCTACTTGTGAGCATTGAAGTTACGACTACCAGAAATGGAGGTGGGAGCCAAGATGAAAGCTCCTCAAAATCAGTGAACATGACATGTTGGTGGGGGTACATTTATTACGAACAGTGAAAAACACACCAAAAGATACCCTGATCACCATTGGCTGCAGCGCAATGTGAAGGGCAACAGCTTCATGATAAACAGAATCCTTCAGAACAAGACAGACACTGCCACAAGCACGGTCCATCAACACGTTATCCAGGCGGTAAAATGTGCCAACTCGACGTGTGACCTCATCTGTGGGACGAAAGTGCATTTCCTGATGGTAAATGACTGATGGGGTGAGGGACACAGCTCGTTTCAGTTCTTCAATATTACGGCGTAACCTCGGCAGTTTCACTGTATATAGGACGCAAGTTATGGAAAGGAAGTGTGCGGAAATAATTACTTCAATTCCCTTCTAACTCTGTTGATCACTGACTTAAACCACCCTGAGTTTTCGCCAGTGTTTTGCAAAATTGGCATCAACTATCATCTCGGGTTCAGGCTCTGGAGAGACTCAGTTGGCGAGTTGATGACACGATCCTGCGAATTAGGTTCATTTGCAGGAAAGGATGTACGGGACGTAGTCTTTGGTTTGTCTAATTCTTCTGCAGCAGCTTGCTGACAAGACGCGCTAACACAAAAAGGTTTCAACAGTTTCTTTTCCAGCTGCCACCTACACTGCATACCGATAGCCGTGGTCCGGTTAGTCCGGATATCCTGCGGCTTTGGTGTACTCACAGAGTATTCGGTCTGGGTAGCCACATCGGCAGTCTTGAGTATAGCAATCCTTTACTGTTGATCGAGGATTAGCAACAACACTGTAGAGAAGAGCAGGCTTCGGGCACTGGAGAGCGTGGAAAAGTTTCCGTGCTTCGACAAAGGAAACCTTATCGGTGGCCCGGATTCATTGAACAGCCTGCTCATCCTGGTTGACAGGGCACTCCTTACACCAGACAGGATGTCCCTTGCTGCAGTTCACACACTTTGGACACGCTGCTGGATTCCAACATTTTGCAGATGAATAACCAAACTGGTCACAGTTATAGCAAAAACAGAAGCAGGAATCAACTGCTTAACACACACACATTCAAGTAGCCTGCTTTGATAACAGATGGGAGGTCACGCACACCAAAAGTCAAGATGAGAGTAGCTGTATATGACTAAACGCCATCAGTAGTCTTCAGCATACGGCGAACATCAGTAAAGTACTGACTTTCCAGTGCACTTAAAATCTATTTTTCCAGAATGTCAATTAGATGATGCCCTTGCTGTAGCTGAGGGAGACATGCGTCTTGACCTCAACAAGAACATTTGCACTTGTCCCACAGAAAATCTTCATCACCAAAAGCCCCCGTGACTGGGCAGCATTCAACATGACTAGAAGCTTGCATCTTTCACTGATCTCGTACAGTCAGCTACAGGACCACTAGCTGCTGCAACATTCAGTTTTTGCAATTCAAAAGGCAACACAGCTTTTCAAAAGTGTGCCCTTGTATACTTCGGATAACCAAAAATCGTGGTGTAGGTAATTGAATAGTGGTAGACTGAAGCAATAAAGAATAACAATCCAAATCACTAGTACCAGTATCATCACAGTGCCATTTTTTACTGGCTGTTGAGGATGCTACCCCTTATTGAAGTGCTTTTAGAAGCCATGGTGTAGACCCCCTGTACTAGGACTAGTCGGTCTCAGCCTGCCGTTTGGGGGCAAAAAGAAAAGAAGCTAGAAATTAAAACAACTCAAGGGCTGTGTTGTTAGGAGAGGGACCAACCTCCCACAGACCTAAGCAGTACGTAGGAACGGCAACCCTTCGCCGCTATTCACTGCAAATTATAGCCCCAGTAGCACACCAAAGTGTACACCAGGGCAAACCAGTTTTATTCCCCTACCAGGGTAAACATCCCAGGCTCCCCACTATAGAGAACACCCTTGGGTGCCAGTTCAAGGGACTTGTGGTTGATTACACCGGCCTCCTCTGTAAAGCGGTAAAACGTTGTCTTGGCAGGTTTAGACACATGGGCTAGCCGGCCATGACACCCCTCCTTCCAAGAAGGCACCAATTGGTGCTACATGGGTGTACATATATGTGGACACAGGCTCCGCACATAGAACTGCCTGCTGCACCAGTGAGAAGAGTTCGCTAGACCATCACTAACAAAAGCACCACGTGGAGGCAGCACTCAATTACGAGGACAGACCCTCATTGGGAAAAGGGCATCGCCCTAGCCTGAGACAACGCTGTAATAACGGAAGATGCGATGGAACCTGGTTAAGGTGATAGAAAAAGATGATAAAAGAGAAGAAGACTAAGAAAGAAGCATGAGATGATCCAAACAAATTTCAGATCCCGACCGCATCCTGATTAGCTGCCTCTTACACGACACGCATGGGGTGGCTGTGGTGGTATTCTAAAACTCCGCCACCACACAGGAGTGCTGTATATGGGCTAGCATCCGTCTAAACCCTGATACACCTCTGAAGAACTACAGCATGCACTTTGACATCTACTGGGCGAGACCTACCTTTCATTCAGGCCTTACTGGGCGGGCACTCCCTAAACTGTGACCTGGTGACAGCATTTCTACCTTTCCTATATCAGGCACCCTAGCATCATAACAAAAATTGTGGCAGTAGCAGTGGAATCTTTATAAGGAGTTCTCTACTGATGAGATGCCTTTTAATGTGTTGAGTTAAAAGTAAACTCGCAAATTTGAGAATAATAGCTCTTTATTTATTTATTTTTGTTTTTTTTTTTTCAAGCGTTATTTCATCATAAACTCATAAACTGGTAATACACAATATTGCGAGTGTTGATAATACAGTGAGCCATTTATGAGTTTTTACATATTTATTCACCAGGATCAAAAGTTTTGTACTGTGTATAACCAACCAGGCCTGCCAAGAGAATGAGGTGGGGGAGGGGAGGAGGAAGGGCCCTACATGGAAATGTTTATTTATAAAACAAAATATTAAGTAAAAATCTAATTTCGATACTCAAACTTTACTAACTTTTTTGCATGGATGACTATTTATGTTGTTGTAAAGGGTATATTTTTGGTGGGGAGGGATTAGGGAGGCCCACAGCATGCATTGCTCAGGGGCCCGGAATTTCTCTTGGTGGGCCTGTAACCTACCCTTGTTGCTGACAGACACTTTGCAGTGTGCATGTTGCTGGTGGGAAACTTATTATAATAAATTAAGTGTCTATTAGTATCAAGTCAGACCAAGCGTGGTGACACAGTGGTAACTGATTGGACTCACATTTGGGAGGACAATGGTTTGATTCTTGGTCCGGCGATCCTGATTTCGGTTTTCCATGGTTTCCCAAAATCAGTCCAGGCGAATGCTGCTAAACAAAGGCCATGATCGATTGCTTCCCCAATCCCTCTTCCTTGAGCAGCTGGCTCAGTCTCCAATGACCTCACTGTCGACGAGATGTTAAGACCAATTATCTATCTACCTACCAGTATCAAGTGAGATGGGGGCTAGTTGAAAAGTTATCAGCATGACAAAACACAATAAAGCACCTAAGGAAAATAGGCAATCTGAGTCGAGTGATGCAGCAGGAAACAGTATGACAGGCAATGTAAAAGCAGAAGATTTGAGAATGGCGATAGTTTACCTTCCAATTGTACAGTCTTCACAGTTTCAAGGGGAAACCACAGCTAGATGTAGGTACTTTTATATACAATATAAACATAGCCGACATGGTAGGATGGGGTGATCAAGAAAAGCTTGTTTGTGTCAAATTAAAATTGTAAGAACAGGGGTTGACTGCACTGCAAGCAAATCCCCAGATGAAAGTGTGTGGGACCTGGGACAAGTTTGTAATATTTCTTGGAAAGAATTTTAAAATTTCAAAAAGTAGAGTCTCTTCTTTTGATAAGTTTTTCAATTGTTCACAAAACTCAAACGAGACAGTCTTCAGGAAATAGCAACTCACCCTTGTCTAGTTGGAAGCTGAATAGTAGCACCTAATGAAGCGAATGTGAGAGCAAAAGTGTTTGAGGAAAATGTTTTGGCCCAGTTTCTTACAGACATAAGGAGTGGTATGAAATGTTACAGTTACAGTAACGTTTATGGAAGAGGAGGAATAAAATGAGCACATGAGGGATAGAAGGACTTATGCACAAGTGTTAGCTAAAGTAGACAAACATGCATCTTGCTCTTTAAGAGAGTATAAGATAGGCAGTGTTACACTCGTGGGAGGACGAGTCATTTTGCGAAAGAGTGCAGAATGAAGAGATATTATAGCTATAGGGAGTTAGGCCACATTTCCAGAAATTATAAAAATAAAGTGAAACGTAAAAAGTGTAGCAGAGAGAATCATAGAATGGAAGCATGTCACACTCATGTATGTTATTGTAAGAAGATAAGTCACACAGAGCCCCAGTGTTTTAGGAGGAAGAATTTAATTGAAACCGGCCCCCAGCAACAACCCCTGGCTGGCAAGGCTCTAAATTAGATAGCAAATGTATTAGTAAGAGACCCCTCCCGGTACACGCAGTAAATCTAGGCGAGGCATGTTGGTTGATTTCTATATAAATTCTGAGCCATGTAAGTTACTCGTATATAATGGAGCGGCTGTTACCATACTTAAGCAAGTTGTTTTTTTAAGGGACCCCTGCATGCAGACTCCTGGAAAAAATGTGGAACAGCAGACCTTTACAAGCAACAAGCTTGAACTGCTGGGAACTGCGGTAGTAAATATTTTAGTGGTGAATGAATAATGTGAGCATGAATGTATTATTTGTAGTAATAAAACTATTTTCAATGCAGATGATTGACAAGGATTAGATTTACTAAATGAATTTTCTTGTAACATTGATGTGAAACAAAAATTATTATAAGTGAGCAATTCTGTTGTTTGTCTGTCCTCACACGACTTAATGGGAACAGCTGGTGTAATTATGCAGAGTGATGAAGCAGATAAGACGTGTGGCATGTTAATGTTGCAGGCTGGCGAGAACAAGTGGACCACCAGAGCTCCGCTATCAGAGGAAACTTTGACCCACTGGGTTGGCAGCGATATCAAGCATGAGTGTGGGGCAACGTGTGCCAATGGGTTGATGCAACGTAATGGGAGGACTGATCACCCTCCAAAGATTGTGGGGACGCACGTTGAATACAGTCCAAGGCTAGAGAGCAGGACCACACAGACTTCACAGTTCAATGACGGAAGCCAAGACCTGTCCTACTTACCCCAAGAGTAGAAATATTCCGCAAGCCGGAAGGACGGGATTCGAACCCTTGTCATGTGGACTATAGGGTGGATGTGGCCATGCAGTCCAACAACAGTGGCATTTGATCTGGAGGCCCAAGAGTGACGCGTGACACATTCCTGCACATTTACAATGCGCACTCCACTTTATGGCTCTGCCCATCTTAGAACACAGCCGTTCAGAATGGGACAGGTCACAAACTGAAGAGGCAGGACACGTGGCTACAGGGTACATTGGTGCTCTATCAGAAGATACTAAAGACATATGATCCTAGCTTTTACTGTTCACCCAGACTCACCCAGAAAACATCACACGGGCACACCTCTGCTACAAGATTGTACTGTTGACTGAGCCACTGGTTCCCTTCAGCGAAAGTCACACTAGTGCTATAGCGTGCCACTGGAGGTAAGCACAGATTTACCCAGCGCCTGTTGTTGAGATAAGGGATGATAGCACCACTTCAGCATCATGGAATTTTCAACCTCTGCAGCAGAGGCTACCACTCCCCACACCACTCGTCTCGAAACGCCCTGAAGAGATATGTATAAAAGAGCTGGCATGGCCAATGCTATTTAGTCTCTGCTCCTCTACTGGCCTCTTCAGGGCTTGAGGTAGCCATTGCTGTAAGCGACCACTGGTATCACCAAATATTCCACCGCCTCTTTGCGCTGGGATCTCTACAGTTGGAAGACTCTCCGACCAGAAGCTAACCACCTCTTCAGCAACCACTGAAGACACCGCCATATGCCGCCTTCACAGAACCAACCAGCAGCCAGCTTCTAGCAGACTCAACCACCCCCAGAGGCTCCTGAAGACGTAGCTTCATCTCCTACCACCCCACCTGGTGCCCACTCCAGTCCTCGGTAAGGTCACAATGACATCCCCTTTTGAACCCCCCCCCCCCCCAAACATGAGGGTGTTAACATCAACATCAATACCCTTCTGGTAGACTTACCACTCCCCCCCCCCCCCCCCAAGCTTCCTTCAGAACAACTCGCAACAGTTAGGCATCATAAATTTACGTAACTAGTAACTTTTAATTAATTACTAATTAATCACCTGCCACTCACTAGCTCTTGGCCAGGTTGCCTTCACCTGGTTAATTACGTTATGTTTATTAATTTCTGTGGCAAGTCGTATTATCTTAGGAGTTAGTACGGAGCCACCATGTTCTTATTACTCCAATAATAAAAACACGTGTATTTCAGTCTATTTCTGTAATCTGATTTTCTTGGAAGTATTGGTAATCCTGTGTAACCTAACCAAGCAGGGTCAAGCTAGCATCACGTGAATGTTAAATTAATTATACATACATTAACAGGCCACTCAAGTTCTGCCACACCAGTAGCCCTTCGACGGAGCCCAAAAGCCTTAGGTACACACTCATCAGGTGAGTTGACCGGACTGAGTAGATCCATACTCCACCACCGCAGTTTCTTTTGGGGCCGGAATGGAGCTGGATGTGTCTAGACTGATCAATCCCCTGTGGAACCCTCATCTGGGAAATAGGACAGGAAGCAGCTTGAACAATATCCACTGCCTCCTTCGGAATTGAACAATAGGAACAACCTTGGGTGCCATTCGCTACAAGTCTGAATATTCGGCCGAACACAATAAAGTAGGAGTCACCACCTTGTTCAAAGTGAAACACTTTTAATCCATCCTTATGCCATACTCCCAGAAAGGAGGGGATGGAGGAGATTGAAATGAGCAATATACACTTCTGAGAGTACTACCACTTGCATACCAACTAGTATTTGCCAAGGCATAGTCCATACAACTTGGGAAATACCTACCTCATTGTTTTTACCACCAGAAAGAGTAGAAGGCCTATCCTCATTCATTGTAACGCCCTTGAGGTGAGGAGAGAAGCCACCACTAGGTCTAGACAATCCTTGGTTGTGTAATCCAGAGCTACCCCTTAACACACTCCACAGCTGCCTACCAATTCAGAATACTCAACGGCACAGTAGCCTGCCGGAACCCTCTACAGCCCTGCCACCTGCCAAGTCATTGAATCAGCCGCAGTGGAGGAATCCATTTCCTCTCAGTCACCTCAAGGTAAAATTCAGGGTTGTAACTGAAGCCGTAGGTTTCGTCCCCACCAGACAACCTACCAGGCCAGTCTTATACACAAGCAAGGCACCTACCAGGCATTAAGGTCCCTGCCTTAACTAGATACTGGCATCGCAATATAAAACCTCTACAGCTACTTTAAAAACCACTTGTGTTAAAATCTAATTTTCCAAACCAGGATTTATAATAACCTCTCCAAATATTGGTTCCAAGCCAACAGTAAAAAGCTCGGCGTATAGAACCATGCCTCAACCGGTCACACATCAGGAGAAACGAGTAGTCCTAGTGTGATTACAGGTCCAGACTGTGGTCTCATGCAAGAGTGAACTAACTTTTGTAGAGGAATGGTTGAGACCTTCAAATTGGGTGAAAAGGTGATCGTCGAGCCCGCGTACACCGTGAAACACATAATGGTAGAACGAGTATTATGTAGAGTGAATATAAATGACGGTGTGCCAATTGTGTTAGTAAATAATTCAGAAGAGGAAAAGTTAGAGAGTAAAACAATAATTGGGGAAGCGATCCATGTAGTAAGTTATGAGTGCCAATGTAGAATTAATGCTGGGGATGCTAGACCTATAAGTGTGAGATCATACAGCGTGCCTCAAAGTCAAAAGCAGATATTGAAGGAGCAGGTACATACTATGTTAGAGGTGGGAGTTATTGTTCCCTCTACAGGTCCCTGGTCAACCCTTACTATTTTAGTTATAAAAATGACTGAAAATAGAGGGGTGAAGGTGAGAGCTTGTTTACACTTAACGCAACTTAATGCAGTTACTGTACCCGATCCGTACCCTATCCCCTTCACTAACGAGACGCTCAATATGTTGGGTGGCGATACATATTTTTCTGTAATAGATGCTTGCAATGGATTTTGGCAGATAGCTGTAGCAAAAGAGGATCAAGAGAAGAATGGTTTTTCAATGCCAAACGGTTATCGCCACTGTCTGAAACTGCAGTTTGAATTGATAAATGTGCCTGCCACCTTTTCCAGGTTTATGAATTCAACTTTAGAGGGCTTAATAGGAAAAGTATGTTTTGTGTACGAGGACGATGTTATTGTTTTTTCTAATACAAAATAGCACTTTGAGAATTTATAACTTGTATCCAAAGGTTTAAGAAAAGCCAAATTAAAACCAAAACCAGAGAAGTGTAATATGCTTTCAACATGTGTAAAATATTTAGGTAACGTAACTTCTGAAAAGGGAATCCAACTAGATATGGGAAATATCAAGGTTATTAGGTCATATCTGCCACCTAAAAATGGAAAGGAAATTACACAATATTTTGGCCTTGTAGGCTACTATCACAGGTTCACTGCAAATTTTTCAAATATAACACAACCATTATTAACAGAGATTACGAAGGAAGATGTACCATTCATTTATGATGAGACTAGGCAGACAGTTTTTGAGAGTTGAAATATCCAGACTTCTCTCCTCTGTTCATTGTAACATGCTGCATCTCCGGTACTGCTACAGGTGTGGTGTTATCACATAAGGTCAACGACAAAGAACATTCACTATATTATATTTTGCAGCAGCTAAACAAAACGGAACTTAACTACTCTACTATACAACTTGAGTGTTTGGCAGAAGTATTCAAAGTTAAGAAATTGCAATATTATTTATTTGGCACATTAGTCACGGATCATCGACCTTTGAGCATGAAAGTACCCAGTTCGGGGCTAGCTCAATGGGATCTCTTACTTTCAGAATATGACTTCACCATCGAACATAAACCAGGACAAAGAAATAGTAGTATAGACACCCTCTCCATAATACCAGTTCACAGTGTATTATCTTCTTACATTCCCATATGGGACAGGCAAAGAATAAGGGAGGTACAAGACAAATATGGTAATATAACTAAGATATAGCAGGAAAAATAAGGTACAAGGGATTCACAGTATATCTTACATGAGAATGAATAGGATACTGTATAAGCAACGAGGGAAAAATGAAGTTGAAGGTTATGTTCAATTACCATTATCTTCCGTTTGTAGGTCACCAAGATATTCGCAGGATGTATGAGTTAATCAAATCATTATTTTATTAGCAGAACATGCATAGCGATTTAGAGAAATGCCGACAAAATTGTCAGTCCTGACAAATTAGAAAACGAGCTACAGACAACAAGTCGGCCCCTTTACAGAGATTTCAGGAAGTTTCGTATCCCTTTCAGAGAGTTAGTATGGATGTAGCTGGACCTCTCATGACTACTCTACATGGAAACAAATATATACTTACATTGCATGATACATTTTATAATCAAAAAGCTGAAACAATAGTGAAAGTTTTTGTAACCAAGATAATTACCAGACATGGGGCACCCAAATAACTATTAACTGATTGAGGTTGCAATTTTATCTCTATAGTTATGAAAGAAGTGTGTACACTTTTACAAATTAATAAATTACGGACTACAGCCTATAATGGGCAAGTGGAAAGAAGTTATCAGACATTCATTACAATGATATTCCACTTTGTAAAACGCGACCAACATAACTGGGACAAATGGATAATCTATGCCTTATTGGCATATAGAAGCAGCCCACACAGTGCGAAAGGAGAATCCCCTTTCTTTCTGATACATGGTAGACACGTGCTATAGTGAGGCCAAAACAAATTAATTATAGAGTAGGTGAAAGGTATGAAAAAGAGTTGATACTGCATCTGCAAAACTGTTTTGAGATAGTTACAGAAAACGTTACGATGTGGAGGGACGCAAGAGAATTTCACATGAATAAAAAGACAAAAGCAGTTAACACACCAATAGGTAGCAAAGTTTATTTGAAAAATGAAGTTTTACCTGCCTAGAGGGCAGAATAAGAAATAAGCACCCAAGTAGCTGGGGCCATTTTGGGTGTTACAGCAAACATCCCTAGCAAATTTTAAGATTAAAGAAATATACTGTCGTAAGATGCAGATAGTACATGTAAATCAGTCAAAGTCACAAAAGAGTATTGATTTTGCAGAAAAAAGAAATTGCGAAAATGGTAGCAGAGGAACAGAGACAGCAATTAATATAGACTTGGTGGAGAAAGAAATAGGAAAGGAGAAAAACCATTTAGCTATAATTTTGGGAGGTAACGGTGAGAGTAGGAGTAGCTACTCAGATAAGACGACACAGAGTGAACTGCCAGGAGTAGTTAACGAAGGATACAACCCTAGAAGTAGAGGGCCTGTTACTGACTTACATGATATGTGAAGTCAGTGACTAACTTCTTTTCTGTTGACAACAGTTATTACAGTCTTGTTAATCATAGTAATTCTTGTGAAGGCAAACAGCTGCCGAGAGGGGAAGAATGGGACCAAATAACGAATCAAGGCATCATATTCATGAAGGAACAGGTAATGACACCGTCGGGTGAGACACGAGGCAAATGAAGACACTAATTCCTTACTTGTTGATGGGTACCAGCGGTATTTCCTAGATACCGCGCTTTGAGACTCCGAGTTCTCACGGATGCTGTGGGTTCCGAGCATACTTACAAAACACTTTGTCTTGTTAAACATTTTAAGAAAACACTGTAAAAGTAGGAGTTTTGCTGGTTCAACGCTATAAAGAAAACATATTACTTGCACTGGTAGGACTATTTTTATTTCATTTTTACACGTCATGCTAAAATGATTATGACTGTTAGCCTCGGACGTGACTAGCCAGTTCCGGTGGGTGATTCCCCGAGCACATAACTCAACTTGCGCACTCCTAGATGAATGATCTCCTCATGGTGTCAGATGACACAGTCTCCGCAAGGAAAGAGATCCCACAGCCTCTAGGGTGGACTGGAGGGTTTTCCTGGAGACCGAACACGGGGAATGGAAAACAATGAAATGACCACAGGCTTGTTCTCTCACTAACGCTATTCGTCGGGACTCGTCCCCAAACCACGTGTCAGTATGGCGACGGTCAAACACATAGCAGGCTAGGATTAAATAATATCGCCGTACAAAATTACACAAAATATCCCTTGATGAAGGTGGCACAACATGAACAGGTAGAATAAACACGCAAATGCGTGAAAACAATCTTAGATTATGCGGAAGCCGCTGGATGAAGTTCCTAATGGACCACATGGTGTAGATGAAATTGCAGTATTTTCTGTATAAACTCATTTAAATCAGGTTGGACAAAATTATGTCGGCTTCAAGAAAATTATGTTCCGTGTGATTAAAGCCCGCTGGTGGAAATATTCACCTGTTCGGTTGACCGGGTGGTCAGACATGAAAGCATCAAACATGAAAAATTACAAGAACTCTGAATTGAAATAATTCATAAACTGTGAGAAAAATTATGGCGCATCATAAATTACAATAAATTACACTGTGAGCGCAAGGATGGCACAGATACGGACTTAGTGTCTGATGACAGTGGTCGCAAATGACGTGGCTGCAACACAATAAAACATGATGAAACCCTTAAATATGCACATACAAAATCACCCTTAATATTGCTCGTGGCAACGAAGCAGAAGTTACAAAGCAAAAGCCCTTCACGTAGGCGGATGTCGCCTGATTTACAAAGTGCGCGGGCTGCGTGGCCTGTCCGCCATTACACCTCTCCTCATCGTCGTTTAAGTTTCAAAAAGCAGCAAGGGCAAAAATTAATTATTTAAGCGACAGCATAATGCTGGAGATGTCTGGCAAAACATACACAAAGCAAAGGTTAGCCAGTATACTACATGAAGACTATTGAAACCTAACTCAATGCAAAAATATGAAGTGCATACGCTGACAGTGTCTTACCTCGCCAGTTCTCCTAGGACGACTGCCCAGAGGCAGGGGTCACGCGGACCTACCATGACTGCCTACGGGGTTCACACAAGTGCTATGCACGCCGAGTGAAAATATTGTTACGTGAAAAGAAATGGCACTTAAAATTGTTTTCAATACAAAATCATTAAAGCAATTTTAAATCAGAAATATTATTATCAAGCAATGTCTTTTTGAAGGCGTTCATGCCTGAATATCAGTGTCCAGCTCTTCGGCGCAGTGCACACTTCAAATTTCAAAAGCCAACATGGCACAATGTTATGAAAAGACATTTTATACACATTTTACCCTGAAAGAAAGACATGTTACACCGACACAAATTTAACCCTGCAAAAATACAAATACACAGCACTGCAATATTTTCCCGTTGGGAAAGTCCGTTATCGTGGCGGGCAGAGCGCACGTGCTACCCACGTGTCAGTGAGGGCGGCGAGTGCCGCCATGGCCTATCTGTTGCTGGCCCTGGACATTAATCCTGAACATTTTTACTACGGGCCTGCAAGTAGATATTTAGCAGGGCTCCGAGAAAGTTTCTTCCAGTGGGGGATGGACTATAGTTAAGGGCGTATTTTATTATGCTTACCACTTATTTTGTAAATAATTTGAAAACAACGGTTTAGTTTTCCATTTGGCCGTAGCAAACCTTGGCAGTGCTACGAAACTAAACAATAAAAAAGAGGGACATATTTAAACAACCAATATTACTCAACATAAAAAGTTAAACAAAAATAATCAGGAATAATAAAGGGGTCAACATAAAATGTCTCCTTAAAGTAACATTAAAAGTTTAATACTGACATCCTTCAATAACGTATATATTCCAGGTTAGCACTCACTGTACAATATTTGGCGACAAAGATTCCTACTCAAGCCTCCAATGTCTTTTCCGGATACCAAAGCAGGCTATCACAAAGATAGTACCAGAAGTATGTGCTGCACTCGTTGAAGCATTAAAGGAAATATCTAGTGAACATGAGCACGTAAATTTAGTATACTGTACAATCCACCTAAAATGTTGAAGTTTCGTTGATGATTTAGTTGGAAAATACTGTGATATACTAATGTAATATACAGTGAAATGAGTCCCCCCCCCCCCCCTCCGCCAAAAAAAATTCACCATGCAAAAAAAACGATGAGGTAGAAGAGAGATTTGTGGTAGGACAACAAAAGTAGTTTGCATTACGTTATTATGATAGTATGTGTATATTTAGCCTAATAATTGTCGGAACGCCTAAAGGACAATTCATTGTAAGATTGGTAGGAGAATAATTTAACCCAATTTAGTCTGAATGTAATCTGACTGATCAGCCAACTGAAAGTAGAGAATTGTACATACAATAACGAGGAAATTGAAGAGAACAGAATGCTATACATTTTGGATATGCATTTATTCATTAAATTATTTGCATGCAGACAATTTAGTCATAAACCAACTGCAATACAAGAACCAAATAAAAGGCATTAAAAACAAATCATTATTAACACTTCCTTGTGTAACCACAATAATTATAGTCACAAATTAGTGACAACCAAATGACACTCTCATTTGGAACATATCCACTATTATTGACGAAAAACCCAAAAACACCCTTTGATGTAGTAAAAAAGTATATTAATATCTAAGTATAGTCGTTTACGTCAGAATACTGGGAGGAAGACGAGAACAATGACTGGTGAGAGTCCTCTGCGGGAGATGAAACGTGCAATCTTGGTATTAATTCAGTCAGTGAAGTTCCCGATGGGGAAGCGTTTGAATGAAGTGGCTGTGACTGTTCTTGAGTGGGAGTTGAATGACAAAATGGTTGAGAAGTTGCAGGCACGAGGGGTCAGTTGCCATATGTTTGTGACTCAAACACGCTTCCGTCTGTTTTTATTAATATGTCGTAAATGGCGTGCTGAACCTATAGCCTTGTACCCGAAGAATACAGCATTTTTTCGAGGCTAAGAAAGCACAAAATGACTTCACTTTGCTATCCTCAGGAGTTGTGTTCAATCTGCCGGGCCGGGGGTTACCCAGCGTCTACCAGCATTGCTCTGTCTTCTTGCTCACGACCTCTAGCCCGTTTGGGTTGTCTCAGAGACGCGAATTTGCCACCAGACGTTCCTGCATCAATTGCCATCACTATCTCGGGATCCCCTTCGTTCGTGACTGCCGGTTAATATAAAAAGTCAGAAAGACAATTACTATTAAAAAGTGAAATATACATGATTAAAATGCTGATAATAATTATAATATGAATTCTCCAAGATGTCTTGGAGAAAAAACCATACAAGCAAATGTAACAGGTGACATGCCATTGGTCGACGGAAACATGTAAACACACTTTACTGCTTTGGGCTGAAATACAGAATGGTTTAAAAGTAAGGTAGGTCGACCAAATATGGGCATCCTTAGGCAATCCCAGCCACGGTAAACTAATAAATATCCAGAAAAAATCCTGCATTATGGGACGTATACACTCAAGTACTAACAGTGTGAGGTACCGTAACAATGTTTGAATAAGATCATTATTTCATGAAAAGTGAAAAATTTTATTAAGTGCCCAAAATAATAGCAGGTGCTCCATTTTATAAGTGATAAAGAGTTTAAGCTAGTGTAAAAGAATGTTATTAACGCCATTATTCGGGCTAGTGACAATGAATATGTTGACGTTCCAATCAAACATTTTATTAGTCACACTTTTGAGCATAAAGGGTTTCAGAGATGGCAATAATAGAGATGGACATTTCCATCAGCCTAACATGGAAAAGAAACAAAAACAATATGATTTCAAATATCACATAATGTACCTTATGTATCACAGCCAACCTTATATTTGATTCACAAGTGGGAATCATTTCAGACGATGCCATTGGTCAGCGGGTTTTCTAGGGGATCTCCCATTTCCCCCACCCCTTCATTCTGGAGCTGCTCCATATTCACTTCAATCACCCTCATTGGCTCTCAAGACCTCGCTGTTAAGAGCCACCCAAATCTCTTCACTCACTTAAATGGGATGTTAACGATTTACAAAAATAACTGTGTTCCCAACAAATAATTATGGCTACAATAATAACAATAACTTACCTATTTCACATCCCGTTTGTTTTTTTTATTTACATTTCTCCCTTGTGAGAAATGACAGGAGACTTGCCATTTTCTTTTTGAATTCTTCATCTGTAACTCCTATTTTGGCTGCAGTCTCTCTCCAGGCATCTTGTTTCTTAAAGTATTCCCCGTCCATTGGGTTCCACAATACTGGGTATTAGTTGTATGTCTCTATCAGTCACAACAAATCGTCTTTGGACTACTCCATGCTAGGCGTGTGCACGCTGTGAAGGATGAGCATGCAATAAACCTGTCCTAATCCCTTTGTGTTAGTTAAGAAAACAAACAGGAGATGGTTTGAGATGCGGCATTCGCAGCACGTACGCCATTGCCGCGGCGCATATTCATAGCCCAGTCGACACTTGCGCGTGAGTTGAGAACTCTGCTTGAAGCATGTTGCATTGTGCCAGTGTGTACGCAGCTTAAGATAGAGTAGAAGTTACCCTCCTTTTGATCACGAAAATGGACGGACCATCCTAAGCTAAGGAGTCTAGATGTTGGAGATTTCTGACGTCTATCTTATATAAGATGGCAAGATTTTGACAGTCAGTGAGTGACAACTTGACGTATACAAAACAAACAAAGTGCCGTTTACAAAATTTTGTATCAGCTGATGCACGAACGAACAAAAGTTAATATTAAGCTGGCTATTCTGAGTGCACTGGCGACACACATCAGACAAGTGTAAAATACGTGATAACAAAAAGTTCCTAGATTAATTAATATATTTTATTTTACGCTGTCACAAAATAGCGGTTGTAAGAGTTACAAACTAACCTCCGTGCTAAAGTAGTAATGTATAGGTGTTCAAAATGAAATGCTAAATAAGATGATTCAGAGCCGGATGAAACGCAACTTCAAACAAATCTGTTCATGTTGTATTCCCACTGTCCATCCATGCTTTCCACACGTGCTTGATATTGTTTCCAAAAGCCTACAGAAATATTGCATGATAATATTGAATTATTTATCAAATAATTTGACGAAATATATTTCAAATTTGTGCCGTTTCGATACAGTAATAAAAGAAAAGTCAAGTTTTAAAAAGTAGGATTTAGAGGCAGCAAACCTGCTGCTATCTGTCAGTACCACGCATGGCTCACATACTTTCCTATGTCGTGCGTGTTATCTGAGAGTTCTTTCTTGAACTTAACCAGCCATAATGCTCAAAAAATATGTTTCATATGTAAAATAAATTTACAAACAGATACCAATAATTTTATTTTTCCGCGAGCTCTGCATAATTTTTAAAGTAATATATATTTAGCGTACAGCAATTTTGATTACTAGTAATTTCTATTGGGCCAGTAATTGTCCGTCTATGTCCTAAACATGCCATGTTTTTTTCCCGAAACCCATTTCCTCGTTTTCGTGTAGCATCCAACTGACACACCAGCTGATGGCGAAAGGATACGTAAACTAAAAGTAAACATTCGTTGAACTGTCAAAATCTTGCCATCATACATGAGACAGACAGTAGGTTAGTTACGGCGTGTGGAGAGGCGCTCTGTTTAAATAGCAGGCAAGTTGAGAAGTGGCCGGACTGAATTTTTAGCTTTTTACTGACCTGGAAGATGCAGCCAACTCCGTCTTGGAATGGACGTAAGAATTACGCTATTCTGCGTTCATCATTTTGCAATCTCAGCTAGGATTGAGTCTGAAGTGCCTAGTAACTTTTGGACAAACTATAAAGTAAAATGTAATATTTTTGGATTTTGAATCCTCCTCTAAATTAAATATGGATAGAGTCAACCTTAGGAATTTTGAACTACTACCAAATTAATATGCAGAGGGCACAAAATAATATACCTAGTAGCCGTCATCAAGAATTCTGTTGTTTTACCGCATCATGGAGCTAGTTTGCCAACCACTAAAGACTGAACTAAAGTTTGCGTCATTAAAGCTGAGCTAAATATATTGAGTTAATTACGTAATTGGTTTCTTTGATAATGTGGCATGAGAAGTGGTTAATTTGTCCTGGGTATTATCTCAATGTCTGTTCAGTTTTCAAACACTCACATAAATAATTGGATCAGCATCACAACTTACTTTATGAATACTAATATTAAACTTAATAGAAAACACTTACTTGAACCATGAGGTCTTGCTTGCTGATGGTCATCATTTTCTATCTAAATAAAGTTTCATATGTTACGTTATGTGGTTGTGTAATTTCAGTAGTTGTTTTATTGACTTACGTGAAAATTTTCTCCTATACAGAATAAAGGTTTTGCTCATTAGGGTCATTCCAAGTCAAATCAACACAGGGTATAAACCTCACCATCTCAGATTCAGATGAAATTTGGTGGGGAGGTAGCATTCATATAGACTAACAGTACCAAATTTTATTGTAATATGTCATCCCGTTTAGAAATTACAGGTATGTAAATGAAAAAAAAAATGCCCAAAAATGGCTGTACATACAATTTTTGAATTGCTGTGGAAGCTCTCCTAATTAAGATAGAGAGCTGGGCGAGGTGACATTTTACAGCTTTTGCATGAGCTTTACAATGATATACTACCCAGCATAGGTTAAGATAGAAAAATTTTTGTGAAATCCAAAATCAAAATTTTGGTTTTGAATTTATCAAAAAGTACATAATTGAAATTGTTCATATAAATATCAGGAATACCTAATACACTTGTTAATCACATTGCAAAATATAAATGTGGGATCACAATGTCTTCGGTGTTAAAAACTAACATGATGTATGAATAATGTAGGCTACTAAATTACAACAATGTAATACTTAACCTCATTTGTTTGAGATATATATTTTTCTCAGGTAGAACGTACATTCTCCTAGTAGGAGTAGCAACATGTATTGTTTCTAAAACATCCACAGAATATCAGGCTTCCTGGGATATGAATAATGTAGGCTACTAAATTACAACAATGTAATACTTAACCTCATTTGTTTGAGATATATATTTTTCTCAGGTAGAACGTACATTCTCCTAGTAGGAGTAGCAACATGTATTGTTTCTAAAACATCCACAGAATATCAGGCTTCCTGGGATATGAATAATGTAGGCTACTAAATTACAACAATGTAATACTTAACCTCATTTGTTTGAGATATATATTTTTCTCAGGTAGAACGTACATTCTCCTAGTAGGAGTAGCAACATGTATTGTTTCTAAAACATCCACAGAATATCAGGCTTCCTGGGATATGAATAATGTAGGCTACTAAATTACAACAATGTAATACTTAACCTCATTTGTTTGAGATATATATTTTTCTCAGGTAGAACGTACATTCTCCTAGTAGGAGTAGCAACATGTATTGTTTCTAAAACATCCACAGAATATCAGGCTTCCTGGGATATGAATAATGTAGGCTACTAAATTACAACAATGTAATACTTAACCTCATTTGTTTGAGATATATATTTTTCTCAGGTAGAACGTACATTCTCCTAGTAGGAGTAGCAACATGTATTGTTTCTAAAACATCCACAGAATATCAGGCTTCCTGGGATATGAATAATGTAGGCTACTAAATTACAACAATGTAATACTTAACCTCATTTGTTTGAGATATATATTTTTCTCAGGTAGAACGTACATTCTCCTAGTAGGAGTAGCAACATGTATTGTTTCTAAAACATCCACAGAATATCAGGCTTCCTGGGATATGAATAATGTAGGCTACTAAATTACAACAATGTAATACTTAACCTCATTTGTTTGAGATATATATTTTTCTCAGGTAGAACGTACATTCTCCTAGTAGGAGTAGCAACATGTATTGTTTCTAAAACATCCACAGAATATCAGGCTTCCTGGGATATGAATAATGTAGGCTACTAAATTACAACAATGTAATACTTAACCTCATTTGTTTGAGATATATATTTTTCTCAGGTAGAACGTACATTCTCCTAGTAGGAGTAGCAACATGTATTGTTTCTAAAACATCCACAGAATATCAGGCTTCCTGGGATATGAATAATGTAGGCTACTAAATTACAACAATGTAATACTTAACCTCATTTGTTTGAGATATATTTTTTTTCTCAGGTAGAACGTACATTCTCCTAGTAGGAGTAGCAACATGTATTGTTTCTAAAACATCCACAGAATATCAGGCTTCCTGGGATATGAATAATGTAGGCTACTAAATTACAACAATGTAATACTTAACCTCATTTGTTTGAGATATATTTTTTTTCTCAGGTAGAACGTACATTCTCCTAGTAGGAGTAGCAACATGTATTGTTTCTAAAACATCCACAGAATATCAGGCTTCCTGGGATATGAATAATGTAGGCTACTAAATTACAACAATGTAATACTTAACCTCATTTGTTTGAGATATATTTTTTTTCTCAGGTAGAACGTACATTCTCCTAGTAGGAGTAGCAACATGTATTGTTTCTAAAACATCCACAGAATATCAGGCTTCCTGGGATATGAATAATGTAGGCTACTAAATTACAACAATGTAATACTTAACCTCATTTGTTTGAGATATATATTTTTCTCAGGTAGAACGTACATTCTCCTAGTAGGAGTAGCAACATGAATTGTTTCTAAAACATCCACAGAATATCAGGCTTCCTGGGATATGAAAAAGATGATGAAGGCGCAGCTGGGTGTAGAAATGATATTTTTACTTCAAGTTCATTTTTCTGCAAAACATACCCTAGCCACCATTTTATTTTATAGATGACAGTACTGTACCCTGTTTCATCTTCTTAAAAGGTAATTAGGGGTTTGGAGAGCAGTAAGGCAAGGGGACCAGATGGGATAGGAAACGCAGCACTAAAGTTTGGTGGCAGGGAGTTGGTGAAATATTTAGAAGTGCTGTTTAAAAAGTCCTTAGGAGAGGGTAAGTTATCACAAGATTGGAAGGATGCTATGTTGTTACGTATACACAAGCAGGGAGAGGATAGGGGGAGGCCTGGCAGCTACAAAACCGGTGAGTCTCACATCAAGTACAGGAAAAGTAATGGAGAGGCTGGTGGTCCAGTATGTGGCGAGGGTTATGAACAATAGGAATTGGTTGGAGGAGTCCCATCATGGTTTCACGAGGGGTTACTCATGTGAGACTCAGCTGGCTGGGTTATTAGAGGATCTGGTGCAGGTAGTTGATGAGGGGAAGCAGGTGGATGCCTGCTTCATAGATTTTGAGAAGGCATTCGATAAGGTGCCCCATGGAACATTGATGAGGAAAGTGGAGGCGCTGATACCAGACAGGAGGGTAGTGGAATGGATAGGGGACTTTCTCAGGGGCGAAGGCAGAGGGTGAAGGTGGGGGAGGCAATATCGGAGGAAGAGGAGGTTACGTCAGGGGTACCACAAGGAAGCGTGCTTGGTCCTTTATTTACCATAATGGTAAATGACATGGGTTTGGGGATTAGAGGAAAAATAAGATTGTTTGCAGATGATTGTGTTGAATATGCTGAGGTGGGAGAGGGGGGCGGACATTGATAAGATATGGTTGTGGACCAGAAAAAATAAAATGAAGATAAATGTAAGAAAAACTAAGGTAGTAAGGTTCACAAGGAAGAAGATGATAAGCAGGGACATGTACAGATGGGATGGACAAGAGATAAAAGAAGCAGTAGAATATAAGTGTCTAGGGATTGTACTGCAGGGAGACCTCAGGTGGAAAAAACAGGTAGAGAGGGTGGTTGCAAAGGGAAGAAGGGCTCTGGGTATGCTGGGAAGGGTGCTGAATGGAGTCAGCTGTGAGGTGAAGGAGAAGGCGTATGGCACAATGGTACGGCCAATGTTAGAATATGCTGCAGCAGTATGGGACCCGTATGTGGAGGTGGAGGTGCGAGAACTGGAAAAGGTGCAGAGAAAGGCAGCAAGATGGGTGAAGGGTAGGTGGAGAAGGCAAGGGCAGGATGATGAGGAAGAAGGGAACTATAGGCCATCAGTGTGGAGCTCATTGAAGGACAGGAGGAAAGTTGAACAGTTAGTCAGGATGTACAGGATGGTGAATGAAGAGGGAGGATGGGGAGGCCTACACTGCAAGCTAAGTAAGGGGGTGTTTAGGGGAAGAGGAAACAACAGTGAGAAGCTTCAGAGGGTGTGGAGGAGAACGGAGCGGGGTAGGCAGTCCATACTTGTGAGGTCTGTGAGGGAGTGTAATGTGTTGAGGGAGGAATTGGTATCTGTGAGAGGGGTTGGTAAGTTCAGGAAGGGAGTGGAAAAGGAGTTGGTTGGGTGAAGGAGAGTTGAGAGAGCTCGCCACCGGGCGGTAGCCTAATCTGTCTGTCTGTCTGTGCGCTTGTGCGTTCGTGCATGCATGCATGTATGTATGTATGTAATTTGAGTTTATGTGTATGCATGCATAATATTGTAATAATGTATATTAATATTCTAATTTAAACTTATCAGGAGATTTGTATATTTGCTTTTCGCAAGACTCTGAAGCCTCTGAAAAGTTTTTAACCTGTATTTTTTATGTAGTTTTGGGGATTAATACATGGTACTACTGTGTACCTTGAATAGTTACTGCTTGATCAAAGCAGTAACTATTCAAGATAATTTCTAACTCAATATAGTCTTCTTGAGTTGAGAATTCAGTTTACTTGGTAATGTTTTCCACTGCCCACTGAAAAAGTTGTAATGCGGTAAGAATTTGATTTTCATATGGTCTTTGTAAACTAGCATGGGCTGCCAGTCTCTTAACAGAACCGCCTAAGTACTCCATCGCAGGGGCCCTTTGCCATGTGCTGTGGCCGAAAAATTGCCACTCTACTTCAATTTTGAAGTCTTCCTCATGAAAGCACACGTTTCACAAGTTTTTTTTATTTTTATACTGAGCAGCAGACCTATCAGAAAAATAAATAATTTTTTTAAGAAAACTTTTGAAATTTTTGCATGAGAAATTTTTATAAGTTTCTTTTGAAAGGTGTAAATTGCAACTATGTTGTGTTCTAAGCAGTCTGAAATCACTACATAACTGATATGTTTAATTTTGGTTTCTCCTTTGAAATACATTACAAAGAGATGGATTGTGACCTGTTCGCGTGTTCTGTGCTTCAACTTGTAGCACGATGCTGTAATTTCCAGAAAAAATCACAGTTGACAACAAATTCTGATTCTTTAAGATTTTATTTTGTGTAGTTCTGGAATAATTCCTGCTGTTTTGTAATAGTCATGCGTAATTAAAGGGACATTCTGCTGCAAAATAAGTCAATACATTCTTCTGAAGTTTTCTCTAAGGTCTCGAGATTACAACTGCCAACAGAAACTCATTGGAGAAATTTCAGTTTCACTTTAACAGTACGTATAGTTACCTATGTTACATTCAATAGATGTTGGGTTGCAAAGCATTCTTGCTATACACTGTTTAAAGTCTTTAATTTTACCATCTGTTAGCGAACTAAGTTTAGTATTTTCTTTCATGAGTTTGACGTACTGGTGAGTTGTGCACACACATACTATACAGGAAGTTTGACGTACTGGTGAGTTGTGCACACACATATACAGGGAGTTTGACGTACTGGCGAGTTGTGCACACACATACTATGCAGGGAGTTTGACGTACTGGTGAGTTGTGCACACACATATACAGGGAGTTTGACGTACTGGCGAGTTGTGCACACACATACTATGCAGGGAGTTTGACGTACTGGTGAGTTGTGCACACACACACACTATACAGGGAGTTTGACGTACTGGTGAGTTGTGCACACACACACACTATACAGGGAGTTTGACGTACTGGTGAGTTGTGCACACACACACACACTATGCAGGGAGTTTGACGTACTGGTGAGTTGTGCACACACACACACTATGCAGGGAGTTTGACGTACTGGCGAGTTGTGCACACACATACTATGCAGGGAGTTTGACGTACTGGCGAGTTGTGCACACACATACTATACAGGGAGTTTGACGTACTGGCGAGTTGTGCACACACATACTATGCAGGGAGTTTGACGTACTGGCGAGTTGTGCACACACATACTATGCAGGGAGTTTGACGTACTGGCGAGTTGTGCACACACATACTATGCAGGGAGTTTGACGTACTGGCGAGTTGTGCACACACATACTATGCAGGGAGTTTGACTTACTGGCGAGTTGTGCACACACATACTATGCAGGGAGTTTGATGTACTGGTGAGTTGTGCACACACACACACTATACAGGGAGTTTGACGTACTGGTGAGTTGTGCACACACACACTATACAGGGAGTTTGACGTACTGGTGAGTTGTGCACACACACACTATACAGGCAGTTTGACGTACTGGTGAGTTGTGCACACACACATACTATACAGAGAGTTTGACGTACTGGTGAGTTGTGCACACACACATACTATACAGGGAGTTTGACGTACTGGCGAGTTGTGCACACACATACTATGCAGGGAGTTTGACGTACTGGTGAGTTGTGCACACACATACTATACAGGGAGTTTGACGTACTGGCGAGTTGTGCACGCACATACTATACAGGAAGTTTGACGTACTGGCGAGTTGTGCACACACATACTACACAGGATGTGTGCCACTTTGACTAGGTAGAACACAATACTTGGGTCTCTGCTCAACAAATTTAGAGAAACCTATTTTCATGCCAGGAAACTTGTCTTAGAAAAGTTTGTAAGGTTACATAAGATGAGCCTTTTACAAACTTTATATTTACTTCATCTGGTTCAATAATCGTCACACAATCTTTCATACCAGGCATTGCTCTACTTCACCAAGTTCATAAAATGAACAGACAGTTTCAACTATTTCTACTGACAAATTTTTTCCTGGTTTTGAATTCTGACTTTCTAAAATTCCTTTTTCTTTAAAAAGTTTTTTAGATTGTGAAAACAATGTACATAGTTGGGTGCATTAAATTCACACATTTTTCTAATGCTCCAACTTTCTGGTAAACATGTTAGAATCATCAGCTTTTTGGTTCTACTGGTACAATTCCAAAAGTTACTTTAAAGATGTTCAAGTACTGATTGATCAATATCGCCATTTCCTGATGAAGAATCTTCAGCAGCTACAAAAGTGTTATGTTTCATGGCAGAGTTAATTTTTTCTTACTTCAGACGTAGCATACTGCTTACATTGTATTTTATTTTTTTATCAATGGGAGACTAACCTAACTCTTAAAGAGATGTGTTAAGTGCCTGAAAAATTTCTATTGTTGAGGTAAAGTCTGGATCTTTATCTACATCAGAAGAATCTTCTTCTGCATTTTGATGAGATTGTTCAGGCGCATGATTTGTTAATATAGTTACAACGTTGAACTCTCGCAAAATTTTTAGCTTTCATATTCAAAAGAATTAACGGAAACAAATCCTTGTTTTGACAATTAGAATCACTAATCAGAGACTACATAAGTCTATTAAAACACTAACTATAATCCAAGTTGTACTATAAAAAGTAAAACGAACACTAAACACTCTCACTCACAAACCATAACCTCTCAGCCAGGGCTATAGTCACTGAATAAGAGTCCGCCATGTAGTGTAGACAGCCTCTTGTCTCAGGAAGCAGGGTGTCTGTATCAACTTGTTACAAGTCTGCACCGACAGGCTTGTCTGCTGTAAACTGTACTTGTAGGCATGTCTGCATTTATTCGTTTTTTTGCTTTAGTTATTACAAAACAGCACTGTGTGGTACTTACACAATTCAATAATTAGAAATAAACTATTATTTTTTTCATTAAAAATATTAAGTGTATTCTAAACTATTTAAAAATTAAATACAATCATTATAAATTGTATCTTCCAGATTATAAAATTCCTATTTATAACAAAAATTTCAAGTACAGTTTCAGTCAGAATTTTTACAACCAAACTACAGCAATTTAAAATCAAGTTTCATTCTTCACTGAAACCATTGTCAACCCACATTTATTTTTTGTAAGGTAATTTACAAGCATACTAGCTATCCCTGATATTAATTTTAAGATTTTTATTAATGTACTTTTTGATAAATTCAAAACAAGAATTTTGATTTTGGATTTCAAAAAAATGTATCCCTCTTAACCTATGCTGTGTAGTATATCATTGTGAAGATCATGCAAAAGATGTAAAATGTCACCTCGCCCAGCTCTCTATCTTAATTAGGAGAGCTTCCACAGCAATTCAAAAATTGTATGTACAGCCATTTTTGGCCATTACTTTTTTTTATTTTACATGCCTGTAATTTCCAAACAGGTACACATATTGCAATAAAATTTGGTATTGTTCTTAGTCTATATGGATACTACCTCCCCACCAAATTTCATCCAAATCTGAGATGGTCAGGTTAAAATTTTTTTAAAAATTGTGTTGATTTGATGTAGAAATACAAATCGTATGGAATGTGTACCGTAGTTCCGTGTTTTTCTATTGCCCTGCAGTGAGAAAGGTTCCGGCATCTGTTGGCTAGGTAAAGGGTAATACAAAAGATAATAGACGTCAACTAGCCTATTTAATGTGTGTGATTATGAATGTTACTTTGGGTCAGTTTAATCACTAATTAATACTCTGAATTTGTTGAATTTTGATAATTTCCTCATGCCCACATTCCTTAGAGGAATTCCTCAGCACGTGGCGTCACTATTGCTCTCCTCCGCTCCTGGCGCCTGGAGTAATTTACCAGAATTACATAACGTCCCGACACTGCTCGATTCCTGTCTTGTTTACCTGTATAACCTCAGTGCCACGCTATAAATATACCTGTAAATAACATTTTACACATTAAATATTTGTTGCAAACAGTATTCTTAGATATAAAACAATTCTGTCACCCGATGTATATATTCTACGTAAATTATACGTGTTTTATAGCATAAACACACCAATCTTCATAACCCTCCTACCTATCACATTTTGTTTCCCTGAAAACTACTTGACGCCCCTCCAAAATTCCTAGTAATTATGATTACTAATACGTAATGCTATCTAACATCCAGGTATTATTTGTCAGATTAACGAAAAAGCTCCCCTATTCTTAAAAATTACCCCTTTCTCATCAGAAAAATAATTCAGGAAACTCACAGGGTGTGCATGTCTCAATTTGTTAGCAAATGTGTACCCGAGTGTGCGAGAGTGGAGTATGCCGGGAACTACGTACTGTGCATGGCCTGGTTCATGCAACACCAGAGCTGAATTACCCACAGTGCCACCTCACTGGGCCATCGGTGGTGAAGAGGGAAGCACACACCTTGCAAGTCAAGTCTTTATCATTGATGCACTTAAAAAGGCACGCTCTACACAGCAAGTGTTTACACGGAAGACTATACAGCTCCTCACTCCTATTGCACCTGCCACAGTCGAAAGGGTCCGGATCCCTTACCGATCGCGAGGACACAGGATGCAAGAATGATGGCAGTCTACTGAGGGCTCTTTCCATAGCGGCATCCAGGTTTTTGTCATCGTCCCTCTCTTCTGTCGCTACCAGCTGCCGTGGGTTTAAGTACTTCTCTTCAACGCAAGGTTTCTTGGCAGCCTGCCGACTTCTGGGGAGCGTGCGAGGCAGGCGACGCACCTCCTCCTCATCGGCATGCTCCAGGAGAAACAGGTCGATCCTGGATTTGAGCGAAGAGTCCAACATGGGGTGAACGGTGCGTGTGTAGGGCTTTCCAGTGAAGGGGTCGCTCGGGGACCGGCCCCAGCTCGCCTCGCATTGTTCGTGCCGTTCCAAAGTAGACCGGTCCACAGCCTTGCCGCACGGCAGGATCATGGGCAACGCCATAACCTCGTATGTCAGGCTGTCGAGGAAGTCCTCTGGCACTACGCAGGCAGGACGCTTCCGGCGGCTGCCATCGTCCGTGTGGCTGGGCCTTTTCCTCTCCTCCTCATCCCGCGCGGCGGGTCGTGGGGGCTCCGCCCCACCGCCCCACAGCTGCAGCACGCTGGCCCGGAGCGCAGGTGGGGCGGACTTGCTCACCTCGCCCCACACCTCGACACGCCCCAGCGCTGGCACCGAGCTGCGCGTCTTGAATATACGCACTACGACGTTCCTCACGTTCCGCAGGGGCGCAGCCCTCTCGCTCAGCAAAGTGCACACGAAGCCCGCGGGGACTTGCCCCGGCTCCACGTCACCCTGGTGGAACACCACTCCGGGCTGTCCGTCTCGCAGCATCGCCCAGCCGATCTTAGCCGCCGTGTCATTGCGCTCGTGTTTCGAGAACAACTCCAGTCCGCTCGACTTCTGACCGCCCACTTCCGACCAGATGATCACGTGACTCACGTTGACGGGACACACGAACTCGAACTCCACAAAAACTGGCGGTTTCACTACGACGTACGCCACGAATCCTCGCGAGTACTTCAAATAGTTACTAGAAATCAGATTAGTAACATCGTATTCCTCATTACATAAACAACTACTTTTAACTTTAGGCTTCAAAACTGAATTGCAGAAGTTCATAAGCATTGTGCATAAACCTTTAAAAAAGCTGCCTTCTATCCTATTCAAAACATCGTAACATAATCAGACAGCAACATAACCAATAAAACCATAAGTACCAACAGTCTTTCAACACCTCTAGTACCTTAGTAATAAATGCCACAGATATAAAAAAAAATACCGCAACTTTTATTTAGTTTTAAGGCCATTACTAATATACACGACAGTTATTGAATACATGTCACTATCGATTGTTCATAAAAATTCAGCGTGAATTACTAATTTTATTTCAGAACCTGTTAATAATAAATTTCAGTTTTATGTGTGGATGTCCAAGTTTGAAACCAGCTAATTGATTCATGCAGTAGTCACAAAGCACTGCAAGACTGAAGAATTAAAAATTGAACGTAGCAACTCGGCAACACACGGAAAATGAACAATTATAATATTTGCAGTTTATGATTGAATTTGCAACTGTTAAGAAGAGATTAGAGTATTATCTGCTTATGATTGAATTAGACTAACGCAGCTACAGATGGAACATTAGCATGCCGGAGCGAGGCCAAGCAGTCATTATTTATTCAGGTCATAATATGGCAAACATATTTTTTTTCTTTTTTTCTTTGTTACTCTGTTGCCAAACGTAAATTAGGTATTGAGTACCTTTTAGCAGGTTAGAGGACTTTAATATCACCACTATTATTATACTAATACCTAATTCGGTAACTTGTCCCAAAACATATCGACAATACAATCCTTTTTAAAATTACGTGTATATACAATAAGACTTGGCTAAGCCCAAATACCTACTAATAGAGATACTCGCACTTGAAAACGAATTAAGAAAGGTGTATTCTTGTAGACCCATTAAAAAATTCGTGAAATAATATGTTAACAAGATAAGCACAATTCATAATTAAGACAGACGGCCACCTCATAGAATACAACTTGTTCCCTTCAGGTTTAGAGTATTGTTAGATGGTTTTGTTGAATAATACGGACAAATTAACAAAAGTGGCAGTTTTGTGGTAACTGCATTTCAATAACACAACTTTTTTTTTGTATTTATGTATAGAGACTGTTGTGTATAAGCCGTTATGTCAAACCTGGAGCCAAGAATGTTATACATGAAAGAATAACCACCGCTTGATATTTTTGGGAAAATGAGGGAGAATGGGGAGATAAGGTAGTTATAGTGTCTTACATGGTTGATAAATTCATGTTGTCTCAATTTTTTTGCAAAACGACGATTCATAGTTTCCAAAAATATTTTATGTTAATTTCGAATCTACCACAACTGAAAAACATAATTAGGAATTAATTGTTTTTCAATAAACCAAATTTGTGGCAGAAGCCTGAATTGGGTATATATCCACAAAATATTTTATTTTCTACAAATACTCAAATCCAGTCAGATTTGCACAAAAATGTATAGCAGTAAACCTCAATGTTAACAGTAAGCAAACAATTTAAGAAGCCATGTCATTAAGCTTTACCAGTATTAAATGTTTGCACATTCTTAGCAACGTTTCCTGTGTTCATCCGATGGGCCATTTCCAGCATGTACAAAAAGCAATTTTGGTCTCCTGTACTGTACAACACGAATTTCACTTTGTCTTCATGACTGCTTATTGTAACTGCACGTTTGGTATTTTTGTGAATGACATTGCAAGTTACATACAGTCGTGGTGTGGAGGCTGACCTGCAAATACAAAAACCAACATTTTAAGAGTGAATATATAAAGCACTCGTATATAATTTATTTTTCAATTATTAGTCTAAAACTTCTGAATCCTTACCTGTCCATTGTAACACCAAACTACGATGACATGCATAATCAGATTTTTCGCAATATACTTTAGCATCTTCTAAATTTGTATTGTCAGCATTTTCAAGCGACTGGAAAATATTTTTTTACATTACAATAAGCCAGGGTTACTTTACACCTACAAAGTAGGTAACTTTGCATCATTAAAATTGTTTGTTTTTGGGCCTTTTCGTGGAAGGAATATCAAATTTGACCTGAACAGATAAGATTTTAAGTTTAAAACATTCAGCTGCTGTTCAATGTACCCTTTCCAAATGGCAAAAACAGTTCAATGTTCACTTTTCAAATTGCAAAAACTAAACGTTCTGAGCTGTGTAAGGTTACCCCTACAGATGCAAAGTAATCCCTGTTTACAGAACTTAGAATGAATTTGTCTTGCCGTTTATTTGTTTTTAAAATATATTTGATTTCGAAATTGCAGTATGTGTATATCAAATCTTATTCAATCTAAGCCTACTTTCACTTTATAACCTTTGGTTGAAATACTGCAACCCAGCAGGTGCTTGCTGTAATTCTGCTGGAAATGCCATGTTCATTATGGAGGCACATCTGCCATGCTTGAAAGTCCGCAGAAAATCTTTAGGGCATACTTATTAGGTATTACTAGTAGAAGGTTACTATTTAAGACATGGCCTAACACAAGATACACAACACCATATACTCGAAACACTGCAGACCCATGCATCAACCAGGAAGCTGTACTTGAATCCCTGGTGATGCTTGTGAAAGAAAAACTGGATATAAAATCATCGAATTTCACTTCCACCTTATTGCCTATTGTAGGAGGCCAAAACTACTCAGTTGAAGGTGGTAACCAAATGTTTCATTTTGACAAGTTGAAAAGAAATCAGTTTTGAATCTAAATTTTATGTGTGTGTTGTAAATAGAAAATGAAACAAGGTAGAGGTATCTTTAAGTGTAGCTTTACTTTACCACTCTTTATACATGAGACAATACCCCGTAGCCATATCTTGACATACCACAATGGTTCACAAGTTGAGTTACCAACTTTAGAAAGTATTTTAATGAATACTTTCAACAGTGTGAAAGTGGTTTAGTACTCATAATTTTACTGTTACAGGCAAACCTTTCTGCCTGTAAGTGGCATTATCACCAGCTGGCATAGACTAAAGGACAAAAATCACACTTAAATAAAGAAAAATGCCAGAGGAACTTATACAGTAAACTGTTTGATTGGACTCCATATCACATGTCTTGTGCAAATAATTAGTTAAATATAGCCAAATGGTTAGTCTTGACCTCATCCATCAATATGCATTCTAAAATTTCATCAGTTGAATTAGTAGAAGTTGGCAGGTATAAACCCAAATACTTGTGAAAATAAGCATTATTTGCAATTTCACTTGGTCTAAAGGTATTTAAATTAAGAGGGTAAAGGGGTTGATTTAAACTGTGGGCAGTATCAATCCTAAAATTAAACATTTATCACTTCAATCAAGATGTGCCAATTCACTACTATTTGCACTATGCAAAGAAATGCTGTAGGCCTATTAGATAACAAGGTGACAGAATACTGTATTTTGAGGCAGTCTCATAAGATATTTATTTCAACAATATAAGGAATTTCTCAATGTTATGTCACACCTTTTCCTTCGTTGAAGTTGTGATTATTCGAGTCAAAATATAATCAACAAAATAAAATACTGGTTCATGCTCATCTTTGTGCACTCACTGAAATATTTACAGTGTGGCTATAAAATATCCAGATTCCCACATACCTTTGAATTCTTTCATTAGAAACTCAAGAAATATGTATGTAACGACATGTATATGTCACAGCTTGCAAACTATCTACAGTGCATGAGAATATTACTTATCCTATAAGCAGACAAAGGCGTAACTTAATCATAAGCTTGTTGCATACTGTTCTTTGATGGCAGTTGTCTGCTAACGCAATTTCTCGGAACTCAAATTTACCTATTTCTTCTGTGGACACAACAGTCTTTTTAAAGAAATGGTTGGGCGTGTGTGTCTATAGATATCTAATATTATGATAGATGTTACTTTATCAGTATTGCACTGTAAATGCCACAGTAGTAAGAACTATAAAATGTCAATAAACCACAATGTCAATAAAAAGTAGACACTAGATCTATGAAATATTTAAAAATTCATGTAATCTTTATCTAGAATTTACACTGGCCAAAATAACAAAGGAAACAAGAACAATGTAACATAATATAAAATGGGCATCGTACTAAATAACTACTTGCATAATGATCATTGTATAATTTTTCTTCGATACAGTACAAAAATACAACCATTTGATTTACATACATCACCCTAACAAATAAAACAGGAATGAAAAGAAATTCTAAAAGTACACAATACACACAGCTGTGATAGCATCAATGATAAATGTTAGGGCCTACACTGTAAACAAAAATTCAATTGTGGTGGATTTCATCTAAACAACTTTTGATTGACAAGCATAAAAAATGTCAAAATATCAACAAGTAAGGTACTAACTTGCCACTAGCACAATTAAATTAAAATTTACATTAAGTAATTTCACCAACTATAGTGAAAAAACCAAATCCAAAACTATTTCAGGAAAAACCCATCAAGTACAAAACAGCAATTGCACAGATTCACTATAACAAAATATTCAATGTAGATAAGTGAAATTACAAAGGCTATGTAATAAACCAAATATAAACTGTACCCAACAAATTGTGTAAACCTAGTTGCAAATACAGTTTCCCACCAACAACAACTGTCACTGTGCTCTGGCTCTGATTGGTTACTTTGTCTTGACTTGTACTTAAGATATATAATATAACGATATCTTAGTCATGCCAAGACACACACGACCCATCAAGACTCTTTCTCTTTCTTGGTCTCTCTCACACTCGGGAAATTTCGCTTCGCTAGTAATCAAGGAAATTATACATCTTTTCAATTGTAGCATATTTTATATTTATTACTGCAAAATGATGATTTCTGAATTTGTAATTTACAACTGAAAAGAAATTTTAATGTATGAATACGTATTTTAATTTATTTAGATATGATGGTGGGGCAGTTACCTAGTGAAGTTGGCAGGTGTGGCGAGCCATGACATGGCGTGTTGCTTTTGTCAAGTAAAACGTAAATTATTCTAACTCCGAAAAATACTTCAAATTGATACATCACGTTTTTCGACGTTGTGTTTTTTAAACCTACCTAGATAAGTTACGATGTTGTGATAAATATATACTGTGACGTGTGTTATGTTTATCATTTACTCTGTGAAATGGCGTGCCTTTGTGCATCGTGGTCGATATGCTGGCCTTGTGTGTGCATGATTTGAAATATTATATTAACACTATTTATACGTTTTAAATGTGAACTGTTTTTATGTCAAAGTTATTGATTTACATCCACGTCTGTTTATTATCACAACATCGTACCTTTGCCCTAAGGGGTTTGAAACACAGTCGTGTAACATAATTTGCCCCAATCCCAGAAGAAAAATACTAAGCCCAGCCCGATAAATTTCAATAAACCTAATAAACAGTAAGAAGCAATACATAGAAATATAAGCGGAATAAAAGTCATTGTAGGCTTAATTGTGTGCATGTTTACCTCTATCTTTTAAAGTTTGTATGACAAAAATTAGCAACACGAGTTGCGTGCTTAAATTTAATGTGCCTTTTTCGTGATGAAGGTGTGCTGTCTGGCGAAACTACCAGCAGGGCAGAAAATGAGTTGTTCCCTCTAGGCATTGTTGGGGAAGCTTCGGCATCTTGAACAATGATGCAATCTCGAGTGATCTGTACTGCATCTCAGTATAAGACCGCTGTACAGCGCCGGCTCAATTTTACCACATAGCACGTGTCTCCTTTCACACACACTATTGGATGGTGTTTCCCTCTCCAGTGGGCTGCGAAACCTGTGCAGAACGCTCGTTGTACTGCTGACTGCAGGTGCATGTAAACCAGTTGTCCAGCATGGAGGGGTGGAGTGGTGCAGGTGGAATCTGGCCGCGATTGCTGGTTGTAGCGGTGCTGTTGTTCCCTCGCCTTGGCTATCTCCCTCCCTCTCTCTCTCTCTCTCTCTCTCTTCTCCTCCCTTCATACCCATTCGCTGGCAGCGTGCTCCCTTGCACTAGTAACCAATTCTCCCAGGAGGGGAAGGTCACGACATTGCAGCAGCTGAGTGGGTGTCTTTCCAGTTGACTGATTCATGTGGGTCCATAGCGTGAACAGCGCTGCGAGGTGTTTTGCCCATGAGGCATGATTATCACCTATGTGCAAATGTAGCTGAGTGTTCAGATCTTTGTTTCTGCATTCCATTGGATTTGCACATGGATGATAAATCGCAGTTGTGTGATGCCGTACACACCAGTGTTTGCATAAATCCCACCATGCTTTCCGGTGAACTGTGTTCAGTTGTCACTCAGCAACATGCGCGTGTATCCCCAGTAGGAAAATAACTCGCGCTGTAGTGTTTTTACAATTGTTCTCACGCGTGCATTGGACAGGGGGAAAGCATCAGTTCACCTTGAAAATAAATCCGTAACCACCAGAATAAAGCCTTTGCCATTCGGTGTCCAGGAGTACAGCCTCATGAGGTCGATAGCGACTGTTTCGAATGGTTTTCTGTGGGGTCGCAAGGCTGCTGTTGTTGCATGCTGTCTTGCCTATGAATTTTAAAGCATTTATATGGAATTCATGTGTTTAAAAGTCTTTACACTTTGTGCAAACCCCGGCCAATTAAAGTACTTCAGAAAGTTCTGCTTTGTTTGCGCTACCCCAGTTTGTCCTGCAATATCACCCACAAGTTCAGAGCATAATACTGCATCTCGTGTGGCATACGCGACTTCCAACTGTTTTTGTGGGAGTGCATTTCTAAACAGTTGTCAAAAACACACCACTTTCTAACTGTGTTTAGAGCGCAGGCCTCTTTCCATTTCCAGGCTGTCTGCAGGTTGTTTATTCCTGACTATTATCTCTAGCAGTGCAAGTAATGTGACATTGTCCTCTGTCACAGTGATGTTGTTGCATTAAGTTGTTATTTCGCCATGGTAGTACATTGCTGGGTGGGGGGTTTGAGATTCGCTGAGTAGATTTGATGTTCTACGGGTCTGGTTTCGGGGTAAGCTGCATCAGGCTGATCTACCCCGTCTGCCTGTTTCCCTGAGCCGACGCCCTTTGTTTCCCAGTGTCGCTGTAATTCTCCCAAGTGTGACAGTTATTGTCCCAGTGGGTTCTGCCTCACCACCAGCAGGGATGGGAGGATTGTCTGTCCCCAGGCTATTGTTGATGAGCCTCACATTCCGCATTGCTTGTGGTTGGTGTTAGGCAGGTTGTGTTTGTAGGGGCAGAGGTTCGCTGTCGGTGGTCTCACTAGGCCTGTTCTCTCGGCCTAGCCTCTGTCTCCCATCGGAGCTGATTGGTTTTTCGGTGCCTTGGTGGTTGGGCCTGGACACTGGAGTCTGGCAACATAGCTGTTTGTATGAAATATTTTTCCGGAGGCATGATCACAGTCTTTCAGTCCTTGCGGTGTTGGTGGTTACATACAGTATTTTTTGCAGGGACAACAATGGGTGGTAAGTTTTGATAAGGTTGATTTTCTGTGTTGCCAATTAGTAGAGACTTTCCTCGCCTTGCTCTTCTAAAATTGTTTTGATTCATACACTGAGTGGCATAAACTTCTTTTCAAATTGACATGTGAAGGAACTGTGGAACTCCTCCCACATGATTCCATAATGTGCCGTACCATACCGCCAGAATTTGGCATCGCCTAACAAGCACTCCCCCACCCAGTTGGACCAATCTGCCCGGTTTATGTCGTAGCGGCGTAAGCAGTCCTCTCAATCTCTCAAGAAACCCAGCAGATCTTCGCTAATTATGTATGTGGGTAACAACTGGAATCTTGTTCGTGTTGTTTTGGCTAGAGAGCAGATGACCGGCCGTTCCATTGTGTACTGGGTACAACTTGCCAGCTGCACGTCTTCTGACGGGTAGTACACAGGCGGTAATTTTTTTACGTAGCTGTACTGGCGTATATGACGTGCAGGTTTATGGTGATTCAGGACTGTGGAAGATTTCCTGTAAAAACATACTAATTTGCGGCCATGGCTTGAAGGTTTCCTGCAATGCACGAAGTTGTTCAGTATTGACATATAAGCTTCTAATTAAATCCTGCCACACTAAGGTGTGCTGATTTAGTGCGCAGTGGATGAAGTTAAGTTCCCTCCAGGTAGCTCCATTCTTACAATACCAGAAGACCTTGGGCTAGTGGAGGTTATCGGAGCTATCTCTATGTACTTATGCTCACTCCCGGGGCTGTTATATGCCACCTTATGCCTTAAAAGGTTATGGCAGCACTCTTATGTCAGTTAAGCGATAGAAAGATGGTCGAGTAAATAAAAGGCTGAATGTTTTACAACTTAATCTATTTACTTCATTTCTTTTGCAGGCACATCTATTTGTGGCTCACCATTAAAGTGGGTGAACACTGATACTGAGCAAAAAAGCACAAGGTCTACATGGATTACGGTTAAATTATGTCCTGGTCATATACAATATGACTGGCTGCAGAGTGGTTCACAACCCAGACAGCAAAAGTAAAAAGGTTTGAGTTACATTAGCATTAAACTATTGATATACAGTGCTACACGATTATTACAAAGAAAGTTGAAGATCCGGGAGGATGTTATATGCATGTTTATTCTGCTAGATCATGGCGATTCTACTGAACTATCTTGGCGCGGAGCCTGCCAATTGGCCGGATCTCCATAACAAGCCACATAACTTGTCGGATACAAGTAAAGCATTTATTTCATAAAATGAAAGGAATGATGATGACGTAGATGAACAGGTGAGACAGAAAAGCTGTTGCAATATTTTCTTAATAACAGTTAAAGCAAAAAATATATATTAAAATATATCTGCTGGTGGCAGTGTTGCCACACTTTTTCTAACCTCACTTTTGTTCGTGATGATTTACGGGGCTGGATCCCTGCAAGAGCCTTCCCACATCAAACTACTTACACATAATATAATTTAAAACCCAGACAAAACACGAGACCCTGATAATACAACATAAACACTTTTACATTTCTTATACCAACATTTTGAGGTTAGCTGGCCATGTGCTAGCCACAATTCCGGGTGCAGTGGCTGGTCGCTGGTGAACCAGATCACAATCCAGATCACAATACAGGCGGAGCCAGTATTTACTGCCATGACTATGTAATTTTCTTATTTATTTTCGTAAGCGATTTTTGTATGGCATGTGCTACTAATGGAAAATACTTACAATTGTACTAATTCCTCCCGCATGTCCACATGTTGTTTTTATTACACTGAATAGAGCCCCTAGCAAGCAGACATGACACTGTATGTATTATTTATCTCTCTCATAAAAATAATGTGGCAGACTTTGCCAGTCTATGCTTAAGAGTGCAGAATTACTAATATTGAATTATACTTGGCAATTGCCCTTAAAACTAACAAACACAACAGTGAAAATATTTCATGATATACGTTAACATAGAAATGCAAACAGTAGCACATGGTCTTCTCTCGACCATGTGAATATAAGAAAACACTTTATCTATGGAAGATCACCACGTAACATTCTAGCTGGCAATCACACATAACTACAATACACAATATAAAACAATTACCCTGACTTAATACTACACAAACGTGCACCTCTGTGGCCCTTTAGTGCATGGTGGTAACACAAACATTTTAATTAATGACATTTCAATAATAATACACATCAAATCCCTCAAAGAAAAACATTCGTGAATGTAAACAAATGAAAAGTGGTTCATCCCTATGTTTGCTACATTGCATTAGTGATTAAAATAGCTAAAGGTGAAGTACATACGTGGCACTTCTGCTGGGTGTACGGGTGCACAAACTACACAACGTAAAACACAGCATGAATTTACCTCATGAAACTTCACAAAATACATAAACAAACCGTGCAATAAAAAAATTAAGTATGACCATGAAAAACAAAAAACAATTACATTTTATACACTTGAACACTGATCAATACACTTGTAGCACGTGACACTGCATGTCGCTACTGCTCGAATATGCTGCTGTGTAGATTCAAGTGCTGTCAAACAGGCGTTGCGAATGGGCTGACGTTCGATACATATGTCATGATTGTAATTTTAATTACCATGTATCCCCTTTGAAATATTTATATGTTTTCTTCACAAACCTCTTATCTATGTTCAATAGCTACAAACTGTGATATTGTGATGGATTGCGAAACATATCTGGGTTGGGGAATCCCGTGACGTATGTTTTAACTATCTTCTCATAAGGGAATTAACCCTCGTGTGTAGTTTACCATCTAGGTAAGTGTTGCTCAGTTGCTGCCTGTGTGGTATTCAGTTATGTAATTCCATTAGTCTTCGCAGTGACACAATAGTGTTATATATATCGGCATGGAAGCCTATGACAGGGATATATATTATTTTTTAATGTATTTTGACAACTAATTATAATTTTTAATAAATTGCTTTGAGTAAAAAGATCAAGTATAGCCAGAAATACAAACCTGAGTGGGAAAATTAACTATTTAAGTGCTGGTTACAATCAAGCAAAAAGGGAAATGGTTTCATGTTGCAAATCATGTGACTGTGATATTAACATTTATTCGGGTGGTAAAGGGGTGCTAGCAAGACATGTAGAAGTGGAATCTGGAAAACATCTGCAATGTTCGAAGCATCTTGTAGGTCAGCAAACTATAACATTCTTTTCATCTCTGGCTACCATAAAATCAGAGGAGCTGAAATTCGTCTTGCTGCATTTGTAGCAGAGCACAAAATTTCATCCAGAGTTATAGATCATTTGTCTCCTCTAATTAGAACACTTTGTGAGACGAGTGTACAATCCGATTCCACAATGTTTACATGCATTTAATGACATCACCAATGTGGCATCGATGATGTCCTGTATTTTACTATTGCCCCATCCCTCTCCTACCACATTCTATTGGGGTATCGATGGGTATGTGGAGGTTTTCGGGCGGGGATAATCGCAGCATTTATATACATCGGTATCGGGAAGTACACTAAGGCCCATCTGCTTTAGTGTAATACCAGAGTCCACATATGGCATCGGATAGTAAACTTGAACCCATGCGCTCAAGTATACTATAGGATTTCACATGTGGTATCGGATAGTATACTACGACCCATCTGCCCAAGTGTACTATGCGATACCACATAGGTATAATAATCTATATATAAATATTTCGCTGTCAAAACTAGTGAATTGGATTTGTATACAACAATTCTCTCTTTTCCGTATTTCAGCCACACCTATTTGATCATGGGTCGTGCGTGGGCGAATCACTCCATAGAGTGTATATTTCGAACAAAAGAAGTCAATTAATTATTAATATGCTGCCAAAACTAACGTATATCTGTAAACAATTAATATCGGCCATATACCTCTACTTTAGGCCATTCACCAGGCCACCAGCCACACCTGCCAACAGCCACCTCTAAACTGCATGTTTGCAGTTTGTGACCCGAAGTCAGTATCCAGGTGTGTGCGTGAGTGTGCACCTATGTAGTGCTGCTCAGTTACGAGTGTGTTGTTTATAATTGGTAAAATGGCCCTTGTTATTGTTTTGAGTTGTAATTGTGTTTCCATTTTCAATATGAGTTCTCTAGTGCATTGTTTAGTCATATTAAAAGTGAAGTGTGTGCAGTAAAGTGTGGTGCACCAAGAGTTTTAGTGCATCTTGTTCGTATTCACGTCCGAAAATCCAATGGCCTTTTAAGTATTTGTTGTCGCCCGTGCGACAGTGTTTTGTGTGCTTAGTTTTAAGAGGGGATTATTGTGCTTTGTTTTTTCATGTATGAATTTGTGCCTTTAATATTTCCTGCTTGCCATGCACAAAATAAGTTTTAGAGAACACATTGTGCAGCCACGTGATGGGGCTCACCATGTAGGAGAGAGCATTGAATATTTATCGCCAACGTTTATTTATGTGTGCCTACACACAAATTAGAATAAATGATAACTTTCATTTTTGGCCAGTATTAGAGCAATTATAAACACTACCCGTTTACAGTATTGTTCGTAAATGGTTTATGAAACATACATACATATGACTTAGTAGAACGGCCATGTTCCCGAAAATCGCAGGATAAATAATAATTAGTTTTTAAGAGTGTTATTTCGAGGGTTCTTTATTAATATTCTGTTGTGTATGGAAAAGTGATTTTGTACAAATTAATGTGAATAAATAACTACACGTGCAGAGCCATGCACAACCTTCTACCTAAATCCAAATTGGAGGTTATGTTGCTAGCCGCATGGTAAGAGTTGCATTTAAGTTTAATATATGTACATTTTTATTTTGTAATCTGTTAGTATAAGATTATATATGTTTTATGTTTCATTATCACCAAGTGCCATGTCATTTCATTTCATTCACTTATAATTAAATATTTAATATATAAATTGGTCATGTGACATGGTGTAGGAACTGCATCCACTGAGCAGGTAGCCAGTCGCCCAGTTTTCCAATACCATCTTGATCATAACATGGGGTGGACATGCGCGTACATCCTCCCCGGACATTCGCCGCTTCATGCCAAATCATGTAGTTTTCAATGGTTTAATTTAATTTTTGGAACCTTTGCTTTTGCAACCCAGGGAGCGAACCACCACACAGCCCGGTCATCTTGTACATTGCCAGGGTGATGTGTGCTACGTGTGCCCTCACCACTAAGACAGTTTGTTCGGCCGTGACCTTCGTCAACACTGCAGCAGGGATGTGCATTCTACCGACGGGCAGGGCACGCACCAGGTCGCTGGTGAGTGATCAGGTTCGGCGCAGTGGTGTGTAGCAGGAGGGCACGCTGGTGAAGTATAACCGGTGGTAGCCATGGATACACCAAAAACTCTGCGAGGCCGAAATATATGAATATAGACGGGCAATAATTTGATTTGTGAGCTCAGGATCTATGCCAGATACTTTGTTATAATGTTTTTATGAAAAGTTCTATTGTTTGTTGTGTTTCTCTTGTTTTGTAGTGCATTATTTAATGTGTTTTCATTTGTCTCATCATGCATCCAGTGTTATATCCATTTCATTCACCAGTGTTTTATGTTGCAGGGTTCTATGAGTAAATATTAGTAAAAGTTTCATTTAGTAGTATGGTGCAATGCAGAATATTGCAAGTTTTAGCAGGAAGTAATTCTTCTCTGGTGCGTAGGTCAGCCAATGCCCACCCGCACATTAGGCAGGAACGCTAGTCAGCGAGTAGCATGAGACAAGGGTGGTAAGTGTGTCCTGAGCTCCGATTTTTTCAGCGCGCGCCAAGTAGCAGTCATCATTTTTCGTATGGATATTTAATTTAAATAGACTAACTACTTCTGGAACAATTTTATTATTTAGCCGCCCAGTACAACCCTTCTCTTCCTGTGGGAATAACATCGCCCCGGGAAGCATAATTCTGCCGTAAAGTCATTTTGTCGTAAGAGGTTATTCTTAGTGTAACCGCAGTGGCTGGTCTTGTTTGCCACACTCACAGAATGTAAGTGCTCTCCTAAGGGAATGTTTAATCACATCTAATAAATGCTACTGTGAACTGAACGGTACATAGTTTATTTCAACTGCTCTATGTGTCTCAGGGGATGGGCCCTAACAATACCTGCTCACGTCATGTTTTCTTTCATTCAGTTTTGCAAGTGTATATGACTTAAGCAAGTGTTTTCGTATCTTATGGGCTTGTGGTTGGCCCTAACAATACACATATGCGAGTATTAATGGCTAAAGGCCATTCACATTTAAGAGCAATCTTGAAATCAACCTTTGAAAAAAAAAACACTCCCCACAACTGCGTATGTATAACCTGTGTGTTACCGCATAGGCAGGGGATGAACACACCCAGTTATATTGGCAATGAAATTTGAAAAGTAGTTCTAAGAAGTAATGCTATAATGCAAGTGTAATGTTTAAATTTATTGCTTCTTAAGTTGAATGAAGTTCATTTTATGCAGTTTGTAGTAGTTATTCGCATAAAGATAATGTGTTTACTGTAACTCATAATTGTATTGTGTCACGTGATTGGCACAAAGGTTTAAAACCAATTGCCAGTTGTTTTTTATCCCTTCATGCTTGTTGCTTGGCTTTCCTTGTGTGGAGTGGTTGTGAGGCAAGCTACAAATCTGGAAGCTGGAAGTTGTTGTGTTTTAATATTTATAATTTATTTTTCAGCGTATCTGCAATCATCATTCTTTTATTATAGGTCGTATAGTGTTTACTTGTGTTGTAGTGATTTTGTGTAAAGTCATTAGTTCCAGCAAACTACGTACGAATAATCAGAGATAGGAAGACATTATAAATCTCGCCGAAAGTATTTATTCTTTAATTCGTCGAGGAGAGATAAATCTGTGCAATGTCATTGAACGAGTTGCAGAAATGATGAAAATTTCAACTGCAACTGTCTGGAGGTAAGTGTAAATATGTTTTTACGATGTGTTTCCTCAAACAGGTTTTATGATGTGTTTTCCCCACTTACCCCCAGTATTTTATTGAAGTAAATCGTCCAAAAAGAACACGTAGGAATCGACAGTTGGAAATGTGATATAAACTGAAAGTTAAATAACAATAATGAACGTAAAAGAACGACAGCAGAAATTCGACATTAATATATTCAAATGAGTTTTCGAAGTACATATTATAAACTTAAGTTTGACAAATAATATAAAAAGTAATGTGAACTTATGTACCTACATCTAACTGTTTAACCTATCTGTTAAATCTGTCTTAATAATAAGTGAAAATTTTGCCATCAATAATTATACGTTAATTTCCATGTTTTTATATTACTGTGTTGTTTTGTTATGTAGGCCTAAGCTCAAATACGTCTGTATGTATCTATTTATGTCCAGCAATGTAACCTTTCTTAAATCTGGCTTTGAAACAAGTGTAAATTTTGCTGGCAGTAATTATACATTAATTTCACATATTTGTATATTACTGTGTTTTTTGTAATGTAGGCCTAACCTAAAATAAGTTTTTACGTATTTATTGAAGCCCAGCCATGCAACCTTTCTTAAATCTGTTTTTTAAACAAGTGCAAATTTTGCCAGCAGTAATTTTACGTTAATTTTACACGTTTGTATATGACTTTTATTTTTTAAGGTAGGCCTAACCTCAAACTTGTGTTCATGTAGTTATTCATCCTAAGTTACAGTGTTAAATTTTACATAAATGTCACATTTTGATGCTACACCAGAGGTGTTCCAACACCCTATAAACTATAAAATCTTGAAGCTGGTTTTGTTAACTAGAGACCTCTAGCTGTGCTTGTTCCCGACATTATTCCTTGATGCAAGTGTAATTTTTTTATTCTGTAATGCCTACTGTAATAAGAATTAGAAAGTTTTTACAATTAATTGTCAACAGTTATAGAATAATTCCATGTTTAAATTTTGAAATGAATGTTCGACAAGACAACTTGCTACCTTTTGAGTAATATCAACTAAGATAGTATGCGTTCTAGAGTAGGCATTATTGTTTGTTATATCTGCCACTTGGGCTACAAAAATATTGCAGTTATTGAAATTTAATTTAACTATAAATTACACAGCTTAGTCAACACCCCCATACTCCCAAAGCTCCTGTTTACTTGCGAATGCATGTTTTGTAAAGGTTAGATTACATTACACAGTGTATGTGTTAAATTTATTACAGTATTTCTAAAGATATTGTATGAGCTAGTTTTCAATAAGGGCCGGGCTACAATTGACATACCTAACACATTCACAGTTATAGCGATAAGCACATACAAAATACAAAAGCACAGTAGCCGGGCTACAATTGATATAATGATAGTAATATTAGTTTGTTTATGTTGCTACATTTGTACCAAAGAAATTAAGGCCTTTACATAGTTTATTTTAAATGATTTGCATTATTGCCTGTAATTTTTTTTTTTTTAAGCATGTTAAACACACAGCTTTCAATTGTACCTTGCACAAACTTTCCTTCAGATGGGCCAAGTGTGTCGTCCATGTGGAGAAGCTGATTGCAGAGGACTGTGAAAAGGAAGTGCACGAAGCCGCTGACATAGTGCCATTCATCATATCCCTGGATCCGGATTTGGACACCACTGACGAAAATTATCTTGGCAGTGGTGATGAAGTATTGGCAGTGCCACTGACATAGCTATCAAGCTGTTATTCTGCACAGTAGGTGCTGGATGGTCAGTGGCGGTAAGGTTTCTATGACCAGGTAAAGGTATTTGAATTTTGCAGCTGCTTGTTTGTAGTATACACATATCTGTTATGGGTGGGATTTATTTGTTATTGGAGTCCACATGTATTTATGTATTTGTCATGTTGTTTGTTACAATATATTATTCCGTTTTGGTGTCTAGTAATAAACAATTATAAGCGATTTTTTTTACATAGTATATACATATTTTGCAAAATTTATTCTAAATGTTAAAATGTGTTTTGCATGGTATGATAACGTCATGTTTATTTAGTTACTTGTTAACATAATTGTCACTGTAACATGTTAACATGTTTGGAATCTTGTTATAATAAGTGTCGTGATTGTTTTACATCTTAGAAATTAAGTAGTATATTAATATGTAATTTTGTTGTGTGTGTCGGCCGTACACTAGATAAAAGAAACTTTCCTGTAAGTATTACTTTTATAATTTGTCCTTTACATTATCATTTTGCTGTCATTTGTGGATATATATTGGTTTTTCATTAATAATAAGACATTTCTTTCAGCTTTGTGTGTGCATCCATAAACCATTTTTTGTATCTATAGTAAATTTTCTTGAAATACTTTTCCCATTTAAGTTTTCAGTTTTGCTGCAGTCATTGCAATGAAGGAACCACAACAATGATGAGAGTCCATGCACTTTACCTGTAAAATTGGTTTCTTGTGGTCTGTGTGGGTTTGACAAAAAAGAAATGTCGCACCCATTTTGCCACAAGAGACACCGGAAATGTGGCTATCGCCGGATCGGCATTTCAGTTAGCTATAAATAATATACTATATTTATAGAATTATTTTGTATAAATGAAGGTGGTGCCAGTAAAAAGCCTGGTATACAATTCTGTTACCATTTCAATTCACAGTATAAATGTTCAGTTCTTTTTTGGAGGGTCTCAGAGGGGTACAAACACCGAGTAACAGAGTAAAAAAGAATGTATGTTTACGCAAATGCATTTGTTGATATGTTTATATTTTTATTGTGAATTATTTTCATTTTATGTATACATAATAGGCCTATGTTGAAATATACTTATCTCCATTTATAAAGGTGCATATAATACTATCCTTAAAATGTACATATACATGCACATGTTTATATATTTTAATTTTTTTTTATATTACAAATTTTTAAATACTGCCACATTAAGTTTATTAGCACCATCTACTTCTGTGCAGTGGTGAACTCTTTGCTCCGCTCAGATCCCCTCATTTTACTATGCTGTTCTGCTTCCCTGCACCTCCTTTCTCCTTCGTGAATCATTATTTTTTTATTTGTCGTGGTTGTTTATTTAAGGCCTTGCATGGCCTCGCTCTAAGCTTCAGATGTCTGCTACATTATACCACTAGCTTATGCCTGCAAGATGTATGTTTTTTTCCTGATGGCTTAGTTGCACTTCATTTCGGTCAGTTGAGGCCAAACACAGCTATCATGTTTTCAAGATTGTGTTTTACTAGTCACGCTACAGAGCGATGGGGCACTTAGGAAACGGCGAGTCATGGGAAACATTAAGTTTGTGGTACAATTAAATGTTTGGTAGTGCTAGTCTGTTTCAAAATCTGGACTTGGCTGCCCTTCAAAATTGTTTCTTTAACGTGGCATGTTGGTTCATGTTCGCCATCCAAGTTTAATGTTTGGTGTTAGATATTATATATTTAGTATATTTTACATAATATATATATATATGCATACATATACACATATATACATGTATATGTATACACATATATACATATATATCATGTGTTATATACATCATATATATATTACATGTTTATATATATTATTATAAATGTTACATATTGCAGTCCTGAAATGTAAACATTGAGTTTATTAACTTGTGCGAATCACGTGGCTGTCACATGTCAATATTTGTTTACATGTGGCATAAATATACATAATGGGCAAGGAAGTACAACTTTAGCAGGGCTTTCAAAAGTGCTCACTTTATCGAGAACGGACAATAGTAAACTTTCCTGCCAAGAGAAGCATCATGGTATTTAGTCAACCCACCGGCTACTGTTTCTTAAACACCTACAAAATCATCCAATCTGGAGTAACAACCGACAGGGTAGAGGTCACCAGCACCATTGGTGTGGAGCTTTAGTCTGGGTGGATGGCCCGCAACCCCAATATCAGTAATCAACAATCATCCTGACGTCGCCTCTATGGCATCTGGCGCCTATCCGGATAAACGCCATCCTAGACCCCACCTTCATCGCCCCCGAAAGCATTTCCAACCCTTCATCAGCCCATTCACAGCCATCAAAATGTCGCCCCTCCATGTGGCCAAATCTCTCTCCAAAAAACTTTTCCTGCCAAATTTTTCTGCAAGTTTTTCCTATTCATTGAATTTTCCTACCCTTTTCCCTCCCACAATGGCGAGAGGAAGACAGGAGGGCAATAACCATATCATGCTGCTTGGGAGGAGGAGCAGAGGGAAGCAGTGAGAAGGAGAAGTGACAGGGTGGAGATTACCCCTCACCTGTCCCCCTGCACTCTCTGCCACCGACAGCCAGCTAATCCCTAACGAGTGTCGCGCATCAGTTGAACATCGGGTCGATAACCCCTGCACGGCGGGAAGAGCAGGGTAGCCACGATGCGAGAGGGCAGGTCGATCCCTCTTTCCCCAACACAGTGCATCCAAGTCGGTACACCTACATCTACCACGCACATGACAATGTTTACAAACAAAGCATAACTGGCAGGATGATTGACAGTGTACTGGCGCAGTGGTGTCCAGAGTGTTTGTACCCTATGATATGCAGTTCCCAATCAGTACACGAGAGCAATGATGTTTGCCAATCACCAGCTGTGTGGGTGACATCCACAGAGCAGTGAATGACAGTGACAGTGGACCAATGCAGAGCATTCAATACCCCGCAATGCAAGTTAAGATTAAGGCCGAAAAATTTCCAAATGACACATCCCCCAAATATTGTGACCTTTTTTTATGTAATTGACAGAGTTTCATTGTATTAAAATGCACACAGTGCAATGAAAGCTATCATCAATAATGTCTCAGTGACACCCAACATAAAACAGCAGTGGGACTTACATTCCTTTGTTTTTCATGTCATGTGATATCAGCCCAGACAGTAAAGGGCGTAAGTCGAACACAAACCTAATCCGTAGACACGTCACATGATCAGGTGTTGAACTTATTGGGGCAATGGGATAATGACATGGCAGTAAATGTTAACAGCAATCTTTCATAAGTGATAGTGGCACGGGACGGTAACCACATCTCAAGTGGGGTGATGCAAGGTAGAGGAGGAGAGTGGCAGCAGTGTAGGGGAGGGATGCAGCACAAAGCCGAGATGCAGTGCATTCCTGCCACACTCGTGGCAAATCTCAACAAACCCCTGCCACTTGAACCTACTCCCACACAAGTACCATACTCATTTCAACCACTCACACCATTTTACCTGCCACTACCTCATATGTTTTCCACACCTGTTTACCCATCAGTACTACCAACATTTCCACAGAATTTCCCGAATTTCCTGTCCATAAACCCATTCATGACAACTGCATTATAACCATAGCACTGCAGTCAGGAGGAATGGAAAGTCCGGCAAGGAATGGAACTGTGGAGTGTAACAGACCTCAATATCCACCAGGGCAGATGACATCTAAACACCATCGAAGTACCAAACTTTGCCCATATTCGCAGGGATGCCGGCAGAGGATCCAGCAGTGATTCTGGACGATTGTGTGCCCTACCTCACTAGGTATGGTGTGAGCCATGACGAATGGGGCAGCTGTGTCGGAATGCAACTCCACAGAGACGCGCACTCTTGGTGGACATCTCTCAACCATAATGGGCTTCAGTGGGAGGAGTTCCGTCGCTCATTCCAGTGCAGGTTGAGAGGGGTCTTTACCTCTTTATAAGCCCAGAGTAGGCTGATGCTGGAAGGTTAACAAAAGGTGAGTCACTGACAGCCTTTATCACATGTAAAAATCACCTCATTAAGCATTTTCACCCACACTTACCAGAGCGTGAAGTGCTTGAAGTAATTTCAGAAACAGCCAGGTCTAATTTTAGAGCAGTTCTCGTACCTCTGCTTAATGGTATGCTAGAGGACTTAATGGTTGCTGCAATTATTTTGGAATGAACACATGAACAGCCAAGCCGCGATGCAAGTGTAGTCATATTACTATCGACCAACTCGCTGTTCCATTTAACTGACAATGACGCCTGCACAAAGTTAGCTACATGGGCGTATGCTGACTGTTCTGTGCTTGTTAAAAATCGATAATTTCCTGTGTGATTATGACTTTGCCTGCTTACAAAAAAGTTACTTCCAACATTGCGAACTATTATCACCAACCTGTTCTGGTGATGCTAGAAGTTATATACTGAAGTTTCTAACGACAAACTGTGACGACCGTCACGGAAATTTCTGCTTGACGTATGGACATGTGCATTTGCCACATGCTCTTGTTCATTCTCAACTGCCAGATCTAGTTCATCGCAGAGGCATAGCAGTTTAGATAGCACTGCATGTCGCCGGCCGCTGTTTCCCACATCCATGAAAATTATAATTCAATTTATTCTGTATTATAACCAAAGAGAATTTTGAAAGTATAGGGAAGTGAAAATTAAATCCCAGCGATATATAAATATATATTTTTATGTACTCATACATACATAATATTTGAAACAAAGCCAATGTTATACATATACACTGTTTTTAAATCTCAGAAGGTAATGTGCAGAAATAAATATAAATACAATGGTTAAAAATAACTTAATTTATGTGTGCTTTTTGTGAGTTAGCAGGTTATTTCTACTATTTTCTTGACTTTGCTTTGTTCATCACTTTGTTCACACGAGGTTTTTCTTTACTTAGGTGATTGGTCTTGCTGGACATTTTGCTAGTCCACTTTGCAGCATCCTTGGGAACAAGGACATATCAAATCTTAAGCTGTGCACCATGCTTTTGTGGGGCGGGGTGTATGAATTATATACCAGGAAAAATACATGAATTGTGATATGGCAAAGTAATTTCAAAAGATGCTCTCTTCAGTGGTGGCACTACTTAACATATTTGTAGTATTTGGCTTGTTACTACTTTAATGATGTCTACAGTATGGGTAAACAAACCCACAAAACCATCGCTGCTCCAGCTGCTCAGAGAAACTGTCGAGACCGATCCCATCGATGATCTCCGGGAAAAGTTGGAGCCCTGGTGCGACAGGGTGATGGGAATGAGGCTGGCGCAGGAGTTTCGGGAGCAGCTGCGGTCATTGGTGAACCATTGAAGGGTATCCCGCAGGAACTCTTAGGTCGAATCCCGTACTTAAGTAAGTCCACTCTTGAGGCATTAGTGCAATTCTTTGATCAGTTAAATACTGTCATTGCTTTAAATTTTTGTGACACACAATTGATATATTCAGAGGCGATATTTAGGGTTCCTGAAAATTTGCAGCCCTGCTTTAGCAAAGTTTGTGAAGAGAATTGGAAGATTGGGCAACTGATAAAGTCATGCATTCAGGAAATTTCTAGTGAAGTGGCTGTCACAAACTTTCGCTTGAAATTACTAGAAAGAAAACAATTGCTGGGTCAGTCAATGGAAGATTTTGTAAAATAAAGCCTAGGAGTAGTGAATATGCTAGAGTTCCCTTGCAATGAGAAGTACTTTACTCAGACTGCCTTTCTTAACCTCCATACTCACTATAGTCGGTTTTTCTGTTTTATGTCCAAACCCAATACCTTGTTGGAATTGTTGAAAATGGTTACAGAGGTACAGCGGACTATGCGGGATCGTTCAGGGAATGTAGAGAATCATGATGTGAAACCCCTTGAGAAGGAGAAGAGATTTAGTAAAGCTAGCCCATCCAAATTTTGTTTGATCTGTGGGAAGAACAATCACTTAGCGAAAGACTGCTTCCATCGTAAGTCGATTTTCTATGTAACCCTAAAGGTAAATCTGATAAAAAATAAAGTTAGGACTCGTTCGTGGTACTCCCAAACTCAGCAAGTCAAAGAAGATCGGGGAAAAAAGGATAGGTTTCAGGACTATGTTTGTTTTCTTTGCAAACAGAAGGGACATAACAAATCTCAATGTCCAAAGAAAGATAAGGTAGTGAGGGAATCCTAAGTAAATGTTTTAAGTTATTAGTGCAAGTATGGTTTGGTGTATATTCCTGTAGTTATTGCATACCAAATAAGGATGGCTGCTTTGCTTGATTCTGGTGCTTCATCTTCTCTCATAAATCATGACTTTTGTAATTTTTTGTTCAACAATATGACTAAAGTCCTCATAAAAGTACAGAAATGGGAAGAGTTGGATTCCACGCTAGTGAATCTTTAACTTGATATGGAAGTTCCATTTCCGAATTTTACCTGGGTTTAGCCATGATCTGTTATTTGGAGTGGATTTCTTGGGGAATACCCAAGCCAATTCTGATGTCTCTGGTAAAGAGTTAGTTTCTCCCTTTTGTAAAGTACAGCCTGTGGAAATAACCTCTAAACTCTTTGATTTTCACAATATTTTTATTTAGTCAGTTCAACCTAATGATGATAATAAAGATAACCAGTTGTTCCAATTGCAGCAGGATTTTGCTAATGTCATCACCCATAGTTTGGGCCACTATAGTAAACAACCCATAGTTCTAAAGTTTAAATATAATGAACCTATGTCTTCTGTTCCATACAAAGTAGCTCCACCAATGTTCAAGGTCTTTCGGAAAATAGTGCAGGATTTACAAGGAGAGGATATTGAAGACCATTAGAATGCAATTATTCAAGCCCAGCCTTTTTATAGTCGAAGAAGGTCCCTGGAGAGTATAGAGACATATATGACCGCAGAAAAGTTAATAAGAAGATATCTGTATACACATAGCCCTTATCTAATATTGCATCCATATTTCAGCATGTTGGGGATGCTAGGTATTTCTCAGTTTTTGATTTAAATTCTCCTTTTTTCCAATGCGACCTGCATCCTGATTCACATAGTATCTTAGCTTTCATTACACCTTGGGGGCAATATCAATGGAAGAGGTTAACTATGGGGATTAACTGTGGCCCGCAGGCAATGTATCGTGTACTCTTCCAAGTCATGGGGAAATACCAATATGAATTTCTCTTTACATACATCGACAATGTCTGTGTATATAGCAAATATTTTGAAGATCATCTGGAACATTTAAGACTTTTCTTGTTAGCTGTGAGGGAAGCAGGATTGGCAGAAAATCCTGATAAGGTCAATTGGGTCAAAACATACATGAGATACTTAGGGTTTGTCATTTCTGGTGGCAAGCTGTTGATGGATCCAGAGAAAATACGATCTGTAGTGAACTTTTCTGTGCCTAAAAACGTACATGGGATGCGTCGCTTTCTAGGACTTGTTGGGTTCTACTCTATGTCCATCCCTAGTTTTGCCACTATTGAAGAATCATTGAACACACTGAAAAGGAAAGGAGTTAATTTTGTTTGGGAGGAAGATCAGAACCATGCCTTTTGCACTTCGAAAGAAAAAGTAGCCTCTCCTCCAGTTCTTTAGTTACTGCTTTTCGATCAAGGGTTTATTCTTCAGGTAGATGCTAGCCCCAAAGCTGTGGTGCCATATTGTGTCAGTAACGAGACAATAGTTTAGTCCCTGTATCCTATGCTATCAGGCTTTTGACACCAACTGAACAGAAGTATTCTGCCTATGAGAAAGTGGTGTTAGCGGCTATCTATGGTATGGAAAAATTTTCGTGATTACCTGGAGAGTGCCGAATTTATTTTGCATACCGACAACCAGGCATTAAGTCCACAAACAAACCTGCATGTAGACTAGCCCAGTAGTTTGTCGGACTTATTTGTTTCAAATTTTCTGTAAAACATGTAAAAGGAGTAGACAATGGGGCTGCAGATGCGTTATCCTGTATGTTCGATCCTGACCAATTTCATGTATATCCCCCTCGAGAAGTAAGTGTCATTCAAATAGATATTTAAATCTCTCATAATGAACTTGTTCTTGCAGATTGTCAAAACGATTTTGCTATTCAAGTTGATATTCCTAATGAATGTGTTTTAGTAAATAAACCAGAATATTTAGCTGTTTAAATAGATGCCCTTAAATCAGAATTTCATGATGAAGTAATTCAAGTAGTTCGTGCAGAGTGAAAAACCGAACCTGTAGCCAGCTTAGTCATGAATACAAAACCCCTAATGTCTAGTGTTAATTCTAGTGTTAATACTGATAGTAAACTGGCAGGAGAACAGTTAGAAGTACTTCAAAACTTTCCTCAAGCCTATTTGAAGTTACAGCACCATCAAGGAGTTGACCCGGAATGAGTCAAAATTAAAGCTTATATTGATGCTGGCCAAGGTGGGCAGTACGAAGTAAGAAAGGGCCTAATTGGATTTATAGATCCAAAAACACTTAGATTTACATTTTTTGTTCCATAACTATTATGGGCTCCTATCTTTCAGTATTACCATAATACATATTTTGGAGGATATCTTAGGCAGAACAAGACTATTGGCCGTGCCAAAGAAATGTGAAATAATGTTTTAATTGTGAAATAGCCAAGCCTGCAAATGTTAAAATCAGTAGTCCATATAATGCTAGTGTAGCTAAGTTCCCTTTGGAACATCTATATTTAAATGTTTTTGGTCCCCTACCCCGTAGCTCTCCTGGGTTTTCTTCTATTTTAGTTGCTATTGACAGCTTCAGTAAGATTGTTTTCTTTTTTCCATTAAGAACCATGACATCAGTTGAGATTTGTAAGATGTTGAGTCAAAGATTATTTCCAGTGTTTTGATCACCAGTGAGATAATGCCACATACTTTGTGTCAGTTGAGATTAAAAACCTTGCTTTCTCTTGGGGTGTCAAGATAATTGAAACTACGCCTTACTAACCTAAAGCGAACCTAGTAGAGCTATATAAACACAATTTAAAGGTAGCTTTCCGGGCTTTTTAAACAGGAACCCATAGAGATTGGGATTTTGCTCTGTATCAACTATCCCTCACCTTTAATAATGTCTTTAGCGATGCTACAAATTAGGTGCCCTCATAATTATTTTTGGTAGAGCTTTGTTTCATCCTCTTATACACACATGGGGACTTCATTCATTCTTCTGGGATGCTGTGAATAGGAAATAATTTGAGGAGGTTTGGGATGAAGCGACCCAGAATCTCCATAAATACCACAGTAAATTAGCCTCTAGGAAAGCTTATTCTAGTGGTTCTGTCTCCATTAAAGTGGGAGACAGTGTTTTTTTAGAAATCCACTATTTAAGCAACAAGGCATCTACATTCAGTGCCAAGCTGGCCTCAAAGTACCATGGACTGTTTCGGGTAAAGCAGTTTCTCACCCCAGTAAGAGTTTTTTTGGAGGAAGAGAGTCATCCCAGGCCATTTAAAAATTATCACGTTATACAATTGAAGTTGAGCACCTCTCACTAAATGGCACTGAACGCCATGTCCAAAAGGACATATTGCATTTCGGGCAACAATTGGTCATTGAGCGAGGACGAGTTGGAAGGCAAATTACTTTCTGACTCGCTGGTATTAGAAGACCTCTCTGTTCTGACACAGAACTACTTTTCTGAATCTGATGAATCCGAGTCAGAACTGCATCCCATGTCAGAGACATAAAGCTCGTCTAACTAACATTGTATCGACTATGCTTGGGAGAAGCAATCGCGCCTTGACAGTTTGTGACAGGACAACTTTCTGTGTCCGATCCAGAACCACTTTCTGTATTGGACATGTTAACGTACTCCAGCAAAGTACAAAGGCGTCGATGCTTAGGGGAAGCCATAGTGCTTTGACAGGTCGTGGCAGGAGAACTTTCTATGTTGGGCACATAAAATTGCTCTACTAAACTGTCAAGGCATCGACACTTAGACCGTGAAGTAGATGACATCCCGCCTAAACAATTCTCCCCTCTTGTACTCACCTAAAAACCTGCTTTGGGGAGACTGCGATCTGAAACAAAAGGGAGAAAAAATCCATTATAGACATTTACAATGATAAATTTTACCTGAAAGTAAAAAGTGATTAGTCACAAAAATAATGTTAAAACATAATTATTAACAAAACCATTAAGAAATTGCGAGCCTGTAAACGAGTTATGATAACTATCTGAAACTAACACGAACAATTAAAAAAATGAATTGTAAAAAACCATGATAAATTAATATTTTAAGAATGAAAATCCTTTCCAAAATGGATAAAACACATATATATTTCCTAAATCGTTATTAAGCATTGTCTCTGAAAACACATTTCTTAACTCCGATGAAAATATTTTAATATGTAAATGATCGCTAAAAACACATTAAAAAATAAATACAATGTCAATATATTAAAAACAAAATACAATTATTTCCCAAAGAGGTTTTTATATCGATAAAGCGAGGCAAAGAAAGCTTGAAATAAATAATCTAAAATGGCGTTACAAATTAATTAAAAGAAAAAAAATGAATTTCCAAAAATTTTATATAAAAAATTCCCATTAAGAATATTTAATTGCTATTAGAAATGTGCTAAAACGAGTTACAATCATTTTAAGGTTTATTTATAAACGTTAAAAAAAAAGTATTTTTACGAAAGTTAAAGATGTATTCCAAATTATATTAAAACACTCACATAATGATAGTAACATTCTGCCAAGATTATTAATAAAGCAGTATAAGTTGCAATTAGCGGTAAATTCATGATAAAACAATCTATCGCGATCAATGAGTTGTAATCGTTAAACATTATAAGTCACATGAAAAAGCAAAATGTGGTAACAATCCAAAAATTTATTAAAAATGAATATTTAAGATTCAAAACATGTTGATACTAACACAATTTTAAATGGAATCACAAACAGCACTAACAAATTTAAAACGATAAATCACCAACACAAAACCGAATAAACTCATGATAAATAAATTCTCATTAAGTTATTATCACCTCAACACAATGAATTACGAAATTTATTATAAGGAAATATATATTGTTTGATGAAAAAGCGTGACACAACACTCACCTGAAATTTTTTATTAAAGTTATTGAAAAGAACATTTTTATTAAAAAAGTTTTATTAGAAAAGTTTATTTACTTACATTAAGCTTAGTTGCTGTAGTGCCAGTAATCCAGAGGTAATGTTTGCCGGCAGTCTAACAAATCAACTGCCTGCAGAACCTTAAATTCAACCGATAAAGTTAGACTCGCGAGGATGTTAATGAATGAGTAGAATGATCACTGTTGTGTGGTACGTAGGTTGCATCTGCTCCTCATGACCGCTAGGCGATGACTAACACGGGGCTGCTTGGGGTGGGACCATCCCTTCTCCCCCACACTACCATCAAATAAAGCACATCGCGAAGTCTGATTCAATGTCATTTAAATGTGTTGTTCACGAGGAAATCCCGAATCTGAATTGTAATTTTTTCATATTAATTGCAAAGTCTCCATTTGGTTATCAAATGAAAGCATTTTCTGGTCTGCATTACGGTGACAACATTTCTGGCATATAGGAACCGTAATGTAAATTAATTGTAAGATGTATGTATATGATGTTGATTGGGCATAATAAATTTAAATGCATTTTTTAATGACTACATAAATGGTCGTTATGAAACATAAAGGCTGGACGTGCTGGGATGGGGGATGGGCTTGGTTGGGGGTGTCGATGGCTTGGCAAATCGATGGGAAACATGTCGCCTGAGGGGTGCAGATAATAAAGCCAAGGGAACTGGGTGTGGCCGCTCTCCGTGGGTACGCATTCAAACACAACCTCGCCTGTAATGTTTACTGTGTGTCCTGTGGTTTGGGTTGGAGCAGTTTTTGGCTTATAGCTGTGTCTAAGCGGAAATTGACATAAGATATTCGTCCCTCTCGACTCTGGGAAGTCCTTGCTTGTCGACAGCCTAGCCCAAAAATGTAATGATATGTCCTTACATTATAGTATATTTAATAAGCGGCGGGGAATGGATACGAACATAACGTGTCCAATATTACTAAAAAACCTGGACATTTCATAATGCTAGTGTTTGTATGCAAACACATGGTTTTGTTTGAACTGGAAACAAAATGCAATGTTTCATTTGAAATGCCCTGTGCGATACATTTTAATTTTGCGCAAAACCAAATTTCATATATCATTAAATGTTAGTATTATTGAAAGCAATGTTCAATGTTAAATTATTGCATCTTGCAACACTAAATAGAGCATTGAAATGAAAGTATCCAGTTAAACCGTTCTTTGGTGTAATTTAAGATTGAATTATTCTAACGCTACATTACACGTTAATTATAACAAATTATTTACACATTGCATTCACATGTTTTAATGTAATGTTGGTAAATCGTTCCATTAATGGCATTTCCTGTTTCAGAACGAATCAGTTCTAATGAATTAACTCTCGACATACATAAGAAATATTACATAAACATTCAGGACTGAGATAGAACTAATTTTTATAAAACAGTTTTTGATATCTTGAAGACAGCCAACTTATTTGCAAAAACACAGACAATATGTGTTAAATTTGTTACTAAGGTCTATAAGTCACAGTAGCAATGTTTTACGTGAAACCTTCTGTGTTATAAACTAAGTGCATAAACTGTTGAATAAACAACATGCTCTTGTTGCACGTGGATCTATCCAGGCATAGATGGAGATTATTACATTCACTTTGTTGTAAAAATTAAGGGGCCAAGCAGTTAGACTGCTCGCCTCCCATTTCGAGTTCGATCCCTGGTGGGGTCGCCGAACAGATTTCCGATTGACACGGTTCCAATGGATGGTCTCAGAAATCTTCCATTTTCCCTATCTTTTCATTTCGGCTCTGCTCCGTAGTCACTTCACCCTTATCAGCTAACATATATCTTCAATCAGTAAATGACCTATAATTTAGTTTGTTATTCATATTTAGGTATTGATACAATACTTCTAAGTTAGTACTGCATCATGTATATTCCAATCACTACTGTCTCATGAGATGTTAAACTATAAATCCCAAGCATCGTCCTATCAATAAAACAATGTTGGAGAATAGCTGCCAGTGTCATACATTGTTTGCATCAGCACTGCTACAAATGAGTGATTCATGAAGTTTTTGAAATGTTTATTGTGTACATAATTTCATCACACTTTGGACTATTGTCATCGGGAATTTCCCTTTTAATTTCAATAGGTTTTTAATGAATTCAAGCTTTTTAAATGAAATCTGTAGTTCAATAGAAACCATTAATTTCAGAACGTATAGTAAGATACAAATATTAACAAGTTTGTATTTGGTGCAGCATGCAGATTTGTAAAACCATTTCAATCATCACATGTCTGTTGTTTAACTCATTCCGTCACACTTCTCATGACTTTTGGATTCCAACACAGTGTCTTTTTTTAATGAATGTAGTATTGAATTACTATTTTAATTTCAATCTGTTTTTAATAAATTCAAGTAATACTTTCCACTTTTAATTATAGTTTTACACTGTTAAAAGGATCTGGTAAAACAAGATGACACAAAGAAATTTGTTTATCAAACATATTATACAAGAGACATATACACACTGTCACAAAATACACATGAGACATTGGGAACATACATTACACTTGCCAAAACGTATAGGGAGAATGAAAAATCACATAACAATCATTGATAAAATAATAAGTACATTAACATGACAGTTTGAGAGTGTCTGACATACACAAGTCACTTGACAAAATGTACAGGCTAGATCACAAGTTAAAGGTTACATAAATTATTCACAGGCTGTCTCGAAAATTACATAACACTTTGATTACAGAAAAGTAGATATTTTAAACAAGTATAGGTTGTATCACAAAGTATATTACACTTGAGCAAAAGTATACAAAGTCTAAAAAAAACCCATAGCAATTTGAGAATATAGGATCTTCACAAACTCAGTAAACATTATAAACTGTTATCTAACTCGCTAAACACAGATTTCATACATTTTAATATGATTGAATCTATATCCTATCCTTGAAGACTAGATTCAAGGAGGGAACATTTTTTATGTCCTGGCTTAATTCGCTCAGGATCAGATCGAATGCAGATATCATTACATTCAGGCGAATGTAGAACGACACTTTCAATTAGAGTCCATTCCCGACTGGAAGAGACTTTTGAAAATGAACTTTTGAAAAATTAACCTAGGCGTAACATGTCTATCTCTTTTTTCAATAATCTGTATTTCACAAATACATAACACTGTAATTATCTTCAGAGTATTGTATTATTGATTAAATGAAACTGTACTTTAGTATCTTGTATAGCTTGTAATATTTATTTCGTATTAAATATGAACTAACAACAGTGAGAACAGTGATGTGTTGGTAATTGCAAGTAAGAAAAAGTTCACAGATTAATGTTGTCTTAACCTAGTTGGTTGGTATGCTATTTGTAAATTAAATGTTGCCTATTGAAAAATACAGATATTTAGGTAGCCCTGATGGCAACATATTTCATTGTTACAGTTTAAAATAACAGTGCAAAATATAGTGTGTAGGCCCACTGACACTGTGTTTGTTTTATCGACCGAGGAAGGAACTGGTTGCTAGGCAGAGCTTGTCGCTCTCTCTATTTCTTTCTCTCTCTCACGCTCGGGAAATTTCGCAACCCCAGTAAGCTGAATTATACATGTTTTCAATATTGTAGCATATTAAATATATATTGCAGCAAAATAATGACTTTAGAATTAGTAATTTACAACTGAAAAGAGATTTTATTGTTTGAATGCATATTTTTATATATTTAGATATGATGGCGAGGCGGTTACCATCCCAAGTTGGCAGATGTGGCTAGCCATGGCATGGCGTGTTGGCGCTTTTTACCAAACAAAGCATACATTATACTTACTCCGAAAAATACCTCAAATTACCTCATCGTGTTTGTAGACATGTTTTTCAAACCTACCTAGGCAAGTTACGATGTTGTGTTAAATCTGTGTTTCCATGGCAGTAATAAATATACTGTTACATGTGTTTTGTTAACTGCTGCGTGTGAAATGGTGTGGCGTTGCTGCATCGTGGTCGATATGCTGGCCCTGTGTGTGTGCGTGATTTCAAATATTTGATGTGTGCTATATGTTTCAACTGTGAATTATTTTTATGATGATGTTAATTATTTACATCAGCATCTGTTTATTTATCACAACATTGAACTTTTGCCCTAGGTGTTTGAAACACAGTTGTATAACGTTATTTTCCACAATCCATAAGAAATACTAAGTCCAGCCCGATAAATGTCAATAAACCTAATAAACAGTAAGTAGCAATGCATAGAAATATGAGCAAAATAAAAAATTATGTTACATTTATATGTGTGCATGTTCGCTGCTATCTTTTAAATTTATATGACAAAAATAAGCAACATGAGGTGCGTGCTTCAATGTAATGTGCCTTTTTCGTTTGACTGGTTGTTCCTTCATTTAAATATTTATTTCAATTGAGGCCGTCCTTTTAAAGAAATAACCCAACAAACATCAATAACAAAAGGATAAATACTACAGTTCTTTACCTCGCAGTTGTAACAGTGTTAAACACAGTCGCGGCAAAATATTAACGTGCCTTACATGTAATGTGCTATGTCGTGGAAAACAAATATGTGATTTTTTGGAATAGAACAGAATCATTTGAAAAGCTGTAAACAGTAAACAATGCAGACAGGTATAAAAGTAGGAGTCACATTTCAATGTTTATGTTTAGGTGTAGCGAAAGTATACGAACACATGTGTATACAAACACACAACGGAATCTAAACATTGATTTTGACAGATGCTACATGGCAGTCACATGGCAATGTTTGTTTAAATTTGGCGGACGGATACGAAACGGGCCTGCAAGTAGATATTTAGCAGGGCTCCGAGAAAGTTTCTTCCAGTCGGGAATAGAGTATAGGTCTGGGAATGTCTCTGCATAATGCGAATGAACAGTTTCCAAGCTTGCAGGTAGGGAAGTAGCAGCTACTTCCCTGTCATACAAAAAACATGACATTTTGTCATGTCAGAACATTGAATCAAATCATGGCTCTTTTCTTTCTCCAACAGGAAATATATCAACCAGAAAAATGGAAAACGCCATCGCAACTCTCCTTATACTCTCAAAAGGCATTAGTCCAAAACGAGTAGGATGTGTTTGACCTTCCTGCCTTAATGCTGACATAATAATTCCGGGGTGAAAGAATGACATATTTGCAGTATGCGATCTAATACTTCACTGACACCATTCCCTAAGCAACAACATAATAATATTAGTTTTACATTTGGAAACCCCTCTACCATTTTAATCTGAACAATGACTGTGGGTTAATCTATAATTTACCTAATTTCACCGATCGATGAATTAAACCTTTATACATGCCACAACCAGTAACTAATAAGTATCCAAAACCATAATTATCATGAAACAAGTATATGTATACTTTTTTTTATGTTCTTAGAAATACTGAAATGGCATAGTATAATCTGCATTGCAAAAAAATGTGTTTCATGCTCTCACTTTCACTAGAATAGGTTGTAAAAATATGTTCACCTTCAGTTTTAAAGTTAATTTTTTTCTCTGATATGTAAGGACTACACTTATTAACAGCACAACTTGAACAGTAATATTAATTTAAACTAGATTCAAATATACCTGGTTTATTATGTTTTAGCATCTATCCATGCTAATATGCACATTAAAAATCAACATCAGATTCACACATTTCCTTATATGTGAGATGTGAACATGATACTTCATACCTTAAAGAATACCAACCACCATGTTGAATAAACTAGTAAGTGGCATTCGGCTGGAACGTCATCTTGAATTAGCCACTTCACACGCATAAATGTTGCATGTAGATGGGAACTCTTAACTCTCTTGTTCAAAAATTAAGTTGTGAATGTCCCCATCGCAGGTCTCTTTCGAGTGGAAGTTAGACCCACACTGAGGTCTCGAGAGTTGAGAGTTGATAGGCGATTACTCTATTTCCCCGCTCTTCTTCTATATCTTCGCTAACGCTAGATATCATTATGTCTTCAAGGGCGCATAGCAATGCATGATCGGGATGGAGATACCTCACAGCACAATAATTACATGCTAGGCCTTCACCAAATCTGGTGCCAAGGCTAGAATCGAAGTTGTAGTACCAATTATCAATATCATTTCAAACTTGAACGTACAAAATCCTGCCGAAACGTTTAAAGAAAACTCTTCTATAACTGACTTGTAGGACCTTATAAGTATCCGCAGGCTTGAACACACTCGTCATGACCTTACACCTTCCTTTATATAGGCTGACCACCATCTCGAATTACATTAAGGGGCTCTCGCTTTGAAAAACTTTACGTTCTCACATACCACAGGTAGAGAATAGATTCTGGTTTTTGATGTGAGTAACATATTGCTTGCTGTCGCATTTTCACTCAGAACTACAGGAACAGAGCAACAGTCCTTTTCCATTATGTATTTAATTTGCTTATATAGAATACTTTTTGCGATGTGTTTATTTTGAGCTTCACATGCTAGTTCATTCATGCTGCAAGGCAATTTCCTAGCAGGACGTAAATTATACAAAGCACAGTGGCGACCATAACAAATGTCCAATACTTTGAAAGTATAAGTCGGAATGATTAAGGAGAAAAGCCTATGCTCTTCCCCATCACACATTGAATTTGTAACAGAGTATTGAACTCTTATCAGAATCATACTCTCCTGTATCCCGAAGTAACACCTACTGTTAGGACATGCGAGTTTTTTCCAAGTTGGTGGCGGTCATGTTGATGACATCAGAGGCAGCGTGCTTGTGTCAGCCATATTAGTACCTTGCTTAAGGCCCTTACACAATTAAAACTTTTACATTTGACTTCAACATTTGACTTTAGGTTTGCTTTCCGACAAGTAGTTTATTATGGAGCCTGACACAATGGAACTGTCAAGTACTCTTGACTTTACGATTTCGAAAAGTTGAAATATAAAGTCAAAGTCACGCTGCCCTTTGCCGATAATCTAACAGAGGTTATGTGAAAAGTGCGTTATTTTATTGTAGGGCGATTTTAATCTCGGTATATTAAACTAACGTCATCTTAAATTAAATAAATGGCTAACAAATATCATGTGAACAGGAAATAATATAATTTACATATATTAATAAAGTAAACAAATGAGTATTTTGTTTTGAAATAAACTTTTAATATAAATTGGAAGCCTATTTTAATAATAGAAACCTAAAATGTATTCCTGGATAATTTCAAAATAATATACATAACAAGATACACATTTTTATGAAGCTCGCAGAACCGATGTTCAATTGTCTTAACTCTGACTTTACAATATTGTATTGTGTATTGGTGGTTTCGTCAGAGGAAAGGAAACAAAGTGAAATGCTAAAGGTTTTTATTGTGAAAGAAGCTTTACTCTGGTCGGGAATGGTTGCATCTGGTCGTCAAAGTCGGGAAAATAAGGTGTTCGGGAAAATGCAAATGCTACATCGAACGAGTGTGGACTACCTGTGACATTTGCGCCAGCTGTTCTGTGCATTAGTGCTGTGAAATCCAATTAACGAGTTTGTGAGAAGATATGTACATGCATCGTATGTGTAACGACCTGTGAACATCAAGTGAGTCAAAACATTTTGGTCATCGAGGCCTGATTTTTTGGGCATCTGCAAACTACGGACTTGGAAGTGTGTTTTAAGGGGGAGTGTTAGACATGGGCCAATGTCTAGTTATGCGAATTTGTGTTTATAATATTACAGGTAAGGACAAAGTATTTCATGCAAAATTAATTAAAAAAATTATAAACAATAACATTTTTGAATATTGAAGAAAATCATATGTTTTATAGTTTCTTCATGAAACGCTATATGAATAACACCGCTGTTTATTGTTTAAAGAAAAAAACACTATAGGTTTATATGATATAAAAACTCTTTCCAGACACAAACGCTTTACATATAGGAAGTTGTAATAGTCACATATATAATTTCAATAATCATTGTATGTGGCAGCTTTCAATCTGCCAAAGACTACATTATTCAAATGAGTTTTTCATATGTTAATTTTTGTAAAGTTGTGGCATTCTACCATGTTTCTAGAAAACACAACAGCTGACAAAGTATTTATTTGTGTCGCCGTTAACAAACACTAAGCTGTGTAATTAAACACTACGTCATCAACGATATAGTCGCGGCTTTCATATTGTTTGCCTTAAAGATAGCTATGTCTACTGCTGCGCTCTGCACGACACAATGGAACCACAAAGACTGATCTCGTGGTTTCTTCGAACAGCGTTGCCAGCTCTGGTTGCCAGCTTGCTTTCGAGTGTCCACTGCAAACAGGCCGCGGGCCATAGAGAAAATAAAGTACTAGAATCAGCCTCGGACCTCGGGCGATAGATTTCTGGTATTAGCAGATCATTTAAATTTTCTTTCAATACGATACAAATCTGTTTTGTACTCGGCCAGTTATGCTGATGTACTCTGACAGGCTCCAAGGCGGAATATTTAATTTTAATTTACCATATGCTTCTCAGCCGATTAACGTAACGTAATTGACGTATTAACATGTGGCTTTCAAAATAATGAAAAACGAGCAGCACTCGGTCACTAAACAAAGCACAACTCAAAACCAACTTAGTCGAAAAACTGTAAGCTTATATTTGTTTCAGATTATGTTCGTGTTCTACAAAATGGCACCTTGTATGTGGTGTCTGTAACTTGTTAACGAAAAAAAAAAAAGACTAGGTATTGGCGAGAACATACAGCAGAAGCTCTGATATGTAGAGCAAATCATTTTTATTTGCTACTTGATATTATTTGTATTTGTTACCTAGTATTAAAATCCTCCGTTATTAAAAAAAACTAATGCTGTGGTTTATTGTGAAACGATATCCCCTTCTTTTGAAACAGTAAATCGGCTTTTCTAAAGTTGATTTGAAGTGACAATGTTCTGGCAGAGTTTGCACACAAAATGCTTCCCTTTTATTTTTTACGTCTAATGAAATTCAGTATTTGTATTATGTACCACAAATCCTGTAAATCATAATTGCTTTCAAATTATGACAAACAGAAGATATTCTATCATATATTTGACACTGCATACACAGCAAACACCAATACCAGCGGCGAAGTCAGAGAGGGGAGGCTGTGAGTATTGTAACCTCCCCCCTTCCTTTTTTACATACGGACATCGACTATTAGATCTATAATTATTACTAAACCTTTCATTTCAATAAAATCATAATTGCTGTAAACTATTATGCAGGTTATTAGGCTATATTAAGAACCCTTTGTTCTAATAATTCAGGGAAAACAGGGAAAAGTCAGGGAATTTCATATGACAGGGAAACATCGGGGAAATGTCAGGGAATCCCCCCTTAGGTCAGGGAAAATGTAAAGAATTGCTACTCTGCAAAATTTGTTAGTGGTGTGATTACAGGCTGATGTAATTATGAGCATATGAATTCTAAAATTTCCAATTTGAAGTTTGTGAACTAGCAATAATACAATTTTGCCAAGTGTCACAGGGCCCATATGTACAAAATGAAGTATTTGCGTGTTTGAAATGGGCACTCCAGTGAAGCCAAAAGCATGTATCACGAGAAATGTTGTTGAGCTGAATAAACTATTAGCACTGCTGGATTGGCGTGTTGAAGTATAATTTAATTCAGCTTCACTAATAGCATTTTTTTTCCCCCTGTCAGAAGTAGAACAATATGGTATTTGAAGTTTTCGGTTCTGAAGACAGGTAAGGGATACTGGTACGATTCTGTCTGGAAAACAGGGAAAATTAGGGAATTCCAAAATATAATTTCAGTGGATACAGTGGCCTTAACACAAACGTCAGCACCACTAATGCCAGTATAACTTCCCTCCCTTCCTTCAGTCAGTGTAAACCATCTCTTGAGGAATTTCTGGCTACGCCAATGAGTCAATACTCGAAACTGCCTTCACGCAGAATTAATTACGAAATGTGTTTTAGGAATATTATAATTCTAGTACACATTAGTATTTTCAAGACTACTTTAAAACCTGAAATAATATCCAAGTGGATTTCAAATCACTAATGTGAGTCTTCAATGGGAACTATATTTAGATTAATTCCATACTGTTAATACATAGATTTGCAAATAACTCTTTGGATGGATATATTATTCATGAAATATGGTGAAATATTATAAATTAAATATTTACCGACACCTAACTGTCACAAAGCGTGAAAGGAAAATTAACATCACATATTTCATCGTATGTACGTATAGCATATTTCTTAAGAAATGTTTTAACCAGCCCAATGTCTGTATCCACTAATTAGCAGAGATGCCAGCGTTTCGAAAAAAAAATAAAAAAAAAATTGTGATTTGCTGTATTTCCAAAATGCTTCAACTTGATTCTCTTCCATAGATTTAAAATGGTGCTGGTTTTAAGCATCTGCCAGCGAATTACAGATGTTTACTCCTAGAGTAACCTGAATGTGGTTGGCTTGGTCTACTAACAAATGTTTTCTATTCAAGACAAATGTCTAATAAACAAAGTAACGCTGAAGTTGAGCACATGTAATATGGAACTGTAAGTGGCATGGAATACTTTTCACAAAAATCAGATAACCCTACTCATTAGACCTTGAAGGTATGCGTAAGATATCCTAAAATAGATTCGTGTTTTCCGAACGTTTCTATATTGTTTGACTCACTGCATATTTGTAGGCAAGATATTTTTACAAACTCTTGACATAAACAAGTAATCGGTAAGTATATTAATGTTTAAAGAAAATATAGATACCGTATTCGAACTAGACATCTCAAGTTTCGATATCACTTTGCGAGAATCTTTATATTACTTTGTTGTAGTTTATGAAGTGCATGTAAATTATTGCTGGATTCATGGTCAACACAAATAAGAAGTTTCTGATATAAATCATGAGCATACTTTCCTCGACATGGGTGCAATTAATTTTTAAATAATTTCTTAAAAGCTGTGATGATAGGTAGGACTTGTCGCCTCGCTGAAAGCAATATCATTAGAGGTGAAACCAGAAACATATGCTACCACAGTGAGACAATTACAAATACACGCGTGCTTTACCCGGGACTCGAACCCAGAAAACCTTGTACCATAAGGTAGTGTGCCATCAAATTGCATTACGAAGATCGATTTAAGCATCTACTTCGAATCTAATTAGTCTAATGTTTCGAATGGCAGGGTTTATTAACCTAAAATATTTACGGGGCCATCATTTTGAAAATAAGTACTGAGCCACTTATAACACTTAAGTTTACATGGCTTACCATTGCACTACTTGTGTGCAGAATTTAGTAAATGTCGGTTTATTAGTCCCTGAGACGTGGCATAAAACCACCATGTTTTTCATGTGACTACCTTCGCAACTGGAGGACAAAAATGTTAATGTTTCATATAAATCTGCTTTTTTTATCGTGATATGGAATAAAAACTTTTTTCATGTGGCACTAACTTACAAACTGGCTGAAAAATATGGCTATGTGTTGGCGCATTGATGCTTGTAGTAGACACTTTCAGCATATAAAATTTGTCGAAATAGGGTTGAATGGTATAGTTGATATATATATACTAATAATATTGTTAAGAGGTAAAGTTAGTTTGTTTATAAGTAACGGCTGATCTCGGAAACTACAGAGCCGATTCTTATAATTCTTTCACTGTTAAAAAGCTACATTCTTCCAGATGGGCATAGGCTCTGTATAATTAAAAAAAAAAAGCCCTGCGAAATTTTAAAATTTGTAAAACAAGTCGGAGAAAAATGAGTGACTTGACTACATTCTAAACATGCTCTACCAAAACTACAGGGCCGATTCTTATAATTCTTTCACTGTTAGAAAGCTACATTATTCCATATGGACATGGGCTATATCTAAATTTTTTAAAAATCCATGAGAAATTCCAAAATGTGTTAACAAAGTCGGAGAAAAATGTGCTACTTGGCTGTTTTATAAGCATGCTCTACCAAAGCCATTACAGATTAATTGAAACAATGTTACAAGAGAATGTCACAGGTAGTCGCAAGTGGTCACATGTAATAGCAATTAGTCGCAGTTAGTCGGAGGTAGTCGCAAGTAGTCACGGGTAGTCGCAGGTTGTCACACATTCTCAAGTAGTTGAAGGTAGTCGTGGGTAGTCACAAGTAGTCGCAGGTAGTTGCAGTGATGTATGATGGGTAGTCTCAGGTGGTCGTAAGTAGTCGCAGTTAGTCGCAAGTAGTAGCAAGTTGTCGCAAGTGGTCACATGTAGTCGCAATTAGTCGTAGGTAGTCGTAGGTAGTTGCAAGTTATTGCAGGTAGTCACGGGTAGTCGCAGGTGGTCATGGTTAGTTATGGGTAGTCACAGGTAGTCGCAAATAGTCACTGGTAGTCACATATAGTCACGGGTAGTCGCAGGTAGTCATGGGTCATTGCAGATAGTCACAGGTAGTCGCAGGTTGTCACAAGTTGTCGCGGGTAGTCATGGGTAGTCACGGGTTGTCGCAGGTATTTACGGGTTGTCGCATATATAGGCATGTATTTCAATAACTCCTTAAAACCTGAGTGAAGCGATGACGGGCTGCTAGTATCACATAAATCTGAAATATTTGTATGACCACCATTTTGAAATACGTATCTAAACAAGTTCACTTATGTACGTTTACCTGATCTGTCACAGTATAACTTACTTGTCAAGTTGTGAGAGAATTTCTGATAGTCTTCGATATAATATGTAAATTTTAAATTTTTAAATTTTATTATATCTTTCAAAATTGCGATCTAACAACATCAACTTCAAAATGTAATGCTTACATGATGTTCTGGGACCATACAAAATTTGGTTTAAAACGATCGAATGATTCAAGAGATATGACATATTACCCATAATAATAATATGGCCGCCATTTTGTAAGGAATTGCTTGACATTGTCGAAAACTATCAAAGTCAGGTGACCTCACTAAGTGTGTACTGTATATAAACCGAGTTTGGTAAAATCCACTCTAAGTGTTAAAAATTGAAAAGTGGGGACCCACATGTAGACACACACACATACATACACACAAGCAGGAAAATCTTTGTGTCCTTCGGAAAGTAGGCTAATAATAGTTACACTTGCAGGTTCAGTACCATAAGTTTTCAAGTGAAATAATGAAGGATCACAGACATATCGGATGAAGTATAATACATCATCCTTGCTTGTATTATTTGGAAACAGAAAGTCTTTGTATACAGTATATTCAATTGCTAAACCCCCACACAATTTCTAATGGAAAACTAGGGCTTAACCTCATATATATATATATATATGCATACATTCTCACACATACATATACAATCACACATAACTTACATACATACAAGCCGTAGCACAGGATATGAAAATGAGAGGTGGTGGTGTGGTAGGACAATGCCATGTTAACGTCGCTATCAGTATTAGTTGCACAACGGACATAATTTAATGGCACGGCCCATTTATAAGTTCCAAAACACTCATTATTTCGAAATGTTCTCTATAAACAATTTTTTTTGTTTCATTAAGTATCTACTTCTCCGGCATTATTCATTATCCCCAATCCCCTAAAAATAAATTTAACTTTCCGATAGTTTTCCAGAAATGTGAATGGTGGTAGAGACTTCCTATTGACAAATCTGTTAACAAGTAAGCAAATATAATATTTTAACTGAATCCCAGTTAAGATTTAGGAAACTTCGTCTTACAACAACTCAACTTCTGTTAACCATAGACGGACATCAGAGACCAGCTGCATAGTAGATTTGTATTTGAGTCGGAGAAATATCTTCTTATTACTAAACTTCTGTTAGCCATAGACGGACATCAGAGACCAGCTGCATAGTAGATTTGTATTTGAGTCGGAGAAATATCTTTTTATTACTAACTTTATAAATAACACTGTACGAAAACATGGCAAGTGAATTAATGTTTTGCGCACGATAGTATTAAAATTTAGCAGTCACTTCGACTTAACTATATACAGTTATAAATGTGCCCCAGATCACACTCATTGCGCTTTTAAATTTATTCAAGCTTTGGCGATAATTAATCAGGCACGTTAATCCTATGTTGTTTGGTTTTGAGATGTTGAAAACCTTTGTGCTGACGCAGAAGGAACACTTAACTGTAGCTAGTTTGCGGTTAACTGAGCACTGCTAAAAATTAACTTTTACAACGAAATCAGAATCCCGAAATGCATGTACGCTCAGATAAACACACCCCCCCCCCCCTTTTACCATGAGCAATCAGAAATACTGACTGAGAGAGAGTAAACTATGGGAGATTTTAACGCCAATATAAAAGTGCACTTTTCAAACTGGTGGCTACTCATCGACAGGTTTCATTTCGTTTTATACACATGAAAACTAATGCGTCACAATTTAGTGTATCGATGTCACATAGGCTACGTCATACAAGTGTACTGTTCAGTGGTACGTGTAAGGCAGTGTTAATTTTTACATGTGATTGAATGGCACGCAGTGGTCTAAAAGAAGAAGAGATAGGTTTAGAAGTTAACTGCAAACCAAACAAGTTGTTTTACATAAATCGTGAAAGGAAATAAAAATTATTTATTTTCCTTTTACTGTCAAATAAAACTATTTCTTTCAGAAATGTAAAAAATGTTTAACTTATTTATAAACCAGTTATATCATACGATGCATATCCAACAGTCCTTCACTGTAAAAAACTGTATAACTATGTATTTTAATGTAAATATAGAAGCCGTATTCGAACAAGAAATTTCAAATTTCGATATAACTTTGCGAAAATCATTACATTACTATGTTAGAGTTGAAGAAATGCAAGTATATATAGGCACATTTATGCCTAGAACAGGTACATTAAAAATTATATTTATTTCGATTTTGGATTGGTAATTAACTAAGTCTGTATTTGTCATTTCGTATGAAGGTACAAGTGTATACAATTATATATGTAAACTTATAAAAGAATAAACTATTTCATTGGAGTGAAACATATTTCTATGACATGTCTGTTTTTTTTTGTACTGATTTACATGGGGTTTGAAAGTTTTGAGATATGAGTGACCAGCACAATATATTTATTTTATTCTCTATGCCGCAAGCCGAGGAACCACCTCCAGCCGGTCGGGAGTGTGTTGTAGGAAAACTGGAAGCAGCGTCCGTGCCACACTTCTTTTTTTGTTACATTTTGCAGCTTCTGTGCCATTTAAACGACGACAGTGTTACCTAGCCTGAAACTCGTGAACTGCATGTGTGCAATTTCGTTTGTATCTGCCCTCATATCAGGCAGATAGCGCTGCCCGCAAATTACAAGCAAACATGGCATCTAATATTCAACCTTAACATCAAACTAAAATTTGTTACTATCCTTTGTTTATGTCTGTAATTGTTACAGGTCTTACGCTTTTGTGCAGTCGACAAACAAACATTTATCGATCTTGCTCTTCGAGATATCGAACCGCTATGTAAAGTACTGCTGTGCTGAATGTTGTGTTGATACACTTTTTGCTGCCAGTGTTATTATTTACGTTCGTAACGATGATGTCGCTAAAAAAAAGTTGGAAACGCGACTTCAGTTAACAGAATGCAGGCTATAGTAACTTTTTTCTCTAGCTAATGAAGTTGAAAAGGACACGTCGCGAGTAGAAATGTTTAAAGCCCAGTGCCATGATTTAGCACAACTGAAAACAGGTTTTGAAGACATCATCGTTCAGTTAGCAGCTAGTAGACCAGACTTAGCCGAATCTCTGAACACAGATATGGAAAACTTTGACTCGGCCTAGTATCGAATTTCAGAAGTTCACACCACAATCTTTGATTTAAAAAAATGATAAAGGCGATAGGAAATCAAATGTTGACATCAAATCTAAATTTGTGAAGCTTCCGAAATTGCAGCTACTGACATTCAGTGGGCAACTGACAGCTGACGAGTTTCTGTAAGTTATATAGTGTGTTAGTACATACCAACTGTTTTGACTCACTTGCACAGAAAAGAGATTAAGTCACTTGTTCACAGGTCGTTACACACCCGACGCATGTCCATTTCTCTTCACAAAATCGTCGTTTGGAATTCACAGCGCCAATGCACGAAACAACTAGTGCAAACAACCTTCCTTACTCTAGTCGGAAATGGTTGCGTCCGGTCGTCATAGTCGGGAAAATAGGGTGTTCGGGATATTGCAAATGCTGCATCGACCGAGTGTGGACTACCTTGGACATTTGTGCCAGCTGTTTCGTGCATTGGTGTTGTGAAGTCCAATTGACAAGTTTGTGAGAAGACATGATCATGCATCGGGTGTGTAACGACCTGTGAACATCAAGTGAGTTAAAACACTTGCATACTTGCCTAATGGATCTAATCTCTCCATTGTAACTGACATTCTACCATCTGACCCTTCATTTATATAGGCTGACATTACTATGTGAATGCTTCTAATTTGCTAATTACTCACTGACATCTTGATTATGTCGAATTAGCAGGCACATGAGTTGCATAGCCATACCTTGCACTTCCACATTCCACAGGGAGACTCTAGGTGTCGGTTATCCCCTTTGATCTGGGTGATGTACTCATTGTTATTGCAGGTTTCGGTCCACATTATAGGATTGTCATATAATTCCGTCCTTTATTTGTACCTTATTTGTTTATAGCTTGTATACTTGGTTATTTATTCACATCGATCACGAAACCTTAATAAGTTTGGAGAACATGGCAGCTAACTATCAGGTCTCATATTAAACAGCGAACGGTCATCTTCATCGCACAGGTCTCATTCTCCACAAGTATATTGCACTAGTATGTGAAAAATTCCAGCATTCTTCACAATTGCAGACCGGGATTTGCCATGGTCTATTTACTTAGCCTGAAACCACACGTTCCTATACCCACAAATTACACCCTCGTATGTACCTGCTGGATTGAACCTCTCCATTGCAATGGCATAAGTAAACTGATGTAGGCGCCCAAGGTACTTCCTGTATTTATACCTTGGGGTTCTCCCGTCTCACTATAGGTTGTAACAAACCTGTCTTTGTTTTAAAGGTCTATTGCGTTAATACAGTAAACATACCTTGGGTGTTGGTACATATAATCTCTTAATGCTTCGCTATTACACTGTGAGCAAATATTTGATTCAAACATCGGTGAATATAATACTGCTTCACTAGTGAATTAATGTTTGGACATTCATAGTACCATCATCTGCAGTAGTTAAAGACTTTATAATTCCCTTTTGCGTTTTTCCCAAAACATAAACAGGATAGTCTTCCATGATAGCATCATTTATATGTGGGAATCTGTCTTCATAAACTATGAGGTCAGTAAGGATGAGGTGGTTTCAAGCTTAGGACTTAGTGTTGTTATCATCATTGGAATACGATATTGCAAGTTCTTTTACAATAAACGAATTCTCGTAATGTTTTTCAAACCCTTTTAAACATGTAGCAATTTATGATGTGGATTATATAGACATGCAAATGAATATTAAATACTTACAATTAAGACCTTTAGGGAATATATTTACAACACCTAACTGAAGAACACTTTTACACACTTATTATTATTATTAAAACCTTCTCCTTCAAAAGCACTTCCCAAATTCAATTCTGCATATATACAAAATCTCCATTGTCGCTACTGAATCGACCTCTTCGATTCCGGAGTCTGACATAGATTCAGCGGGTGCGTTGTTATTGTTATCAAGTTGCAGTACTTGTTTCATCTTGCACATAATGCAGTCTCTCTTAAAGTGTTCCTGGTTTACATAATTGAAAACCCAGGCGTGGCATAAGGATAATTATGACACTGTAAATAGGAGACAATGTCTTAATTCGCTCTTAGTTCTTCAAAGAGATAAGAGCAGGTATACATATTGTATTTCATGTGCAGCGAATGAAATTATAAATTCCTTAGGAAGGAGCCATAACTGAGAATGGATATCGAGACTCAACAATGCTTTTGAGCATCCGAAAGCTAGTATTGCATTAAACACATTAATGTATTCCTCGTCACAATGGTCACAGCAGTGTCTGTTATGCATTCTAACCTCGAAAGTGATGTTGCTGTCTCGAGCATCCGAAAGCTAGTATTGCATTAAACACGTTAATGTATTCCTCGTCACAATGGTCACAGAAGTGTCTGTTATGCATTCTAACCTCGAAAGTGATGTTGCTGTCTCGAGCATCCGAAAGCTAGTATTGCATTAAACACGTTAATGTATTCCTTGTCACAATGGTCACAGAAGTGTCTGTTATGCATTCTAACCTCGAAAGTGATGTTGCTGTCTCGAGCATCCGAAAGCTAGTATTGCATTAAACACGTTAATGTATTCCTTGTCACAATGGTCACAGAAGTGTCTGTTATGCATTCTAACCTCGAAAGTGATGTTGCTGTCTCGAGCATCCGAAAGCTAGTATTTTATTAAACACGTTAATGTATTCCTCGTCAGAATGGTCACAGCAGTTTCTGTTATACATTCTAACCTCGAAAGTGATGTTGCTGTCTCGAGCATCCGAAAGCTAGTATTGCATTAAACACGTTAATGTATTCCTCGTCAGAATGGTCACAGCAGTGTCTGTTATACATTCTAACCTCGAAAGTGATGTTGCTGTCTCGAGCATCCGAAAGCTAGTATTGCATTAAACACGTTAATGTATTCCTCGTCACAATGGTCACAGAAGTGTCTGTTATGCATTCTAACCTCGAAAGTGATGTTGCTGTCTCGAGCATCCGAAAGCTAGTATTGTATTAAACACGTTAATGTATTCCTCGTCAGAATGGCCACAGCAGTGTCTGTTATACATTCTAACCTCGAAAGTGATGTTGCTGTCTCGAGCATCCGAAAGCTAGTATTGCATTAAACACGTTAATGTATTCCTTGTCACAATGGTCACAGCAGTGTCTGTTATGCATTCTAACCTCGAAAGTGATGTTGCTGTCTCGAGCATCCGAAAGCTAGTATTGCATTAAACACGTTAATGTATTCCTTGTCACAATGGTCACAGAAGTGTCTGTTATGCATTCTAACCTCGAAAGTGATGTTGCTGTCTCGAGCATCCGAAAGCTAGTATTGTATTAAACACGTTAATGTATTCCTCGTCAGAATGGTCACAGCAGTGTCTGTTATACATTCTAACCTCGAAAGTGATGTTGCTGTCTCGAGCATCCGAAAGCTAGTATTGCATTAAACACGTTAATGTATTCCTCGTCAGAATGGTCACAGCAGTGTCTGTTATACATTCTAACCTCGAAAGTGATGTTGCTGTCTCGAGTGGTGATGGTTTCGCTTCTGCTGTTGGGTGGTCGATGCCTTACAGGTTTACAGTGTAACCTTGATGACTGCTGCACTTAGACTGGCAGAAATTTCAATTATTCCCTCCTTATATAGTAATCCCATTCCTTGCATTTTCCCAAAAATACTCCTTTGTGGACCTTTGCTTGAAATTTACCTATATTAGCCTATACGCCCTTCATAGTTAAATATACTGTGGGAAACATGCAAAGGAACAATAGACAGTCATGTTTTAAATAATACTTTACTTTGCTGAAATGTTGGGGATTGCTATCGGATTGAGAGTCAAGCAAGCCGAGTGCAGTCGAGCGTTTCTTGGCCTGTGCATTGGTGCTAAACTTTGCTGGTATATTATTAATTTTATACTGGGTGAAAAGTCCAATAAGATGTACTCTATTGAATTTAGTAACACTTCACGAATAAGGGTTCTTACATTGGTTACACAAGATGGGGATACGCGACTGACTAGTATTATAAATCAGAATCTCCAAACACAGGGTGGGAGAATGCTATATAGTTGATCTATTTGCATGGGATAGGGATTTAAATAGACTTGTGTGAAAATGTTACGTTTTTCAAACTAATATTTCCGAGGTGATTTGATGGTTTTATAATTGACTGTTATGTGCAGGTTAGCTGTATCGACACTTATTACAGTCTGAAATTTTTAATTGGTAAAGCTGCGTTTCTAGCAAATGTGTGTTTTTTTTCCTTCAAATCCGGATAAAAATGCAGTATAATTTGATCTGAATTGCGGTGTTAATGTTGAGTGGTTTGGAAATTATTGTGTCTTTTTTAAATAAATTCAGTATTTACTGCCATTTACACTGTAATTAGGATGTGATATTGCTTAAAACGAATATTTGAATTCTTAACATTTTCCTAACGGAATTGCATAGGTGGCCTGAGGCAGAGGTGCTAGGGTGTGCGGGAGAGTGAGAGAGAGGGGGATGAATAGTAGCACACTCTGGCGGGAGGCCTGTGTAACACGCAGATACAGAGCCGTGGTTGTTCGGGTTAGTGCTCGTTGAAGAGAGTGAAAGTAAGACGAGAATATCTGCTCCACTGAGTTCGCAACATAACTGCAGACAACACAGTGTATAAATGAACATTAATGGCAACTAAATATTAATGAACACACAATTACATAGCTAACACAATTTGTCATACGTTTTAACACTATTTAAATAATTTTGTATGTGGTGAATAGATAATAGAAAATTACGCGACTACACACAACTGAATGCCATAAAAAAAAAAATTTAATTCGTAAAATTAAATTTTTTTGTTCATTTTAACAATTTTAACAAACCAACCATGTGAAAATTAAGTATCACTTATGTGATTATTTAAACATTGTGTTGTAATTAGCGAGGCTGTGACATAGTATTGGAGCAAGGTTAAGAAAGCTGATAGCAGTGAAGCGAGGTGTGTATAGCACAGGGCTGGCCCAGGCTGGTATTATGCGTGTCTGTGCAGAGCAAGGTTAAGAGAGCTGATAGCAGTAAAGTAAGGTGCATATAGCACAGGGCCGGCCCATGCTGGTATTATGCGTGTCAGCGCAGAACAAGTTTAAGAGAACTGATAGCAGTGAAGTGATGTTCATATAGCTCAGGGCCGGCCCGTGCTGGTATTATGCGTGTCAGCGTAGAACAAGGTTAAGAGAACTGATAGGAGTGAAGCGAGGTCCATATAGCTCAGGGCCGGCCCAGGCTGGCATTATGCGTGTCAGCGCAGAGCAAGGTTAAGAGAACTGATAGCAGTGAAGCGAGATGTGTATAGCTCAGGGCCGGCCCAGGCTGGCATTATGCCTGTCAGCATGGAGCATGGTTAAGAGAGCTGATAACAGTGAAGCGAGGTGTGTATAGCGCAGGGCCGGCTCATGCTGGCATTATGCGCATCAGCACGGAACAAAGGATGGCAGTGTTGCTCTCGGTATGCTAGACTTGTGGATACAGTCATGAACTGTTGCCTTGAATTGCGCTATGTGGGTAGTAACAGATTAGTTTGCTCATAATTTTAACGGTATTCGCTTGCACGAGGAGAAGTAGACTTAACTGAAGGAATATTTTAAACACATTTTTGATGATGGGAAAATACGTATACAGGACGGGACATGCTACAAGTGTCTTGAGAGTGACGATTGCGAACAGTGATTTGCTTTTACGCAGATTGATAAAGAAAAGCTGTTGGGGTATCCTGTAAGAAGTGCAGAGGAAAATAAAAATAACTAGCACACAAAATTGTCGTCGAAAGTTAGTAATCTTGAGTAGCCAAAGTGTTTAATACACGTAAATTACACAGAGGTAATAATGACCATAAACATTTTAAAAATACGTTTTGTTTATTTATTTTTGACGTGCCTGTTTCCTGCTGCATGTAGTTCATGTGATCCTGCCGAGAGTATCTGCTGTTTCTGCTACTTTGCAGCTCATTAAAACTAACACTTTCTCTCAGATAGTAAAAAAATCATACCATGCGAATATGTATCAGTGAAAGATGAAATTTTGTTTATGGCTTAACACACACACACACACACACACACACACACACACATATATATATATATATATATATATATATATATATATATATATATATATATATACATATGAGTGTGTGTATGTATATATATATATATAGCAATATTTAAGCATATAACTGTTAAAATGATACAATAGATGATATATTTGTAAAATAATACAGTTATGTGAACAAGACGTCCGCGCTACGCCTTATGCCTGCTTGAGCCACCGTAGTCGTATCAACCACACCGGGCCAACTTACATCAGGTTGGTAAATGCAGGTTGGTAAGTGCAGGTTGGTAAGTGCAGGTTCGTAAGTGCAGGTTGTGCAGGTTGGTAATGGATGGTTGGTAAGATAGGCGTCTACACTTTTCTTGCCAATAGGCAGTGCGAGGTCCGTGAGCCTACCCTACCTTAATTTATTGCAAGACGTAACTGTTGTAATAAATTAGTAGACAGCCTCAAACAGTGTTTACCCAAAAGCCACAGCTGTTGGGCGTAAGTGCAATTGGAGGGAACACTGGGGCAGCTGGCCATATCTAAAGCTCTACATGGCCCCAAGGAGTGTAAAGAAGTGGGCAATCTTAATCCCCTGCGCATAGTCAAAATTTCAGTGGGGTCCTTCAGCACAGCGAGTAACAATAAGCAATACCTGTGTTTTTCTATTGTGTCAAGACAAAACTCACTACGTAGGCCACTCGTTTTCCATAGGGAGTGCGACAACTTCCACAGAGAACGTGAGCAAACCTCGATCACGAAGAGTGCAATGCAATGACGTCACGAATAGTGAAATACAGACACAAGTACGGTTATACGGTCTATTTCGCAAGTAGCAATTATGATGTAAAATTCAGAAATGCAAATATGTTCACCAACCAGCAAACTGTCGAAAACAGCTCCAACTCATTTAATGTTATCACCAGAATGCTATGCCATGCCCGTGACGTGACATTCTCGGCCATATCAGGGGTTTTTACATGCACGGGTATGTCATAAACATGTGTTAAATTAGTAATGATAAATATCTGTAGTACTAGTTTGCTTGTTCATAGCAACCATTATGAATACTTTATTATTTTTGTTTCGCAACTTTGGCGCGGAATACGCGTCCTTATCCGAGACTGCGGCCATAATGGTCAGTTTGACGATCACTCGGCGTATCGGCTGGGCGGGAATTTCTCTCAAGAGCGGACCGCCTCGGCTCCCACAATCGCAACTAAGTAATGGATTGTCAGTAGTGATCAGTGCCGACGGCTGGACGGGACTGCCCCCAGGGAATAACGCGTTACCTGCACATCACCGTCATTTCCATTAAGGTGCAGGCAAGTCTAAAACAACAGAGATCACCGGAAGGCCGCAAGTGCCGGGTCCGTGCTATTTCGGAATGTGACGGCATACGTGTCATGTATCATTCAGCCAAACAATAATATGCCATAAACTGAGTCATGAACTTTTATTGGCTAGTATAAGTATTGGGATGCAAGAATGGCACAAGTGCCATTTGGTGTTCAAAGGATTATTTGTTTAATCGAAAGGGTTAATGGTTTAGTAGAAAGGGTTAAGTGGCCAAGGTGTTAAAACTGCGTGAAACGGTTAATAGTTTGATTGAAAAGGTTCAGTGTTCAAATGGTTAAATTTTCATGAAAGAGTTAATTGTTTAAGGAAAAGGGTTAAATGTGTGGAAATTGTTCAGTGGCCAAAGAGTAGATGTTGCCTCTATGGAGTCTGGCGATCGATGAGCTCTGAGAGGTGGAGCAGCATATATATATGCTTTTGACTATGCGCAAAGGATTAAGATTGCCCACTTCTTTACACTCCTTGGGGCCATGTAGAGCTTTAGATATGGCCAGCTGCCCCAGTGTTCCCTCCAATTGCACTTACGCCAAACAGCTGTGGCTTTTGGGTAAACACTGTTTGAGGCTGTCTACTAATTTATTACAACAGTTACGTCTTGCAATAAATTAAGGTAGGGTAGGCTCACGGACCTCGCACTGCCTATTGGCAAGAAAAGTGTAGACGCCTATCTTACCAACCATCCATTACCAACCTGCACAACCTGCACTTACGAACCTGCACTTACCAACCTGCACTTACCAACCTGCATTTACCAACCTGATGTAATTTGGCCCGGTGTGGTTGATACGACTACGGTGGCTCAAGCGGGCATAAGGCGTAGCGCGGACGTCTTGTTCACGTAACTGTATTATTTTTCTAAAATATGTCATCTATCATATTTATTTGAACAGTTATATGCTTAAATATTGCTATATTTGTGTTACACCATAAAAAAAATTTCGTCTTTCACTGATACATGTTCGCATGGTATGATTTTTCTACTATCTGAGAGAAAGTGTTATTTTTAATTAGCTGTAAAGTAGCAGAAACAGCAGTTACTCTCGGAAGAATGACATGAACGACCAACAGCAGGAAACTGGCACGTCAAAAATGAATAAACAAAATGTATTTTTAAAATGTTCATAATCATTATTACCTCTGTGTAATTTACGTGTATTAAAATTTTTGGGTACTCAAGATTACTAACTTTCGATGATAATTGTGTGTTAGTAATTTTTTTTCCTCTGCACTTCTTACAGGATACCCAACAGCTTTTCTTTATCAATCTGCGTAAAAGCAAATCATTGTTCGCAATCGTCACTCTCAAGACACTTCCACGTTTGTAATTTTATTTTGGAGGCCATTTTGTCACCTTCCTCGTTTTGCTATTTCTGCTGTCGGGACTTTCCTCTGCGAGCGTCATCTACCCTCCCGAACCGGGTTCAATTCCCAGCCGGGTCACCCGGATTTTCGCAAGTGGGAATCGTGCCAGACGATGCCGTTGGTCTGCGGCTTTTCTCGGGGATGTCCCGTTTTACCCGCCCCTTCATTCTGGTGCCTCTCCATACTCACTTCAATTATTCTCATCGGCTCTCAAGACATAGCTGTTAAGAGCCGCCCAAGTCTCTTCACTCACATCTACCTTCCTCCGCTTCATCACGCTGTTGCATCATCACTTTCACGCCATCTCAAACTACTTCATACAAATGCAAGTATAGCGTCCTTGTTTAGAGAGATACACTAGTGCCACCACTGGACTTTTTCTGGTCTGTGTATACTGGATGCTTATAAACCGTCTTTATTTGGATAGCCTGTAGTTTGATGTCTGAAATCTGTGATGGTTTCAATTTTATAAATAATGGAAAAGTGGATTTAAAATTTAAAAAATTTCAATTTGCACGGTTTACAAATCTAGATAAGTTTAATTTCAAACAAAAAATCTTCAGCTAAAAATACTATCACAGAAAATTGCAGAGATTTTATTCCGAATTTTGAATAACGTTCCCTATACCTCGGCCATGATGTGAAACAAAACAGAGACGTGAGCCAGACGGCCACAGAATATGCGCAGGTATACGTATTGTGCCATACTGCTTGCTCTACCACAAATACATTGCGAAGGTATATGTATTGTGCCATACTGCTTGCTCTACCACAAACACATTGCGAAGGTATACGTATTGTGCCATACTGCTTGCTCTACCACTAATACATTGCGAATGTATAAGTATTGTGCCATACTGCTTGCTCTACCACAAACACATTGCGAAGGTGTACGTATTGTGCCATACTGCTTGCTCTACCACTAATACATTGCGAATGTATAAGTATTGTGCCATACTGCTTGCTCTACCACAAACACATTGCGAAGGTATACGTATTGTGCCATACTGCTTGCTCTACAACAAACACATTGCGAAGGTATACGTATTGTACCATACTGCTTGCTCTACCACTAATACATTGCGAATGTATAAGTATTGTGCCATACTGCTTGCTCTACCACAAAAACATTGCGAAGGTATACGCATTGTGCCATATTGCTTGCTCTACCACAGATACATTGCGAAGGTATACCTATTGTGCCAAACTGCTTGCTCTAAAACAAATACATTGCGAAGGCAAATGTTTTAATAATTATATTTTATATTAACTTCTTTATACGCCAAGACGCCACAAACGGCTCATAAATCATAAAAAATTTTCACGAGTAATTATAAACAATATACATTCTTCTTCCATCATATTCTTAATATCATTGAGCCGCAAACGTTTTTACAAACGCTAGTAAAGGCTCCTTTGAAGTAATTGGCCCGCGTTAAAAATTACTTTGCATTTAAACAAATGCTTGCTTCGTGAAACTTTGAATATTTGTAGCATATTTCTCACAAATGCAAAAAATAGTTTTTAAAAACCATAGAAGGATTCTCCACTAAATGAACTTGCCATGAAGCAGTTACCATAAAAATACATTATCTTACTATTAGAAAAAAATTGAATATGATCAAAAAAATGTTGAATGGAAAATATGACACACCATTTATTTTCAAAGGCATATTAAGGAACAGTAAATTGAGGAAGGGAACCCAGTGAGACCTTCCAAACTGCTGAGTATCTCTCACTCTGAACAGAAAACTGTGTGTTTATGAGCACGTAGATCCTAGCAATTACTCTAAGTAGCTTAGTTAACTGGGTTCTTTGGTGCATAAACTTATAATGACAATCAATTTATTTCTAGACTCATCCTTACTAAAATATCAACATATATTTATGCTGGCTCGTTTCTTAACATCAGCCCGGACCAAACTACCTATGGTACTCACACCCACTGTGGAACACACCATTAAAAAACACCATGTGTAAAATAAATATCATAAAATGTGTAGGTCTATTGTAGTAAAAATTAATTATGACTGCTTATATGTGAGTGTGTGACAAACCCAGTTTTTAATTACTTACTCCCGGTGCTAATCTGGGCCGAGCAGGAAACTTCGTCAATAATGTACACCTATTCAACAGACACACATTACTGTACATCCGATGTGTACGAAATACTTTGCACAAGTTTCAAAATAATATCAAACTCGAAGTCACTGACACAAGGAACATAGGAAAATTAAACTCTACTGAGAAACAAGGACGCCTTGCATAGCTGCTTTTACATACTAAAATTTATTAAAATTATTTTTAACTTTTCTGCAACAGGGGTTTGAAAAATCCAGACTACAATCAGAAAAGAATTAATGGAAAACAACACAATCCTACTGCAGCTGATAAGTGGCCATTCCTAGCATTAACGTGATAGTTTGCCAGAGTCAAAGTCAAAGTCAAGGTGCACTCGCTAAAGTAAGATTAAATAAAAAGTTGTTGCTTCTCAGCTGACTAAAATAGTATGTTGCACCATGTAAAATATTTGAAATGACTGTAACTAGCTAGGTAGAGCACGAGGAACATCTCTCTGGTTTCCCATGAACTAACTACGATGAAGGGTTAAACAGTACATATGGGATTCAACATGGCGCACTGTATCTAGCTAGGTAGGGCACCAGAAACATTTCTCTGGTTTCCCATTAGCTAACTTTAATGCTGGGTTAAAATAACTGTAACTAGCTGGGTAGGGCACAAGGAACATCTCTCTGGAATCCCCGTGTGCTAACTTTGATGCTGGGTTAAACAGTAATTATGGCATTCAACATGGGTTACCGTAACAATCTAAGTAGGGAACCAGGAACATTTCTTTTGTAACCCGTGAGCTAACTTTGATGCTGGGTTAAAGATAACTTATGGGATTCAACATGGTGGACGGTAACTATCTAGATAGGGCACCAGTAACATCTCTCTGGATTCCGTAAGTTAACTTTGATGTTGGGTTAAACAGTACTTATGGGTTTCAACATGGTGGACTGTAACTAGCTGGGTAGGGCTCCAGGAACATCTCTCTGGTTTTGCATGAGCTAACATTGATGATGGGTTAAAATGATTGTAACTAGGTAGGTAGGGGATCAGGAACATTTATCTGGTTTCCCGTGAGCTAACATTGATGCTGGGTTAAACAGTAATTATGGGATTAAACATGGTGGAATGTAACTAGCTACAGGGGAACCAGGAATATCTCTCCGGTACCCGTGAGATAATTTTGGTTCTGTTTTTAAATGACTGTAACTAGCTAGGTAGGACATCAGGAACATCTCTCTGGAATCTCCTTGAGCTAACTTTGATGCTGAGTTAAACAGTAATTATGGGATTCAACATGGTGGAATGTAACTAGCTAGATAGGGCTCCAGGATAATTGCTCTTGTATCCCGTGAGCAAACTTTGATGCTGGGTTAAACAGTAATTATGGCATTCAATATAGTTGACTGTAACTAGCTAGGTAGGGCACAAGGAACATCCCTCTGGTTTCCCCTGACCTAACTTTGATGCTGGGTTAAACAGAATTTATAGGATTCATCATGGTGGACTGTAACTAGCTGGGTAGGCCCCAGAAACACCTCTCTGGTTTCCCGTGAAATAACTTTGATGCTGGTTTAAACCGTACTTATGGGATTCACCTTGGAGGACTGTAACAAGCTAGGTAGGGCACCAGGAACATCTCTCAATTTCCCGTGAACTACCTTTGATGCTGGGTTAAACAGTTCTAATGGGATTCAACATGGTGGACGGTAACTAGTTAGATAGGGCACCAGTAAAATCTCTCTGGATTCCGTGAGCTTACTTTGTTGCTGGGATAAAATAACTGTAACTATCTAAGTAGGGCACCAGGAACATATCTCTGGTTTACCGTGAGCTAACTTTGATGCTGGGTTAAAATGAGTGTAACTAGCTAAGTAGGGCAACAGGAACATCTCTCTGGTTTCCGGTGAGCTAACTTTGATGCTGGGTTAAACAGTAATTAGGGGATTCAACAAGGTGGACTGTAACTAGGTAGAAAGTGCACCAGGTACAACTCTCTGGTTTCCCGTGACTAACTTTGAAGCTGGGTTAAACAGTTATTATAACATTCAACTTGGGGTACTGTAACAATCTAAGTAGCTCACCAGGAACATATCTTTTGTTTCCCGTGAGCTAACTTTGATGCTGGGTTAAAGATTACATATGGGATTCAACATGGTGAACGGTAACTATCTAGATAGGGCACCAGTAACATCTCTCTGGACTCCCTGAGCTAACTTTGATGTTGGGTTTAACAGTACTTAAGGGGTTTCAACGTAGTGGACTGTATCTAGCTAGGTAGGGAACCAGGAATATCTCTCTGGTTTTTCATGAGCTAACATTGATGATGGGTTAAAATGATTATAACTAGCTAGGTAGGAAATCATGAACATCTATCTGGTTTCCCGTGAGCTAACTTTGATGCTGGTTTAAACAATACTTATGGGATTCAACATGATCTACTGAATCTAGCTAGGTAGGTAACCAGGAAGATCTATATGGTTTCCCGTGAGCTAACTTAGTGGTTGGTTAAAATGACAGTAACTTGCTAGGTAGGGCACCTGGAACATCTCTCTGGTTTCCCGTGAGCTAACTTTGATGCTGGGATAAAATGACTGTAACTAGCTAGGTAGGGCAGAAGGAACGTCTCTCTGGTTTTCCGTCAGCCAAATTTGATACCGGGTTAAAATAACTGTAACTAGATAGGTAGTGCACCAGGAACATCTCTCTGGATCCTCGTGAGCTAAATTAGATGCTGGGTTAAACAGTACTTATGGGATTAATCATGGTCTACTGTTACGAGCTAGGTAGGCCACCAGGAATACCTCTCTGGATTCCCGTGAGCTAACTTTGAGGCTGGGTTAAACAGTACTTATGGGATTCAACATAATGGACTGTAACTAGCTAGGTAGGACACCATGAACATCTCTCTGGTTTCCTGTGATCTAGGTTTGATGATGGGTTAAACAGTTATAATGGCATTCAACATGGGGGACTCTAACTAGGTAGGTAGGGCACCAAAAACATATCTCTGGTTTCCCGTGAGCTAACTTTGATGTTGGGTTAAACAGTACTTATGGGATTCAACATGGTGGAATGTAACTAGCTAGGTAAGGCACCAGGAACATCTCTCTGGTATCACATGAACTAACATTGATGATGGGTTAAACAGTAATTATGGGATTCAACATGGTGGACTATATGTAGATAGGAAGGGCAACAGGAATAACTCTCTGGGTTCCCGTGAACTAACTTAGATGCTGGGTTAATCAGAAATTATGTGATTCAAACATGGTGGACTGTCACATGCTAGGTAGGGCACCAGGAAGATCGCTCTGGTTTCCGTGATCTAACATTGATGCAGGGTTACACAGTACTTATGGGATTCAACATGGTGGACTGCTAGTTGCTAGGGAGGGCACCTGGAACATCTCTCTGGTTTCTTGTGCACTCACTTTTATGCTGTTTAAAATGACTGTAACTATCTAGGTAGGGCACCAGGAACGTCTATCTGGTTTTCCGTGAGCCAACATTGATACTGGGTAAAAATAACTGTAACTAGATAGGTAGGTCACCAGGAACATCTCTCTGGTTTCCCGTGAGCTAACTTTGATGCTGGGTTAAACAGAAATCATGTTATTCAACATAGTGTACTGTAACTTGCTTGGTAGTCACTAGGATAACCACTCTGGATTCCCGTGAGCTGACTTTGATGCTGGGTTAAAGACTACTTATGGGATTCAACATGGTGGACGGTAACTAGCCAAATAGGGCACCAGTTACATCTCGCTGGATTCCGTGAGCTAACTTTGATGTTGGGATAAACATTACTTATGGGATTCAACATGGTGGACAGTAACTAGCTAGGTATGGAGCCAGGAACATCTCTCTGGTTTTGCATTAGCTAACATTGATGATGGGTTAAAATGACTGTAACTAGCTGGGCCGGGCACCAGGATCATCTATATGGTTGTTCGTGAGCTAACTTTGATGGTTGGTTAAAATGACTTTAACTAGCTAGGTAGAGTACCAGAAACATCTCTCTGGTTTCCCGTGAGTTTACATTAATGCTGGGTTAAAATGACTTTAAATAGCTAGGTAAGGAAACAGAAACATCTATCTGGTTTCCCGCGATCCAACTTTGATTCTGTGTGAAAATGACTGTAACTAGCTAAGTAGGGCACCAGAAACATCTCTCTGGTTTCCCGTGAGCTAATATTGATGTTTGGTTAAAATGACTGTAACTATCTAGGTAGGGCACCAGGAATGTCTATCTGGTTTTCCGTGAGCCGACATTGATACTGGGTAAAAATAACTGTAACTAGATAGGTAGGTCACCAGGAACATCGCTCTGGTTTCCCATGAGATAACTTTAATGTTGGGATAAACAGAACTTATATGATCAATATGGTGGACAGTAAGTAGCTAGGTAGGGCACCAGGAACAATTCTCTGGTTTCCCGTGAGATAACTTTGAGGCTGGATTAAACAGTACTTATGGGATTCATCATGGTAGAATGTAACTAGCTAGGTAGGACACCAGGAACATCTCTCTGTTTTCCGTGATCTAACTTTGATGCTGGGTTAACCATTTATTAGGGCATTCAACATGGGGACTCTAACTAGCTAGGTAGGGCACCAGGAACATATCTCTGGTTTCAAGTGAGCTAACTTTGATGCTGGGTTACAGATTACTTATGGGATTCAACATGGTGGACGGTAACTAGCTAAATAGGGCACCAGTTAAATCTGTCTGGATTCTGTGAGCTAACTCTAATGTTTGTTTAAACAGTACGTATGGGATTCAACATGGTGGACTGTAACTAGCTAGGTAGGGCAGCAGGAACATATCTCTGATTTTGCATTAGCTAACATTGATAATGGGTTAAAATGACTGTAACTAGCTAGGTAGTGCACCAGGAACATCTTTCTGGTTTCCCATGAGGTAACTTTGATGCTGGGTTAAACATTAATAATGGAATTCAACATGGTGGACTGTAACTAGCTAGGTAGGGCCCCAAGAACATCTCTCCAGTTTCCCTTTGAGCTAACTTTGATGCTGGGTAAACAGTACTTATGGGATTCTTCACGGTGTAAGGTAACTAGCTAGGTAGGGCACCACCAACATCTCTCTTTTTTTTAACGTGAGTTAACTTTTATGTTGGGTTAAAAAGTATTTTTGGGATTCAACATGGTTGACTCTAACAAGCTAGGTGGGGTATCAGGAACATATCTCTGGTTTCCCGCTAGCTAACTTTGACTTTGGGTTTTACAGTAATTATGGGATTCAACATAGTGGAACATTAAATAGCTAGGTAGGGCACCAGGATCATTTCTCTGGTTTCCCGAGAGCTAACTTTGATTCTGTTTTAAAATTACTGTAGCTAGATAGGTAGGGCATCTGGAACATCTTTCTGGAATCCCCTTGAGCTATCTTTGATGCTGGGTTTAACAGTAATTATGGCATTCAATATGGTGGACTGTAACTAGCTAGGTAGGGCACAAGGAACATCTCTGGTTTCCCGTGAGCTAACTTTGATGCTGGGTTAAACAGTTTTTATAGGATTCTTAATGGTGGACTGTAACTAGCTAGGTAGGCCCCAGAATCACCTCTTTGTTTTCCCATGAGCTAACTTTGATGCTGGTTAAACCTTACTTATGGGATTCAGTATGGTGGACTGTAACTTGCTATGTAGGGCCCCAGGAATATCTCTTTGGTTTCCTGTGAGCTAATTTTGATGCTGGTTTAAAATGACTGTACCTAGGTAAGGTAGGGCACCAGGAACATCTCTCTGGTTCCGTGATCTGACATTGATGCTGGGTTAAATTAACAATAATTAGTTAGTTAGGGGAACAGGAACATCTCTCTGGTTTCCCGTGAGCATACTTTTATGCTGGGTTAAAGAGTACATTTGGGATTCAACATGGTGGACTCTAACTTGGCAGGTAGGGAACCAGAAAAATTTCCCCGGTTTCCCCTGAGTTAACTTTGATGCGGGGATAAAATGACAGTAAGTAGCTAGGTAGGGCGCCAGGAACATCTATCTTGTTTCCCGTACACTAACTTTGATTCTGGGTTAAAATAACTGTTACTAGCTGGTAGGGCAAAAAACCATTTCTCAGGTTTCCCATGAGAAAACTTTGATGCTGGGTTAAAATGACTGTAACTAGCAAAGTAGGGCACCAGGAACATCTCTCTGGTTTCCCATGAGCTAACTTTGATGCTGGGTTAAAATTAGTGAAACTAGTTGGGTATGGCACCAGGAACATCTCTCTGGTTTCAAGAGAGCTAACTTTGATGCTGGGTTAAACAGTAATTATGGCATTCAACATGGGGGCTGTAACTATCTAAGTAGGGCACCAGGAACATGTTTCTTGTTTCCCGTGAGCTAACTTTGATGCTGGGTTAAAGATTCCTTAGGGATTCAACATGGTGGAAGGTAACAATCTAGATAGGGCACCAGTAATATCTCTCTGGAATCCGTGAGCTAACTTTGATGTTGGGTTAAACATTGCTTATGGGATTCAACATGGTGGACTATAACTAGCTAGGTAGTGCACCAGGTACATCTCTCTGGTTTCACATGAGCTAACATTGATGTTGGGTTAAACAGTAATTATGGCATTCAACATGGGGGACTGTAACTATCTAAATAGGGCACCAGGAACATATCTCTTGTTTAACGTGAGCTAACGTTGATGCTGGGTTAAAGATTCCTTAGGGATACAACATGGTGGACGGTAACAATCTAGATCGGGCACCAGGAACATATCTCTGGTATTCCGTGAGCTAAAATTGTTGCTGGGTTAAACATTTATTATGGGATTCAACATGGTGGACAATATCTAGATAGGAAGGGCACCAGGAATATCTCTCTGGTTTCCCGTGAGCTAACTTTGATGCTGGGTTTAACAGTACTTATGGGATTCAACATGGTTAACTGCTACTAGTTAGATAAGGCACCTGGAACATCTCTCAGGTTTCCAGTGAGATAACTTTTATGCTGATTAAAAAGACTGTAACTATCTAGGTAGGGCACCAGGAACGTCTCTTAGGTTTTCCGCTAGCCAACATAGATACCGGGTTAAAATAACTGAAACTAGATAGATAGGGCTCCAGGAACATCTCTCTGGATTCTCGTGAACTTAATTTGATGCTATGTTTAACAGTACTTATGGGATTCATCATGGCTGTCTGTAACTAACTAGGTAGGGCACCAGGAACATCTCTTTGGTTTCCTGTGAGCTAACTTTGATTCTGGGTTTAACCGTACTTATGGTATACCACATGATGGACTGTAACTTGCTACATAGGGCACCAGTAACATCTCTCATGTTTCCCGTGAGCTAACTTTGATGCTGGTTTAAACAGTACTTATGGGATTCAACATGGTCTACTGTAAATAGCTAGGTGGGGCACCAAGAACATTTATATGGTTTCCCGTGAGCTAACTTTGGTGGTTGGTTAAAATTACTGTAACTAGCTAGGTAGGGCATAAGGAACATCTCTCTGGGTTCCGTGAACTAACTTTGATGCTGGGTTAAAATGACTGTAACTAGCTAGGTAATGCACCAGGAACATATCTCTGGTTCCCGTGAGCTAACTTTGTGGCTGGGTTAAACAGTACTTATGGGATTCAACAAGGTGGACTGTAACTAGCTAGGTAGGACACCAGAAACACAGTCTGGTTTCCTGTGATCTATATTTGAGGCTGGGTTAAACAGTTATAAATAGCATTCAACATGGGGGACTCGAACTACCTAGGTAGGGCACGAGGGACAGATCTCTGGTTTCCCGTGAGCTAACTTTGATGCTGGGTTAAATAGTATTTATGGAATTGATCATGGTGGACTGTAACTAGATAGGTAGGTCACCAGGAACATCACTCTGGTTTCCCGTGAGCTAACTTTTAGGCTGGGTTAAACAGTACTTATGGGATTCAACATGGTAGACTCTAACTAGCTAGGTAGGACACCAGGAACATCTGTCTGGTATCCTGTGAGATAACTTTGTGGCTGGGTTAATTAGTACTTATGGGATTCATCATGGCAGATTGTAACTAACTAGGTAAGACACCATGAACATCTCTCTGGTTTCCCGTGAACTAACTTTGATGCTGGGTTATACAGTTCTAATGGGATTCAACATGTTGGACGGTAACTAGTTAGATAGGGCACCAGTAAAATCTCTCTTTATTCCGTGAGCTGACTTTGTTCCTGGGTTAAAATAACTGTAACTAGCTAAGTAGCACACCAGGAACATATCTCTGGCTTACCGTGAGCTAACTTTGATGCTGGGTTAAAATGAGTGTAACTAGCTAAGTAGGGCAACAGGAACATCTCTCTGGTTTCCGGTGAGCTAACTTTGATGCTGAGTTAAACAGTAATTAGGGGATTCAACAAGGTTGACTGTAACTAGGTAGAAAGTGCACCAGGTACAACACTCTGGTTTCCCGTGACTAACTTTGAAGGTGGGTTAAACAGTTATTATGGCATTCAACATGGGGTACTGTAACAATCTAAGTAGCTCACCAGGAACATATCTTTTGTTTCCCGTGAGCTAACTTTGATGCTGGGTTAAAGATTACTTATGGGATTCAACATGGTGAACGGTAACTATCTAGATAGGGCACCAGTAACATCTCTCTGGACTCCCTGAGCTAACTTTGATGTTGGGTTTAACAGTACTTAAGGGGTTTCAACATAGTGGACTGTATCTAGCTAGGTAGGGAACTAGGAATATCTCTCTGGTTTTTCATGAGCTAACATTGATGATGGGTTAAAATGATTATAACTGGCTAGGTAGGAAATCATGAACATCTATCTGGTTTCCCGTGAGCTAATTTTGATGCTGGGTTAAACAGTAATTATGGGATTAAACATGGTGGACTGTAACTAGTTAGGTAGGGCTCCAGGAACATCTCTCTGGTTTCCCTTTGAGCTATCTTTGATGCTGGGTAAACAGTACTTATGGGATTCTTCATGGTGTAAGGTAACTAACTAGGTAGGGGACCACCAACATCTCTCTGGTTTACCGTGAGTTAACTTTGATGTTGGGTTAAAAAGTATTTTTGGGATTCAACATGGTTGACTCTAACAAGCTAGGTGGGGCACCAGGAACATATATCAGGTTCCCCGTGAGCTAACTTTGACTTTGGGTTTTACAGTAATTATGGGATTCAACATGTTGGACTGTAAATAGCTAGGTAGGGCACCAGGAACATTTCTCTGGTTTCCCGTGAGCTAACTTTGATTCTGTTTTAAAATTACTGTATCTAGATACTTAGGGTATCTGGAACATCTCTCTAGAATCTCCTTGAGCTAACTTTGATACTGGGTTAAATACATTTTTTTAGGATTCTTAATGGAGGACTGTAACTAGCTAGATAGGCCACAGAAACACCTCTCTGTTTTCCCGTGAACTAAATTTGGTTTGGGTTATACGGTATTTATGGGATTCAACATGGTGGACTGTATCTAGCAAGGTAGGGCACCAGAAACATCTCTCAGGTTTCCCGTGAGCAATCTTTGATGATGGGTTAAACCGTACTTATGGGATTCAACATGATCTACTGTAACTAGCTAGGTAGGTAACCAGGAAGATCTATATGGTTTCCCGTGAGCTAACTTTGATGGTTGGTTAAAATGACTGTAACTTGCTAGGTAGGGCACCAGGAACATCTCTCTGGGTTTACAATAGCTAGCATTGAAGATGGGTTTAAATGACTGTAACTAGCTAGGAAAGGTAACAGGATCATCTATCTGGTTATATGTGAGTTAAATTTGATGCTGGTTTTAACAGTACTTATGGGATTCAACATGGTAGCCTGCTACTAGCTAGGTAGGGAACCGGAACATCTCTCTCGTTTCTGGTGAGCACACTCATATGCTGGGTTAATATAATTGTAACTATCTAGGTAGGGCACCAGGAACGTCTTTCTTATTTTCCATCAGCCAACTTTGTTACTGGGTTAAAATAACTGTAGCTAGATAGGTAGGGCACCAGAACAATCCCTCTGGATTCTCGTGAGCTAAATTTAATGCTGGGTTAAACAGTTCTAATGGGACTCAAAATGCAGCATAGTAACTAGCTAGGAAGGGCACCAGGAACATATCCTTGGTTTCCCGTTAGCTAACTTTGACTTTGGGTTTTAAAGTAATTATGGGATTCAACATGGTGGACTCTAAATAGCTAGGTAGGGCACCAGGATCATTTCTCTGGTTTTCCGTGAGCTAACTTTGATTCTGTTTTAAAATTACTGTAGCTTGATAGGTAGGGCATCTAATACATCTCTCTGAAATCCCCTTGAGCTATCTTTGATGCTGGGTTTAACAGTAATTATGGCATTCAATATGGTGGACTGTAACTAGCTAGGTAGGGCAAAAGGTACATCTCTGGTTTCCCGTGAGCTAACTTTGATGCTGGGTTAAACAGTATTTATTGAATTGATCATGGTGGTCCGTAACTAGATAGGTAGGGCACCAGGAACATCACTTTGGTTTGCCGTGTACTAATATAAAGCTGTGTTAAAATGAATATAACTATCTAGATTGGGTATCAAGAACATGACTCTGGCTTCCGGTGAGATAACCTTGATGCTGGGTAAAACAGTAATTATGGGATTCAACATGGTGGACAGTAACATGCTAGTTAGAGCACCAGGAACATCTCTCTGGTTTCCCGTGAGCTAACTTTTAGGCTATGTTAAACAGTACTTATGGGATTCAACATGGTGGACTCTAACTAGCTAGGTACTACACCAGGAACATCTGTCTTGTTTCCTGTGAGATAACTTTGTGGCTGGGTTAAACAGTACTTATGGGATTCATCATGTCAGATTGTAACTAACTAATTAAGACACCACGAACATCTCTCTGGTTTCCCGTTACCTATCATTGATGCTGGGTTAAAATGACTGTAACTAGCTAGGTAGCACACCAGGAACATCTCACTGGTTTCCCGTGAACTAACTTTGATTCTGGGTTAAACAGTAATTATGGGTTTAAACATGGTGGACTGTAACTAACTAGGTTGGAGTACCAGGAACATCTCTCTGGATTCCCGTGAGCTTACCTTGATGCTGGGTTAAACCTTTACTTATGGTATTCAACATAATGGACTGTAACTTGCTATTGAGAGCACCAGGAACAACTCTCTGGTTTCCAGTGAGCTTACTTTGAGGGTGGGTTAAACAGTATTAATGGGATTCAACATGGTGAACTGTAACTAGCTAGGTAGGACACCAGAACATCTGTCTGGTTTCCTGTGAGATAACTTTGTGGCTGGGTTTAACAGTACTTATGGGATTCATCATGGCTGATTGTAACTAATTAGGTAGGACACCAGGAACATCTCTCAAGTTTCACGAGATCTATCTTTGATGCTGCGTTAAACAGTTATTATGGCATTCAATGTGGGGGACTCTAACTAGCTAGGTAGGGAACCAAGAACATATCTCTAGTTTCCCGTGATCTAACTTTGATGCTGTGTTAAACAGTAATCATGTTATTCAACATGGTGTACTGTAACTTGGTAGGTAATCACCAGGATAACCTCTCTGGTTTCCCGTGAGCTAACTTTGATGCTGGGTTAAACAGTTATTATGGCATTCAATATGGTGGACTGTAAACAGCTAGGTAGGGCACCAAAAACTTCTATCAGGTTTCCTGTGAGCTAACTTGTTACTGAGTTAAACAGTACTTATGGGATTCAATATGTTGTACTGTATCTCTTTTGGTATGGCACAAGGAACATCTCTCTGGTTTCCTGTAAGCTAACTTTGATGCTGGTTTAAAATGACTAAAACTAGATAAGGTAGGGCACCAGGAACATCTCTCTGGTTCCAATGAGCTGTCTTTGATGCTGGGTTAACTTAACAATAACTAGTTAGTTAGGGCACCAGGAACATCTCTCTGGTTTCCCGCGAGCAAAATTATATGCTGGGTTAAAGAGTAATTATGGGATTCAACATGGTGGCCTGCTACTGTCCAGGTAGTGTATCTGGAACATTTCTCTGGTTTCCCTGACTCTAACTTTGATGCTGGGTTAAAATGACTGTAACTAGTTAGGTAGGGCACCAGGAACATCTCTCTGGATTCCCGTGAGCTAACTTTGATGCTGGGTTTAACAGTACTTATGGGATTCAACATGGTGGACTGCTACTAGCTATGTAGGGCACCTGGAACATCTCTCTGGTATCTTTTGAGCTCACTTTTATGTTGGGTTAAAATGACTGAAACTATCTAGGTAGGGCACAAGGAACGTCTATCTGGTTTTCCGTGAGTTAACATTGATATTGGATAAAAATAACTGTAACTAGATAGGTAGGTCACCGGGAACATCTCTCTGGTTTCCCGTGAGCTAACTTTGATGCTGGGTTAAAGACTACTTATGGGATTCAACACGGTGGAAGGAAACTAGCTAGATAAGGCAACAGTAACATCTCACTGGATTCCGTTAGCTAACTTTGATGTTGGGATAAAGAGTACTTATGGGATTCAACATGGTGAACAGTAACTAGCTAGGTATGGCACCAGGAACATCTCTCTGGTTTTGCATTAGCTAACATTGATGATGGGATAAAAGGACTGTAACTAGCTGGGCCGGGCACCAAGATCATCTATATGGTTTACCGTGAGCTAACTTTGGTGGTATGTTTAAATGACTTTAACTAGCTAGGTAGTGCACCAGGAACATCTCTCTGGTTTCCCGTGAGCTAACTTTGATGCTGTGTTAAAATGACTGTAACTAGCTAGGTAGGGCACCAGAAACATCTATCTGGTTTCCCGTGAGCTAACTTTGATGTTGTGTTATAATGACTGTAACTTGCTAATTAGGTCGCCAGAAACATCTCTCTGGTTTCTAATGAGCTAACTTAAAAGCTTGGTTAAAATGAGTGTAACTAGGTAGGTAGGGCACATAACATCGCTTTAGTTTCCCATGAGATAACTTTGATGCTGGGTTAAAAAGTACTTAAGATATTCAACATGGTGGACTGCTACTAGCTAGATTGTGCACCTGGAACATCTCTCTGGATTCTCTGAGCTAAATTTGATGCTGGGTTATACAGTACTTATGGGATTCAACATGGCGCCCTGTAACTTGCTAGTTAGGGCACCAGGAAAATCTATATGGTTTCCCGTGAGCTAACTTTGATGGTCGGTTAAAATGACTTTAGCTAGCTAGGTAGGGCACCAGGAACAAATCTCTGGTTTCCCGTGAACTAACTCTTATGATGTTTTAAAATGACTGTAACCAGCTAGGTAGGGCACCAGGAACATCTCTCTGGTTTCCCGTGAGCCATCTTTGATGATGGGTTAAAATGACTGTAACTAGCTAAGTAATGCACCAGAAACATCTCTCTGGTTTCCCGTGAGCTAACTTTGATGCTGGGTTAAAAAAAGTGTATCTAGCTAGGTAGGGCACCAGGAACATCTTTCTGTTTTCCCATAAGCTAACTGTGATGCTTGGTTAAAAGGTAATTATGGGATTCAACTAGGTTGACTATAACCAGGAAGGAAGTGCACCAGGAACATCTCTCTGGTTTCTCGTGATCTAACTTTGATGCTTGGTTAAAATGACTGTAACTAGCTAGGTAGGGCACCAGGAACATCTCTGTGATTTCCCGTGATCTAACTTTTATGCTGGGTTAAAATGAGTGTAACTAGCTAGGTAGGGATCCAGGAACATCTATCTTGTTTCATATGAGCTAACTTTGATGCTGAGTTGAAATGAGTGAATCTAGCTATGTAGGGCACCAGGAACATATCTCTGGTATTCCGTGAGCTAACATTGTTGCTGGGTTAAACAGTTATTATGGAATTCAACATGGTGGACTATATGTAGATAGGAAGGGCACCAGGAATATCTATCTGGTTTCCCGTTGGCTAACTTTGATGCTGGGTTAAACAATACTTATGAGATTCAACATGGTGGACTGCATCTTGCTAGGTAGGGCACCTGGAACATCTCTGGTGTCTTGTGAGCTTACTTTTATGCTGAGTTAAAAAGACTGTAACTGTCTATGTAGGGCACCAGCAACATCTCTCTGGTTTCCCGTGAGCTAACTTTGATGCTGGGTTAAACAGAATTACAGGATTCATCATGGTGGACTGTAACTTGCTAGGTAGGCCCCAGAAATACCTCTCTGGTTTCCCGTGAGCTAAATTTGATGCTGGGTTATACGGTATTTATGTGATTCAGCATGGTGGACTGTAACTAGCTAGATAGGGTACCAGGAACATCTCTCAGGTTTCACGTGAGCAATCTTAGATGCTAGGTTAAACAGTACTTATTGGATTCAACATGATCTAATGATTCTAGCTAGGAAGGTAACCAGGAAGATCTATATGGTTTCCCGTGAGCTAACTTAGATGGTTGGTTAAAATGACTGTAATTTGCTAGGTAGGGGCACCAGGAACATCTCTCTGGTTTCCCGTGAGCTAATTTTGATGCTGGGTAAAATGACTGTAACTAGCTAGGTAGGGCAGCAGGAACGTCTCTCTGGTTTTCCGTCAGCCAAATTTGATACCGGGTTAAAATAACTGTAACTAGATAGGTAGGGCACCAGGAACATCTCTCTGGATCCTCGTGAGCTAAATTTGATGCTGGGTTAAACAGTACTTATGAGATTAATCATGGTCTACTGTTACTAGCTAGGTAGGGCACCAGGAATATCTCTCTGGATTCCCGTGAGCTAACTTTGAGGCTGGGTTAAACAGTACTCTTGGGATTCTACATAATGGGATGTAACTAGATAGGTATGACACCATGAACATCTCTCTGGTTTCCTGTGATCTAGCTTTGATGATAGGTTAAACAGTTATAATGGCATTCAACATGGGGGACTCTAACAAGGTAGGTAGGACACCAATATCATATCTCTGGTTTCCCGTGAGCTAACTTTGATGTTGGGTTAAACAATACTTGTGGGATTCAACATGGTGGAATGTAACTAGTTAGGTAGGGCACCAGGAAAATCTCTCTGGTTTCCGTGAGCTAATTTTGATGCTGGGTTAAACAGACTTTATAGGATTCATCATGGTGGACTGTAACTTGCTAGGTAGGTCCCAGAAACACCTCTCTGTTTTCCAGTGAGCTAACTTTGATGTTGGGTTAAATCGTACTTATGGTATTCACCATGTTGGACGCTAACTAGCTAGGTAGGACACCATGAACATCTCTCTTGTTTCCTGTGAACTACTTTGAGGCTGGGTTAAGATGACTGTAACTAGCTAGGTAGGGAACCAGGAACATCTCTCTGGTTTCCCGTGAGCTTACATTGATGCTGGGTTAAAATGACTTTAAATAGCTAGGTAAGGCACCAGAAACATCTATCTGGTTTCCCGCGATCCAACTTTGATGCTGTGTAATAATGACTATAACTAGCTAAGTAGGGCACCAGAAACATCTCTCTGGTTTCCCGTGAGCTAAAATTGATGTTTGGTTAAAATGACTGTAACTATCTAGGTAGGGCACCAGAAATGTCTATCTGGTTTTCCGTGAGAGAACATTGATACTGGGTAAAAATAACTGTAACTAGATAGGTAGGTCACCTGGAACATCGCTCTTGTTTCCCATGAGATAACTTTAATGTTGGGATAAACAGAACTTATATGATCAATATGGTGGACAGTAAGTAGCTAGGTAGGGCACCGGGAACATTTCTCTGGTTTCCCGTGAGATAACTTTGAGGCTGAATTAAACAGTACTTATGGGATTCATCATGGTAGACTGTAACTAGCTAGGTAGGACACCAGGAACATCTCTCTATTTTCCCGTGATCTAACTTTGATGCTGTGTTAAACAGTTATTAGGGCATTCAACATGGGGGACTCTAACTAGCTAGGTAGGGCACCAGGGACATATCTCTGGTTCCACGTGAGCTAACTTTGATGGTGAGTTTAAGATTACTTATGGGATTCAACATGGTTTACGGTAACTAGCTAAATAGGGCACCAGTTATATCTCTCTGGATTCTGTGAGCTAACTCTAATGATGGGTTAAACAGTACTTATGGGATTCAACATGGTGGACTGTAACTAACTAGGTAGGGCAGCAAGAACATCTCTCTGATTTTGCATGAGCTAAAATTGATAATGGGATAAAATGACTGAAACTAGCTAGGTAGTGCACCAGGAACCTCTTTCTGGTTTCCCATGAGGTAACTTTGATGCTGGGTTAAACAGTAATAATGGGATTCAACATGGTGAACTGTAACTAGCTAAGTGGGGCACCAAGATCATTTCTCTGGTTTCGCATGAGCTAACTTTGAAGCTGGGTTAAACAGTAATTATGGGATTAAACATGGTGTACTGTAACTAGCTAGGTAGGGCTCCAAGAACATCTCTCTGGTTTCCCTCTGAACTAATTTTGATGCTGGGTAAACAGTACTTATGGGATTCTTCATGGTGTAATGTAACAAGCCAGTAAGGGGACCACCTACATCTATCTGGTTTACCGTGAGTTAACTTTTATGTTGGGTTAAAAAGTATTTTTGGGATTCAACATGGTTGACTCTAACAAGCTTGGTGGGGCACCAGGAACATAGCTCTGGTTTCCCGCTAGCTAACTTTGACTTTGGGTTTTACAGTAATTATGGGATTCAACTTGTTGGACTGTAAATAGCTAAGTAGGGCACCAGGATCATTTCTCTGGTTTCCCGTGAGCTAACTTTGATTCTGTTTTAGAATTACTGTATCTAGATACTTAGGGTATCTGGAACATCTCCCGGAATCCCCTTGATATAACTTTGATGCTAGGTTAAACCTTTTTAATAGGATTCTTAATGGAGGACTGTAACTAGCTAGGTAGGCCACAGGAATACCTCTCTGGTTACGCGTGAACTAAATTATATTTTGGGTTATACGGTATTAATGGGATTCTACATGGTGGACTGTATCTAGCTAGGTAGGGCACCAGAAATATCACTCAGGTTTCCCGTGAGCAATCTTTGATGTTGTGTTAAAATTACTGTAACTAGTTAAGAAGGGCACCAGAAACATCTTTCTGGTTTCCCATGAGCTGATTTTGGTGCTGGGTTAAAATTTGTGTAACTCGCAATTTAGGGCAACAGAACATCTCTCTGGTATTCCGTGAGCTGACATTGTTTCTGGGTTAAACAGTAATCATGTTATTCAAAATGGTGTACTGTAACTTGTTAGGTAATCACCAGGATAACCTCTCTGGTTTCCCGTGAGCTAACTTTGATGCTGGGTTAAACAGTTATTATGGCATTCAATATGGTGGACTGTATCTAGCTAGATAGGGCACCAAAAACTTCTATCAGGTTTCCTGTGAGCTAACTTGATACTGAGTTAAACAGTACTTATGGTATTCAACATGATCTACTGTAACTAGCTAGGTAGGTCACCAGGAACGTCTCTCTTATTTTCCGTCAGCCAACTTTGTTACCGGGTTAAAATAACCATAGCTAGATAGGTAGGGCACCAGGACCATCCCTCTGGATTCTCTTGAGCTTAATTTGATGCTGGGTTAAACAGTACTATTGGGACTCAAAATGTAGCAATGTAATTAGCTAGGTAGGGCACCAGGAACATATCCTTGGTTTCCCGTGAGATAACTTTGAGGCTGGATTAAACAGTACTTATGGGATTCATCATGACAGACTGTAACTAGACAGGTAGGACACCAGGAACATCTCACTGCTTTCCCCATGATCTAACTTTGATTCCGGGTTAAACAGTTATTAGGGCATTCAACTTGGGGCTCTCTAACTAGCTAAGTAGGGCACCAGGAACATATCTCTGGTTTCAGGTGAGCTAACTTTGACTCTGGGTTAAAGATTACTTATGGGATCAACATCGTGGATTTTAACTAGCTAAATAGGGCACCAGTTACATCTCTCTGGAATCTGTGAGCTAACTTTGATGCTTGGTTAAACAGTAATTATGGGATAAAACATGGTGGACTGTAACTAGCTAGGTAGGGCACCAGGAACAGCTCTCCGGTTTCCCTTTGAGCTAACTTTGATGCGGTGTAAACAGTACTTATGGGATTCTTCACGGTGTAAGGTAACTAGCTAGGTAGGGCACCACCAACATCTCTTTTTTTTACCGTGAGGTATCTTTGATGTTTGGTTAAACAGTATTTTTGGGATTCAACATGGTGGACTCTAAGAAGCTAGGTGGGGCATCAGGAACATATCTCTGGTTTCCCGTTAGCTAACTTTGACATTGGGTTTTACAGTAATTATGGGATTCAACATGGTGGACTCTAAATAGCTACTTAGGGCACCAGGAACATTTCTCTGGTTTCCCGTGAGCTAATTTTGATTCTGTTTTAAAATTACTGTAGCTAGATAGGTAGGGAATCTGGAACATCTCTCTGGAATCCCCTTGAGCTATCTTTGACGCTGGGATTAACAATAATTATGGCATTCAATATGGTGGACTGTAACTAGCTAGGTAGGGCACCAGTATCATTTTTCTGGTTTCCCGTGAGCTAATTTGATGCTGGGTTAATCAGAAATTATGGGATTATACATGTTGGACTGTAACCAGCTAGGTAGGGCACAAGGAACATCTCTCTGGTTTCCGTGAGCTAACTTTGATGCTTGGTTAAACAGAATTTATAGGATTCATCATGGTGGACAGTAACTCGCTAAGTAGGTCCCAAAAACACCTCTCTGTTTTCCCATAAGCTAACTTTGATGTTGGGTTAAATCGAACTTATGGTATTCACCATGTTGAACACTAACTAGCTAGGGAGGACACCATGAACATCTCTCTTGTTTCCCGTGACCTTGATTTGTTGCTGCGTTAAACAGTTATATTGGCATTCAACATGGAGGACTCTAACTAGCCAGGTAGGGCGCCAAGAACATATCTCTGGTTTCCCGTGAACTAACTTTGAGGCTGGGTTAAGATGACTGTAACTAGCTAGGTAGGGAACCAGAAACATCTCTCTGGTTTCCCGTGAGCTTACATTGATGCTGGGTTAAAATGACTTTAAAAAGCTATTTAAGGCACCAGAAACTTCTATCTGGTTTCCCGCGATCCAACTTTGATGCTGTTTTAAAATGACTGTAACTAGCTAAGTAGGGCACCAGAAACATCTCTCTGGTTTCCCGTGAGCTAACATTGATGTTTGTTTAAAATGACTGTAACTATCTAGGTAGGGCACCAGGAATGTCTATCTGGTTTTCCGTGAGCCAACATTAATACTAGGTAAAAATAACTGTAACTAGATAGGTAGGTCACCAGGAACATCGCTCTGGTTTCCCATGAGATAACTTTAATGTTGGGATAAACAGAACATATATGAACAATATGGCGGAAAGTAAGTAGCTAGGTAGTGCACCAGGAAAATTTCTCTGGTTTCCCGTGAGATAACTTTGAGGCTGGATTAAACAGTACTTATGGGATTCATCATGGTAGACTGTAACTAGCTAGGTAGGACACCAGGAACATCTCTCTGTTTTCCCGTGATCTTACTTTGATGCTGGATTAAACAGTTATTAGGGCAATCAACATGGAGGAGTCTAACTAGCTATGTAGGGCACCAGGAGCATATCTCTGGTTTCACGTGAGCTAACTTTGATGATGAGTTAAAGATTACTTATGGGATTCAACATGGTGGACGGTACCTAGCTAAATAGGGCACCAGTTATATCTCTCTGGATTCTGTGAGCTAACTCTAATGTTGGGTTAAACAGTACTTATGGGATTCAACATGGTGGACTGTAACTAACTAGGTAGGGCAGCAGGAACATCTCTCTGGTTTCCCTTTGAGCTAACTTTGATGCTGGGTAAACAGTAATTATGGGATTAAACATGCTGGTCTGTAACTAGCTAGGTAGGGCTCCAGGAACATCTCTCTGGTTTCCCTTTGAGCTAACTTTGATGCTGGGTAAATGGTACTTATGGGATTCTTCATGGTGTAAGGTAACTAGCTAGTAAGGGGACCACCAACATCTCTCTGGTTTACCGTGAGTTAACTTTTATGTTGGGTTAAAAAGTATTTTTGGGATTCAACATGGTTGACTCTAACAAGCTTGGTGGGGCACCAGGAACATAGCTCTGGTTTCCCGCTAGCTAACTTTGACTTTGGGTTTTACAGTAATTATGGGATTCAACTTGTTGGACTGTAAATAGCTAGGTAGGGCACCAGGAACATTTCTCTGGTTTCCCGTGAGCTAACTTTGATTCTGTTTTAAAATTACTGTATCTAGATACTTAGGGTATCTGGAACATCTCCCGGAATCCCCTTGAGCTAACTTTGATGCTGGGTTAAACACTTTTTATAGGATTCTTAATGGAGGACTGTAACTAGCTAGGTAGGCCACAGAAATACCTCTCTGGTTACCCGTGAACTAAATTTGATTTTGGGTTATTAGGTATTTATGGGATTCAACATGGTGGACTGTATCTAGCTAGGTAGGGCACCTGAAATATCTCTCAGGTTTCCCGTGAGCAATCTTTGATGCCGGGTTAAAATGACTGTAACTAGTTAAGTAAATCAACAGAAACATCTCTCTGGTTTCCCATGAGCTGATTTTGGTGCTGGGTTAAAATGAGTGTAACTCGCAATTTAGGGCACCAGGAACATCTCTCTGGTATTCCGTGAGCTAACATTGTAGCTGGGTTAAACAGTAATCATGTTATTCAACATGGTGTACTGTAACTTGGTAGGTAATCACCAGGATAACCTCTCTGGTTTCCCGTGAGCTAACTTTGATGCTGGGTTAAACAGTTATTATGGTATTCAATATGGTGGACTGTAACTAGCTAGGTAGGGCACCAAAAACTTCTATCAGGTTTCCTGTGAGCTAACTTGATACTGAGTTAAACAGTACTTATGGGATTCAACATGACCTACTGTAACTAGCAAGGTAGGTAACCAGGAAGGTCTATATGGTTTCCCGTGAGATATCTTTGATGGTTTGTTAAAATGACTGTAACTTGCTAGGTAGGGCACCAGGAACATCTCTCTGGTTTTGCATGAGCTAGAATTGAAGATGGGTTTAAATGACTATAACTAGCTAGGTAAGGCAACAGGATAATCTATCTGGTTTTATGTGAGTTAAACTTGATGCTGCTTTTAACAGTACTTATGGGATTCAACATGGTGGCCTGCTACTAGCTAGGGAGTGAACAGGAACATCTCTCTCGTTTCTGGTGAGTACACTCTTATGCTGGGTTAATATAATTGTAACTATCTAGGTAGGGCACCAGGAACGTCTCTCTTATTTTCCGTCAGCCAACTTTGTTACGGTTTTAAAATAACCATAGCTAGATAGGTAGGGCACCAGGACCATCCCTCTGGATTCTCGTGAGCTTAATTTGATTCTGGGTTAAACAGTACTAATGGGACTCAAAATGTAGCACTGTAATTAGCTAGGTAGGACACCAGGAACATATCCTTGGTTTCCTGTGAGATAACTTTGAGGCTGGATTAAACAGTACTTATGGGATTCATCATGGCAGACTGTAACTAGATAGGTAGGACACCAGGAACATCTCACTGGTTTCCCCGTGATCTAACTTTGATGCCGGGTTAAACAGTTATTAGGGCATTCAACTTGGGGCTCTCTAACTAGCTAGGTAGGGCACCAGAAACATATCTCTGGTTTCAGGTGAGCTAACTTTGATTCCGGGTTAAAGATTACTTATGGGATTCAACATGATGGATTTTAACTAGCTAAATAGGGCACCAGTTACATCTCTCTGGAATCTGTGAGCTAACTTTGATGCTGAGTTGAACAGTAATTATGGGATAAAACATGGTGGAATGTAACTAGCTAGGTAGGGCACCAGGAACATCTCTCCGGTTTCCCTTTGAGCTAACTTTGATTCGGGTAAATCAGTACTTATGGGATTCTTCACGGTGTAAGGTAACTAGCTAGGTAGGGCACCACCAACATCTCTTTTTTTTTACCGTGAAGTATCTTTGATGTTGGGTTAAACAGTAATTTTTGGGATTCAACATGGTGGACTCTAAGAAGCTAGGTGGGGCATCAGGAACATATCTCTGGTTTCCCGTTAGCTAACTTTGACTTTGGGTTTTACAGTAATTATGGGATTCAACATGGTGGACTCTAAATATCTAGGTAGGGCACCAGGAACATTTCTCTGGTTTCCCATGAGCTAATTTTGATTCTGTTTTACAATTACTGTAGCTAGATAGTTAGGGCATCTGGAACATCTCTCTTGAATCCCCTTGAGCTATCTTTGATGCTGGGTTTAACAGTAATTATGGCATTAAATATGGTGGACACTAACTAGTTAAGTAGGACACCAGGGACATCTCTCTGGTTTCCCAAGAGCTAACTTTGATGCTGGGTTAAAATGACTGTAATTCGCAATTTAGAGCACCAGGATCATCTCCCTGGTATTCCGTGAGCTAACATTGTTGCTGGGTTAAACATTTATTATGGGATTCAACATGGTGGAATATATCTAGATATTAAAGGCTCCAGGAATATCTCTCTGGTTTCCCGTGAGCTAACTTTGATGCTGGGTTCAACAGTACTTATGTGATTCAACATGGTGGACTGCTACTAGCTAGGTAGGCCTCCTGGAACACCTCTCTTGTTTCTTGTGAGCTAACTTTTATGTTGAGTTAAAAAGACTGCAACTATCTAGGTAGGGACCCAGGAACGTCTCTCGGGTTTTCCGCTAGCCAACATAGATACCGAGTTAAAATTACTGTAACTAGATAGATAGGGCATTAGGAACATCTCTCTAGATTCTCGTGAGTTTAATTTGATGCTGGGTTAAACAGTAATTTTGTCATTCCATATGGTGCACTGTAACCAGCTAGGTAGGGCACAAGGAACATCTCTCTTGTTTCCGTGAGCTAACTTTGATGCTGGGTTAAACAGAATTTATAGGATTCATCATGGTGGACTGTAACTAGCTAGGTAGGCCCTAAACACCTCTCTGGTTTCCAATAAGATAACTTTGATGCTGGGTTAAACCGTACTTATGGTATTTAACATGGTGGACACTAACTAGCTAGGTAGGGTCCCAGGAACATCTCTCAGGTTTCCCGTGAGTTAACTTTGATGCTGGGTTAAACAGTACTTAGGGGATTCAACATGGTCTACTGTTACAAGTTAGGTAGAGCACCAGGAACATCTTTATGGTTTCCCGTGAGCTAACTATGATGGTTTGTTAAAATGACTTTAGCTATCTAGGTAGGGCACCAGGAACATCTCTCAGGTTTCCCGTTAATTAACTTTGATGCTGGGTTATAATGACTGTAACTAGCTAGGTAGGGCACCAGGAACGTATCTCTTGTTTCCAGTGAGCTAACTTTGATGCTAGGTTAAATATTACTTATGGTATTAAACATGGTGGATGATAAATACCTAAATAGGGCACGAGTTACACCTCTTTGATTTCCGTGAGCTAACTTTGATGTTGGGTTAAACAGTACTTATGGGATTCAACATGGTGGACAGTAACTAGCTAGGTAGGGTAGCAGGAACATCTCTCTGGTATTGCATTGGCTAACATTGATAATGTATTAAAATGACTGTTACTACCTAGGTAGTGCACCAGGAACATCTCTCTGGATTCTGTGAGCTAACTTTGAAGATGGGTTAAACAGTAATAATGGGATTCAAAATGGTGAACTGTAACTAGCTAGGTGGGGAACCAAAATCATTTCTCTGGTTTCGCGTGAGCTAACTTTGATGCTGGGTAAACAGTACTTATGGGATTCTTCATGGTGTAAGGTAACTAGCTAAGTAGGGCACCACCAACATCTCTCTGGTTTACCCTGAGTTAACTTTGATGCAAGGATAATCAGTATTTTTGGGATTCAACATGGTGGACTCTAACTAGCTAGGTGGGGCATCAGAAACATATATCAGGTTCCCCGTGAGCTAACTTTGACTTTGGGTTTTACAGGAATTATGGGATTCAAAAAAGTGGACTGTTAATAGCTAGGTAAGAAACCAGGAACATCTCTCTGGTATCCCGTGAGCTAACTTTGAATCTGTTTTAAAATTCCTGTAGCTATATAGGTAGGGCATCTGGAACATCTCTCTGGAATCCGCTTGAGCTCTCTCTGATGCTGGGTTTAACAGTAATTATGGCATTCAATATGGTGTACTGTAACTGGCTAGGAAGGGCACCAGAAACATCTCTCTGGTGTCCCGTGAGCTAACTTTGATGCTGGGGTAAACCGTATTTATAGGATTCATAATGGTGGACTGTAACTATCTAGGTAGGCCCTAGAAACACCTCTTTGGTTTCCCGTGAGCTAACTTTAATGCTGGTTAAACCGTACTTATGGGATTCAGCATGGTGGATTGTAACTAGCTTGGAAGGCCCCAGAAACACCTGCCGTGTTAGCCGTGAGCTAACTTTGATGCTGGTTAATCCGTACTTATGGGAAACATCTTGGTGGACTGTAACTAGCTAGGTAGGGCACCAAAAACATCTCTCAGTTTTCCCGTGAGCTAACTTTGATGCTGGGTTAAAATGAATGTTACTAGCTAGGTAGGCGACAAGGGACATCTCTCTTGTTTTCCGTGAGCAACTTTGATGCTGGGCTGAAATGACTATAACTAGCTAAGTAGGGCACCAGGAACTTCTCTCTGGTTTCCCGTGAGCTTACATTGAGGATGGGTTAAACAGTAATTATGGGATTCAACATGGTGGAGTGTAACTAGCTAGGAAGTACACCTGTAACATCTCTCTGGTTTCCCTTGAGTTAACTTTGTAGCTGGGTTAAACAGTAATTATGGCATTCAACATGGTGGACAGTAACTTGCTAAGTTGGGCACCAGGAATATCGCTCCGGATTCCCATGAGCTATCTTGGAGGCTGGGTTAAACAGTACTTATGGGATTCAACTTGGTGGACTGTAACTAGCTAGGTCAGGGCACCAGGAACATATATCTGGTATCTCATTAGCTAACTTTGATGCTGGGTTTATCAGTAATTATGGGAAATTACATGGTGGACTTTAACTTGCTTGTAAGGGCACCAGGAACATCTCTCTGGTTACCCTTAAGCTAACTTTGTTTTTGGGTTTAACAGTAATTATGGGATTCATCATGGTGTACTATAAATTGCTAGGTAGGGCACCAAAAATATCTCTCAGGTTTCCCGTAAGCTAACATGATGCTGGGTTAAACAGTACTTATGGGATTCAACTTGTTCTTCTGTAACTAGCTAGGAAGGGCACCAGGAAAATCTATATAGTTTCCCGTGATCTAACTTTAATGGTCGGTTAATATGACTGAAACTGGATAAGAAGGGAACCAGGAACATCACTCTGGTTTCCCGTGAGCTAACTTTGATGCTGAGTTAAATTGACTGTATTTAGCTAGGTAGGCCACCAGGAAAATCTCTCTTGTTTCCCGGGAGCAACTTTGATGCTGGGTTAAAATGACTGTAACTAGCTACGTAGCGCACAAGGATCATCTCTGGTTTCTTGTGAGCTAACTTTTAGCTGGGTTAATCAGTACTTATGGGATTCTACATGATGAACTGTAACTAGTTAGGAAGTGCACCAGTTACATCTCTCTGGTTTCCCATGAACTAACTTTGAAGCTAGGTTAAACAGTAATTATGGCATTCAACTTGTTGGACAGCAAATAGCTAGTTAGGGCACCAGGAATATCGCTCTGGTTTCCCCCTGAGATAACTTTCATGCTGGGTGTAAACATTACTTGTGGGATTCAACATGGTGGACTGCTACTAGCAAGGAAGGGCACCTTGAACATCTCTCTGGTTTCTCGTGAGCTAACTATGATGTTGGGTTAAAATGGCTGTAACTAGCTAGTTAGGGCACCTGGATCATCTCTCTGGTTTTACGTGAGCTATCTTTGTGGCTGGGTTAAACAGTACTTATGGGTTCAACATGGTGGCTTGTATCTAGCTAGGTATAAAATCAGGAACATCTCTCTGGTTTCCCGTGATCTAACTATGATGGTGGGTTAAACAGTTATTATGGCATTCAACATGGGGGACTCTAACTATCTAGATAGGGCACCAGGAACATATCTCTGGATTCCCGAGAGCTAACCATAATGTTGGGTTAAAGATAACTTATGGGATTCATCATGGTGGACGGTAACTAGCTAGATAGGGCACCAGTAACATCTCTCTGGTTTCTCGTGAGTGAACTTTGATGCTGTGTTAAAATGACTGAAACTAGCTACGTAGGGCACCAGGAACATCCCTCTGATTTCCCGTGAGCTAACTTTGATTCTGGGTTAAACAGTATTTATGGGATTCAACATGGTGGACTCTAACTAGCTAGGTGTGGCACCAGGAACCAATCTCTGGATTCCAGTGAGCTAACTTTTATGCTGTGTTTAACAGTAATGATGGGAATTTACATGGTGAACTGTAACTTGCTAGTTAGGGCACCAGGAACATCTCTCTGGTTTTCCGTGAGCTAACTTTGATTTTGGGTTTAACAGTAATTATTGGATTTAACATGGTGGACTGTAACTAGCTAAGTAGGGCACAAGGAACATCTCTTTGGTTTCCTGTGAGCTAACTTTGATGCTGTATTAAAATGACTTTAACCAGCTAAGTAGGGCAACAGAAACATCACTCTGGCTTCCCGTGAGCTAACTTAAAAGTTGGGTTAAACAGTAATAATGGAATTCAATATAGTTGACTCTAACTAGCAAGGTAGGGCACCAGGAACCTATGTCTGGTTTAGCATGAGCTAACATTGATGCTGGGTTAAAATGACTGTAACTAGCCAGGTAGGGCTACAGGAACGCATCTCTTGTTTCCCGGAAGCTAACTTTGATGCTGGGTTAAAAATTACTTATGTGATTCCACATGGTGGACGGTAACTAGCTAGATAAGGCACCAGTAACATCTCCCTGGATTCTGCGAGCTAATATTGATGCTGGGTTAACAGTAGTAATGGGATTAAATATAGTGAACTGTAACTAACCTGGTAGGCACCAGTACAAGTCTCTGGTTTCCTGTGAGCTAACTTTGATGCTGGGTTTAAAGGAACTTATTGGATACAACATGGTGGACTATAATTAGCTAGGTAATGCATAAGTTACATCTCTTTGGTTTTCCGTGAGCTAACATTGATGCTGAGTTAAACATCTCTCTGGTTTCCCTTTGAGCTAACTTTGATGCTGGGTAAACGGTTCTTATGGGATTCTTCATGGTGTAAGGTAACTAGCTAGGTAAGGCACCACCTACATCTCTCTTGTTTCCCGTGAGCTAACTTTGATTCTGAGTTAAAATGAGTGAAACAAGATATGTAGGGCACCAGGAACATCTCTCTATTTTGCAGTGAACTAGCTTTGATGATGGGTTATACAGTAATTATGGGACTCAACATTGTGGACTGTTACTAGATAGTAAGTGCACCAGGAACATCTCTCTGGTTTCCCGTGAGCTATATTTAATGCTGGGTTAAACTGTATTTATTGTTTCAACATGGTGGACAGTAACTAGCTAGGTAGGGAACCAGGAACATCGCGCTGGTTTCCCATGAGATAACTCTGATGCTGGGTTAAACAGTACTTATGGGATTCAACAAGTTGGACTGCTACTTGCTAGGTAGGGCACCTGGAACATCTTTCTGGTTACTCTTGAGGTAACTATGATGCTGGGTTAAAATGACTGTAACTAGCTACGTAGGGCACCAGGATCAACTGTCTGGTTTTTTGTGAGCTAACTTTGAGGCTGGATTAAACAGTACTTATGGGATTCAACATGGTGGACTGTAACTAGCTAGGTAGGACAAAAGGAACATCTCTCTGGTTTCCCGTTAGCTAACTTTGATGCTGTGTTAAACAGTACTTATGGGATTCAACATGGTGAACTGTAACTAGGTAGGAAGTGCACCAGTAACATCTCTCTGGTTTCCCATGAGATAACTTTGAAACTATGTTAAACAGTAATTCTGGCATTCTACTTGGTGGACAGTAACTAACTAGGTAGGTGAACAGGAATTTCGCTCTCGTTTCCCATGCGATAACTTTGATGCTGCGTTAAACAGTACTTGTGGGATTCAACATGGCGGACTGCTACTAGCTAGGAAGGGTTCCAGGAACATATCTCTGGTTTCTGTGAGCTATCTTTGATGCTGGGTTAAATATTACTTATGGTATTCAACATTTTGGATGGTAACTAGCGAAATAGGGCACCAGTAACATCTCTCTGGATTCCGTGAGCTAACATTAATATTTGTTAAACATAACTTATGGGATTTAACATGGTGGACTGTAACTAGCTCGGTAGGGCACCAGGAACATATATCTGGTTTTGCATGAGATAACTTTGATGATGGGTTACAATGACTGTAACTAGCTAGGTAGGGCACCATGAACCTCTATCTGTTTCCCGTAAGTTAACTTTGATGCTGTGTTAAAATGACTGTAACTAACCATGTAGGGCTCCAGGAACATCTCTCTGGTTTCGCGTGTGTTAAATCTGATGCTGTGTCAAACAGTACTTATGGGAATCATCATGGAAGACTGAAACTAGGTAGGTGGGGCACCAGGAACATCCCTTTGGTTTCCCGTGAGCTAACTTTGATGCTGGGATAAACATTAATTATGGTATTCAACCTGGTGGACTGAAGCTAGCTAGGTAGGGAAGCCAAAACAACTCACTGGTTTCCTGTGAGTTACTTTGATGCTGGGTTAAAATGATTTAACTTGCTAGGTAGGGCACCAGGAACATCTCTCTGGTTTTCCTTGAGCTAACTATGATGCTGGGTTAAACAGTACTTATGCTATTTAACATGGTGGATTGTAACTAGCAAGGTAGAGCACCAGGAACAACTCTTTGGTTTTCCATTTGCTAACTTTGCTGCTGGGTTAAACAGTACTTATAGGATTCAAAATGCTGAACTGTAAATACCTAGGTCGGGCACCAGGAACATCTCTCTGGTTTCCCGTGAGCTAATTGTGATGCTGGGTTAAAATTAATGTAACTGGCTAGGTAGAGCACCGTAAACATCTGTCGGGTTTCCCGTGTACTAACACTAATGCTGTTCAAACAGTACTTATGGGAGTCAACATGTTGGACTGTAGCTATAAAGCTAAGGCACCAGGAACATTTACCTGGTTTCAGTGATCTAACTTTGATGCTGGGTTAAAATGACTGTAATTAACTAGGTAAGGCACCAGGAATATCTCTCTGATTTCCGAGAGCTAACTTTGATTCTGGGTTAAATAGTAATTATGGGATTCAACATGGTGGACAATAACTAGTTAGGTAAGGCACCAGGAAGATCTCTCTGGTTTCTGGTAAGCTAACTTAGATTCTGGGATAAATTGACTGTAACTAACTAGGTAGGGCACAAAGAACATCTCTCTGGTTTTGGGTGAGCTAATTTTGATGCTGAGTTAAACAGTACTTATGGGATTCAATATGGTGAACTCAAACTAGCTAGGTAGTGCATCAGGAACATCTCTCTGGTAACCCGTGAGCTAGCTGGGATGCTGGGTTATACAGTAATTAGGGGTTCAAAATTGTGGACTGTAACTAGCTTGGTAGGGGACAAGGAACATCTCTCTGGTTTCCCATTAGCTAACATTAATGCTGGTTTTTACAGTACTTATCGGATTCAACATGGTGGACTGTAACTAGAAAGGTAGGGCACACGGAACATCTCTCTGGTTTCCCGTGAGCTAATTTTGATGCTGGGTTAACCAGTACTTATGGGATTAAAAATGGTGAACTCTAACTAGCCTGGTAGGGCACCAGGAACATCTCTCTGATTTCCCTTGAGCAAACTTTGATACTGGGTTAAACAGTAATTATGGGATTCAAATTGGTTTACTGTAACTAACTAGGTAGGACACCCGGAACATCTCTCTGGTTTCCCTTGAGCTAACTTTGTGCTGGGATAAACAGTAATTATGGGATTCAAATGGTGGACTGTAACTAGCTAGGTAGTGCACTAGGAACATCTCTATGGTTTCCCGTGAGCTAACTTTTATGTGGGTTAAACAGTACTTATGGGATTCATCATTATGTACTATAACTAGCTTGGTGGAGCACCTGGAACATCTCTCTGGTTTCCCGTGATCTAACTTTGTGCTGGGATAAACAGTAATTATGACATTCAACATGGTGGACACTAACTAGCTAGTTAGGGCACCAGAAACATCTCGCTGGTTACCGTGAGCTAATTGTGATTGTGGGTTAAAATGAATGAAACTAGCTAGGTAGAGCACCATGAACATCGCTTTGGTTTTCCAAGATCTAACTTTGATGCGGTGTTAAACAGTACTTATGTGATTCAACATAGTGGACTGTAGCTAGCTTTGTAGGGCACCAGGAACAACTCTCTGGTTTCCCGTGAGCTAATTTTGATGCTTGGTTAAACAGTAATTATGGGATTCATCATGGTGGACTGTAACTAGCTAGGTAGGGCATCAGAAACATCTCCTTGATTGCCCATGAGCTAACTTTGATGCTTGGTTAAAATGAATGTGACTAGCTAGGTAGTGTACCAGGAACATCTCTCTGGTTTCCCGAAAGCTTACTTTCATGCAGGTGTAAAATGACTGTAACTAGTTAGTTTGGGCACCAGGAACAACTCTCTTATTTCCGTAAGCTAACTTTGATGCTGGGTTAAACAGTAATTATGGAATGCAACTTGGTGGACTGTAACTAGCAAGGTAGGTATCCAGGATCATCTCTGGTTTCCCGTGAACTAACTTTGATGCTGGGTTAAACAGTAATTATGGGATTCAACATAATGGACTGTAACTAGCTAGGTAAGACAACAGGAACATCTCTCTGGTTTCCCGTTAGCTAGCTTTGATGCTTTGTTATACAGTAATTATGGGTTCTACATGGATGACAGTAACTAGCTTGGTAGGTGACAAGGAACATCTCTCTAGTTTCCCGTTAGCTAATATTGATGCTGGGTTTAACAGTACTTATGGGATTCAACATGGTTGACTGTAACTTGCTAGGTAGGGCATCAGGAACATTTCTGGTTTCCTGTGAGCTAACTTTGATGCTGGGTTAAACAGTAATAGTGGGATTCAACATGGTCGACTGTAACTAGCTTGGTAGGGCACCCAGAACATCTCTCTGGTATTCCGTGAGCTATTTTTGATGCTGGGTTAAATAGTACTTATGGGATTCAACATGGTGAACTCTAACTAGCTAGGTAGGGCGCCAGGAACATCTCTCTGGTTTCCCGTGAGTTAACTTTGATTCTGGTTTAACAGTACTTATGGGATTCAACATGGAGGACTGTAACTAGATAGGTAGTGCACCAGGAACATCTATCTGGTTTCCTGTGAGCTAACTTTGATGCTGGGTAAAAATAACTGTAACTAGTTAGGTAGGGCACCAGGAACATCTGTCTGGTTTCCTGTGAGCTAACTTTGATGCTGGGTTAAATAGTACTTATGGAATTCAACATGGTGGACTGCGCTCTCCGTAATTACCATCGATTCTGCTTCACGAAAATTAATATTAATTTTTTTCACCTGTACTTCTGGGTTGGTTGTTGCTCTCGCATCTGGATTCAACCTTATTATATATGACGGGTTTCGTTGTCTGCTCTGGAGGCATGGGAGGGTCGACCAGAGTTCTTTACGACGTTGAATTTACAATATGAGAAATTAGTTACGTCGGCATCTGTTACATCTACCTCCTTAATTATTAACTTAGTGGCAGACTAATCAACAGTACTCTTTCTACTCCGGCATCCAAACTATTTCATTTAGGGGACGTGGTAAGTCTAATAACACCTCGAAACCATAGCTTCGCCCACTTACAAGTGAAGATCTTACACCTACGTCTATAATGCAATGGCTGTTGACGGCAGAGAGAACGTTAAGCACGATTGACTGAAGCTAAATTAAGGGACCCGCCATTCTAGACAATCACATACCAGGGTTTAAACATGTGGGCCAATAATAAGCTAGAATCATCCGAACACCTCTAATGCAACACTTTCAACTGCGTAACTGCTTAAATGTCCTAAATTATAGGGTTTCAAAATGGATACAACAATTAAATAAAATCAGAAATATTCACAAAATGAGACCAAAAGTGAAAATTTAATTAATTTTTATAACGAAATACCAAATACGTAAGACAGCTAACCTAATTAAATTAAACAATATACGATTCCCACCGTTCAACTAGAGTAAAAATTATAATGTGAAAACTTAAAAAAAAAAAAAAAAAAATTATAAGAAAATAAATAAATAAATACCTACATACATAAAAATTTATTTGGTGTCATATGTGACAATATTTACATACGTTCATACAGTAAATATTACGCAAATATGAAAGTGTGAAAAATATACCATAAAATTATATTTTAATGATACAGCAAAAACGTTGTACATTTCAACGTGATACAACAATAAAACATACTAAAAATGATTTTTAAAATTATAGAGCGTAGTGGCAGTTGAACCGCGATCCTTCAGAGCACTACTGTATGTCTCTACAGAATTAACATTACCATTAAAATAACTGACGTGTGTGCCCTGAGCACATTGCAAAACTTTCCACTCCAGACTGACACAAACAAATGGTACCTTGCTCAAACACTTTGAGACTGGAAACTTCACGCCGCAGTCTAGGATTTAGTTCATCTGAAAAAAATTTTATAGGGCGGCTTAAAACATAATTTTGAAAAAACACTAGCTAACTGCACGCCCCATGAACATTACAACTACGACACACAATTCCATTAAGAAATCACTACCCAGCCTTGATTATAATTGAAAAGCGGCCACGACTCACCATTCACAACGTATTCTGCCGGCATTGCCTCCCACAGGACGGCAATCACAACGTCTTAGTACATATTGCGTCGTGTGATAAACATAGGCGGGTATCAACTAGGTTCAAGTATGGCAGACGTAGTTCCTGGTTCACGTGTGTAACTTTCAACAAAGTTCACAATTATAAGATGATTCAAACTGTAAGATATGCATGTTTTTATAAAGAATGAAACAGTGGCACAGTTGTAATTATTGGCCCTTGTTGAGCTTTTAGAAATATTACTTAGCAAATAAATGTTCAGAAAACTTGATGACTCTGCGCAACTTTACTATGCCCTCCAGGACATACACGCGTGTTACATGGCGCTGAAGTATGCACCCAGTGAGCTGACCACAGTTATAAGGTACAACTGCTCTCTGCTGCCTCTGCAGTTGCCACGGCTGCCATATTGGATTACATTTTTCTCAGTGACCTTCACATTATGCTCAGTCATTATCATCTGCGCTCCATCATTTGAGGTCAATGCACCAATACAAAGTCATGTCGCCCATATCGAAACTTCAAAAATTCATAACTCTTAAACTAATTGCCCGATTTTCACCATTCATACACCATTCATTTACAAATTCATGGCACGGGTTTCCACATCTGCCTCTAAAAGCCGACACTGTAAACAAGCATGATAATAACAATAAATTAAATTATGAGAGCAAAATATGATGATTTGGAAGTTAGTACATAAAGATTTTTGTGTATGCGATTCACTGGATCTGCACAATCAATTATATGGTAACATACATGTATGTTTAAACACACAAAATAAATGCACTAATACTGTAATATATTCTAAACAGGTTGTATGCCACGTTATTGGAAATATGCTGTTGAACTTAGAAATTTGACCCTGTGACATGGAATGCAGGAAGGGCGAAGGCCTGGCCAGACGTACTTCAGTGCAATATATGGCGACGTGAGGTCTTATAATAATGTTTACGTTCCTGTTCCTACTACAATACACCACGAATTGTTTACATTTATTGGAAGATCTTGATGTTTAAAGGTCAAGATCATATGCTATAATCAATGATTGCAAACGTGATTTAATCCAATGCGGTGGTTCGGTGGGACCGAGTATTCAGCAGGCTACTAAATCGAAGTTGAATAGCAGAGCATGGATAAACTCTAATATGATGGCCTGGTGACGAAAACAAGAAGGAATGATTGAGAATCAAAGTAAGATTACTAAGAAAAATTGAATAAAATATCGGGGTCATTGCATGACAATGCATAAAAGAAAGGTGTTAACGACAACTGGCCTGGTAGCTTAGACAAACTGACGTGAACACGAGCACCCACGAGTGCTCCTACGACAGTTTGTATCCCCGCAGTCATCTATTAATTTAGTGCACACCGGGGTCGACAAGAACGGCCAAGAGTACGAGAGTGCATGTCGACGAGAGTAGAAATTTACACCGCCTCGTCGACCGGTATTACATGACTCAAGTGGCAATCTTGCTTTATTTGTACGAAAAGGCAACTCCGGGAATAAATGAGCAAGCATAGGTGTTTTGGGCTAATTTTTAAAACTAACATGTTCATGGGGTTGCGCTTTCAGTGCTGCGCATCATGCACATACGCAAAATAACATTTTACAAATTCATTTCCTTAAAATATCAAAAACCATAACATAATAAACTACAATTATCTGCATATCACTGTATAAAAAGTAAATTTTTAAGTTGTCAAGAAACTATTATAAATATGTCCCTCTTTTTTAAAAATTGAGGTTGTTGGCCATACCCTTATTCCAGAGGACATTTATTTCTGCATTCATTTTTATGGACTACATAAGAGAGCCTTTTCAGAAAGACATCTCGGAGAACCCAACATATGTGCCAACATCTTTAATGTTATATGCTTGTTGACTTATGTATTTTTGCTCTAGTTTTTGTTTAAAACATATTTCAATGTTATATGTAATGGGGTCGAGGTCAAAGTAGTCTGTATCCTGTATCTAGTATGGGGGTTTTAGTATGTAATGTTTTATGTTTGTTGAATTTTGTGTATTTTTCTAACTTTTTTAAGGTAATTCAAGGTCATAAGTTCAAGGTCACTGTAGTCCACATCTAATATGGCAGAAGTAGTCTGTAATATAATATGCTTGTTGACTTTAGTGTATTTCATTCGAGTTTTTATTTTAAAGGTCATTCAAGGTCGTGGGGTCAAGGTAGTCTGCATCTAATATGGTGTTAGTAGTCAGTAATGTAATATGCTTGTTGATTTTTACATATTTTTATCGAGTTTGTTTAGAAGGCCATTCAAGGACAAGGGTTAAGGTGAAGGTAGTCCACGTCTAATATGGTGGTAGTAGTATGTCATGTATTTTACCTATTGACTTTTATGTATTTTTCTCGAGTTTTTGTTTTCAAGGACATTCAAGGTCATGGGGTCAAGGTCACAGTCACCTGCATCTGATATGACGAATGGCTTATGTATACTAAGATGACGTTCAACTACCAAGTTGGTGGAATGGGTTATGGGCGAAGGGGTGGAGGATTTCCAACTAATTTGTTTGGGGGGGGGGAACCTCCGGAAATTTCAGTTTTTTAAATAATATTTTTTGCTTGGGGGACCTCTGAAAATGTAAGTTTTTAAATAGTTTTTTTAATAAATTTTTTAGTAGTTATTTAATAATTTTTCCAAATAAAATTTTTATAATTTGTTGTCTAAGGTCAAGGTCAACTGTCTTGGGTCAGGGGATAAAGGTCAATGATTTCCATTTAGCGGACGGGCGATGTAACAATATGGCGGCCAGCCGGCTCCGGTGCCAAACGCCATTGTGCTTCAACATACTTTTCCCTACTACTCGGGCCATTAACAATAAAAAATATTTAAATCGTCTGAATGCTTTAATTGATAGACTGAGACATGTAAAACTAATTAATATTTTTAAAACACATATGCAATCACGTGTAGTTTTAACACTATAAAGGGTAAAATTGTTACATGAAACATTTAAAACATGTCACCATAATGTCTGTGATAGTAACTACCTCAATAGGTAAATGTAGGATATCATGTTGCAACGAAAAACTGTAGCCTTCCTATATAAATGTGGGCATTCCTTTTATAGTGTTATCATTTTAAGTGTAGATAAGTCGAAAGAATATATCAGAAATCTTTGGAAATCTTCACTTCTTAATCTTTTTATGGTAATGTTGCTAGCTTGAAATACAATTCTAAGGGTCGGTTTAGTTACATATATTTAACTGAGTATGATAAAGTTGAATACTACAGTACAAAATTATATAATATCGGTGTATCACATAAAACTTTAAATTTTGCCATTAAAACTGTTAATTTATTTGTGGTACGTAACATGTAGGTATATTGCAGCACACTCTTCATTATATGCCAATGGGTTATATATTTTTCGGATTTGTCTCACAGTTGTGATACGTAATTTAAACTTCCCGCTAACAACACGACTCTACTACTACCTACATGTGTAGAAACATATGTGCAGTATCTATTGCAATGATCTGGAACGAAATTGAACAAGTAATGAATTCTTAAATATTTTAAGGCATCTTCAAAATACCATGCCTTTTAATGCTAACAATATGTTCCAGGTCTTAACAATATAAGCTGCACAGATGTTTCAGCACTTTTAACAGTACAGTTGTGAAGTTAGCCGGAAGTTTAAATTACATATCATGCCTGTTAGACAAGTCCGAGAAATATTATAAGAAATTTAATTGTTACTAAGATACTGAAGTACTCACCTCTCCGGTGACCTCTGAAGTACCGCGTGCTGCCGAGATTACCACAGTGACTGAATTTGAAAACTAAACAGCGTCGTTTGGATTATTTTTAAGATGTTTTCGTCGTCTTCGTTAATCCTGAAATCAGTAAATAAAAAGAGTAGGAAAATTTGGTTTTAAATTTACGTAGAACTTGTATTTACATTAGAGTTTGGAAAGTTAGCATGTTGACAAACCTCGTCGTACTCTGCTTGCACACATCGCTGACTGGCAGTGATGACATTTCATTTTAGCAACTGCTGCTTTTCAAGCAGTATCTCATTTTTAACAAGCAATGCAATACCTGTCAATGCATATTTTGTGTATATAAATGTCGTAAGAAGGCGAGGCGAGGACGATGTGCTCTACACAAAAACTGATCCCAGGTTTTTTAAAACATGATATATTACCTAATTTGGAAAGCTGCTAAATCTTTGTGGGGCACAAGCGACTAAGTTTGTATAGGAGTGTTAACAACAAGTAACCATATCAAGTTTGGCATTAATTATATACACATTATAAGTTATTGAATTTAATTTAATAGTGCCCAGTACGTGTGAAAACTGTTTATTCTTTCAACCACAAGGTTTTACCTACAGTAGCCATCAAGCTGTTAGACCTTAGTTTTTTACACCAGTAATTTTCCACAAATGATCTTGGTGATGCTTTTATTTCGTCTACGTTTTACAGCATAACTGCATATGAAAACATATCCTCCACATATACGCAGGGGTTGCGGTAATTTAAACAAGCTGTAATCAAAACTTACTCCTCCCCCTTCCACCAGATATGCGTTATCGTACGTCATCATCGCGTGTAAGGAAGCGAGGTGGTGTAGCAGCTAGCGCTCTCACTCCCCAACCACCAAGGTTTCCTCGGAATCATCCGTTTCCCCTATGCTTACTGTCCTACGATGCCACATATACATCTCATTTCACCCTCATAGGTCTGGAGACCTAAGAGCCGCCAAAATCTGTAAATAATATAACCAAATATTATAAACATGACTAAATGAGTCCGAAAATGACTCGATATAATCTCAAAATAACTCCATTTTTCCGAATGTGACCAAATGCAAATAACGATGTCTATACATGATTTACCTTGCCTAATCTTGGGGAATGTTAACAAAAATAAAATAACGAAACAACATGAAATCAAACACTACCAGATCTATTTGCAAATATTAGTGAGTATGCGTGACTTAACGTGATTAAGTGTTACAAAGTGTATCAGGAAATAACGGAAGATAATGAAACATAACAAAACTTCAATAAAGATGACCGACCTTGTCTGGACGTGACTGATTGTCACAGAACACTATGTAAACAAACAATATTTTTGCTGTAGAAATATAATATTACACTAGTGAATTTAAGAAAAAAAATTCTTAACACTGCTCAATTCGACTAAAGTGATTCTAAACACATCATTTTAATAAATTTCCTTAAATTAATTCCTGAATTTGAAAAAAACAGTTCTCTCCACGCTACGATAAGAGAAAACAGTAAATGTTGCATGTTATGTTCAGAATATTTTACCATATTTGAATATAGACGCCCTTCTTCACAATTGCCTAAAATTAATTAATTTATAAAATACAATAAACTTCTCACTTTGCAAGCAAACTAAAAATAGTATAAAATTGACTTAAATGATGAAAGTAAATGTGTTTTATTTTATTTACATAACTGTTACTATTTTCGACATTGGTATCATTAGACACGGGGTTATACAGGCTGAGTTTACGACAACTCCATTTGCATATTCCTTATGTAAAACATAATGCGACACACAGTGTGTTCTACAATATTACGTGAGCATGATGCACACCCTTGAAGGTAGAGCTAAATCAAACGTCAATGGCTAGTAACACAGACAGAATAAAATATAAATGTCTGGATTTCTGGATATTGCATTAGTGAATGACCAAGTGGAAACCATAAAAAGCTGGGGCTCCGATATCAAACCACTTCCGTAAAGCATGAAGGATTCAAACACCACTAAAAGATGTAAGGAACTATATAAATTATTAAGTAGGTTTTACACTGCACAAAATTCGTTTCGTACCAGAATTTGTACTCTGGAAATAACATGGAAATGACATTACTATCATTTCACTGAAATCCCGTACAAATGCGAGTTTAATCACAAAGAATATTTTCCGTGTTGGAGAGTAGTTGATCGTCCTGGAAGGAATAAACATGCATAACTTTCAGGTATACTTAGAGAGACTGAATTACCGTGGGAATAGTGGACTGTTTACTACGCTTCCAGTCTTGAGCCATATTGAATTTTCATAGCAGTCGCTTGCGATACAATTTGGTGCGCGAACGGACAACATGCAAGATGAGCTCCCGTCCAGGAAGGCGAAAAGCGAACTAAGTAGAACACGAAAGTAGGGAAGGCACACTTTGTGCAGCAGGCAGGCAGGCAGGCGAGCCCCTTATGCACTAACACCACCACTGCAGTTTTCATCCCAGCCTGTTGTATCAGGCGAGGTGCGAACCAGCCACCTGCAACTCGTCCAAATTAAATCTTAGATGGCTGACAGTAAATTATAGAGCAAGAATATAATACAAGATGGCAGATGGAGCGAAGATGAGAATGACTGAGCATGATATGAAAGTCACTAAGTAAAATGGAATCCAAGATGGCAGCCGGTGTCAGTAATGTAATTTCTACCTAACATTTTGGAACTTTTTTTTCGGTTTTGTGATTTTTCTGGGTGTTTTGGTTGAAAGGTTTCCTAGGGTCAAGTTTAAGGTCACTGACTTCCTATGTGGTGGTGTGGGTATACAATGTTACTTTTCCCCCAATTTTTAAATTTATTAATGAATTTTTGTGAGTTTGAACTTTTTTTTTATGATTTGGAAGGGATGGGAATGGTTATGAGGGGGGCTGTAACACAATGGCATTTATTGCAAGTAGATTTGTCACCTATACTTTTAATAATAAATATTGATGAGCTTAAAATGCCTGAACTTACTGCAACGCGTTGAAGATAGGTGCTTTGTAAGTTAATATTTTTTCTTCTGCTGCACATCAGAAATTATGTATTTTGAGTTGTCTCTTTTCTCGCCAATGTGCAATATGCTTGTTTGACCTTTTTCAGAGCTTAATTTTTCGTATTGTAAATAGTTTTTTTCTTCTAAAATTAAGATTTTTTGATATTATTTTTTTGTTTTTAGAAAATCTCCATACTGAGAAGATGTTTCGGAATGTGGAAATGGTGTTTGTAATGAAGTTTTTAAACCACGCTGTTATTATTCTCCATGGTGATACGTCATCATGTTTTTGTTCGAGAGCAGTTTCATTTACAGGTTCGGTACATGTAGCGACAGCGTCCTATCCGGGTATTAATTATGTCGAGTTCTGCTAACTCACCTGTTATAACAGCAAAAGCTACACGGAGGTTGCACGAACCCAGGTCTTGGAAGTAATTGTGTTGTTTCACTTTCTCGAAGTCAGCTGTCGGTCCTCCTAGTCGGTTTGTTGGCTCCCTTGTTAGCAACACATTAATTAAACCCTCGGCGTCTTCGGGCACATAACCGGGAATAATTGAGCAGAATGATTTGATGGCTTCAGCGAGCAATGTTTGTCCGAGCCTGTCGCCTGTCAAAAGGCCGTTCACCAGTTAGCATTTCAAATATGTCGACTCCTGCAGGCTGGAAGTCCACGACGGCAGTGTAGCCGAATGGAGGTACCCATGTATCGATATGTGCCATAAACATTCGTGTGGATTTGGTTCAGTTGGCCAGTCACTGGAGTGGAAACTCCAAAGTCTGTTAGCTTAATGTTGCCGTTCTGGTCGACCAGAATATTATCACTCTTGACTTCTCTGTGTACGACGCCGGGATAGAGCAGTGTGTGCAGCGCCGAGAACAATTGCGCTGCGACTACACGGACCTGATGTTCTGGCAACCGCAACAACTGCAGTCGCAGCAGAGAGCAGTTTGATTATATCTCCGATGAAGGTAAATACGTGTATACCAATTTTGGCAATTGCATATCAAGAGTAAATACGCAGAGACATATATGGAGGAAACACACATCTAAACAGTTCGGAGCATTGTTGCAGGTGCTATCTAAAAACAGTAATAACTTTATTAAACACCTTCAACCATAAATAAGAGGGATATATATAAAATAATGTAACCATAATCAAACATTGCATAAAAGAGATGTGATTTATAATTTAATATTGTGAAAATAACACCTCACAACCACGGCAACGTGGTATTGGAATACCTTAAAGAAGAATGAAACTCGAAGAGCGTGCGCATGACTCTAGCGAGGATTCCCTGCAGTCGGGCGAGAGAATTTCCATTTTCTCTGACACACAGCGCTGTGTACCGCAGACTCTCCAGTCGACTAGCCCACTCGCCATCTGTGGCACACAGCGCTGTGTACCGCAGACTCTCCAGTCGACTAGCCCACTCGCCATCTGTGGCACACAGCGCTGTGTACCGCACACTCTCCAGTCGACTAGCCCACTCGCCATCTGTGACACACAGCGCTGTGTACCGCAGACTCTCCAGTCGACTAGCCCACTCGCCATCTGTGACACACAGCGCTGTGTACCGCAGACTCTCCAGTCGACTAGCCCACTCGCCATCTGTGACACACAGCGCTGTGTACCGCAGACTCTCCAGTCGACTAGCCCACTCGCCATCTGTGACACACAGCGCTGTGTACCGCAGACTCTCCAGTCGACTAGCCCACTCGCCATCTGTGACAATGGGTGGGTCGTTCCACGAGGAATGTTGAAGGGGGCGAGAGGGTGAGTGTACTTCCATTGTCCGCTGCTACTATCTTCCTATAAAGCCCAGCTTGATCGCCAATCTCAAATTTCATTTTTTTTTTCGAGAATAAAGAACAGGAGTAGAGTACACACTTATTAAAGCAGTCGAATTCAGAACATTTTCGTGTCCTGGAACAGTTTTCCAACAAATTATATCACGAGCATCGATATCGCCCAAATCCTGGAACTAAGGATACTTTGAATTAAATGCTTTTCTGAAGAAACAAAACTCTAAAAGGACAATACCACCTTTAGTAGACCAAATCGAAATAAAAAGGAAAATAATATATAAATTTCTTCGCAACTTATTTTATAAAACACCATGCTTTGTATTCTTAATCAAGATTATTATAATGAGGTTAAATATTATGATAGACATTACAAGAATAATAACCTGCACGAAAATGCCTTCGAACCATCTCGTGGTGTCTCTTCTTTAATGACACGGAGCGAAGTGAATATATATATTCGCTTCGCTCCGTGTATATATATATATATATATATATATATATATATATATATATACACTTCGCTCCGTGTATATATATATATACACACACAATAGAATTTAATTATGCAGCGAAAGAAACCATAGATAACCGAAACATAAAGAGAAAAATAACCTAAATGAAAATCCTATTTTCGCGAGCTTGAAATCCTAACATCAGGTCGGGACATGCAAGCTGGCAGCGAGCGAGAACGGAAATTTACAGGGACACATAGCTTATACATGGGGATTTGCCATTTCCGCGAGGCGACAGTAATACTAGGTTGCCTTGCTGAGTCTTGGGAAGATAAATAGCGTACACCTCGAAAATTAAAAAATTCATAACTATTAAACGGCTACACCAGTTTTCTAAATTCAAACACCGTTATGATACAAATTTATTGCACGGGAAATACATAGCAACATTGTTACTTTATTACTAACTTAAACTAACAAATGTAACAACTACGAATAATGTGAAACTAATATTCTAAAAACAGACATTAAATAAAAGCTTAATTTCAATTCCACCAGCAATGCACGCTCGTAAAGCTGATAAACTTTAGATGTAACATAATCATTATTTTCCAGTTTGATCTTGGGCTGCATAACTTTCTGAAATTTTAGTCTTCTATTCCTTCCATTAATTATATACACTCTGTCTCTACATCTTTGACTCATTGTCCTCTAATCTCAAATAATATTAACATATGTGTTATATAATGGGTTTAAGTTAGGTTAGGTTAGGTGTGCAACATCAAATAAAACTTGTATATCTTTAAGTCAAACCAAGTCAAAAAACATTTTTTTAATCAAACTATTCCCTTGACATGTGATGGAAGAAGGCTTGGTATAAAGACAGCACGTTTTTATGAACCGGAAGTAATAAGTGTGTCCTCTGAGAGTTCCGATTCTACGATGAGTATAACAGATATGTTTAAAGGGTCTGCAGCTTCAGTTTTTGTAGACCCTATGCCAGCTCCATCCCCTATTTCTCCAGAGTTAAGTTAAGGAGTACACTATGCCAGTCCTAGTGATTGCTGGTCTGAATGTGTATATAGAGCTCGAGATTGAAGCAGCGATTCAGATTTTGAGGACTGGCCATCGAGCAGGCTGTTTGGTGTCGTTAGCAAACCTAAGTGATTGTGTCATTTGCTAAGGAGGTGTGTTAAAAATGAAAAGGTAAGGTTGAATAATGTTATGTTAGATTAGTTGTGGTCGAATAAATGTGAACGTATATTATTTCACTAAGAAAATAATGTAAATAAATATTTTTATACATTGACAGAAATTGTTAGTTATACTAATTGTTGATGGAAATAATAATAATAATTTATTTTACTACCCAGATTTGTGGTTTGTTGGTTCCATTAGATGTTACGGGAACGATTTGGTTCAAATATTGTTGTTTGATTTGGTTTGACTTGGAGATATACAAGTTTTATTGCATGTTGCACACGTAACCTAACCTAACATAACATAACTTAACCTAATCTAAATTCGTTTTAAGTTTTTCTTCACATCACTAAGCTATTTTTATAAATTTATGTTTCAAAAAATAAAAATATATCATCACTGATAATCACTTACACTTGAAAGTAACTGAAGGTAATTTTTGAGATTTCAGTTGCCGATTAACATTTTGATATTTTCCAAATAACCGATTTCGCACACGCCACGAATGGAGGACGATGATTGGTACAATCATCGTCCTCCATTCGTAGGAACTACCAGGCCAAGTGGGAGCCTCAATATCCCAAGAAAGTACAGGAATATCCGTTTTAGACACTCTAAAATGTATCACGAAATTGCCTGTGTCACTAACATACCTTACTTTATCCAATATCTTACCATATTCCAAACCAATCAAACATTACATTATACTAAATAAAAAACAATAATAACGTGTAATAATATTTATTACGTCCTTAAATCATCAAACATTATACAGAAATACAAAATCACATACATATTTCCCGTAACTTTATTCAGCTCTCGTGAAATACAAACACTACTGAAATAACTTGCATTTATATTTTACTATATATTTTTTAATTATATTCATCTATTGTAAATAACTAACCACACAACATACACCGATTTACATCAGACTCAGGGTTCTTTCAACAATTGCTCCTCATGTGACGATACATGTCGGTATGTAAGTAATTCCCTTTCGACAAAAACAGCACTGATATGCAGGAGCAGGCGAGTTTTCCAACCTAACACCCTCGTTACAGATCAACAAAAGTTTTTCAAGTTGTACATGGGTAGTTAGTACACGCTGACATTTTTCGCAGCAATAGTTATTTCAAGCAGTATTTCCCAAACAAATAATTTTTGATGCCTTCTCAGTTTGTGAAGTAAAGTAAACATCTTCACACATTATATACACTGGTGACGAGGTTTTGAATTCTCACACAAAGTAGTTGGCGGAGATTTATTCGAATCACTAGTTGCTGTTTACGAAGAATAGCGAATGTTTCCTCAGTGCACTCTTTTTGTTAAACAAACGAAGACATTTTGTACATTGATATAGTTTCAATTTAGGATTCTTGGGACGAGTCTCATTTCATGTAGCTGCACATAACGATGTGTGGTAAATGCTTGACCACAGAAATGGCATACAGGGTTTATTGCCGTTGAAGTACTAGCTTTACATACTGCTGAATGAATATTGCTGCGAAAAATTCCAGTGTGTGTTTACTAGTCATATACAACTTGAAAAACATTGAAGATGGTGTTGGGTTGGAAAACTCGCCTGCTTATGAATATCAGTGTCGTTTTTGTCGCAAGTTATTTACCTGATGTACCAACATGTATCGTCACATGAGGCGGAATAGTTTAAAGCACACTGAGTGTGATTTACATTTGTGTATGTTATGTCGTTAATTGTTTACAAGAGAGTCTATATTAATGAAATACATATTAAAATCTAAATGCAATTTATATCAAAGATGTTGGTTTTCCATGAGTTCTGTATATAATTGGGGGAAATATGTATGTAATTATGTATTTCTGTTTCTTATAGAATGTAATAAATAATATTTTCATGATATTATTGTTTTTTAATTTATTTTAATGTAATGTTTGGTTGGTTTGAATTGTGGTAAGATATACAAAGGATTTTTTTTTTTTATATATATTTGAGGTATTCCTTTCTTGAGTTCCTTACACAAAGGTTTTCTGGTTTTGCAGATTGGATATACGGTCACAGACCACCCTGAGGGTGTTCCATAATGACTTCTTGTGAGGGAACAATGTTTGGGGATGGAGTGAGTTGTTCTCAGCACGAGTTGTCGTGTCTCCTGCATTTTTGGGGATTGAAAGCAATTAAACAATGACTGACTAATAAGTATTAGTGTACGTAGCAGGATATGTTCGCGTAATGCGAAATGTTCGTCATTATATCGGGAAACCGCATTTTGTAATCGTTAATATTTTGAGTGAAGCAATAATTTAATGTTGATTAATGTAAGGGTTTTAATTTATTTTAATGTTAATATGCAGTAACTCAGAAATAAAATTAATTTTGAAAAGGTAAATTTTCTTCACATATTCTAATTAGATATGTGTAAGGGAATGGTATTTGTACTACGGCCGAACAGAACTGTAGCGAGCGGAGTGAGTGTTAGTAGCACGTAGACGGCTCTCCTCGACATGTCTCTTGCCCTGCAAGGGGCGGTGTGATGCGCTCGGCCGCTGGGATCTTCCAATGCGGAGCCGGCGTGGTAGTGGACCTGTTATTTACATCACATTTAATTAGAATAACATATCTTTAATGCAAAGTTTGACAAAGAGTACATTATCTTTTTTTAAATATTTCCCTCTTATTTACCATTAAAGGTGTTTAACCAAAGGTTTTTACTGTTTTTGGAATGTGTCTGCACTTATACTCCGAGCTGTTTGGATGTGCATTTCCTCCCTATATGTCTCTGTGTATTTACTCTCGATAAGCAATTGCTAAATCGTTATACCATCGGGTTTTGAAAAAAAGGAATGTGAGAGTTATTACTTCCCTGATATAGGGAATATTGTAGCCTTGGTTTTCCCATCTGCCACTACTAGCCGATACTGTAAGTGAGCATGATAATAGCAATCAATTAAATGATGAGGGCAAAATATGATGTGATCTGATGGTCTTCAAGTTCAAATAGTTCCGAACAATGGCAAGTGAAGCAGACTCCTCCTTGCAGCGAGTTCCAATGGAGCTGCGTAACTGCACTGGAGCTGCCCTATGTGTTGCTGTTCTGTTCGAGATGTAGCGCCTGTCGTAGGAATATAAGTCATCACAGTCCTGAGCTATCGTTGGTGGAGTTACGCCAGTAAATATGGTGAGTGTTACTGAATTACTTTATTATGAACCCGCCTATTTCAATTATGTGTAAGGGCTGCCTATAGGCCTACTTGAAGATGTCAGCTGTTGTGTTTATTATTTTATTATGACCATGGGAGTACATTGAAACTCTTCCCATTCCTTATACAGAAATGAATGTTAATTTTGTACACAAATGCAGTTTCCAAAAGCCGGTAACTTTTTGTAAACGGACATTTACAGGCAAGGTTGTTACTTGGTACCGACCGTTTTGTCTAATGTGGCTCTGTGGGTATAGCAGACACTTACAACACATTATATTACAGTTTCTGGCATGCCAATGCGTATGAAAACTATTACACACGGAACCAGACACATTCGGAGGCAGTTGGATTGTAACCTAAATGGAAGGAGACACGCTAGTAGAAAATGGGTAGTAAAAATGATACGGAATGCGTATTGTGTGGGGTTGGCATAAGTAACAAAAAAAGAAAAAAGAGTCTCCTTTAAGACAATCATAAAAACCACTTTTATAAGATTAATTTTTCTGTGCCATAGACTAGAGACAGGCAGAGATGTGAGAGGCGGAAATATACCTGACAATTATCTAAGATGTGATAAGAGCACCTGTATGAAATAAATACAAAGTTTCTGTGCCATAGACTAGAGACAGGCAGAGATGTGAGAGGCGGAAATATACCTGACAATTATCTAAGATGTGATAAGAGCACCCTGCTTAGTAATAAATACAAAGTTTCTGTGCCATAGACTAGAGACAGGCAGAGATGTGAGAGGCGGAAATATACCACACAATTATCTAAGAGTGATAAGAGCACCCTGCTTAGTAATAAATACAAAGTTTCTGTGCCATAAACTAGAGACAGGCAGAGATGTAAGAGGCGGAAATATACCTGACAATTATCTAAGATGTGATAAGAGCACCCTGCTTAGTAATAAATACAAGGATTCTGTGCCATAGACTAGAGACAGGCAGAGATGTGAGAGGCGGAAATATACCTGACAATTATCTAAGATGTGATAAGAGCACCCTGCTTAGTAAAAAATACAAAGTTTCTGTGCCATAGACTAGAGACAGGCAGAGATGTGAGAGGCGGAAATATACCTCACAATTATCTAAGAGTGATAAGAGCACCCTGCTTAGTAATAAATACAAAGTTTCTGTGCCATAGACTAGAGACAGGCAGAGATGTGAGAGGCGGAAATATACCTGACAATTATCTAAGATATGATAAGAGCACCCTGCTTAGTAATAAATACAAGGTTTCTGTGCCATAGACTACAGACAGGCAGAGATGTGAAAGGCGGAAATATACCTGACAATTATCTAAGATGTGATAAGAGCACCCTGCTTAGTAATAAATACAAGGTTTCTGTGCCATAGACTAGAGACAGACAGAGATGTGAGAGGCGGAAATATACCTGACAATTATCTAAGATGTGATAAGAGCACCCTGCTTAGTAAAAAATACAAAGTTTCTGTGCCATAGACTAGCGAAAGGCAGAGATGTGAGAGGCGGAAATATACCTGACAATTATCTAAGTTGTGATAAGACCACCCTGCTTAGTAATAAATACAAAGTTTTTGTGACATAGACTAGAGACAGGCAGAGATGTGAGAGGCGGAAATATACCTGACAATTATCTAAGATGTGATAAGAGCACCCTGCTTAGTAATAAATACAAGGATTTTGTGCCATAGACTAGAGACAGGCAGAGATGTGAGAGGCGGAAATATACCTGGCAATTATCTAAGAAGTGATAAGAGCACCCTGCTTAGTAAAAAATACAAAGTTTCTGTGCCATAGACTAGAGACAGGCAGAGATGTGAGAGGCGGAAATATACCTGACAATTATCTAAGATGTGATAAGAGCACCCTGCTTAGTAATAAATACAAAGTTTTTGTGCCATAGACTAGAGACAGGCAGAGATGTGAGAGGCGGAAATATACCTGACAATTATCTAAGATGTGATAAGAGCACCCTGCTTAGTAATAAATACAAAGTTTCTGTGCCAGAGACTAGAGACAGGCAGAGATGTGAGATGCGGAAATAAACCTGACAATTATCTAAGATGTGATAAGAGAACTTTGCTTAGTAATAAATACAAAGTTTCTGTGCCATAGACTAGAGACAGGCAGAGATGTGAGAGGCGGAAATATACCTGACAATTATCAAAGATGTGATAAGAGCACCCTACTTAGTAATAAATACAAAGTTTCTGTGCCATAGACTAGAGACAGGCAGAGATGTGAGAGGCGGAAATATACCAGACAATTATCTAAGATGTAATAAGAGCACCCTGCTTAGTAATAAATACAAGGTTTCTGTGCCATAGACTACAGACAGGCAGAGATGTGAGAGGCGGAAATATACCTGACAATTATCTAAGATGTGATAAGAGCACCCTGCTTAGTAATAAATACAAGGTTTCTGTGCCATAGACTAGAGACAGGCAGAGATGTGAGAGGCGGAAATATACCTGACAATTATCTAAGATGTGATAAGAGCACCCTGCTTAGTAAAAAATACAAAGTTTCTGTGCCATAGACTAGCGAAAGGCAGAGATGTGAGAGGCGGAAATATACCTGACAATTATCTAAGATGTGATAAGACCACCCTGCTTAGTAATAAATACAAAGTTTTTGTGCCATAGACTAGAGACAGGCAGAGATGTAAGAGGCGGAAATATACCTGACAATTATCTAAGATGTGAGAAGAGCTCCCTGCTTAGTAATAAATACAAAGTTTCTGTTCTATAGACTAGAGACAGGCAGAGATGTGAGAGGCGGAAATATACCTGACAATTATCTAAGATGTGATAAGAGCACCCTGCTTAGTAATAAATACAAAGATTCTATGCCATAGACAAGAGACAGGAAGAGATGTGAGAGGCGGAAATATACCTGACAATTATCTAAGATGTGATAAGAGCACCCTGCTTAGTAATAAATACAAGGATTCTGTGCCATAGACTAGAGACAGGCAGAGATGTGAGAGGCGGAAATATACCTGACAATTATCTAAGATGTGATAAGAGCACCCTGCTTAGTAAAAAATACAAAGTTTCTGTGCCATAGACTAGAGACAGGCAGAGATGTGAGAGGCGGAAATATACCTGACAATTATCTAAGATGTGATAAGAGCACCCTGCTTAGTAATAAATACAAAGTTTCTATGCCATAGACTAGAGACAGGGAGAGATGTGAGAGGCGGAAATATACCTGACAATTATCTAAGATGTGATAAGAGCACCCTGCTTAGTAATAAATACAAAGTGTCTGTGCCATAGACTAGAGACAGGCAGAGATGTGAGAGGCGGAAATATACCTGACAATTATCTAAGATGTGATAAGAGCACCCTGTTTAGTAATAAATACAAAGTTTCTGTGCCATAAACTTGAGACAGGCAGAGATGTGAGAGGCGGAAATATACCTGACAATTATCTAAGTTGTGATAAGAGCACCCTGCTTAGTAATAAATACAATAATTCTGTGCCATAGACTAGAGACAGGCAGAGATGTGAGAGGCGGAAATATACCTGACAATTATCTAAGTTGTGATAAGAGCACCCTGATTAGTAAAAAATACAAAGTTTCTGTGCCATAGACTAGAGACAGGCAGAGATGTGAGAGGCGGAAATATACCTGACAATTATCTAAGATGTGATAAGAGCACCCTGTTTAGTAATAAATACAAAGTTTCTGTGCCATAGACTAGAGACAGGCAGAGATGTGAGAGGCGGAAATATACCTGACAATTATCTAAGATGTGATAAGAGCACCCTGCTTAGTAATAAATACAAAGTTTCTGTGCCATAAACTAGAGACAGGCAGAGATGTGAGAGGCGGAAATATACCTGACAAATATCTAAGATGTGATAAGAGCGCCCTACTTAGTAATAAATACAAAGTTTCTGTGCCATAGACTAGAGACAGGCAGAGATGTGAGAGGCGGAAATATACCTGACAATTATCTAAGATGTGATGAGAGCACCCTGCTTAGTAATAAATACAAAGTTTCTGTGCCATAGACTAGAGACAGGCAGAGATGTGAGAGGCGGAAATATACCTGACAATTATCTAAGATGTGATAAGAGCACCCTGCTTAGTAATAAATACAAAGTTTCTGTGCCATAGACTAGAGACAGGCAGAGATGTGAGAGGCGGAAATATACCTGACAATTATCTAAGATGTGATAAGAGCACTTTGCTTAGTAATAAATACTTAGTTTCTGTGCCATAGACTAGAGACAGGCAGAGATGTGAGAGGCGGAAATATACCTGACAATTATCTAAGATGTGATAAGAGCACCCTGCTTAATAATAGATACAAAGTTTCTCGTAATTTTTAAGAGTTAATTTTCTGGACAACTATTTTTGGGCCGATGAAATACTAAAGGATAGAAAACAAAAATCCATTAGTAATTTATAATAATTGTACTATCGGAGTAAATTCCGCACGATTTTAAATTGAACTACAGTGATTTTTCACTATGTCAATAGCGCACTGTTCTCTCTGTGTGTGTGCGTGACTGGCTGTTTTGTTGGCCATACCTGGGACCATTGGTTTTTGTTTTGACTCAGTCCGAACTATCATGGCGGCGGCTGATGGTTTGTATTCGTTCGTGTTCAACATTTTTGGTCATAACGGCCTGGGTTATTGTAATTGGTACGTGTAACATGCATAATTACATGCGACGTGATTTACATAATGTTGTGTGACAACTCGTGACGGCTTTTGACACTCGTGCGGGTAAGGTCGGCTAACGGGATATCCTATAGCCTATAAGTGAAATGCTGGAGTAGACTTGTGTACGGGAAATAACTGCAGTGTATAATTACTTGCTTTAAACTGTGTGGTTTGGTGTGAGGGTATACCTCTCAGATATTTGTTTATTGTTTGGCCCAATATTTATTTTGATTTTAATTCAAAAGAAAATAATATATATTTCAAAATATTTATGGTTGTCATTGAATAATGATGTAAATTGTTGTTTGCTTTTTTTTTTAAATTTTGTAAGATAAATATTGTTATATCACTGGAGCAAAATAAGCTTGTTAATAATATAATTTGTTATACATATCACTTGCATGTAATATTAGTGTATCCTGATTTGTAATCCATATACATAAATATTTCTTTTATTAAGAAATGCTCTTATGGTAAATAGGTGAGTTCTACAAAAACGTAATCTGAAAGGAGGAAGTGTTTGTTTTGTACCGCCAATAATCGTTTAGCTTGCTCTTTGTATCAATTCAAATAGATCGCCGTATGCTTCGGGATCGGAGTTGTTGATCCGTAACCCGGGCAATGGCTTTGTTAAATTATATATATTCCTTATGTACGATATTGAAGCGTCTTTTTCTATGAGCCATTGAAGAAGGTCGACGAACTGATTAGATCTGATGATGGAACGTAATTAATTTGACGTCGAGGCCGTCCAGAAGAGTGACGCAGTTTATTATCTACAGGGCTCGGCCGTAAGAGTTAAATGATTACGGTAAGATAAACTCTGACTTATTCGATACGTTGATAATCGACATTAACTGTTTTCTATTGGGTATGGATGGCCGAATTATAATTCATCTGTTTGCAAAGGAATTTAATATAAGACATCTTTCAAACAGTGTGCAAGTTAACTTCAGCTACCTTCTTCTGAAGTATTTCGTCTGAGAGAATTATAATCACACCCACTTACCAAGCTGAAACGAACTATTTTCCGACTTAGCTACATTCACAACTACAAACTATACTTGAAGGAATTTTAAGAAATAATTCCACTATACTAAAATGAGCATTTTTCATGCACTTCTTTTCATGTGTTTGGCATCATATATGCCGGGCCTACATGTGATTTATTATTAGTGATTTTCGTGGTAGGCCTAATTCTATCAAGGGTTTGTACATTTTAAATAAACAAGATGTACTATTTCCTCCTAATAAGGTAACCCACCTATATTACGGATCAGGATTGGAAAGTCTACCAATATGTTTTATCATCTATATTAATTTGTTGAAATATTGTTTAATCAGTTCGTCCAATGAAGTGTAAGTGTTGCTGAAATGTTCTGAAATAATTATGTTTTGTCCCAAGAGTAATTTTGACTGTGTCTGGAGGTGCCTATGTTTATTTGCATCTTTGTCAGTGTCTTGTTGGTTGTGTTGAATATTAAAACTAGGTTTTATAATTAATTTTAAAAGGGTTGTACTAGTGTTCTAGAAGTTAGTAGGATGTGTGTGTTGATTCTGTGACATGCTAATATTCCTACCTCTTAAGAGCATGTTACAGACAAATAATTATTTTCCACCCTTTTCCAATGAATAGCATAATTCTGAAAGATAGAATATGCTGGTGTAACTGCAAATTTTATATGCTTGCCATTCATTTATTTGTCTGCTTTCAGAGGTGTCAGAAGTTTTAAATTTCATTTAATTACACTCATTTGATGGTCATACAGGTGAATGTTACTCCTGGGCTCTCAGGCTTCTATGTATTATTAGTTATATGTTCTGTAGTGCGAGCTGTGTGATCCTGTGTGTAGCGAGGGTGGGACACTGGAGTGAGGTCAAGTGTACGCCGGGCAATAACAATAAACATACACTGCCTCGTATTCCCTGCCTTATTGTACACGTGTAATACTGCAATAGATGGTCACACCAATGTAGTGACATGAAAGCATTGTACACAATACTGCACCTGGATAGCGCAGTCTCTCACATAGGCAAACCACTGGAGTGCAAATAATTTGATTATACAGTCCACTTTCAGAGTTTAAACGGTCAACGACGTCGCACAAAATGGTGGCAACAACACCAGCATTACTACATGTGACATTTAATTTCCTCTTGTCACTTTTGTACCTTTTCTCCAATAAATCCCATTATACATTATAATTCTTATCAACAACTGGAATGTTACTTGCCAGGTCCCCAGTGATTCTCAGCTCAATAAGTAGTGAAGTTTTGCACTTTACTTATGCTAGGAATTTGCCCAACGAAAGAGTTAAATAGTTCAGAAAACCCTGTCCGCTCGGCTCGATTTCCAGTAAACACAGGCAATGGTAAAGTTGGCAGAACTGCCGCCTTGTGCGCACAAATAGCAGTTTTGACAGTGCCCTGCAGAGGTTCTGGGACATTGAGGAGGTTCCAAGGGGCAACTTCATTTCCATGGATGACAAGAAGTGTGAAGAGCATTTTGTACGCACACCCGAGATGATACAAGATGGTATGTATTACATCTTCCATTTAAAAATTATGACTGGGATGCTGTATTGGGGAATTCATGTGGGGCGGCTCCCAGACTACTTCGTGGTCAGGAGCGAAAGTTGGGAATGTTGTCAAGTTTCCACTCTGAATATAAACATTTCATGGAGGAATACGAGCAATTAGGCCATATGACATGTGTAGGTACCCTGAAATCTATTGAATATTGTGAGATGGAACTGACATCTTTATAACATGAAAAACCTGGTTAAAGCATCCCCCATCAAATAGTTGTGAAGGAAGACAGGGTGTCCTCAAAAGTTAGAGTTGTGTTCGGTGCCTCGGCACCAACGGTTAATGGACCATCCCTTAATGACGTGCTCTTGTGTGGTCCCGAGCTCTAGAAGGATATTTGTCATATTGTACTGAACTTCATATTGTCAAGTGTAGTACTTATAGCTGATGTGCATTAAGATGTACAGGCAGATAGGTATTGACCCACGAGACCGGGAGTATCAATGTGTATTGTGGCGACCAACCCCAGATTCACCAGTAAAACTGTATGAATTAAATACTCTGACTTACAGGTTAGCATCCTCACCCTACCAAGCACTGCGTACAATTAAGCAATTGGTTACTGATGAAGGAGCCCAGTACTCCTTTGCAGCACATGTTTTACTGCAGGATGTCTTTGTCGACGACATTGTCACAGGAACATCTACCATCACGGAAGCTAAAGCATTAGAATAACAGCTCATTAGATTATTGAATGCTGGAGTGTTTCAACTACATAAATTGTGTTCTAATAGTCAGGAGTTGATGCATGATGGAAGAGTGTTATCTGAGTCTAGAACCCTGGCCTGCAGTGAATCTGTGAAGGTGTTGGGGCTGCGCTGGGATCCAGGCCATGACTGCTTCATATACAGGGTACAGGTATATGATGTACCAAACACCAAGCGGGGCATTCTTTCAATCATTACCCACTTGTACGACCCTTGTGGATGGTTGGCCCCAGTGATAGCAACTAGCAAGATCTTGCTTCAGTTATTATGGACCCAAGGTCTCGGCTGGCACGAACCTGTTGGACAGGATGTACTGAACCAGTGGGAGGAGTTTAAAAAGTCATTCCGTAGTCTTTGTGAGGTTACAAGTCCTAGGTTTATTCCACTTGAAGGGGCCGAGGTGCGGTTTCATTGATTCTGCGATGCCACTGAAAGGGCTTATGCTGCAGTCATCTATGTCCGCTGTGTGATGAGAGGTGGGAATTTTCAAGTCAGCCTTCTCTGTTCAAAGTCGAAGGTGGCCCCTTTAAAGACACTCACTGTGCACAAACTTGAGTTGTGTGCAGCATTGTTAGTGAATAGGCTGTGACAGCACATCAACAACAGGCTGTATTTTGACAAGATCAAAGAGTTTGATGTTCAGTTCATACTTTAACAGATTCAAGTGTAGTTTTGGCATGGTTACATCTGTCACCACACCAGTTGAAGACATTTGTAGCTAACAGAGTAGCAGCTATTCAGACCATCATACCCCCCAGTACATGGAAGCACATCCCATCTGAGGAGAACCCAGCAGACGTGGCATCACACGGTGCTCTTCCTGAGCAGCTTCTCAGCCATTGATGGTGGTTCACAGGCCCATGGCTGAGGCTTTCTCAGGAACACTGGCCAGATACAGGCCACTATACCCAAGAATCCATGCCAGAATTGAAGCCACCTGCACCTGTTGTCTTGGTGGCAAACCAGATTGAGTGTAATGACCCTGAAGACCTGTTTGTTTTAATTGACAAGTCATCTTCACTGGTCAAGTTAACATGCATCACAGCATTGATATTGCAGGTAAGAGTAACATTCAAGAAAACAAGCCATTCAAAGAGTAATTTTATGACACTCGAGGAGCTGAGAAATGCTACAGTGACATTGGTCAAACATGTACAGTTGTGTAGCTTCAGGGAAGAAGTGTCTGCTCTTCATAGAGGGAGTAGGTGCCCCAGTGTTACACAGCCACTGATGCCATTTCTCGATTTAAATGGAGTTATCAAGGTGGGCGGATGGCTACACCATTCACCACTACCAGATACTGCAAAAAACCCCATTTTACTGCTAAAGTGAAGCCAGTTGTCCAGACTCATTATTGTCCATTGTCATACATTCAATTTACACCCAGTGCCATCCAAAACCTTGTATCTAGTCCGCCGAGAGTACTGGATAATTTCTGCACGCTCTGAGGTGCGAAATGTGATATACAAGTGCATACAGTGTTTTAAGGCCAGACCAGTCGCTCACAATCTAGTGATGGGCACACTGCCAAAAGCATGGTTTTCGCAGGTTCGAGCATTTAGGTCCATTGGGGTAGATTTTGGAGGAACTTCCCATGCCACACCAGTACGAACATGGAAAAAGGTAACCTTCAAGGTACACATGTGTCTGTTCATTTGTATGGCCACTATGGCAGTACACTTGGAGCTGGTCACAGACTTATCAACTGCAGCTTTTCTGGCTGCATTAAAACGATTTTTGTCAATAAGAGGAATCTGTACTGATGTGTATTCTGATAATGGCACCAACTTTGTGCGAGCACATAAACAACTCAAGAAGGTATATGCAACATTACTTTCAAAGGATAACGAGGAAGAGATTGCAGCTAAGGTGAACCTGGGAGGGTCGAAGTGGCACTTCAACCCTCCAGCAAGTCCAAACTTTGGAGGTCTGTGGGAAGCAGCAATTAAGAGTGCCAAGCAGCATCTATACAGATTTGTAGGTACTTAGTTGCTGACCTTCTAAGAACTCTCAACGCTGTTTGCGCAGGTCTCTACAGCGTTTAATTCAAGACCCATATGTGCCCTCTCAACAGATCCTCGGAAGTATGATCTTCTGACACCAGGCCACTTTCTTGTGGGTGAGCTGCTGGTAGCTGTACCTGACCTCTACCTGTGTGATATTCCTTTGAGCCGTCTTGATCGCTGGCAAATTATCACGCAGTTTCACCAACAATTATGGAAGATATGGAGTGTGGAGTACCTACATAACCTCTAGTAAAGGGGAAAATGGACACAACCAGTTTCTGACACTTACATCGACCAGTTAGTGCTGCTGAAAGATTCCATGTTGCTACCACTAAAGTGGAAGACTGTTAGTGTCAGCAGTACATCGAGGCCAAGATGGTGTAGTTCGTGTGGTAACATTAAGAACACCACAGGGGGAGTTCGTACGACCTATCAACAAGATCTGGCCACTTCCTGTGGATTAACATCAGTGATAGTAGACATATCCATTTCATATTTATATTGTATAGTTTTTTTGTGTGAACTTGAAAATAATCATTTTCGGTGGGTGGTATGTTTACGATGTCAATAGTGCAAAGTACACTCTGTGTGTGTGACGGGCTGTTTTGTTGGCCATGCTGGGGCCATTGGTTTCTGTTTTGACTCATTGCGAAATATCATGGCAGCGAGTGATGGTTTGTATTCGTTCGTGCTCAAGAGTGATTATAAAATATTTAAAGCAATATTTTCATATTGAGTTAAAACTATGCTTCGTATATCAGGTGAAGTTATTTATGTGAAATGATCTCATTTTTTGGGACTTCCAATCATTAAAGAATGTCTATATTGAATGTAACAGCTTTTTAAACAATATGTTATTCATCTGTAAAGATAGGAAAGTATTGTTTTCTAATACAAAATTGTTGGGCTTGGATCATTATTATAAACAATGCAATACAATTTCCTAGCTTCCATTGCTATGGCTGATTTTAAAAAATGCATGTCTTAGTTGTCTACACAAAGCATTCATGTAGAAAGATTTTTTACAATGGATTTCTAAAGTAATGTGCATTATTATTTGCACTTAATTTCATTCTTAGGCAGGAGTAGGTAATCGTAATACAGTTCCTTACTTAAATACTTTATCTATATTAGCTTGCCATATCACTAATAATCACAGACCAATGTCAGTTTTTAGTTGTCCAGTATTTGGTGTATCTGCTTGCCCTATCCACGACAAAATACCGCATGTATTTCCTTCATTTCTAGGTGACAGAGGCAGCAATGTTATGGCTCAATGTACAAAAGCACAGCCCTATAGATTGGAATTTACCATAGTAAAAATAGTGTGTTCTAATCACGTACTTAGGAACTACTCCCACTGGCTAAGGGAGATTGGTAGGAAGACAAGAAATGCTGCAGGTCTCGTTCCAGTCAGTTCAAGGAAAGCTCTAAGTGCTGAAAGATAACTTGTTTGCGTGCAGATCTGAAAGGGGCTATGCAATACAGGAGTGCTAAGAAAGGCCGAAGTTTACAAGAGAAGATTGACGAGCTCGAAAAGGACATATAAAATGGTCTGTTACATGGTTTTGGAGACCACAACAAGTGTCAAGAACATGGGTATTTTTGTAAAGGGCCAAAGCAAGGTGAGGAGAATCTAATTCGGTTGTTGCTCTGCATGCATCTAGCCTTATACACAATGTTTCAACGAACCAGGCAGAGACCTTCAATTCCAGTGTCTGTAAATATGTGGGTGGAAAAAGAGTCAATCACTGTCTTTGAGGAAGGTTATGACACAATATGTGTAAGTCAGTAATTTATGTGAACAGTGGGGGAAGAACCCAACCATTATCCATAAAAGTGTAACAAATTCCAGCCCACGGAAAATTTGCCAACGTTACATCCAACACAAACAACTTTCCGAGTCAAAGTAATGTAAAAGTCGTGAACAAAATCCAAAAAAGGTCAAACCCAAATGTTTGATACTGAGTGGCCCATTCTGTCACTATAGGCTTGAATCAAATGTACCTGAGTTCGAGGAGAAGAAAGATATGTGGCTTCTGAAATCACTTGTTATCGGCAATGAAGACAGAAATTCATTTCAACTAAATACAACCACCCAAGACAACTGTGATTTCTGGAAAGCAGAAAGGCACAAAAGACTAACAGCTTCGTTTTTGGCAGGATATGTAAGGTTAGAAATTCTACACCTCGGGTTAAAATAGTAATTTCTTAACCGTACAGTGATTTTGGAGGTATAAATGCTACAAGGGATGGTAAAAAAAGAGCCCATGGCAATCGAAAGTCTTGGAAACCATCTCAGTAAAAATGTGAAAGAAGGTGGACTATTTGTCGATAAAGAACTTCCATGTCTAGTAGCAACACCTGGCGGTCTTATCAACAATGATACTATAGTGGAAGTCAAGTGCCGCGCGTCTGCAAAAGGTTATACTCCAAATTCTGCAATTACTGAAAAAAATATAAATAAAATTCTGCACTTTACAAAATGGAAAACTGAAATTTAAAGAAAACCACGAGTTTTCCAGGTTCAAGGTCAACTCCACATTATGTAGCGAGACTACTGATATTTTGCCATTTGGAGACCACATGGCCTGCTCACTGAATTGATTGAGAGGAATGACGAATTCTGGGAGTCTAAGATGGCAAGTCTTCTAAATAAATTTTATTTTGAATCTCTACTGCCTGAAATTTTAGATCCTCACTATCCACGGAATTTAACCATACGGGGAAATGGGTTTGTGGTTTCCAATGACATTTAAAAATAAAGGGAAATGCGTAATCACAAAAACAAGATATTTGACAATAATTATGTGGATACATGCAAAATTCGCATTATTATTGGATATCAGGCTAAACTTCTAATTATTGTCTGTAGCTACTCGAGCTGGCATTGTTTTTCTATTGGCTGCTGCATACATAAGCCACACCCTTTTTGACTGAACTGCACATGATTGGGGCACACGATTGTACAGTGTTTATTTATGAGCTCATAGTTACACAGAATGTATGGTCCAATGACAGACTTATTGCAAAGGTACATGTGTTTAAAATTGGACGTGTCCCCAAATAATAACAATAATTTTTCAGGTCTCTTGGTAGCTTCCGCCTCTCCCCTCCAAAGAGGTAGGGGTGGTAGCTACACTGGCTGATTTTACATGACTAATCGAAATTGTATAGTCTTATTGACTCGCACGCACTAATTCCTCCCCTTAACATCAAGCACGGCAAATAATACGGGGGGGGGGGGGGGTCCCGTCAAGCAAACTTCCAGGTCGGGAACCACCTTCTACTGCGAGGAGGGGCAGTAAAAAAAAGTCTCTAGATCTACTGCATGTTGCTGATGTGGCTAGTTGTCCAACAGTAAGGGCTGCTTTTCCTGTTGTTATGTTATTAAAATGTCACACTTTGTTACAAATCCAGTCTTCATTTGCTGGTCATGCTAGTTTTTTAACGTTTCTACTGTGCAATTGCAATGTAGAATTGGTATTTCGGCGCTGTAGGCCTGTGTAAACAAAATGGAAGGGATTTATTTTTGTTTGTAAACTATGCAAAGTTTTTATTTCAGATAGTATTAATTTTATCAAGAAATAACATTACCATAAATGAGCTGGAACAAATAATCACAGTTGTTTTTCTTGTAAATAAGGTATGTGGTACTTGTCGTGATGCTTTAAAGATAAGTTGATAAGTAAAACAAGTGCATACTTGGCTCTTAACCACTAATTTTAAAGTGAATGCTTGAGTAATCAATTTAGTTCTAACACAGTCGTGTAATAAAATGTTTTCCAGAAAATGTTACTAGTGGGTAGTGGGAATGGAAAGTTATTTGAGAAAAATCAACCGCCCAGCGGTTCTCAATAAAAATAAGAAAACGAACCAAACATGTCACTGCAGTGCCGTGGTGTCATCAGCATTCACGTGGCCCTGAAATTTTCAACACTAATAAAATCCTAAACTAAATGATAAAATATGAAGTGTGGTGCAGTACTAAAGCCAATTACACTGGCTCTACAACCTTTATTCACTAACTCCTCCTGTTTAAATCTCTGAAATAATTCCTGTATTTGACCTCTAAATACTTCACATTATTGAGGGATTTTTTAAAAAAGTGTTAGGTGCTCCAAAAAAACTAAAAATTTAATAGCGTATTTTGTAGCTACTGCTTGTGTCTTCTGTTCGATTTAACAAATATGAATGGCCCAGACAGCACAGTTGGTGCCCTAAAAGTTGTTACAATATTACAATATGTCAATTTGGTCATAGATTCGTCAGCACGTTTCCTACACGTGCAGGCAACATTACACTGGCAATGTTGCTGGTGGAACTACTCGGCACGTTGCCTGCATGTGCCACAAATGTCACATTGGCAATGTTGCTTTTGGTGCCATGCAACACATGATCTGCATGTGCACTATGCATTTTTATTCATTAATTATATTTTTAATCCGCGGAAAGTATCATAACAGTTGTGTTTGGAATTGACGCGAAGAAAACATTAAGTAAAAAAATAACACGCAATGCATGATATTTTATAACTAATCCAATTATGTGTACAAATCTGTTCGTAAAAGTTGATATAAACACACTTGTATTCAGCAATACCTACTAATAATTAATTGTCCTTTGCATTTTGCAATTTTAAAGCCCCTGTAACACTGTCAAATTGTTCCGTCAGACTGCTTCCAATAAGTTTGGTCAAATAAAGTTGGTCAGTTATAACATCATCGAAACGTCATAAACGCCACGATATTTCTCTGAAAAAGTTGGGAGTCTTCAGTTTCCATCAAACATTTTGAAGACTGGACTGGTTCTAAAATTTATTTGATGTTTGAGCCTCAGCCAATCAGAATCATGCACGACAAAAATGGACGTCAATAAACCTTAATATAACGAACAACTGCTGGAAACGAAGCAGGTAATGAAGATCAGGGGGTGGCTATGGCTACATTCCACTTAGCACAGACCAGTAGCATGCCAAAAGGAACTCCATAAGTCAAACTTCATACTACTGAGCGCTTCGCTCAGTATTGGAACCAGGTGGCAAATAGGGAAACACCAGGTGGCAAGCGCCACCTCCGCTCATCATTCTCCAGTCCCTTCCAACCCCCTTTACCAACACCAACCCTTGTGCAATATTACATTCCACTCACAGATCTCACCAGCATGGGTTGCCTTCACCTTTCTGTCAGCCCCATATCCTGTGAAACTTTCTACTGTCGTGTCTCTCCCCCTATACAGCCACTTGGCTAAGTATCCTCTTAACTTACCCCATTTTGATAGAAAAATTTTGCATTTTGAGTATAATCCATTCACGGTTACTTCAGACTTTTCTGAAGCCCTGCTACAGTTCTACTTGCAGGATATTCCTCCACCTCGGGCACACTAAGCTTAACTAAGTCTGTAAAATTACACCAGAGGGACAGCGCACCGAATTCCTACGTACTCAGTGTAACAGTATTTTGTATTAGGTCTATTTATTACTAGGCGCTTCTAACACACGTTTTCTCTCTGCTTTTTATTAAAATGATTTATAAATGAAGCGTTATAATTTATAGATCAAATATGAATAAATTTTCAATTTAACAGAAAAATGTAACTTTTATGAACACAAGTATAAAACGCTTGTGATGTATGGCATGTGTTGGAAATAACTAAACATGCCATACCTGGGGAGATTTTTCAAAGGTATGATTCAAAAAGTGTGAAGAAACCGCGAATAAACTATAGCCGGTTTCCATCGCAAGAGGAATATTTTGTAGTAGTGGTGGGTTTGCAAATTATATGTTTTAAGTTTGTTTTAGTAACATCTGTTTACTATTCAGTATCACATGTACTGAATCACTCCCAATGTTTAGTTGTTCGAGGTAATTCGAGGTAATGGTCAATAATGTCGTGGATATGTTGCACGAAGATGAACGAAGTTGTGTTCATCTGTATGTTGGAAGTACGGTCCCACGGTCACACAGAAGAAATATTTATTACGCATTTCCGATTGAAACGCTCAATGGTCCATGACATTGAGAATAAGTTCCAAGCATCTGATATTTCCACATCATTACAGGGTAGTTACCCTGACTGGATATTTTAAAAACATCGACAAAATTGTTGCAAGTCAATATGAAATTTTAATATCTGTGTACTGTTGTTGTAGGCCATGGTGGGTACCAACCTGTTTCATCACTGAAACATGTCCTAACTATTCTGTGGTTTCTTAAACATCAGACTGCTTCGTATCGGGATGTAGCAGACCGTTTCAATGTCACTATTAGCACACTAGTTCTTCCTTTCATTTACACCAAGTGTAATAAAATACCCAACAAGGGACGAAATGGAAGTAACCAATAGACCAAAGGCATGCTAGATGTCCAGATGTACTGAGTAAGTAAATTTTCAGTCTACCTACTGAATGTAAATCAGTAAAATTACTTGTATTGCTGCTACCTTGTGCATGCACAAGGTTTCATTTATGTTTCATTTATGCACTTATTCGTACAACGTTCTGTAGGGTATTTGAATATACATGCAACCATTGTATGAAACACATTTGTGTGATTTGTAATAAGGGCTTCAGAAAGAAAATTTATAAACATTTGTTTAGATAATATTTTTTTCACCTAGAAGTGGAAATACTTTATTTTTATTCAATCTTGCAATTCCTATCCTTGTTCATATAAAGTCTAAATACAAAACTATTTTGTATTTGAATAATATAAACTCATAAGAAGATAATTTTATAAGGAGGAAAACAATGCCATAGTCTTACATTTACCCTACATAAATTAGACTGCAAATAAAATTATAGGATTTTGTGTTAGAGTTGTCCTTGATGTTAATTGTGTTAAAATTTAATTGTAAGGGGAGGAGCAAAGACGTTATGTTAACACTCGAATCTCAAATACCTAAGTCACATAGCTATGCCAATCACAACATTAATTTTCAATGTGACTGCCTGTTTTACAAAAGTATATTTATCGCTGCACTATGATTATAAATTCCCAGAATCTTATAAGCGTCTTGTAGATAATTCATTTGCTATTCACATTAAGTTGTCATGCTGCTATTGTTTTGCTATTTTTGGAGTGATTCGTATTTTCTTTAAACAGCACATTTGCCATAATAGTTTAAATTCTGACAAAATCCTAAAGGTAAAAATATTTTTTTTCCAAAATGTTTAAACGAATAAATTAATTTAGAATGTGGTAATAATACACTAAAGAGCTATCGAAGATTTTCCTGCAGATTTTTGCATGTCGGAACTAGACATTCATGAACTATTTTACAATCTGAAATTTTACAGATACTGGCTTATATAGTATTTTCTGTAAGGAGTCCCATTACAGTTATTCCTCACTTATCATCTCACTCATCATTCGTTTATCTTACTTGTTTCATCATAAATTAACGTATACTTAAAATTTCCATCCATGTATGTTTTCAATTTAAAACATGATTTTATTAAGGCTATGTCAGGAATGGAACTTCGTTGTAAGATGTTCATGTGATACTGCAGGATTTATTCACACTATACCATGTGTTTTAACCAAATGTTTGATTTGTTTTCAACGCACATACAAGCTGATGAATTCCTGTCGACATGGAGAACAATTTTATTATCATATAAAGTGCCGATCTCACAAATGGTTGCTCAGTGGAGCTTTTGTCTTTGAGTTGGTTTGGAACATTTTTTTAGTAGGACGTTTTGACTGGAGAAGTAAAAAGTTATTACGTTCTGGAGATGATGGCTGCATTACTGGACGAGGTAGTTTCCACGACGGAGAAGGAGAGCCAGAAACTGATTAAAAGGATGAAGTCTCATTGGCTTGGAGTTCAGTTCCACTGCTGAGAACGGCTTCTACTTAGATGGCGACGAGATGGACCGGGGAGTCCGCCTGAATCCTATTCAGAACTGCTCTGGTTCCCTGAGCTTCGAAGTCATCGAGAACTTCTAGTCTACTAGTCGTCGCAAATTAATGTAAGATTGCAATATCCTATTTTGCATGCTGTATCAGCTTATAGCCAAGAATGTGTTTCAAAGTACAGTAGCCAGCTAATCAAATACCCAGAGGCTACAAACTTGGGACAAGATATCGTCAATCTAAAAAGGACTAAGCTATGACTGGTCGGACACTTATATATTTAATTTATTAGCAATTCCCAAGAAACAGTGCAAGATTATTAAAATGACGATTGCATATGATTTCGCAGTCATGTAAACGGTTGAATATTTGTGAGGATGATGGTAATCGTTTTCAAGTCATTAAAACTAAACTCATCTCATTTATTTAACACAACTGGCAGCAGTTATAATCATCGCTTTGCTCGTTTAATCATTGAATATTATTTTAATGTGAAACCTGTCATTTTTCAATAGAAATAGTTTGTTTCGTCTTATTAATAATTGTATAATATTTGAATAGCCTGGTGTTCTTTGATTGTAGAGTGCTTAGTTGAGATGCACTAGTTCTTCAGAATAATACATATGAATGACTGCTATTTTTAAAGATGTTGTGTAACATGAGTTCTTATAATTACTTATTCCGCTTGAAAGCGATACCGATAGAGATATTCTTAATCTATTCATCTGAAAAGGCGCGCATCACATATTCAAATTGCTATAATGTAATTTAGTCGTAGATTCATCTTTGTATTATGTTTTCACACTATCATTATTTTACATCACAAGAATTTTTTTATTTCATCACCCTCTACTCTCCACTACAGTTAATTATTGTTAAAGTTATTATTATCATCATCATCGTCATCTCTGTGGAGTATGTAGCCTATACAGATTACAGGGTACGCCAGTAAGGATATACTGGTACGTATATGTGCCATATTTAGTATAGTATCAGATAAAGAGAAATGATTCCTAACAAGGTAAACACTATTTTGAATCACTATTGACATTACATAGACAACTGACAATGAAGAACAAATACATACATAGATGCACATGCTCATTGTATGTGTGTTCAACGAGTCAACTCTTAAATCAACTTTCTCCCTGCATTAAGTAAAAATCAACATATATAATGGAAATTGAAATGGAGAGAAAATTGTTCCAGAAAAGTTATTAGAACTGATAGAGTTAAACTGCGGAATAATTAATATAGATGCTACCCACAGCTACATTTTTACGTGCGAGACCAACCATCTTTCCTTAGCAAACACTCTTAAACTGAATAAATAATAGTTATTTTATTTCATTTGGCGCCTTTCAAGCACTGAGATCATAACAGAAGTAATTTAGATTTTGAATACGATTCTTCTTTAAAATTCACGAAACACTACGTAGCTCAGTGTAATTAAAGCAAGAGCGATCTCATTTAACCACTGGGCAAAACGTCAAATTTAACTTCAATTCTTTGATTTTTTAAATATGTCCAAGGAAGTTTTGCAGTAGAATTTTATAGGCAGTATTAATTTCCTAGTGCGATAACTATGACATCAATCATGTTACAGTTCAGGTAGGCATAGGTATGCTAGAACTCGCCGGAAGCCTTAAAGTTGATACACCAAAAATGCTAAATTACTTTATATTACGCGTGAGGTTTTTTCCATTGAAGTTGCCGCAAGCAAATGCAGACGTATGACATTTGTTTCGGCATTGCTAACCAACCTTACGTCGGAGCAAAAAAAAAAAACAAAGCTGACAAGCTGACGCCTCCAAGGCCTACGCCATGCAGCGTGAGAAGCTGAGCTGAGTTATAATTGTAAATAAGTTCCAAACAGGTAACACAATAAACAAGATACTCATTCCAAAGCGAAATATCAACTACACCTCATATAAATATCTTTAAAACATTACAAGAATCACAAATTTCAACAAGGTTTCTGAGTTCAAAGTTCTATGAGTCTGTGAAAATAAACAAATATTATTCGTTTAAATATCTTCCGTAACAACCACATATAAAAATATGCGCCATTAACAAAAAAATTAACTGAACTGACCGACATAATTAAAAACTATTTTCAAACATAATAAATACTCTGGATTAACTCTTATTAAAAAGAAAATATTACGTGGGGGCAAATACAAAAATTAAAATATTTATAATAAAGTTTTGACAGAAATTTTACAAAATAATTACCTATCTACTATAAATTATATTAATGCTATACTTATGTGTTGGTTAGATATTCTTGTAAGATTAAAAGTAAACTTTAGTGCATATAAATTACATTACTGCAGCAGCACAAGTTAGTGAGAGGTCTGCAAAGAGTTCTTACATTCTGTTTCAGATAAACATTACAACATTTTGTATTTACAGAGATGAGAAACTGTAAAGATTAAAGATACAAATATTTTTTATTCATTTTCGATTGATGGATGTCATATACGAATATGCAAGCCATTAGAAGACAAAGATGCCCATGTAAATAGGAAGCAGTATTTCTCGCTTCATATACAAGGTGTTGTTAGTGAGAAGAGAAAGTTTGTAGATATTTTCATTGGATATCCAGGTTCAATGCATGATGCGTGATGCATGTGTCAAGGTTGGTAGTCAAAAAATATTTTCAATTTACATTATGTTATTAGACTCTGCATTATTCTCGTATTAATTGTGCCACGGGTAGTTAAATAAATAACCACAATGTCTCACCAAGCTGTATATTGCAATTTTTGTAAATGGAGTGGAGAGGTTTTTGGGTGCCTCTTAACGTAATTGTCTTGAATGTTGATGGGGGTGAAGCAAAGTCTGTGGAAACTGGAGATCCGCGAGAAAACCCACTGACCAGCAGTAGGCCTATCGTCTGGCAAAATTCCCAGGAGCAAACTCGCTTGGAATCAAACCTGGTTCACCTTGGTGGCAGGGAAGCATGTAGCCACTGCAGAGTATTATGCTCTTGCAGTACATATTTAAAAAAAAAATTGGAAATCTACTCAGGAGTAAAGTTTCTTAGCAACTATTTTGTGATACACAGATATTATTTTTTTGAACACATTGCAGATTGTTATGCACGAATGTAACATTTATTGCTTTATTAATTAAAAGTACAGTATTTTTAAGTAAACGAGTCAGCTGTTTTCAATAGGTACATTGTAATATTTTAATGGTCTGTCCAATTTACTGTAAGTTATGTGAAGTTGCAATAAATGTTGTATGTTGCAGGTTATGGGTACTTATTAGGTGACAATGTAACTGTAATGGCAGGCTGTTCAGCTGTAGGAAAGCTGGTGCCAACATTCGTTATTCTCAAAGCAGAAAAAATGTGGAGTTCCTGGAGGGGACAAGGTGATGTACCTGGAGTAGGGTATGTCACATCGAAGATGGCTAGATAACAACAGAAATATTTCAAGAATATTTCTTCCACTTTTGCGAAATTATTACTGAAAGACCTGTTATGTTGATCTACGATGGACATGTCTCTTATTTGGACCCCAAAACCACCAAGAAGGCAAGGGAAGAAAATATTTGCATCATACAATTGTCATCACATACAACGGATCTCCTTAAGCCACTTGACAAATGTAGGTTTTGGCCATTAAAACAGTGCTGGACTAAGAATGTCACAGAATGGCAGAGATTAAAGCAAAGACCAATACAGAAAGCAGAATTTGCAGATATTCTTTGTGAAGTATGGCACACTGCTCTTTCACCCGAAATAATCAAGAAAGCACTTGAGAGCACTGGGATTTTCCCACCGGATAGAAGGAAGTACCCTGCGGAAAGATTAAACCCGATAAAGATGGACACAGGTACAACAACAAGAAAAATACATCGGGACTTTTAGACTTAGAAGGGAGCCTCTTTGAGACCGAGACTCAACAAAACTCTAATAACAAGGTGGTGGTTAAACAAAATGCTAATAATATGGATGTTAACAAAAATGTCTCATTGACAAATTCTCCATCGAGGCCTAGGACTAGTTCTAGTAAGAGTTCCGGGTACATGCATGCTGTTGACACACACAAGTGGCATCATTCGAGAATTTGTTGCTGAATAAAAAAGGAAAAACTACTCCACCTTAAACAAAAAGAAAAGAAAAGGTGAACTGTGCTTCAAAAGTTATCACTACAGAAGAATTCCTGAAGGAAATAAATCAGATAAATAATGAAAATTACAGATCTAGACCTCCAGTAAAAGTAAATGCAAAAGTTTCCAAGCTTACGAATAAAAGAGCGAAGAAGAAATATGCAAGTGATAGCAGCATTTGCAGAAGTGAATAAGATTGGAAAAGTAGTGGGAGTGAGGATAACCTTGCAGTGAGCAAGTCTGAAGATGGTTCTGACTTGGATACCACAGCCAAGTGTGTTCCCAGTAAAACACCAATAATAGTGAGCAAATCAGAAGATTATGCCGACTTGGCTATGTTAGCCAAGCCTGTGAAACAAAAAAAAGTCTAGTGTCATTGACCTGCATAAGACTGATTTTGTGTTAGGAATATTTTAAGTTGATATGAAGCAAAAAGTCATCGAATATAGGCATGTGCGTGAGGTGTAAAATGTGTTTATTGAAGATGATGCTGAAGTAATGTATCTAATATGTGTGGATTCTAAGAAGATTACTTTCAGGTCTGATGAAGATGATATGACACTGCTTTCTTGGAGAAATGTAATTAAAAAACTACCACAGCCTTATTATATTTGTGTTGGTAACCACGTATGTTATCAAGTTCAAACACCTGTTGATATTAACGAAAAGAAATGACTGAGTGAAAATGTCAGATACATTTCATACAGTTCAGATACTATGTAAAATTATTCAGTAGAGTTGTTAAAGAATAATGTAATGTAATATTATATTTAATTTAAAATTAAAAGTGCAGGTTTCTTCTTACATGTTTTGAATTCTTTCTTTTCAAACAATATAACTTTAGTGATTAAATACATATTTGCAAAAATTCAGGTATGTATAATGAAAGTGACCTGTCCCACGATTGCCTCAGCATTTTATATAGTACTGTTTGTTATTGAATTAACACAGTGTCCCACTTTTGCCTCAGCTTTGTCCCTCTTTTCCCCTAAACTGTGGGTAAATATCGGGCTCACATATTTATAGATTATTCAAAAACCATTCTACTTAGTTTAATTTTAAAGATTGGCATGAAATGAGAATACTAAGCAAAGTTTATTCTAGACTTATGACTACAATAAAGAATTATTAAATATTTCAATTTTGTCCCACATTTACCCCATGTGATCCTACTATATGCGTGCTTCAGAATTAATGGGAAAATTGGACACACAACAGCTGTATGTGGTAAGTTAATGGAAGTAATCAGTCAATATTGTTAAATAGATTTAAATTATGCTGGAAATTAAATGATATTATTCACTGAAATGCAGTCAACAACAAAAGCATTAACTTATCTTCAACACAAATTTCTTCTTAAATTTAATATTATTTATATATTCAAAAATTTACACAAACACACACCATACATTTCCTTCAATAGAGCATTTACAAAATGGTTCAGTTCGTTGGGCATTCCACTAACCTTCCTCATCATTTCCCAGCTGATAAGGAACGAAATCACGAGTACCTTTCTTGCATGGAAGACGTTCAATAAATGTTGCGTAGTCAGTTGAAATAACACCAGTTCTCAGTAAATGAAGCAGACCTTTCTTGGCCACTGATGCTGGTATTCTTTCTGGATATTTTTAGGTAAGTTCAATAATATCCCAACACAAGGCTTGGTTTACTTGGTTTTCCTGGAAGTGTCAAGTGTCATGAAATCAGCATCACTTAATTTGTGTTTGAAATTGATAATGGATGGCTGTTTCTTTACAAACCTTAACCATTTTATTTTCAGCCAATGAACTGGGATAGCACCAGTACTTATTTTAAAATTTTCCATTACTTTGCTGGCAAGTGTTTGCAGGTCATGAATGGCACTGACAGTTAGCATTTTTACAATGACGGATTCTTTCTCGTCATCTCAATCAAGAGACACAATTCATGGGGTGTATGCACTTGCCTGTGATGGCGGGCTTGTCAATGGTATCATGCATGGAGTCTGCTTCAAGATATGAGTGTCCAGATTAAATGTATTTCACATCGATAGTCTCGAGGTTTTCTAACTTGTTGATGGCATACAACATTACAGCAGCAATGTATTGGTTTCTTTTTAGCCTCCTACTGTGTCAGAGTATGTGACGATGTGGTTAACTGTGTTCGGCAATTGCTAGAAATATGACAGAATTGACGAACCAATTTCAGATACACCTTTTATTCCATTGGTTTCATCCCACAAATAACAATATCCATTTCTATCTTAATCCTAAATTGTGAAATTATGAAGATTGATCTTACGCCTGTAATAGATTTGAAAGTCTCCAGCAAATGGTATGCTATGCACTGCCTGCAAATTAAATGTGATAGTAATTTGAGAATTTTCAAGAGCTCTTCACTTCGCAACTTCTTTCATCTTAATTGCTTCTGATTGTGTCCTGAAATGTGTCTGAAATTCTTCTTCCACAATTCTGTCTTATGAGTGGCTTCATAATACCGTCTGTGTTTTGCACAGCGATCTTTTTTTGCAATGTATGTTGACAGTGGTAGATCGTAGGATCTGAATATAGCTCTGAAAACGCCTCCACTAACTGGAATTAAACAGATTATATTCACTATATGATAAGTGATCATTCGCCTGTAAATACATTACGTGAATGGCGTGGAAATTATTTTAGAATTCTATTTAATTTTTGTAATCTGAAGTATGTGATTAAATAAATATATATGGTATAAATAAAAATAGTGTTTATTTTTTCACTGATGTTGTACCCTGGCTACTTCCCCTAATATATAGAGAATATGATGCTTGTTTTAGACACAAATACATACATTTAATTAAAGCCGAGTAAAATAGTTGTGTCTACAAAAACCTTCGAGGCAGTGAATGATTAACATCGTGTAGTATTTATTCTTGAAGAGAGAAAACCTGAAATGAAGTTGAGAGAACATTTTTGCTGTACTACTGTACATACAATTTTTCGGTACAACTTAAAAATAACTGTAATAAATTTTAAAATCGATTAATAAATACAATTTTTTTCTTATAAAACCCATAATGTATGGTAACCAGTCTGCTATAAACAGATTCAAAAAGCAAAATATTATTTTAAGCTAATTACTATGGTTATAAAGGGATTAAAAAATTTAAAATTCATGGGGCTATAAATGGTGCTTGCAAACAAAACATTTCGCAAAACTGCCTCCTAAAAGTTGGCAAATTATATTCGCACATGCATGTACATATTCTCATTCTCAGAAGCCCGACTTGCTTTATAATTATTTCAAAATAATATATTTAAAATAATTAGATGCGAGCATAGGCACATATGATTCTGACTCCGACTGAAAATGAAATGAATTTAACACAGTGCATCCCTTGCCTTAAAATTTAAAAAAAAAAACCTAAAATAAAGTATTCTTAATCCATATATGCATTAACCCAAAAAAATATAACAAAATATTAAAAATATTTCTGTAATTGTATGAGGGAGTTCGCAAATTTGTCTTGGTAGTTTATTTACACCATTAAGGCACTACTTCTTATTGTGGGTTCGGTTGCTCAGTGGCTAGCATGCCTGACTTATGACACAGTTTTTACATTACAAATTAATTAAAAACACATTTTACTGTATTTTCCAAATATTCTTTCGGCATTTTTCAAATGATAAATAAAATAAATTTAAATAATTTTACTTATTTATATATGTATAGTTTCATAGATGTATGATGACACAGCCGATTAGCCGAGTGCCTCGTGGCCATTGGCCTCCCTTCCTCCCTGAGTGGTGCTTACCTACATCACTGTACGCGAATGTCACAGCTGGCACACACTTTGCTCGGGGGTCATTTATCATTTACACTGGTCGCCTGCTGCACATGCATTTCACAGCTGGCACGCCTGCCATGGCGGACCTGTCGGGACAAGTGCGGTTACAGAGCTAGTCGACATTAATTTAATAGAATAAAATATTAAATAAATATCGATATTTAAAAATAAAGTATTTAAAATCAAACATGTTTTACAATGCCCTGCCTGGAATGCACTTTGCAATAATTTTTATATACTTTATCGTGTATGGAAAATAACATCTTTAAATTCGTAAATAAATACACACACTGGTGATTCGCGCACTCTAGGAGGCGATGTTGATGGTGGGGTGGAGCAAATGCGACTAATCGAACAAATGTGAGTAATTGGTCGAAATAATGTGAGAGACAAGAGAGAAAGGAATGAGAGAAAGTGGATGTGAGAGAAAAGAGAGAAAGTGAGAGAAGAAAACAACAAAAATGGAGGACTCCGAGAAAACCTATGGAATGATAGAGGCAAATATGAAAGAGATGGAATGAGAGAGAGAGAAATGAATGAAAGAAAGAAATGGAATTAGAGAAACATGAAGGATGGAAAGGAAGAGAAAGGAAAGAGAGAAAGAGATGGAATGAGAGAGACAAGAGAGAAAGAGAAAGGAAAGAGAGACAGTGATAGAATGAGAGAAAGAGAGAGACAGAGAGAAAGAGATTGAATGAGAGAGAAGAGAGAAATATAGACAGAAAACACAGAATGATAGAGCATGAAAAATATGACAGAATGGTGATATGACATCACGATCGTATGTGCACTTAATATACGAGTCTGGTTATATATAATACTTAATACTTAAGGCTTAAAATTTTTAATTATTAAAGTATATTTAATTTTATAAAAAAAATTATTAAATTTACTTTATTTGATTAATTTCTCAGATAGTCTACCCCATTGTTTTTGCCTAGAAGGAATAGCAGGCCCCTCAAATCACCTAAAACGTGGTGTTTCCTACTACATATTCTAGGACATGGTTTTTTTGTACGGAATAGCGGGAAATTTGTAAGGAAAAAGATAAATTTTTAGGGAGGAGAGAGAAATTATGGCTTTTTTTGGGCTAAAACATGTGATTTTGAAGGAAAAATGGGAAATATTAAGGGAATCACGGAGCTCCTGGCGCACGCGAACATACACACCGTTATTACTCATATTATTTTATTTAAAACGATTGTTTGTGACAAATAAACATCTATTGTTTCAGTATGTTTAACGAATATTTAGTGTACACAAATATATCGTAAAAATTTGCCAACAAAGTAATATATTTACACCGAGATAAAGGTTTGTTTCGCCCAAAAGTATATGTTTCTATAGCTGGTCCAAAAATATGTTTTGTCGCCCAACAAAATATGCTGGATCATCAACCAAATAATAAGTTGACTTAACTCTATATATTTGTTTGGTCTACACAGCTCGAAAGTTAGTTTCCTTTTTTTTTTTTTGTGACACGATAGTAACAGTGCTTATTAGTGCAGTTATTGATGCACGCTTAATAATGGCCTGAAAGTTCAAACGGAAAGTAAAGAGCAAAGCTACAATACTGCACATAGATTTCCGTGCGTTGTCCAGTATTTCCGTGCGTTGTCCAGTATTTGGAATGAATGTGTTTAAAGGCTGCTCTCGATAAATTGAGCAATTTTGAAATCAACCTTAGAAAAATGTCACCCTACCTGCCTATATTTCAACGGGCGCACTGAGGGACATGCGCCCAGTCAAGTTGGTAACGATGGATGAGAAGTAGTTCCGTATGTTATTGTCGAATAAAAATTGTTAAGTGACTATTTCTGAAAGTTAAATTATTTCTTTCGATCTCTTTTTTTTTAATGACTGGAAGAGTAAAACATAGCAGATGCGTAAAATATTTACTTTATTAATCATTTAACGGTTTCGCTTGACCGACGCATGAATAAAGTTATGAGGCCCATTACAATGTTAACCTTACATAAGCCAGAAATATTCACAACGTAATTGGAAGTTGATTTTAAGCAGGGCTTTCAAAAGTGCACATTTTACCGTCAATAGCCTATAGAAAATTTGCTGTGATGTCATTGGCAGCTGCAGCTGACATCGCAAGGTTGAGGACTGCAAACCACAGGCGCTCGAATATTGGTCACACTTCTAGTTTTCTTTTTATATCTACCGAAGCTGTTTAATGAAAGTATAGCCAAACAAATTTCTCGTTGCACACCCAACCAACTATTTGTTTTGGTAATCAAATAAGAATAACAAAATAATTTGGTTCCTACAATGAAATATTTCACTGCCCATATACAAACAATTAATTTGTTTGGGCCCAATAGAACCTAGTTTGATTCTACAAAACCTTTTCTTCTGTGTCGAATCATATGAAGCTGAGAGTGTGCCGTGGGTTGAACGTACTGTATGTAGGACATGTGGAGAGGAAGTGTTATCGCAGTGAGAGTGACGTGAAGCCAGCATGAGGGCACCCACACGTCCTTGCTCCATGTCTTCATGTCCTCCACAATCAGGCGTTGTCGCAACCACAGGACTAGAGATAGATGCCCCGCCAACTCAGCTAATGAAAACGGATCCTTGCTGGTGATGCCTCACAATAGAGCTTCTCAAGCCTTACAACTCAGAAAATACTAAATATGTTTGCATATGTAAACATATTATAGAATCATGTGATTGGTTGTATGGGACGTTACGTCCAATTCAAAACATTTCTTGCGAGTGTTCTTTTTTTTTTAACCAGTCAGTGCAAATGAAACCTAGTAAACAATAATTATGTTATAAGAATGCATATCACACACTCACACACACACACACACACAGATATATATATATATATATATATATATATATATATATATATATATATATATATATATATATATATATATACATATATATATATATATGTAACTCACACATTGCGAAACGTTCATTACCAGTGTGTTATATATTATATATAACATTTACTTAATCTGTTCGTGTATTTCAAATATTTCAAGAGGGCTAAGCTAATATGGCAATGCTTTTAAAAATGTTTTGAAGTTATTTGTAAGTTACGGAGTCGAGAAAAGGCAAGAGCGCTCGAGGCTGGATTGGTGTCGACCTGGCACTGTTGTTTATCTCCACTCACTCACTAACTCTCTCAGTTAGCTCAGTGCACTACGCCCTCTGGACAAGACCGCAGAATACGCACGCATACAGACGTAAAACCGCAACGCACTGAAGAAATCCATACGTAGTCTCCTGTACGACAAAGAAAACCATTTCTTTGAGGCTGTTTTATTTACAGCTACACGATGTAATCAAATACACTACAGACCTAGTGTATTTCATGTAACTTAGGTTCAAAGAGGTTTTGTTTTATGGCTATATTATATACCTTCTTTTTTAGCAGACAGATAAACGTTTTTTGAGCGGCTTTTGTCCACAGAAAAGAAATATAAATTCGTAGCGAAGGTAACGGTTTAAAGGTTTTCTGTCGTACGTTGCAGATTTCAGTACGCAGCTACAGTCGCAACGTAAACATTCATAAACCAATAAGTAGGTATATTCTGCAGTTACGAAACTGTAGCTGAGAAAATTGCAGACATTTAATGTCATTCTGAAGCGCAGCGATTATCCACACTACTAACTACAGTTCTTCCCAAGAGGTGACATTGTATTCTGGCTCACATTAACACACTCACACATCTGTCAAAAGTAATTTGAACGTAGTAAGACAAAGCGGTCGTGTAGTGCAGGTTTTAGTTAGACTAATTACAGGGCGTGTGTGTTTGAGTCTCCGAGTCACTATAGTTATCTTTAAATGAGTGTAGTTTGGGAAGATTTAGTGAATCTGAGTACTGCCTCTGAATAGTTGTCTGTGTGAATGGAATCCGCGAGGAAGACAAGCTTGCAATCTACCAGTTCCTGTACAAATAAAGCACAGAGTTCTACGAGAACTACAGTATATCCCAGATAAGTCAGAGTTGTATTTCTACACTTTTTGCTAGAGGACACGCAATTTTTATTTATTCTGGAAGGCCGAGAACTACGCCATTTTGTACAGTGCTTACACTGAGTTTAACTGATGAGTTCAATACAACATGTTAAGTATTCTCAGAAACATAATTATTTTTGGAATTTTTTTTTTATCTGGAAAACAAGTTAAAGTTTTTTTTTTTTTTTTTTTTTTTATCACACTTGGTCAAAGGGCATAAGTACACATTCGAACGTCAACTATCCAAAGCCATTAAACATTTTTCCTTATATTGTAGTTGCTATTGTCATCAAGGAGTTTCTAAACTATTTTTATTTTAGCATTTTTAAAAGAAATTCTTCATTAAAGTATTAAATGCTGAAATTAGCCGTGGTGTGTTACGTCCTTAAAGTAGCGAGACACTTCCTCTTAAGTATATTGGTATTATCCTTGTCTGAAAGTGACTAGACCTGAGTTGTGTTCCTGCTCGTATAAAAAGTGTATGTCCACCGGAGGAGGTTGAAGGAGGTTGCAAATCACCAGTGTGTGTTAGCTGCTCTGCTGCCTGCGGATATCAGGACTATAGTTGCCACACGGTAGCTACAAGCTCGTCATTGGGTGTTCATATTTTTGTGCACATGCTAAATCACCTCCCACAAAAACCCCAGTAAACATAATTATTCAGTACATTGCAGCTATCCATGGGAAAGACACTGCGCAGCAGTCATACTCTCTCTACTGAACGACCTGGTACGGTGTTCCAGTACATTGAGATGTCTCGCAGTGATATATTTCCCCAGTTCTAACACATTGACATATGCTAAATAATTTTTCTTATTGAGTTATCACACCCATTCATACATTTTGCACAGAGTATTGTTGTACTGTACACCTGCACGTTGTGGGGATTCCACGAGATAATGTGTGACTAGTTGTGAGGCACAAGACATATATTTTCACTAAAAAATGCCACATTTACCTCACGTAGAACATATCGTGGAATCTGGAACTGTGAAATATTCAGGAAAGACATACTCGTGGGTATAAACTGATTTCAATTCAATTAAAATGAACCAGATAAATAACCATTGATTAATAAAATGAACTAGTTTGAAAATAATTTAATAAAAATTTGTGTTTCGCTCAAGATAAAATAAGGTGTGACAAAATTAATTAAAAAGTATCTGCAATAAGTATTACCATAAATTGAAATGTATACCACCGTCCTATCAGGATGAACAATTATTGAAACTTCAAGAAATTAATTAGAAATAAAATATTTAAAACTGCCACAAAATAAATTAAACTTGAAAATAAGATACATTCAGATTATGGTTTCCCAGAAGTAGTTATCGATCAGTGATTTTTTTTCCTGCCATGAGTTTGCTGAGCTCCATATAAAATAAACGAATCACTGTCTCAAGTCTCGTAGTTATTGTAGTTTTAAACTTACTATTAATCAACACACTTAATATCAAATAAGTGTTAATTCTGTTGAAAGTTCACTACTCTTGAAACATTATTGAGTTCTTCAAATCATTAATTGCTCTGGTACTACACTACTCAACAGTAGGGCAGGACTACTGGGCACTACTTTCCAATAAAATATGTCAGATGACAAGATAAGGTCTGCCAATAACTCTTAGTAAAAGTAGAATTGCTTAAATTTCTGTAGAACACTTTACTTTTCAAGCAAATTAGCAATAGACATCAAAATACAGAAGACGTCACTTGGACCATTGGCCAAACCTTAAGCCTGTAACATGGTGTCGAAGGAGTCCTTGGCGTTTATTCTTAGGCCTACACCACTCAAAAATTACCTGATTAATTATATAGACCCAGCCCTCTTCTTAACTTGGCTGGCTCTAAATGGCTAACTGTAACCTCTGGGTACTAAATCTGGTCTAGCCTTACGAAGATGCTTGGAATTTTCCTATCGAAAATCCCAACGAAAAAATTACTCTGCTGGGCCCTTCAAAAGTCCCTCCCCAGATGCAATCACTTCCGACAACTTTCCTAAGACGTAACGTAATAGGAGGTTAACTACTTCCGGTAACAAAACGGGAAAATAATTAAACATTAATTTTCTCTCAAAACAAACAAAAGAAATAAGTGTGTTTCCAAATTAATGAAAATAACTTTGCAAACATATAAATTAACCAATAAATTGAAATTAACATATTCAGATTATAACCTTTTACCTCAGAGTACTTATCCACATGTCATATAATAACACAAATAATAATACAATTATAAACCAATTTTCAAATGGTGGTTTACAATAAAAATATTATGTGTGTGTAATTAAAATATTCATAAGCCTGGGAAGGGTTAATATTATTATTATTACTCAAAACAATATGTAAATATACGTGTAATAGTGTCCAAAACACATTTGTAAATAATTATCATAACTGTCAACAATTATAATAACGTGTACAACCTGAAACCCTTATAACGTCCAGTGTTTACAAGAGGTCCCGGTACTTACACCATATAACGTCCAGTGTTTACATGAGGTCCCGGTACTTACACCATATAACGTCCAGTGTTTACAAGAGGTCCCGGTACTTACACCATATAACGTCCAGTGTTTAAATGAGGTCCCGGTACTTACACCATATAACGTCCAGTGTTTACATGAGGTCCCGGTACTTACACCATATAACGTCCAGTGTTTACAAGAGGTCCCGGTACTTACACCATATAACGTCCAGTGTTTACATGAGGTCCCGGTACTTACACCATATAACGTCCAGTGTTTACATGAGGTCCCGGTACTTACACCATATAACGTCCAGTGTTTACATGAGGTCCCGGTACTTACACCATATAACGTCCAGTGTTTACATGAGGTCCCGGTACTTACACCATATAACGTCCAGTGTTTACATGAGGTCCCGGTACTTACACCATATAACGTCCAGTGTTTACATGAGGTCCCGGTACTTACACCATATAACGTCCAGTGTTTACATGAGGTCCCGGTACTTACACCATATAACGTCCAGTGTTTACATGAGGTCCCGGTACTTACACCATATAACGTCCAGTGTTTACAAGAGGTCCCGGTACTTACACCATATAACGTCCAGTGTTTACAAGAGGTCCCGGTACTTACACCATATAACGTCCAGTGTTTACATGAGGTCCCAGTACTTACACCATATAACGTCCAGTGTTTACAAGAGGTCCCGGTACTTACACCATATAACGTCCAGTGTTTACATGAGGTCCCAGTACTTACACCATATATATGCAATCAAATCAAACAACTAATTTGCAAATTGATATGTTTCGCCTGTACATTAGGTTAGGTGAAGTTAAGAAACATGAAGTATCGTGGTGGTGTAGTGTCTAGACTTCTCGCCTACCATCTAGGCGAAACGGGTTCGATTCCCAGCGGGGTCACTCAGGGATTTCCGCATACGGGAATCGTGCTGGAAGATGCCACTGGTTGGTGGTATTTTAACCAAGACTAACAGAGTCGCCAAGTGTCCCGTATTGTACGGGATTTCCAGTACAAAGTGAATATTAATAAACACAGTTTCAGTAATGTATCAACTTCCGCGGGTGGAGGAACGTGTACAATGATCACAGATAGTTTGTTACAGTTGAAGATGACAGGTGAAATTTGTCAACAAGAACGTACTGTATATGGAAGTAGGGCTTGCAGAGAGAGAGAGAGATGTGTACAGTAGCTTTTACAGTGTGTATTAACGACTTCTGTCTTACAACTGAATAAATCAGAAATTAAAATATTACTGAATTATATTTATAGTTCAATTAATATTTTGTATTCCTATATGTTCAGAGAATGTGATGACTGATTTACAGGCCTCATTTTTGCACATAACAGGTAATGTTTAAAACCGTTATGTTATGTAACACTTTTTACTGAACATTTATTGGGTTTAGAATTTGGGGATGAACTTGTCGGAAGTTTACGAAATGGAAAATCCTAAAACGTTGAGAACCGTAACTAGTAAGCAAGTACGACATTATGAGATGAAGCGTTCATCAATCTGAAGCAGACTAATAATATTACCTGTTTTGTTATAATTGATTTGCATCGGTGAACGAAGAACCTCCATTACAAATTACTTGCAACGGTCGTAAAATAGTTGCGTTGCAGCTGCGTCCTAGCTGGACGAAAGAATAACGATAATTCTTACACTGGGTGTAGATATCTCCAGATGAGACCGTCATCCCCCACACAGAATGAAACAAACACAGCACAATATACTACATGTGCTCTTACGCTGGACGCTTGTCCAGTCACAACAACTCTAGACAAATGTAGAAACGGTCGTGCGTGAGTGGCCACACACGGCCAGTCCCCTCTCCCACGACTCTTCCGCAATAATTATGTGTAGGTAAAGCAGTGAGACGTACCTTGTAGCAGTTGCAAGTCTTTCTTCTGGGCTTACACATTTCTTGAAGCTCCCTGCTTCACCAAGTCGTCATAATTTCTTTCAATATGTAGTCAAACATTTTGATGTTCATCCAGTGACACTCCCTCGACGTCTCAGTGAACTGGCATAATATGTGACACATTGCGGCAAAATCGTTCTCATGTCGGTCTCTATTACTTGCTGTCATGCACCCACTCACATTCTTGTTATTAGTTTCAACAGAAGATTGATATCACACAGCATCCAACCAAGAAGTTCTTCCTCAGTATCACATCCACTCCTCATAATCACTGAACTGAGCGATAAGTATGGCAGGAAACATCCATGTGCAATGTAGAATATCCATTGGGGAGTTGACTGGCAACTAGGAGTACGTTCCTGGAGCGTGTCGTTCCTCGAGAATACACACCCAGTCTAGGAGAAGCCTTCAACAATGGCGCCTGGTGGATCAAGAATATCACAGTGAAGATGAATCTTAAATCAGTTCTTGATTTTAATTTAACAAATGATTTAAAACGCCTACTAAATTATAGGTCTAACTAGGCGCTTGCGGAGGAGGATTGCTAACGATTGGGATTGCCAAAGGTTTGGGATTGATCATAGGTTTGGGATATCCACGGATTGGCAAGGGTCGCTATGTATTGTGGAAGAGGATGGCGGAGGTTTGGTGTGGTTTGGTGCGGATTGGTGCGGATTGATGTGGATTGGTGTGGATCGGTGCAGATTGGTGTGTGGATTGGTGTGGATCGGTGCAGATTGGTGTGTGGATTGGTGTGTGGATTAGTGTGGAATCATGTGTGGATTCATGCTTGAATTTATGTGGGTTGGTGTATTGATTGGTATGTCGATTGGAGTGGATTGTTGTGGGTTGGTGTGTGGCTTGGTGTGTTGATTGGTGTGTGGATTGGTGCGGATTGCTGACTATGGTGCTGATTGAGGTGTTTATTGCGGTGCTCATTGATGGAATGGTTGCAAGATTGGTCGAAATATTGATGAAAAAGCAAACCTTTAATTAATGTTCTTAATTTGGAAATAATATTCTTGGGATTTTTGAATTTTATAAAAGTTTTTAGAGTTTCTTTTTGGGTTAAAGGTTATCCAAGGTCATGCACACAGGGCCAAGGTCACATAAGTGAGGTAAATGTGAAGGTCACCCAGATCTAACATGTTGGTCGGAGTCATAAGTGCCTCCTATGTGTGTAAAATGTAAACAAATGTCAAACGAAAAAAACGATATGGCAGGTGGAAAGCATTCGACATAATGAGCAAAGGTGAGGAGATGGAGGCCTGCTGACTAATTAACCATTGAGAAACATTGGTGTAGTGGAGGGGAATGTTAATAAAATGTGTATGATAGTCGTCTGCTGGAAATTATGCGGGTTGGGGAGAAAAAAAACCTCTTGAAATTTAACTTTTTAAAACTAATTTTTAAAAATAATTTCTAATAATATTTTTTATTAATGTTTGATAAATTCATAGGAAATTTCTGTAATTTTTGAACGATCTTTTGGATTCAATGTTGAAAGTCATTGGGTCAAAGTCAAAGGTCAAAGTGACCTGGATCCAAGATGGCGGTAGTGCTCAGTAACATAATATGCTCCCTGATATTTATACATTTATTCAATTTGTATAAAACTTTCATTTTTAAGGTCACCTAAGGAGGCATTATAGGTTCAAGTTCAAGGTCACCTGCTTCCAACATGGTGATTGGATGACATAGCATGGCGGCTGGTCGGTTCCAGTCACTCGTCCCCTCTAAGCCAACACATTCGAAATTTTAATTATTTTTATAAAATCATTTAATATATTTTAATAAAAAATTTTATTTTTAAATAATTTCTAGCGGTTTTTATTTCTTTTTGGGAATTTTTAAAACAATTTTGCTGATTTTTGGGTTCAAGTCCATCCAAGGTCACAGGATCAGTCACCTGGATCCAATATGGCGGCTAAGATAGCTGATGGTATGCTCGAGCTCCGATCCCAGGTCCCATGTATCGATTTGGCATACCTTATGTCTGGAAAACCAATATAGTAGCCAATGCTCTGCCCTTGAAAACGATCCCCCCAAAGCCTTCCCATGGATCGAAAAGTGATTTCGGGGGATGTTTTTGCAACTGGAGGAATCCGTACTTTGAGGTAAAAATGGGTAATTTTAAAGGGAAAGGGAAATTTTGATAGAAAAGGGACGTTTTGAGAGAAATTGATTGAATTTTAAGGGAAAGGGGTCGATTTAGAAGGAAAACAGAAATTTTGTTGGAAAAATTGGCCACCGGGAGACCGGAATGGCAGAGCATGAACAGCTGCGCACCCCCAAGCCCTTGTCCTCAACTAGGCTATATCATTCTACTAACTTTGTATGGCCAATATTAGGAAGTTTATGTTCTTACAGGCCTTTCATGGTAATCTGAAGTACTTCAGAATGCCCTGCTTAAGATATACTTGTATATACTGTAGTGGAGAGTAGAGGGTGATGCTATAAAAAATTCTTGTGATGTAAAATAATGATAGTGTGAAAACATAATACAAAGATGAATCTACGACTAAATTACATTATAGCAATTTGAATATGTGATGCGCGCCTTTTCAGATGAATAGATTAAGAATATCTCTATCGGTATCGCTTTCAAGCGGAATAAGTAATTATAAGAACTCATGTTACACAACATCTTTAAAAATAGCAGTCATTCATATGTATTATTCTGAAGAACTAGTGCATCTCAACTAAGCACTCTACAATCAAAGAACACCAGGCTATTCAAATATTATACAATTATTAATAAGACGAAACAAACTATTTCTATTGAAAAATGACAGGTTTCACATTAAAATAATATTCAATGATTAAACGAGCAAAGCGATGATTATAACTGCTGCCAGTTGTGTTAAATAAATGAGATGAGTTTAGTTTTAATGACTTGAAAACGATTACCATCATCCTCACAAATATTCAACCGTTTACATGACTGCGAAATCATATGCAATCGTCATTTTAATAATCTTGCACTGTTTCTTGGGAATTGCTAATAAATTAAATATATAAGTGTCCGACCAGTCATAGCTTAGTCCTTTTTAGATTGACGATATCTTGTCCCAAGTTTGTAGCCTCTGGGTATTTGATTAGCTGGCTACTGTACTTTGAAACACATTCTTGGCTATAAGCTGATACAGCATGCAAAATAGGATATTGCAATCTTACATTAATTTGCGACGACTAGTAGACTAGAAGTTCTCGATGACTTCGAAGCTCAGGGAACCAGAGCAGTTCTGAATAGGATTCAGGCGGACTCCCCGGTCCATCTCGTCGCCATCTAAGTAGAAGCCGTTCTCAGCAGTGGAACTGAACTCCAAGCCAATGAGACTTCATCCTTTTAATCAGTTTCTGGCTCTCCTTCTCCGTCGTGGAAACTACCTCGTCCAGTAATGCAGCCATCATCTCCAGAACGTAATAACTTTTTACTTCTCCAGTCAAAACGTCCTACTAAAAAAATGTTCCAAACCAACTCAAAGACAAAAGCTCCACTGAGCAACCATTTGTGAGATCGGCACTTTATATGATAATAAAATTGTTCTCCATGTCGACAGGAATTCATCAGCTTGTATGTGCGTTGAAAACAAATCAAACATTTGGTTAAAACACATGGTATAGTGTGAATAAATCCTGCAGTATCACATGAACATCTTACAACGAAGTTCCATTCCTGACATAGCCTTAATAAAATCATGTTTTAAATTGAAAATATACATGGATGGAAATTTTAAGTATATGTTAATTTATGATGAAACAAGTAAGATAAACGAATAACGAGTGAGATGATAAGTGAGGAACAACTGTAAGGGAACTCCTTACACCACATTACGTATTATCTCCCTACTACAAATAAAATTATTATTGCCTTAGGCCTTACTTCATTCATTCGTCGGGCATATGAAACTGAAATTATTAGAAAGTAAATATTTAACGAATTTGCTTATTCACCAACTTATATGCATTTAAAAAACGGAAAGCAAAATAAATTACTTCATCATTCACAGATATTAAATTTAAAGTTTTAATTGAACGTGAAGTCAAGAAACCACTTTCCCGATATTGTTACCATGTTTACTGAGCGCAGTGCCTATTTAAAATATATGAAGGTAGAGGCAGCCACATTTTCAAAATGTTGATTTCAAAAGTTCTGAATTAACCATGAAACCGCCTATACAGAAGCTTACATGACAACTGGTAGTATAATGTTAGCAACAGATTCTATTCATTATAGTCGTCAAAGGTTATCGAAGGTTTACTCACTATACTTTGCCTCAAAATTATAGCATTGGCTTTATATTTTTTAATATAATTTATTTTTATTTAGTGTTTTTAGTGCATAAAGAGGGGACGCCTTCTTATTCAGGAATTAAGGAGGAATCGTCTTGGGCGAGGACTGATTTCAGGAAACCCTGTAAAACCGAAATTAGGATGGCCGGACCGTGAATTTAACCCGGATTGGTAGAGGCTGGTTCCATTTCAAGGACCCAGCACTTAATATATTAAGTTAACTGGTCAAGGCTAAAACACATTTATCTGCGCTGTTTCCTTCGAGATGTTATGAACCGCGACCAGGCCTTGGCTGGACGGCCTGTCTGATCACACCTTCAAACATTTATCCAGGACACGAGCCATGAATGTCGACATAGCATCCGAGAGCCAACATCATAAACCTCACCCACCGATCAGTAGACGAGGCCAACACAATACGCTCGATATAGGACAGTGTAACCCTAAGAACGGTATGTCATCGGGATATTTCACGAAGTGTTGCCTGGAGATGGCAATGCCCAGCCGTCACTAACCGCTGCCTGAATCAGCCTACGGTGACATGAACAAGGCGGGAACTCATCAATTATGTTTTAATTGGAAGTGTCTTGGTAATATTCCTAAGGGTACTTAGCTAACATCCAGTTATTTATTTTAAAACACCTCACCCTCCCCCGTGTAATGTCTGTATTTAAATAGTTAACGTATAATCTAAAATATTCAGTAAACTCCCATATTATACTGTTGTGTTCCACATAAATGAGGTATGAATTAATCTGAGATACAATTAATAAAATAGCGTTAATCTTTCTCTAGTAGAATGAGAATAACAAATAAAATAAAAAAGTATAGTGAGCATGACTATCTGGTCTTTGAGGGTTGTAAACCATGGGGAACACATATGTATGTTTTAACCCTCTCCTAATGGGTGGTTATTTGGATACCTGGACCAGCCATTAGTCAGCCCTGTGGTAGGAAACTCAGAAATGACACCAATAACGGCAGAAAATAACTCAGCATAACACTATTTGTTGCATTAGCTACCAATAACTGTCCAAGAAGCCAGAGCAATACAGTTGACATAACGAGATAAGTAGTTGGCTATTCTGTGTCCTGACATTGGACCACAATTTCCGCGCGACATTTGTTACCCAATCGTGGGCTGCTGTTGTAAGGATTCGTATCAAAACATATTTTTGAGAACGGAATATTACCTATAAGTTAGATATAGTACGCAAGAAAAACGGCAGCAGAGTAATTAACGTCTGCCTCACATTTACTTGCTGCCAGGATGAAAGTTATCAACAAAAAGTGAGTTTGTACAAAAAAGTCAATATTTTGATCACTTCGTTAGTCTTTTACTAATATTTTAACATAAAATTTTTCGTGCAGTTGCTATCTGAAAAGTAACAGTTATACCTAGAATCTTATTAAAACAATAAGCTCCGACAAAACACTTGTGTTTTCGTAGAAAAGTGAATTATTTAAAATTCTGCGCACGGGAACACATACTCATGCTCAAACTAACACTGGTACACAACAGGTACTTTATATGTATTACGATTGTGAAATAATAAAGAGTTCATTCAAACATTCGTGACTAGAGTTTATTCTTGGCAATAAAAATAATATACAGCTTGAGCAAAAATCTGATATAGTATTAGTTCAGTAAGGCGAATATGATTGACTAGAAAAGTGACTGTAATAACATCGAACAGTGACGATTTTATGTATCTGGCTCATGAGAAATCTTCGCTGAACTCTTCTATAAGCTGAAGCAAATTTTCCTGTTGAAGTCGCTCAGGATGGCAATTCTAAAAAAAAAATAATAATAATAAATAAATAAATAATCACATGTAAGCACATTAACGATAACAAGATAACAAGATAACAAGAAGTTATTGATGACTTATGAGACTACTTTCCGCTACCTGGGTGCAAATAAATAATTAATATCATGTAAGCACATCAACGATAACAAGATAACAAGAAGTTATTGATGACTTATGAGACTACTTTCCGCTACATGGTTGCAAATAAATAAATAATATCATGTAAGCACATCAACGATAACAAGATAACAAGATGTTATTGATGACTTATGAGACTACTTTCCGCTACATGGGTGCAAATAAATAAATAATCACATGTAAGCACATCAACGATAACAAGATAACAAGAAGTTATTGATGACTTATGAGACTACTTTCCGCTACATGGGTGCAAATAAATAAATAATATCATGTAAGCACATCAACGATAACAAGATAACAAGAAGTTATTGATGACTTATGAGACTACTTTCCGCTACATGGGTGGAAATAAATAAATAATATCATGTAAGCACATCAACGATAACAAGATAACAAGAAGTTATTGATGACTTATGAGACTACTTTCCGCTACATGGGTGCAAATAAATAAATAATCACATGTAAGCACATCAACGATAACAAGATAACAAGAAGTTATTGATGACTTATGAGACTACTTTCCGCTACATGGGAGCAAATAAATAAATAATATCATGTAAGCACATCAACGATAACAAGATAACAAGAAGTTATTGATGACTTATGAGACTACTTTCCGCTACATGGGTGCAAATAAATAAATAATATCATGTAAGCACATCAACGATAACAAGATAACAAGAAGTTATTGTAGACTTATGAGACTACTTTCCGCTACATGGGTGCAAATAAATAAATAATCACATGTAAGCACATCAACGATAACAAGATAACAAGAAGTTATTGATGACTTATGAGACTACTTTCCGCTACATGGGTGCAAATAAATAAATAATATCATGTAAGCACATCAACGATAACAAGATAACAAGATGTTATTGATGACTTATGAGACTACTTTCCGCTACATGGGTGCAAATAAATAAATAATCACATGTAAGCACATCAACGATAACAAGATAACAAGAAGTTATTGATGACTTATGAGACTACTTTCCGCTACATGGGTGCAAATAAATAAATAATATCATGTAAGCACATCAACGATAACAAGATAACAAGAAGTTATTGATGACTTATGAGACTACTTTCCGCTACATGGGTGCAAATAAATAAATAATCACATGTAAGCACATCAACGATAACAAGATAACAAGAAGTTATTGATGACTTATGAGACTACTTTCCGCTACATGGGTGCAAATAAATTTTAATAAAATTCTTAAAAGCTTAAATAGCAGGAAGGCATTGACATCTCATTAACAACAAAATCAATAGAGATGAAACCAGAATCATGTGAAACAATACCAAGACAATGAAAATAAACAAGCGACTTTTACCAAGGATTTGAATTCAGGAAAACTAGTAAAAATAACTTCGCATGCAATCAACTGCATCATGGAGGTAGGATTCCGAGCATCACTTTGGATGTAATCAATCTAATGTTTCGACTGATAGGTTCCTAACCTGAAGTATTTACATGGAAATCATTTTAAAAAATTGTTTCTAAATCACTGAAACATGTAAGTTTACATGGCCTTCTTTAACACCACTTGTGTGAAAATTAGGTGGAAATCGGTTCATTGGTATCCGAGATGTGGTACACATTTTTATATAGAAATATATTATAAACTGCCTAAAAGAGTTTACGTATATGATGTTTATAATAGATACTACCAGCAAAAAAAGTTTGATTGAATTCGGTTAAATTGATTAATAGATATGCCAAACTTATATAAATATTTATATGACTGCCATTTCAAAAATCAATGTCTGGTTCTATTTAAATTGTGTAACTTTATATGGTCTTCTGTAGGTAAGCAACATTTTGTGGGTATTATTTGAATTGTCCCGGAAATCTGGCAAAATATACTATTTACTCACATGACAATATTTTGCCAAAATTCCGGCAAAACAGAATCTCTGTAAGCATTAATTATGTTTTTAATTAATACTGTTTGCGTAAACAATTTGGTTGAATTTTGTTGATAAGTTTCGTAGGTACAGAGTGTTCCAACATTCACCTACCAATTTAACTCGCCTAGTATTCGTGTGTCCCTAGGGTGGAGATGGCGTGACATAGCCAGACTTGTCCGGTGAGTTATGTCATTGTCAGTAAGCGTGGAGTGGTGGTCACCTGCAAACAGCGCATTCGCAGTGGAAGCATATTTCAAACATAATGATTATGTTGTCGTCATACAGTAATTGTTTAGGAAACATTTCAATACTGGAAGACACGGGAGGGTACCCGGATGTCACACCTTCACGTACTGGGTGAGCAAGTTTCGCGCTACGGCATCTATTGCAGACAAGAAGCTGGGTTGTAGTGTAAAAGCTGTGCAGACACAGGAGAACATCGACCGTTTAAGGGCAGCTGTCCTTCGAAGCCCAAGGCGTAGGCAGCGGCATTTAATCTGTCAAAGAGTTCAGAGTGTCATATATTGCATGTTGACCTAAGTTACCAGTTTACCATCCTTACAAATTGAAACTGGTTCAGGTGTTGCCTAACGGTGATTTTGTGTCAAGGAGAGCCTTCTGTGAGAGATTTCTTGCTCAAGTGCATGAGGAACTGGATATTGTTAGAATACTGATAATGTCACATGAGGCTCATTTTTAACTATCGGGCAGTGTGAACAAGCAGAATATGCGCTATTGGAGCGACGATAATCCTCACCAACTGCATGAGAAATCAATTCACAGTCGCAGAGTTACAGTATGGTTTGGAATTCCAATCATAGGTGTTGTTTGCTATGTTTGAGGACGACAGTTGTGTTGTGTTAACTGTGACATCGCAACGATATGTGCAGATGCCGACTGAGTTCGTTTTCCCGGCATTGTGCATTGTGCCGATCTTTCGGCTTGCGATCCTCAAACGTCGAGTTTTCAAACATTCCCACCAGATCTGAACACACTCAAACTAAGGATTTCCGAAGATAGTAATGCTATACTGGCAGTAACAGTGTTGCGAGTTATGGAAAATGTGCCACATCGAGTGCATGAATGTGTGACCCTGGACGGACGTCATCTCGCTGAGATAATATTCAAGAAATAATTCTGTTTTGGTGTTGTCCCAAATGCCAGACATGTATATTTTTGTTTTCTGTAAAGTCGATAAATATTTTCTATAGGTGAACATACTGCGTGTGTTTCACAATGGTAGGTGAATGATGGTACACTCTGTATAACATATTAATATTAATTATTTATATAAGCCCCAATAAATCACGCCTGCTGCAAATAAAACATGGTAATTTACATATCCTATTGTAGTAATACTTCGTGAAATTTTTGTATGATCGGAGTATTGGTCCCCGAGATATGGCATAAAACCTCCATTGTTCGTGTGAACATCTTCATAAATGGAGGACAAAAAATTTATTTACTCTCACATTCCATGATTATCTATGATACATTTACGAAGTTAAATTTAAATGTGATACATAGATCCGAAGATATTACACACTTAGCTAAAATGTTTGTATAGGCACCATTCGGAAAATAAGAGACTTACACACTTAAAACACATTAATTTGCCAAAGTACAACTTCTTCGCCAAATTTGAAAGAAATCGGTTCATTGCTTCCGAGATATGACATAAAGAATGCATTATTTCATGTGGGGATATCATACAAAATGGCGGAGAAATGAGGCTTTGTATAGACAATTTTTATGGATATAATTGATGCTGTCAGCATACAAAGTTAAGTTATAAATAGTTTTGCAGTTTTGTAGATAAAAAATTTTGAGCTGAACTTTTAAATGCCCACCACTTTGAAAATATGTGTGTCTGCCATCTCAAAGTTTGTCAGTTTCCATTGCCTGCTATAGTGCTACTTATTTGCCAAATATATTATGAGTTGTTTTTCAGAGATATCGCACAATTTTAATTTGTCATGTGATACTATTTTACAAAATGGCGAACAAAACAGATTTCCTTGTACACATTTGAAGGGTGTAATATATACAGCCAGCATACACTAATCCTCAACGAGCTACGTGAGAACGTCATTCTCGGTCTCCCATGGTTAACCGAGCAAAACTCGATCATTGAACCAGCAGCTAGGAGGATCCATTTTGAGTTTCATAGGAATTATTGCATAGTTCCAACGATATAATATATAAAAATAAAAATAGTTATATGGCCGTCATTTTGAAAATAAGTGTCTGCCATACCTAAAACACATCAGTTAACATCACATACAGCTGTACTGCTTTTTTGTCGCATTTAATAGGAATCGGTTAATTGTTTTCCGATTATAACACAAAAAATCTATTTATTTGTGTGCACTATCTTACAAAAATAGAAGACAAAAGATACTCCGTGTAGACACATTTGTTGTTTTTTGTATATACTCCCAGCATACAAAGTTAAGTTGGAGTTGATAACATGATTTCGATTACTATGCCAAAATATCTAGATGATCTCATTATTAAAATAAGTCTGGCATACTTGAAACATATTTGTACATATCAACTGCCACAGTAAAACTTGTTTACCAAATTTGGTAGCAATATGTTAATTGTTTCCCGAGATATGACACAAAAACTTTATTAATACAATTAGTGCTACCTTACAAAATAGCAAACAAAAGTAGTTTTTTTCTGGCGTGTAAGGTGCTTGTAATAGATAATGTCAAATAACTCAATTTGGTAGCAATATGTTAATTGTTTCCCGAGATATGACACAAAAACTTTATTAATACAATTAGTGCTACCTTACATAATAGCAAACAAAAGTAGTTGTTTTCTGGCGTGTAAGGTGCTTGTAATAGATAATGTCAAATAACTCAATTTGGTTGAAATTGGTCAAATGGTATGGTAGTTATACCGAATAACCCTACAATATTTGTATTGTCGCCATTTTAAAAATAACAGCTAAGTTAAGTTCAATTATTTACATTTACCTGGCCTGTCATAGCATTACATACGTGCCAAATTGAGCGAATATTGATTGAGTAGTTTTTGAGATATAATGTAAAGTATTAACAACATTATTCACCTCTGAATTCAGTGCTTACAGCATGCTCTGTCAGCATACAAATATTGGTTCAAGTTGGTTGAATTTTTTCCGCAATGTAACATATTCTAAATTTAAAAAAAAACTGCCATTTTTGATGTAGATGACTGGAGTGGTCGAAGTATACAAAAGTCAGGTGTTCTTTAATAGTACAATATGTGTAACGAGTTTGGTGAAGCATTGTTCATGCGTTCAGTAATTGAAAAGCGGGGGAGAGGGATATGTGCACTGACACACACAGGCACATATTAATTCACACACACTCACACACAGACATACAGACCGGAAACGGATCTCATAAGCCTTTCCTTCCTTCGGAAATATAGGGTGACAATATTTTCGGCAGTGCATATGACCTTGAAAAATTCCTACATAAAAAACAAATAACACGATGCATTACAACAAAAGAAATACTGCACATATAAGCACAAGTCTAACAGAATTAAAATTAAAAATTAAAAAATGTAAAAGACTTATTCCGAACAATTATTTATGGGCGAATGTTATTAAGAATGTGAGAAAATGTGAAATGAAAACTGTTTGGTGGTGAATAAATATGAAAGTAACCTTTAATTTGGTGAATGATTTCATTATTTTAAATTAATTGTAATATATTCAAATTTTGATGTGATTATAAAATGGCAATGTTGATAGCAGTATATAATGTTTATACCATTTAAGATATTTTGTTCTTTAAACGTTTATTGTATATACATTCACACGACATGTATATAAAGATGTCAAATTTTGTTATTGGTGAGGTGGAAACACAAATATCGAGACGGGCAACCCATGGTGCAAGTCAGATAGCAAGAGTGGTAGACGCTTTAAAAAAAAACGGAGAAAAAAATGATCAATTATTGTGATATTTAGGAAGCTTGTTGCGGGACAGAAACAAAGTAATGGTTACTAATTATTTATACCGTAATCATTAACAAAGTGTACTTCGTGTACAAGTAACCCATCCCCATCATGATGTAATGAGGTGTTGCCATCCTTAGTTCTGCAAACAAAAAAAAAAGACATGTTACTGACCACCAGGTAGGAAACCAGACAGGTTGGCTGCGTGCCGCGTGGTAGCGGAATGAGTATCCTACAACTGTGTAAGTGTGATTTTACACCAGTGAATTGCACAAACAACAGTTCCGTGGGATTTTCTCAATGTTAGGAGTAAAGAAAACAGAAAAAAAAAAAAATTGAAGTTTTGCAATACTAGTTAAATGTCGCACCTTCACAAGCAACTTTACAACAAACTTTTAAAATGGCGGCCGCTAACCTCATTGTAACAATTAATTCGGCGTATGAAAGACTGGAGTATCCTTTCAAAAACACCCGGTGTACTTGAACCCTGTCAGTAGTATGGTCATGTCACTTTTGGCGCACTTCTAGAATAACACAAGGACGGGTGCAGTTGTTTAACGCGTTAGAGTATTACGGAGGCGAGGATTCAGCCCCTCCACTCCCTTCTTCTAAGGTTATCTACTCCAAATGCTTGCCCCACCACTGACCCGCCCATTCCCATGCAGAAGTGGGAGCAAGTATGTCCGGCGATACAAAGTGCAAGAGTGACGTAATTGCTATTTGGTGTTCAAAGGGTTAATTGTTTAATCGAAAGTGTTAATTGTTCAATCACAATTGTTTGATACAAAGGGTTAGTTAAATTTATTGGAAGGGTTAAATTTATTGAAAGGTTTAATTGTATGATTGTAATTTTTTGATATAACTGTTTTAATATGTTGAAATGGTTGTGTGCCAAAAGGGTAGATTTGCCTCTTCGAAGTCCAGGAGTAACTGAGCTCTGAGGAGTTGGAACAGCATATATATATATATATGTGTGTGTGTGTGTGTGTTGACCTTGGAGTAAGAGTGGTATAATGGTCATTTTTTAAAGATGTTGCCTCTTCGAAGTCTCCGGACTGAGTTAGCTCTGAGGGTGGAAGAGGGGAGGGAGGGTTAGTAGGAGCATGACACATCCGTTGTCTCTGCTGCCTGCTAGGAGGCTGAGCTGGGATTGTGGCTGAGGGGAAGGAGAGAGTCGGCAGCTCTGGCGTGGTCGCTGGTCGGCAAGGCAATGAGCTCGGAGAGAGAATCTATGTCGCTTCTTCACCATCCACTGTGCTACTGAGCCCTGAAGCTGTAACGTCTTGCCGAAAGCCTGCGAGGTCGGAATTGTGTGTAATTGCTCGTAAAGATCTAATGTTTGAAAATGACTTTTTTTTTTTCACCTACAAAATATAGCATTTGAACAATAACAAATTGAACAAGCACCGAAAAATAAATGGGAATTAAATACATATTTAAACAAATAACTGAGACATAAAATATATCCTGAGAAACTAAGTACCTCTGAAATATGATCGATGGCAAAAGAGAACCCATTTATCAATTACGAGCAATGAGACAATTACTAAGTACAAAACATTAAATAATTGCGGAATATGCACACAGAAAAAAGATTTACTAATGAGACAAAATATAACGCAACGAGGCGACTTACCAATGAAATAAATGCCGAAATACACTTACATGAAACAATTACTAACCACACGCAATGAAATGAATTACCAATGAAATATAATCCTCACAAATACTGAGACAATGAAAACAAATCAACTACAAGCAGGTGCAACGAGACATTAATAATAGATAAGCTAACCATAAAAAATGAGACGAAGTACCAATTATACAATTCAATCACAAATACCAATTGAATTACAAGCACGACACAATTATTAAATACGAAACATAATATAATGCAACATGACGAAGTACCAATGAAACAAATTCAAGCAAGCGCAATGGGACATTAATTACGCAAGTATTAAGAGTAATACACACTAAGTTCGTGCAACTAGAGATGAACTAAACGATTACCTACAGCCTAAGCGCATGGCCACACCATGCCACTCCTGACTACAAACTGAACTCAGCATATGAATTCATGTCACCATATCTCCAACAGTTGGTATTCTATTAAATGAATTACCAGTAAACTCTGTTTCTTCATGTATATGTCTCTTGTTAAGGTACGAGTCCATCTGAGTAAATATTCGTAGAATATGTCCCATCCTATATAACTGGTCTGACGCCATTTAGTATAACATGTTTAAAATATCCCTTCAGTAGCTTTGAATAGATTCCATGCTATCATCAACTCAAATCACTGCCATACAATATTCACTCAAAATTAGTACTTATATTCAGACTATAAACATCATGAGACGGGGTGTCACAATTTTACACTACTGCCCCCCCCCCCCCAAATATATTTTTGCTGACACGATCAAATTGGATTTTAAAATGTTGAATTTTTCTGGAATACGAACTAAATTTACAGTTTTTCGTTGCTCTGATGTTCTGAGTAAAACGTTACCCTACCTTTGACACAAAGTTTTTAGCAGGAGTTTATGTGGTACGTACAGAAAATGTAATCCTGGCATATGTTCACTATTTGAAATTATTTTGAAATATTGGTTTAAATACATTTCTGAGGAAATTACTATCGAAATTGCAAAAAAAATGGGCCATTTCGAACCATCCTTCAACTTATGCACCAACATGGCTCCCACTCCATACTGGGATGAGTTACTTGCAACTATTAGTGGTTTCTTGGGATCATACCGTGTTAACACGGCAGTTCTTACAATCCATGTCTTACTTGCCTTAGAAAATTGCTGGCATTAATCTGTCCAATTCAATTCCACGTCCTTCCCCAACAAATTGTAAAATGGACACAATCTGCTCGCCATGAGAGGTACAAACTTTGAATAGAAGTTGAGCAGGCCTATTTTGCTCTCAACTTGGTGACATCTGTCGGCCTCGACGCCCCGTGAATTGCCTCCACTAACTCAGTAGCTGGTTGAATTCCCATGGAACAAATTTGGTACCCTAGGAATTTTACCTTTGACTCGAGAAATTTGCATTTGTGCCTGTTGACCCTGACTCCATAACTTTGTAGTATCTGCAAGACTGTCTTTAACATCTGGATGCACTCCTGTACAGAGGAACCTGTCACCCATATATCGTCTAAATAGGCTACTACGTGGGGAATTCCCTGCGAAATTTGTTTCATCGCTGCCTGAAATGTGCTGGGAGCGCAACACAGGCCATAGGGCATCCATCTATAGCGATACCTTCATTTGTGTGTATTGGCCATACCTCCCATATGTCTTCGCCAACCACCAGCTGCTGATATTCATGTGTCAAGTCCAGCACACAGAACACCTGTCCCTGCTCCAAGAAAGCCAATATGTCTTCTATGCATGACAACAGATGATGTTCAGGTTCGACATTTGGATTCACAGTTTTCTTGAAATCGGCACATATTCTAAGGACCCCATCTGCTTTTAGCACTATTATTAATGGACAGGCCCACCTATTGTGTGTCATCTTTTCTAACACCCCTTGTGTTTCCAATTTATCCAACTCATCCCCTACCTTCTCTACTATTGCTTAGGGATCTGATCTTGCCTTCCGAAAGACTGGCACACTAACTGGTTTCAGCACAAAATTTGCTTCCATTTGAAGAATCTCCCCAAATTCCTCACTAAATATTTCTGCATACTTATCTTGAAGTTTTTTATAATTATGTCATGTTCCTGTACTGCCTCCCCCGCCCTGTTATTCGTCATTTGGTCTGAGCTTAATTTCTTAGTGGCTAGGTGTACTTGATTTACCTCCTTGTGCAGGGTTTCCCCTGTTACTGCACACACTGCCTTCGCGGCCCTGTTCCTCCCCATTTGGTGTGAGCTTAATTCCTTAGTGGCTAGGTGTACTTGATTTACCTCCTTGTGCAGGGTGTCCTCAGTTACTGCACACACTGCCTTCCCGGCCCTGTTCTTCCCCATTTGGTGTGAGCTTAATTCCTTAGTGGCAAGGTGTACTTGATTTACCTCCTTGTGCAGGGTGTCCTCAGTTACTGCACACACTGCCTTCCCGGCCCTGTTCTTCAACATTTGGTATGAGCTTAATTCCTTAGTGGCAAGGTGTACTTGATTTACCTCCTTGTGCAGGGTGTCCTCAGTTACTGCACACACTGCCTTCCCGGCCCTGTTCTTCCCCATTTGGTCTGAGCTTAATTCCTTAGTGGCTAGGTGTACTTGATTTACCTCCTTGTGCAGGTTTCCCCTGTTTCTGCACACACTGCCTTCCCGGCCCTGTTCTTCCCCATTTGGTCTGAGCTTAATTCCTTAGTGGCAAGGTGTACATGATTTACCTCCTTTTCCAGGGTGTCCTCAGTTACTGCACACACTGCCTTCCCGGCCCTGTTCTTCCCCATTTGGTGTGAGCATAATTCCTTAGTGGCAAGGTGTACTTGATTTACCTCCTTGTGCAGGGGTTTTCCTGTTACTGCACACACTGCCTTCCCGGCCCTGTTCTTCCCCATTTGGTCTGAGCTTAATTCCTTAGTGGCTAGGTGTACTTGATTTACCTCCTTGTTCAGGGTTTCCCCTCTTACTGCACACACTGCCTTCCCGGCCCTGTTCTTCCCCATTTGGTGTGAGCTTAATTCCTTAGTGGCAAGGTGTACATGATTTACCTCCTTTTGCAGGGTGTCCTCAGTTACTGCACACACTGCCTTCCCGGCCCTGTTCTTCCCATTTGGTGTGAACTTAATTTCTTAGTGGCAAGGTGTACTTGATTTACCTCCTTGTGTATGGTGTCCTCAGTTACTGCACACACTGCCTTCCCGGCCCTGTTCTTCCCCATTTGGTGTGAGCTTAATTCCTTAGTGGCTAGGTGTACTTGATTTTCCTCCTTGTTCAGGGTTTCCCCTGTTACTGCACACACTGCCTTCTCGGCCCTGTTCTTCCCCATTTGGTCTGAGCTTAATTCCTTAGTGGCAAGGTGTACATGATTTACCTCCTTTTGCAGGGTGTCCTCAGTTACTGCACACACTGCCTTCCCGGCCCTGTTCTTCCCCATTTGGTCTGAACTTAATTCCTTAGTGGCAAGGTGTACTTGATTTACCTCCTTGTGCAGGGTGTCCCCTGTTACTGCACTAACTGCCTTCCCGGCCCTGTTCTTCCCCATTTGGTGTGAGCTTAATTCCTTAGTGGCTAGGTGTACTTGATTTACCTGCTTGTGCAGGGTGTCCCCTGTTACTGCACACACTGCCTTCCAGGCCCTGTTCTTCCCCATTTGGTGTGAGCTTAATTTCTTAGTGGCTAGGTGTACTTGATTTACCTCCTTGTGCAGGGTGTAATCAGTTACTGCACACACTGCCTTCCCGGCCCTGTTCTTCCCCATTTGGTCTGAGCTTTATTCCTTAGTGGCTAGGTGTACTTGATTTACCTCCTTGTGCAGGGTTTCCCCTGTTACTACTGCACACACTGCCTTCCCGGCCCTGTTCTTCCCCATTTGGTCTGAACTTAATTCCTTAGTGGCAAGGTGTACTTGATTTACCTCCTTGTGCAGGGTGTCCCCTGTTACTGCACACACTGCCTTCCCGGCCCTGTTCTTCCCCATTTGGTGTGAACTTAATTCCTTAGTGGCAAGGTGTACTTGATTTACCTCCTTGTGCAGGGTGTCCCCTGTTACTGCACACACTGCCTTCCCGGCCCTGTTCTTCCCCATTTGGTGTGAGCTTAATTTCTTAGTGGCAAGGTGTACTTGATTTACCTCCTTGTGCAGGGTGTCCCCTGTTACTGCACACACTGCCTTCCCGGCCCTGTTCTTCCCCATTTGGTGTGAACTTAATTCCTTAGTGGCTAAGTGTACTTGATTTACCTCCTTGTGCAGGGTTTCCCCTGTTACTGCACACACTGCCTTCCCGGCCCTGTTCTTCCCCATTTGGTCTGTGCTTAATTTCTTAGTGGCTAAGTGTACTTGATTTACCTCCTTGTGCAGGGTTTCCCCTGTTACTGCACACACTGCCTTCCCGGCCCTGTTCTTCCCCATTTGGTGTGAGCTTAATTTCTTAGTGGCAAGGTGTACTTGATTTACCTCCTTGTGCAGGGGTTCCCCTGTTACTGCACACACTGCCTTCCCGGCCCTGTTCTTCCCCATTTGGTGTGAGCTTAATTTCTTAGTGGCAAGGTGTACTTCATTTACCTCCTTGTGCAGGGGTTCCCCTGTTACTGCACACACTGCCTTCTCGACCCTGTTCTTCCCCATTTGGTGTGAGCTTAATTCCTTAGTGGCAAGGTGTACTTGATTTACCTCCTTGTGCAGGGTGTCCTCAGTTACTGCACACACTGCCTTCCCGGCCCTGTTCTTCCCCATTTGGTCTGAGCTTAATTCCTTAGTGGCAAGGTGTACTTGATTTACCTCCTTGTGCATGGTGTCCCCTGTTACTGCACACACTGCCTTCCCGGCCCTGTTCTTCCCCATTTGGTGTGAGCTTAATTCCTTGGTGGCAAGGTGTACTTGATTTACCTCCTTGTGCATGGTGTCCCCTGTTACTGCACACACTGCCTTCCCGGTCCTGTTCTTCCCCATTTGGTGTGAGCTTAATTTCTTAGTGGCTAGGTGTACTTGATTTACCTCCTTGTGCAGGGTGTCCTCAGTTACTGCACACACTGCCTTCCCGGCCCTGTTCTTCCCCATTTGGTGTGAGCTTAATTCCTTAGTGGCAAGGTGTACTTGATTTACCTCCTTGTGCAGGGTGTCCTCAGTTACTGCACACACTGCCTTCCCGGCCCTGTTCTTCCCCATTTGGTCTGAGCTTTATTCCTTAGTGGCTAGGTGTACTTGATTTACCTCCTTGTGCAGGGTGTCCTCAGTTACTGCACACACTGCCTTCCAATCCAGCTCAGTACCAAAAGCCAGTCCCGTCCCATAAGAAATGGTAATTGCGGGTCCCCTGAGTCCACCACCAACAGTACCAGATCCCGAGACTTGGTTCCCACTTTTACCTGTTCCTTCATCCTCCATTTTAGAGGTACTTGCTCCCCAAAATATGTGCTCAACTGGATGTCTGCCTGTTGCAAGGGAATATCTGACCACTGGGCACAATACACCTCAGGGAGACCGCTGCCCCCATATCAACTTCCATTGTCAACGGTTTCCCGGATACTTCTACCATGACTTTCTAGGTCCCCTTTTATTTTTCTGGCCGGCCTACATGACTCAAGTTCATTTTTCGGTGTTCTGGTTCTTGCCTTTCTGTATGCACTGTTTGTATCACACCATGTTTTGTACTTCGACATTTGCAAGCCAGATGTCCTTTTTTTACCATAGTTATTGCATTTAAACTGTGCATGCCGACATGTATTTGCAAGTGCCCCACATTGCCACATCGAAAACACTCTCTAGTCTCCTCTTTACCTCGTTCTCACTCTCTCTTTCCCCCACTGTCGAATAATTTGTTCATAACCTTACAAACTGCCCCCTTCCTCCAGAAACACTGCTATCTGGATGTGTTAAACAGTCGTTGTTGTATCTCCGCCTGCTCCATTGTAGTGGCTTTCTCGTATGCCTCCTCAAAAGTGTATTCCTCTTCTATCATTTGTTGTTGAATGTGTTGACTCACTATGCCACTTAGAAATCTGTCCTGTAATGCCTTCTTCAAAAAGGATCCAAAATTACTGGTTGGTGTTAACCTCTTAATTGTGACTGAATATTCCGCCACCGTCTCTTTTTCCTTTTGTCTTCTGCTGTAGAACTTAAAGCGCTCTGCCGCAGTTAAGGTTTTGGTAACATAATGGTGTTGCAAAACTACTTCCAGTTCGGCGAATAATTTTGTGCCTGGTTCTTCTGGTGCCACCAAATCTCTAAAAACACTACATGCATAATTCCCTATCGCCGATAAAAGCACCGCCACGTGCTTACCCTCAGGCACCGAATTTTTAACCAGGTAGTTCCGCAACCGAATCAAATATGATACTACATCAGAATTTTCGTCGAATTCCACACTGGCCCCAAACATCAGCATCCCGAACTATTTACTTTAATTCTTCCCCGTTTATATCTGCCTCGTCGCTACTGTTATGTTTACTCGGCAGCCATCTTCCTAGAATCCCATTACCAACCTCCGCACCTACACATGTCCCTACACCCCACATAGTAAGTAAATTCAGTAACTGATCCACGATATTTTATAATTAAGTTCATGCTAGTTAAAGGCATTTACAGTTCAGCAATCTTAATTACAGTTACCTCGAGAAGTTAATGATAGATAGGTATGTGTAGTTAGTAAAAAAGTATAAAATTTTATTTAGTGTTTTGTTCCCTACTATCACTGTATGTATTGAAAGTTTTTAAAGATTAAGAATTTAAAAGTAGGTACTTGGGATGCCAGTACCTTATATAAGTAATTAGAGGCAATTACAACATCTATATTTTAAATATGTGCAATATGTGACAAATAAGACCTTAACACAATGTAGAGATAAGACAACTGTTAGTAGCTTAAGATTGTATCGTTAGACATAAGCATTTCGTTAAAATGGTTATATAATATATGAGAATTGTAGATTACACTGTCGCACAAATTTTGTGCTAGTAAGTAACTCAAAAAAAATTTATGGTTAATAATTTCATTTCCTAAAAAGTCAAATATTAAGTGTAGAATGTTTGCAAGAACGCTATATCTGCGAGAAGAGCCTGCTAAAGCTACGAATATTACACCAGCACAAAATACCAGTCCTTCATCCTATTCTGAAAGAAATTCTGAGAAAAAATTTTTGTGCATCGCAAAAGTGCAACAGACTTATATACAAAATCGTTCATCTAAAGTGCAAAAACACTCACAATTATTATATACCAGCCAAGTGCTATAACCAACTTATGTGTATCAAAAACATTTACTCTGTAAAATTAATGTCTGTTTTAAAAAACAGTGCTATTGTTCCTAATTGTAAATGTTAAAATTTTAATCACATTATACAGTTATTATATTATGTTCCTAACTGTACACATTGAAATTTGAATTCTAGCGATGTTATTGCTTCCTATATGTGAGTTACGGAAATAAAAACCATCTCACAGTTTTTCATAACCATAGTGTCATGCAAATGTGTTCTTCATATAATTGTGTTTGTATTTATCTGTTTAAGAAGTTGTATACCCACTCCGGTGAGTAATTAATGTACAAGTTGCGAAACGTAATATGCCGCAAGTCGGCAAACGGCCAGTTCCGTTGTAATGTCGCTGCTCCGAGTCAACAAAACACGGCCTCACCATGCAGCACAGCCAACATAGGCTTGCAAAACTTCCCTTCATACAGAAAGAAAAGTACCAAGTATATATTTTTAATCAATTGAATTCCCTATTACCATCATCTATCGCCTAATATTTAGGGGGCTTTTTAAACGTTAAATGTGGCAATGGACGTTCTTCTTTCTATTCCATGGTTTCATTGCACAACGTGCATAGGCATTTTTTTTTTCCAATGTTTTAAAACCAAGTAAATTCTAGTTTAATGTACAGATAATACATTTTCTACATTGCCAATTTTCAATAACTTCCAGTCAGTTCTTACTATATGTGAAACGGTGCCTCGACTATGCTATTCCACCACCAACACTGTCCTTATGTATATTCGCGCTGCCATCAATCGCCTACAAGTCGACGGCTTGTGCCTGAGCCCCTCGACCCCACCACTACAACCTATCCCTATTAGGATATATTCTACAGATCATATACCATACAGCAGTCGGGACGGACTGCTATTTTTACCTGGGGAGGGGGGGGGTAGTGTGGTGGACTCTAGGGGTCCACATACAACGAGTTAAGGATGAACAGACAATGGATTTCTTGCGAGCCCCCTGTTTGGATAACAAATTCTCTCTGACCCACTACCGCCAAGCTATAAAGAGTCAGAGCGCGAACTCCTACCCCCCTCCCCCCGAGGCAGAGCGTGATTGAATAGTGACGATGTAGTACAGTGTCAGAGCTGCACGAAGCAGAAGGCTACGACGAGAGACCAGGGTCTGGAGGAGCTCCAGGCAGAACTGCAATCAACCCTACTACTGATAACTGGTGAGCATCACTCCGGATAGGCAGTAGGGTGACATCACAGATCTCGAGGCCCTGTAATTTAAGTACCTAAATAATACGCTGATAAAGTTAGGGAGTAACTGCTGTAACCCAACATTTTCACTATCTGCACCTATGTGTAGTAATTAATGTTTGTTTCACGCATTGGACACCGTCATGCATAATATTTGTAATTTTACATATTTTTCACATTTGTTTTATATTTCGTAATTTTTTATTTTATTTTTGCATTTTTATATGATTATAATATTTAAATTTAGATGCACGAATGGCAATAAGTAATGTTTAATTGAAACAGATAGCCAGATGCTCATTTGATGGTATCTTAAATTAATAATGTATTATGTATTATTTTTGGTCTGATATTTATCGTTAATGTTTCAAGGTATTTTTTGTATTTTTTTATTAACTTCTACGAGATCCGTAACTCAATGGAATATGGATTTAGGCCGTTCGGTGTGTGTCATTTTAGATCGTTAGTTAGGAAGCCTTGCTATTGGCTAACAGTTTCAAATCCTCTACTCCGATTGGCTGGAGATCTCAGCATAGGGTTAGGACGCGCGGGCCATTTGAAATTTTGCTTTCTCTACCACCAACCTTCAACTACGCTAGACGTAAAGTTAGGACGCTCGTCCTACAGTTCGACGCAGCAGAGGAATTTTGATTAGAGTTAGAGTGTTCTAGTTTCTAACAGCTTTCCATAGAATTTGACATGTGTTTTGCGTCGAGTTTGATAGAATAAGCACTCCGCAGATTTTTATTTTAAGCAGCTGTTTAGGAGTATAGGTAGCTAGCTAGACCTGTAACGCCAGTGAACCGTTGAGCCACGTAAAGCACTACCACACCCAGATCGACATTTTTTTTCCTAGCTCTATTCCTTCTACGAGTTACACCGTCCTGCCTCCACCTACAACCTGGTATTTAACTACAGAACAGTTTTTCATCAAGTTTTAAAATTTATTTCATCTTGGACTTTGTTACATTAAGCTATGAGCGTAGAACATTCTACGGACGCCATGTTGGCAAGGAGCCTAAATTAGCTTCAGCCAATTTTAACATAATTTAACCTGAGAGAGGAAGCCAAGTGTTTTCCACATTGAGACAGTTACTTTTTTTATGAACTATTTTCAAGACATCTTATTTTTGAGAGAGGTACGTTAATTTCAAGTGCATAAGTCAGACTTGTTAATTAAGTGTCACGTAAGGATTTTGAAATACGACCGTTACCCATGACCACTCCCCAACGGCGGTTTAGTTTAAACATTATTCATTTTCTTGCTCATTGCCATTCAGGGATTTTTGATTTCTCTTTAATTATTTTTCCGCCTTATTTGAAACAGATATTTTGAATTTGCACATTTTGAGTCTTTTGAATAAATAAGTCTAAACTGGATTTGACATGCCTGACATTTCTTTTGAATATGAACGTTTCATTCTATCCTTCATCTGCACATTTTCAGTTGCAAATAATTAAACACGTGTTTTAGTATGTGTGTAGTTGTGTACATTAAGTTTCTCAGCTGTATGTGTGGCAAATAATCGTTTGCCAGTAACGAAGGTGTTGTTGTCAAAGGTGAATTTCTACGCATCTTACATACTGGGTCCTAAACTGAGTACAGCAGAGCGTAAACATATTTCTTTGGAACAGTATTTATTTCATTTTATCCACTTACTGAATCACAAGTATTGCCAACACACATAATATTCTATTTCATCGTGTGGTGCATAAATGAAGATTTGGATATTGCACTGAGTTGGCCTAGGTTATGTTTTGCACATTTTCAGAACAAAAAGTGGTCACTCCAACATATGGGCTATTATGATAGTGTGTTTTCTCCAAGGGCACTACATGTTACATAATTTTAAGAGCGCCGAGCACCACATTACACAGTTACAGAAAAAAGTGGCGCCCAACGTGGGGCTTACGACACGCTGAAACTACAGTAAGGGAGGTTAAGTCAGTAAATTCGTAGAAGAGCCAAAATACCTCACCAGTTACGCAGAAGTGAGCGTACGCCCTACCGATTGAGAGAAACGACACCAAATAATTACAGACACCTAGAGTACAATGGAGGAGACGATAGAAATTATTGACACGTACGCTACAGTGCTCCAGGTAGATGGAAATGCAAACACTGATAGTAATGCAGCACAGCCTAATCAGTTATCCGAACATGACACTACAGCAGCCAATGTTTCACAGACATCGCTGCCACAGCAATTAACTGCGCTTATGCAAAATCAGATGTGTGAAATGCGTACGCAGATGGGCGAGATGCAAACCAAATTGACCGAGTCGCAAACAAAATTAGCCGAGTCGCAATCACGACTGTGTCAGTACAGACACAGCTTAGTGGGGTTAATACGCAGCTGAGTGAGGTTAAGTCACAGCTAACAGAAACTGTACAATCACAGGTTTCACTGATAAGAGACGACGTAGCAGCTAATCTGCAACAGGTGGCATCAGAGGTAAACATTGTACATCAGGAAGTGACTGAGACACGTGAGGAGTTAGAGAAGGTTAAGAGGACTTATAATGTACAGTTTAGTGAAGTGGATAAGCTAATGAACAGATTAGAAGTGCAACCAGCTGCCACAACTGACTTGAATGCTCTAGATCAATTAGTAACAGACAAATTCACCTCACAGAACACTCACGTAGAGAACAAACTGGGGCAAGTAGAGAAAGCGACTGCAGATAAACTTGCAAGAGTAGCTGATAAGGTGTATCAGCTAACCCTGGTCGTAGAGGGAGTGAGTGAGAAATCTTCATCTGAGTCACGATTTTGACCGTGTGGAGGTGCAGTCTCTTGTCACAAATACTCTACACACTGAGCCCAGAAACAGTACATTTATTTCTGAACCGAATGCAACACAAATGCCTGCTATTTCAGTAATGAATGCGCATATTAGCACTCTACTACACCACCCATCAATACTGTGGGCTGAGCAGATGCCCAAATTCAAGGGAAAATCAGGGGAAAATCCAATCAATTTCCTACTGAAATTTGAGGAATATTATGTTTTGTTTGGGCTAAGTGACCACGAAAAACTGAGATTCCTTAATTTAGCACTCAAGTCGACGGCTTACTATTGGTGGGAAGTAGCGAAAAGCACCACAACAAGCTACGCGGAATTCAAGCGCAAATTTACAGATTATTTCTGGAATGCAAAAGTGCAGGGAAACCTGAGAGCGCAGCTCCCCGGTCGAGGTCGTAGTCTTGGGAGAACACATCTCTGGCATGTACGAAAAGTCAAGACACTTAAGCCCACCTGTTAGCGATGAGGAATTTACAGCAATGGTGTTACTGCAGCTACCCTATCTCTACCAAGCACATTGGTCAGGACAAAGAGGTACCGACATAGTATCATTCCGCGAGGGACTACTTACGTTCGACCAAATCGACAAAATGCCAAATCGACAACAGAATGTAAGAGAAGGCGACAAGCTAGGGTCTATCGAACGACCGCCGCCATTGTACCGCGGAAACCAGCATAACAAGTAATGGGGAGGTTTCAGGCAGAACAATATTGGGCATCCTAAAGTGCAAGCTTTTCGTGTAGACTGCTACGAGCCGTATCCATTGAACCATGGCTCTGATCAGAGAAAGAGCCAACACTCTTTCAGAGGCCGAAGGTATTATTCAGGCAGGAGAGGTCAGAGGATCCGCGGACATCCTGTGGACTGTGAAGAGAGGTTAGGTCAACAGGGAGAAAGGTCAGAGGAGCGCCTACGTCTCAAGGCCCGCCTGTTTCTAGGGTAGCGCACAGTTTCTCGCATGCGTCCGTGCAGCAGAATAGAAATGGAACAGCACATGGAAATCAAACACCGCAGTCAGCCGGAGTCAGCTATAACCAGAGACATACAGGTTATTTATTGCCACAGTCTGGCGGTTATTTTGACAGTGAGACACCGCTTGACCCACGAATGCCACCGTTTGTGTCGACACTGCCTACGATCAACTGGAGAGAAGAGAGTCCGCAGAATGCAACTGCGACTAGTAATACTAAGTTAAACTAGAAAGCGTCAGGGAAACAGGATCCCAGTCGCTGGCCCAAATCACCGAGTCTAGTACCAAGGGGTCATCAGAGTCTAAAAGTGTGATTGATTTTTCGAAAAAAATTGAAGTTGAGCTGAATAGTGTGGAAAATGTTATTGTAAGTATTGTATTATTAGGAGAAACCACAGGCAATTTTTGTTAGACAATACTGCAAAAGACGAGTTTGTTATGGAGGAAACTTTGTGTCCTGATTTGAAGTGGTTTGTCAGAGCCATGTTTACTAGACAGTGGAGCTGAGATAAGCTGTGTGGCAGAAGCATTTTTAGGTGATATCTGTGCCACCGGATATAAATTACCTGTCGTACCATTACCCAGGCTCCGCATTAATGGTGCAACAGCAAAATCACGCCTGATGGTAAGCAGATAAGTTGTATTAACTATCGATGGCTTGGGTAGTACAAAACGAATATCAGCTTTGGTCATTAAATGCTTGACAAAGACTGTGATACTAGGAATTGATTTTATGACACGTTACAAAATCAGTTTGGATGGAGGATGGTTAGTGCGCACTGCAGACAGGGAGTCTAGCACTGTAACCACTCCGGACTGCTGGAGATGGTCGTATCAATTTGAATGTCAGCTGCAAGTAGCAGAGTTTCAACTGAATAAATCGCCAGCTGTAAACGCAACCGCTCCTATTGAAGATATCTTACATACTGTGAGCAGTATTGATGGTATTGATCGATAGCAGAAGTATGTTTTAGAGCAGTTAAATTATGTTAAAAATGGTTGAAGCTAATGTAGGTGCCTTGCCAACACTGCACGTCCGTGAGCCGTTGAGCCACGTAAAGCACTACCACACCCAGATCGACATTTTTTCCTAGCTCTATTCCTTCTACGAGTTACACCGTCCTAGTCGTACCTTAGTCCTGCCTTCATCTACAACCTGGTATTTAACTACAGAACTGTTTTTCATCAAGTTTTAAAATTTACTTCATCTTGAACTTTGTTACATTAAGGTATGGGAGTAGAACATTCTACGGAACCCATCTCGTGCGAATTTAAGCTTCAAAAACTGTGACAGACAGCACGAGGTGATAGCTTGAATAGACATACCAAGATCTTTAAAAATAATGTTCATACCGAGAAACGACCCGTATCGACTTCGCTATTTAATATCACAGAAGGATCAAGAATACAAGCAATGAACAGTATGGCATACAACCGAACCATTTGAAATACACACTTTCTAAACTGTCATGTAAAACTTAACGATCTTCGAAAAAAATAATTAACCACCAATAGCTGCGAAGACCAATGCTGTCAACGATATTCCTCTTTCAAAAGAAAGTACACTCGGTATATATTACCAAGCAGAAAGTGAAGACAGCATTGATGTATATGAAGTCAGTGATAGTGATGATTCAACACATTTCACAAACGAATTTCCTTTGACAACTGGTGTGAATAATGAGTGCATATTTCCCGAAAACTCAACGAACTGGTTGGTAGACTTAAACATTTGATTAGGTTGCATAGTAAGGAGATATCATCAATCATCAGTATACTTAAAGAATGAGGATACATGGAATGAATAGCACTGTGTACTACTCATTATCTGCAAACACCAGAGAAGTATAAACACCGAATATATGTAAAAAAAAGTAAAAATAATTTATTTGGCACTGCAATCTATACATAAATCCACACCAATCCACACATCAATCCATACCAATCCACACATCAATCCATACCAATCCACACATCAATCCACACCAGCTGCAGTTTCGACCTAACCAAGATAGCAAATTTGCAACAATATTGAACATTGGTGCTACTCCTTGGTTTCTAGCCTCGGCACCAGATTCGGCGAGAGCCTGGCATGCAACGATTGTGATGTGAGGTATCTGCACCCTGATAACAAATTGCCATGTGCGTTAGAAGAATTAATGATATCTAGCCTCAGCGAAGAGATAGAAGAAGAATGGTGTAATTGAGTAATCGCCTACCAACTCACCAGACCTCAGTGTGGAATGACCATTCATTGGGAAGAAACTTGCAACATTCACAAACTTATATTTGAAGAGGGAAGTGTTTCTTCCTGCATCCAAGGACTGGGATTGTAACATTGTTGGATCTCACACCTACTACTGAGTGCAAGAAGTGTCTCAAGATTGTGGACTTACGGGTGTAATTTAGTATATAAGTAATTGGTTTGTGCGAACTTACACAGTTTAAAATGGAAGAAGATAATGAAATTACTTGCTCATGCATACAAAAATCCAAGTATAAATTCAATAGTAGTAAATTTGCACAGTGGAGTAAACTGTTTAGAGATTCTTTGGGTAAGTAGTAGTCTTAGTATAAGTTTCGATTCCATACTGTAAACATAACATTCTTGTATCCAGATGATCTTTACGTCTCTGGCACCCCAGGAAAGTCAAGTGTGGAATATTATTTTATGCCTAGCACAATTGTCCATTTCCTGTTAGACTGTGAAAAAAGTAATTATTTAATATCTTGCCCAGACGTGAGAAAATGCCCTGTCTGTCATATGAGTCTGACATGTTTACCATCGAGTACTGAAGATGTGTACTCACACTTTCATGACACAGTTCCTAAATTACCAGACTGTATAATATCACACAAATCCGAATACATAGAATATGTTGACAATCAAACAGATGAGAATGCTAAAATTGTGTATAAGAAACGTATTGCGACTTGTCAACGAGAGAATGGATATGTTAAGGTCGATAAAGTCTTTTACGGACTTTGGAAACACACAGTGACGACAGACTGTAAGCGTCTGTGTAATGTATAAGGGAAAATGTGTATGACATGTAATATAACAAAATAAAATGTTTCAATTTTACTGACTTCCCAAATGCATGAACTGTAATTAAAGTCTGGTTTGAAGTAAATAAATCACATATAAATAATTCTGACACGTTTGACAACCAAGTGGTTTAAAAATGTAATCTACACTTACTAACTTAATGTTACATAAACGTTGGTAACACTAAAATGTGCATTTAACAATCAAAACTAAATGTGTCTGGCCATTCGCACATATTTGTTACATAAATATTAAAGGCTTGTGCATGGCCAATTTATTAAATTAAACATTAGTAATGTGAAAGCGATGTAACACATAAAACCTTGTAAACATACATTTAACACATCCTATGATTCAGAATGATTGTATTTAAAACAAATAATGTATTTGAATGGGTTCCTATGCACTTTCATATGCGTTCGCAACCTATAGAATTTCCTATCGGTCCGAGCACCTACTAAAAAAGGGGTGCGACTTCCGGTTCTTTTGTCATGGCCATAGATATCCTCTGTTACAGCCTATGGCTAAAGAGATTGGCCGCTGCGAGGTAGCGATGCACTAAGTTTAGACACATGTCACCGAGGACATATGTTACTTTAAGGCACTTAGGCTATTTTAAACTTAGTTCAATGATTAATCTTTTTTTTCCTTTCACAGGCTGTGCCATCTCTTCCCGGACATCAAAACGCCAGTAAATGTTGGCCCTGCTGACGACTAATGACAACTCACTTTCTTTGTCTTCAGTTTGCAGGTTCTACTGGGGAATCAGGGGAAGCCACCCAATAGCGTCACTTCCCCTCCAGAGGGGTGTGCAAGCATCTGTCTAGTTAAGTCAGCGCCAATCCCACTTGCAAAGGCAAAAGGACAATAAAGTTCCTGTCCCCTCTCTACTAGCTTTTTCATCTTTACTAACATGAGCATGTTACACACACTCTGTCTCCCGTAGCATTTCTTATTAATGCATGAATACTTCGAATTATATTCCGTCAACTGGGTTTTAACAGCGTCTACGCCAGTTTTTTCCAGTCTCTTCTAGTGTTAGCTTAGCTATAAGTACACTTAGGGAGGTAGTCATGGCCCCAATTGCAGGCCATGGCTGCCCAATCCCTCTATGGCGTGATGCATGTCTCCTTGAATGATTTCCTATCCTTTTAGGCATAAGGGGTCTAACCCTGAGATGCAATAAAATCCCGCCCTACCCACCGGACTTTCACTTAACTCTTAGTTATAGGGTAGTTAGAAAAAAAATTGTTCTTTAGTCAAGTAGACTCACTCATTCTGCAGCAGTGCTCGCTGCATGTCGGTTGTGCTTGGCAGTCGCTCTGCACTGTTAATTCCCTGAAAGGTGGCTTAGCTGTGCAGTGCAGGCGCAGTGCAAGCGCGTCGATTTTGTAGTGCATACTGCGAGAAGTTTACTTTCTGTTAGAAGAGGAGCTGCGAGTTTGGTAACATCAGGCCTGTGCTGTCCTATAGGGCACAGGCAAAAGGTACGCATCGTCGGGGTAATCTAATTATTGTCAAGCGGCTTATTTCGCCTAGCCTCGTTTCCCGTCAAGGGAAGAGGTCAGGAAAATTAGTTTTGTGGAGTCCAATTGCTAAGTGGGTCATTTTTATTTTAGGTTTTATTTTAGTTTTCCCCCTCAAGGTGAAGACAGAAGAAATTAGGTGTTAGCCCCCCCCCCCCCGCGTCATCGGCGTCGCAAAGCCACACAACTTCAGCGCAGCCAGTGCAGCCGACACGGCCTGACATGAGGTCCATCTCCGTATACCATACTGCGGCGTGTAAGTACGCCTCAGTATGCTGCCTTTTTCACCAGAGTTTGAGCCAGCCGACGGTAAATCGAGTCGTCCCAGAGGGCGTCTTGTACCTCGCACAGAACATCGATGACTGCAGAAGAGCCATCACAATCCTCAACGTAGGGTTTCTAGTGCTCGCTCCGAGGAGTGAGCTGCCGCTCAAAGTAACTATACAAGGGCTCGACAAATCGCTGACTGTGGATTGGATCCGAGAAGACTTGGTTGCCCTCGGCTATCAACCAATCAGCATCGCCCCGAAACTGATCATGAAGAACAGACAACCTCTATACATGTGGGTGGTGGAACTTCCGCCCACAGAAAAATCCCAGCAAAGTCTCCAGTTGCGAGGACTCTATGGTTTCGTCATGAAAGTCGAGGAGTATCTAGTTGTGAAAAAGAAATCAGATCAAAAGGTTTTGTTGGTGTAGTTGTTAGGAGAAGGAGGAAAATGAAATATAAGCAACAAGTACGCTCAGTACACATGTAATGCTTTTTTTTTATTATTATTTTACAGAGAAACTGTATGTTTTTAGGAATAATCTTCCATTGAAATATTTACCATTATTGGATGTTGCTCAATTTCTGAAATGAAATCACCAACATTCAATTTCTCAGACAAATTTCATTGTGGTATGAACTCTGCTATGTTTGTGAGTAGGACTCAACTGGAAATGTTGGAGCTGGTAGCAGTGCAGATAGCAGTTGACGAGAGTTGCCACGTTGAATGCTCCAATGCAAGCCCACTGTTACGAATCAATCAACACTGACAAGCCAAGCAAACTGTAGGTATGCTTCGGTAACTAGCACCTTCACTAGTTGTTATGTTTCTATATGTTTTACTAGCGACTAGGAAAGTTACATGGTAACAAAACTGAAGTTATGTAAGATAATGAAACGGGATTTCTTATACTAGCTCAATACTTCAATGAATATAGGCTGTTGGCAATGCAGGTACAAATCATGATGAGTAACCACAAATACTGTATAAGACTAAAATATTGTCTATGTACCATTGCAGTAGGCTGAATGTTATGACGGGAAGTGAACAACGGTACGTCTAGTTGAAGATGCATCTTGAGTGTGTTCTTATTGTCAGGGGTATACAGACAGACCACTTTCAAAGTATTACCAAGCATTATACAGTGTAGTTTTGGAGAATTGTCCAGAATACCGTGCCGCCAGGAGGAAAGATCCGCTAGCACTTCGGTACTACGTTTTAACAAACTATAATTTTATCAACCTGTTTTGGTGATAATCGTCCTGTAACGGGCAACTGCAGGTCGCCCGTAGTAGGCAACTGCAGACTGACTGTCAACACGCCAACAGCCTTAGCTGCTGTGTGTGAACGCTTCGATTTATGTTAGTGAAAATATATTTCGCGAATTTCGCTTGGCCATAATCGCCCTGGCAAAATGGCTATAAAGAGAAAAAAATAGATGGCTGTTGGTTGTATAAGTATATAATGTGCAGGACTGAATGTTTGGTACAGTTGCAGGCCCTGGCTACATACCGAGAGCGACTGCACCAGTTGCTTTAGCTGCGAGATGTACTCGATGGCTCTACGAAGTGTCTTCACTTTGCTGATCCTCTTCGTCCTGCAAACATGTGAATCACGCATGCTGTTTTATACACCGCATACAACTTCCCTTGTGAATCACGCATGCTGGTTTATACACCGCATACAACTTCCCTTGTGAATCACGCATGCTTGTTTATACACCGCATACAACTTCCCTTGTGAATCACACATGCTGGTTTATACACCGCATACAACTTCCCTTGTGAATCACCCATGTTGGTTTACACACCGCATACAACTTCCCTTGTGAATCACCCATGCTGGTTTATACACCGCATACAACTTCCCTTGTGAATCACCCATGTTGGTTTATACACCGCATACAACTTCCCTTGTGAATCACCCATGCTGGTTTATACACCACATACAACTTCCCTTGTGAATCACCCATGCTGGTTTATACACCGCATACAACTTCCCTTGTGAATCACGCATGCTGGTTTATACACCGCATACAACTTCCCCTGTGAATCACTCATGCTGGTTTATACACCGCATACAACTTCCCTTGTGAATCACGCATGCTTGTTTATACACCGCATACAACTTCCCTTGTGAATCACACATGCTGGTTTATACACCGCATACAACTTCCCTTGTGAATCACCCATGTTGGTTTACACACCGCATACAACTTCCCTTGTGAATCACCCATGCTGGTTTATACACCGCATACAACTTCCCTTGTGAATCACGCATGCTGGTTTATACACCGCATACAACTTCCCTTGTGAATCACCCATGCTGGTTTATACACCGCATACAACTTCCCTTGTGAATCACGCATGCTGGTTTATACACCTCATACAACTTCCCTTGTGAATCACCCATGCTGGTTTATACACCGCATACATCTTCCCTTGTGTATCACGCATGCTTGTTTATACACTGCATACAACTTCCCTTGTCAATTTTTGAATAAACAAACTGCACATAGAATGAATATATTAATTTATACTTTAAATAAACGTATTTCCAAAACACGAGGACAACATCGGCAGGGTATTCCTGGGGTAAAAGTAGATGACTGATGTATACAACCCATGGCCGACCTCAGTAAGTATGGCCAGTATATAGGGTTAAAAGTGGAGGGAAAGATACACATTATTTTCTATCACATGAAAACACCTTGCAGTACATCAGCGGGATTTAGTAAATGGTCGTCAAAAACGCAAGGGTATTGAATATGTGACCCACCCCCATAATACATATGATAGGGCTCGCCACCCCATTATACATATGATAGGGCTCGCCACCCCATTATACATATGATAGGGCTCGCCACCCCATTACATGTAACGAATTGTGTTGGTGCATGTATTATCACATTTTGGGTACCAACGAATATTCAAAAATTGGGTCATAGTACAAAACAGTGGATCTCTTGGTGCAACCGCCTAACTTGCGTAGTATTCTAGATAATCACACATACCACTGGAAAAGTAGGGTGGTATGAATAGAATGAAAATGCTGATTCGGGAATGATGTATATTAAATAGAGCAGATAGAGTTGGCGATAGGAGCGGAGAAGCCAACTGACTACCGATTACACCTAGACACCATTTTTGGTGTGGATGACAATAATCCTTTATCCATGACCTTGAACTTCGGGGTTACTTTAAAATAGTAAAATCGATAAAATCACAAAATATAGCAAAATTCAGAGGAAATTTATATTATGGACCCCGATTGCTATAATAAATTTCCCCCAGGCTGGCAGCAACCTTGATACCATGTAATCTTAAAATAGAAAACTTGAAAATAATCCCAAGAAAATTCTAAATTAAACCACATATCGGGGGAGAAATTACATTATTAACCCTGATTGACATTTTGGAAGTACTTGATATTGATGATGGCCCCAGGCGAACTCGAAAACAAAAAAAAAAAAAAAAAAAAACAACCAGATAAAGCACAAATATTCCCTGAAAAATTTAAAAACAAGAAAAAAAACACATAAACGAACCGCCATTTTGGAAATCTGCATCTGCGCTCTTGATATTGATCCTAAATAACCCAACCCCACCCCCCCCCCCCCATTAAAATCCCAAAAAGAGTTATATATATATATATATATATATATATGGAAAATTACTTTATTAATCTCGACTACCAACTTGTGGACATCCACAAACTTGATCCCGTCTCGAATCGATCCGGAAAGAAATCATTAACACCAAAAAGAAAATTTAAACAAAATTTAAATAAAATGTTATTAAATATGTGAAATTGGGAAAAAAAATTGAGAAAATGGTAAATTTTCGAAAAATTACGTGAATCATTTTTCAAAATCTTACATGCTGGAGGCCATGTATCAATTACTGTAAAGATAGCGGAGCACACATCCTCCTGGCACGATGACCGCCAGACAACTGAACATCGCCACTATTTTTTCAGTGGTTACTTAGCCTGCAAGTCTCTGCCCCCATAACTAGATTCCATTGGCTGACCCCCACACACGCAGCTACTTCCTCCAACAAATATTTGGCTTTATGTTACACCTCACTATTAATCGCATTTGTTCAACTTCTATCCCCTTCTCGCCATCCCTCACACTACAGCTCAAACCCCTCTTCCGTCTCACAACCTCCAACCAGACTGTGCTAGTGATTAAACGATAACGTGGGTTGTTGGTGACATGATATCTCGTCCTCTGCACATCATTAATGTCGCCAAAGGCGCTAGAAGTCACAGTTATTTGTCTGATGTGAGAGAGGTGGCAGATTGCTTGTACTCTATTCCTTGACATTTCCAGCATTCAAGTCTGCCAAGTTATTTCCTCATGTTCATCTCTTACACTAAGTTAAACAATCTTCTCAAATTTCGAATTCCTGTTCGGACCAGCGAGCTACTGGATTGTGGAATGAAGCTTTCGTTTAATGACGTTTCTGCGACCAGCAACCTGACTTCGCATTTCGGGATAACACCGTCAACACCTGCTATACTATATACATCCCTGACGATGCCATTCACAAACCATTATGGTTATGGTTGATATGCAGTCTTAACTTCCATGTTCTTCTCTGCTATCAATCCAGCATTCTATCAATACTGCCAAACGAACATATTAGCTTGCCAACTGCCTAGAATGTGCAGAACAAACACGCAGGTTATCCGACGAGACAAAGCAACCAGATGTCTAACATATGTCAAAAACATACCTCGAAAAAAAAATTCAAAATAAAGTTTCTAAAGGAAAAATCAAAATAAGTACTCAAAAAAGAAACTATAAGAAGAAACCCTCAACAAGCCACTTTAAAAGAGAGATCTAAAAATGGGACTATAATAAATAAAACCACACAAATATACCTCGACAAGAAAAAACAAAACGAGACATTAAAATGAGACGTCAGAAAATAAACATTAAAAAAGATATCTTAAAAATGTTACCTCGAATTATTTCGCAAAAAACCATTCCTCAATAAATTAACCTTATAAGAAATCCCAACCCATTCCTGAAAAACATTCCTCGGAAAAATTTTTTTAGAAAACATTTCTAAAAAAAAATATTCCTCTGAAAACTTTTTTTAAAAACATTAAACCAAACACATTCTTCAGTGAATGTTCCTCAGAAAATATTTGTCAAAAAATATTTCTCAAAAAATACTTTTCAAAAAAATGTATCTTTCAAAATATCTATAGATCAAAACATTCTTCATTTTATTTTTCTTCAAATAGAAGAACTCTGCTGACTTTAAATGACCCGAGATAGACATAATACTTAAGGTTGAACCATAGACCTCCTTGCACAAATGTTTACCTAAAACTGATTCTTGCACTTGAATGTATACACCACTGCATAAATAAGGCTTTCAGAAAGTAGTAGGAACTGTATGATAAGTCAAACAAACATTTGTATTGTAGCGTGTGAACTGGGGTGTGAGCAGATTTAAATAAGGCTTTCAGAAAGTAGTAGGAACTGTATAAGTCAAACAAACATTCGTATTGTAGCGTGTGAACTGGGGTGTGAGCAGATTTAAATAAGGCTTTCAGAAAGTAGTAGGAACTGTATGATAAGTCAAACAAACATTCGTATTGTAGCGTGTGAACTGGGGTGTGAGCAGATTTAAATAAGGCTTTCAGAAAGTAGTAGGAACTGTATGATAAGTCAAACAAACATTCGTATTGTAGCGTGTGAACTGGGGTGTGAGCAGATTTAAATAAGGCTTTCAGAAAGTAGTAGGAACTGTATGATAAGTCAAACAAACATTTGTATTGTAGCGTGTGAACTGGGGTGTGAGCAGATTTAAATAAGGCTTTCAGAAAGTAGTAGGAACTGTATGATAAGTCAAACAAACATTCGTATTGTAGCGTGTGAACTGGGGTGTGAGCAGATTTAAATAAGGCTTTCAGAAAGTAGTAGGAACTGTATGATAAGACAAACAAACATTCGTATTGTAGCGTGTGAACTGGGGTGTGAGCAGATTTAAATAAGGCTTTCAGAAAGTAGTAGGAACTGTATGATAAGTCAAACAAACATTTGTATTGTAGCGTGTGAACTGGGGTGTGAGCAGATTTAAATAAGGCTTTCAGAAAGTAGTAGGAACTGTATGATAAGTCAAACAAACATTCGTATTGTAGCGTGTGAACTGGGGTGTGAGCAGATTTAAATTATTATTAAAATAAAATTATTGTAATTGTGTTGTGGTTTTTCAATGTCTTCCACGCACTAACATACATGCGCCAAGCTAACTTAAAATAGATTCTTTCGAGATGACTCATTCCAGAAATAGTTACACCAGTGAGCATAAACCACAACTGTTATGCTAAGTACCAAATTCTTACCAGGGTGATACCAACTCAATAGAAGGCTATAATACCATACGTCCGTAGCACTTTAGTCAAACTCAATAGCTTAGCATGCACAGATTCGGGAGTAACTATCTACAAGGATGGAGTCCAGAAGGAGATTTAAATATTTAATTTTTAATAATAACTGCTTGGATTTGGCCAATTTTAGACATTAAGTTGTTTAAAAAAATAGTTAAGCTCAATAGCAGAATTATTAATAATCTTTTGATGACATGCGTGTATCTTAAGTGGCCTTAACGGAAGCAATACACCCTGTGAGTTGGTACGAAACATAATTTAATAAGTTCTTAGCACTTTTTAAAAACAAATAAAATAAATCTTCTTTAAAAAGAATATTTATTAATTCAAGCTCACTCAAAGCAAACAGGGAGCGGAGCTAGAAATATCTGGTTTTGATTTGCAAAATAAAGATCAAACGCAGGCGTCTTATGGCAGATAAAATGGCGTCTGCCTTATGCCGGAATCACATAGCCACGACGCGCACGACACGATGGCCAACAGCATTAAATATAAAATAGATCGTCGTAAGCCCGACCCATTCTGTCGCACGATCAGCAATTTTGGATTAGAAATTATTTCTATTCTTTGTCGTGTCGTGTGGCACGACGCACAGAATGCACAACTTTACAAAACGAAATTGTATTGCAAGCCTTCCCTACGATGGTAAATACGCAGCTTAAAAGACAAATAAATTAAAAATTCCTGTATCTAACGCTTAAAAATAATAATTTTACCTTTGTATGCATTAGCGATTCCAATTTGTCACCATTATGTATTACAAATTTCCCTCTTGTTCACCGCCTTTGAGACTAACGTAGCCTATCAGCGCCTTCTAAATAGTTAGGTTGAATGCCGAGAGCGTGGTGTCGGTCGTTCTGTAAATTCAAGTAGTCACATTGAAATGTGTCGTGGTTGCGTTTTTGGTCGTGTCGTGCTGTGTTGGTCGGGACTATGTGATTCTGGCATTAAGCTACTTTCCAAAACTAAAATCGGCGACCATCATATTTAAATTTCTTACTGACTTTATACTTGTAGATCGGGATATCTCACATGACAAATCTGCATCATGCAGATCGGATACAGTCATGGGATGCGGTGATTCTCTTCCGGACAAATATTCTCCCCTAATATTGTAGCCAACGAGCTATGATACAGCGAGATACAGTCCTAAATAGTATCACTAGGAATGCCGTGGAAGGCTATCTAAACTAAATTAAATCGAGCACTACTAGCGCCTCAGGCCATCTTCTTCTCTTGCCGGCACCCCGACAATCTTCTCTTGGTCTGGCAAAATATACAAAATCACTCGCGGGCTGCCCTTATATCTACATTTAGAAATCCTATCGGGGTCGTAACACTCGTGACATCGCAGTTGAACTCCTTCCCTTCTCGAGCAGTAACGTAGCTTAAAAGTGACGCTATGTAACGACCAATCACAAGGCGGCTGCTTCCTCGTGCAATCAACAGATTGCGTTGCCCCTGGCAACGGGCCTCATTCTCCAACAATCATGGCTGCCAACCAAGCGCCACATAACAATAAACAACTGGAACTCTTAATATATATGAAAATATTTAAACACGGTATTCTTAATGGAAAAATAAAGAAAATAATTATTTTGAGGCGAATAGAAATTAGCATGTCATAACAACAAATGAACAATAAAATATCAACAGTAATAAATTACCATGCGTTTTAATAAAAATGTCTGGATTTGCATGTGATTATTTAACGTCTCATTTGCATACTGATAGTGCAAAATGCAGCCGTTACAGTATGTGTGCATAAATTTACTCGACAACTTATTTCAAACATTCGATCTTTGCACTTATTAGTTGTTTGTCTGCCTTTAAGCTTACTGATGATTGAATATAACTCCTTTACATGCGAGAGATCTCCACATTGTTGCAAAGCGATCAAATGTCAGATTCTATTAACAATTTCATTGGATTCTTGGGGAAATATGTGTTCAGTGTTTATGTCGTCTCTGGCCTTCTTCACGCCACTTTGATTCAGTAAAGCCAGTTCGGAGATGCTTAAGGCCATTGAGAAAAAAAAACCTCCATTACCTTGTGGCAAACAGCCACAAATAAACTTTACATACCACAAGGTTTCAAAATATATATTGTATGAAAGCACCAGAATGTACACAAGAGCGATGTAAAAAATATTAATATAAACTTTCATTAAAAATGTATCACAATCAAAATCCAAATTAATCCCCAATAGCTCGTATAAATCATCCAGATAATATTGACAGGCGTACAACAAAATTCTTTAAAGAGCCGATTAATACAGAAAATTACAATTATTCTGGCTCCTCATTGAAAGTCAATTTAACCACTATACAGGCTCTTCAAAATACCATATTGAAATGCTTTCACAACATAATTCAAAGAGAGCTTGGCTAAACAACACTCCAATCGATAACAAATTCATAAAGTGCGTACATTAATAATTTTAGCTTTCATAAAGCGAACACGTTAATACTGGTTTGGTGTTTATTAACATTATGTACAGGAACAATATGACGAGAAAGGGCAGCCAGGTGCGGCCCCTTAATGCCTTTCTCGGATAAAACGTACAAATTAAAACTTTAATAAAATGTAATTCAAGTTTACTGAAAAGGGTGGCGTCTCCGAGGGAACCCAAGAAAAGCATACATTTCTAAAAATTATCAATGCCACAGAAATAAAAACTAGAGCACGAGAGAGTCATGGGCGAGGTGGTCGTGGAAAATACTAGCACTGGACAAGCCAAATGGATCCGCAGACAATGACGACGATACTTGTTTAAAATACACGAGCAAGAAACACAGCAGCCCGGTTTAGTTATTCCCAAACATAATTCCGAATGTGCAAAGAAACATAATTTTGAAAAACTATATAATCAATGTAATCACTTCACGCCCCGCTAGCTGCAAACGCTACGACACAAGAAATTACTAAACATACTAAAGCCAGCCAATAAGTATTATATAAAACACCCACGACTCACCGTTTCACCTGTATCTCAACCGACTGCTCAGCCATTATCACTTCCACAACATCTTAAAACTTTAGATCGTAGGACGATTACAGAGAATTATAACATGCCGTGTTGTGGCAACTGCAGACGGCGATCTGCTGTCCAGGCATATCCATGCACAGCTTGGACGTGCTTCAGGTGAGATATGCCGGGAAAATAGAAGGAGGGCAAGGCATGCAAACCCATTAACAAAGGTAGGGGATTGAGGAGGGCAGCCTAGAACCGTCGAGGAAGTAACAATTTTCACCGTCAACAATATCTTCCTTATCGTCTCCATCAGCCTTCTCTTCTTAATGCCTGTTTCTTCGTCAGTACAGGCAGCAAAGAGTATCCTTTTACTTTGTAAGGGGAGTCTCGTTAGCAACGTTAGCCTTTACAGCTACTGGAGCTACATTATTCCTTTGAAGTTCACCCTTTCACGTGTTAGTTTAGCTGATGTGTGTTTCTCACGAGGCGATCGAGTGGAACACTAACTGTCGCTTGTATAGCCTGCAGCACCATCATATTTTGTGGACGCAGTATGCAATGTATTAACAGGAAGTGGCGATATAAACACGCGCTGTTTCCCGGCAGGAGAAGAAGACCTCGGCATTCTATTCAAGTTATCACTTCGAGCCAACGGCCTAGAACAGTTACTGCAGTTTAATACTTCAGAAGATTTTTTTTTTTTCAAACATTCGCTTTTTTCATGTCGACGGGCTGTATGGCCGAAGGCGTAAACTTTATCGTAGTATTGGCAACGTCGGAGATTCAACAGTGAATGTATTGGTACCGACTCCATTTTCATCACAGTTAGACGTAAGCCTTCGTATGCAAGAATAATCTTCAGGTAAAGAAGACTGGTCATTTCAAAATCGGCGTTTACATCATTGTATCAGATAAACTGACCTAATTATGACTGTCATTATAACTGCATTTCATATTTACTGCATTAAAAAATCGTAAAATATGGCAAAACAATTCCATAGGACTATTTTAAAAACGCTAGAATTACGATATTTTTATTATCAAACAAAATAAGAACAAGTGATCCGCGAAGAAACAGCGGAAGCTCGCGAGTAACATCGCGAAACAAAGACAAGATCACGAGAAATACCTTCAAGCATATCGCGATTCCTTCCATGCCATTCCGCCGATGACCCACAAAGCGAAATATTTTTGGTATGGCGTAGCAAGTCAGTCAGGGCTGCCCGATAGTAAATTACGGGTCCGAGTCATCCACTCAAATACATATTTTAATATATATTTTAAAAAAAATCTATGTAAGAATTTCATACGAATCTTCTGTAATAATACGCACATCGCAAATGTCACAACATGCCGCGAAGCGCATACCAAACCAAAATACGAGCCCTCACACGAGTAATCCATTTGAGGTGTCTCCATAGCTATGCTTTTACCATACGACACATAGTCGATGCCGTTTCATAAGCTATTCTCCTACGAATTCCCGAGCCAAACGGCCGGACGCTGGAGAAAAAACCATTTGGCAGTATTGATAGAATGCTGGATTGATAGCAGAGAAGAACATGGAAGTTAAGACTGCATATCAACCATAACCATAATGGTTTGTGAATGGCATCGTCAGGGATGTATATAGTATAGCAGGTGTTGACGGTGTTATCCCGAAATGCGAAGTCAGGTTGCTGGTCGCAGAAACGTCATTAAACGAAAGCTTCATTCCACAATCCAGTAGCTCGCTGGTCCGAACAGGAATTCGAAATTTGAGAAGATTGTTTAACTTATTGTAAGAGAAGAACATGAGGAAATAACTTGGCAGACTTGAATGCTGGAAATGTCAAGGAATAGAGTACAAGCAATCTGCCACCTCTCTCACATCAGACAAATAACTGTGACTTCTAGCGCCTTTGGCGACATTAATGATGTGCAGAGGACGAGATATCATGTCACCAACAACCCACGTTATCGTTTAATCACTAGCACAGTCTGGTTGGATGTTGTGAGACGGAAGAGGGGTTTGAGCTGTAGTGTGAGGGATGGCGAGAAGGGGATAGAAGTTGAACAAATGCGATTAATAGTGAGGTGTAACATAAAGCCAAATATTTGTTGGAGGAAGTAGCTGCGTGTGTGGGGGTCAGCCAATGGAATCTAGTTATGGGGGCAGAGACTTGCAGGCTAAGTAACCACTGAAAAAATAGTGACGATGTTCAGTTGTCTGGCGGTCATCGTGCCAGGAGGATGTGTGCTCTGATTATTTATTTTTATTTGTGTTCAACTTCGCCTGAGGCCAAGGTCGCGAAAATCCAAGATGGTCGTCGTGGTCAACAGTGTAATTTCTCCTCATTGTATGGAATTTTTAAAACTATTTTTTATTTTTTTATATATTTTTTCGTATTTAGGACCCTAGTACCAAGGCTAAGTTCACAGATATCCTATATAGCGGTCGGGTTTGTTAGGGCAATTCCCCCCCCCCCCTGGCCTACTGGCACCGGGATTAAAAATCTTTTAACAATTTTTGTGATTTTTCTCTATTATTCTTTTTTATTCGCATGGGGTCAAGATCAAGGACACCGATATCGATGTTGGAGGTCGGGGTTATTTATGTAATTTTTCCCCTGATATTTGGAAAATTGTAGTAACTTTTGTTATTATTCTCAATTTATCGACTGTGTGGTTACCTGGGATCAAGGTAAACGACATCGCAAGTGGCCATGGATATCCTACAGGGAGGTCCGAGTACATGACGACAATTTTTCCTCTATTTTTCTATATTTTCCTTTTCATAGATTTTGCAAATTCAAGGTAATTTCAAGTTCAAGGTCATGATCATGGCCAAAAAAAATGAAGGTAAACGTTACCCTAATCCAAGATGGCCGTTCGGTGATTTCATAAGAAGGTCAGTTGGCTCCTCTGCTTCTATACCCCATCCTCTCTGCGGCCCAGTTTAAATAATTTGTACCCGAATCAGAATTTTCATTGCACTGGCATGTCATATACACTTTCACAGACAATTTGAACAGAACTGTGTGATTTGGTCTTTTGTTCTTTCTTGCAATCCCGTGTTTCATTATTTGTACCCGAAATTTTTCTATTGAATGCAATAGGGTTGCAATCCCTATTATTAGTAGGATGGGCGTGGGTAACAAAATTCAATAGCCTGGTTTTCTTGAAAATCACACTCTTGCATATTAGTGCACAAAACCCTGTTAATATTCTACAAGGCGTTTTCATAATATGGTATCCACTTTTAACATCTGTCAGTGTCTTATTGAGCTGAATCATGGGCTTGTACACATAATTCGTCTTCTTGTAACCCAGGAATACCCTTCTGATGTTTGTCGTTGCGTATGTGTGTATATATACACACATGCATATATAATAACACACATACGTATATAACACACATACATATATAACACACATACAAAATGTGAGACGGGACTGAGTGTGTTAATTTCTGGAGGTGAGTCCCTACGAGAAACAAAGCAGAAATGTAATTGGGCATTTTTATATAAAGTGAAAAGTTTGGCCTTTAACGTGCCACTCAAAAGCGAATATCAAATTACATTTTTTTTACATTTCGTCAAATATTCCCGAAACCATTTGAGATTAAGCAATAAAATTGCGAACAGTGTTAGAGGAAAGGGAGACATCCAAACTCTAATGAGTGTGGTGGTAATATCCCCCTCCCCCCTCGCTGGGTACTTGGGGTTCATCGCCCTTTATTGTCCGTTACTTTAGAAACACTGATATGTTATAAAGGTTTACATACGAAATGTTAATGAGAATGTGAAAATCAATAAAAAAGTTCGTCTTGTCGGCACTCACCAAGGCTAACCGTTTCAGTGATACCAGCATTTGTTTGTTTAAAGGAATGCGTACGAATGCCTGAGTGATATGCAGAATGAATTGCAGTATAGTGTAAGCATCAGGCATTGTCCACACGTAGATGCAAGCAGGCATAGACATGTCTTGTAATGTCGACATGTTACCACACTGGCGCAGAGTTTCGTTAAGCAATGAGACCAGGGTCGTGGAATAAGTGGATTACAACCACCACATTATGAATTGCTACTGAAAATCGTCCATGTAGTTGTTATGTTTGTAATGAAAGCACGTGTCCATAATGTAGATATTGGCATCTAACTGCAGACGCTGCAATCAAGTTATCGACGGAGATAATATTGACATTTATTAAGGAAGGTTTCACCACAGACATAGTTTAGCGCAATATTCTATTATGTACATGAAGTGTTACAACATTATGGTGTAAATACGTATCACTTGTCGGACAAAATGATAGTATTCAGTTCACACTTGGCTTGTGATAGTTAAGAAAGTTGTACGTCTGTTATCTGCTAGGCAGACCAAGAGGATCGTTTGTTGCCCAATGCTAACATCACGTCAACATAATGGCGAAAAAGCGGATATGGTGTGCGCCAAGGCAGCGCCCTATTAGATCTTCAGGCCTATTACGAAGCGTAGTATCTAGCCAAGTAGAGTCGAGCAGACTCTTGTACACAACACGACGACGCAGTACTCATGATAAGAGTGCAGTACATTTTATGGCAAAACGTTTTGTAATGTAGCGGGAGCACGTCGGAGATATGCAGAAAAGTTGAACATTTTTTGTGGTAATTTGCGCGTTCTCGTTAACCTTTATTGCAGCACAGTATTTCATGATTTCAGGCTGTACCATCCGTATTATCGTGAAGTCAACATGTTTTAGATGAATCCTTACCTCAGTGTCAAACGACAGCCCTTCACCTCTGTGGTAACGTATCGACATACATTCCAAATCAGTAATGCCTGCGTATACTTACGTATGGACAAAGAGCCTGATTCTTATGCTGTAGTTCATTCAAGGTATGTTCGGATGTTTTGAAACGAACCTTTGAAAAATAACCCTAGGCGTAACATGTCAACCTGTTTTTTCAATAAATATACAGCAATTACATAACACTGTGATTAACTTCTAAGTATTGCATTCTTGAATAAATGAATCTTTAACTTGTGATATTTATTTCGTATGAAATACGAGTTAAAAACACAGCGAGAGCAGCGATGTGTTGGCAACGGCTAGTAAGAAATAGTTCAAAGTTAAAATATTGTTTTAACCTAGTTTTTTTTGTATGCCATTTGTACATTAAACGTTGCCTCTTGAAATATTTGAATTCTTAGGTAGCACTGAAGGAAACATATTTCATTAATACAGCTTACAATATCAGCGCAAATTACCGTATGTAGGCCCTACTGACATTGTCGTTCTTTTTTCGTCCAAGGAAGAAAATTCAATAGACTGAGCAGAGCTTCTCTCTCTCTCTCTCTCTCTCTCTCTCTCTCTCTCTCTCTCTCTCTCTCTCTCTCCCTCTTTCTCTCTCTCCTCTGGGGAAGTTTTGCACCGCCTGTAGTAGTAGGGAAATTACACATATTTTCAATTTTAGCATATTTAAAACGTATAACAGCAAAACTATGATTTTTGAATGTATAATTTACAACTTAAACGAGATTTTATTGTTTGAATACTAATTATAATATATTTAGATGTGATGGAGGGATGGTTACAAATGGTTACGACGCCGACGTGTTATGGCGTGTATCTGAACGAAGCGTCAAGTTCGTACTGGTTAGGTTTTTTTTTTTAACCTACCTAAGCAAGTTACGATGTTGTGATAAATCTGGTTTTCCCTGGCAGGAATAATTATACTGTAAATCGCATCGTGGCCGCTGTATATTTGTGAACTGTGAACTGTTACGTTGGACCAGCGTGTTTGTGTTTGCAAATATCGGATGTATGATGTTTATACGTTTTCACTGTGAACTCTTTTTAAGACAAATTTAATTGTTTGTAAGTCATGTCTGTTTATCACAACGTTGTAACATTGCCCTAGATGTTTGAAACACAATTGTATAACGTGCTTACCTTTCTGAAATTTTAATATTTGCTACAACCCCAACAAAATACTAAGCCCAGCCAGATAAACTTAAACAAATATTGAAATAAACCTAGAAAACAGTAAGTGCCAATGCATATAACTATGAGCGGAATAAAAGTTGTGGTAGGCCAAGTTATATGAATGTTCACTGCTATTTTTTAAGTATATCGTTGCTACATACAAAAATAAGCGTCACACGTTGCGTGCTATAATTTACTGTGTCTTTTCCTTGGGCTGGTTGTTCCTTCGTTTTGAGTTTTATTCCAACATAGGCCGTCCTTTTAATAAAAATATCTCAAACATACCAACACTACAGCTCTTTCCCCTGCAGTTATAACACGGTTAAAAACAGTGGCGGCAAAATATTGACTTGTAGTATGAGTAATGTAACATGTCATGTATAAAAAGTATGTTAACACTGTAAAATAATAACAGTAAGAACTATCGTCAACAGAGACATTGCTAAAAAGTCATAAAGCTGACCTAAATATGGTTATAGGCCTAAATTGTGAACATTCATAGAAAACGGTATTTGAAATATGACTAAATTCTTTGAAAAGCTGAGAACAAAAAACAAGCATTTGACAGTTAAAACGTAATCCCATGGCAGTGTTTGTCTTCACATGTAGCGGAAGGATACATAATCGGTAATTAAAAGTAGAACTTTAGCACGGCTTCAGAAAATTGTGAAGTAACCACTGTTATAGGCTATTTAACGGTAAAGTGAGCAATTTCGAAAGACCTCTCATTTGGAATAGTAGTCAGTAACTCAATTTTATTTTAGCACTAGACGTTAACTTCCGAGTGTGGTGGAATGTTGTGTACAAAATGGCTGAAAGGAAAAAAGTAACTAGGGCCTCAAAAGTGCTCACTTTACCGTGAACAGCCTAAAATCAGCTTGCACAACGCTCAAGCATACTTGCGTACACATTTAAACATAAAAATGCTGGTATCGCTAAAAAGGTTAGCCTTAGCGAGTGCCGACAACACTAACTTTTCCGTTGCTTTTCACATTTTCATTATCATACTGTATGTAAACGTCCATTACATCTCAGTTTTTCAAAAGTAACGGCCAAAAAACGACGATGAGTCACAAAGTGCGAAGCCGGGAGGGGGGGGGGGCGTGATATTATTACCACACTCATAACAGCTGAAGGTCTTCCCTTCCTGTAACGCTGTTCGCAATTGTGTTACTTAATGAGAACTGCGCCCGCGCGGTAGACAAACCTCGAGACATAAGCTACACAGGCTGTGTAACTGCAAGGCGTTATAACTCAACTTATGTTGAAAATGGGAATTTCGAAGAGACTTGATGGTTTGATAGTGTTACACCTAGGCAAACGTTTTTGTTAATATGAATATGATATTTATTAATCTGTCGAAAAATACCAATTAAATTGAGTAGTAGGGAATAGACAGTTGTCGCGGAAGGGCGTAGGGCGCGGGAGTAGAGGAGACGGCCGCCATGTTGTCACCTGTCTGACTTCTTTGACCCATATGACCTTGACCTTGATCCCAGTGACCTCTAACCCCAAATACCAAGAAATTCCAAAAAAATTATTTTAAAGTTCCGAAATATTCAAAAAAATTCTAAAAAAAAATTACAAAAATATAATTAGAAAACATGAATTTTTATTAAATATTAATTCTAAATTATAAAAAAATTATTTAAAAATTATTAAAAAGTTTTAAAAAATGACTTTAAAATTCTATTCCCCTCGGCAGTCATTTTCCCTAATAATTTCCCTTAAAATTTACCTTTTTCCTTTAAAATTTCTCTTTTTCCCTAAACAATTCTAATGATGCCAAAAAAATTATTAAAAACTTCTGTAAAAATTTATTTAAAAATCCTACATTTCCGGTGGTCTTCCCAGCACCACACACAGAAGACGACTGACTCACTCACCCCCACTCCCCTCACCTATACTCATTCTGCCATCTTAATATTTTCGTTTGTCATTTGTTTATACATTACTGAAGGCCACCATCTTGGTAGACGGCACCCGTTCGCTATATTGGAAGCCAGAGACCTTGACCTTGACTCCATGAATTTAAGTGACATTGAAGACAAAAACTCGAGAAAAATACATAAAAGTCAACAAGCGTATTATGTTTTTGATTCCTGCTATGTAATGTCTGGAATTCACTGCCAAGCGAACTGCCGGGAAATATAATTATAGACGAAAAAAACCTGCAATTTTCCATCCTATTTTTTTTTTTTTATATATATTTCTTCCAATCAGTGGTTCAGCTACATGCATGAAGCAGGATGTTGGCTACATGCTTAACTTATCGAATTTATTAAATATACAAATTAGAAACTTTAAAGCCGATGGAAGGATGTAATGCAGAAAAATAAAGAAAAAAACAATTACTTCGTAATAATAATTTGTTGTTGATTTGTAATTATATTTTCATCTGATATAACCCCGATCCTTAAGTTCCCTTACTATCGAAACCACCTCTTTCATGTTCGAATAATCCCCACATTGTTGCTTATCGAGCAAAGATCTGAACCTGTCTACAAGTTTGTTGGGATTTTCAGTAGAAATATAGTCAGTATATTTGGCATCTTCTGTCTTCTTCACATCACTTGTCGAAGGAAACTCGTTGGTGAAATATGTGGGAACATCGAGGGCATCATCAGCATATTAAACACTATCACTGTCGTCATATTCATCATCAGCGATGTCTTCATGATCTTCTGCACTTCCTGCTTCACCCTCAATATCAAGTTTACTTCTCTTTGCAAGCGAGTTGTATGTTCATCAGTATTTAGAGCTGATGGTGGTTTATTTTAAAGTTGGTCAATGTCAAACACATGTCTTGGAAGTGTTCGTTCCGTACAACCGACTCAGTCATTCCATCTTCAGCATTAACTGTGGCGTCATAATCGTCTGCGGAAACGGTACCCATCAATGTAGCAGGATATATTGATGACATCACTTGCTGGCTCTAAGTAGGCGGGCCTTTACAGATCTTAGTATATGCCTTCACTGTATCGCCTTGCACAAACTGCGTGCGCCCATTGTCGCAATTCTTCATCGCGCGAGAAGGATTCTTCATTCAGGTCGTTATCTCATGTCGCCGTGCATGGCAGCTTTTGATGAAGATATTTCCACACTAGTTGCACTGTTTTCCGTGTAATTTTCCAGTAGTGGGAGAAGGTACACTCGTAGGGGCAATCTCTACATTAGACTTCGTACAATCATTGGTTTAGATCATATTCATGAAATTTACCGAAATTTTGCAAAGTGGCGACATGTGTATCTACTCTGGCCAGCTGCTACTCTCTATGTGTACACTTATTAACATATTTCGTCATGTCAGATTTAAGTATTTAAATTTTTATGCCTCTATTCAAACAGACATTAAATCAAGCCCTTGACCACATTACATGAAGTTATATATTCAACCGTTTCTTCCAGACACGTTCTTCACTCACTTCTAAATCATGGTCACAACACTTAAAGTAGACAACTGACAACTGACTCCTGTTGTCAGACCGATTCCTCCCAAGACTGACCCATTGACCCATTAATCCATGGCGAACGATCCATTAACCCTTTGACTCATTGGTGTATGATCCACTACCTATTGACCTATTGACCCATAATGAGCCCTGATTACAGTGCTTACCTCTAATGACCCCACAATGACTCCTAAATAACCCCATAATGACGCCACCTCACAACAACCACCTTAGCCCCTACATGACTCCTCATTACCTATTCACGAAGATCCATCGATCTAAGACCCAGCGACCCATGATCCATTGACCCATAATATTGAAGATGTAACTGCATGGTAATGTGATAAAGGACAAGATAAAATGTATGTTTGAATAGAGGCCTAAAAGGAATAAAAAATTAAATTACTGACGAAATATCTTATTAAATTTATATAAAGAAAGAGCAGTAGATAGACAAAGTAAGTATACATGTCGCCACTATGGAAAAAACTTAGAATTTTTACATGATAATGATCGAAATCCATGACTGTACGAAGTATACTGTAGAGCTTACCTCCACGGGAAGTAGTATGAAAATAGGAGTTGTGGGACACCATGCTGCAGGCTGAGGACTGGAGGACTCCAATTAACATAATTTCAGGCTGCAGGCTGAGGATGAGTTACTGCCGAATTTTCCATCTTTTCCCTTTTTCCCATCAAAAACGGCCGATTCGCATACAAAATCTTCTTTTTTCCCTTGTTTCCTTCAAATTTTCCCGAATTTCCCTCCCACCGCCGGCGACCATGTTGGCAGCCAGTGCTGGCCGCCATATTTTGTGTCCTAATTAGCATAATCCAGTGCCAATCCCACATTGTGGTGTTTGACACGTGGACGAGGAGGAAAATTTCCTGGATTTCACTCTCACCATCGGCGGCCATCTTGGCAGACAGTGGTAATTGGCATAATCCGGGCAGTTTGGTCTTTGCGGTGGAGGTTTGCCCAATGCGGCAGAATCGGCCGGAGCTTCTATCAAAGATGGAGCTTCTCATTCCCGGCGGCCATCTTGGTATCGACGACCTATGTCAACCCAGGACAATTGACGACCAGCTGAGGACGTCGACCATTCTGGCAGCCAGCACCGACACTGGAGGTGGGGCATCAAGGCGTCACGAACGATCGGATATCGTGTAACACTGTGGTACGTGGGGTCAAATATCCCCCATGTTAACTTATAAGTATAGGTTGCTATAATTTCCGAATCGTTTAAGTTATAGTCGTCAAATTCATAAGATAGATATCATTCTCGATAAGGAGAAGGGTCGTGGGATCAAGAATGCGATATGTCAGCATAAAAGAATAGTTGGGTGTAATTTACGAACCATTTGAGTTATAGTTGGTAAATTCATAACATAGACATCATCCATGATTAGGAGAGGGGTCGTGGGGTCAAGTACGTCCTATGTCTGTGAACAAACATCGTTGAGTGTAATTACCGAACTATCTGAATTATAATTGACAAATTCATAACATAGACATCCACCACCTATGTAAGAAGGGTCGCAGGGACAAGTATACCTCATGGCAATATATAAGCATAGGTGGCTGTAATTTCCTAACCATCCGAGTTATAGTTGCAAAATTCATAACATAGACATCAACCACGACTAGGAGAAAGGGCGCTGGACCAAGCCTGACCTATGTCAAATTAGAAGCATAGGTGGCTGTAATTTCCAAACTGTATGACATAGGCATCAATTCTAGGTGTGTGGCAATCACCCTGGCAGCACTTCCTACTCGACAGCCTACTGGCCGCCATCATGGACACCCACCAACACCAGCGACCAGCATTGTACAAATAGCTATTGTCGGCGCACTTGTCACCAGCCACCATTTTGCTAGACAGTGTGTCTTCCAAGATAGTGGACCGAATTGACAGAGCAGGAAGTTCTGGTCGTCCGAAACGTTTAGTTTGCAAATTCATAGCCCAACCATATTGATAAGGAAACAATACATCCACCAGATAAGAAAAAAAAGCATTGTAAATGTAACTGTTTATACCAGTAGACACACACACGCACAAACGCACACGTATGCCTGCCTGCACGCACACGATCTCACCCCACACATACAACACATGCTAGAACGATATGCCCCGTATTAAGAAAATATACATTCCTACCTTAACTGGTGTAGCAATGAATACTCGTAGGCAACGAATGTGGTCGTAATATAAATGAATTTAATAAATCCATTTTTTTATCTCCAACCTGCACTCGTGTACCGAAGCAAGTAATAATTACAGTCATACTCGAGCCTTCAATGTGCGTACTTACTTCCAGACAGATGGTAAGTACATCTCCACTAGGGAGGACAGACCTTGCAATTTGGGTCGTGTACCGATAGTTAAATGTATGTAGTGCGATATCACTTGCATTTAATACACACAGTCATCGCTAGACAGGCGAGACCCCGCACATACGGCATCAACACACATGCTAGAACTATAAGCTTATTAATAATACGAAACGAAGTATCCCCTATCTTACCTGAGGTAGCAGTTAATACTCGTAGACTGCGAGCACATCTCGTCGTCGACTTGACCTCGCTGGAGCGGAGACCCCTATGACCAGTCCCGGCTATCCGTGCGCGATAGATACCGACCAAGTACTGCATCTCCACCACCACCTCCCCTTCTCAATGTAATCACCGGTATACTCTTGAAAGGAAACAATGCTTGTGTACCAATCCAAACTCGAGGTATCGCATGTTCCATTATCGTAGAGAGTGGTAATTCAAATCAACATAAAAGCTGGCATGTTGTTTACGATGGTGTTTCTAATTACAGAAAGTCAGTCTCCGATCTACACTCACGTACAAAGCCCATTACACACACACACACACACATTCATGCGTGTGTTGCACAAGCGATGGCTAAACAAGACCATACATCATATGTAATTTGACAAAAGCCATGTAATTCCATCATTGTTATAAACAGACAGATTGCCGAATGGCCTAAGACATCTGATATAGGCTCTGATTTCAGTTAAATGGAGCGTGGAGTCGAATACTCACACCTGACACATTCTTTATTTTTCTGTACATTACTTGAATAAATAAGTCATCCCAGGTTCGATTCTCATTGAGCGTGCATGCTGACACAGCTGGTCACAGGTCTAGGTCAAGGTCGCATGATGTCATCCAATGTCAGATCAAGGCCGACATTGTGCAAATGGCGTACGTTGTTGTACTGGCTGCCAACATGACAATAGGCCTTTCAGACCTCTTGCCACAGGCAGCCACCATTTCGCGAAGGGCTGCTGGCTCCAACATGGCTGCCCACATTAAGACTCATTACCGCCCACAACCAGCGTGCACCATTTTTGCAAATGACAGTCGTCGCTGTACTATCCGCCAACATGGCCGCCGGCCACCAGCCGACATGTCGCTTGACAGTGCAACTTCCAAGATGATGGCCCGGGTTGACAGAGAGAGAAGTTCCGTTCCAAGATGTCTCGAAACCTTTCCAAAAATGGTCATCGTCGGCGCACTGGCCACCAACATGGCCACACACCACCACCTGGACCAGATTGACAGAGCAGGAAGTTCTGGTCCAAGATAGCAGCTGTGGCCTTCAGCTGCCTACACAATCGGTGGACCGCCTGGCTATATTTTATATTCAAGAGTTGATAGTTGATCGCACTGGGTTGGTACATTCCACCGCTAGCGTAGTGAGTTTTGGCTGTAATTTGATTTTGATGGTTTCATTCCGATCAGTTCGTAAGGAAAGCATTTGCTATTCTACCATACTAGCCAGGACTCTCTGGTCTTGATTAACATGCGTAAATATTAGAATCATGCTCAACCTATTCTTCTTTCGAGCATAAACATTAATGACAACTGTTTTTTTTTGTGCAGAACACTTCCTGCTGTGAGCATTCCAGGCACTCTTTTTCGTATGTAACACACAGCAACAGTTATAACATGGGCAGATGTTGTAGACGGTGACAAATGGACAGTGACTCCCTTCATGACATCTGCCACCGGTGTGCTTAGCGAATATCTTGCCACAATACTTGCACTCACTTCCCGACGACGTCGAACATTTCCTTTACACGTCTTGTTATGTCTATATTGGTTATCGCTGCGGGTAAGCGTGGATACTGTAATGCTTCTAGCGACTATTCAGGGTCCCTTGCTGTTACCGATGTTGGCTATGTTACAGGTGCAAGTCTTCAACCATTGATTCCGTCTTCATGTTGTAGCAGAGTACACGATCGTAGTAGATAGATAACGTAGTAATGATCCGCTTTCCACCACACTCACCAACGAACTGACGTCTGTTCCATTGTGTTAGCCTATAAATACTGTTCACATGGTATGCTTGTTTGCATTGTCCGTCTCAGGTTGTCTTAGTAGATGACTGCTGGATACATAATGCATACGTCGGCATGGTTGCTGGACTGAAATATGTTATCTTATCCAACCGTTCAATGTCTAGCCTGCGAGGTTGGCAATTCGACTGCTCAACCTCTTTACGTCTATTCATATTACATGTTTAACTTAGTCTTCATTCGAGTAATTCCTGCTGTGAGCAATCAAGGCACACATATTCGAATTTACAGCATTGCAATTAACACATGTGTAGGTCTTGTAGTTGATTGCAAATGAGCAGTTACTATCTTCATTATATTTGCAACTGGTGCGGTTAGTGAATGTCTTGCTGAAATACATGCAGCAGCTTCCTGATGAACGACGAACATTTCCTTTGCACTTCTTGTTATGTATATACAGGTTATCACTACGGGTAAACACAGTATCGTAGTTATCACAGTGGAATGTTTTGTATGTTGGGCTGAACAACCAATGGTAACTTGAATGTCGTTGTGTGCGTGCATAAGTTATACTATCACTACGGGCGAACGTGACGTCTTGTATTACTATGTTTACTAAAGGTATTTCTGGGGTTGTTAGCGAATATCTTGCTGCAATACTTCCACTCGCTTCCAGGCGAATGACACAAATTGCCTATTCACTACAGGCAAACATGCAATCATTACTTTCATGTCGGTGAGCATTACCACCGATTTTATTATTTATTACCTGTGAAATTATTGGATTCTACGGGAATTTAACCTACGATACCTTATTTTATTATTTTTTACCTGTGAAATTATTGGATTCTACGGGAATTTAACCTACGATACCTTATTTTATTATTTTTTACCTGTGAAATTATTGGATTCTACGGGAATTTAACCTACGATACCTTATTTTATTATTTTTTACCTGTGAAATTATTGGATTCTACGGGAATTTAACCTACGATACCTTATTTTAAATGATAATGCAATGTCTCCACCGTCATCAGGGTACGTGTGTTAGTCCCTTTCAATGACCCATGCAACAAGTATGTAATGTTTTGTCAAGGGTGGTGGTGATGTACTCATAGTACTTGCAAGTATCGAGTGGCTTTCTTGGTCGATAATATATACCATCTTCGAAAAGGCGGAACGATCATTGTAGTCTCTGCTTCCAGCGAGTTCACGATGACCGCTATGAGAAGTGCTCGCGACATACAGCTCTTCACTCCTACACCAGTTAAGGTAAACCTCTTCTCTTTATGATTTTTTTTTTTTTTTTTTTTTTTTTTTTTTTTTTTTTTTTTTTTTTTTAGTACATACATAGTTGAAATGTGTATGTTGTGCTACATCTTTATTCATCATTAGAAGGTTCGTACATTCTGTCTCGAGAAATTCGTGGGTAATTCGTTTCGTTATGAGCTCACATTTCTGGCATTGTAAATAGTTTAAACGCAAAATATGTACATGTACTATTTGCAGTTGTTGCCCCAGCGTGTAGCAGTGACGTCTCTAATGCATAACTAATGGTTTACTTGTATGATGTATCATATGTTGTACGGTTCTGTCACTAGGTACTGTGTAATTGAATTCCTTTCGTAAAGGGGGGCATGCATGTGTGACTCGACTGGTCTACGAACCTGGCATCTCTCTCTCACGACTAGTGTTATTTGCCATTCTTCCACGTTCCTGCACGACGATCGCGCTGTCAGTCGACTGCTTGAGGTAGCCTTAGAGATTCTCACGTTGCTCGTGTGGTAGGTCGGACGAGTTCTACTGTTAGTGTTTCCCGGTTTAGTTTCACTCGGTTCGTATGGAATATGATTTGCCGAGGACGGTCTGGTCATATCTAACACCGGTGATGGCTGCGCAAACGTACGTGAGATATAGTATGACTGTTCTTCATTACATGCACTGAGGTCTCGGTACACGCCGATAAGCTGGAGTGTTGTGGATGCAAGCCGAACCCCTGTGAGGGGGGGGGGGGGGGGGTTACAGACTAGCTGCGAGCCTTGAAGGAGCGAGTGTAGGTTGGAGAGAGAGAATGACTGTGAGTGCAGTGTATGACTATATGTAAAGGAGGGATTTAAAAAAGTGCTCGGTGCACGGCATTTGCCCAGGTTAATGGTGACATATGAACTATCTGTAATAGTTATTACGTCACGCAGAGCGAAGGTCCAGCGGCTGGCCTTTCCTCCGCACCGCCTCCCCCATAGCGCTCCGCTGGTTTCTCAACACTCACACTGGTACACTGCCGGCACACTCAACACAAGAGCGGGCGTCGGAGGAATGTACGAGAGATGCTTGAACTGCACGCATGCAGTGAGTTTGAACTATATGTTTTTACAGTGAAACTGGTAAGGCTGTCTGCTATATTTAACTCACAGTGTTAATTACTTACACGATAATTAATGTAAAAATCTTTCATTTTACGTTGTGTGCGACGGCCTTCTTTCGGCAGGCTTTCAATCGAGGCGGCGTCGTGCATTATTAAAAGTATTTCCACAACTGGTAACGTTACCTGTCAGGGATCCTTGCTCTTGATGATACAGGAGGTAGCCATGTATGTTTATAGCTATTTTTCTTTTCGTGCACTCAAGCGGACGACTGGGGGAGAGCAAGCAGCTGCCTGTAGGGACATGGGTTCGAGACTGGTCACTATGGGTAAACACATCACAGTTATCATAGTGGAACAGCTGGGTTGCTGGACTGAACTGTCCAAGTGCAGACATAAAATGTTCGGGAGGGGCCGACTGTTTGTAATTTCAAAGGCTTGGTACATGCATTGAAGGTTCGGGCAGAGCCCGCAAAGTATGACTGCCTGTAACTGTAGATCCTGTAATTGCAATGGCACAGTACAGGGGTGCAGGTTGGAGACGGAGTATGACTATCATGGCCGCTACATGTTCGTCTTCATGAACGGTGGGACCAACGACTTATGATTGTCTGCAGGTGTGTCAGCATGCACGCTCAATGGGTATCGAACCCGCGATTACTTATTTATTCAATAATGATAAAAAAAAATTAAGAATTTGTCAGGTGTGGGGATTCGACTCCGCGCTCCCTTTTACTGGAACCAGAGCTTATATCAGACGCTTTAGGCCACTCGGCCTACCTGTCTATTTGTATCGATGATGAAATTACATGTCTTTTGACGAATGATATATGATGTACGACCTTGTCGATTGTGCAATACACACGCATGCTTGTGTGTGTGTAATGGGCTTTGTACGTGAGTGTAGATCGGAGACTGACTTTCTGTAATTAGAAACACCATCGTAAACAACATGTCAGCTTTTATGTTGACTTGAATTACCACTCTCTACGAGAATCGAACCTGCGATACCTCGAGTTTGGATCGGTACACAAGCATTGTTTCCTTTCAATAGTATACCGGTGATTACATTGAGAAGGGGAGGTAGTGGTGGGGATGCAGTACTTGGTCGGTATCTACCGCGCACGGATAGCCGGAACTGGTCATAGGGGTCTCCGCTCCAGCGAGGTCAAGTCGACGACGAGATGTGCTCGCAGTCTACGAGTATTCACTGCTACCTCAGGTAAGATAGGGGATAATTCGTTTCATATTATTAATAAGTTTATTGTTCTAGCATGTGTGTTGATGTCGTATGTGTGGGGACTCTCCTGTCTAGCGATGACTGTGTGTATTAATTGCGAGTGATATCGCATTGCATACATTGAAGTCTCGGTACACGACACACGAGTGCAAGTTCGGTTCTTCCTGGAAGTAAGTACACACATTGAAGGCTCGAGTATGACTTTAATTATTACTTGCTTCGGTACACGGGTGCTGGTTGGAGATAAAAATTATGGATTTACTAAATTCATATATATTACGACCACGTTCTTTGCCTACGAGTATTCATTGCTACATCAGTTAATGTAGTAAATAATTCGTTTCGTAATAGGGACATATTGTTCTAGCATGTGTTGTATGTGTGGGGTGACAACTTGTGTGTGCAGGCGGGCATGCGTCTGTGTGTGTACACGTGTATGTCTACCGGTTTTAACAGTTACATTTATAATGCTTTCTTTTGAGCTGGTGGATGTATTGTTTCTTTACCAATATGTTTGGGCTATGAATTTACAAACTAAACGTTTCGGACGACCAGAACGTTCTGCTCTGTCAATTCGGTCCACCATCTTGGAAGACACCCTGTCTAGCAAAATGGTGACTGGTGACAAGTGCGCTGACGGCAACCATTTGCACACATTACGGGCGGTGGTGTGGGTGGGCTGTGGCGGCAGTTGGTGCACCGATGATGACTGTCATGTTTTGTATGGATGACGTCTGAATGCCGAATCTTGGAAGTCGCGCTACCTAACACATTGGTGGCTGGTGGTGGGGCGGGCAGTGCACTGACGATGACCATTTGTACAATGACGATCGCTGGTGGTGGTGGGTGTCCATGATTGCGGCCAGTAGGCTGTCGAGTAGGAAGTGCTGCCAGGGCGACCACCTAAACACATACAATTGATGCCTATGCAATACAGTTCGGAAATTACAGCCATCTTTGCTCCTAAGTTGATAGGGCGGGCTTATCCCAGCGCCCCTTCTCCTAGTCGTGGTTGGTGTCTATGTTATGAATTTGACGACTATAATTTAAACTGTCCGGAAATTACAGCCAACTATGCTTATAAGATAAGATGGGGCGTATTTGACGCCGAGGGCGGCTGTGTTACATGAGATACGATCGTTCGCGACGACGTGATGCTCCACCGCCGCCGGTGCTCGACGCCAGAACAGTCGACGTCCTTAACTGGTCGTCAATTGTCCTGGGTTCACATAGGTCGTCGATACCAAGATGGCCGCCGGTGGTGGGAGTGAATTCGGGAAATTTTCCTGCTCCTCCACAATGAATTAAACGACACGATGTGGGATTGGCCCTGGATTATCCTAATTAGGACACAAAAGATGGTGGCCGGCACTTGCTGCCAATACAGCCGCTGGCGGTGGGAGAGAAATTCTGGAAATTTTGGTGGGAAACCAGGAAAAAAGTGACGTTTTTGTACGCAAAATCGTCTGTTTTGGACGGGAAATTCGGCTGTAACTCGTCTTCAGCCTGCAGCCTGAATTAATGCTAATTGCAATACTCCAGTCCTCAGCTTGCAGCCTGGTGTCCCAGAACTGCTGTTTTTATACTACAGAAAGTGTACCTTCTCCACTACTGGACCATTACATGGAAAACAGTGCTGCTACTGTGGAAATATCTTCATCAAAAGCTGCCATGCATGGCGACATGAGATAACGACCTGTATGAAGAATCCTCGCGCGATGAAGAATTGCGACAATGGGCGCACGCAGTTTGTGCAAGGCGATACAGTGAAGGCATATACTAAGATCTGTAAAGGCCCGCCTACTTAGAGCCAGCAAGTGATGTCATCAATATATCCTGCTACATCGATGGGTACCGTTTCCGCAGACGATTATGACGCCACAGTTAATGCTGAAGATGGAATGACTGAGTCGGTTGTACGGAACGAACACTTCCAAGACATGTGTTTGACATTGACCAACTTTAAAATAAACCACCATCAGCTCTAAATACTGATGAACATACAACTCGCTTGCAAAGAGAAGTAAACTTGATATTGAGGGTGAAGCAGGAAGTGCAGAAGATCATGAAGACATCGCTGATGATGAATATGACGACAGTGATAGTGTTTAATATGCTGATGATGCCCTCGATGTTCCCACATATTTCACCAACGAGTTTCCTTCGACAAGTGATGTGAAGAAGACAGAAGATGCCAAATATACTGACTATATTTCTACTGAAAATCCCAACAAACTTGTAGACAGGTTCAGATCTTTGCTCGATAAGCAACAATGTGGGGATTATTCGAACATGAAAGAGGTGGTTTCGATAGTAAGGGAACTTAAGGATCGGGGTTATATCAGATGAAAATATAATTACAAATCAACAACAAATTATTATTACGAAGTAATTGTTTTTTTCTTTATTTTTCTGCATTACATCCTTCCATCGGCTTTAAAGTTTCTAATTTGTATATTTAATAAATTCGATAAGTTAAGCATGTAGCCAACATCCTGCTTCATGCATGTAGCTGAACCACTGATTGGAAGAAATATATATAAAAAAAAAAAATAGGATGGAAAATTGCAGGTTTTTTTCGTCTATAATTATATTTCCCGGCAGTTCGCTTGGCAGTGAAATTGGGACATTAACGTTGTAGTCAGTTATATAATATGGTTGTTGATATTTGTGTATTTTTCTCGGCTTTTTGTTTCCAAGGTTATGGCGTTATGGTCGAATAAGTCAGTATCTAATATGGTGGTAGAAGTCTGTAATGCATTATGCTTGCTCATTGGGTGAATATGGCTTTCAATATGGGTGTAACTGTCTGATAATGTATATGCTTGCTGACTTATATTTTGTATCGATTTTTTATTTTCAATGTCATTAAAGGAAATGGGGTCATGGTTAAAGTCACTGGTTTTCAATATGGTGGTTGGGTGACATCTACCAAGATGGTGGACTGCAGTGACGTGTAAACAAATGACAGACGAAAATATGAAGACTGCGGAATGAGTATAGATGGGGGGAGTGGAAACGAGGGAGTCTGCTGTCTGTTGGGTGTGATGCTCAGAGAACAACCGGAAATGAAAGTCATGTTTTTTAATTTTACATTAGTTTTTCAAATTTTTCAGGATTATTTGAATTTTTTTTTTAAGTGGGAAATATTAAAGGAAAAATGCAAATTTGATGAAAAAATGGATATTGTTAGGGGAAGTGGCTACCGAGCGGAACAGACTTTTGGCAATATTTTTTAATCATTTTTAAATAATTCTTACATAACATTTTTTTAATGTTAATAGACTTTATATAATATTAAATAATACAATTTTTAAGGATTTTTAATTAAATTCTTTGTAATTTTTTAGAACTTGTTAGATTTTTTGGGTTTATAATGAATCTTTTGGGGTTTTGGGTCATTGGGGTCAAGGTCATGGTAGGGTCAAAGGTCAAGGTTATATGTGTCAAATATGGCAGAAATATGACGTAACAACATGGCGGCCGGCCGGCTCCTGCACTCCAGCGCCCCATGCCCTTTCGCTACATCCATCTATTTCCTACTACTAAAATGCATGATTACAAAATTTAGAAAAATGCACTGATGTCATGCTCAATTTTATTAATGTTTGAAGGATGATACTACCACCAAAAAAGCGCAAGTTGAACAAATTCTTTACATTAATGTTATACCAAATTCCTTTGTTTAATATCGCTTAGTTTCTAATTGTTCTATAAACGAATTCTCAAGTCTCTTGCATTAAATGTGTATACCTTGCTCAGTAATCATTGTATTCCATAAGTCGTATAATGTTTTTGTCCCCATGTTACAATAAAGAATTACCAAACGGCATTTGTACCATTTAGTCTGAAACAGATTGTAAATTAGTCAGAAAGTATTTGTTAATTACAAGAGAAGAATTTTTACAAGAATTGATGTGGAAATTGTAAATTGATATTTCCGACAAAGTCAAAATTGTGGCAGGCATGTGCCCCAAAATATCGAATATGAAAATTCGGTAGAAATATAAATTATTTCAGATTAAGCAACTAATTATGAATGGTGTTAATCACTTAAGTTTCGTTGTAGGAGTTACCTAACATTCTCGCATGCAGTGGCAGGGTGAGTGTGAAATATGATTGTACCTGGAAGTGTCTGCTGGAACGTCTCGCCTCAGGCAGCAGGGTGAGAGCTGGAGAGTATAGTACCTGGATGTGTCTGCTGAAACAACTCGCCTCAGGCTGCAGGGTGAGAGATGAAAATGATTGTACACGGATGTGTCTGCAGAACAGCTTGCCTCATGCAGCAGGTTGAGAGCTAGAGCGGAATGTACCTCAATGTGTCTGCTGGAACAGCTCACCTCAGGCGGCAGGGTAGGAGCTGGAGCGGACTGTACCTCAGTGTGTCTACTGGAACAGCACTCCTGCAGACTGCAGGGTGAGAGCTGGAGCGGACTATACCTGGAAGTGTCTTCTTGAACAGCTTGCCCCAGCAGCATTGTGAAAGCCAGAGCAGATTAAACCTGGATGTGTCTGCTGGAACAGCAAGCCTCAGGTTGCAGAGTGAGAGGTGGAGAAGATTGTACCTTGATGTGTCTGCTGGAACAGCTCGCCTTAGGCGGCAAGGTGAGAGCCAGAGCAAATTTATCACTGGATGTGTGTGCTGGAACAGCATGCCTCAGGCAGCAGGGTGAGAGCTATTGATGATTGTATCTTGGTCTCTCTGCTGGGACATAATGCCTCGAGCGACAGTGTGAGAACTGGAGCGAACCACACACGTATGTGTCTGCTGGTACAGCTCGCCTCAGGCGGCCGGGTGAATGCCGGAGTGGATTATTCCTGAATGTGTCAGCTTGAACATATGTCTTAGGCGGCAGGATGAGAGCTGGAGCAGATTGTACCTGGATGGGTCTGCTGGATCAGCTCGCTTCAGGTGGCAGTTTTAGAGCCGGAGTGTATTGTACCTGTATATATCTGCTGGGTCTTCACACTTCAGGCGACAGTATGATAGTTGGAGCGGACTGTACATGGTTGTATTTGCTGGAACAGCACGCCTAATGCAGCAGGGTTATATCCGAAGCAGATTGTACCTTTGATGTGTCTTCTGGAACAGCTCGCCTCAGGTGGCAGGCTGAGAACCAGAACGGATTGAACCTGACTGTGTCAGCATGAAAACTCCCCATTAGGCGACAGGGTGAGAAACGGAGCAGATTATGCCTGGATGTTTCTGCTGGAACAACATGCCTAGGCATCAGGGTGAGAGCCGGAGTAGATTATTCCTGGATGTGTCAGCTTGACCATATGCCTTAGGTGTCAGGGTGAGAGCTGTAGAGGATTGTACCAGGATCTGTCTGCTGGAACATAATGCCTCAAGTGGCAGGGTGAAAAACGGAGCGTGTTACACTTGGATGTGTCTGCTGGAACAGCTGGCCTCAGGCGGCGGGGTGAAAGCCGGAGTGGCTTGTTCCTGGATGTGTCCACTTGAACATATGCCTTAGACGGCAGGATAAGGGCTGAAGCGGACTGTACCTGGTTGAGTATGCTGGAACAGCACGGCCAAGGCAGCAGTGTGAGATCCGAAGCAGATTGTACCTGGATGTGTCTGTTGGAACAGCATACCGGTTTCAGGGTAAAAGCCGGAGCATGTTGTAGCTGGAAGTTTCTGCGGGACTATCTCGCCTAAGGGGGCAGGTTGAGGACTGGAGCGGATTGTACCTGTGGGTGTCTGCTGATACAGCTCGCCTTAAGCAGCAAGGTGAGAGCCAGATCGTATTTTACCTGAATGTGTCTGCTGGAACAGCTCGCCCCAGGTAGCAGGGTGAGAGCCAGAGCAGATTGTACCTGGAAGTGTCTGCTGGAACCCAACGTCTCAGGTGGTAGTGTAAGAGCTGGAGGGGACAGTACCAGGATGTGTGTGCTGGAACAGCTCACCTAATGTAGCAGAATGAAAGCACAAACTGACTGCACCTGGATGTGTCTGCTGGAACATCTCGCCTCAGGCAGCAGGGTGAGATCTGTAGCATATTGTACCTGGATATGTCTGCTGAGGCTGCACTCCTCAGGAATCAACGTGAGAGCTGTAGCAGACTGTACCTGCATGTGTCTGCTGGAACAGCATACCTCAGGGGGCAGGATGAGAGCTGGAGCGGACTATATCTGGAAGTGTCTGCTGTAACATCTCGCCTCAGGCGATAGGGTGAGAACCGAAGCGGACTGTATTTGGATTGGTCTGCTGGTTCTGCTGCCTCAGGCGGCATGGTGAGAGCTGGAGAGTACTGTATCTGGATGTGTCTGCTGGAACAGCTCGCGTCAGGCAGCAAGGTGAGTTCCGGAGCGGATTGTACTTGTATTTGACTACTGAAACAGCTCGCATCAGGTATCAGGGTAAGAGCTAGAGCGAATTGTACCTGAATGTGTTTGCTGGAACAGCGCGCCTCAGGCGGCAGGGAGAGAGTTGGAACGGTCTGTTCCTCTATATGTCTGCTGGAACATATCATCACAGGCGGCAGGGTTAAAGCCGCAGCGGATTGTAACTGAATCTGCCTGCTAGAACAGCACGTCTCAAGCAACAGGGTGAGAGCTGAAACGGTATGTACCTTGATGTGTCTGCTGCAACAGCTCGCATGAGGTGGCAGAGTGAGACCCGCAGCTTACTGTACCTGGATAAATTTCTGGAGCACCTTTCCTGAGATGGAAGTGTGATAGCTATAGTGTAATGTACGTGGATGTGTCTGCTGGAACAACTCTCCTCAGGTGGCAGGGTGAGAGCTGGAGTGGATTGTACCTGTATGTGTCTGCTGAAACAGCTTGCATCAAGCGGCAGGGTGAGAGCCGGAGCGCACTGTACTTGAAACTATCTTCTAGATCAGCTCGCTTCAGGTGGCAGGGTGAGTGCTTTAGTGGATTGTACCTGGAGGTGTCTGCTGGAACAGCACGCCCCGAGCGCCAGGGTGAGAGCTGGAGCAGATTTTACCTTAATGTGTCTGCTGGGAAAGCATGCTAGACCAGCAGGGTCGGATACGAAGCAGACTGTACCTGGAAGTGTCTGATGGATAAGTTTTCCTCAGGTGGCAGGGTGAGTTCTGGAGTGGATTGTACCTGAAGGTGTCTCCTGAAACAACTCGCCTCAGGAGTAAGGGTGAGAGTTGAAGTTGATTGTACCTGAATGTGTCCGCTGGAACAGCTCGCCTCAGGCGGCAGGGTGAGAGCCGGATCGGCCTGTACCTAGAGTTGTCTCTTGGGTCAGCATGCCTCAGATGGCAGTGTGAGTACTGGAGCGGATTTTACATGTAGGTATCTGCTGGAAAAGCTCGCCTCAGGCGTAATGGTGAGTGCTGGAGTTGATTGTACCTGAATGTGTGTGCTGAAACAGCTCACCTCAGGTGCAGGGCGAGACCTGGAGCAGATTGAACCTCCATGTGACTGCTTCAACAGCTTGCCTCAGGCGGCAGGGTGAGAGCCGGATCGGATATTATCTGAATGTGTCTGTTGGAACAGCTCGCCACAGGCGGCTGGGAAATAGCCGAAACGGATAGTACCTGGAAGTGTCTGCTGAAACAAATCGCCTCAGGAGGTAGGGTGAGAGCTGGAGCGGACTTTCCCTCAATGTGTCTACTGGAACAGCTCGTCTCAGGCAGCAGGGTGAGAGCCGAACCGGACTGTTCCTGGAAGTGTCTGCTAGATGAGCTCGCCTCAGGCGGCAGGGTGAATGCTGGAGCAGAATGTACCTGCAGGTGTCTGCTGGGAACAGATCGCCACAGGCGGTAGGCTGAGAGCTGGAGTAGATTGTACCTCAATGTGTCTGCTGTAAAAGCATGCCTTAGGCTGCAGGGTGGGAGCCGTCTCCTTGATCAAATCGCTTCAGGCAGCAGGGTGAGAGCTGGAACGGACTGTACTTCAATCTGTCTGCTGGAACAGCACGCCTCAGGTGGCAGGGTGAGAGTCGGAGTGGGTATTATCTGAAAGTGTCTGCACGAACTGCTCGCCTCAGGCGGCTGGGAGAGAGCCGAATCGGATTGTAAGTGGAAGTGTCTGCTGAAACAAATCGCCCCAGGAGGCAGGATGAGAGCTGGAGCGGACTGTCCCTCAATGTGTGCACTGGAACAGCTTGCCTCAGGCGGCAGGGTGAGAGCTGGAGTGGATTCCAACTCAATGTGTCTGCTGCAACAGCTCGCCTCAGGCGGGAGGGTGATAGCCGGAGAGGACTCTACCTCAATCTGTCTGCTGGAACAGCACACCTCAGGCGGCAGGGTGAGAGCTGAAGCGGATATTATCTGAATGTGTCTGCTCGAACTGCTCGCCTCAGGCGTCTGGGAGAGAGCCGAATTGGATTTTACCTGTAAGTGTCTGTTGAAACAAATCGTCTCAGGAGACAGGGTGAGAGCTGGGCGAATTGTACCTCAATGATTCTAATAAAACAGCTCGCCTCAGGCAGCAAGGTGAGGGTCGGACCGTACTGTTCCTGGAAGAGTCTACAAAATTACCTCGCCCCAGGCGGCAAGGTGAATGCTGGAGCAGAATGTAACTGCAGGTGTCTGCTGGAACATCATCACAGGTTGTAGGATGATAGCTAGAGCGTATTGTCCCTCACTGTGTCTGCTGGAAAAGCATGCCTTAGGCGGCAGTTTGGGAGCCGTATCAGACTCTACCTGGAAGTGTCTACTTGATCAGATCGCCTCAGGCAGCAGGGTGAGAGCCAGAACGGACTGTACCTCAATCTGTGTGCTGGAACAGCACGCCTCAGGTGGCAGGGTGAGAGCCGGAGCGGGTATTAACTGAATGTGTCTGCTGGAACTGCTCGTCACAGGCGGCTGGGAGAGAGCCAAAGCGGACTGTCCTTCAATGTGTCTAGTGGAACAGCTCACCTCAGGTGGCAGGATGAGTATTGGAGTGGATTGTACTTGGAGGCATCTGCTGGAACAGCATGCCCCAGGTGGCAGGGTTACAACTGGAGTGGATTGTACCTGTATGTGTCTGCTTGAACAGCTTGCCTCAGGCAGCAGGGTGAGAGCCGGAACTGACTCTACCTTAATGTGTCTGCTGGAACACCATGCCTTGCACAGCAGGATGAGAGACGAAGCAGACTCTACCTGTAAGTGCCTGCAGGGTGAGAGCTGGAGCAGATTGTATCTGGAGGTGTCTGCTGAAACAGCTCGCCTCAGGCTGCAGTGTGATAGCCGGAACGGATTATTCCTGGATGTGTCAGCTTGAACATTATGCCTTTGACTGCAGGATTGAGAGCTGGAGTGGATTGTAACTCAATGTGTCTGCTGGAACAGCTTGCCTCAGTAATCAGGGAGAGAACCGGATCGGAATTTACCTGGATGTGTCTGCAGAAGCAGCTTCCCTCAAGTGGTAATATGAGAGCCAGAGCGGACTCTAACTTTAGGTGTCTGCTGTAACAGCTCGCATCAAGCAGCAGTGTGAGAGCCTGAGCGGACTACACTTCCATGTGTCTCTTAAAACAGCTCGCTGCAGGCCGCACGTTAGAGTTGAAAGGGATTGTACCTGCAGGTGTCTGCTGAAACAGCTCTCCCCTGGCAGCAGGGGGAGAGCTGGAGTCGGTTGTACCTGTATGTGTCTGCTGGAACAGCTCGCATCAGGGGGCAGGGAGAGAGCTGGAGCGGAATGTACTTGAATATGTCTGCTGGAACAGCTCGCCTCATGTCGAGGGGCAAGAGCCGAAGCGGATTGTACCTGGCTGTGTCTGCTGAAACAGCTAGCCTCTGGCGATGGATGAGAGCTAGAATAATTGTACCTGGATGTGTCTGCTGGTACAGCTAGCCTCAAGTTGCAAATTGAGAGCTGGGGCGGATTGTACCTGAATGTGTCTGCTTAAACAGCACATCTCAGGCAGTATGGTAAGTCCGGAGCAGACTGCACCTGCATGTGTCTGCAGGAACAGCTTGCATCAGGCGTCAGGGTGAAAGCCAGATTGGATTGTACCTGGATGTGGCTGCTGGAACAGCATGCCTCAGGCGGCAGGGTGAGAGCTGGGGCGGATTGTACCTGAATGTGTCTGCTATAACAGCTCGCCTCAGGCGGCAGGGTGAAAGTCGCAGCGGATTGTAATGGAATGTGCCTGCTGGAACAGCATGCCTCAGGCGTCAGAGTGAGAGCTGTTGCGGATTGTACGTGAATGTGTCTGCTGGAACAGCACACCTGAGGCAGCTGAGTGAGAGCCGGAACGGACTGTACCTGGATGTGTCTGCTGTAACAGAATGCCTCACGTGGCAGGTTGAGAGCTGTATCGGACTGTACCTGGATATATCTTATCTGCTGGAAAATCTCACTTCAGGTGGCAGAGTGAGAACCGGAGCTGAATGTACCTGGTTGTGTATACTGGAGCAGCACGCCTAACACTGCAGGGTGAGATCCAGAGTGGATCCATGGTACATGGATGTTTCTTCTGGAACAACTTGCCTCATGCAGCAGGGTGAGATCCAGAGCGGATTGAATTTTAATGTGTATGCTGAGATAGCATGCCTCAGGCAGCAGGGCGTTAGCTGTAGCGGATTGCACCTGTATGTGTCTACTAGATACTGCACCCCTCAGGCAGCAGAGTGAGAGCTGGAGCAGACTGTACCTGGATGAGTCTGCTGGAACAGCTCGTCTCAGGCGTCGTTGCGAGAGCAGGAGGGGACTGTACCTGGATATATCTGCTGGAAAAGCTCGCCTCAGGCGATATGGTCTGAACCGGAGAGGATTGTAACCTAGATGTATCTGTTAGAACAGCATGTCTCAGGCGGCAGCGTGAGAGGTCGAGCGGACTGTAACTCGATGTGTCTGGGGAACATCTCGCTTTAGGCTGCCGTGTACAAGCCAGAGCGGATTTTACCTGTATGTGTATATTGGGACAGCATGCCTCAGGTGGCAGGGTGAGAGCTGGAGTGTACTGTACCTGGAGGTGTCTCCTGGTGCAGCTCGCGGCAGGCGGCATGGTGAGAGCTGGAGCGGCATTGTCACTGGAGGTGTAAGATGGAGCAGCTCGCCTCGTGCAGCAGGGTGAAAGCCGGAGCGGATTGTACCTGTATATGTCTGCAGGAACAGCTCGCATCAGGATTTTACCTGGATATATCTTCTGGAATAGCTGGCGTCAGGGTGATAGCTGGAGAAGTTTGTAGCTGCATGTGTCTGTTGGAACAGCATGCCTCAGGTGGCAGGTTGAGAGCTGGAGCGAACTGTACCTGGATTTGTCTGCTTAAACAGCTCGCATCAGGCGTCAGGGTGAGAGCTGGTGCGGACTTTACCTTGATGTGTCTGCTGGAACAGCTCGCCTCAGGCGGCAGGGTGAGAGCCAGATTGGATATCACCTCGATGTTTCTGCTAGAACATCTCGCCTCAGGTTGAAGGGTGATAGCACGAGCTGATTATACCTGAATGTGTCTGATGGAACAGCTGCCTCAGGCAGCAGCGTGAGAGCTGGAGTGGACTGTACCTGGATGAGTGTGAGAGTTACTTTGATTCTCTTAAGGTGCAATTCCAGACTCTTGATATTATGACAGGCCCATAGGATTTAAGTTGTCCCAACACCTTGTGTGGGCTCTGATCGCTTTTGGGTTGTAGGCGCGCCCTCTCCTTGGGAAGTTACTGGAAGGGATAAGGTGCGGTGGCCACCGTACCAGATCCCGGAAGTACTTGTTCTAATAGAGAATTTGACATGTATTGGGTGTAAGGCCGTCTATGTTATGCCAGGAGGCATCATCTGACCATGCCCAGTGATTCAGTCTTGACAGGTGACAGGTGTAATGACTGAGTCTTCTCTTGTTGCATGGATACTGGAATAACACTCTGTAAACCAGCCTTTAAAGTGCGAAAGAGAAATATCACATATGGGGCTCGTTCCCAGTGGGGATGCCTGAGTCTAAGTGATAGGACTTCCCTATGCTGACGTGAAATAGTATTTCGCCCATTAGAGAAAGCACATGTACAATGAAATGTTGGGGCTACTGTCAAGCCCTAGTATTGGAACCCATATGCAACACTGTTGTGGCAACAGTTAGTCATGCCCAAGCCTATAGCCTCTTATGAGTTTCGGACACACACCTACTCCTATTACTACTGGGTGACTCTCTTTCTCAAGAGCCGACAAACGTGGGCTACCCATGGTGTTCCCTATACCAAGCTATATAGCTAAAAGAGGCATCTGCCTCTCAGAAGAGTGCAGTCACGACAGATAGTGACGACTGAGATGGGTGGTGGGCCGGTTGACTTATTTACAATCAGACCATTGGAGCCCAAAAGTCTGAGTCTTAATGAAGGACCCAAAGACTTAATGTTAATGGTCCAGAGGCTTGGTGAGCCAAAGCGGAATTGGGCCGGTCTTACGCGCGAGATTTGGCGTACATCTCTTCCAATAAACCGGGCATCGGGAAAACCCACAAGTATCATGGATAGGAAGGAGTAGCATGGGGTGTCCTCCGAGGCCCACGTCAAGAGTTTTCCTAGGCATTTGGTCATGGTGAGAAAAGATTTGTGCGGGTAGCTGTTGGTAGATCACACCGGCATGTGTATGTCTCTGACATGATGCAATTAATATCATTGAGACCATTATAACATCAGATTACACTAGGGGTTTCAGAGCTGGCTAATAGGCAGATAGTGGACCACACTTCGCTAAGACTCCACGAGGATGAGCCTAAATACATAAACAATAAGGATTAATATCATAGAGTCCAGCGATGGCAACTATTTGAGGACTGGAGCAATAACATATGTATGTTATGTTATATGTACCTGGAGGTGTCTGCTGGAACAGCTCGCCTCAGGCGGCAGAAGGCGCTGTTGACAGCCTGCACGCGCCGTCTCTCCCTGGCATTGCGGCGGTCTGCCAGCTGTGGCGGTCTTCCCATGGGAGCAATCTCCCACCGCCGTCGTCCTACTTTCCTCTCCTCCTCCACCAACACTTCTGCAACACAAGCCTCTCATCTCTGGCTGCATTCTGACAGCATGTCTTCTCATATCTCTGATACAAGTGAAGCCGTTTGACCGGTCTTACTCTGCACTATATATACCTACACTCACTGGTAGCTCCTTCAGTAGCATGTTGAAATAAGTTTCCTGGCATTGAAAACTAAGTTTTACATTTCACTTACATCTCAGCCATTTCCCACTACATCTAAATAAACTTGACATATGCTATCTATAACAGATAACTTTTTCCAGTAGCTGTTCATATGTATCAGGAGCATTGTGTAGCCCAAAAGGCATAACTGTTTTGTAATTCATACACAAACTTTGCCGGACAACCAGCGATAGAGAGATCGTCACTACGAACAACTTACCCCGACGCCATCTTGAGTTCCTCTGATCTTCAGAGGTGGCACGCACTACTACCAGGACCAAGTATTCATGCACTCAATCACAAAGTCCGCTAACACATATTTACACACTTGTTTATTAAAAAATAATGAACATTTCCGCCCCCCGAGACTGGCTGAGGTCTCCAAATTTTAGTCACAATACACATTCACTATGTACAGTTAAGTGCTGAAACACTACTGAACTGGCAGATGGTACAGCTTGTGTACAGATGTCCCTTCTGCATATGTAAATCCACTACTCGAATAACGTCGTTTCCAGGGTGGAGCTTGACGATCATCGCTAAACACCAGCCCAGGGGTGGAACACACTCTTCTCCAACCAGAACAAGCTCTCCCACAGCAAGTCCTGGTTGCTGGATTTGCCACTTCCCCTAGGGTTGTAGTTGCTGCAAGTATTCCTAATACCAACATATCCAGAACTGGTTGGCTAGTGCACATAGCATTTTCAATCTTCTGGACAAACATATATTGCCATCGTCAACTTCATAAGATTGGGGTAGAGCAACAAGAGGCCTACCGATGAGGAAGTGCCCGGTTGTAAGTGCTACCATGTCACATGGATCAGAAGAGACAGGTGTTAGGGGACGTGAATTTAGGATAGCCTCAATCGAGTGGTGAGTGTCATCAGTTCCTTAAGTGTCAGAACTTGATTGCCAATTGTACACCTGAGATTATATTTGGCTTATTTAACTGCAGCTTCCCACAACCCTCCCTGATGAGGAGCTGCAGGACACGAGAAATGAAAACTGATGTCATGAGCAAAAGAAAAGTTTTCCAGGAGTGGGGATTTGAGCAACTGTTTAAAAGACTGACGAAGTTGCCTTGAAGTACCAACAAAGTTGGTAATACTATCGGAATACACACTAGTAAATAAACCTCGTCTTGACACAAATCGAGTAAGAGCAGCAACGAAGTTGTCTGCAGTCCGATTGGTTATAACTTCAATGTGGATAGCTTTCGTGGCAAAACATATGAAGATAGATAGGTATGCCTTCTGGGTAGCACAGAGATGCAGCTTATTAACTCTGATGTAGATCGGTCCAGCATAGTCCACTCCAGTCCGCACAAAAGCTGCAGCAGGCGTGACTCGTTCAGTGGGTAAATCAGCCATTAATGGAGGACTGTTGACATGCCGGCTCCGGAAGCAACGTGCACACTTGAAGACCCGAGACCAGAACTGTTGAGACACAAGATACTGCAGTAGTTGTGGTGGAGCATTTACGTACTTTATGTGATGATAGTCTACCAAAGCTTCAACAGCACTATGGTCTTTTGGCAATATGATAGGGTGATTTGTGGCATATTCAACATTTGCATGTGACAAACGCCCTCCCGCACTGAGAACACTCTGCTGATCCAAAAATGGTGTCAAATGCTGCAGTCACGTAGAACAACAATTCCCTTTTTGAAATATTTTCCAGTCATCTTCAAAACATGACCTTTGGATACACCTACACACTATGGAAGTTGCATGCTCTATTTCAACAGATTATAGGATTTTGCTGCTAGGAGGCTGCTCCTGGCAGTGCTTCACAAAATGCATAACATAGACCAAGACTCGAACAAGTTTTGACCAAGACAAGAATTTCTGTAATAATTGAATCTCTTCAGGGGGATCAAGTGTGCTCACAAGAACCAGCTGGGATGACTTAAGTTCTGGGACATCTGAGGTCTCATTCACTAGGGACAGTGACCACTGATCAGGTGGATCCATTAACCATAGAGGGCCATGCCACCAGAGGGTAATAAGTGGAGCACTTGTTAATGCCTGAAGACGCTCACTGGTGTGTCATAATTTAGTGTCCTGAAGTTTCAATTTCAGTAAAAATGCCTTGAAACCCATGCCAAAAAATTCCTACAATGAAGAAAGCGAAAAAAAATGGTAGGCCTACAGAGAAAACAAACCCGTAACTTATCGTGTCATAGCACAAATGAGGTTGTGTACACCTTATTAGGTGCAAAAAATCGAAAATACTCTGGCTAATTAAAAATACACGAAGTAACAAACACAACTGAGAAGAGAAAAATGGGTAAAATGCTCATCCATGTGGCGAACTAATTTGCGACTGAGTGGATAACATCACAAAAATGGAAACTAACGCAGCGCATTCAACATTGCATAAGCAATCACAAATATGTCGAATCCCTTGTAAATGGTGAAATGAGGGCAGATATCTTGTTTCTTCACAGGATGTATAAACAGCAGGTGATTTTCTGCGGTAGCATCGGTACTTGATTGACGAGCGTGGGAGATTACAATTACGTAGCACACTCAAACGAGTGAAGAAATAAACATATAATGGCTGATATGTATCACACGTGACACAATCCAGCCCAGAGGACCAAAAATGTTTTTGCAATTCATACACAAACTTTGCCGTACAACCAACAATAGAGAGATCTTCAATACGAACAACATACCCGACGCCATCTTCAGTTCCACTGACCTTGAGGGGGTAGCACACACTAATTCCAGGATCAAATATTCATGCGCCCGATCACAAAATCCATTGACACATATTTACACACTTGCTTATAAAAAAAATACTGAACAACAACCTTGAACTGACCTGTTCCCCTTCTGTGCATAACACAATCTTCCCTTGATACTCCTGGATATGATTCATTTATGAAATAATACATCCAGGAAGCGCCGAAATGTTGTCTTTGTATTAGCAACCTCATATAGAATAATTTTTGCGGGATTCAAGTTATGTATTGTTTAGAAAAATACCAGAAAAATTCAAGGAGAAAGTGTTTAAATAATGGCTGATGGAATCTCAAATGTTGGCTATCATTACAAAATGGTAGCGTTTACCGCTATATTACACATGGGGAGATATTGCCACTTGAGAGATTTGTCGCTCTGCAACAGCTAGAGAAAATTGCTGCAGAAACTATTTTTAAAAGGATGGAAAATATTGTTAAAAATATGGGTACTAACTGGAACAATGTAGTTGCTGTGTGTTTTGATATGTTGCTGTCCACCAGTGTTTGGGCTATTGGCGCTGCTCAACGCAGACATGAATCAGGGTTTCCTGCAATGACAGGGCGTGATCTCTCTTCCCAGCCTTGTGGGTGGCCTAGGCGAAGAAAGGCCGCTATGACACGATACCTGCAGCTGTACTTGATTCTTGTACAAGCTTCTACAAGCCCTGGTGTATGAGTCGAAACATTCATATTACGCAACAGCAGTTCGCGTAATATCATTTGACACCCTCGGTGGGTGCGCAGTGTGTTGTTCATTATAAATATGAACCCTATTTGTAAAACTGATACCAGTTAGTAACTTGGAGAGGTCTATAAAAATACTTTCTAGCACATATTTGTATTACTATATTACTGTTCACCTTTTACGTAAATTGATTGCCGTCCGGTATTAGTATAGGTTCATTAATTTTCTTGAAAATGCTGTGAAGACACTAAAAGTATGTGTGTTATTTTTAATTTTGACAAAAATTACCGACTGATGGCAAAATATAGTTTATTCTTTACGTACAAGGATATTAATAGCATTTAAAATTTAATGACAGAAAAAAGTTTAGGTCCGGCAGAGTTCCGAACTCACGCCCAAAAGTCACATGTTAACAACGGATGTGATACTTTCCAGTGTACTACCAGTTCACACCACAGATTTGGAGTTTTATACTGTAGCTGTCGTAAGGGTTGGAATTAATGTTTTCATAGAGTAGCTAATGTTTAAAGTATTCAGAATGGTTTAAACACTAATTAAAAGTTGACATAGACAATATTATTCGTCCTCGTCGTATTTTTAATCTATGTGAAAGCATTTCAACCTCATGGATGTGTAATCAATATAGAGGCAACCTTTTTGGTTTCTTTATCAACTTCGTTTCAAGTAGTAGCCATGGGGAGCACTGTATGCTCTGAAACTGCAATTTGATTGACCAGTTATGATGTCATGATGGGCACCGCACTAGCCCATATATCAGCCACTATGTTAAACCTAGCACAAGCTTTTACAGAATTCGATATTGTGTAATATCGCCTTAACTCATTAAAGCCCATAATTCAATCTTTACACATTTTATTGGGAAATTATATCAGAAGTACACCTGAACATGGAGAACACAGGAATAAATATTTTATATGCAATTTTTTATTTTTTACCTGCTTTTTGGTTTGGCAACATTAGTTGCCACTGGAATGTGGCATTGTCAGAAGTGACAGAAATGTTATCTTTACAATAAAAGATGTGTTGCATTTTATATTCAAAATACGCCTATTACAAAACATACATACTACTTGGTTGCACACTGAACAGAATTTTTGCATAGGGTTTTCAGTTTGTTGGTTCTGAAAATTACCCTGTGTGAAATAATTTGAAGCACTCATTATTGTGAAGTGGAAACTCACATTTCTTGCACACATACTTTGTTCTCTTCGTACATAACTTACAATGCCAGTATTTTGAGTTACCTTTTGTGATTATGTGATCGATGCGGCCAATACAGGTTTCTTCAAGTACAGATGATAACGCGAAAAACAGACGAACTCCTGGAGACACTGCATGTTTTCCCCATATTTTCAGGAGGTTGGTTGCACATTGACGACGGAATTCTAATAATGACCTGTCGTAGCCTAGTCTGCGATATAGCAACCAGCCCTGAACACAACAGTCACTTTTTCGATCTGATACCACATTAGTATGTGGAAAAAATTGATCACAAAGGTCCACACCACCCATGTTGGCATTATACTTGGCAATTGGCCAGGAACTTCCACAATAACAGTTTTCTCCTCAGTGCGATAGTAACAAAAGGACTTTTTCTTAGGTTCAACTTCATCACAGTTTGTGAGAACAGTTACTACGCTATTGTCTTTCCATCTTACTGCTAGATCATCACACGAAGAGACTACCATGTCACATAGTTTGTTTTTTCTGAAAGCTTTCTTGTCTTGTAACTTCATTACTGCCACACATCTATTCTCTCTCAGTGTCCCAGTAGCCCCTATGTTATTAGATTTTGGATTTCTTAGGAGTGAGACAGAGGTGAAAAAGTTGTCAAGATACAGCCGAGTTCCCTTTTTCAGTTGCAAATGATCTACAGGGCCAATAACATAATTTCCTTGCCCATTTCCTGTGGTCAGAAATCGTGTAGATGTACCACAGTATGGTTCAACATGAAAAATATAGCCAGAGGGATCAGCAGCTACCCACAGCTTAAAACCAAATCTAATGGATTTTCACTTAATAAACTGTTTTGCACTGTGATGTCCAAAATATGGTATCATACTCTCATTTATGCTAACTGAGTCACCAACAGAAGTTTGTTTGAAGGCGGTATTCAAATGATCAAACAGTTGATGCACCTTGTGCATGTGATCAGTACCATCCATGCTGCATTATTAGCGATGTGCAGATATCGTACAATTTCATCAAAGTGATTGCTGCGCATAGCTTCTGCAACAATAGACACATGAACATCTGGTTGTGTCTGCCAGTACATCCTTTTGTGTGGGAAGGAGTGGTAACCAGAGAGAAGCATTTTGCCTATAACTGTAAGGATCTCATTTAAGGAAACATTGAGGTTATAAACAAGATGTTAGCCTGCATAAGGATTTTTATTCTACTATGAGCGACACAAGATCGCGAGTGAAAATGGATGTGAATGCATAAACAAGGAACTTTATATGATGCCGAAGAAAATCTTCAGCATTTGGTCGAATTTCAACATCTTGCTCCGGAAGTTTGCTTGAACATAACTTGACATGAGTTAACCATTTTACAGCTTCCGGAAAACACGCTTTGGTGGTGGTACTGCTCGTAAAACCACCATTGTTGCGGGTAGCCTCTCTGTTGAAGAACTTGGGCCAGTATTGTCAACATCAAATTCAAAGCCATTTTTTTCTGCAGTGTTAAAATATCGTACTAATACCTGGCCCCTCAAGACGCGGTCTGGTAGCCTGTCCAAATTACCTTGTGCTTCTCCATTGGAGTTATCAGAATCTTCATCGCTGTCTGCACCAGGTACCTCATCAGGTGGAGAAACAGCTACACACCTTGGTATTTTCTCTTCATCTTATTCCTCGAGGGATGTAAAAATGTCATGAAAAAGCAGACCTTAGCGATCTCTGCCTCTGAGGAATCTGCAAAATTATATTGATTGTAATTTTTTTTTCAGTAAGGCTATATAAACAAAATAAAATATTGCTTCTATTAGCATTTGTAATTGTATTGTCAAGTATAAACCCTCTAGTCTAATCATTTTCTCTAACTGCTAGTTACTGTGTTGTGCGAACAGTACAGAAAAATTAATCACCAAAAATATAACAAGTATTATAAAAACATTTCACTCGGAAAATATGTTTATAAAGAAGCGTAAGTAATGTAATAAAATGAGAAAATTAGCAAAAGAGCAAACAATGTAACATAAAAGAAAGTTTAGTTGCCATTTTTGTTTGAAAAGCTAGTAAAATAATGACAGTATAAAGAAATTAACTTACTTTGTAGGTGACCATGTCATGATAATGTGAGTTCATGTCGGCCGAGATAGGCGTGATTAGCAGTATGTTTGTGCTTGTCGGCCGCGATGGGTGCACCGGGTATTATGTGTGTGTTTGTCAGCCGAGGAGGGTGTGCCGGGCAGTAACGTATTTTTTTGTCAGCAGAGGTGGGCCCACCAGGAAGTACATGGGTGCTTTTTGACCGAGGTTGGAACATCTAGGAGTATGTGTGTACTTAGGCCAGGTGGGCATGCTTGGCAGTACATGTGTGCTTGTCAGCTGACGTGGCACATGCAGGCAATATGTGTGCACCGACCAATGTGTTTGTGCTTGTCGTCCGAGGTAGGTATGCTGGGCATTACGTTAGTGCTTGTCGGCAGATTTGGCTGCATCGGGCAGTACGTGTTTGCTTGTCGGCTGAGGTGGGTGCACTGGGCATTACATGTGTGATTGTCTGCCAAAGTTGGTGCACCAAGAAGTATGTGTGTGCTTGTCCAACGACATTTGCACACTGGGCAATATATGCGTGCTTGTTGGCCAAGGTGGGCATGCCAGGCAGTATTCCTTTACTTGTCGGCCGAGGTGTGCGCACCCAGCAGTACATGCGTGCTTGTCGGCCGAGATGGCATGCCAGGCAGTATTGTGTGCTTGTCGGTCGAGATGGGTGCACTGTGTATAATTTGTGTTCTTGTCAGCAGAGAAGGGTGTACCGGGCAACACGTACCTTTTGTCAGCAGAGGTGGGCATACCGGGCATTACGTGTGTCCTTTTAAACTGAGGTTATAGCCAATTGCAGTATGTGTGTGCCTGTTATGCGAGGTGGGCATGCTGGACAATACATGTGTGCTTGTCGTCTGAAAGTGGGCTCGCTGGGCAGTCTATATGTGTTTTTGTCGGCCGAGGTGGGCACACCAAACAGTATGTGGGTGCTTCTTGACCAAGGTTGGCTTGCCGGCCAGTATGTTTGTGCTATCGGCCAAGGTGTGCATGCCGAGCAGTAAGAGTGTACTTTTCGACCAAGGGTGGCGTGTAAGGCAGTAGGTGTTTACTTGTTTGCCGAGGCAGGTGTGCCTGGCAGTACGTGTCTGCTTGTTGGTCGAGTGTGGCATGCCATACAGTATACGTGTGCCTATCGGCAGAGGGGGACGCCGCAGACAGTACTTGTTTGCTTGTCGACCAAGGTTGGTGCGCGGTGCAGTATGTGTGTGCTTGACAGACGACATTAGCACACTGGGAAATATGTGTGTGCTTCTCGGTCAAGGTGGGTGCTCTACACATTATGTGCGTGCATGTTGGCCGAGGTGGTGCATGCTGGGCAGTATGGGTGTGCTTGTCGGCAGAGGTGGGCGCCTCGAGCAGTACGTGTGTGCTTGTTGGTTGAGGTGGGTACACTAGCAGTATGTGTGTGTTTGTCGGCATAGGTATGGCACCGGGCAGTATGTGTGAGTGTGTTTCGGGCGAGGTGGGTATGCTGGACATTACGTGTGTCTTTGTCGGCCGATGTGGGCTCACCGGGTAGTACGCATGTGCATGCCAGCTTATGTGTGTGCATTTGGCAGTATGTGAGAGCTTGTCGACCAAGGTGGTCGTGCTGAGCAGTACGTGCGTGCATGTCGGCCGAGGTGAGCACGTCAGGCAGTATGTGTGTTCTTGTAGAACAATTTGTGAATGCCAAGCAGTTTAAGTATGCTTGTCATATGATATTGGTGCGCCAGGCATTATTTGTGTGCTTACTGGTTGAGGTGGGTGCACTGAGCAATAAGACAAAGCTTGTCTGCTGAGGTGAGCGCGTTGGACAATAAATGTGTGCTTGTCGGTCAAGTTGTGCATACCGGGCAGTATGTGTGTGCTTGTTGGCCGAGGTTGGCATGCCGACCAGTATTTTTGTGCTTGTCATCACAGGTGGGTATGCTGGCCATTATGTTAGTACTTGTTGGCTGATTTTGTTGTGCTGGGCAGTGCGTGTTTGCTTGTCGGCCAATGTGGGTGCGCCGGGCATTACTTGTGTCAGTGTTGGCCGAAGTTGGTACGCCAGGAAGTATGTGTGTGCTTGTCGGATGACATTGGCACACCAGGCAATATTTTTATGCTTGTCAGTCGAGGTGGGCGCGCCAGGCATTACATGTGAGTTTGGTTGCCTAGGTGGTGCTTGCCGTGCAGTATGTGTGTGCTTTTCGACAGAGATTGGCATGCCAAGCAGTAGGTGTGTACTTGTCGGACATTGTAGGCATGCTGGGCAGTATGTGTGTGCTTGTCGGCCAAGGTTGACACACCGGGCAGTACATGTAAGCATATCGGCCAAGGTTTACGTGCCGGGCAGAATGTGTGTTTGTGTGTTAACCGAAGTGGGCAAGCTGGACAGTATGAGTGTGTTTGCTGGCCGAGGAAGGTATACCGGGCAGTATGTGGGTGCTTGACGGCTGAGGTGGGTGTGCAAAACAGTACATGTGTGCTTGTCAGCCAAGGTGTGTGCAACTGGCACTATGTGAGTGCTTGTCGGATGTGATGGGCAGAATGGGCAGTATGTGTGTCCTTATTGGCCAAGGAAGGCGTGCCGAGCAGAAAGTTTGTGCTTTTCGACCGAGGTTGGCATACTAGGCAATAGGTGTATACTTGTTGGCCGGGGCAGATGCACTGGGCAGTATGCGTGAGCTTGTCGGCCGAGGTTGGCCTCCTGGGCAGTATGTGTGTGCTATCGGCCAAGATGGGTGTGCCGAGAAATATGTGTATGCTAATTGGGCGAGGTGTGTATGCCCAGCAATACGTGTGTATTGTCGGCCAAAGTGGACATGCAGAGCAGTACGTGTTTGCTTGTCAACCAATGTTGGCACACCGAGCAGTATATGTGTGTTTACCGGCCGAAGTTGGCATGCTGGGCAGTATTTGTGTCTGTCGGCCAACGTGGGCATGCCGAATAGTAGGTGTGTGCTTGTCGGGCGAAGTGGGTTTGCCTGACAGTACGTGTATGCTTGTCGGCCGAGGTGGGCATGGTGAGCAGTACAAGTGTGCTTGTCGGCCAAGCAGAACGTGTGTGCTTGTCGGCCGAGGTTGGCTTTCAGTGCAGTATGTGTGTCTTTCGGCCAATGTGGGCATTCCGAGAAATATGTGTGTGCTTGTCGGAGAAGGTGTGTATGTCCGGCAGTACGTGTGTGCTTGTCGGCCAGGGGTGGTGCACAGGGCAGTAGGTGTGGTTTCGTCGGTCACGACTGGGTTGGTGTTCATGGAAATATGTTTGTGCTTGTCGGACGACATTGGCATGCCAGGCAATATGTGTGTTCTTGTAAGCCGAGGTGGGCATGCTGAGCATTATGTGTGTGCATGTCGGTGTACGTGGGCATGACGAGCAGTTAGTGTGTGTGTGTGTCGGCCGAGGTGGGCATGCCAGGCAGTATGTGTGTGCTTATTGGCCGGGTTGGGCATGACAGGCAGTACAAATGTGTTTGTCGTCCGAGCTGGGCAGGGCGGGGAGTCCTTGTGTGCTTGTCGGCCGGGGGGGGGGCGCACCGAACAGTATGGCTGTGCTTGTTGGCAAAGGTTGGAATGTCGGGCAGTATGTGTGTGTTTATCAACAAAGGTGGAAGCGCCAGGTTGGAGTTGTGTGGTTGTCTACCAATGATGGTGCACATGCCAATATGTATTTTCTTGTCGGCCGAGGTGGGAGCACCACACAGTAGGCATGTGCTTTTCGGCCAAGATTGCCGGCCCGGGAAGTACGTGTGTGCTTTTCGGCCGAAGTGGGAGTGCCGGGCAGTATGCGTGTGCTTGTCGGAGAAATGGGAGCACCAGGCATTAGGTGTGTGCTTGTCAGCTGAGGTGGGTGTGGAATTCCTTATGTTTGTGCTAGTTGGAAAGGTGGGCGCGCCAGGCAGTTCGTGTGTTCTTCTCAGCCTAGGTTGGCGTAATGGGCCATACATGTGTGCTTGTCGGCCGAGGTGGGAGAGCCAGGCTGTATGTGTGTGCTCGTTGGCCATGTTTGGTTCATTGATCAGTATGTGTGCTTGTCGGCCAAAGTTGGTGCATCAGGCAGTACGTGTGTTCTTGTCGGCTGAGGTGAGCGCACTGAGCATAACTTCTTTGCTTGTTGGCCGAGGTGAATGCACTGGGCAGTACACGTGTTATTGTTGGCAAAGGTGGGCATGCCGGTCAGTATGTGTGTGCTGGTCTGCCGAAGTGGGTATAGAGTAATATTAGTGTTCTTATCGGCCGACATTGGCATGCTGGTCAGTATGTGTGTGCATGCCAGTCGAGGTGGTACATACTGGGCAGAACATGTGTTCTTGTCATCCTAATTGGGCATTCCGGTCAGTATGTGAGTGCTTATTGGTCGTAGTGTGCGCACAGGTAAGAACATGTGTGCTAGCTAGCCGAGGTTGGTGTGCCAAGGCAATATGTCTGTTATTTCGGACGATTTGGGCAGGCAGGGTAATATGTGTATGCTTGTCACCCAAGGTGTGCATGACTGGCAATGCATGTGTACTTGTAGCCGCGAGGTGGGAGCGCTGGGCATTAGATGTGTACTTGTCGTTCGAGATCAGGATGCCGAGCAGTATGAGTGTGCTTATCATCCGACATTGGTATGCTCGGTAGTATGTGTGTGTTTATCGGCTGAGGTAGGGGTGCCGAGCAGTACATTTGTGCTTGTCAGCAAAGAAAGCACACTGGGTAGTACATTTGTGCTTGTCGGCCAATGTGGGCATGCTGGGCAGTACATGTGTGTTTGTCAGCCAAGGTTTGCATGTCGCGAAGTATGTGTGTGTTCGTCGGCTGAGTTAGGCACGCTGTGTAATTTGTCTGTGCTTGTCAGCCAAGGTAGGCACTACGGTCAGTATGTGTGGGCTGTCGGTCAAGGTAGGTGCGCCGAACAGTTGGTGTGTACTTGTCGACCAAGGTCGGTGTGTTGAGCAGAATGTGTTTGTTTATCGGCCGAGGTTTGCACCAGGCCGAATATGTGTGCCTGTCAGTCGAGGAAGGTGCACCTAGCGATATGTGTATACTTGTCCGCTGAGGTAGGCGGGCCGGTAAGTACATGTGTGCTTGACATCCAAGGGTGGTGTGCCATGCAGTATGTGTGTGCATCTAGGCAGAGATAGGTGTGCCAGGCACTATGTGATTGTTTGTTGGCAGATTTTGGCTTGCTGGGCAGTATGTGTTTGTTTGTCGGCCGAGATGGGCATGCTGAGCACTATGTCTGGGCTTGTTGGCCGAGGTGAGCACACCAGGTAGTACATGTGTGCTTGTCAGACAAGATGGGTGCGCTGGGCAGTATGGGGGTTCATGTCGGTCGAGGTGGTGCAAGCCGGACAGTATATGTGTTCTTATCAGCCGAGGTTGGTGTGCTGGGCAGTATATGTGTGATGTCGTACAATGGGACCATGCCGAGAAGTAGGTTGATTCTTGTTGGCCGAGGTTGGCATGCCGAGCAGTTTGAATGTGCATGTCGGCTAAGGTTTGTGCTGGGCAGAATGATTGTGTTTTATGGCCGGGGAGAACGCCCCGGGCAGTACGTGGTAACTTGATGGCAGAGAATGGCTTGTGGGCAGTAATTTTTTACTTCTTGGCAAATGGTGGCATTCCGAGCAGTATGTGTGGGCATGTAAGGTGAGGTGGATGTCCTTGGCAGAATGTGTGTGCTTGTTGGCCGAGATAGGCGTTCCAGGCTCTATGTGTTTGTTTGTCAGCAGAGGTGGGAACGCCGGGCAATAAAAATGTGCTTTTTGGTCGAGGTAGGCACTCCTTACAATATGTGTGTGCTTGTCAGCTAAAGTGGGCATGCTGGTCGGTATTTGTGTGCATGTCGGCCGAGGTGGGCGCATCAGGCAGTACATGTATGCTTTTCGGCCGAAGTGGGCATGCCAAGCATTATGTGTGTGCTTGTCGGTCAAGTTGGGTGCATGGGCAGTATGTTTGTGCTCGTTGGATGAGGTGGGTACACCAAGAAGTAGGAGTATTATTGTCAGCCATGGTTGGTGCGCTGGGCAGAAAGTATTTACTTGTCGCCCGAGGTAGGCACTCTGGTCAATATATGTGTGCTTGTCGGCAGAGGTAGACGTGCTGGGCAGTATGTGCATGCTTGTCAGACAAGGTAGGTGCGCTGGGCAGTACATGTGCGCTATTCGGCCAAGGTGGGAGAGCCAGGCAATAGGTGTGTGCTTGTTAGTTGAGGTGTGAATGCCAGGCAGTACGTTTGTGCTTGTTGAAAAAGGTGGGCATACCGGGCAGGATGTGTTTGCTTGTAAGCCTAGATGGGCATGCCGTGCAGTACATGTGCACTTGTCGGCTGAGGTGGGCATGCTAGGTAATAAATATGAGATTGTCGGCCTAGTTGGGTGTTCGGGCATTATGTGTGTGCTTTTTGGCCTAGGTGGGCATGTTGGTTCAGGTGGGGATGCCAGACAGTAGGAGTGTTAATGTCGGCCGAGGTGGGCGCATGGGACAGTATGAATGTGCTTGTCGGACGATGTGGGCACACCGGGCAGTTGTATGTGCTTGTCATCGGAGGTGGGCGCTAGCCAGTATGTATATGCTTGTCGGCCAAAGTGGGTGCTCCGGGCAAAACGTATGTACTTAATGGCTGAGTTTGTTGCTCTGGGCAATATGTGTGTGCTTGTTGACTGAGGTTGGCATTTCAGGCAAAATGTGTGTGCTTGTTGGCAAAGGTGGGCATGCCGGGATGTAAGTGTGTTCTTGTCGGTCGAAGTGAGTACACCAGGTAGTATGCGTGTTACACTCGGCAGAAGTTGGTACACCAGGCAGCATATGTGTGTTATTCATTTGTGGGTGCATTAAGGCAATATGGGAAATTGTCAGCCAAGATTGATTGGCCGGGCAGTACATATGTGCTTCTCGAACGTGGATGGTGAACCGGGCAGTAATTGTGTGCTTGTCTGCTGTGGTGATTGTGCCGGGCAGTATGTGTGTACTTGTCGGCCGAGGTGGGTGCGCTGAGCTAAAATCTTCTGCTTGTCGGCCGAAGTGGGAGCATCGAGCAGTATATGTGTGCTTGTTTCCCGATTTGGGTGCACCGGTCAGTATGTGTGTGCTTGTTGGTTGAGGTGGTGCATGCCAGGCAGCACGTGAGTGCTGGTCATCCCCTGTGTGCATCCTGGGCCATATATGGGTGCTTTTCGGTCGAGGAGGGTGCACCAGGCTTCACGTGTGTGTTGTTTTTCGGATGAGGTGGGTGGGCCATGCAGTACTAGTGTGTTTGTCAGCTAAGGGGGGCTTGTTGCGCAGTATGTGAGTGCTTGTTGTCTGAGGTGGGCACGCCCTTCAGTAAATGTGTGCTTGTCGGCCGAGGTTGCTGAGCAGAGCATTACATGTGTGCTTGACAGAAGAGATGGGCATTCCAGGCAGTATGTATTTGCTTGTTGGCCGAGTTGGGAACATTGGGCAGTATGTGTGTGCTTGTCGGCCGTTATGAGCATGCTGAGAAGTATATGTGTTCTTGTCGGCCGAGAATTACGTATGTGCTTGTCGGCCAAGGTTGGTGTGCTGAATAGTATGTGTGTGCTTGTCGATGGAGGTGGGCACACAGAGCAGTACGTGTGTGCTTGTCGACCAAGGTTGGCACACCATGCTGTATATGTGTGCTTGTCGGCCAGGGAGGGCATGCCGAGCAGTATGTGTGTGTTTGTTGGTTTATGTTGGCGCACCAGGCAGTATGCGTGTGCTTGTAGGCCGAGGTTGGTATGCCGGGCAGTATGTATGTGCTTGATGTCCGATGTGGGTGCACTGGGCAGTTTGTGTGTGCTTGTCAGCTGTGGTGGGCATGCTGACCAGTACGTGTGTGCTTGTTGGCCGAGGTGATCGTGCCAGTCAGTATGTGTGTGCTTGTTGACCGAGGTGGTCGTTCCAGTCAGTATGTGTGTTATCAACCGAGGTGGTCACCCTGGGCATTTGGTAGCGGCAGAACAACGTCAGGTTGCGTGAGTAGTCGCTGGTGCGAGCGTGGGCTGCGAGAATGATTGAATACTTATTCGGTGGGTCGGGGAGTGATATTATGATGGGTATGTAATGTCTACGATAAAATAATTCATAATAACGACTGGGAGTAATGCAAATGAAATGTTGAATGTTGAATTTTCAGCTAGGCTTGTGACAGCACGCAGCGAACAGTTTACTGTGCCTGACCAACATGCAATAAACTCATGCTAGAGGACACATAATTTTTTGTATTGCATATAACTGCAAAGGAAGTTTCAGAACACTGGGTTTGACAATATTATGGCAGCAATCAGGGCTCTTGTGAATTTTTCATGCATAGGCAGAGTGTACTTTTTAAATCATGTGTGTCGTAACGGGAGACATGTGATAAATATTTTACGCTATATATTTTATCCCATATAATTTGCATAAAGCCGAACAATCCTGTTATACTGGCTATATAAAATGCATTTTTCTGGCTTGCATTTGGAACCTGGTAAATCCTGTCACACATATCAATGTGGTTAATTTACTCAACTCTCACTGTACTTTTCTGTACATCACATAAGAAGAAGAAAGTAATGTTATGCTTAATGCGATCAGTGTGGGGATTACTGAGAACAGTGCGCAATGGCGAGGAAGCGATCAGCGTCAAGGCGCCAGCCTAGGGCGACTTGGGGCTCATATTAATGATCGTCACAGCAGTAGAAGCGATGCCAGCACATCTTTTTTGTAAGTCGCCGAGATGGTGAGATTTGTCATTGTCGTATCTGCTAAGGCCCTCAAATGGGGCCGCTGCACAAGTATTTATACGTTATGCCATCTAGTGCCCAGCCCGACATGAGAAAATTGCAACACCGAGCTAATATTGAAATTCCACTAAAATTGGTGAATTAGCCCCTTTTTTACCCGGCAGTATTTTACAGATACATTTACATACATTTTGTATGATTTTTGTGTCTTGTATTATGCACTAAAAGTCATTGCTCAGTTGTTTAAAGACATGAGAACTTTTAAATGTAATGCCAAAATATTCATTTTGAGTAAGACTGCCATTGGCTGTGTAGCATATGATATCACTATAAATTTGAAGTGCATTTGTAAAGTTACGTGTGTAATACCATTTAATGTGAAGTGATGAGTAAATAACCAGAAAAGGAATCCTGTTTGTTGAGAATATTATTTAACGACCTCAATCAAGTCAATTAATGGTGTTTGTTAAGTTATGTTAAAATGGTAACTCTGCATATTTTGCTTGCAGTCTTTGGGATCTTTAAGTCGAGTATCGTCGCTCTCCTCCTATGGGAGCAGTAGGTTAGGAATAAGTTGCGAGTGAGGCAGCTTCGAGATTTCCTGACACCTCTCCCCCCACCCCCCCCACTCAGGAAGGGCGGTCTCAGCAGCTCAAAACGGTACAGATTGTTGGAGAATATCTTGCAGGCTGCTGGGTCAAAGCTGAAAACTTTTAAATCTTTATCGGATACTCACTTGGCTCGGCGTGCAGAAACTGTTACAGCCATACATGAACAATACACATATGTTGTGAAAGCCATTGAGAAAAACAGTTGTGATATCACAGTATCTTATATTAGACAAAAAGTAAACGGAATTTTTCTTCAAATGAAGTATTTTGGCTTTACAATCAGAGTGAAAAAATCTCTCCACTTTCGTAAATGATTAAAAAACGAGGATAACACTACCGTTGCCAAAAATTGACGTGTGGGGATAATGTAAGTTTTAAGATGCCTATGTTATGATTCAGAATATTATTTAAAGATAATGAGTTGTTTAAAAATATTTTCAAAAAAACCCAAGAAACCTGCAATCAACTACCTATTAAAATACTACCTCCCGAAAAAGAAAAGTGTTGTGCAAGCTAGACGAATTTTCCGACTACGGGACAAGTGTAGCTATTGAAAGAAAGAAAGATGAAATAAAAATATTCACATTTTATCCAGTACTGGCCTCACTACATCAAGATTACTTATAAAATTTTCTCAAGAAACAATAACAATCATTAAAGCTACTGGGATAATCATGCACCATTTTAACTGTAATCAAAATGATTACAAGGTCGTTGCTGACAATTTTGGCTTAAATGTATCAGAATGAGCAGCAGAAGGCCAGTTCTATGAGTGCAAGCCGGGGGAAAACTATCTTCTATTAGATGTTGGATAGTGGTTGTGGTGGTTCTCGCAATGTAATAAGCAAACTATGTTCGAGAATTGTAATAAGCTGCTGTGAATATTTTCCACAATTCCTGTAATGAGCTGCTTGTGTGAGCAAAGCTTCTCACAACTTACGCTTGTTAAATCAAAGTTTCGCTCTACTGTGTCGCAGAATAGGCTCAGATCATTGATGCTGCCGTATAAGATGTAGTTGGCGAATTAAGAAATATGGTGCCTTTTGATCGACGAATGCTTCTGTGAATGCAAAGATCGAGCATCTTACTTTAAAAAATAACTGTTCTGAATTTTATCACCATATAATATTTTTACTGAGAGACTATTTCGAGGAAAAAATTTCTGTCACACAGAAATCCACACATTTCAACTCTCCCGTTTGCTTCTATTTTATTCTTCATTTTAGCAGTAAACAACAGTTTTAATAACAAATTTAAATTGTGTAACGGAACACTAAAAAATTTGCAATATTTTTGTAGTATTTCTAAATAGATTTGAATTTTTTATTAATATTCTGTGTAAATAATACATAAAAGTCTTTACAGAAATCAGGTTGTGTCACTGTGAGGGACAGTTAATATTTAGATTTCATATGTGTTTTTAATAGGACTTTATTTTCTTAGAAATTTTATGTTCAACTTTAGAAATTTTGTCAGTCTCATATTTTATCGTAAGAAAGTAATAAAATTTGTTTTTTCTTTAACATTATGTGGTGACATAACAGCAATTGATCACTTATCATTACGAACTACAGGCAAGCCAATGAATACTGTTCCTAAGGAGGCCCCAATGAAAAATCCCAATATTTTATTACTACAGAACGAATCGTCTCATTGCTTCGAACATAATTTTCGTACTGATGATTGCAATGTTCACACATTTATATTCTTCTCAAATTAACCAAAACAAAAGGGTTTATTAGAATTATGTTTGATGTTGAGTAGTTTATTTATGATGAATATATTTAATAACTAAAAAAATACTGCCTTTGTATTTTTAATAATGTAAAAAGTGTATTTTCATTTTGCAGCTGGCACCCTCTAAACGTGAACCTGTGAACAGAAGTGGATATGAGTATTTCTTCTCCACATCATTAAGCTGATGGCAGTCTACACAGAATATCACAGACATATGTATTCTTTACTTGCCCAATGGGAAAGTACCAAGGATTGACAGGTGGTTTGATTACACCTAATTCTTTAATGTCTTTAAAAATTCCATCGTATTCATTATGCGAGGTCAGTGGCACTCATCTTGGAGGCTGCTTTATTCGTCTGCCTTCGCCTATATTTATTTGATGACAAGCACCCTAGTCTCCTCCAGTAGTTCAGATAATGCCTTCTCTTGCCACATGTTCTTTCCAAAAGTTCTCCGAATTGTCTTGACAGGATACTGTCAGTATAGTCAAACATTGTAGCATCATGGCCATTCAAAACTACATGTGAGACTGGGCAGCTGGGTAGTGGAGTTAAATCTCGTCTCTTTTATAATGCCAACTTGATGTTGCCCACCTTCAGTCCCCCAATACCAGCTTTAGAATGGAATCCCAGTCTACACAGCTCCAACACACAGTCGCCCTCTACATCGGTTATGTAAACATGTTCCAAACATGTGACGGATGGAACTTCGTCACATGTTAAACATGGTACGATCATTTAACATGTTGGGGTAACATTAATACTTGTCATGTTTTCCAGCCAACGAGCAAAGAGATGCTTGCTACAAGAAGAGTTCCATCTTGCAAGATGCTCAACGCCTGCCATCACGTCTACCTTCAATACATGTGTGTAGGCGGGTTGTAGCCCGCAACTTGGAAGTTATTTGGCCTGAGTGCAAAAAGCTGCATGTTTATGGTATTGGAGAACAATTATGCCATCGAAATAAAGCTTGTGATTGGCTGTTGATGTGGTACTGTGTTTCCGATCATTCTGGAGGCCTGGCCTGCAAATGTAGACATGGGGTAAATGGGAGGGGTTATAGGCCTGAAATATAAAGCGCATGGTGACCCGGGGAAGGTAGATTGTTGCCGAGTCCGGTCCGCAGCTGAGGAAGTGCTGCGCGAACATCGTCTTAATGGGGAAGCATCAGTTAATTATAGCTTGGGAATCTGTTAATTTCTTACTCGTGAGGCTGAATTTGAATATTTCTGCAGACAGAAGTGGTGGACTTTACCTCTGGCAGTGATGAGTTTGAGCTTTGAAAATATTAGGCCGAGTGAAGCAAAGAAGTTCGTTTGTGGTAGAAGTGAGGTGGGACTTTGCATTCATTCACTGGAATAGTGGACTTAGTGTTTGTCAGAGATTCACTTTGGACATTGTAATATTGCATTGCAAGAGTGGGGGAATTTATGAGTGAAGAAATATGGGCAGCTCTTAACAGCGTGGTATTGAGAGTCAATGAGGGTGATTGAAGTGAATATGAAGCAGCGTCGGAATGAAGGGGCGGGGAAAATGGGAGGTCCCTGAGAAAACCTGCTGAGGAAAGGCATCGTCCTGCACTATTCCCACTTGCAAAAATCCAGTGACTTTGTTGGGGATTGAACCCGGTTCGCCTTGGTGGAAGACGAACGTGCTAATCGCTCAGGTACTATGACCCCATGGGGAATTAGTGGAGAAGAGGGACTGGACAGCCTAAGTTAGAAGGTGCTGATCCAAAGTTACTCTTTATGATGAAGGTACTCGGGGGCATACTGGTAGTTCGTGTAGAGGAAGAAGTAGGGTTAAGGCAGAGTAGCGAGGAAGAGGAACATTGTAAGCCCGTGTGGTTGACTGATGTAGTGAATTGTGATTATTGTACTTTGCATGCTGTGTGTCAGGGCGAGCACTATCTGCATCTCACAGTGTTCATGGGGAGAGTATATCCGGCTGTGCCTTGACTTGAGTGTGGTGGACAAGCAAAACCTGCACCTTGGGGTATACAGTGAGGGAAATACCCTCGGGTTGCAGTGGATGGTTGTATGAGATATATGCTATGGAGCAATGTCAACACCATGTGTGTTTGACGGGGGTAATACTCTTGGCTGATATGACTGCAATGACGGATATGTTTTGTGTGAGGGACTAAAAGAAAGAGTTACTTGTTACTTCGTGTGAGCCTCACGTCTACAGTTAAGGGTCTTGGCCAGCATTTTAAAATTTTAACATATAAAATGTATGTTGTTTTGTGAGGTTAAAAATTGATGATTGCCACATTTGTGTTCGGTATTGTAATATATGAAGTGTTGGTTGTTATTGTATGGTCAAAGATATAGGATTGTAACATACAGTTTTGTAATTGTAATTTCTAGACATGCTACAATTACATGTTCACAACCAACTATATATTTGTTGCTCATTTGTGACTACTCCCACTTCATACAGAAAGGCGAAAGTTCAAGATTAAAATTTACCTTATGTTTTCTTAATTTTATGTGGAAATATTGATTCCTATTCCTTCCTTATCCTTGCTTAAATGTGTAGAAGCATAGTGGATGTAGCGAGGGAAATTGTGGTGGCTGTGGGTGTGTGAAAAGTGCCACAAATTGAGTTCACCAAACTTCAATCGCACACTCCTCCGACCTTTCAAAGGGATGCTCTCATCGGTTATTGTATTCAATAGGCACTGTCCCAAGCTCCGGCCTAGATATTACTAGAGGAAAGGCCTTTGGATATCTGGTCTGACCATTTTTATGGACCCTTTGTGTCAACGACCACCTGACAAAGAATACCATCTAGCCTTAATTCCACAAGTATGGCATCTGTTTGTTGCTTCACTGAACGTAAATGTCAGCAAAATGATGCCTTCTCCAACAGCCACCGAATGTTGCCTCTTAAGATCAGTGTTAGAAGTTTTCTGATAGCTTCTTGTACTCGCATTGCTTCCGACTCGCGTTTCCCTGTGGTTTTTGTTGCTGTCGATGAGATGAGGAGGCTGTCCACTCGCCAAGATGATCTCAGGCGAGGCTATGAGGTATGAATCCTGGTGGCAATATCCTTGACGGTCGTCTCCATGTTCTTCGGGAGTCCTCATCGCTACTCTCTCTTCCACCGGGCTCATTGTCACTACCAGCACTGACGTAGGCATCTGTCTTGCCGACTGCACCCCTGTGCACAGAACACGACTTCCTGTGTGGTGTGTGGTACAGCCAGGAGCACTGTTTGTCGAACATCCACATGATCTACGACATTGATGAAGAAGCCGGTGGCAATGACATCTCTGGACACCTCTCCAAGGACAGATGGGACAGCTCCTCTGAACAGTGGCTACTGTGCTTGGTCGCAGGTGGCAGTCGCTGAAGAGCAGCTCCAGTGTCGAGTACTCCACTCGAGGTCGTTATGGCAGAAAATAAAGTATTCCGAGAGCAGGGCCTCTCAGAACAGCTGTCAGGTAATAAGCACATTGCTCCTCTGACCAGCCATTCAGGGTGATGACGATCTCGAACTGATGGTGGTCTTCCTGCCAAGGTGTCTATCCAGCATAGGGGGGTTAGCCTTATTGTGGCTGCCCCCCCCTGACCCAAGGTAGATGAGCCCCCATACTGAAAAACTGCTGGACCCTGCCTGTGTTTAAGAGGAGGGGGCGAGTAAGTGTGCAGTTAGACACCCTTAACAAAAATTGATAACCATTTCCATTCTTTCACTTGCTGACCCAATAATTTAAAACTTCCTCCCGCGAAACCCAGAATGAAATATAATTACACTTGAAGCACTTTCTTGGTACTAATATTTTACCATGACATTATTTATAAACTGCATATACGAAATGTGGTGCTGGAGATTACTTTGAAATACTTCAAACTCCTAGAATTGGTGCAAGTTTGTAGGTCATTCTTGCCATGCACCATCCCATACTCACCGCTTTTCATTATATCCGTATCAATATTTACTACGTCCTCTCTCCTTGCTGTGTCAGTAAACTCTCCGTAACTTAAATTATTTTTTTGTCCTTGAGCATTTTCACTTATAGCTTTCATGTTTCGAGTAACCTCCACCGTCATTAGTAACTGCCCCTTTCGTGTGCTAGGAATACACCTTCCCCCTACTCACTCACCACCTCTCACTTTCTTTTATGAGCCACTTTACATTTCTGAGCTTTTCGCGGAGTTCAAGAGACGAAAATTATTTTCTATATTTTTAGCATATTACATTATTTTGTGCTATGATATGAAATAATAATAATAAAATTTAATTGCAGAAAATTAACTCTTCAAAAACTATTGACAGTAATTATAAAAATTTGAAATGTACAAGTTTTATCTGGAAAATTTCAAAATTTTTCAAAACTTTTGGGTTTAACTACAGCTCAAAATGATTTCTCTATGACTTAAATAACACTAACAATAGTTCCTTGAAAATTTGTTTTATGCTTACTATTCCAATTTCGACTTTGATGTAATTTATTGTGTGAATAACTATGGTTAATCAACGGTTTCTTCGCACTGTTTGAATTAAATCTTTGAAAATCACCCCATGTATGAAGTGTTTGGGTACCTTCTAAATATATCATCTAGGCTATCAGAAGTGTTTTATACTTTTGTTTACTTAAAAGTCTCTTATTTTTTGTTAAACCTGACTTTTGGTAATATTTTGTCTACAAATTTTTGTAGTTACTTTGAATTTAATATGAATAAAACTAGAGAGAAAATATATGTGTTAATGATGCCTAGTAAAATAGTGTTATTATGCGAAATATCATTGAAGTGGTTGATCAAGAATGTGGCGCATGGTCTCTTAGTTGCAAATTTTCTCTGCTTAGTTAGGCTTGTTTGTGTGAGGCGGGGGAATATCCTGAATGTAGAACATTAGCAGGGCTTTAGAAAAGTAAGAAGTTATACTATAGAAGTCAAACACCTTACCAGAGAAATCAACTGTCAGATTTCAAACTAGTTGCAACATACTACTTACTCATGTAACTTCAAAAATACTTCAGCTATAATGTAGCTTATTGTTAAATCACTTGTTGAAATTTAAGTTAAAAATATTACATACATTCATAAAAAAAATATGGCTAATGTAATGTTGTAATGATTTGGAAATTTTATTAAGTTATCATATATATCATGCCACATATCTATAAAATATTCTCAAAATCTAGAAGAAAAAATTGGGCTCTTGAACTGTCTTAAGCTGCTATCTTTATACTTCGAATTTAATCCATCCTTAGGCTATGTATTTCCATTACTATTTTCCCTACCCCCCTCCTACTTGAACTGTCTTAAGCTGCTATCTTTATACTTCGAATTTAATCCATCCTTAGGCTATGTATTTCCATTACTATTTTCCCTACCCCCCTCCTAACCTACCGTCTAAAACTTCTCGACATTAAACATATTTTTTTTACCATTCTATAACCGCCCTAACTTACTGTCTTCACTATTTTGTTATGTTCGCCACCTTTCTTGACACCTTTCGTTTCCGTGTTATCTTCCCCATCCTTCCCCCATCCAGTAATTGTTATTACATGCTGCTTTGCCCCAGGTCTCAGGGTCAGCAAGTCTCTGTGTGAAACTTCTGTACAGGGTTTATCTCGTGCTCCGTATAAGAACACTATGGAATGATTAATCATGCAGAATGAGAAATATTACAATCTGTCTTATAACCTACGGCAACAGTTAACAAGAATCGCGAGTCCTTGAAAATCAACCACTGCTTTCAAACACATTCACCTAAGTGTAATTAGTAACTACATATACAGGAACGTATTTTACAAGAATGGTTCGTAAGTAGGGCTTAACTTCTCGCCGACACTCGAGAAGAAAGTTGCTGAGTAGTGGCGAAGAAATGAGCAACAGTGTATAGTGACGACCCATCCCAGCAGTAGATTCAAAATGGGGGTAACATCCAAGATTACCCAAACTATGGGCTAAGAGGAGTAATGAAGTATCAATTTTTATCACCCTGAAGCCCATTCATTTATATGCTCTATTGTCACACCTCTGCAAATAATTTTTTCCCAGAGTCCCCAGCTCCACAAAGTGCATGCTCATCGTCTTTTCCGACATTTTCGGCATTCTACATCGGGAAAAAGAAAAGTCACCAACACATGTGCTGATGTATCTTTCCGAGTATGTGGCAATCCTGGCCACCGAACTCGTGTTCGTATTGCCATTGTGAGGACTTGAGGTCTTGAGAGAGGAAGAGAATGAAGCGAGGAGTGTACAGAGCAGCGTCGAAGTGCAAGGGCAGTGGTAACAGGATATCCTTGAGACAGCATTGTCCGGCATGCCTCCCACGTGACAGACAGTGCCAGGACTGGTATAGACAGTTGGCCGATAGCGCCGGGACCGGTGTAGAGAGTTGGCCGACAGCGCCAGGACTGGTGTAGACAGTTGGCCGACAGCACCGAGACTGGTGTAGACAATTAGACATCAACGCCGGGCCTGATGTAGACAGTTGGCAGACAGTGCTGGGCCTGATGTAAACAGTTGGCCGATGGCACCGTGACTGGTGAAGACAGTGAGTCGACGGAACCAGGAATGGTGTAGATAGTTGGCCGACGGCACCGGGACTGGTGTAGACAGCTAGCCGATGGCGCCGAAACCGATGTGGACAGTTGAACGACGTCGCTGGGACTGGAGTAGACAGTTGGCCGACAATGCCGGGACTGGTGCAGTCAGTTGGCAAACAGCGCTGAAACTGCTCTAGACAGTTGGCAAACAGCACCAGAACTGGTGTAGACAGTTGGCCGACAGCATCGGGACTGGTGTAGACAGATGGCCAATGGTGCTGGGACAGGTGCAAACAGTTGGCCGACAGCGCTAGGGCTGGTATAGACAGTTAGCCAACAGCACCGGGACTGGTGTAGACATTTGGCCGACAGCGCCAGGACTGGTGTAGAATTTTGAACGATGGTGCCAGGACTGGTGTAGACAGTTGGCCAACAGTACCGGGACAGGTGCAGATGGTTGGCCGACATAACCAGGACTGGTGAAGAGAGTTAGCCAACAGTGCCGGGACTGGTGTAGACAGTTGACGATGGCACCGGGACTGAAGTAGACATTTTGCCGATGGTGCCAGAACTGGTATAGACAGTTGACGGACACCACCGGGACTGGTGTAGACAGTTGGCTGACAGCACCGGTACTGGAGAAGACAGTTGGCCAATAGCGCCGATACTGGTGTAAAACAGTTGCCCGACAGCAACGGGACTGGTTTAGATAGTTGGTCGACAGCACCTTTTACTGGTGTAGACAGTTGACCGACAGCACTGGGACTGATGTAGACAGTTGGCCAACAGTGCCGGGACTGGTGTAGACCGTTGGTGGACAGTGCCAGGACTGGTGTAGACAGTTGGCCGACAGCACTGGGACAGGTGTAGACAGTTCGCCGACAGCACCGAGACTGGTGTAAATAGTTGGCCGACAGTGCCGGGATTGGTGAAGATAGTTGGCCAACGGCATCGGGACTGGGGTATACAATTGGTCAACGGCACCGGGACTGGTGTAGACAGATTGCCGACGTCACTGGGAACGGTGTAGACACTTGGCCTATGGTGCCGAGACTGGTGTAGACAGTTGAGTTGACTAACAGCACCAGGAGTGGTGTAGACTGTTGACTGACAACATCGGGACTGGTGTTGACAGTTGGCCGATGGCGCCGGAACTTGTGTAGACAGTTGAACGATAGTGCAGGGACTGGTGTAGACATTTGGCCAATAGTGCAGGGACTTGTGTAGGAAGTTGTCCGACGTGCCAGATTTGGTGTAGAGAGTTGGCCGACAGTGCCAGGACTGGTACAGACACTTGACCAACAGCGCCGGTACTGGTGTAGACAGTTGGCCAACAACACCAGGACTGGTGTGGACAGTTGGCGATCAGTGCCAGGACTGGTGTAGACAGTTGGCCGACAGTACCAGGACTGGTGTAGACAGTTAGCCGACAGTGCTGGGACTGGAGAAGACTGGGCCGACAGCGCTGGGACAGGTTTAGACAGTTGGCTAACAGCACCCTTGACTGGTGTAGACAGTTGGCTGACAGCGCCGGGACTGGTGTATATAGTAGTCTGAAAGTGCTGGCCTGAATGATTTCTTCTTCACCACATGTATCGGCGACATTTCTTTTTCAACTCATCCTAAATTTGTTATGTTCTTAAAGACTGTTCATGGGAAAATGAGCACTTTTGAAAGGCTTGGTTATGATCTACTTTCATACCCGTTTCTTATTCTTCCGCCTTATGTAAAAATAACATTGCCATGGGACTCATCACTTTATTGATGCATCGGTAAAATGAAACTGTGAAATTATTAGGAATGTTAATACTTCACAAATCTGATTTTATTTACACTTATATGCATTTAAAAAATCAGAAATTGAAAGAAATAATGCAAGTTTTCACTAACAATTACCATAAAAATTTTATTCGAATATTAAGATATGGAACTTATTTCCCTTCATCGTTACCAACTTTATTGGGCGAATGTCTTTCAATGTGCCTGTTAAAATATATCCAGGCTGTTGCAGTGATTTTTTTCAAAGGTTAATTTCAAAAGTGCTCACTTTATCGTGAACAGTCGTCATACATGCATAACAGATGCACTTTAAACACAAACTAATATTATGTACTAATACATACTAAACAAGCTCAACAGTATGGTATAATGCATATATTGAATTTGGAAAATGTTGTTTTAGATTATATGTAATATTTGAATTTGAAAATACATGTGTGAAAAACTTGTGTAATTGAATTACCTGTGTACCTAGAGTGTGTTTTGAAAATAAAACTAATTTATTTAAAGGATACTATGTTCACAAACTAAGTTTGTTACCACAGTAATTTTTTTTTGTGCAATCGATCTCAAAATTCAGAATATTGAGCGCGCTGTTACAGACAGAAACAGTACATGGAACAAAATATGCTAAATAGGAATTTTTCTGGGCAAATCTACACTTGGTAATGTTGATGACGGTGCCACATGGTGTGGTCTTTGTGAAAATAGGTGTGTCCTTGTGCATGAGAGAGGATTAGAACAGCGAGTGGTTGTGGGCGCAGGTGGCGCCAGCTCCTACCTTCAATATACTCCAACAGACATATTATGTAAGTGGAGAACAATGAGTGTGTGACTTTGAGAACTAAACGAAAAATTATACATGTAGCCTATCTTCTATAGTGAAAATTACTCTAAAATACACTGCCATCCTTTTCACAGGAAAAACTTTTATCATATCTGTTTACATGTTAATAAAACATTATATTTTAATCATAAAGTATTTAATGTTTAACTAAATTATGTGTCCTGTACTTTTTATTTTAATTACCCATTTATATGCATTACGAACATGGATCAAAGTAATTAAACCGAATTTTACAAAATTCACTTAAAAGCATAATTTGTACCAATATGTAACTTATATTAAGAAAAGTATAAATATGTTGTTAACTGGGAGAATCTGCACCAGTACGTGTGCGAGCTACCACACACAATGTTGGTTTTCTTCATATTTAATGTTGTCAATAAATTCATCCTTCCTGTACGTAAACAAAAATGTAATTTTAATCGCATCTTACCGTACGTTTATGAATTGTGGTTCAATAGGGGTGGCCACTGGCAAGGAAATCTATGCATAAAGAAGTGCTTTTGGACTCCTCTTCCCCCCAAAAAAAACCGGACGTACGTGCTCGATCCATTGTCAGTTTGTAAAGGGGTGCATCATATCTAGGAATTGTAGGCTGTTAACAGAAAAGTGAGCACTTGTGTGGCCCTAGTTACTTTTTTATTTTAGCTATTTTTTACCTTTTTACCAATTTGAAAATAAATATTGTAATGTAAGTAATAAACAAATTGTATATATTCCACTGCTCGCTGAATTTAACATCCAAGGCTAAAATATAACATTTTAATTAAATATTATTCCAGATGAGAGAACTTTCAAATGTGTTCACTTTACCATGAATAGCCTATAGTAATAAGTGCGCGGTAGTTCAGTGGAGGTTGATAGTCACCTTGCGAGGTGGGAGCAGAGTCCTGGGAGGCCAGTGCTCCTGGGGTTACTGCGGGGTGCTCCTCGGCCATGCACGGTGCCTGGCCACCACTCTCGCTCACAAGACTGTCCATCCACCTGCGCCGTGGCTCTGTAACAACACAGTCTGTTCACAGTCCACTCAGAACTGCAAAGCACCCTCATTAACATTTACTTGTATATACACTATCTACCAAAAAGTAATTGGGCAGTCATGAAGATGGATAATTCAGTACGTCAGTTGACTTGTGTTTCACGGCCTTCGGCGTAGGACCATTGGTGTTTGTCCATGGTAGCATGAACACAGAGGCCTATTGTAACATTCTGGATATAATTAAATGCTCCCAACATAGTGGCGTTTTTACGAAATGGCCCGTGTTACTTCCAGGATGACAATGCCAGGTGTCATGTTTCAAGGGCTACTATACAGTAGTACGCCGACAACAACTTTCGCCGATTGGACTGGCCCGCCCAGAGCCCCGACCTCAGCCCAATTGAACATCTTTGGGACGTATTGGAACGCCGAGTGAAGGCTCGTCAGGCGCGGTTAAAATCCATCGCTCAACTCATGGAATGATTGCAAGAGGAATGGCGACGAATCCCCATGGATGTCCTGCAAACACTCGCAGAGAGCATGCCAGACAGGGTGGCTGCTGTTATAGCCACAATAGGTGGCCCTACGAGATTCTAACGGGGTGACAAACACCGAGCAAACATTGTGGACAGGTGCTCAATTACTTTTGGTAGATAGTGTACTGCATGTACTCTTATATATACACAGTCAAATCACATTATTATAACCACCTACTAAAAGTGCCATCTGCAGTGCATAGCCCATAACGTATGGCCTGTGATGTTGGCTGGTGAAACTGGTATATAATGCAACCAACAATATGGCTGTACACAGTGCGCTTCCTGCTGGCATAAATAGAGGGAGTGATTTAACCAAGTTTTAAATAGGGATGATCAATTGGCTTCTAGGCCAAGGGGGGCAGCTTTCAGTAACAGTGACGATTGTGGACTGTTCATGTGCCACTGTTCAACGAACCATTATGCGAATGTATTTCCGGATTAGACGAAGGGTAATTGCACTCATGCTAACAGAGTTGCATCGACGGCAACGATTAGCATTTACTCAAAAGTATTGCTACTGAACTGCTTCTGATTGGCGATGGAAAACCATCTCGGACGAATCACGGTTTCAGCTTCATATAATGTATGGACATCAGCATGTCCGGTGAGAATCTTGGGAGAACCGACACCTGCTACCATTGCTGGACGAACATAAGGTGGTAGGGGCAGTGTTATGGTCTGGGGAATGTTCCCGTGGTATTTTCTAGGTCCCATTATCCATGTGGAAAGCACTCTTGATCGTTTTGGTTATGAATCCATCCTCGGCGATCACATCCAACCGTACATGATGATTGTCTTTCCTCGGGAGGATGGGATCTTCCAGCATGATAATGCGCCTTGCCACGCAGCTAGAAGTGTCCTTATGTGTCTGGAAGAGCACGTTCAAGACTTCACAGTTCTTCCCTGGCCCTTAAACATCCCCGATCTCAATCCAATTGAACATTTGTGGGACCTCCTCGATCATCGTGTTCGCCATCTGTCTCGTCCGCCATGCACCCTTCAACAGGTGTGGGATGCACAGCAGACAACATGGTTTCATATGCTTGAGACCTATCAGCACCTAACTGAGTCACTGTCAGCTCGTCTAACTACTGCCCATGCTGGAAAGGGCTGTTACTCTGATTACTAGCAGATGGTCATAATAATGCGATTCTACTGTGAATGTATGAGCAGATAAGATTGGCATGGGCCTCATCACTTGATTCATGTGCTGGCCAAGAGAAGTTGTCGCATAATTAAACAAGTAAATATTTTACAAACTCGCTGATTATTACACATATCAATAATAATAAAAAGAAACTAAAAGACATTATTCCAGTATTCACAAATGTCCACCTAACACTTTCAATTCATTGTTAAGACATTGCGATACTTTAACTTTGTCGCATCGTTACCAAATTTACTGGCCACTTGACATTCAGTATGCCTGTAGAACATATGCAGGTAGGCGCTGTGACGTTTTTCAAAGGCTGGTTTCCAAAGTGCTCACTTTACTGTGTACAACTTATTATATCAATTTTTCATTTTTTTCTTGTAAACTGAGACCAACACAAACAGTTCCAGTATATTTTATAAACAGGCAATACTTAGGAAACAATTCCTGATCAATGTGTCTGTCAGCAACCTAAACTTGGCATCAATAGCAAACTGGTGATATATATGTGCTGCACTCTGTTGGTTGCTAGTTCACATTTGCACACGTAGCTCGGCAGCTAATGCCACAGGACACATGTAATGGGTCCCTTCCTGGGCTATGCAGTTACTGCTCTTGCTGCGTACACTGAGAATGTACAGCCATGAGCAAGCACCAGCTTACCCTGCAAAACTTCACCACACGCCACTGCTTCACATTCCTCTGTACTATCGTCTATAGGCTGTTCGCAGTAAAGTGAGCACATTTGAGGACCTAATTCCTTTATCCTTTCCATCATTTTTTTTTATCCTTTGACAACCTTTTAAAAAAAATATTGCCATGTATGTCATAAATACAGTGTGTTTAAGTTACCACACTAGGAAGTTAACGACTAAGGTTAAAATAAAATGTTTTTATGGACTAATATTCCAAATGAAAGGGCTTTCAAAAGTGCTCACTTTACTGTAGATAGCCTACACTTAGTGTTTGCTGCAGTCAAGTGAGTAGAGCCCACGTTCCACTACTATGATATGAAAAACATCAAGTAACCTTAAACCTTAGACCCCGGTGCACCTATCACATGCACTTTCCCCTCCACCTCCCTGTCCCACCCTCCTTGAGGTGCTGTCTGGTGGTTCCCCAGGGACTTGTGTGACTGGTTCCCCATCCCCACCTCACATTCTCCTCCTGCAATAGGGGAGGACAAGGGTAAGAGACTTAATTTATTCAAAATGGCAGCGATACAGTTGCATTCCCCATCCCAGCACCCCTGGTGCACTTGCACATGCAACTTGTTTGCACATATGTGGTCTATTATTTCTTTTAGGTGAGATATATGTGGTGGTGATTATTTTTTGATGACTATTGCATCAATATTTTCAAAAATGTGTTGCAATATAACTTTTGTTAACTGTTTAATTGCCCATTGCTGGATTTTAGATATTATATAATCTTTCCCTCTATGTAACTATGTTAAATAAGGTATAAATGGTTGATGTGTCTAGGTAAAGCAGACTGGTAGCAAGCAATGAAGGATCAGGTATTTACTTAATTCTACTTGTGTTGTGTGTGTGTGTGTGTGTGTGTAGTAAGTTTAGTAAGAACATATAGTTACTTTTTACCCTAGAAATGTGGGTTTGCTTGAGAAATTGACAAAACAATAATTCGTCTGCTGAGACGTTTGAGTAGTGCTGTGTGTGATGAACGAGATCCGTGAATGTTTTATATAATGCGAGATCTTAGTGTGTATGTTCTGTAGCGAAAGGTAAAGTTGCTATTGGCAAGGGTTGTATGGATACACTCGCAGGCTATCATACTAGGTGAATGTGATCTGGTCGGGTGGTGGGGAACAAATGTCGTGGTGTATGATTTGGTTTTTTTTTGTAAATAGTACATCTTGATGTAATAACCTATCGGTATGACTTGGCTGTACAGTTAGTTTCTTGTATGGTTGGTATAACAATTATCTTAAATGGTATGCCCCGATATATTTTCGGTTGTTTTGGCAGTATGACAAAACTGTAGCTTCGATATTGTTGGGAGAATGGTTTAATTGTGTTATTAGTTTGTAAGTTCGGAATGGTTTGATGGGATGTTTAGTTAGTATGAGAAGGGCAGAATGGTTAGCTTATATGGTTGATTAGTATGATTGGATAGTATGATATGGCATCTGGGAATTAAGACTGTATAGGTGTCATAGATGGTTAAATTATTAGTATTGATCTTATGACAGCATGATTGGAGCTTACGATTGGAATATATGAGTAGCTTGACAGCTGGTATGACTTTTTTTTAATTGTACATGGGGAAGTTAAATGGGGTAAAATGGTAGTCAGTATAGTTGACTGTTATGGTTGATCAATGAGTCTGAGGTGTGGTAGTTTCTATGGTCTGTATTGTTAATAGCATGACTGAGGTAAGTTTGGGTTAGAGCGAATGATATGGTATGGTATGGGCTGTATGTTTTGGTTAGTATGGCCATCTGCTGTGGTGGTTTGTTGATTTATTCAGATGATACAGTATTTGGTATACTGGGTTGTATGGCTTTCGACATTGCATGGCTGGAGCAAGCTAAAGTGAGAGTTATTATATATCTGTTTTAGTACTCAGTACCATTAGGTTATCAATGTGGTTATGTATGCTGGAGGCAGATGCGAATTTAGGGCCATGCCTCAGGTGCCATTGCACAGGGCGTCGAATAAAAATGGGCGCCGAAATGTGTATTCAAATTACAAAACTATTATTTTAATGAACATAACATATGTAGTTGTACCGAATGACAACTGTGTAGCAAATCTAATGGTGGTATTTTCTGAAAAAAGAAACCTTGTGTAACACACTCTATCGTCATAGTTGAGTAAAGTTAGAAAAGCATTATTATAGTGCTAGTGTCTAACAGCTGGGAGAGACGAATGGTCATCAAGATCTTCCTTTGATGGCTTGACACATCTGTTAATATTGATTTTGTAACTATTATTTATGCCACTAATTAGTTTTTTTAAATTGTTAAACAATGGTTGGATAACTTCTTTTTGTCCATTGCACAATATGAATGTGACATTGGAAACCTTTTTATTTGTGTTTAATTAGAGAAAAATCCCTAGGTTATAGAAAATAAAAAAGTTGAAAACCAATATTCGAAAGTTGAAAACTAATATTAGAAAAAATATAAAATCAAAATATGGTACATTTTTCATTTTATTCATATTAGTAGTTACATCCAGGAGTAAAAAAGAACTTAACATTTCATGAATTAAAATTTAAAAAAAAAAAGCCAGAATAGTGTCCTTTGCTTGGTAATATTACACATCACCTTCGTCCGCTTTTTACACTTTTAAGAAGAATGAATACGGGGGACGCTCATGGTCAGTCTTGCACCGGACGTCACTTCACCTAAAATTGGCCCTGGCTGGAGTTATGTTACCTGGTAGGTTTCGTAATAATAGCTATTAGTATGTATGGCTGTATAATTAACTGGTTTGTTGGTTCATAGTGTCATTTATATTAATGTCTGGTATTATATTTTGGTGGTGTTTGATGGTATGACAAACATGTTGGACTTTTGATTATTTTGGTAAGGTCAGTGTGAGCTGAGGTCTGCCTGAATTATAGTTTAAGTGGTGTATATATTTCGTCTAATGATGGTTGGTGTAATCAGGTATTTTATTTGATGGGTGGTATGATATTTGGCTGGTATCTGATAGTAATGACAAACATGTCGGAGTTAAGATTTTTATTATATTTTAGTGGGTGTTGGCTGATATCAGCTTGAATTCCAGTAAGAGTTATAATTATATTTCATCTGATGATGGTTGGTAGAGCAGGTACTTTTATTGAGCTGAAAAAATGTGGGGATCTATCCATCAGTAACGAGATAATATCTGCATAGATAAAAAACGAAAATAATTAGAATATAAATTAAAAAATTAATGTATTCATAGTAATATGTGTATCTGCTTCTCTGAAAGAGTTATTAAATCGGTGGTTGCGGTGCAAAGTGCTGTGCCTTTGGTGCTAAATGCGGTGACTCTGGTGCTAAGTGCACTACCTTTATTGCTGATTGTTGTGGTGATGGTATGGTTGAATTGAGTTTTTCTTTGGTTATACGCAATGGTATGTTGGTTTTTTATGATATCAATCAGTAATTGATGGTATGTCAGATGGAAAGAACGTTTTTTGTTGCTGGTTGGCCTGGTCTGTAAATTTACTTGGTATGTTTGGATTATCATGGATGTTATGTGAGGGTGAAATTTTTTCCAGTATATCTGTCTCGCGATTGTTTGTGTATGTCGAATGGTGTGGACAGTATGTATGCGTGTAATATTAAGGTATGCTTGAATTAAAGATTTTGGTAAGGCTGTTTATTGTATTTTGACTGGTGTCAGATAGCAAGGTGGATGGTATGAGAACAATTCGATTGTTTCACTGGTATGGGCTGTATGTTGGTGTTGTGTGGTCTATGTGGACGAATTGTTGAGGTATGCAAGAGTTATAGTGGGTGGTATGGTTGTTAGGTGTAAGCGATTTTGGTTGGTAGAACAATTAGAATGGGTGTTAAGTTATGAACTGGCCAGATCTGTATAGTTTTCACGTTTTGAAGGATATTGTGCTTGGTGTATTAGGTGGTGAATTTGAATTGAATTTTTTTCTTTGGTTATATGAGATGGGGTGTTGGGTGGTCTGGTATGACTTGGTTTATATGATGGATGGTATGGGGGGTCAGCATATATTTGACTGGTGTCGATCATTAGAGCAGAAAGTGTGAGCAGTAAGTAATTTTTTGGTCAGGTTAGTGTGAGTTACAAGCTCCTACATGTAAATAAAATACTTAAAAAGTTCATACGTTAAATCTCAATAATAAATATAAAAATACTGAAAATAAGTCCGGGATAATAAAAAAAAAAATTATATGAAAGTTAAAAAATATAAAATGTTTAACTTAAAACGAAAAATATTGCTGGCCTATGTAAGTCTAGTGTTGGTCGGTATAGCAGATAGCATGCGTAAGTTATAGTGTGTGGATCATTGAATGTTAGGTGCCTGGTTGCGAATAAAGGCCGTTCATGTTAAAGTGCGCACTCTAGAAATCAACCTTTGAAAAAAATCACTGCCCGCAACTGCGTATATATAACCATGTGTGTCACCGCACAGGCTGGGGATGAACACATCCAGTTATGTTGGCAGTGAAATGTGAAAAGTAGTTCTACGAAATAATGCGGTATTGCAAGTGTAATGTTTAAATTTATGGCTACTTGAAGTTTATTTTATACACTTTTAAGTAATTATTGGTGCAAAGATAATGTATTTACTGTGACTCATAATTATATTGTGTCACGTGATCGGCGCGACGGTCAAAGCCAATGGTCCGTTGTGGTTCCTTCATGCTTATTGTGGAGTGGTTGCGAGGCAAGCTACAAATTTGGAAACTGGAAGTTGTTGGGTTTTAATATTTCTCATTTCTCTTTCAGCTTATCTGCAATGAGCATTGTTTTATTATAGGTTGTATAGTGTTTAATTGTGTTGTAGTGATTTTGTGTAAAGTTATGAGTTACAGCAAACTACGTACAAATATTCAGCATTAGGAGTATTCAGCATTAGGAGGACATTATAAATATCGCCGAAAGTATTTATTCGTTATAATTCGTCGAGGAGAGATGAAGGCGTGCGAGGTGATCGAACGAGTTGCAGAAATTATGAAAATTTCAACTGCAACTCTCCGGAGGTAAATGTAAATACGTTTTTACGACGTGTTTTCCTGGACAGTTTTTACGGCGTATTTTCACCACTTATCCCCAGTACGTTATTGAAGTAAATTGTGGATAAAGAACAAGTATAAATCGACAGTTAGAAACGAGATATTATAAACCGAAAGTTAAATGACAATAATGAAAGTAAATGAACGACAGCAATAACACGACATTAATATATTAATGTGAGTTTTGCGAAGTACATGTTATATCCTAAGTTTGACAAATAATATAAAAAGTTATTTGTACCTTCGTACCAATGCCCACCTGTTTAACCTTCCTTTCAAATCTTTCTTGATAACAAGTGCAAATTTGGCAGTTATACATTAATTTTACATGTTTTTATATCACTGTGTTGTTTCGTCATGTAGGCATAATCTCAAATAATCTGTACATATCTATTTACACCTAATCACGTAACCTTTCTTAAATCTGCCTCGATAACATGTACAAATTTGGCCATCAATAATTATACGTTAATTTTACACATTTTAAAATCACTGTGTTATTTTGTAAGGTAGGCCTAACCTCAAACTTGTGTTCATGTAGTTATTCATCCCAAGTTACAGTGTTAATTTTTACTATTGTTAACATAACTTAAATGCGACAGTTTGATGCTACACCAAAGGTGTTCCAACATCCTTTAAACTTTAAAATCTCGAAGCTGGTTTTGTTAACTATAGACCTATAGATGTGCTTGTTGTCAACATTCTTTCTGAATGCAAGTGTTGTTTTATTTGGTGATGCTTGCCGTAAGAAAACATAGAAAGTATTTACAATTAATTGTCAAAAGATACATAATAATTCCATTTTAAATTTCGTAATGGACGTTCGACAAGACAACTTGCTGCCTTTTGAGAAATATCAACGAAGACAGTGTGTGTTATTGAGTATGACTAATTGTTTGTTATATCTGCCACGTTGGCCACAAAAATATTGTAGGCATTGAAATTTAATGTGACTGTAAATTACACTATATTGTGTAATACTCCCAGAGCTCCTGTTTACTTGTGAATGCATGGTTTTTAAAGGTTAGATTACATTACGCAGTGTAAGTGTTAGATTAAGTATTTCTAAAGAAGTTGTATGAGCTAGCTTTCAATAAGGGCCAGGCTACAATATACATACCTAACACATTTACAGTTATAGCAATAAGCACATACAAAACACAAAAGCACAATGGCCTGGCTACAATTAATATAATTATAGTAATATTAGTTTGTTTATGTTGATACATTTGTACCTAAAAAAATTAAGGTATGTATATAGAGTTGGTAGCTGTTTTTTCAAAAATAAATATTTTCAATTGATCTGGGACATTTTTTAAATGATAAATTATTTACTTTTCAAATTTTACTGTAAATGTGGCCTAAAAGTGTTACAAAACTTCAGTGGTTGTGATTATCCAGAAATAAACAAAAGAAAATATCTTTCTGATGAATTAAGTCAAAATAAGCACTAGATAAAAACAACATGCCTGTAAGTATTACTTTTATAATTTGTCCTTTACATTATCATTTTACTGTCATTTGTGGATATGTATTGGTTTTTTCATTAATAATAAGGCATTTATTTCAGCTTTGTGGGTGCATGCATGAACCATTTTTGTAAGTATAGTAATTGTCTTTAAATACTATTCACATAAAGTTTTCAGTTTTGCTGCAGTCATTACAATGAAGGAACACAACAATGATGAGAGTCCATGCACTGAACCTGTAAAATTGGTTTCTTCAGGTCTGTGTGTGTTGGACAAAAACGAAATGTCGCACCCATTTGGGCAACAAGAGACACCGGAAATGTGGCCATCGCCGGATCGGTATTTCACTTAGCTATAAATAATATACATTATTTTCGAAATTAGTTTGTAAAAGAGAAAGTGGTGCCAGTTATAAGCCTGGTATACCCTTCTGTTATCACTTCAATTCACAGTATAAATGTTCAGTACATTTTTGGAGGATCTCATAAGGGTATGGGGACAGAGTAACAGTGTCAAAAAAAATGTATGCTTACACAAATTCATTTGTTGATGTGAATTATTTTTATTTTATACATACTTAATAGGCCTATGTTGAAATATATTTATCTCCATTTACAAAGGTGCATATAAAACTATCCTTAAAATGTACATATAAATGCACATGTTTTATATATTTTACTTTTTTATATATTACATATTTTTATATACTGCCACATTAGCGCTAACATGTTAAGTTTATTAGCACCATATACTTCTGTGCAGTGGTGTACTCTTTGCTCGGCTCAGATCCCATCGGCTTTCCTCGCTGTTCTGCCTCCTTGTCTTCCCCTTTCCCATTTCCACATTGTGTGTTATTATTTTTTATTTGTCGTGGTTGTTCATTTAAGGCCTTGCACGGCCTCACTCTATGCTTCAGACGTCTGCTACATTATGCCGTTACCTTATGCCTGCATAATGCATGTTTTTTTTTTCCTGATGGCTTAGTTGCACTTACCTTCGGTCAGCTGAGGCCAAACACAGCTACCATGTTTTCGAGCTGAAGTTTTACTATTCATGCTACAGAGCGATGGGGCACTTAGACAGTAGTGAGTTGTGGGAAACGTTAAGTTTGCCGTACAGTTTTTAAATGTCTGGAAATTTGTGTGACAAGTGGTGTTGTACCTTGGGTGTGCAGTAATGCTAGTCTATTTCAAAATCTGGATTTGGCTGGCCTTCCAAATTATATTTCGGCGTAACTATTGTGTCGCGTTACTATGTGCCCTTTTTTTAACATGCCATCTTGGACCTTGTTCATCACCTAAGTTTAATGTTTGCTGTTTCATGGTTTCCATGACTTCATCGATAGGGCGTTCATTTTTTAATCGTTTGTTGTTTGTTTTGTACAGTTTTTGTCTATCGGACCTTTGACATGACCCAAACGATTATGTATGTTACATATTTTTCTATTGTATATTTTACATTATATATATCATGTGTTATATACCAAATATATGTTACATGTTTTATATGCATCATATTTGATACATGTTTTATACATAATATTATACATGTATTGTATAAGTTACATGTTTTACATATATTGTATATGTTACATGTTTTATACCTACAATATATATATATATATATATATATATATATATATATATATATATATATATAATATACAATATATTCACTTACACACTTTATGGGTATTGTGTACTAAAGTTATTATGTAATTAGTTATAAATTCTCATCACTTAGGATCCAAAACATTTAGCCAGTCCTGAAAATTAAACATTGATTTTAACATGTGGCAATCACATGACAATCACATGGCAATGTTTGTTTACATGTGGCGGAAGGAAACATAATGAGCGAGAAAGTAGAACTTTAGCAGGGCTTTCAAAAGTGCTCACTTTATCGTGAACAGTATATATATTAGGTCGGGTTCCAGTTAGGAAGCTTAGTTTAATACTGGCAGTCGTGAACCTTTGTCGAGAATAATATGTGGCCAAGGGTTCTGGTTGTATACTTGCTAGCATAGACTGTCTTGAGCTGTGTATAAGCAGATTATACTGACTACATGAAAGGTGAGCACGCTGATGTAAAGACACTACCAAAATGGTGTGGAAATATTATGATTTCTGATTTTATATTTGTAGTCTGAAATATGTAAATATGTGCATTAAGTAATTAAAAAAAACTTCTATAATTTTTTGCTGGTGTTGTACCCTTCATACTGCCCTAATATATAGAGAATATTATGGTGTTTGATTTATCCCCACATACATACATTGAATAAAATCCGAGTAGGAAAGTTACTCTCACGAAAAATAGTCGAGATAGAAAATAATTAACATTCAACAATATTTCGACTTGAAGAGAGAAGTCCTGAAATGAAATTTAGATAACTTTTTTTTTGCTGTTGTCTGCATACAAATTCAGTACAATTAAAATAAAATAAAATAAAATTTTAAGTCGAATTATAAATGCAGATTTTTATTATCCTATTTTGATCCTGTATCATAACCAGTTTGTTACAAACAGATATTATTTTAAAAAGGAAAAAATTATTTTAAGCTAATTACTATCGGTATGTAGATCTTAAACATACATCCCTGGAGCTAGAAATGTTATTTGCAAACTAAACATTTTGCGACACTCTTTGCCTCCTAAAAGTTCGCAAAATTATATTCGCATAACGAAACATTAAATATATTTTTGTAATTGTACGAGGGAATTCGCCAATTACACTTTGAAGTTTATATATCACTAGTAAGCACCAGTTGTCATGTTGGCATATGGAAGGCTAGTGGTTAGCATGCTTAGCTATAGTCCCGGGTTTAAATCCTGCACTTACATGAGAAAAATTCTTTTATAAATATTACCCACTGCCATGGCAATGTATGTAAATTTACATAATTATACATTTTTAAGAGATTTTTACATTACAAATGCATTTAAAATACATTTTACTGTATTTTTCAAATGACAAAAAAATATAAATTATTCAAAGTATTATTCAATGTACTGCTTTATATAAATCTGATGGACAAGGCCGGTCAGCCGAGCGCCTCGCGGTAATTGGCCTCCCCTCCCCCACGTGGTGTCTACTTACAGACCTCGCTACATGTGCATGTCAGTGCTGGCGAGTCTGCCCTGAGTGACCTGTCGATGCATGTGTGTGTGGTTACAAGACTAGGCGACTTAATTTTCGTACAAAAGTAAAAACAAATTGGATGAATTAAAGTATATATAAAAAAAAGAGAGATTTTAAAACATTTAAGTTTTAAAATTAAAATACGTTTTAAAAAGTTCTGCCAGGAATGTACTTTACAATAATTTTTATGTACCTTCTTCTGCATGGAAAATTACATTTTTAAATTCATAAATAAATTTACACACTGGTGATTCGCACACACTAGCAGGCGATGAAGGAACTATGTAGGTGGTGGAGTGGAGCAAATTAGACTAATCGAACGAATGAGAGATAGAAGAGTGGGATGGAGAGAGAAATACAACAAGAATGTAAGAGAGAAAAAATAGGAGGACTTGGAGAAAACCTATGGAATGATAGAGAGACAAGAGAGAAACGAAAGAGAGAAAGAGATTGAATGATAGAGATAAGAAAGAAAGAGAGAGACAACATGGAATTATAGAGCATTAAAAATTGAGACAGAATGGTGGTATGGCATCATAATCGTATGCGCCTTAAAAATACTGGTCCACTAGTGTACTCCATAAACACAATGTTTTGAAATTAAGTTTGTCAGCACTCGCGAGCCCGCGCTAGGCTCCACTTCACTTCTTTTGCAGAATTTCTTTGTTTTCGCGTCATAATTTCACATTCGGAGTAATTACTGACAATGTAAAATTGTAGAAAATCAAATATGAAGAATTTTTAATACTTTTGTATTTAATTTCCATTGTGTGTTATCAGCTACTTGTAAAAAGGAAAGAGCATATTTATATTTTATCAACAAGTTTCTGCCTTTTTGCAAGCAGGAAATAACACATGGTAAAAATTAGATACAAAAGTTTATAACTACTTGTAAATTTTAAAAGCAAAGTGTAGGCAAATTGTCGGCCCGATACCTGTACTGTAGGAGACTGTCGCTTCAATGCCAGAACATAGCCATCTGACAGAACATAGCCATCTGACAGAACATAGCCATCTGACAGAACATAGCCATCTGACAACGGCGTGAGGTTTTTTTTTTTAGACAGTTTGCTAGCCGTTAGAAAAAAGACAATGTCCCACTGTATTTTTTTAGGATAACAGATGGATATCACCGAAAATATGTCGACGTGATATCGCAGAGCAAACATGTTGCAAACATCTTAAAAATATTTCTGGGCCGATTCCCATACAGCATCTTTGTCTTTTCGGTAAGCTGGCCATTATCTTATGTATTCCGGTACGGTAACGTCTTCGAGACAAAGCTTTTTATCACACTAAAGATATACACATGATGTCTTTTTGCCGATAAACAATTTGAAAGTGTTTTGAATATGCAAGATATATGCTAGCTGTTAATTGCATGATATCTCGTTTGAGACCGTGTGTTAACCGATAGCATTTTGTTATTTGGTGATTATATATGTGTCACGTGGTAGCTCATGGCATTTTGTTTACTTCTATTTTTTTTTCATTTGTACAACCATCCGACAGATGTATTAAAAACTAACAAAAACTATTTTGTTTGCAAGCCTCTGAAGAATAAATTTTTAAATAATCTATGTTTTAAAATTATTTGTTTTGTCAGCATAGAATTTATACATTCCTTTATACATATATTTCAAATTTCTGGAGAGTACAAGCAACTTACCCTGTGGTGTATAGGTTCGCATGCTGGACTGTCAATACAATTGTTTTAGGTTCGAAACCTTCATTCAGCAAGCAAAATATTTTCATATCAAATAATATGTTGAAAATTAAATGTAATGAATATATTTAATGAGGAAATAACAATGACTAGAATTTTTAATAGAAAAGTTAAGGTTTTGTTTTACTGCTCTTTTCTGGACATCATGCCGCTGCACGCCCGGCATCGTAACGACATCCAGCCGTCGCAGGCCTGGCATCGTAACGACATCCGGCCGCCGCAGGCCTGGCATCGTAACGACATCTAGCCGTCGCAGGCCCGGCATCGTAACGACATCTAGCCGTCGCAGGCCCGGCATCGTAACGACATCCAGCCGTCGCAGGCCTGGCATCGTAACGACATCCGGCCGTCGCAGGCCTGGCATCGTAACGACATCTAGCCGTCGCAGGCCCGGCATCGTAACGACATCCAGCCGTCGCAGGCCCGGCATTGTAGCGACATCCAGCCGTTACAGGCCCGGCATCGTAACGACATCCGGCCGTCGCAGGCCTGGCATCGTAACGACATCCGGCCGTCGCAGGCCTGGCATCGTAACGACATCCGGCCGTCGCAGGCCTGGCATCGTAACGACATCCGGCCGTCGCAGGCCTGGCGTCGTAACGACATCCGGCCGTCGCAGGCCTGGCATCGTAACGACATCTAGCCGTCGCAGGCCCGGCATCGTAACATCCAGCCGTCGCAGGCCCGGCATTGTAGCGACATCCAGCCGTTACAGGCCCAGCATCGTAACGACATCCGACCGTCGCAGGCCTGGCATCGTAACATCCAGCCGTCGCAGGCCCGGCATTGTAGCGACATCCAGCCGTTACAGGCCCGGCATCGTAACGACATCCAGCCGTCGCAGGCCCGGCATTGTAGCGACATCCAGCCGACGCAGGCCCGGCATTGTAGCGACATCTAGCCGTCGCAGGCCCGGCATCGTAACGACATCCAGCCGTCGCAGGCCCGGCATTGTAGCGACATCTAGCCGTCGCAGGCCCGGCATCGTAACGACATCCAGCCGTTGCAGGCCCGGCATTGTAGCGACATCCAGCCGTTACAGGCCCGGCATCGTAACGACAACCATTCCTCGCAGGCCCGACTTTCTCAGCCAACAGTTAACCGCCAGTTCATATTTCCATCGGACCACGACAGTGGGCCGGTATCGGCTGGCCAGAGTTTGTCGGCTAGCTTCTACCGGCCTGATTCTAGCTCGTATTTTTCATGTTTGCTGGGGTATAAGATGTGAAGCCGAGTTTTGGGATGTCCCTACACGTCGACGAAGCTCTCGAAATCGCGGTGAGCTGGTGTCGCAGAGAACTGAGCTGCTATTCTCAGATGGCTAGTTTCACCTTGGCATGACTCATGGCTCTCGGCAACCCGCCATCCATTCAAGTCGGTATTCTCAGACTCCAGAAACACGAGTAGGCGTGAACACATCCACCGCCTGCTTGTCGTAGCCTCCCAACGCTGTCAAGCTGTGCTAGGCGGGACACCTAGTGGTGAATGCTGGAACAAAAACACTCACTCACTGATTGGTTCGCGCCATATTGTTGTGGTACTGATTATCACCGATATTTATTGTTGATTAAGAAGACGGTTTGGGTGTAACCTCTGATTCTATGTTAATCTTTGATGTAAGTTTTATAACAATATTTTATTTGTTTGTTTTAAAGATTGCAGATAAAATAATCTGCTATGTTTTATATAAAGCTAGATTTTGTTTCGGATGGTAAAATCTCATGTCTCACTATTCTGAGTTAAATCAAATACTTGCGACAAAGAGACCATATTTTAAAACACAGTGAACATTTAAGGAAAATATAACGTGCTTCACAATTTAAAGTGTGCATAAATGCATTTGCTAAGTGTATTTCACCATGTTTACATAGAGTGCAGCTTTAGACTCCACAATCGTTTTTCAGCGTATCTCTCAAAGCATTAAATCTTCTCATTACATATCATCCTTACATTATAGTCAGCACACATACAGAAGAATGTTTAATTGTTCAGTTCGTTCAATAAATTATCTCTCGGGATTGCCTAAAAGAGGAATACAATTCTTGGAACGGTAAATGTAAAATATTAGTTAAATTCCTTACTTTTCCATTTTTCAAAATAGGACTTATTATCGGCAATAGAGCTATGGTTGCATCAGTTCAGTAAGAAACGTAGTATGGTCTGCAATTATTAGGACATTTATGTGGTCAGTATAATTGTGTATGCTGCTTTAATTACAGTAAAGATGAGCTATTTTTGGTTGAAACATTAAGTCACGAATGTAGCTTAGTTTAGGATATGTTTGAAGGTACGTTTTAAAATATTATATCATGTAGATTAGTTTTTGCATATCAGGTTATGATTTTAGGTTAGGCAGTATCCGAAATAACAAATTCGTTATTTTGTAATTCGTGATTTCGTAAGTTTCAGTTCGGACGTTGTTGACAGTCACTTGTTTAGCACTCGCGGAACCGCATTTTTTTCATTAGCACTGAAAAGATTATTTTTTTTTAATTTAATGCTTAAAATGGAGTTAATATTTCTACATTCATCACTAGAATGTTGCTAATATGTAATAAATAAAAAACAATAAATTATGCAATAACGACTAAAAAAGTATATTTGTTGCGAAATTTGCTTTTTAAAACTCGCCTATTGTATTTTATGAACAGTTTTTCTTTAAGAAAATCATTTTAATTACACATTCGCATATGTGCTTTGAAGGTCGAGAACGAAATGGAGCTGATTTTGTCATTTTGTATTTTTGTTAACAACCTCTAGATACAAAAAACGAAGTACTGAATTACCCAATACGTCAACATTTTTGTAAACAAAATAGTCACGTGATAATTTTACCAACAAAATCTGCCCTTTCGGACACGGCTTTATGCTGGAATCACAATAGCGCGACAGACGCGATGTAATGGGTGTCACGCGAATAAAATAATTTTCCAGCCAGTCAGGATCGAGACTTCTGTGACGTCATCCCGACGAAAATCGCTAACGCGACAAGATTTCCGAATAGAAAATAGTTCTAATGTATTTGCGTCGCGGGCTTGACAAGTCTGTAAATATGTCTAAACCGCCATATTTTGGGTGCTAAAGTTTTACTTCCGCTATTATTTGATGCATTAGTAAGCAAAGCAACACATTTTAATGCCTAGATGTAATTACAGCTATATTTTCATGCTCGAAGTACCAGCAGATATGGAAATAATTTTTTGAAATTTTAAAATGCTAATCACGAGGCTGTAAAATCTAGTGTTCACATTAACGCGATTTTTTGTTGTCGCGTCGCACCCTTCGCGGCGCATGTCATGCTATCATGATTCAAACATTAGTTTTAAACCAGTGTATGTTATGTAGTTATAAAATGTTAGATTATGATTTTTTAGTTTAATAATAACTTCACAGTATGAAATGTGGACGAGTTAGCCTAAGTGCATTCCACCAAAGTTAGCCATGTTTATTTTTTTATACAGTACAATGTTATGAAACAATATAAACTGTTCAGTCAGTATTTGGAATTTGTCGCACTAGCATTACACCATTTTCTCTTATTTTAGGCTCTACGAAACATGGCATACAACATTCCGGTCTCTAGCAACAATAAAATCGCTTTTCCCACGTGGTGATAAAACACCGCCCGTTTTCCGATTGGTTAAAGTCACGTGCCCAAAACTGCTTTCTGATTGGTCAGAAAACATAGCCTTCCGTCTGGGGTGCCTAGAAATTCACTGACGCCTGCCGCCTACCGCCTGCCGCCTGCCACCTGCCACCTACCGCCTACCGCCTGCCGCCTACCACCTACCGCCTACCGCTTACCGCCTACCGTCTACCGCCTACCGCCTACCGCTTACCGCCTACCGCCTACTCAGGCATGCATAAGATAATAGCATCCCTGAGTGCACTGCACATAGAGCAGACGTCCGATCAGACAATATGCAACATGTTTGTTTCATTTTCGTGCTGCAAGTTGATTAACGGTATGTCTTTAGCGATTTAAAGAGAATTCCAAAAGTAAACGCTGCAGCTGGGTAGGTGTACTATATATGTCAGATGCATGTTTCTTAGTACCAGACGTAGGCATGTAACTGTGCCTATCATTCTATAAGGAAGTTAAACATGGGCACCTTCTCAATTAAAGGAACCAGGTTAATTAATTACCCAAGTGTCAGAAGTAAAATTAATACAGATTAAAATTAGTGTCAGTTTGAGAAGTAAAGCATTTAATAAAATAAAAAATACTGAGAATGATCTAAAGTATTTGTAATAAATCACGAAATAATTGACTATATACTAAATTTTAAATTAATTTGAATCAAAGCAGGGACTAAAGAGGTATTTTGGTAATGCCTAGTAAGAAATAGTTCATATGATAAATATTATTAAACAAAGTGCGCGAGCGCATATTTGGTACGTTGTCCCTTTGGTGTAATTTTCTAGACTTAGTTGAGTCTTGTTTGCGCTAGGCAGAAGAATAACCTGGAAGTAGAACTTTAGCAGGACTTCACAGAAGTTGGATTTAAACGTTAATGGATGTGGCACCCACACCAACGGTGGACAGTGTATACTAAAACAACGAAAAGAGTTGGTAAAGCACATGGCCTATTTTACCATGTTTCCTAGTCAACGTCCTGTTTACACTGTAGAAATGTTGTTCTGCTCATTGTTATAGATGTTCTAAATTACCTCCTTCAGCCTGAAATCACGCCTGCAGTCGTTGTATCATAGACTGTCGCGTTCTTTCAAAAATTCCAGACGACTGTTGAATATTTCGGCCAGAAACACCTCGAGCTAAATATTTTCGAACAAATGGATAGGCCGTGCTGGACCAGACGTTCTCCACCTTGAATACATCAGATATTTATTTTCAGGGCCACTTGGAAATAATATAGTATCCAACCACCATTCTCATCATGAAAACACTTTGTCAGCAGATCCAAGAATGATTATAGCTTATTCGAGCCTAAAATAGACTAAAATAATTATTCACGTTGCTATCATGTTGAATTTTCTTTTTGTGATATGTTGAAATGTTGAAATTATAGCCTGAAAATGAATGTCAAATGGAGAAAGACTACTTGTCATGAAAATGAATGTCAAATGGAGAAAGACTACTTGTTATGAAATGTATAAGACAGCTACATGAGTTGTAGTGCACGTAATATTTGTTCGTACATGTCAAAAAAATTAAACCATATTAGTATACATTGCAAAATAATAGCTCTAGTTTTCCGAATGTCAGGGAATTTATGAAATTATTATGCATTTCGCCTTTATTTGATTTTACCTTTGACATCATATTCAAATTCAAAATAGGTAGAAGTAAAATAGATGACCGCGGGTAGGTAGGACTTGTCGACACCGTGGCCATCAAAAGATGAGGAAGTTGCCCATCATGGAAGCCGGGGACAATACGTCGTCAGTCTGTAGCTGCCAGACAGATAGGATGGCTACCGACACACATCCCCACCCTCTTCCAGGACAACTAAGGCAGTCTGTCAATGCCTGAAGCTAGGTTGTCTGCAAACATACCCACCCGCGCTCATCCAGGCAGTCTGACACTGCCTTAAGATAGGATGGCTACCATCATACCCACCCTTGCACATCCAGGACGACAACGGCAGTTTGTCACTACCTGAATATAAGATGTCTGCCATCATACCCACCTGCCCTCATCCAGGACAACTATGGCATACTGTCACTGCCTGAAACTACGACGGCTGCCATCATACATGCCCGTGCTCGTCCAGGACAACTAAAGCAGTCTGCCAATACCTGAAGATAGGATGATTGTCATCATAACCACCCACGCTCATCCAGAACAACTATAGCAGACAGTCACTGCCTAAAGCTAGGATGGTTTTCATCATAAACGCCTGTGCTCATCCAGGACAACTATGGCATACTGTCACTGCCGTAAGCTAGGATGGCTGCCATAATATATGCCCGCACTCATCCAGGGCAACTATGGCAGTCTGTCATGCCTGAAGTTAGGATGGCTGCCTTTATAAGGTGCATGTCACCGGCTCCCCCCCCCCCCCCCCAACACCTCCGAACACAATAACATTTTGTAGTTTAATTGTGCTCAGTTTGTGCTAAATTGTGCCGCAAATATTGGAGTTTGTGCTAATTTAGTAACTGAGATATTTGCATATCAAGGAATGGGGGGATGTGCTACCCCCCTCCAACCCCCACAGATCACAATAAAATTTTGTATATTATTTAGTTCATTTGTGCTCAGTTTGTGCTAATTTGAGCCGTAAATATAGGAGATAATGCTATTCTAGTTATAGAGGTATATTGGCATGTCGTGCTGGGTATTTATGGTTATGTTACCATCCACTCCAGTTGTGATTTTAATAAACGCTCTGTAATTTGCTTCTTTCTAGTTTCTACGATTTTGTCACGAAAATAGTACTTCTAGACGTTTTGACTGTTTGTCGTGAATATGAAAGAAAATCAGACGAGGGAAGCGTGACTTAATTCAAATTCGTTGTGCGTACCTATGTAATAGCGGAAACTCGATCAAAATATACCAAACACGGAAAATATTCATTTATTTAAAGGTTTCGGGTTCTTTAAAATCTTTTTGGTCTAAAGAACATTTACTTTTAGTATGAATAAATTAAAGCCCTTGTATTATTGTGACACGCTTGTATACGAATGTATTGCCCGTCTTCATAATACCTAGAATCACACAAACACACACAGTAAAATATATTGTTCTAGCAAGAGATACTGATAGGAGCCAAACTCAGCTGTTTGATTACACAGCCCACAACTGGTAAACGCGGAACCAAGACAACACACAGAATAAATTATTACCGAGACTACCATATCATAAATAGTTAGAAGAGTAGAGAGTATTTGAGTTATATTTAATTGAAAGAAGAATGACATTTTAGTGTTATATAACTGAAACTGTTAGTTATTCACTAATATGCAGTTAAGTTACGGATATCAATATTTCATAGCAATACTTTGAATTTATCGGCTAGTTGCCAGCACCAGCTTGGCTTGTTCAACCAGTTTATAAACTGAATTTATTAAGTTCACATTGGAAATTGACAGATTATTGCATCGGTAAAGCAAAGGGAAAATTATGTCTCAGGGCTTTTTTGCCAGAAAAAAATTACGTCAGTGAAAAATAAATGTGTAAATAAAGTATATCAGACACTGCTCAACTAGTTTTTTTCACTTAACTGGCATAATTATAAAACCAGCGTAAAATAACCATGAAAACTATGATCAAAAATATGTATGTTTGGAATTCGTACAAAAAATAATAATTTTCCATTTTGTCTCTGTGAATTACACATTACACTATTTGCGCTGAACAATCCCTCGCACCTTCTAAAGCAGTATTTACAAAAAAACCTGAGGACATAGATTAAAATATTTACATAGCCCCATTCTGTTAGCAACTTGTTTCAATAGTTGACACTTTTCCACACTTTGTTTTATATTTGAAACTTAATTCAAACTCTTAGTTAACTCGCTGTGGACAGCAACCTGGCAATATTACTTGTTACTGCGGTTGCAAACATATCGCTAACACAGTTTTTTATATTTTGATTAACCCAACATTAACACATTTCCCGTTATATACACTGAGCTCTAACAAAACCAGAAAGATAGAGTACACTACCAAGTAATATAAAGCATGGAAACAAAATTACAAAAATTCTCATAGTAAAGTCATCCATTATATTTGTTCTTTTTCACTATAGTATTGCTTTAGGAGATGTAGTAATTTCACTAAACTAACTTAAATATTATATACATATTAATACATATTGTTAACACTTCACATTCTGTCTTATTTATGATTGTTCACTGTTAGTCTACACATAGATATAAAAGAGTTTCCTTATGCCTACCTCACCACAACATTCTCCTCTGTCTGTGATGTTAATGAGTTTGTCTTCGTAAGGATATTTTGTCACGAAAGTGGCCAAAACCCGCGTGTTGTATTTAAATCAAGCATAGGGAATATCTCATAATTTTCCTGCATAAAGTGTAGTTTCGTCAGCTTTCATTAAAGTATCAATGCACTAATTATTGATCACAAACTGTTGTACTCAGTTGTGAGTTTTACTGCAATTTTTCTGTTTCGTATTTGTTTTGCATCATAAAGAGGTTAGGTAATAAATAACAATATTGCAGTTTCATTAGCTTTGTAGGTGCTACTGTTACTACAGTGGGACGAAGTGGTAACATCAAGTTGTCTTGTCATTTCGATAACTCAATGCATACCTGTCGTGTGGCAACAAATAACGCTGAGGTTATTATAATTTCGTTTCCAGAAGGTTGGTTATTAAAAGAAACTATTTTTATTTAGTGTCCGGAATTTTATTGTTTCTCATTCCAGTAATTTTTCTACTAACTAAATAAAAACGTCCATGCCATTAGACACACGTTTTGTGTTTCTTTGTATGAAAGGGTTCAGCTAACATGCACAACGTCCATTGAATATTCAACGTCCATTGAATATTTTCTCATAAATTGCAATCCTATCGAAAGCACACATTTCTTCAATACAGTTGATCTAATTTCGGTAATGTTAATGCAATATTCTTATTGAGAATCCAGCTATACAAATATGATTTAGTTAGGTGATGATGTGGCCTGACGGCTACTGTACTCAGCCGCAGTAGTCAACTCGCAAATAGTTGTTAGACCTAGCCTATGAACATGAAATTATCTTTGGATTATGTTTTGATAAATTCTAAATTGCAATACATGCATAAGGTTAACCTACCTGTTAGCAATTTACATATAACCATAGTATGAGGTAAAAGAAAATGTAGGATGTACTGACACATAATTTTGCATAGCAAGACTTGCGACGAGAGCTCAGCGATTAAAAAGAACTTATGGCAAGGGGATAGGGAAGAGGAGCTGAGTTGCCGGCCACCCGCTATGATATCCCCTGGTCACCATATTATACCTGAGTTATCATGATCAATGACCTTGACCTTGACCCCATGGTCATGACCTTGGATGACCTTGAACACAGACAATGCTACACATTATAGAAAAAGTTCTGAAATCGCAAAAAAATATAAATAATAATTCAAGAATCATGGAACATATAGTATTGCACCACCCTCCCCGGACTCCCCACAAGCCAGCTCCCTCCCAAACCCACCCCTACCCAATCATAAAAAAATCGCAAAAAAAGGATAGTTACCATTATATTCGCCCGCACTCATCCAGTACAACTTTGGCTGTCGGTCATGGCCCGAAGCTAGGATGGCTGCCATCATATCCGACCATGCTCATCCAGAACAACTACTGCAGTCTGTCACTGCCTGAAGTTAAGATGGCTGCCATCATATCCGCCTGCGCTCATCGAGGACAATTATTTCAGTCTGTCACTGTCTGAGGCTATGATGGCTGCCATCATACGCACCCACGCTCATCAAGGGCAACTATGGCAGTCCGAAACTAGGATTACCAAACGTCCTTCCGAATGCGAGTCCGAAGTCGTATCATTGCGAAACCTTGCTCAGTCTATACAGCTGCTGAGACAATTGTCCGGTTTCGAAGGTATTGCAGCTTGCCACTTCCGGCACTTTAGTATTCACTTCGATGGAAACCTTGCTCAGTCTATACAGCTGCTGAGACAATTGTCCGGTTTCGAAGGTATTGCAGCTTGCCACTTCCGGCACTTTAGTATTCACTTCGATGGAAACCTTGCTCAGTCTATACAGCTGCTGAGACAATTGTCCGGTTTCGAAGGTATTGCAGCTTGCCACTTCCGGCACTTTAGTATTCACTTCGATGGAAACCTTGCTCAGTCTATACAGCTGCTGAGACAATTGTCCGGTTTCGAAGGTATTGCAGCTTGCCACTTCCGGCACTTTAGTATTCACTTCGATGGAAACCTTGCTCAGTCTATACAGCTGCTGAGACAATTGTCCGGTTTCGAAGGTATTGCAGCTTGCCACTTCCGGCACTTTAGTATTCACTTCGATGGAAACCTTGCTCAGTCTATACAGCTGCTGAGACAATTGTCCGGTTTCGAAGGTATTGCAGCTTGCCACTTCCGGCACTTTAGTATTCACTTCGATGGAAACCTTGCTCAGTCTATACAGCTGCTGAGACAATTGTCCGGTTTCGAAGGTATTGCAGCTTGCCACTTCCGGCACTTTAGTATTCACTTCGATGGAAACCTTGCTCAGTCTATACAGCTGCTGAGACAATTGTCCGGTTTCGAAGGTATTGCAGCTTGCCACTTCCGGCACTTTAGTATTCACTTCGATGGAAACCTTGCTCAGTCTATACAGCTGCTGAGACAATAGTCCGGTTTCGAAGGTATTGCAGCTTGCCACTTCCGGCACTTTAGTATTCACTTCGATGGAAACCTTGCTCAGTCTATACAGCTGCTGAGACAATTGTCCGGTTTCGAAGGTATTGCAGCTTGCCACTTCCGGCACTTTAGTATTCACTTCGATGGAAACCTTGCTCAGTCTATACAGCTGCTGAGACAATTGTCCGGTTTCGAAGGTATTGCAGCTTGCCACTTCCGGCACTTTAGTATTCACTTCGATGGAAACCGCACATTGTGTTTAAACAAATTTTTGAAATTTGTACTAATCAATATTTTCAGTTAAAATTGTCATATTTATGATAAAAATTTAATAACGGTGTTTTTTCAAATGATTTGGTATTTCAATCACGCTTTCATTGATATCGTGTTGCGAAACCATGAGATATTTTTAAAATCTACAAAGCAATTGCATCTTGTGTTACATATATTAGATATGAATTCACACGCCTGGAAGCATATAGATATGTAAAACTGAAGAAAGGGCAAGCCTTAATAACAGTTTGCTAACTTTATAAGCAAAAATGTTGGACTGGTAAGTTACTTTAGGACGATATCTTACGCCGTAGTAAAACGTTAAAATTTACAGTGTAAGAAATAAATCCACAGGAATACATAGCGCCGGCAAAATGTCTGTACTCAAAGGTAGCGCGAAATATTGATATAATATTACAGAATTATAGATTTTCTATATTCGCTTCCACAAACCTGTAGATTGTTAACAATATGTTCGATTTTTATTAAAATACCACCGCATGTTAAGGCGCCTTCTTGTCTCGTAGCCACAGTAAGTTTCCAGGACACCAGTTGTGTAGTCTATACGAGGTTTTGTTCTCACTTCTTGAATCAAACCTATGAAAAATGACCTTAAGTATGACGTGTTTGGTTCTTTCCTGAAAATGATAACTATTACAAGCGGTTGTTGTATTAGTAAAAAAGTACCTTATTTTTAGTTAAATTGTAATTTTAATTATATACCGGCCATAAAATATAATATTTAATTAGTAATTAGTGTGAATAAATACGGGGAGAAAAATGTTAGTTGGTAATGCCTATAGTAAGAACTAGTTCTCGGGGAAAATGATATTACACTGAGTGCGCACGAGTTCAGTGCGGCGTCCCTGTGGTGTAATTTTCTGCCTGCGTTCGAAATTACAGCTCAAGGGTTTATTTGTTATATTTTTGTGACGATTAAGATAGTAACATTGTTTGTTAGTGAATTTATTAATGCTTAATAATGGTATAATCATCCCAATAAAACTAGATCAACAGGAAACTCTAAAGTACGATTGTAAACCCTGAAGTATTTATTTGCTCAGTATTCGAAATGCATGCAAGTTATTTAAAAACGTTCGTATTTCATCAGAAGTCGCATTAGCTAAGGTGGCTTAGGGCGTAGAGCATCTACTCTGAGCTCGAGTCTCTGGTGCACGGGCTTCCAGTTTTTTTTATATCAATGGAAACGGTGTAATTTACGCAGTTCGAAACAAATCTTCAGTAATTCCAACCAAATAAGAACAAAAAAATAATTTTGTTTCGGGAACAAAATATTTCATTGCTCCTATACAAACAATTATTGCGATTGGACCAAATCATAGTTTGTTTGATTCAAGGAAAACATTAGTAAGTGTGTGAGTGCGAGAGCGCTGGCGGGCCTCGCGTCATCAAGTTCCTCATAAAGGCTGTTCACGAGAAAGTGAGCACTTTTTAAATCAACCAATCACTGCCCCTGCCATTTTAATAGGCGCCGCCGAGTGACATCTGGTCAGCAAAGTTGGTAACGATGGAGGGGAAAGTAGTTCCATATATTAACGTCCAACAAAAAGTGTTACGTAACAATTTGTGACAACTTAAAATTATTAATCTTGCTTTCTGTAATTTTTTAATGAATCGAAGTGTAAAAATAAGCAGGTTTGTACGATATTTACTGTCCTAATAACTTCACAGTTTCACTTCACCGACGCATGAATAAAGTGATGAGGGCTATGACAATGTTAATCTTACATAAGGCGGAAGACTACACAACGTGTATACCAGTACATGTTAGCATGGCTTTCAAAAGTGCTAATTTCCCCGTGAACAGCCTATACAGAAGAACCGCGGGGTAAGTCTCGCAGGTAGGTTCACACTTACCTGCGGCTACCGTGTGTCTGCGAGTAGATGCTGGCGGCTTGTGAGCATGTCTGACCCGCACTCACCTGTCCTCTGCCCCTCCCTCACCCTTCTCCTCAAAAACCAACCCGCACCCTTTACCATTCTGAGCATGTGGCTACACAGAGGAGGCCCTCATACTCCCCCCCCCCCCCGCCGAACGCTTACTTCATGCCTCAACTCTCGGTGTATGTGCTACGCGGCAATATATCGACCAAGAAAAGTCATTTATGAAATATCGCAGCTGCTATGTTGTCAAACAGCGTAGACTCACACATCACAAATCACGGTGTTGGCAATAATCTATCTCTTTATCGCCATCGATTTTCAGTGCCATCTAAGAGCGATATATCGCTCCGGTAATGACATGGTCGTCATGTTTAGAAACGATACTGGAAAGCGGATAGTGCACAGACGTACTTACTGGTAACTTACTAGTCAGCCTGCAGCTCGCCCAATAGGGAATATTTCGCCACACTCTGTAGCCAATCAGACACGAGGCGCATCCACAGAGCCTCATACAGCTAATCAGAGAGAGGTTACGCTGTGTACTTATCTACTCTGTTTGCGATTAACTGAGCACTTGCAAGCCCTTCTTAGAATATGATTTCCTCCCCAACCTATATCGTTTCACCATGTGTCAACTCCGAGCTACAATCGAAATAAACATTACTATCACAATATCAATACCCGTAAGCACTGCCATATGTTGTCGTTTATTTTTATTAAAACAACTAGCTGTATCCTTGCCCGCTTCGATGGGCATTTATTTATATGGAAAATTATATTTTTTTATATTTTAAACGTTCAAATATACATTTAAAAGTAACTGCAAAAATAATTCTTCATAAACAAATAGAGGTATGGCAAAAATGAATTATTTTAATTCTCTATAAAAATTATCTTGACATTTTTTACGTACATCTAATTAATTTGACGTAATAGCAAGTTAAAGCAGTCTGCCATCGCTTCGCTCAGGTTTTATGAAGTTGATATATTTCTTTAGATATTTACATCCACTGAGCCACTGCGTCCCTACTTGAGATCGCTCTACCCACTGGGCTACTGCGGCTCTATTCGACATTACTCTACCTACTGGGCCTCTGTGGCCCCACGTGATACATGCATATAGCCATATGGAAGAATGTAGCTTTCTAACAGTGAAAGAATTACAAGAATAAGATTAGTAGTTCCAGAGATTGCCATTAGTAAACAAACATACTTTACCATTCTATATAATAGTATGGGTGATCGTAGATGGAGGGAGTTACCATTCTATATAATAGTATGGATGATCGTAGATGGAGGGAGTTGCCATTATATATAATAGTATGGATGATAGTAGATGGAGGGAGTTGCCATTCTATATATAGTATGGGTGATCGTAGATGGAGGGAGTTACCATTCTATATAATAGTATGGATGATCGTAGATGGTGGGAGTTGCCATTATATATAATAGTATGGATGATAGTAGATGGAGGGAGTTGCCATTCTATATAATAGTATGGTTGATCGTAGATGGAGGGAGTTACCATTCTATATAATAGTATGGGTGATCGTAGATGGAGGGAGTTACCATTCTATATAATAGTATGGATGATCGTAGATGGAGGGAGTTGCCAAAGTAAAGCTAATAAGACATAAGCTGCATCTCCTGGGTCCTAATTGTCTTGAGAAGAAGATGCCTGTTGAAATAGCTGTACCGAGGGGAGTAGAAGGAATATGTAACACAGCCTGAAGACGGATAGTAGGGCGAAGACTAACAGCGACCTCTGGCCGCCCACTGACATCTGCAGTCCATGTTTCACCAGTTCGGAGTCTACTCACGCCACTACTTCTGCCATTTCCTGACTTGTCGGTGATTGGCTGAGATGTGGTTCGTGAGTGCTGTTAGGACTTGCTGATAGCGTGTCCACACTGAAGTCTTCTTGGAACTCGCTATTTATACTTGAAGCTAACCCCGTTATAGTATTAGTCACCTCAGTATTTTATAATTGAGAGTCCTTCAATTTGCGACGGCGAGGTAGCAATCTTAATAATGTATGTAATTCGCTAAAAGTATCTTCTTTTGTTTGCGTATTATTTCGCGCCTTTTACCAAGCAAATAATGCGAATTAAAACTAACTACAAAGAAGGAAAACTAAGCGATGGATCACAAGTGCGTAATATTTTTCGATTTTATTCATTTTCTTTGTGATTAAAATTTTAATTAAAAAATTGCTGTAAAACATATTCTCGAAAATTTATTTTTCTAACTAATGTTTTCCTCAATAAAGCGATTAAATAAAAACACTATTTTCATTTTGATAGAGATTTAGTAATTTATATTTCTTTATTTTCGCAGTATCAGAAACAAATAAACATCAAAACATTCAATAATGCAGTTCTTTATCTGAACACTGGGAGCGCTACTCAATGTTGTTCGAATGAGAACATTCTACGTTTTTAAAAATTCAAATTACCAAACGAGGAATTTGGACACGGTTTGAACAGTCAGCCAGAACCACACTTTGGCCATACTTCAGTCGAATGTGAAGATTGTTTGATTTTAACACTATAACTGGAAATTACTACATGGAGATTTGTGGAGATGAGCCATTGCGATGCAGATGTCTGTCATGGAGGAAAAACAACACTAAACACGAAGAAATGCTTAAATAAGATGAGTAACCTATGGACGAGAAAATAAATATGTATACAAGAGTTGAAAATTCCCAGATGGAATAGAGTCAAAAAACAAGACAAAAACTAGCTACGAAAAAAAATTAGATATGTATACATGACCAAAAGATAACACACAGATCACGTAACTCTATAAAGTTTTTTTTTTTTCGTCCTCAGTCTTGTTTTTACATGACATATATTTGGATCATAATGGCGAATGTCCAAAAAAATATCTACTTAGTGATTCACCCCCAATGCACTATTCATTCAAAGGTCTGGAAATTAGTTTAAGAAAAGTTTGTAAATAGGCGCTGCCCTCTTTTTGGACGAGTGTAGCTATCGTGTTACGCAAAGTCACGTGCCATGAGATAAGTGTGTTACATTATAAAATGCCTAGCTTCAATTGACGCGATAAAAGCCGATGTTTCCTTTTGTTGACCAATATAAATTTACTTTCAAAAATGACACTTTTTAGAAACAGTTATAATTTTTGCTTGTGTAAATTTGGCCAACTTGTTACATGTACGATTTTCCTCTCTATTTTTTTGTGTAAATGTCTCGTTAGTAAACAGTCGTGATGAATACAGAATAATGGTAGCTCTTGCACTCTTTTTCACAAATAACACGCTAAATAAGTAGACGAGTATGCAAAGGAAAAACAATGACTAGAACCAAATCATTTTTTAGTTTTGTAACACTTCAATATTTCTAACTGTATAATAACTATTCTATGTCTATAATTAATTTTGAATTCCAAACTGAAATATTATGTATAAGCTGTATTATGAAGTGTAACAAATTCTGTGGTTCGGGGTCTTACGTCCGTGTGACGGACATATGCCTTGGGCGTCCTGTGCTTGTTTGTACATGGTGATATGTGGGTGGCGATAGTCAAGAGGTAGAGATGATAGTACTAAAGGTTAGATGTTACGGAGGTTCAATTACCAGCTAGCGAATAACGTTCAACATTGTACTATAACAGCCGGGGTTCTATGAACTTAATAAAACATATTGTTACAATTTACATGACTCTAGTTAGTTATTCAATCGGGGAGCCTGCAATTTATTATGTTAATTAAGCTACATAGTTATTTGTTATACCATCCTGGTTGATTGGTAATTAGAACATTCCCGCCTGTTCTTGAGTCCGGAGACTGCATCTAGCAGTACTGTAAACGGCGCACGAGCACACACCCCTCAAGCTGCGTTCTTCCCTCGTTGGTGGCAGATGTAGCAAAGACCCTGTGCCGCGTCGTGCGCTGCCCCCCCTCGGCGTTTGTTTTGTAAACGGACCTCATTAATCTGCACGCTTGCTCGGGCCGCAAGTTGCGTCATATTTGGATTAGTAATGCCTCCTGGATGCTTTATTAAGGTACCATCATGAACCCACTAGCGTGTCCACTACAGTAGGTTAGATGTGGAATATGTGTAATTAGTTATTTTTGACAGCTGTGTTGGTTGTTGTATGTAAATTTAATCATATTATCTGTGTTTTCTTTACATACAAATCTGTCTGTGTAACTAGCACAAGTTTTGTTTCTCAAAAAAAATCAGGCCACTCCAGCCTGCCTATCATATTTTATTGATTTTCAAATGATAGCGTTTAGAACAAAAATTATTCATTATAAAATTGAAACATGTGGGGACCACCACGGGAAGAACGATAGTCCCGAATATCAATAGTATTTCATGATCTCGATTGATAAAACATTGATATTTTCGACGGAAGTTAGGATTGTAAAATGCACTTAATGAATTGCGACGTAACAGCGTTTGAAAGAAGAATTACTTTAACAAAAATTATGAATCGCAACGAAAGGCTGATCCAGTAAGGAGGACTTCGGAGGACCGACTTCGAACCAGGAACAACGCTGTATCCAGCACTCGGGGAGCCATATCAGCGAGAAGATGTCTACCAGCTTCGACTCCAGGCGATTACTGGTCCGACGACCACTTCAGGAGTTCCAGCCCACAAAGGACGAGCTTCTGGAGGTCCAGCAGAGGATGTGCTGCCAAGGAAGAGCGGGAGAACTGTTTCTCCTTTCCACTCCTGAGATGGATGGCTTCACGACTTCGGCCGATCTGCAGTGGTTTACCGCTATCTACAGCTAAGTCGCATTTCCCCCAGGCAATCTAAATAACTTCAGAGATCACTCTTTATAGCCTCAATTATTGGTAATTATATATTAACCTATTCGCAGGCTGGTGTTGACTATGTTTGAAAGTTAAATTATTATAAATCGTAACTCTTAACGCTTATTCAATCTTATGATATAATTCGAGTTCCGTCCTATTGAGATACTAATGTAAGCATAGCTCATGTTAGATGAACTGAATGGCATTAAAGTAACAATATTTTTTTGTCTTCTATATTTACTAATTCTTCAGTTATCATTTGAATTCGTTGTCCTTTTGTTAATGTGAACATAAATGCCTCTATGATATTAACTTTAGAATTAACACAAGCCTAGATAGGTTTACTGAATTTGTGGCAGTAATTTTAAACAAAGTTAGCCGAGTCATATCTTTAACCTATCATATACAATGTTCTTCATATGTAACTATTTTTCTTATCTCTACTCTATATAAATATATAAGTCTCAGCCCTCATGCGTTACAGGGAAAAATGCCTAGCCCCAATGTAGATCTGATAAAACGTTTATGTAGGAGCATTACACATCTTACAGTTTCTTCAACGGAATGTGCTGTTGTGAACGAGAATTTCAAGTGCGTAGTGTTAGAACTGAGTTCTGAATCTTGATTGTTTACGCATAGGTTCGACACAAGAGAGTTACGAGTTCGCCGTCTTGCTATGCAGCGTGAAATGATCGCAGCCTTTGTATTGTTATCCGTTGTAGCAAGGGCCGATATGTATTGTTATCCGTTGTAGCAAGGGCCGATATGTATTGTTATCCGTTGTAGCAAGGGCCGATATGTATTGTTATCCGTTGTAGCAAGGGCCGATATGTATTGTTATCCGTTGTAGCAAGGGCCGATATCGGCACAGTTTCAGGTTGCCTGACTTTCGCATTACAATCTATAACCACACAGCTTGCTCATTTAGAAAATAACAGCTTTATAGTCTACTTTCATAACGAAAGATTGGTTCATGATATTTCTTTGTTGTGTATTGATGTGTGTATATGTAAATCCCACCCTAAACATTTCTTAAAATGCGGACCGAATATTATCAAAGTTGGATGTTCAGAGAAGGCGTGGGGTGTAGCCCACACCTATGTGGACGCTTTCCCGAGGTTTCCGCCATCTTGTTTCATTGAGCACACTTGTTCTGGGAAGCTCCGCTGTGCAGCGAAAAATGATAGCTTATAGCCCAGGAGAGAGGGTACTTTTTTTTTAACACTTGGGGGGAGATTAAAATTTACTGCTAGAGGGTTGATATAAATTCAGAGCGCTGCGGGCTGGCGACCCTGTTCAGGGAAGCTAACACTTGAAAATCGTGTTATAGAAAACTAAAGCGGGGGGATACATGGAACAGATACTCCAGGCATGCCAATTCCCGAAAACGAAATCGTGAACCTGTAACTGTGGGTGCGTGTAACAGGTTTAGCGAAGCGCACTGTTGGATCGATAGTGCAGGTCTTCAGACTTAGTTTCTTTCGAGGTAGGAGTGGGAGGGGTTCACGTCCCTCGGGACAGTCTTGGTGATGAGAGGACGGGGTGGTTGGCATAGTGGACTCTGGCCGGTTATATTGACAAGGGGTAGAGGGTAGGGTATGCATATGAGTGGGACCCGATTCGAGCGCAAATAGGCAGTTGATGCCATATTGAATTAGCTGCGACAGTTGAGAAGCGCAGGCAGTCTGGGTGACTGACCCCCAGGACACTTCACTCGAACCAGCCTTGAGAGGTGGATGGTAGGGGGTGTTCGCAGAGGAGCGGTGAAGGTGGAGGGGGTTTAGATAAGGTCACGTACCTCTGGACGCTTCAGAGAGGTAGGGTGGGAGGGGGTGACTGGAATCGGGGAAGTTCGGGGGGTGCCTACGAGCGGAACCCGAGGCGCACACAAGTAATGAGTTGTCACCATAGTGCCCAAAAACAATGGACGATAGCTGGCAGCATGCACAGGCATGGGGACAGGAAGGGGAAGGAGGGTGAAGACATCCAGGAGACGAGACACACCTCGGCGCGCAGTCGCCGCCATCTTCAGTCGCCAATGGACGATAGCTGGCAGCATGCACAGGCATAGGGACAGGAAGGGGAAGGAGGGTGAAGACATCCAGGAGACGAGGCACACCTCGGCACGCAGTCGCCGCCATCTTCAGTCGCCAATGGACGATAGCTGGCAGCATGCACAGGCATAGGGACAGGAAGGGGAAGGAGGGTGAAGACATCCAGGAGACGAGGCACACCTCGGCACGCAGTCGCCGCCATCTTCAGTCGCCAATGGACGATAGCTGGCAGCATGCACAGGCATAGGGACAGGAAGGGGAAGGAGGGTGAAGACATCCAGGAGACGAGGCACACCTCGGCACGCAGTCGCCGCCATCTTCAGTCGCCAATGGACGATAGCTGGCAGCATGCACAGGCATAGGGACAGGAAGGGGAAGGAGGGTGAAGACATCCAGGAGACGAGGCACACCTCGGCACGCAGTCGCCGCCATCTTCAGTCGCCAATGGACGATAGCTGGCAGCATGCACAAGCATGGAGACGGGAAGGGGAAGGAGGGTGAAGACATCCAGGAGACGAGGCACACCTCGGCACGCAGTCGCCGCCATCTTCAGTCGCCAATGTACGCTCGGAGGAGGAGGAGGGTGTATCACCACACAGCTCCTGTATATACACCGCACATCTAGACACCTGCCGGCCTACGAGGACATCCTCAGGGGTTACCGCAGCTGCGCACCGGCGACCATCGTATCTGCCTTCATCTATACACTCCTACCTTCAAATTACGTTGTATTTTGTCGGGAAAATTAATATATTGCGATAGGTAATTGATTTCATCGTTTTTCTTGTAGGAAGGTTGTATACTATAATCGTTCGGTTACATCGTGATTATATTTTCTCATTAAGTATAAGCAATTTCCGTTTTTAAGTTAATCCTTGTACTTGGAGATACCGTCGGCTTCCACACAAACCTCACGCTTATCTTCAACAGAAAGTTTTATTACTTGTTGAAAGTGAATTATTTTAAAGTACTGCTTCTTACAGTACGAACATTTATTCGCAATGGTAAACCAGTTCTCTGGATATGGTGTTAAATAATGCGAGTGAATTATTTTTCCCAGGAAAGTGAATTTCAAACATGGCGGCGGGTAAGATTTTTAAAAATTTAACGTGAAACGTTTAACGTTCAGAAAGTCGTTGTTAAATGGTTCGTGGATAATAACTCATTAACAGCAGCTAGGTAGATTTTCTGGCAGTCGTAAATTTCAACTCAGCTGCTAGTCAGTTTCCGAACGTGCTCTACGTATACAAGCAAGCGTACGTCTTAGCATCCACTCATTCTTCAAGTGACTTCCGAGGTGAACGGAGGTGCGATTTCGGGGAGCTCAGAAGCCATTTCACTACGTGTGTTTCTGAGCTCGGTCTGCGAAAATTCCTAACAGTTTAAAAATACCGCTTTTGTTAACAAGTGCAGTGAATTTCAGAATCACTTACCGTAATTTAAACACAGTTACCTATCGAACACGCTACATAACACAGCATAATATTTCAGGTACTTAATTGTGTATGGATTAAATCGTATTCACCATGCTGAATCGTGTAAGGTACGAGTACGTGTAAACATTTCAATGTTTAATTTAGTCGTACTGACTAGCTGGATTTCGTTTAGTGAGTTTGCAACACATGATATTCATTGATAAGTAAAACTCGTTTAAAGACACTGTCTTGTGTAGTTTCATAAAGTTTATCGTTTACTGAGTTTGCAGCAGATGTTATTCACATAGTTACAATTCTCTCTCGTGTAAATTAAATATTTCTAAGCTCGATACTCACGTTATGTTTAAGACTCATGAAATTGTACTTGTCCCTCTCTAGTGTAATTATTTACTAGGTAGCTGGGGTCTGGATTTCTTTGAAGACACTCAGGATAGTCACGTTGTTGTGTGTTGATTCGTTTATTATGATATTTTCATTATTATTATTATTTTCCAATACTTTACATTAAACGTAGATTTCAAAATCGCCTAACACCAATGTCTACCACCAATATCACTACAAAAACCAAACAATTAGAAAAAAAATTAATTTACACAAAGCACACTCTTGCACTCAACTCTACACCTGTAAAAGACTTTGTAACCAAACACTCTGATCAGTCGCCTCCAAGACACAATGCCGTCATCATCGGACAGAGCTCCTGCTACCTCTCCCCTCTTTAACCCTCCACTCTAATCAGTCACCTCCAGGACACTATACCGTCATCATCGGACAGAGCACCTGCTAACCCCCCCCCCCCCCGTAAACTGCCTCGCTGATCAGTCGCCTCCCGGGCCAATTGCCGTCATCATTGGACAGAGCTCCTACTACCCCCCACCTAAGTATCCCACCACACTGATCAGTCACCTCCAAGACACTATGCCGTCATCATCGCACAGAGCTCCTGCTATCCCCCCCTGTAATCACCGACTCTGATCAGTAGCCTCCAGGACACTATACCGTCGTCATCGGACAGAGCTCATGCTACCCCCCCACCCCTATCTGTAAACCAACATTTTGATCAGTCGCATCTAGGACACTACGCCGTCATCATCGTACAGAGCTCCTGCTACCACCCCCCCTGTAAACCGCCAAGCTGATCAGTCGCCTCCCGGACACTATGCCGTCATCATCGGACAGAGCTCCTGCTAACCCCCCAAACCTGTTTCCCACCACTCTGAACAGTCGTCTCCAAGACACTTTGCCATCATCATCGGACAGAGCTCCTGCTACCACCCAACTCCCTGTAACATACCACTCTGATCAGTCGCCTCCAGGACAATATACCGTCATCATCGGACAGAGCTCCTGCTAACAACCCTGTACCTCTCCACTCTGATCAGTCGCCTCCAGGACACTATGCCGACATCTTCGGACAGAGCTCCTGCAATCCCCCCCTGAAAGCCACCACTCTGATAAGTCGCCTCCAGGACATTATGCCGTCATCATCGGACAGAACTCCTGTTACCCCACCCCCCGTAACACGCCATTCTGATCAGTCGCCTCCAGGACAATTTGCAATTATCATCGGACATAGCTCCTGCTAACCCCCCTATAATCCTCCATTATGATCAGTCGCCTCCAGGACACTTCGCCGTCATCATCGTACAGAGTTTCTGCTACCCCCCCCCCCCCCTGTAACCCACGACGCTGATCAGTCACCTACAGGAACACTATTATCCCATCATCATCAGACAGAGCTCCTGCAAACCCCCCTCCCACCCCCTTGAAAACCACAACACTGATCAGTCGCCTCCAGGACACTATGCCAGTCATCTCGGACAGAACTCCTGCTACCCCCCTGTAACCCTACACTCTGATCAGTCCCTCCAGGACACTAAGCCTGTCATCATCGGACAGAGCTCCTGCAACCCCCCCCCCTGTATAACAACACTCTGTCAGTCGCCTCCAGGACACTATGCTGCCATCATCTGACAGGCTCCGTTCCCCCCCTGAATACCCGCCACTCTGATCAGTCGCCTCCAGGACACTATGCCGTCATCATCGGACAGAGCTCCTGCTACCCCCCCTTGTAGCCCGTCACTCTGATCAGTCGCCTCCAGGACACTATGCCGTCATCATCGGACAGAGCTCCTGCTACTCCCCCTTGTAACCCTTCGCTCTGATCAGTCGCCTCCAGGAACTATGCCGTACAGAGCTCCTGCAGCCCCCCCCCCCCCTCTTGTAGCCCGCCTCCTGATCAGTCGCCTGCAGGACACTATGCCGTCATCATCGGACAGAGTTCCTGCACCCCCCCTTGTAGCCCGTCACTCTGATCAGTCGCCTCCAGGACACTATGCCGTCATCATCGGACAGAGCTCCTGCTACTCCCCCTTGTAACCCTTCGCTCTGATCAGTCGCATCCAGGATACTATGCCGTCAACATCGGACAGAGCTCCTGCTAGCCCCCCCCCCCCCCATCTTGTAGCCCGCCTCCCTAATCAGACACCTGCAGGACACTATGCCGTCATCATCGGACAGAGTTCCTGCTACCCCCCCCTTGTAGCCCGTCACTCTGATCAGTCGCCTCCAGGACACTATGCCGTCATCATCGGACAGAGCTCATTTTACCCCCACACCCCTGTAACCCGCCACTCTGATCAGTCGCATCCAGAAAATTTTGCCGTCATCATCGGACATAGCTCCTGCTACCACCCCCCTGTAACCCTCCACTCTGATCATTCGCCTCCCGGACACTATGCCATCATTATCGGACAGAGTTCCTGCTACCCCCCCAAACTTGTATCCCACCACTCTGAACAGTCGACTCCAAGACACATTGCCATCATCATCGGCCAGAGCTCCTGCTACCCCCCAACTCCCTGTAACCCACCACTCTGATCAGTCGCCTCCAGGACAATATGCCATCATCATCGGACAGAGCTCCTGCTAACAACCCTGTACCCCTCCACTCTGATCAGTCGCCTCCAGGACACTATGCCGACATCATCGGACAGAGCTCCTGCAATCCCCCCCCTGAAAGCCGCCACTCTGATAAGTCGCCTCCAGGACATTATGCCGTCATCATCGGACAGAGCTCATTTTACCCCACACCCCTGTAACCCGCCACTCTGATCAGTCGCATCCAGAAAATTTTGCCGTCATCATCGGACATAGCTCCTGCTAACTCCCCTATAATCCTCCATTATGATCAGTAACCTATAGGACACTATACCGTCATCATCGGACAGATATCCTGCTACACCCCCGTAAATGAACACTTTGATCAGTCGCCTCTAAAACACTACGCCGTCATCATCGTACAGAGCTCCTGCAACCCCCCCTGTAACCCGCGACTCTGATCAGTCGCCTCCAGGACACTATTCCGTCATCATCACACAGAGCTCCTGCAACCCCCCCCCCCTGAAAACCACAATACTGTTCAGTCGCCTCCAGGACACTATGCATTCATCATCGGACAGAGCTCCTGCTTCCCCCCTCCCTGTAACCCACTACACTCTGATCAGTCACTCCAGGACACTATGCCGTCATCATCAGACAGAGCTCCTGCTACCCCCCATCCTCCTGTAAACTACCTCTCTGATCAGTCACCTCCAGGACACTACGCCATCATCATCGGACAGAGCTCCTGCTACCCCGCTCCCCTCCCAAACGTGTAACCCTCCTTTCTGATCAGTCGCCTCCAGGACACTTCGACATCATCATCGGAGAGAGCTCCTGCTCCCCCCTTCCTCACTGTAACCTTCCACTCTGATCAGTCGCCTTCAGGACACTACAGCGTCATCATCGGACTGAGCTCCTGTTAACCCCACTCCCTGTAACCCAATAGCTTTGATCAGTCGCCTCCAGGACACTATGCCGTCAACATCGGACAGAGCTCCTGCTACCCCCCCTGTAACCCACCACTCTGATCAGTCGCCTCCAGGACACTACGCCATAATCTTCGGACAGAGCTCATGTTACCCCACCCCCTGTAACACACCCATCTGATCAGTCGCCTCCAGGACACTATGCCGTCATCAACGGACAGAGCTGCTGCTACCCCCCCCTGTAACCCTACACTCTGATCAGACGCCTCCAGGACACTATACCGTCATCATAGGACAGAGCTCCTGCTACCCCCCCCCCTCCCTGAATCCAACCACTCTGATCAGTCGCCTCCAAGACACTATGCCGTCATCATGGGACAGAGCTCCTGCTACTCCCCCCTGTTACCCACCACACTGATCAGTCGCTTCCAGGACACTATGCCGTCATCATCGGACAGAGCTCCTGCTACCCCCCCCCCGGTAACCCACCACTATGATCAGTCGCCTCCAGGACACTACGCCATCATCATCGGACAGAGCTCCTGCTCCCCCCCTCCATCCTGTAACACTCCACTCTGATCAGTCGCCTCCAGGACACTATGCCGTCATCATGGGACATAGCTCCTGTTACCCACCACCCCTGTATCCAACCACTCTGATCAGTCGCCTCCAGGACACTAAGCCGTCATCATCGGACAGAGCTCCTGCTAACCCCCCCCCCCCCCTGTATAACAAAACACTCTGGTCAGTCGCCTCCAGGAGACTATGCCGTCATCGAAGGACAGATCTCCTGCTACCCCCGCCTGTAACCCTACACTCTGCTCAGTCTCCTCCAGGACACTATGCCGTTATCATCGGACAGAGTTCCTGCTAACCCCCAACCCCCTCTGTATCACCCCACTCTTATCAGTCGCTTCAGGACTCTATGCTGTCATCATCGGACAGAGCTCCTGTTACCCTCCTCTGTAAGCCACCACTTTGATCAGTCGCCTCCAGGACACTATACCGTCATCATAGGACAGAGCTCCTGCTACCCCACCCCCCCCCCCCCTGTAACCAACCACTCTGATCAGTCGCCTCCAAGACACTATGCCGTCATCATGGGACAGAGCTCCTGCTACTCCCCCCTGTTACCCACCACACTGATCAGTCGCTTCCAGGACACTATGCCGTCATCATCGGACAGAGCTCCTGCTACCCCCCCCCCCCCCCACGCTGTAACCCACCTCTCTGATCAGTCACCTCCTGGACACTACACCATCATCATAGGACAGAGCTCCTGCACCCCCCCCCCCCACCGCCTGTTACTCTACACTCTGATCAGTCGCCTTCAGGACACTATGCCGTCATCATCGGACAGTGCTCCTGCTACAACCCCCCCCCCCCCCCTTTATCCCACGTCTCTGATCCGTCGCCTCCAAGAGACTATGCCTTCATCATCGACAGAGCTCCTGCTACCCCCCTTTACCCCACTCACCAAAAAGAATGAAGGAAATTCAATCAAGGAAAAAAAAGTTGATCCGATTAAAAATTAACCCTTTCAATCTAATTTAATCCTTTCAATCCATTTTTCAATTAAATTTAACCCTTTGATATCTATTTAAACCTATTGCTATAAGATCTAGGATTTTTACGCCCCTACTACCCGCAAAACCTACCGTAATATTATTCAAGTTCACATGGCCTACCATAGTGTTACTTACTTGCCTGATCTTGTAAGGATTAATTGAGTAGTTTTCGAGGTATAATGTAAATGTTTCACTTTTTTATGTTGCGCTGTCTTCCAAAATGGCAGACCACTGGCAATATTCTTACATATATTCAATGCCAACATGAAGCACTGTCCACATACACAATTTTATCTAAATCGGTTGAATGGTTCCCGAGATATGACATGTAGGCCTTAATTTTGAAACTGGCATTGTCTAAAAGTATTAAAGTCAGGCATACTTACTACGTATCGTATGTGTACCAAGTTTGGTGTCATTTGATTTTCGTGTTCAAATTTTTTAAGTGGGTGGGACACACACACACACCTACGCACACACACACCAACGCCTTCTTACACATTCATAAAGACACACAGACATGAAAGTGATCTCATACACCTTCCTTCGTAAAGTAGACTAGACATAAAACAAAGTACTTACTGACATGACCAGTGAGCCTAATTTCCTCTACATGAGTGCAAATAATTTTAAATGATGTTGTTAAAATCATAGATGGTAGGTAGGCGTAGACGTCTGGTTCACAGTATTATTATTAGAGAGGGAAGCAGAAACACTAACAATAGTCAAGAGACAATTACAAGTACAGATACGTCTTACCTGGGGCTCAAATCGATCAAACCTAGCGGCAATTAACTTCTTTACAGAGGTCAGATTCGGAATATCAGTTGTGATCAGTCTAATGTTGTGAATGTCAGTCTAATGTTATTAACGTCAAATATTTACAGGACTGTCGTTTCGAAAATAGGCGTCTGAGTCACTTAAAACATCTAATATTATGTGGCCTGTCTTAACACTACATGCACGAAGAAATTTGTGCAAATCGGTTGATTGGTCCCTGAGATATGATACAAAACATTAATTTTCATATTTTATGCTCTCTAACAAAATTGCTTTAAAAAATGTTCTGTATACGATGCTGATAATAGGTACTGTCAGTAGAAAAAACTTGGTTTTAAATTTTGATTAATTGTATAATAGAAACGACAAACTTATCAAAATATTTATATGGCCGTCATTTTGAAAATTAAAGTCTGACCCCACCTAAATCAGTCAATTTTATCTGAGCTTGTGTAGCATAAATGGTGTGCAAAATTTGTGGAAATTAATCAAGCTGTTCCGGAAATATGGCAAAATATTCAATTTACTCACATGGTAATATTGTGCAAAAATGCTGGCAAACGAGGACTTCTATACCCATGATTGATGCTTACGTTTAATGAAGTGTATAATAACTGGTAACATTTGTTGAAATGTTTAATAGCCATAACATACTAACCTAAACTGTTTATATTGACCCCATTTAAAGAAAGCCTGCTTACCTAAAACATGTTCGTTTACATGCCCTCCTGTAACACAATTTGCGCGAAAATTTGGGGGGGTAGCGGTTCATTAATCATCGATATAAGACAAACATTTTTAACTTTTTTTTGGCTATTTTATAAAATAGTGGAAAATGAGAGCAGGAATACAATGTACTCGATGGTTAAAATAGATACTGCCAGCATACAAAATAAAGTTGAAATTAGTTTTGTAGTTAGTAGATATAACATACTGAATTAAAATATTTTTATCTCCGCGGTTTGGAAAATAAGTGTCTAATTCATTCGAAACCAATCTATATATATGGTCTGCCATATTTATTCTTGTTTACCAAATTTGGTGGGAATATGTTGGTTTTCTCCAAAGATAAGACATAGAACATTTTTGTTTTAGTTTCATGTGATACTATCTTACGCAATGGCGAACAAAATAGAATTTGTGAGTATACAACGTTAAGTTGGAATTGATTATAAGGTTTCGACAATAAACCTTACTAAGCTAAAATAACTACTAGGCCGCCATATCGAAAATAAGCGTCTTAACTACTTAAAACATAACAGTTTACGCTGTTTACCATAGTACTAATTGTCTGCCAAATTCGGTACTATCAGCCAATTGTTTTCAGAGACATGACATAAAAAACTTATTTATTCTTGCAGTGCTATATTACAAAGTGGCGACCAAAAGAGGCTATATTTTTTCACATATGATTCATGTTATACATAATTTCAACGTACAAAATGTGGTCGAAATCGGGTGAACAATTTGGCAGGTATACCAACTAATATAATAAAGAGGTAACGTGAGTTGGTTTATTTGTTTCGCGTAAACTCGGAAACTACAGGGCCGATTCTTGTAATTATATTACTGTTAGAAAGCCACATTCTTCCAGACTGGCATAGCCATATACCAAGTGGGGCGGCAACAGAGGGCCAGTGGGTAGAGTAATGCCAAGTAGGGCCGCACTGGACCAGTTGCTAGAGCACTCTCAAATGGTGATGCAGTGGCCAGTGGTTAGAGCGAATCCAAGTGGGGCCGCAGTAGCTTAGTATATAAAAATATATCACGTGGGTCGCAGTGGCTCAATGCACTGAAAGAAAAATATTGATGTAGGAACAATAATTCTGAAGAAATTGCTCTCCATGACTGTTAATTAGGGACAACAGTCTGTTTGGTTGTAGCTACTCTACGAACATTGTTAAAGGGATATGGTAACGCCAACAGAACATATTGTAAAAGTTCGGTATGTTAACACCATTGATATCTACACTTTCTTCAGAATGGAATGTTACGATTACAAACGAGTTGGGTTCTGACTACACTCCAGTATGGTATTCCCTACAATGCTGCTCTGATGCCGCTACATAGCTGATTCTGCACCCAGCAGTAACATATGGCAGTGTTAACAATCTGTTCTGTTGCCGTAACTGAGTGGTATGATAACCCCAGTCATCTTATGTCGTATATTGTAATTCCTTCGTCGGATTATTAAATGCGCTACAATTTGCACTTATTATTCAGTACTTGAACAATTCCTCATGGAAGCAATCAGCATCTTACTGCCGGACTTTGCGTTGATAGACAGACGCTTAAGACCGCTCGATTAATGTATCAGTTACGAAAGTCGACTATTTTAATGAATTTATCTTACTTTGTTTAATTTTATTTCAAGCATGCCATATAACGTGTCAGCAGATGAATCTAACGAGTCGAATTCATATATGAGATAGCTTATTTATTTAATAAAATAATCTTACCTTTACTATATACATTTTTATCACAAAACATTGGGCGTCATATGATATAAAATGTTTATATGGATAACAATTGTGTAAACAGGTTTTCCTTTCACATCAGATAATTTGTAGTTCGAATAAAAATATGGCGTTAGTAATTCGTTTTTATGTCTCGTTTGTTTAAGCGATACACATCTTGTAAAACGATTAGGGCATTCTAGAACCCGTGTTGTTATTATAACATTTAACCACTAACATGGCTGTGTATGTCAACACTTTAGAGGCGGCAAATAAACGTTACATATTGTCAACAGCCTCCACTAAATAAATATTACTTCACAATAGCGACATTTTCCTATTTATCTTCCGTTTTGTAAATTATATTAGTTCTGTAATGTTTGAAAGAATTAGAGGGCGCTTTTAACAATCCACAACACGGTTGTAATTACCACATTTGTTTGTTAACTCTACAATACTAACTCTGTAATCCTAATAAAATCAGATGGTTCCTCGTACAGTCCTGGCACTGATGTAATTAACATTATTGTCTGTTAGCTCTACAATACTACCTCCGTAATCTGAAATATACAGATGGTTTCTCTAGCAGTCCACGAGTCTCTTGTAAATACCATACTTGTGTGCTAACTCTACAATACTAGCTCTCTGAGCTTAACAGATTCGTAGGATACCTCCAATAGTTTACGACTCTACTGTAATTCCCACACTAGTTTGTTAACGCTACATTACTAGCTCTGTAATTTTAACAGAATTGTAGGGTACCGCCAACAGTTCACGACTCTTTTGTAGCTACCCTACTTTTCTGTAAACTTTTAAATAAATAAATGGTGGTTATTACAGAACATTATGTTGCAGTTACCTAACAGCACAACTGGTTTATAATATTTTGTTATGTTATCATTACAATACTGTAAGATTGTATTCACTACTGTCTGTATTGTTCCTACAAAAGAAAACACTGTTCTTGATACAGAAAAGAGTGTTCCTACAACGAAATAACTTTTAACAATATTTAGATAGTTCTACTTACAGTCTGGATTGTAAAGTATTACAGCACATTCTGTTCCTTGTACTAACGTTTAGTTGTCGCTGCCATATTATGCCATTACAGAACTGTTCTGTTGAATTCCGTCTGCTGATTCCTTTCAGTGTGGATCTCACTGTTATCTTAAAATTCGCCAATATTAGCAAGTTGTCGCAGGTAGTCGCAAGTAGTCACAGGTTGTCGCAGGTAGTCACGGGTAGTCGCAAGTAGTCACGGGTAGTTGGAAGTAGTCACGGGTAGGCTGAAGTAGTCGGAAGTAGTCACAGGTAGTCGCAAGTAATCACAGGTAACCGTAAGTAGTCACGGGTAGTCACAAGAAAGCACGGATATTCGCAAGTAATCATGGGTAGTCGATAATAGTCATGGGTAGTCGCTAGTAGTTATGGTAAGTCGCAAATATATAGATATTTATTTTAATAACACAATAAAACCTGAACGAAGTGGTGTCGGGCGTTGCTTGTCTAAACAAACATAAAAAAAAGTAATGTGTGTTTGTTTATATGTCTCGGGTAATCTCTGAAAATACTCGGCCGATTCTCACAATTCTTTCATTATTAGATATCTATATTCTTTCAGATGGACATAGGCTTTGTTTAATTCTTTAAAAAAAATATCCTTGAGAAATTTCAAAATTTATAAACCAAGTCGGAGAAATTGATCTACTTGGATGTTTTCTAAGCGTGCACTAACAAAACCATTATTAACGATAAATTGAATTAATGTAAAAATAATCTTGGGGGGGGGGGAGGCTTTACTCGGCACACCCTTGGACCTTACGCTCTCTAACCCCCCTCCCCAAACACCCCTTTCCCCCCTCCACTAGGAGGAGTTGCCGAGACTGAAGCGGTGTGTTGTTCGCCTTCTTTTCGGCCTGGAAGGTGCATTTTTCGACCGATTTTCTTGGGATTTGGGGGAGGGTTGTCTTTTTATGCCCCACATTCCCACAATAGGAAGTTAGGCCCTTCGGGCTAAGTCTTAAGTCTTGTGTCTTAAGTGTTTAGTCTTAAATTCTAAGTGTTAAGTCTTACGTCTTAAGTGTTGTCTTACATCGTAAGTATTATGTCTTACATAGTACGTCTTAAGTCTTATGATTTAAATCTTACAGGTTATGCATTACATATCAATTATTAAATCTTTATGTCCCAAATGTAACTGCAGAACGGGATGTGCGAGCGAGCTCCGATAGGCACGAGCTAGAATATATTGAAGTTTCAAGACGAAGTCAGGATGTGTGAGCGAGCGCCCATAGGTGCAAGCGAGCACATACTGAAGTTCCCATAGTCTTCGGTAATCGCAGGTTATAGTAGGTAGTCACGGGTAGTCGCAAATTGTAGAAACGACATAGAGAAAGGTAGATTAGTTTTTGGAAAAAAATTGGAAATAACATCTTATCAAAAACTCCATAACACCTGAGCGAAGCAATGACGGGCTGTACGTGCCGAAGTTCTCATAGTAGCAGGTAGTCGCGGTTAGTCGCATATAGTTGCAAATAGTCGCAGGTAGTCGCGGGTAGTCGCATGTAGTTGCAAGTAGTCGCGGGTAGTCGCATGTTGTTGCAAGTAGTCGCAGGTAGTCGCAAGTTGTCGCGGGTAGTCGCATGTAGTCGCAAGTTGTCGCAGGTAGTCGCAAGTTGTCGCAGATAGTCGCAAGTTGTCGCGAGTAGAAGCAGGTAATCGCAAGTAGTCACGGGTAGTCGTAAGTAGTCTCATGTAATTGCAGGTAATCACGGGTAGTCGTAGGTTATCGCGGGTAGTCGCAAGTAGTCACGGGAAGTCTCAAGTGGGCACGGGTAGTCACGAGTATTTGCATTGCAGGTAGAGACGGGTTGTGGGTAGTCGCAAGTATTCGCAGGTAGTCACGGGTAGTCGTAAGTAGTCACGGGTAGTCGCAGGTAGTCACGGGTAGTCGCAGATAGTCACGGGTAGTCGTACGTAGTCTCATGTAATTGCAGGTAGTCACGGGTAGTCACAGGTTATCGCGGGTAGTCACAAGTAGTAACGGGAAGTCTCAAGTAGTCACGGGTAGTAGCATGTATTTGCAGGTAGAGACGGATTGTCGTGGGTAGTCGCAAGTAGTTGCAGGTAGTCGCAGGTAGTTACGGGTAGTCTCAAGTAGTCACGGGTAGTCGTAAGTAGTCACGGGTAGTCACCGGTAGTCGTAGGTAGTCACGGTTAGTCGTAGGTAGTCTCATGTAATTGCAAGTAGTCACGAGTAGTAGTAGATTATCGCGTGTAGTCGCAAGTATTCACGGGAAGTCTCAAGTAGTCACGAGTAGTCGCAAGTATTTGCAGGTAGAAACGGGTTGTCGTGGGTAGTCCCAAGTAGTCGCAGGTAGTCACGGGTAGTCACAGGTAGTTGCAAGTAGTCACGAGTAGTCGCATATATAGGTATGAATTTCAATAACTCCATGAAACCTGAGCGAAGTAATGCCGGGCCGCTAATAAACCTAAAATATCTGTATGCAGACAGTTTGAAAATAAGTGCCTAATCAATTCAAATCGCATACGTTTACTTTGACTACCATAGTAAAACTTGCTTACCAAATCTGGCGAGAATTTAGTGAGTAGTTTTCGAGATATAGCGTAAAGATGTTATTGTTTATGTGGTTCTATCTTCCAAAATGCTTAGAAGATGCACTGCCAACGTAAAAAATGTAGTTTATATCGGTTCGATGGTTCCCAAGTATGGCATCGCACTAAATATTAAAATGGCTGTCATTTATAAAGTAAGCGCCTGGCTTGGTCAAAAACTATAAAAGTCAGATGTACTTAATGTGTACCGAGTTTGGTGAACGTCTGTTCTCGCCTTGAGAAGTTTAAAAGTGGGCTGACACGCACATACACGCACAGTAACATGCGTACACGCAAGCAGGAGAGTGATCTCATAAGAATTTCTATCCTTTGGAAAGTACACTAACAAGTATTCCAGTTTCATTTATGTTGTCAGAGTAATGTTTCTACAAATAAATTACATATTTTATGACTGTTTGGCTGTTTTTTCTCTATTTTACGTCTGTTAAGAAAGTTCACATGGCGGGAAATCTACAACCTCGCTGTATTCAAGAAAATTTACCACAAATAATTTACAGCTGCCTGTCCCATAAATGAGTAGCCCATTTGCAAAAGCCGGTATATCCAAAAATATAAAAAATTAAATATTCGTATCCCTGGATTTCATAGCTCCTTGGTTACGTACGAAAACTTTTTCAAATATGTGCAAAAGCAGTTAGAAAGTCTATAAAATAAGGAGAAGAACGGGTGGGTCCAGTACCAATAGAAGTTAAATGTAAATTTACAGTTAGTAATCGGTCTGAATAAAGTATTTGCCACGAGTGTATTCGGACAGGAAATTAATGAGATAAATGAGGAAGAATGCAATATTCAAACACCTTCCAACAAGTCTAGGGGGAAGAGAGAATCTCCAAAAACGTGGAAGAGGCACACTGAAAAGAAGTGAGAGAGTAAATAGATTTGGGTGGCTCTTAACGGCGAGGTCTTGAGAGAGTTGATGAGGGTGAAATAGGTGAGTATGGAGCAGCATCGGAATGAAAGAGCAGAGGAAGCGGGAGAACTCCGATGGAACCTACCGATTAGCGGATTGTCCGGCACGATTCCCACTTGCGAAAATCCGGCGTAACCGGCTGGGGATTGAACCCAGTTCGTTTTGGTGGGAGGCGAGCAGTCTAACCACTGTGGCCCCAATTTCTGTGAATTTGATGTAAACATAAAAGAGAAAAGTAATTTTTGTTAAGTTTATTTTACGAAATTATACTTATCTCACAAAATAATTAACAATTCCGCTAGTAGTAGGGAAATGGTGGTTAAGAGCAAAGCATACCGATTTTATAATAATTACTTATAATTTCGTAATTACAATTTCATAAGACAGCAGTTCATCACAACATTTTATGTAGCCTTACTCCTTCAGTTTAATAATGATTAAATATATCTCAACAATGCGCATGTTATACCTACATTTATGAAGGTAAATCAAATATTTGAGTCTATGAACAAGTTCATTAGGGTCTTCGGGAAATATGTAGTCAATATTCTCAGCATCTCCTGCCGTCTTCACATCACTTATAAAAGGAAACTCTTTGGAGAAATGCGTGGGAACGGCGATTGTATCATCATCGTTACAGTCAACGCTGTTACGATAGCCATTTTCTTCTATTCTGTCTTCATGACCCCTTCACTTCCTATTTCATCATCAATATTAAGTTTACTTTACTTTGTAGTAGGTGCATTTTCGTCATCAGTATTTAGACCCGGCGACAGTTTATTTGAAGTTCGTTGACTTCACGCACACGCCTTGCAAGTGTACATTCCATATATATCGACCCAATCATTCCATCATTAGCATTAACTGACTTGTCACAATCGTCTGCGGTAACAGTACCCATATACATAGCAGTAGGAATTAGCGATTTCACTTGCTGGCTCCCAGTAGACTAACCCTTGCACATCTCAGTGTGTTCCTTCATTGTATCACTTTGCACATCTCAGTGTGTTCCTTCATTGTATCACCTTGCATATCTCAGTGTGTTCCTTCATTGTATCACCTTGCATATCTCAGTGTGTTCCTTCATTGTATCACCTTGCATATCTCAGTGTGTTCCTTCATTGTATCACCTTGCATATCTCAGTGTGTTCCTTCATTCTATCACCTTGCATATCTCAGTGTGTTCCTTCATTGTATCACCTTGCATATCTCAGTGTGTTCCTTCATTGTATCACCTTGCATATCTCAGTGTGTTCCTTCATTGTATCACCTTGCACATCTCAGTGTGTTCCTTCATTGTATCACCTTGCATATCTCAGTGTGTTCCTTCATTGTATCACCTTGCACATCTCAGTGTGTTCCTTCATTGTATCACCTTGCATATCTCAGTGTGTTCCTTCATTGTATCACCTTGCATATCTCAGTGTGTTCCTTCATTGTATCACCTTGCATATCTCAGTGTGTTCCTTCATTGTATCACCTTGCACATCTCAGTGTGTTCCTTCATTGTATCACCTTGCATAAAATGTATGTGGACACTGTCGTAATGATTCATCGCGCGAAAAGGACTCTTCGTACAGGCTGTTCTCTCATGCCGCCGAGCATAGCAGGATTGCTTAAGATATGTTCACAGAAGCGACAGTGATGACGACGTAGTGGTTCAGGCAAAGACTCGGACGAACCTGTTGAAGATGTTAATGCTGGAGCTAAAAAAACCGGTAACGTAGGCAATGGTGTTCTAGGTACCTCAGCCGAAAAGTTCGATGGCTCCATTGAAGATCTCGTAGGCGTAATGGCTGAAGCAGTCTATGGCAATGTCGTAGCTACTATTAGATTTGGAGTGTACGAAGACATCGAAAATGCAGAATAAGACTGAGATGCGAAGCTGTAGAATCTAGCCGAGACAATCTATCTTTCACGGCAGCCGTTGTCAAACTAAGAATCTCAGCTGACCACCCTACTTCTTATAATATATGAGTTTACAAAACCTATGATGACATATTAACTTTGAACAAATCGTATCACACCATTAATACATTGTTCGGTCACCGACAAGCCAATCACTTTGTTGCCATGTGAATACCTCTGACCAATCGCATAAACCCATGGAAATTTCACACACAGGCAGGTAGGCAGGCTTTACATGCTTGTTCTTTGATCACATTACCATGCAGTTATATCTCCAACAGTTTTTTCCAGGCAAGTTCTTCGTTCAGCTTTAAATCATGGTCACACTTAAAGCAGACAACTGACTCCTTCCAGACCGACCCTTCACAAGACTGACCCACAATTACCCTTGAACCAATAACTCATTTTGCTCTGCAAAATACACTTTTTGATCTGTAAATGTCTCACTATGATCCATAATGACCCATTATGCTCCACAAATGACCGATAATTGTCTCATAATGGCCCATAATTGCCTATAAATGACTCCTCATTGCGATGCTAACTACAGTGCTATGTGTGGTGCGTGTTGTGCTGATTCCAATGCATGTAGGTCGCAAGTTAAAATTAACTGTCCCTATTTTTAAATAAAATTATATAGCCCTACCTCCAAAGCTGAAAGGTGAACATTGTATTTAATAATCTTGTTTTAAAAAGTATGTTACTCAGTCGCAGAATTGGAACTGTCGTCACCCAGTTAGCGATGATGCAGGTAACGGATACATGATCGTGAAGGTCAAAGACAGTCCTTCGTATTTTACAATTCGTCTTCATGGTATGGGAGCACACTGCGAAAACCCAAATACTCTTTCGCCCCAGAAAAAAACATGCACGTGCTATCATATGTATGAGATATGAATATACATATATATGTAATATATGAATGTATATATAAGATAGGAATAAACATGTATATGGTATACATTGTTACAGGCTGCAGCAGCTGGCACCGGCCACCTGCTCCTGTTATGCGCGGCCTGGGGTGAACCACCTTGTCTTTTTCCTCACCCAGGAAGACGCGCTCACCACGTGTCGCTGCGTCCACCCCCCCCCCTCCCCCCATCCGGGAAGACCGAGGATGATTGAAACAGACTCTGGGAAGACCACAGCAATAAGTGATTGGCCTCCTACCAAATGATGAAACTGAAATGCGAAGTTTCCCTAGGCTTATGTGCTTACTACCGCCGATTTGTGCCCGGGATCGCCACAATCGCCAAGCCTCTGCATGAATTGACTAAGGCAAAAAAATAGTATTGCACTCCAGAGTGCAAAATTGCTTTTAATTGTATTTAATCAAGACCTTCCATCCCTTAGCGAATTTAATTTCAAGAGAGAAATTGTAACACTGGTGCCAGAAGTCGAATGGAGGCATTTTATAAAAATAATAAAATAATAGTGATATTATTACAATAGGTAACTACCAGGATTAATTTGTAAATATATTAATTGGCCAGAGAATTATCAAGAAGTTTGTGAATGCTAACCAGGAAAATGTCAGCAGTCATGGAAGCCCTTCATGCCTTGACCGAAAGTTTGATTAGCGAAATAAGTAGGGTTAGTGAATCTACAAATAACCAAATCAGCAGTGTTAGTGAAAATGTAAATAATAAAATAGATAGTGTTAGTGAACCTATAAGTAGCCAAATTATTAGCGTAAGTGAACTTGTAGATAAGAAAATAGACAATGTTAGAGACAGTGTGAACGAAAATATTGATAGGAAAATAGGCAGTGTGAACGAAAATATATACCGAAAGATAGAAAGCATAAGCGAATTAGTGAACAATTTAATAGCCTGTGTGGACAAAAAAATTGACAGTGTGAGCGACAGTGTGAATGAAAGGATGGAGAGTGTTGAGCAGGAAATTAAACAAGAAGTAAGCACACTCAAAAAGGAATAACAGGAATTCCAGCAGCAGAGAAGAAGACATGAAGTACCTGTGGAAGAGGCGAGTTTGACAACCACCGAACCAGCCAATACGGACAGCGAGATGGTAGTAGTCGCCGCCAATAAAGCCCCCTCAGGAGAAGCCCAGCAGTTCTGGAGTGTGGATACGCCTCAACCAGGGGTGGGTTAAGGCAGCGTCTCAATAAAGCCCACCCTCAAAGATGGTCAAACACCTGGACAAGAATACCGGCACCAGTTCGATATTGTTGCCACCGTGAATGGCTGGATGGAATAGCAGAGGGCGTACTTCCTGGAGGCTCTACTGAGGGGACCTGCATTGAGTATACTGCAGTTGCTGCCAGAACAACATCGACTAGAATACTCCACATTAGTGTCGACTTTGGAGCTGCGATTCGACGACCCATACATGCGACACTCTTACTATGCCCTACTGCGAAGCAGCATCGAGCGACCAGAGGAACCACTGCAGGAGCTGTGGCAGAACATCGTGAGTTTCACACCTGTCTCTGGAGGGATGCTATGAAGAGGCACAAGAAGTAATCTCGGTCGGATTCTTCGTCGAAATTATTGCGGAAACCGACGTACGGCAAGCTGTAATGTTGGCTGCGCATCATACCATGCAGGATTCCTTAGCAAGAGCACTGGAGGTGGATTCCGCATGGAAGGCATCGGTTCCCGACGTCTAGTGGGCGGGCAGGGATGCCAGATGAAGAGAAGGATGACAGCATCAATAGGATGCTGAGGGGCTTGTAGACTACCATGGGGGACATCGCCTCCAGGGTGTGCACTATGGATATTCGTCGGAATGTTGGTCGTATGAACAGCCGGGGCACGTGAGAGCCAACTGTCCTCAGCATCAACAACAGCAGCAGAAGCAGCAACAGCAGCAGATACCAGGGAGCAGCAGGCACCAAGGAGCAGATGAGAGTGCAACATCTTTGGGAAACATGTAAACACCAGTCTTGAGAGGCAAATGTCGGTGATTGCTGGAGTGATGATCCCAGTGCTTTTGCAGGTACGTTCAATGAAACAGGACTTAGATGCCATATAGGTAGAGAGGAGCCGAGATGATTTTTTTGTCAGCTGATAGTTGACACAGAGGCGACTATAACAGTGTAAGATCAGACATTCTCGGGCCTTCCCCCCACGATCATCTAATAAAAGCATGGATCACTGTAGTTACTGTAAGTTAAGTTAAGAGAAGTGTACATGTACAGCTTGGTAATCTTAACATAGAGCATGATATATTATATACATAGCAGACATAGAGGACGAATGTATTTTGGGTCTTGACGTATTACGTAAGCTGGGATGCTGTCTCGATACTCGACTGGGGTATTACAGGTTGGTAATACCTAGTTGGTAGTGACAACACGACGAGATTTATCTCCACCGATGAGCTGCCCCATAGTGTGTAATCAGTCGACTGTGCTCCCTGCTTCTAGAGAAGTTGGTATTCCAAGCAGATGCCAGGAAAAATTTGTCAGGTGGTCGGTCATAATCGAGCCAGCCCATAAAGGTGGTATTTTACCAGAGGGGGTTAAATCATATCGGTGCCAAATCAAGAGCCAGGCATGGTAACTGATGCACTTGTAGAGCATTTGGTTTCCACTGTAGCAAGGACTTTGATTTCTTCAGAATCAGACAGTTTTCCTATAAGGATTATTAATTTAATTGAATGTGCTATCCATCTTGAGGATGGGTCACAACAGGGGTTGGCAATCAGGTCTCACAAGTACTTCAAAATGTTCCAGAAGCTTCACTGCCACAACATACTAAATGTCCCCTTCCAGGTGCTCTGGAGGAACTGTTCCCAAGAACAAGAGATAACCTTAACTGGCGACAGGAGAGGGCAGTTTCAGAATTGCTACAGAGGAATAAAGGTACTTTCTCCTGTGAGCCCAATGACCTTGGCAGAACTGATGTTGCATGCCACCACATAGATACATGGGATGCCAGACCCATAAAGAAGCCACCAAGGCGACTACTGCTAGTTTCGTATGAGGTGGTTGATGGTATTCTAGAAGAGAGGAGGAATTTAGATGTGATATAGCCATTTGTTAGTCCATGATCTTCTCCCATTGTGTTTGTTAAAAAGAAAGATGGTTCTATTAGATTTTGTTTTGATTACTGGTAACTTAGTAATGTGACCAAGGAAGATTCTTATCCATTCCGTAGGATAGACAACACACTGAATAGCCTGTCAGGTTCATAGAGGCTTTCTACTCTAGACATGAAGAGCAGGTATTGGCAGAGCGAGGTGCCCCTGGAAGACAAGGAAAATACTGCCTTTTGTGTCCAAGGGAAAGGAACTTGGTAATTTAAGGTTATGCCTTTTTGCCTATGCAATCCTCCTGCCACTTACGAATGACTATTGGAGAAAGTTTTACCCTTAGACATTTGTCAGGTGTACCTAGACAACATTTTGGTCGCAGGAAGAATATTTGAAGAGCATCTGGCATGCTTAGATTCTGTGTTTCAGAGAGTAGCTGCGACTAACCTGAAATTAGTTCCCAAGAAATGCCATTATTCCCAAAAGAAAATTAATCCCTTTGGTCATGTGTTGGCCCACGGGATTGAATCAGACCCTGGGAAGACCAGAGCAATAAGTGATTGGCCTCTACCAAATGATAAAACTGAAATGCGAAGTTTCCTAGGCTTATTTGCTTACTACCGCCGATTTGTGCCCGGGTTCGCCACAATCGCCAAGCCTCTGCGTGAATGACTAAGGTGAAAAAAATTGTATTGTACCCCAGAGTGCAAAATTGCTTTTAATGGTCTAAAGGAAATTCTTATATCTCCCACAGTACTGGGCTTCCTAGTAGAGAGGGTGAATTCATTCTGAATATTGATGTTAGTGAATTTGGTATCGGAGCTGTGTTATCTCAGATTTAGGATGTAAAATAAAGGTCATTGGAATTATTCAGTAAGGTGCTACACAAGCCCGAGAGGAATAACTGTGTGACACGCAGGGAGCTTCTGGTAGTCGTGATGGTGATTGCACATTTTCACCTATATCTTTATGGCAGACACTTCACCCTTAGAACTTGCCATGCTTCATTATGCTGGATGGTAAATCTCAAGAACCTCGAAGATCAAATTGCCTGTTGGATACAGCCCCTGCAAGAATATACTTCGAAATAGATCACAGGTGTGGACACCTTCACAGCACTGCAGATGCACTCTCCAGGAGACAATGCGAACCATTATGTCATCATTGTGAACACCACGAGGAAAAGGTTGGAGTATTGTGGAAAGCAAGGAGGGCAAGAATTAAAGACCCTGTATCTTGCGATCAGTCAGCCACATGGGACGAAAAGGACATAATAAATGATCAGTTAAGTACCCCCACTTTGCATCCAATATTGGAGTGGAAGGAAACTAGTAGTCGACCAAAATGGGAGGAGATATCTAGCCTAGGCATGACAGTCAAGGCATATTGGACACAGAGGAATTCCTCTGTTCTAAGGAATGGTGTGCTTTGCAGTAATGGTGGGAAACAAACATATTTTTAATTGGTCCAACCAGAGTGCCGAGTCCCAGAAGTGCTAAGATAACTACACAACACAACAGCAGGTGGTCACTTCGGTGTAAGTAAGACCCTTGAAAGAGTTCGAATGAGATTCCATTGGCTGCATTGCCGGGAGAATCTTGAGAAATGCTGCCAGCTGTGTGATGCATGTACCGCGAGGCAAGGTCCGACTGTTAAGGAACGAAGTCCCCTTCAGAAATACAATGTTAGGGCCCCATTCGAGAGGATGGCAGTGGACATTCTCGGACCACTGTCAATCGCTGAGAGGGGGAATAGGTACCTTCTGGTACCTCAAGATTATTTTACAAAGTGGCCCAAGGTCATATCGGTGCCAAATCAAGAGCCAGGCATGGTAACTGATGCACTTGTAGAGCATTTTGTTTTCAGATTTGAAGTGCCACTTGAGCTTCATTCTGATCAAGGACGAAATTTCGAAGCAACTCTTTTCCAAGAGGTAACGAGGATTGTAGGAATCAAGAAAACTTATACTCCAGCATAACACCCTCAGTCGGATGGTGTGGTAGAGAGGATAAATCGTACATTGGAATGGTATCTGGCGATTTTCGTAGAAGGCAATCAGAAGGATTAGCACTCCAAGGTACCCTTATTTATACTAGCATATTGTTGGGCAGTTCACAAGTCTACAATTGTAACATCTTCAAGGATGCTATTTGGGAGAGAGCTCCGCCTCGCTGGTGACCTTTTGTTGGATGTACAAAGGAAGAAGAAGCAGACACCACAGAATATGCTATTAAACTACATCTAAAGTTAACCGACATTCACTAGTTTGCCCGGAGGCACTTTAAAATTAATAGCAACAGAATGAAAACACTATATGACCGAAGAAAGCCCGAGGAGACTTTTCAAGCAGGACAGCTGGTGTGGTTGTACAACCCTCAAAAGAAAAAGGGATATTGCCCCAAGCTACAGAAATCTTGGGAAGGCCCATACAGGATCCTGAGGCAGATAAATTATGTTATCTAGCGGATTTGTCGACAGGGCCCTCGGGCGAAGCCTAAGGTTGTCCATATCGACCAACTGGCGCTGTACGAAGGTCCTGATTTTGGAGAGTCTGTTTGGGATGAATAGACATAAGGAGGGGGCAGTGTTACAGGCTGCAGCTGGCAACGGCCACCAGCTCCTCTAATGTGCAGCCTGGAGTGACCCACATCTTATTACCCCTCAGCCAGACAGACATGCTCACCACCTTGCTGCATCCCCCCCCACCCCCACTTTTCCACTCCTGGGGAAGCCAGGGAATGATGTACAGCAGCGAGACCTGGTTAATGTAACATCCCCTCTTCCTCTTCCTGCTGAGGAGCCGACAATCATACAGAAGGTGCAATAATATTCTGGGAACTAGGAAACTTGGCACAATGTGCGATTTAGAGAAATTTCTGGGTAATGGGCTACAACCCTACAAATACCGCAGTTGTCCAGCATCCAGCAGTCTTTGACGAATTCCATCTAGCTGAGTGCGGGCACGAAGTTATTTGCGGACGACAATGGGAGAGGTGTTTGTGGAGTGGATGGATAAGAGGGTATGATACCCGACGAGTGAAGCCTACTGTGCGTGAGGGTGCTCAGAGAACTCTAGAACATTCCGGGCTGGTGGGACATGGACTAAATTGAGTAGGGACTGATTGGTCAAGCAATACGGATTTTATTGTAAATATTGGAACTGGCACATATGGACACATAATATATAAAATAATTTAATAAATTTTCATACACTGTCTATTCGAAATTATTTTTAATAATTTAATTTCATTGATTTCTTTGAGGTAATTATAAATTGTATTAATTGAAGTTAATAATTGTAAACAGTGAGTGATATCAACTTATTGTGAGATGTTGAGTAGAGAGAATTTTTTTGTAGTTATTGTAAACTAATTAAGATATTATACATAACACATGTATTTAATTAAGAAATCCATCCCTTAACAAACTTGATTTAGCCCTCTGAATTTATAGAGAGAAATTGTAACAATATTATATGATTTACATAAGTATGTATTTAAAAAAATTACACATTTATATTTAGATATATAGATACACCTAAAATTATATTAAGATAGGAATATCATAATTATGCATAGCATACATTTTGTATCTGCATGTTTTCTTCTAGGGCGAACAAGTATTTGGGTTTTCTCAGAATGCTTCCATACCACGAAGATTAATTGCGAATACGAAGACCTGTCTTTAACCTCAACGATATTTGAGCTGCGACCTGCATCATCGCTAACTGGTTGACGTCAGTGCCGATTCTGCGATTGAGTTATATACTTTATAAGGCAATATTAATGTCCAACTTTCAGCTTTGGAGGTAAAACTATATAACTTTATTTTAAAATAGAGATTATTTATTTTAACTTGCGACCCACATGCACCACACACACCACACTTAGAACTGCAATCAGGAATCATATGTGGGTCATTATGAGTCATTAAGGGTCATTAATGGGTGATTTGTGGAGCAAAATATGTCTTTAGGGGAATTTGAGGAGCAAAATGGGGTACTAGGAGTAATTTGCGAAGCAAAATACATCATTTGAGATCCAAAATAGGGCATTAGGGATCATTATTGGTTATTTGTGGAGCAAAATGTGTCATTGGGTCATGGGTAATTGTGGGCCATTCTTGTGAGGGGCCGATCTGGTAGGAGTCAGTTGTCTGCTTTAAGTGTGGCCATGATTTAAAGCTGAGCGAAGAACATGTCTAGAATAAACTGTTGAAGATATAACTCCACGGTAATGTGAACAACGAACTAGTATCAAAAGTCTGACTACCTGACTGTGTGTGATGTCTCAATGTTTTTATGCGATTGGTCAGCTGCAGTTTTGAGGCAATTCGGTGATTGGCTGGTCGGTGTCTGATATGTATATTGTTAACACTAGGGAGGTCAGATGAGATTCTTAGTTTGACAACAGCTGCCATGAAAGATACATTGTCTCGACTAGCTTCTGCAGCTTCACATCTAAGTCTTGTTCTGCATCTGCGATGTCCTCGTACACTCCAGAGCTAATGGTAGCTACGACTGTGCCATCGACTTCTTCAGCCATTACGCCTACGAAATTTTCAATGAGCCATCGAACATTTTGACTGAGCTCCAGCACCTGCATCTCTAACAGGTCTATCCGAGTATTTGCCTGAATCACTACGTCGTCATCAGTGTCGCTTCTTTGAAAAGTTCTTCAGAAAAATCTGTCATGCTCGGTGAATGACCTGTGCGAAGAGACCTTTCCGCTCGACGAATCAATTCGAGAATTGCCACATGCAGTTTATGCAAGGTGATACAATGAAGGAACATGTTGAGATCTGCAAGGATTTGACTACTTGGAGTCAACAAGTGATGTCGTCAATACCGTCTGTTACATCTATGGGTACAGTTTCCGCAGACGATTGTGACAAGTAAGTTAATGCTAAGTATGTGTGGAATGTACTCTTGCAAGACATGTGTGTGAAGTCGACGAACTTCAAAATAAATGGTCGTTGATTCTAAATACTGATAACGAATATACATCTCTTACAAAATAAGGTAAACTTGATATTGATGATGAAATAGGAATTGAAGGCGATCATGAAGACAGCGTAGATAAAAATGGCTATGGTGACAGTGTTGACATTGTGATATTTGAATGAATAGTGCAATTGGGGTGAATGATGTGATGGAGATTTTTGAACACTCGCCATTGCGATGCAGATGTCTTCATGGAAAATACAGGACTGAGCACAAAAAAATACTTAAAAATACGAGAAAGTAAATATATGTATACAACACTGGAAAATTCCTAGAGGGAATAGAGTCATAAAACAGAACAGCAACTGATTACACACACATATATATAAATATATATATATATATATATATATATATATATATATATATATATATATATATATATATAAAGACCAACATATAGCATATAGAAACCAACAGCTTCTGATTTTATCTCATTCAATATATATTAATATAAGTATTTTTTCATGCTCAGTCCTGGTTTTTCCATGACAGATATCTGCATCACAATGGCGAATGTCCAAAGGTCTGTCACACTTGTGATCTCGAACCCTGTGTGTCGATGCCTGAAGACGGTAACAGACTACAGTTCCCGAAACGTCACATTCTGTCAATCATGGGAAAACTACTGTTTGGTCTTGTACGAATCTCCTCATTGTGCTTGTTTTATTTGTGAAAGTAGATAACTAGCCTGTGTCGTCTTTGTTGTGTTGTCTGTTGGTCCTATATCGTTTTTTCGTATATATATATATATAAAATTAGATAAAATCAACAGGTTTCATGCCTGTGTTGGTTTCAATGTGTTATCTGTTGGCCATGTATATGCACATGTATTTTTGTAATCAGTTGCTGTTCTTTTTTTACTCTATTCCCTCTTTGGAATTTTCCAGTGCCGTATACATATACTTATTTTCTCGTCCACAGTATATTTTCGTGCTCAGTCCTGTTTTTTTTTCCCCCCCTGACAGACATCTGCATCGCAAGTGCGAATGTCCAAAGATCTCCAACTTGTCAGTGTTGAGAATGATGACAATAATGCTTGCTTCGATGTTCCCACATATTTCACCGACAAGTTTCTTTCGATAAGTCATGCAAAGAAGGCAGAACATGCTGAGAACACTGACTACATATTTCCCGAAGACTCAAATGAACTGGTTATTCGGTGATTGTTCCGTATTGCATATCTAAATCGCTCAAAAACCACTGTGTTACTTATCCAATTATACAAAAAGTCGAGACAAAAAACCGACAATTACGTACACAACCACGACCAGGAAAAGGCCCAAATAAAATACAAAATTTCCCCCTGCGTATCCAGCGCACCTTGAAAAAGCTTTTTTTTTTTTTTTTAAGTTTCTCTTTGCATAATGAGGTGACAAAACTTGCAGGACCGAAAAGGACGACAGTGCATATCTAAGCGGGAAAGTGGGAAATTCGTGCCACACTCCACTTGTATCGAATTGCATATCCAGCCGAGTCGGGGAGAAATTTCGACCTATACCCAATTATTTCCTATCGCATATCCATATCGAAAACGGAATATAGAGTAAATACCCCATTGGTTTCCCATGGCATATCCAGGTACCAAAGTAAAGTAATGCTAAATGTTTGCTATTATATATCCAAAAAACTATTTTTTTTGCCCTTTCTCGTTCTTTTTAAATACACGCAATTCGCAATGCATTATTTTTTATTTATTTTAAAGAGGACATTTATGAATTATTAAGATTATTTTATAATTGTAACAATATAATACACAACTTTATGTATATACGTCATCACCAAAGGGTACGGTAAAACCATGTACAGTTAAATATTCAATTTTTTTAATAATTTTATTAATATTGATTTTAATGTTTCGCATCTACACCATCACCAAAGGATACGGTAAAATGGTGTATCTTTGAAAATTGAATATTTTATAATTTTATCAATGAATATTCTAATGTTTCACATTTACGCCATCACCAAAGCGTACGGTAAAACGGTTTATGTTTGAAAATACATTTTTAAAATAAATTTAAAAACATAGATTTGAATGGTTTGCATATAAGCAATCTTTTATATATATATACACACACCTCAACACTCGAAACTGGCAGGCCAGAAACCCACGACAGCAACAGCGTATGCAATTGCATCCGCCGCCGCCGACCGAACAGACATGACAGACACGACCGCGCTATGCCTTTTCCGGATTGCAAACGAATGTTAATTTTTAAAATCAATTTACCTCATTAATTGAAACTGGCAGATTAAATTTTTTGCGGATGCAACATGTGCAAGCACATCCGTCGTCGCCGGGCGGACCCATTATGACTTGTACAACTACTTAAGGCTTTCATTCCGGATCGCGAATAAAAGTTTACACAAACAGCAAGTCATTCAAACATTTTTTTTAAATACTGAAACTAACAGTAACTCTATGAAACAAACAGCAACTCATTCAAACTTTTCTAAAATTAAACGACGACACAGTCTCACTCGCACCTGTAATTTAAAACACACAGCAATTCAATCAAACACATTACTTTTAACTTAATCAAACAGTAAGTCAATTCAACTATTTTTTTATTAAATCAAACAGTAACTCAATTAAACTTTTCTTTAAACTAATTCAAACAGCAAGTCAATTAAACTTTTTTAATACCGCAACTATAACAGAAACACAATCTCACTTGTGTCTGTAAATTGAAATGACAATCATGACAAAATACTTATGATACCTGTCGAAAGTGGGATACCCTTCGCCGCCATCTCCTCTGCGCCGATTCCGATGGTGCTTTTCGGCGACGTGAATCAGCAAAGGGGTTAGTTGTTCTCTGTACCGATGATTCTTTTGCTGACGTATTCTGCCAGTTATCCGACCCAAGATTTTTTCCATTGGCCAATGCAAGGAATGTTGTATAGCGCAAACAAAAAACTTCGCTCAATTCTTCGAGTGTGCACCCTCAATGTCTCGCCCCCCCCCCCCCTCCCTCATATTATTTATGATGTTACAAGTTTTTACCATTCCGCTATTTTCGCTGCACACAAATTCCCTCCTGTGATTCACCTGCATGTGACGGTAGCCGTGAATGACCAAGTTGCTGTAACTGTACCAAAAGTCTGAAATTATCGTAGTGCCTGGAGCGATCCATACGCGAATGATTTTGTTCAGGACCGTCACGTTCCCATTTCCACCGGCACCAGGAATAATTTCGTTGGGTCGTCTCTCTGCATTCCCCGAAAACCCACTGGCCGTGCACTTTACGTCCTTTACGGCTCTTGCATTTGCCCAGTTTCGACTCGTCGATCTCGACCACTCTGACCAGCCCACCGATGTGTCTCCTGTACATCAACACCCAGTCTATGCACACTTGGTGGCAGAAACTCGACCAGGCAACGACCGTCTTTCCCGAGCACAAAAGTTCGTTCACTATAGTCTGCTGTCGAGGGTATATGATTAGGCACCAGAGTAAACACCGCTCGATTATCTTGCCCGGAGACAAGTTTGAATCTCCCACAAAACTGCCCTGTCTCGCCGGCACTTTAAAGTTGCACTTATTATCATCCTTCATTCGCCGTCGCCACCAGTAAAATAAGCCCCTATTATAAACAAATTTCCCTTCGCCTTCCCCGCATTTTTCACACCATATAGTCGACTTTAGGATGTCGTACTCGATGAGAAATATTTTTATTTCTGGCGAGGAATGAATAACTTGCCTGGCATTCAACATTGCAATTTTACATCCTGCGCACACAATCCGGCGATTTGCAAGATAAATTTTGAGAAAAAATTGCTTGGATACGCTAAACGGAACAATTGGCACCGAATTTCGATACGCTATACGGAACTTTGCCGGATACGCGATATGGCACTAGACTGCAAAGTAAACACTTAGGATGGTTACATTATAGTACATAATGAATGTTACTATGGTTTTCCCATTACGATACGCAATAGGGAACAATTACCAGATCTGTGATTGTTCCGTGTTAATAGCTCAAAAACCACTGTATTATTTATCCAATGATACAAAAAGTCGAGACAAATAACCGCAAATTACGTATCCAACAATGACCGGGTAAAACCAAAAATATAATACCAAGTTTTCCCCTGTGTATCCATTGCACCTTGAAAAAGCTGGTTTATACCAGAAGTTTCCCTTTGTGTATCCAGGTGACAAAATGTGCAGGACCGAAAATGACGACATTACGGAGCCAAGTGGGAAGGGGGGAAATTGGTGCCACACCCAACTTGTTTCGAATTGTGTATCCAGCCGAGTCCCGGGGGGAAATTTCTACCTATACACAATTACTTCCTATAACGTATCAAAACCTAAAATGGAATATAGGGTAAAAGACCACATTTTTTCTCGTGGCGTATCCAGGTACCAAAGTAAACTATTACTTAAAGTTTCCTATCGTGTATCCCAAAAAACGATTTATTTTTTCCCTTTCTCGTTTTTTTTAATACACGCGATTCGCGTTGTTTTTGTAAAATTATTTTTAAGAGGATACTTATTAATTATTATCAATTGTTTACAGTTATAAGAATATAATATGCAAATTTTTGAGTATAAATCATTAGCAAAGAGTATGGCAAAACCATGTACAGTTAAAAATTACATATTAAAAATAATTTTATCACTATAGATTTTTATGTTTCATGATTACGCCATCACCAAAGTGTGCGGTAAAAGGGTGTACATTTCAAAATTCAATTGATTTTAAATTTAACGTTATATAGATTTTAATGGTTTGCATATATGCAATATTTTTTTTACCTCAACACATGAAACTGGCAGGTCAAAAGTCCACGAAAGCAACTGCATATGCAATTGCATCTACTGCCGGCCAAAAGGACATGACAGACACAACCGCGATATGCCTTTTCCGGATCGCGAATTAATGCAATTTTTAAAATCAATTTACCTCTTTAATTGACACTGACAGGTTTAATTTTTGCAGATACAACAGATCAAGTTCATCTGTCGTCGCCGGGTGGACCCATTATGGCTTGCACATTTATTTTAGGCTATTTTCCGGATCGCGAATAACATGTACCTCCCGGTCGGAGGGGCTTCTCCCACACAAACACTCCAGGGCTCACACACAACACATAACACATCATTAAAAAAAAATGTTTACACAAACAGCAAGTCATTCATTTTTTTTAAATACTGAAACAAACAGTATGCCAATCAAACATGGTTTTATATTGAATCAAATAGCAACTTAATCAAACATTAATTTTTAACTGAAACAAACAGCATGTTAAAAATATATTAATTTTTAACTGGAGCATACAGCAAGTCATTCGAACTTTTTTTAAACCGAAAACAATAGCAAGTCATTCAAACTTTTTTTAAATTCAAATCGAACAGCATCTCTTTTAAACTTGTTTTTTATTGAAATAAAACAGCAAGTATATCAGGCTTTAATTGTTAATTAAATCAAACAGCAATTCAACAAAATATTAATATTAACTTGAATCAAACAGCATCTCAATTAAACATAAATTTTAACTTAATTAAACAGCAACTCTATTAAACTTTTCTTAAATTAAATCAAACAGCAACTCAATTAAACTTTTCTTTAAACTAAATCAAACAGAAAGTCAGTGAAACTTTTTTAAAACTGCAACTACAACAGCAACTCAATCTCGCTCGTGCCTGTAAATTGAAATGACAATCATGGCAAAAAAACTAATGATATCTGTCGAAAGTAGGACTGGACAACTCCTTTGATGCAAAAGTGATTATGTGACGTAACTTGTCGTGAGGGTCCTCCTGTAATATTACTGCTCCTATCGCTGTTTGTGAAGCATCGCATGGCAGAAAAGAAGTCCTATTCTCGTCGAATCTGTGTAAAACTGGTGTCTGCTGAATTGCCTGTTTCAATTATAGAGATGCCTTCAGTTGGCCTTGGCCCCATTTGTAATTATTAGACTGCTTTGTTACCTCGATTAATGGTGCTGCCTTAGCTGCATGATTTTGTTTATTATGATGGAAATACGATGTTAAGCCTAGAAATGTACTAAGCTGCTTTATATAACCGGGTGGTGACATTTTTTTAATCGCATACAATTTTTACGGATTTGTGGCTATAGAGTCTGGAGTGATGAAATGTCCTAAGATTAATATTAACATTACTCAACGCTTATCTGTTGTTCCACAAAAATTCATTTTTTTACATTAACTTTCACATTGAATTCACGCAATCTATCAAATAATATTTTGATATTGTTTACATGCTCAGAAAACGAATTACCTATAGTAAATATATCGTCGATATGAGCAATCGCCATATTCCAACGTAAAACTCCCAATAAGACGTCCATAAACTGCTGAAAATGCTAGGGAGAACTGCTGAGCCCCATAGGGAGACGATAGTAGATAAATAATCCAATGCCATCGTTAGAAAATGCAAGTTTATGCCTATCTTGCTTGCGTACAGATATAGAATGAAATCCTGAAAAGAGGTCAAGATTAGTTATGTACTTCTGAGTTCTGTAAAAGATTCCAAATGCCTTCAGTATATGGCAATGGGTACTGGATACGTTTTAAATACTGGTTAAGTTTACAAAAATATATAAGAAATCTAATGTATTCTGATTTCTTCCTGGTAACTAAGCTTGGCACGGAAAATTGTGAATCTGATTGCTGGATAATTCTTACTTTTTCCGTATTGCATATGTGTCCCAGTAATTTCTGCATAACCTTAGGGTTTATGCATTAAGGTCGATTTGCAATAGGCTTATTTGAAGTCAAATCTAATTTAATACTGTAATTCTTTGCTTCCATAAGCTCCAGAATGGAATATGCAAATCTGTCCTGATATTCGCTAATCAGTACCTTAATATTTGCGAATGTTGACTAGCTAATCTAGAGTTAATTTTCGGTAAGGGTTTGTCTTCCCTATCTGAGTCTTTCGTTTCTAATTTTTTAACACAATATTGAATTGTTTCTGCTTTCTTGTTGTCTATGAGGGACAAATAGATGGGAACTTGAATGATCTTATCTGAATTATTGCCATTAATGAAAAGAATGTTAGGTTTTAAAAATGGATTCATGTCGTATTTCTTAATAAAATCGACTCCTAATATGATGCCCATCTTAAGGTTGGCTATAACCAAGAACTCCTGTGGGTAATTATGTCCTGAAATACTCAAGTTAACCTTCGTTTTGAACTTCGGTGGTTCTAGCTCCTCAGTTGCACTTACACGCATAAATTTCTCTGTTATAGGCTCCTATTTCTGCTTTGAAATCAATGTTGATGCAAGACAGCTATGAGAACATCCTGTGTCGATAAGCGAACTGAATTGCCTACTGCAGATTTTCACTTTAATTCTAGGGGTCGATGCATGTTTCGAAGCTTGCTGACATTCGATTTTCGCTTACCCTCACTGTGGTTGTTGAAACTTGGTTAGGCTCAGTCTGCTTGCAAGTAATGTATCATCATCATTGCCGACTTGATGTTCCATGTTAGGGGTACTGGAATGTGTGTCAGTGACTGTAGCGGTGGGGTCATCGCTGATTCCAAGTTTGGTCTGCCTCAGCTCGAATTTGTTTTTGAAATGCCGGAATCTTGCAGCGATGTCAGTTGCAAAGTCAAAGGCCTGGTTTAGAAAGAGTGCGTGATGGCATGCTTTATGGCCTGTGTAGAAGCACATCGCACACACGTTTTGCATCGTCGCCTGTCTTGCGAATTGTTGCCTCCTGCAGAATCTCTTACAAGGCATTTTGTGCACGTCATTCGCCGCAGTTGCAACAACAACTGACGGAGCTCCTATTATCCGCCTCTCCGGGTCTACGACCAGATTCTGCTGTGGCGTACAGTTTCCTCAAAACTTCGCGATTCATTGAGCACATGGGTTGCCGAACTGTATCGCAGGAGTACTGACCCTCGCCTCGCAACACTCCTTTGCGGGATTTTGGAGGCAAGAAACTGCCTCGCTACTCAGAACGATGCCCTGACTATTTGCATTCACCTTAGCGCATGCACATACAATTTGTCCTTGAAGACTTTACTGAAGATCGCCTTGCAGAGGTTTTTCGTCCGTTGTTTTTCCTCGGGGGGGGGGGGGGGTCGTCCATCGTCAACTAGTTTTTTGATGGCTGTGTAATTTCGCCTCGATGGATACCTCGGTTGCTACCCCGAAAGTAACTATGTCGATCGTCCTGAAACTGTACCTGATCATGTGATTGTTCATCGTCTATGCATTATCTGTGCCCATAAATCCTTGGTTTCGGTAACTCTGCCGAAAATGACGTGGTTGGTAAATGTTTTGCCTGTGCTCTGTTCCTGAAGATTTCTTGACAATAACTACAGGTGTGTCGTATTCTGTGGTCGTTTATTCCATGCATACCTATTCCTGGAATAAAACTGACTTATTTAAAATGGTCTGTGGGGTTGATTTGTGTACTAGAATGAATTTCTACCTGTATTCGCGCCTCGGTAACTATTCCCAATCGGCTGTGCCATGCCCTGTGACTGCTGATTCTGCAGCATAAGCTTACCAATTTCTTCCTTCAGCTTGGCGATTTTGGTTTGAAAATGCTCCATACTGGAATTGGTTAGAACTGTAGCTACCACCTGACTGTATCAGTAGATACCCCCGTCTACTCTCTGAAGATTACTTATCATCTGGTCGACTGTCTCGTTTTCCAATCCGATGATCTTATCCGCGATCAATGAAAGTAGTGACTTCCAGAGTATGCTAATAAACTCCACGTCCTGGACATGTGGGCTGTACTTACGTTGGTATTACAATAGCATCTCGACATGTTGCTGGCAACTCTCACCTAACGCTTGCCATTTAGTGTAGAAAAGCTGCCTGTACTTCTCGCTCTCATACACGGGTGAAAAAATATTATGCAGTTTCGTTTCTACTACCTGCCACGTAATATTGTTCCCGTGAACTTGAACAAGTTTATCGATCGTATACTTGGCGGCACCTTTCACATGTAAGCAAATACACTTACATCATTCTGCATTGTCTCAACTGTTAATATCACTAAGAGCTTCAAATTCTTCTAAGAATTCAAACACGTTTTCCCTGTTTGAGCTGGAAAATGTAGGTGCCTTTTCCTGATGACTAACAGTAACGTGAACTGACAGAATGTTGTTCCTAGTGCTACCTACAATTTGACTTGTCTCCATGTTCATGCTAAGTGTGTCTGGATTGTAATATAAGTGTTCGGTTTGTGACTGCGCATGCATTATGGGTAACAAGTAGCTATCCATATCATGTAGGAATGAAGTGTCGTGCAAATTTTGTAACGAGATGTTCTCCGGACTTGTGTTAAATGAATAATCTAACCCAAGATTCTGATTACTAGAAGAACCTAAAGGTTCGGATTCGCTCGTGTTCTGGCATGTAAGCTTTTTCTTTTTATGAATCTGTTCAGCTTCCGACGTATCTAACAAGACCTGCTTAAAAAGCTTCTTTGCGGAAGACTGGGCGATTTACTATGTGTATCCATATACTGTACGATATGACATAAGATAAAATGTGTCTGACACACCATAACAAAAATGACTACATACAAAGACAATTAAAACACAAAATGTGCACTGTGTACTAAAACTAATCTACTAACTACAAGCATGATACTTTTTGCTCCGCTACCCTCTACACTGCACACAACCTAAATTTACTGTGCCAGACTCTTGGCGTTACCGAAACGGTTCAGACAACGGTTCGGTTATATAATCATGCATTACACTATAAAAGCAAAATGCTACTCTACTACAGAGAATTAGTGCAAGATAAGCTCGGCACTGTGTGGTTTCTGCAGTACGTGCTGCATAGTGCTGCATAAGCAAGGCCGTCTATTCGCACCTCCACATGACTAAGGTTTCTATCGCCTGCACATGTACAAAGAGAATAATCAACCTTCCTTGGATACACCACCTGATATCCTTAAAATTACTATGGGCATATCTGTTACTACACAATTATAAAACACTCTACTAAACACTCTATCAAAAATTCTACAACTCACGTAGCAATTACGATGCAATAACCTAAAAATACTTCTACTTGTGTTCCTTCGCACAACTAAATTGAATTGCTTATTTTATAAACCCTCTATCTCCAGTTGACCATGTTTTGAGAAATGATGAAAAAACTATCCTACTTCACTAATATGTGTTGTTAAACATAATAAAAAAATCATAAGTGTAAAATATCACTTTGGAAATCATTCTATAGCATTGGAAAGGCTAAAATGTATTTTACGCCTGTAAAAAAATACTGCCTTTAAATGTACACATAAAGGATTTTTTCAATAAACTGGTGGTAAACGTTATGTTGTTGTCATATTTAGCATTAAGGACTGAAAAATATCATAATTTTCAGTTAGTTTTGTAGGTATACACATTTAACATTATTACAGAAACATTTATTACTAACCAAGAATGCACCAGTACAAACAAAACAAATTAGCCACGATGGAAAGTACAAACCTTAATAAATACTAACAACTAATCTAGACACATTTGAATTTTACCAAGAACTCACAAATATAAACAAAATAAATACTCACTGTGAAAAGTACACCACCTTGTACTGAACTTCAATAGGTTGAAGGCCTGTTAGTATTGTACACAAACTTATAAATTCAAAAAATCTACACACTTTTGGATTGTACAAAACCGAATAACTAAGTTAGACCAGGGGCCTATTCACATTCAATTTCTGAATCTGCATTGTAACATTCTGCTGCAGTTGTAGGCCACTTCAATATCACATTGTAGAATTCTTTGTATCCGCTGGTGTATTCAAACAACTTTTGCAGGTCTTGCACTTTCTTGTCATTTATAGGAACCTTTCCACCAGGATACACCTTCTGCAATGGTAGTGCAAGTACATTATTTGTCTTTCGGAAACGAAAGGTAGAAAGGCACAAGCCATTGATGAAAAGGTTTACCACAACTGTACCAGGAGTTTCACTACTGTAGGAAAACTGTTTATATGTTGATATCTTGAATGAGATTCTCTGGCCTTTTGATACATCTCTCCCTGAAGTTTCATCAGAGTAGGTGGTTTTTTTATACAAACGTGGCCACCAGTCTTTGAATGATAGAATCTCTTCAGTAGACACCTGATGAATGGAGATACGACCGACCGTACTTGCTTTCACCATGAGTTGTGCGTACTGTTCAGGAGTGTATATTCAGTTTTCCTCAAAAGTCGCTTGATCGATCCAAATCCCTATCGCATGGGAGGAACGAGTGGCCACGCACGCACGGGGAAGTAATGGTTGACCATGGCGAACCTCCCTGTGCCATATAAATTTAACAGAAACCACACAACTGTGTGGTTTTTGTTTTGTCCAGCTACTCTGTCACTAAACAAAAGAAGCTTCTTTATCGAACTTGATATTACATTCTGAATGTACTGCAATAAGAAAGAGCATACTTCGTTTGAGGAATTGTTTGACTCTCCTTCATGATGCACATGGAGTTTTGCTTTGTTCGATTTTAAATCATGTATGCAAAATACATACACCCGCAGCTGGCACTAATAAAACATCTCCAGCACAGGTATTAGAGGTAGGCGTAAATTTTACATATATTGTATACAGAGCGCGACAGTGTGTGTATCCTGGTTTTCACTTGCACTTTTCAATGTCGTATAAAATTTCTTGGTCGCCCTTTTGTGTATTATCATCTCTGCGGCAACGTTCCATTTGGCATTCTCGCTTAACTGTGGGTATTTCATTTTGACACTAAGACTTGGCCTGCCAAAAGCATATCCAAAGTTTTTTTTTTTTAATAGTGGTAATAGAAATGATATTACACCAGATTTTGCAATTCTGGATGGTCGTTCACGAATATCTGATGCATGGTAACATCATTGAGTCGAGCATCTAAATACTTTTTATGTTGTCCTCCATAATGTGTGTGCTTCACATCAAACTTAGATATATGTTCATATATTTTAACACAAATATCTCCCTGAATTACATTCTTACTATGGTTCTTGCCACAAATGTGATGAGGACTTTTATGATCAATTGAAAGGTTACACAGTCGACATACTCTGTCATCTGAAACACGATGCAGTTGCAGGAAGATGTTTTTGCAAACACGTTGAAACATGCCATTCCACTCTCAGGTTATAAGTAAATGAATGCACCATCATGTCCCTCACTTTTTTCATGAGAAAGCTTGTTTTGTGTGGTGTACACAAAACAAGCTTTATGTTGGACGTCTCTAACCTCAATCAAATTTTGAAGATGCGCATCTTGAGCATCTTTGTTGCTCAGTGAGTAGAAGTGATTCCAAATTTGATGTATGTTCTCTTCATTTAAATGTAAATAACATTTACCTGTGGACTTGCATGTCACTGAATCAGGAGAGGTTTTCTTGTCTTCATGTTTGCTCTATATGTTGTATAACGTTCACCTTTTACATGGGCTGTACATGTTACACTACGTTGATGGGTTTCTTAATGTGAAATCCATTTTCTCAGTTTCGAAATAGGTTTCTCTTCTGAGCTGCTGCTCATTATGTTTCTTTTATGCCTATTAACATTAAATCATAACCAATAACGACATGGAAAATGTCCAGTGCACAACACAACAAAACACACAGATATGCTATTAATATCAATAGTCATCTACCCATCATAGCACATTACAACCAACTTGATAAAAATATGCACATGTCTGCCAACTTGTTAACTGTATGTGTTTTGTGCAGTAACACTATATGTTATGGCGGTTAGGGGATTTCTGTTCTAAACAGGGGTTTCAAGGTGCTGTAAGAAGCTTATAGAGAATCTCGGACATAGGCTTTCTGCACTAAACGATGCATCTGTATACAAGTAAAATTAATGTACTAATAACTCAATTTGGCATAGTTTGGTCGATAAGGGGTTTCTGAAATAAGTGATTCAGTTCTACTATCGCTTTGTACAAGAGTGAAGGATAAAACGCGTTAGTGTTCTCTAACCTGACCTAGCACTTAACGATACGGTGGAACCTTAAGGCGCCTCCACCAGTTGTCCTCTGACAACTGCCAATATTCGATAGCATGCGAAAAGGAAAGTGAAGGCCGGCGCCTCTGCTAGTTGTCCTACACCACAACAAGACCCTATTCACACTCGCCTACAAGGTGAAGGATCTTACCGAGCCTCCACCATTTGTACTGTAACAACAGCTAATGTCGATGGCTTGCAAAAGAGAAACAGAAAGACTGGCACCTTCACTATTTGTTGTGTGTGCCTAGTCAGCCCTAAATATTTACGTCTGCTTTCACTGTTAAGGCAGGTTAAGCTAAATTATTAAAACTCTACGGCTGGTGACTCCACCAAGCCTTGCTGACCTAAGGGCATCAACTTGTCATTTCTTCATCACCAATAAGCAACACTTACTATACTCTCACTTCTCTGTAAGTCTCTCTCCAACTCGACTATTGCTTAAACCACAAGGACTACTTTTTGTGACGTGCTAGACGGTAGAAATTAGGAACACAAACTAATACTAAATAAACTATTTATATAAATATTAATTCTTCACAATCAATTGAATTGCAAATAAGAATTAATTATTGAATATTCGTTGACTTGCAATATTTAAATTAACTTTCAAATATAATCATTTTCTAACCACGAAGCTTCCCTAACTACTCAATCTTGCACCCTACTGAATGGACACCTACCACTGACTGAGTTCGGAATCGAACGGAGCTCCTCTGTCCCGTTATCGTGCAGTGGAGATGTAATGCTGATATGACCACATCTCTTGATGTACGAAGACTATGACCTGGTCCAGCGATACCTCGTGTAGGTGGCACCTCAGTAGTCGTCTTCTTGATTGGCCTCACACACAGGCCGACAACTGGCCAGAGCATCTGAGATTGGGGGTGAGTGTGCATCCAGCAGTGCTATTTATGCTCCTCCCTCCATCCAGTTTTCTGATGCAGGTCGAATTGTTACCATCTCAATAACTCCTCAGCTCCCCTATCATGGAGTGTGGCTCGCACACGGCCAATATGGCGAGTGAGCACAAAGTACTACTAAGTAAGCCTGCATTACAACCTCTGGTCCCAACAGTGTGCAGCCTGAACTGTCTTTTTGAGTTATTTGTTTTATTGTTCAGATAGCTCGTATTTTGCAGTTTTGGGTAGGAGTTTGAGATCGTTATAAGGGTTAAGATGTTTCTTTTTTTTTTCATAGTGTAAGGATAACATAACGGCACTCTGCTCATCCCTAAGACTATCTATTAAAGATAGGGATAAAAGATTTTATGAGGCCGAAAACCTACCCCGATAAATTAACCTAAACTAAAGGGACTCTTTATTGTCAGTGTTGTGTTGTTGATATTATGTCGTCCCTGATACTTGTTCCCTATTGATGTGGCCTGTCCTGAGGGGATCAGGTTATGCACTCATCAGGTGATTATGGTAGCTAGATGGAAAGAGCAGTCATTTACAGAAAACACTACTTTTATTCACAACACTCAATTACAAATCTTTCGCCAAATGGTGTTACTCTTTATAGCCGAAGCTTACAATGGTGATCAAAAAGGAAAATAATATTATACTTAGATTTACACTCTATTCGGTGCTCGAACTCTGATGGAGTCTTAATTCGCCTTCACGTATCCCTAATCCTCAGCAACTTTGAACACACTATTGGAGGTATAATTACCCTGTATCGGAGTGTCGTTGCCTACAGGAAGACCTCCTCAATGGTGGCTGATGTCTGCGTCTAAGTCAGGATCATGGGCCTGGTGGTCCTCTCTTGCAGGTGTCGCTCTGGCGGCTGGATCAAAGATGGCCACGAGCCGCCATTGTACCAGACTTATATACCATCGACCTTGGCCTCGACATCCTTCCCCCGAGCATTGTTTTCATAACAGTTGGGCTGGCCAAGTGAGGTCGCACTGCCCTGCGTGCTATCATGGTTCCTGCCAGCCCCAGCTTTTGGTGGTCAAACCGCTATGTTTTCAGTAAGAGTGATGTGCTAAAGGTGAGTGACTCATCGTGTGGCAGCTGGCGATGGTGTTTGCTGTCCTTGAGTCCCCCAGAGCCTGTGTGGTCTCCCTGCAAATCTAAATGTGGTATAAGGGAGCTCCTCATAGCAAATACTGTAATCAGCCAGCACGAGTTCCGCAAGTAATTTCTTTAATAGTGGTTGTCCACCTACCTTTTTTTATTCCTTTAAAAATGTGTGTAATTTAATATTGAAGCCCAGATTGATTGGTTACCAACCTCAATATTAGCTGAAAAATGCTTAGAGCTGTTAGTTGGTTCCATTACATTAGGATTAATGTTGAGTTAAAATTATATTTCTCGTTCTTTAATCTTAATAAGGAACTTAGAGGTGCCTGTAGAAACACACTGGATCTTTGCATCAGAATAACTTTTAAATAAGATTGCCCTGAGGTTTAGAGATAACCATGCCGATTTGGAGACCCTCACTTTCTTATCTAGGGTTTTGAAAACTTTAATATTTGGTTTTACATTTGTATTACACTTATCATTTCTATTGTTGGAGATATTTTGTAATCATATTTGTTATATTTACAAAAAAAGGGGCCAGTGTACTTGATGGACATCTCTTACAAAAATTTCTCCTATTGAGTTTTGTATTTGTGAGGTCCACAAATCTGTACGAGGGGGCAAATGTTACGATGCTGATTTTAGGATTGGGAATTTTTTTTTTGTAATTTAGATTTTAATTATGCTTTTTTGTTAAGCTCGATGCCAGTAGTGGTATTTTTGATTGCTCTTTCTCCTTTCTTGTTCGGAAACCCTAAATGTTGTGTTCAGGGAAGTTTTCTATCCCTTTGTTTTTTGTTATGATGCGCTAGGCCTACTCTTAATTTAAATTTTCTTTATTATTTTCATTTGGTGTTTCTTTTGTTGGAGGATAGGTTAGGGAATTAGTATATTTTGGTTGTGTTAAGCCCTCCTTATTTCCCGTTCATTTTTTTATGTTCAGAGGAAAGTGTTGGTGTAGTCAGTCCGTTTTGATGATCAAGGCACAGCTGCTAGGCTACCCAGGGGAAGGGGGTGGTTGCCATTGGGCTGACAATTTTTGATTGCGGCGGTGGCTGGCTCTGATTGGCCAGCCATGATGTCGGCCAAGGCCATGATGTCACATGTGAGCAGGTGGTGTTTTTGGATGCAAGTGACGAGGTCGAGAGAGTCGTGGCCAGTCGGCTGGAGTGAACAGATAAGGATCTGTGCAGGTGTCCGGCCAGGAGGAGACTGCGACAACAGGATGATGCTCAGTATAAGCTGAGATCTTAGTTGTTGTGCATGATCGGGACATTCTTCCTTGGTTCACAGGAAGAATGGCCCTTGCCATGCTTTTAACTAGTTAGTTTTTAGTAAATAAGAAGCATATTGCAGCAGAATGTCAGATAATGTGTAACATGAGTAGAGATTAGGGAGGTGTCGAGAGATCATGGTGTCAGCATGACAGGTGATTATGTCCTACTCATCAGCTCTCGCCAAGGAGCTAATGAGGTTATGTTTATTTTGTTTTAAAGTTAAACTTTTGTATGGAATGGAGCATTAGCTTTTGCAATTGTTTTGAGTACTGATGAGATCTCTTGGGGAAACTTCAAGTTTAAATGTAGTACCATGAGTTTTAAATGGCTCCAAATTCGTTTTGTGTTCATTCTGGGTGGAGTTGGGCTGGTACTACTGCACTGTTATAAACAGAGGTGTAAGTTATGAATTCCGATAATTTTTGACAAATTCCTCCCTAAAGATAATTTTGTGTGTTTTCAATTATTAATTTTACAATTGTTTGATTTTTACTTATTTTACTTAACTAATCCTTTTTAAAGTTCTCTAAAGCTTATTTCAGTAACCAGGCCAATCAATGTAACAATAAATTATTTCAGAAAACGTAATAATTTGTAAGATATTAAGGTCAGTTTTGTAATTTTCATTTAAGCCCTGCGAGGTTAATATTTGTGAGCTCTGCGATAGCAGATTTAAGCTGGTTTGAAACAAATATTTCGTAGCATTGATCCATGTTAATTATGTTTAGTAACCTCACTTTTGTGAAAAATAACATTTACTGTAATTAATACTTTTGTTGTCTAATCCACTTGCAGTGTGGATTAAAGGGGGCAGTCTACTTCTATCCGGTTTGCTGTCAGTAACTTAAATACCTGTGTCTGTTTCTTTTTTTTTTGTTCTGAATTTGGTTTATGCTCACATCATGTGAGTTAACCCATGAGTATGTAATAGGTAGTTTAATTAAGTGGAACACATCGACACATTGCTTCTTCATCAGAGTCAGACCCATGAAGCGTTTCAGGTAGCCTTTGCTGCCAAGTGTTAAACCCCACCCCATTTTTTCTTTTCGTTCTTTATTTTTTGTTTTTTGGGTAAATGAGCCTTTCCTTTGTTTTTAAAGTAAATATTTAAGGTACAGGATATGTGCTGACCCTGCTTTTTTTTTAGTTACAGCACATGGTGGAGGCTTTGCAGGTTAGATTTTGGCGTTGGCTCATTTTTTCTGTCACTTATTTTCTAAATTTTGTTTCTCTGTCTCCCCACTGCATAACAATACACAATGAGATGCATATCATGCGAATAAAAGAGGAAATTTATTAGTCGACACCACAGAAGAATATGGAGAGAAAAATCCCCCTTCTGCAAACCTAGTCCTACCGCCTTATTTCTATAGTTGCCATTTTTATTGTGACTAGTTCACCATCAGTGTCTGACACCCCAATGTCTTTTTGCTGATTGACACTTAAAATATATGAAAAGTTCTAAAAACTACACTACAATGCAGTGCATAGTCTGAATTTTCATGTTATATCTGTCAAGTTCAATGACTAAGTGAGCACTCAAAGTGTAATTATGCTGCAATTTTTGTACAAATGGTGCAGAATTTTGGATTAAAATATGACCAACAAACTCTTAAGGGAAAATGTGGTAGAGTGTGCACGCAAGAACTACTTGACGTAACTCATTTACCTTCTTTTCTTCTACGACAACTATCATATACTAAAGGTGGGTTTACGATTAAAGACTGAAGAATTAAGAATTGCATTTAATGACTCAATAAGCACGCAGAAAATGACAATAAGAAGACTTGCAGTTTATGATTGAATTAGCAACTGTTTAGGCTAGTCAATCAAAATCGTATGAGATGTAAGCAACCAAAAGGGGTTGATTTAATATAAGTACCTAACATTTTCACCTGCGCAATGCAATGCAAATAAAAACTCAATAGAACTTGCGCCCATAACTACGAATGCAATTAAATACACCGAACACATGTGGACAGGGCTCTTTTGACCACACATTCACTCCCCCTATCCGAAATACAGTGGCGAATGAAATAATTTCTTACAAGTTGTTCACTGCCACTTTGATTCATAACCTACAAAGGTTTTACATGCACTACTGTGTTTTTAAGTGGCCGTGAATAATGTTTTTATCGTGCCGAATTGTTGTTGATATTTTGTAGTAGTTATAACCTAATCGACAACTGGCGGGTGTTATGTTTATACTACGATGTTTAGACGTGGAGAGCCGCTTATTTCACTAATTGATGAAGTGTGATGATTGGTGATTAATACATGGACAATTACATATTTTTAACAGACAAGAAATTAAGATTTTAAAGATGTAACTAAAGCCATCTTCTGTTCCCTGTACTGATGCGACCAGCTGAATAGCCGCCAGTTGTTGTTCCATTACTCTATACGTATATTGCTGGGCTGGGGAATGTAACACATTCAATGCTCTATTTTTGGTGCATAATTTGAGCATTTTGTTTACGAATGGCAATACATTTACATATATGGCGATGGTAAACTCGTGATCCTGTCATACAATTTGACAGGATAACGTGTTTACAATTATCATGTATGTAAACAAGGCATAATAAAATTAATCGAATATTAAATATTTAACAGCCACCATGAATACATATCTACCTCAAAGTTGTACACACAGCAGATTAAAATGTCACAGATTAGCATTCTAACCTATTTAATTTTTGCCTAGTTACTTTGCTTGGATTCTGTTGACATTATTTAAATGGGAAAAGGAAACAGTATTTGGATATGAGAAAGATAGGGTAAGGGAAGAGGGGGCTTTAGTTAAATGTATTTCACGAGACTCCATTGTTTTGATGTTTTGATGGAGCAGTGGAAAATTTTGCTCGTATGGAAATAACATTCTTAGAATAATTTTTACTTCAATAGAAAAAAAAAAACATGATTAATTCATTTTTGTTCGTTTTCATACAGATGCAGCTTTGCACATCCACTTTGGCCGAAGTTAACCTTACACTCGTTGAATATGCAAAGAAACAAATACATTATTTACAAAACACACAAACTTACTATTAGTTATATTCGCAACATTTTAAAAATGTGTTTTTCTATGGAAATCCTTACAAGTTTACTTCAACAAAATCACATCTTTTCGTCATTAGCACTGCATAATTTATTTGCAGAATCATTCAGTAAAACCAACACTGCACACATTTACTACATCCAACAAACTTGCCCTTTGGTCGCCGCATGGTTGGCGTGCAAACTGTCCACTGGCCCTCCCGGGCTGCTTTTGTCTGCACTGCATACAAACAAAATACAGTGTGTTCTGGTTTCAACCACGATGAGTGGTATGGCAATGAGATTGCTAGTAAGAGCGAGTGTTGTTTTCGGTCGGTCATGACTACACACACTATAGATGGCAGTGTGAGTGCCTCACTTATACTTCGAACATCGCACTGTGTTGCTGCATCTCTCTTGATAATCTTGCATGTCCGGATCCAGTACCTATTGTGCCAGTGGCACCTTGTCACTCAGCAGTACTTGCATGGATGTGGGGGACGTGGATGACGTCGATGTCCTGCAGTCCGCTGCAGTATTCCGAGGCGCTGCTGGAGTTGTCATGTTTTTGTTCGGAGGTGTGCACTGTGATGATACGACAGCTGCAGCCAGTATTAATTGGGCCAGTTGACAGCATGACTCGTTGTTAACATCTTGCAATGTGGGCGTGGCTGACTGAGAGTTGTTGCAGGTTGTCGTTCAAACATGTATTCAGCGGAGAATGTTGATTTTCACTCGGCGCAGCGATAATGGGGTCTGATTCGGGCCCGTTTCATGGATGGGTAACTGCACTTGCTTCACGCTGATTTGGAAGCAGAGCGGTGTTGGAGTTGAATGCAGACGTGAAAAGGCTCATTGCAAAAAATGCTGGTTTCTCAGTATCTGCATATATGTTGCACAGAAAAGGTTCATTATTTACATCCAGTGTTTTTCCATTTTCTGCGATTGCGTACTCCACATGGTAATAGTATGAACACCGTCTGCAACATATGATATGGGCTCCCATCCCTGGACATGCATCCTTCCAGCAGTATTGGTGCCTCTGTTTCTGGCTATGCTCGGACCGATAGAGTGGGCACTGATGAGCAGCTGCAGATGGAAGTTTGGCCCACAAGGATGCCCATACATTTTAGCTTGCTGCACTGTGGAAAAGTCGTAGTATGTACATCAAACTGAAAGATCATTTTCAGTGTTTTGGGACACGGATCTTCTAACCAACGTGGCATGGTGAAAGTCCGGCGTGATAGTCACATGTACTTGATCCTCTTCGCCCGACCACATGGTCGATTGGCCCTTGGCAACACCCAGTGTGGCGTGGAAGGGGTGGTTACCTGCTGGCTCGACGCAGCACGGAAGGAGGGGGCGGCAAGTGGCACACTTCCCCTCAGCCGGTGCCATGATGCTGATGGTCGGCTGATGTCACATGTGGAATGTAGTCTAAAGATGGCCGACTTGCTTTGTCTTGTGGAAAACTGCAATTTTGGTGCAAAGTAGTGCGTAGTTGGTTTTCTTGTGGTTTTCTCAACATTATTTCTTGATGTGACATCCCAACTTGAAACAAATATAGGAGGTATTACCAGCAGTAGAGGAAATTAGTGAGCCAAGGGTCAAAGGAATGGAAACATGTGGGCACACGTGGTCTCACATGACACACAAGACAAGAGTAATGAAACAGGATGCAAGGAAATACACTGAAATGACAGGTACTCACAAAAATACTTACACTTGACAAAAAATGCAGATTCAGATGTCCGTTGAAATCACGATGAACTGGGTAGGATAATAAAGCTACACTGCTGGGCAAGCCATTTATGGGCTAAATGGTTTAACGTGGTTGTAGCAGAGCCTGGCTAGAAATAGCCACTAAGTTGAGGCGCCATTTGTGGGCTGACTGTCGAACTCCAGGGGGAATTTCAAGTAAAATGAAGTATTCAGCAGAAATAGACGCCATTGGCAGCAAGCATGAGAATAATTTGGATCCATGTGGCCGATGGCTATGTGGCCTTACCTGGTAGTCATGCCGCCTGAAGCAAAGATGATGGCGAGGCAAGTGGTTTCTATGAGTAGATGTATAATAAGGATCATAGGCACAGAACGATTTTTCTGATGATTTTAACCAAAAATACAACAAAAATTGCACATTCTTTTACTTGCTATTTGTAACGAAAGTACAGGGAAAAAATTAAAAACTCAAAATCTGAAATTTAATGAAAAAAAAAAAACACTCAAAATCAAGCAAATTCATCATGTTCAAACAGCCTTTTCACATTGCTAGGACCAATAATTTTTTGTTAAAAAAAACAAGCAATTTTCATTGAAAAACAAGCAATTTAAGCCTCAAATCACACAAATTTTGCAAATATTTCACGAAAGGGCCATGCAGAAATTTTGATGCTATAAAAACAAGCAATTTACACCAAAAGTGCAAGACAAATAGCATTAAATATTTCCCGCTATTTGTAATAAAAGTGTAAGAAAAAACTGAAACTCAAAATCTGAAATTCGAGAAACGAAATAAATTCAATGAAATAGTCATTATCGAAGTTCTACTAGTATTTTAAAAACTTCTTCTATTTGCTCTAGATTTTAACAAATTTCTGGAAGTTCATATTTATCCTCAATGTTATCTAAGATTGATAATTGTAAACTTTGTAAATTTTAATAACATTTTCGAACCATATTTTTAAGATCTTCAGATGCATTATCTAATATATAGGAAGGCATTTTTGACTCACTACAGCCTTTCAAAATGTTTGTCAAACTGCAAGGCAACACAGGCATTTTTAGTTTTATTTATAAGGAAAAGAAATTTATTTAGAATTATGAAAAAGATCTATTTGATCAAAAATTCTAAAAGTTTTAAATTTAACCACTCAACTATAAGCTCAAAAAAATGTTTTAAACTGTCGGAACAATTTGTTGATTCCTCCATTTAATAATATTAAAAATTTATAAATCTTCAGTATTTCTTTCTCTCAAATAATCATTAGTAAGGTTTTGTTTACTAATTAAAACAGCATTACAAATAGTACCTGCTTCTTCAAATTTCTTATTAAAATCAACACAAACTTTTATGTTTGTTTTTTCTTTAACTACGGTTGTTTTTCTGTTTGAACAATCTATAACATATAACGGCCTTCGCCCCCAAAATGAATAGTAATTAATATCACCATCAAAGTTTACAGTTGGTTTGTAATAAAGTTCATTATCTCTAAAGTCGGTAACTAGTTTGGTTTTGTATTTCTAAAATCAATATAAGCAAGAAATGGTTTAAGATAAACACCGTTTTCAATGTCTAGATTCCAGTTTTCTTTAGGGAAAATTTCATTTCTAGCATTTTTAAAATAAATGTTTTTCACATTACAATGATCAAACATAGCAGCATGTTTATGCTGTTCAGCACGATTTTTCTATTAAATTGAAAGCCTACAATTACAAAATCAGGCATGTCAAATTGTAAATTATTAAACTGATCTTTTATATCAAAACTAAAAACATTTGTTCCTTCAGGAACTTCTTTTTCTAACAATTGCCAATAGTCATAACTAATATATATTTTAGGTTCTTTATATATATATATATATATATATATTTAATTGCAATGGCCATGTTCGATTCATATTCAGCAATAGGCCACATAAATTCTAATTTTTCAATAACATTTTTAGCAGGATTAGGACAATGTTTCGCAACTTTATCATCTTTACAAAAAGTTTCATAAAGAAATAAACTGTTGTTATTAGATGCATTACGAGAAAAAAAAAGTAATTTTAAAGCCACCTTTCCAATAAATGTCATAGTTATCACAAATAAAACCAAACAGATACCTAAGAGGATATATATTTTTTTTTCGTTTGTTTTAACACAGGGAACATTTTTTACATATTTTGTTATTTTTTCACTAGAAACAGATTTATCTCGATATAGATTATCAACACCAGTAAATTATAAATAATTTTATTCACTTGGCGATCTTAATAAAGCAATGCTTATTGTTGTTATACCCTTATTATCAACAGCTTGAATAATATTTCCATGTTTTGAGATTTCTACTTAGAAAATTGGAAAGGAAAAAAGTTTGAACAAACATCAATATTATCTTTTTCAGCATATTTTGCATCAGCTCCAACCTTATCTCGCTTTAGTAAACAAAATTGCTAATAAATATAAGCATAATTTCGAAAAGAAAAGCCATCTCCTATTGGATTATCCAATTCAATTCTCTTATTGTAAACATTTAAATTCCCCCTAGTTTTATCAGTTGGGGGAAACATTTGTCTCTCGAAACTCTCAATACTTTTATAACTCATTTATAAGTAAAAAATTTATATACAAATGGCATAATCAAAGAGAATTTCTCGAGTTGAATTACTCATTGAAAGTTGTAAAAATATAAAAAATGGCTCCAAAAAGAATACAAAAAAAATAAGAAGAAAGAACTACCATTGATTAACATTTACGAAATCTTGGCAAAAAAAAAAGTAGAGAAAGTAAATGAGGAAAACAAAAATTTAATAACAACATTAGTTACTGTTGTGGTCAAAAATTTAGATTATCAGCCAACTCCAGAAGAAACATTGTTTGAAAGAGAATATTTGCAGAACAAGAAACTCCTAATTTGGAAGAGCAAATGGGTATTCTTCGATTTAAAAGATTTGCCACGTATAGCAGGTGTTTCCACTATAATTCTCGGAACAGAAATTTAAAAAAAAAAAAAAAAAAAAAAAAAAAAAAAAAAAAAAAAGTGTTATTAATGAAAAATATGGTTTACATGGAGTTGGAGAAAATTTTTACATTGGTGATACACAAGTAACGATAAATAATGTACACTCTTTGTTATGGAAAAAATTGCAGATCTTGCAGGTACTTACAATGATAATGACCTTAAAAATTACACAAATTGTTTTATAAACCAATGCAGTTTTAAAAAATATATTCCTAACAAGAAAATGATTAATACAAGTTCAAGTAGTGGTTGTAAATATGAAGAAATAATTGGACCAATGTATCGCAACTATATAAAATCAACACGAAACACACCAGAAAGAACAAGTTCTACAAATTCTTCTAGAACTGGTGATGGCATAAAAAAATGCAATAGTTTATCAAAAGAACACATTTGGATGGACAATGTTAGAAAATGCTGGAAATAACAATTATTACAATGAAAAGTAAGCATAATGAACATGCCGAACAATACGTTTTCTGAGTTTGTTATAGATAATCCGAAAGGGATACCCTATCTTATAAGAGTTTATAATGTAATTCCACAATTATTTTGGAATTCTGAACATCATTGCAAACATTATAAATTGGGCATTAAACAATTTTAATTTGCCTTAAATGCATTTGCTTGGTTATAATTATTGTGGGTCATTTACAAAATTATTTGAAAGATTCCAAAGAGGAGATACAGGAATAAATAAATAAAATGAAGCATGCAAATATCACGATATTGATTACAGAGGTCACAAAGATTTAGAATCTAGACGTTATGTTGATAAAATTTTACAAAAACAAGCTAAATAAATCATGATTGGTATAATACGAAAGTTATATGTGTTATTTTCATTTATAAGTGTTCGTGTAAGTAAACTAAAGAAAAGTTTCGAGAAGGGTTATACTGCTAATTGGTTAACAGAAATGTTTACTATTTGTAAAGTTTTAAATTATTATGTGCCTACTTACAAATTCAAAGATACTAAAGGAGAATAAATAGAAGGCAATTTTTATGAATTCGAAATTATGAAAACATACTATCTCAATGAATATTTGGCCGTAAAAGTCTTAAAAACTAAAGGCAATAAAATTTATGTAAAATGGTTTGGTTTTGATAACATACATAACTCACGGATTAATAAAACAGCTGTTTTGGTATTTTTTTCATTTAATGTGCAAAAATGCAACACACATTGTGTTTATACTCATTTTAACATTCGTTTAAATGGTCTTTTATAGTGTTCATAACATACATTCAGCATTCATTTTAACGTAAACCAGTTTTAAATTTTTTTAATTTAATCAAGTCTTTGATCTTAATTCTGTACTTTCAATTGTTCATTTTTTAACTCAAATCTATTGTAATAAAGCCACAATCTTCAACCCAAAATTTTTCATAAGTCATATCTCCACCAACAAAATCATTATAAATGTGGTTTAAATTACTATCATCTTGTCTAATATACACAAAAAAATTGTATTATCTCTTACCAATTGTTTGGGTACTTTTAATGTGTTTGAGCTAAATAAAATGCATCTAAATTTTAATGTGTCTTCCTCTAGTGAAATAATTGCAAACAAAATTTTGGTCATCTAAAATAACATTGTCAAATATAACTAGAGAACCATTTTCACATTTATGTAAAGGAGTCGTTTCATCATTATAATTTTTAAAAAAATGCAATTTTATCTTTAACTTTAAGTTTTTGGATAATATATTAAAATAATTTTGTAATCCAATATATTTTGTTTGATTTAAACTTTTTGAACAAACATATATTTAGTAAAATTTATCCATCCTACATTATAAATAAAATTTATCATCTAATTAGTTTTTCTGTGATTGATTGGACCTACTATAATAGCCCTCACATTATCAGGCAATAACTCACCATTCTTTGTAATTTCGAAACTATCTTCATTAATTGAAACACTGACACCCCATTAAACTTTCCTTATTTAATAAGATAATTTTTGTAATAAATGGATAACAACGTATTTTAATTAACAAATAATAGTTCTATTTTAAAGAAAAAAACATCATTATAATATCATCCATAGTGAAAAATAGATTGCTTTGATAAGTTTTAATACAAATTTTTATCACTAAACATAGACAACAATAAGATAATGACAATTGAACACATAAGTACTAATGTTGATAAAAATGAAGTTACAACTATTCCTAGAGGTCAATACTATTTCGGATCGTCAAAGGAAACTACAAATTCGATTGATCCATTTTCAATAAATAACATTGAATTAACAGCAGATAATGCAAAACATAATATCTATCAAATCTAAGAAATATGACTATTGAAAAAGACAAAATTGTTGTGGGTACTAAATTTCCTAATTTTGACACTTTTAAAACAATAAATGTTCACTGTAATTTGGCATATGGTATGTTTATCAATTATGATGAATCAAACCATTTAGAAACAGATAAAATAATAGTCAGTTTTTCCACCAAAAACAAGTTACGGATATAGAGATTATATTATTTATGAGCCAGCATATCCAATTTTTTAAAAATTAATAATGGGTGTTTTAGTATTTTGTTTTGGAAATTAGAAATGAAAATGACAAACTGGTTGATTTTGATGGTTCTGATATTTACATTTTTTGGAGAATAAAGAAGTAAAAAATACTATACTATTTTATTAGAAAAATGAATTAAAATTATATGTTTTGATATCCATAAGGGACTGTATCATTTTATTTTCTAGTACAATTATTTTGTTATCACAAGGCTTTGCAATTTCAATAATTTCTACTGTATATATTTCATCCTTTTCGCTTCTTATTAGATTCATTATTTTATATAGCATTTTCTCTTTAAACAAACAGTTCTTATGGTCCTCAAATGTAATTCTCTTGTTAGCAACACATTTATTTACTTATTTCGATTTTTTATTTTCTTTATCATTACCTTATAAGGATAAATTTTGATCGTAACCCAACAAATGTTTTCATTATTTTACCATTACATTCATCTTTCATTTTTCCTTAAAACTTTTTTATTTATCTGAGGCATGTTATAAATATTGTCATTTGGATAATCACATGTATCAAATTATTCTATAATCAACTTCATATCTTCATAACATCCTCTGTTTTTATGTTATAAATGTATCTCGATAACATAATTCAATGTTATCACCATGTTTTGGTTTTATTATGTTATAATGAAAATCGTACATATATTCTTTCGATATGTCTAAAATTGTCATACCCACATAAATTGGCTTATTAATTTTTACATTTGTTATATTCATATGTAAGGCTGCAAGATCCTCATGAAATATAATACTTCTTTTGAAATTTGGTTTTGCCACTAATTTTTCACATTTTCTGCATCTGATATTATTTTTGTACTAACTCTGTTTCTTATATTTTCCATTGTTTTACCAAACACACAGTTATTCATCAGCTTATAAAAGTCTTTTCCAGGACATTTTTAGCATTAGTTCTCATCTCTGTATTCAAATATTTATATTTCTTCCGCCACTCGGACTAATCAAACATCAATATTCTGTGTTTTTTTAGTAAGTTTTAAACCATTATTTAGATGTTTATATTATGATAGTGAATTACATACTTTTCTTTATTATGTAAACTTGATAACAATTTCGATTGATTTGTTCCTGGATCTACCTTATTTTCAGGACATAATGGCAAATCTTTTATGTAAATGACGCAGTTCTTGTGGGTATTCTAAATCAACTTCTAATAAATAATCATACTCAGAATCATCCTCCAAATCTAATATTTTTTTACTTCAGTAATCTAAATCATTTAATGTTTAATAAACGCAGTCGAAACCACCACATGGTTAGTATTGTAACATTGCCCAACCGTATAAATTAATAGCATCGAGATATGCTAAATAGTTGGACTCTTGATACCGATCAAAATCTTCCAAATATTTGCTATTAGCTTTAACATATCGCTTACAACATCGTAATATTCCACCTCTAATTCCTTTATCAATAATTAAAGTCATATCATAGTTATGTAATAATTCTGGTGGTTGATAAGTCATTTTTAACATTGCATCCCAAGATAGCCTTGGTGCAATAAAAAACCATTCAGGATCTAAATCATATGCATTTATACACATATTTCTGAAATTTTCAAACATATCTACTAATAGTAATACATCACTTTAAAAATATAAATTGTGATATTTGCCAAGATTTTAAATATTAAATTGATTCCATACAAGTTTTGCATGCTCAAAATCAGCGTCAGTTATGTCGGATTCATTAAATATATTGAAAACTTCACTCTTTGGTGGAAGATCAGTTTCTTCGAATTTATTCCAACTATCTATATAATCATATCGACAAAAACCTTTTTAAATAACTAAATCTACTTTTTATTCTGAGAAATGCTTTTTTTGTGTTTCATTTGCTGTTTGGTTAAATATGATGATAATTTAGTTAAACTGCTGGCTATAAATTTAAATTTGTCTATAAATTTCATTTTTAAATTTTCTGTGTTTTTCCCCAAAGCGATAAACTTTTCTTCCTTATTTGCATTTAAATCAATATTTTTGTCATCATACCCTAACTCCTTAATAAATAAATGTTCATCATATCATATCATCATAGTTTACAATTATTACATACTGGAATAACAAATTTTCTACTTATATGATCATGATGATGTACTTTTTATGGTCCTCTGTATATTCATATCCACATTTTTTCTTCTTTGGTAAGTGGATGTATTAGTGAATTTGTGAATATATTCCCCCATATTATTCTACTTCCCTTTTAATTGATTGTATAAAAATTTAATGAGCATTTGGAACTCGATATACTACTGGAGGCTTATAATCACCATAATTAGATACATAATAATAACAAAAACCAGTTGATTCATGTAATTGATATTTAATAGTATATTCTTCATCATTCAGCTTTAAATCATTGTTATTTATTATTTCATTAGTAAGATTATATCTTTCTTTAAGCATCTCCTTTTAAAGGCCATTATCGTTTTTATCCTCTGTTAAAATTGGATATTATTAATAAGGTTAAATTTACTTAATTCTCTTTGGCTTGGATTAATTGAGATTTTTTTTAAATAGATTAAAAATTGCATATATTGTGAAAGGAACTTTCATTGTATGTTTGTAATTTTTAAATTTTACTTGCTCTCCTTTCCAAGGTAAAATGATTTTTACTGCTTCATTTTTAGAGCAGTCTTCTGTATGTTTATTTTAATTTTATTGAGAATAAAAGAATTGAAGACACATATAACATATATAAGTTTTACCTTTATAATTATTTTTTGTATAGAAAGCAGTTTCGATAAATCTTTTATCCAACAATAATGCGAATTTTTATCATCTTTGACATAAAGTAAACTTATATTTTTCCTTTTTTTTTTTTTTTGTAATATTTAGTGGATTTATGGTTGACTTATCTTCAATAGAGTATAAATTTATAGATGTATGCATTTGATTTTATATTTTTGGTATACCATTACTTTTAATAGGATATTTATATTTATCTATTACTTCATCAATATTAAGCACCACATTTTTATATTTAGATACCCTTTGTGGATCTTTTTCTACAAAACATTTTTTATCATCATCCTTCACATTAATGCATGCATTTTTATTCGTAATAAATTCTGATAGATCAATATATGATGCTCCATTTAGTGTATTATACTTATTTATTGCAAAATTGTATTAAAATTATTCTATCTAAAGTCCATCTTGAACTTCTTCTTTGAAATTTGAATAATTTTGTAAGTAATTCCTCATATATAATTTTATAAATCTTTGTAAAATCGCCATTGTTTAAAATTCTATGATTAAATTACTGAAATGTAAATAATTCTACTTGAATGTTTTCCTGCTTGCAATACGTGGTGTATAATCTAATGCTGGTTTCCAACACTCTGAATATTTTAAGATTATTGTTTACTATCCCAAATACATTAATTTCTTTACTGATCTTAAAAAATGATTAGGCTCTTCTAAATTAAAGGTATTTTCAATGCTGTAAGTGATGGAAACATTTCTGTTAATTCTTTTTTGTCTTTGCCAACGCGATAACTTGTCACGAGTGGGCGATAAAGAAACATGACACACTCGCTGATTTTATAAATATTACCCTTAAAATAAAAATTCACAAACTCTACACTTACCCGCACTGCACAGTTGTGCTCACACGTGAGATGGTGGCTTCGGCTACAAATGCCCACACGTGGTATCGAGATGACTGCTGCAGATGCTAGATGATGGCATGGTGAACAGGTTTAGGTGCTGGGGACATGGTCCACATCACATGAAATACTGATGTGATATGAGCCGGTATTATTATGTCCTGTCCACTTAAACTTATAAGATGGTCGAAATAACTTACGTACTGTCCGGTTCACAACAGCATTTATTCGATGTCACTACACATCCCTCTCAGGGGAACACTTTATATGTGAATGGTAGTGGCTAACACAACACCAGCCACTGTAGTTAAGTTGCAAAAACAGTCTTACAACACATTATGACTTTGTGGTAACGTAATGCTTTCTGGGGTGATACTATTCCCACAAGAAGTGAGGGTGGTGTACCAGGTGGCTAAATGAAAGAAGGTTTAAGAATAATTAAGTCTATTGAAGCTAACAGTCCATGCCCAAACAATGAAGGCTGCCCTGCATGCGGGAAATGCTGGACACACGCACCACTCTCATACGTTGCCACTTGCTGACTGACTTTCTCGCCCAACACGTGGGTGGGCCACAGCTGACCCATGCATCAGAGTGGCACTACTTTCTGTGGCAAACATTTCGTCGCCTACTTGACATCATGCTACCTGCCAAAACTTATGATAAAAATTATGTTACAAACACTGGAACACAATACACTGATGAATGATGATGGATATAGCACTAGACGAGTGATGAAAAGAAATACTCATGATACATAGATTCAATAATTCCCTGGGAACATAAAAGTAAACAAGCAATACATCCTTTAATAACTATAACAGAATGATTAACAGTGTGGGCCCTGGGCCTTTTGATCAAGTTATTGAGGGTAGATTTTAATATCTCTCCGTCGCAGTCGTTCTCGGCAACCACTGGTTGAGCTGCACTGGCATGTCCCCATTTTGCGCTACCCTGCACTGTGACCTGGTCATGCACAAGCGACCTGGTGCACTTTGTATGAGTCCGTAGAGCATGCATCCCTGATGTGGTGATGTCGCAGGTCTCGGCCGGACAAACAGTCTTAGTGGTAAAGGGAATGCAGAACACGTAAATTTGAGGATGCAGAATACTATTTTGAACCTTGGTACATCTAAGATTAATTATCAAATTAATGCTAAACCAGGTTCATCACATTACATCTTACTCTCTCTCTCTCTCTCTCTCTCTCTCTCTCTCTCTCTCTCTCTCTCTACACATACACACATAATTTCATATTACCAGTGTATAAAGAACTGCATACGTCGTGTAGATTGCAAAATGATTTCAGAAAAAAATTATACAAATTCTCCCCACAGACAAGAAAAAGGCCATCTATATTCACTAAATATTTCTTCTCTAATTGTTTTATTATACAACATCCTTTCTCCATTCTACCCACCTCAATTTGTTGTTAAAATCACTCTGATTTACTAATTTACACTATTTGCCACTGACAGAAATTAAACTAATGTATTTTTTGATAATAACAAAATGATAGCCATGTTGCTCGTTAGCTACAGATGTCGACTGCGCATGTGTAGCGATAGCAATTGCACTTGTACCGAGGTATTTGCTTGGGCACAAACCTTGGGCGAGCTAAATACAGATTGCTAGCTTATACATGAATTACGATCTCCGCATCGCCCATCTGTAATACTAGGACGGGCGACTCTTATGGTGTATGATACAATAGTGAATAACTAAACAACCACTCAACCGATTATGACCAAACATTCTTTATTAAATCACAAGTAATGGAAGGAACACATTTATACACTCACATCACAGAACTGATAATGTTAAGACATCAAAATAAGCATTTCAACACTGAAATATTTCTATGATTTAAAAATGAAAAATAAACTAAACAATAAGAAATTAAGAATTAAATGTATTATATTATGAAACATTAGTACTCTGTCAACTTATAATGCTCAATAAGCACATTTGTATCTGGATGTCCAGTGATCATTTAGACCATTTCATCGTAAGTGTGTCACATGGGATATTCCAATTACTGCTCTGGACTGCACTTAGTGTGCACTGGCCGAGTACCGCATGTTCCAATCACGAGAACTCGCTCTGAGAGCAGTCGGATTTTCGTATTACAATTGAGCATTGCACTGAATGAGTGCGCACCGAGAGTAATATTTTCCGCACCGAGTCTAGAGTCAGTTCTGATTTTCAGAGCAATATGGTGGGGACCTGTGATTATGAAAACAACACGAAAATTATTGAAATGTTAGAAATTCTACTGTCTCTAAAATTTCGGCAGCTGAATAATCCATAATATTTAATATGGAACAAATATTTTCTTGGCATATTGACGATATCGTTTGTAATTACAGCAGCAATGAGGTTAATTTTACCCAGTGAGTCGTGCATACATTTGCCGATGATTTAAAAAGAGATGGTGGGATGTTTGTGTTCTTCCTCTAACAATTTTTGTTGCAGTTAAATTATATTAAAATTAGTAAATGTGTTTAATTCTTATAAAAGAACTTGTATTTTCATAAATATACTGAAGTACCACAGAATTCTTATAGGCGACTACTCCATGTAATACTTCCTCTTCAGAGCTATACTTAATTCTATACTTGCTCATATACTTGGACTCTCAATACAACATAATAATTCACTCCAGGACGGTAACGTAGGGGTTGTAATTACTCCTATACATTTAAGGTAGGTGACAAGTTTTTATAAAACAGTAGAGAACTATTCACTCAATTATACCCAATCTAGATACTGAAGTATTGTTTGATCAACACAATGCAAACTCCACACAATACTTTAATTTGATCACTAATTTGATTACTGGTTCCTCTCAAAGAAGTCCCTAGCCTTAAGTGAGCTGGTCCCGCTAGTGACTATAAGTACCACCTTAAGGAGTCTATCGGCCTAGACCTGCACCAAGGCGAATGAGTCGTCTTACCACTGTGTATTATGTCGAATGGGCAGAAGCTCCTCTAGCCCCAGTTCTCGATGGTGGATGTCATGCATTCTTCAGTGGTCTCGCCCCTGGATCGCAGCACTCTTCTTTTCTGCGCCACGACACCTCCGTCGGGTGGCAGCAGCCTCGGGATCTCGTCATCGATGAGAGTGACAAAGGTTGGGGTGGCTTATATATGCGTGGTGTTTAGTAAACTACCTTGCCGCCTGTTTACTGGATTGTCTTATAGAATGCTGTATCCACTACAATTGGTTATGCGAGCTTCGTAAAAATGTGTATCTTTTTATGCAAATAATTATAATATTATCCAGGAATTAATTTTACGTACCTTTTTTTTTAATAGGCTTAAAATTTAAATTATAAGGTTATTTCAAAACATAAAACTGATTTGTTGTCGTTATTGAAATATGCAAGTTTATATATTTCCTCTTCACATTATATTCGTTTGCCATTTATTTAATTTAAGACGAACTTTGTTTAATATACCGATTTAAAAATCGTACTACAATATAATAACGCACTTGACATATAACCTCTATTAGATTCTCGGCAAAATGGCTGCTTGACTGAAATTAAAAATTTCAATTTTTGAAAACGTAAAGTCAAGAGTGTTTGACTGTACCTTTGTTCCATTGTGCCAAGCCCCATGAGAAACAACATGTCGGAAAGTAAACGTATAGTAAAATGGTAGAGTCAAATGTTATCGTTTCTAAAAGGGTCTGTACCTGGTCAGAATAAAAATATCGTTCTAACGTATTTTATTTCTTTTTTTGTTAATTTTTTTCCTAATATTCATTCTCATTTTAGACAATAACGTAATCTTTCGTGTTCAGTCAGTTGGCATTAAATATCACAATGTTGTAATGTTTCAAGCGGTGTGGTATCAATGCGTTTTTGAACTGATGATGTATGCCAATCTTTGATAAGCAGTAGCGTATTAAGATAAGTTACAGATGACCTAGTATCTTGCCGGCATGTCGAAGGATACGGAATTTACATCAGAAACGTTGTTGGAAGACGGTTCGGGCGTGGAGTTCCACGGAGCCACGCTACGAATGCACCCAGACTCGTACCACGTCAGGAATACCAGCTTCACCGAGGACAGCGACTCTGTAGCGAAGCTGTCGCTCTCACCCGAGTTGTCGGGGAACAAGGAGAAGGAAGATGACAGTTTGAAACCTGCTGTTTTAAGTGGCGCAGACGTCGTCTCGCCCATAGCTTCGTTGCCTAAGCTAAGTACGCAGTACTCTTCACGTGTTCAATGAACTTAGGCTACGGCTGTGTCCACATTCACTTGCTCAGGGCCGTAACTTGGCTTTCTGCCCTATAAAAGTGCATTGAGGTCGTGACGTCACCATGAAATTTCTAAACCAGAACACGACTGCCCCCAGGACGTCCACTTGAGCCCCTGTCCCCTGCTCTCACGTCACGAGACATGCACACACCGCCGATTCACATCACTGGGGCGCTACTCCCTCAGGACGGGGGTGGCACGATCCCCCACAAGGGACCTTGTACACCCAGACGGATTTCATTTAGATTGTGGAGGGTAAGAGAATCTAACCCCCTCCTCCCTACACCCCCACCAAGATGTTTAACTGCTGCAATAGCCACAATTATTACCAGTGTCCCAGGGTAGCGCCTGGGAACTGTTCTCATTGCTCTAATCACCACCCCTTTTCCCTGCATGTACGGTGATAAGGTTGGTGGTGAAGTTAATTTAATTAATTATTGTGGAATTTATAAATTCAGGACTTTTGTTGTGCTGTCACAATCTTCTGCGAGGGGGCTGGCAACAATAAAAGCGGACGTTAAAGCCAAAATATGTTAAGTAAAACGATTAAATGTTGTTTTTCATGACTGGAGTGACGTAGGTGCAAGGCTAATTTTAATTTGTTCAGTGGTGATGTTAAGTTTCGTGAAAATACTGTGTTAAAAAAATGTAGTTGTTGTGTTTAAATATAGTTACTGATATTATAATTTAAATATATTAAGGTACTATACCATTTAGGACTACTGAATTTATAATTTAATGGGATTTTAATTCAGGTGTGTGATGTACTGCATGTGTAATACTTGCACACAATTTGCTGTTACAGCAGATGTCCAAAGCTGCCCCAACAAGTAGGTAGGTTTCAAAAATGGCTACCAGGTAGCAATGAATGCTTTGTGCCATTTTGTTTTATATTTTATTTTTGGAGTCACAATTATTTGGCTGTTATAAACCTGAGATGTTGATTTAAAGACAATGATGATTATAAAATTAGTTAATGAATCTTGTTTGCTGGTTATTGGAACATATTTAATTTTTATTTCCATTGTGTTTTTATCCAAAATTAAATACCTTTGTTTAAATAAATTTTGCATATTTGAAATTTCTGTTTCTTAGGGAATAATTGAGGCCTTAACTGCAAGGCACATATTATTACTTACAATTAGTCACGCTTGGCACTGCCAGACTACACATTCACTTCTGTGTCTGTGTTAACATCTTATTTACTATTACGTGTGGATTTTGCCGGTAAATTATTATTATTATTTAACATGAAAGACATAATCGAGGACAAACTAATTAAAAATTGACCAATTTGCTGAGGGACTGTGGACAGAGGACAAGCTGGGATATGGTTCATGTGACATGATTACATTGGCCAATCAGTGCTCACGATGTCAGAGGACCGAGTACAACATGGCAATTGTAACAGGGCTCTTACCCTTCCTCAAACCCATGGTATTTTTTCGATGCTCTACAAATGGAAGTATTTCAATTGTCGACATTTACAACTTTGTACGGCCATGGACGGCAAAGTAAATTGCATTGAGTAAAATTTGACCATATAAATTGAGGTAGAAACGAATAGGCTACGTGTGTGTCACACGAAGGATCAAAGGCCAATGGGCATTGAATTTGGACACAGTCTACATTCGCAACAGCATATGCACTGCACACACATTGCACACCTGCACGTACACAGCACAACACCTTTATATTTTTACAAAATGTGCACGTTCCTAAAATTTCCTCTGAATTTTTCAAGTGGGTCACTTCCATCACAAATAATTGTCGTATGTTAATAGTAATTACATACATTGGTAATCATTTTTAATCATGTTGAACATGAATTTAATGGAGGTATTGGGACAGTATGAAACACAATCATCGGAACGGTTATGAAGATCAGGAAAATTTTGGGGTAAAGCGTACAAAAATAAAAATGACTAAACTGGTCATGGATCCGTTCCTGCATGAAGGGCGCTATGAACTGTAAACCACACACGCAGTTGTGAGTGGCTGATGCACAGCGAGCAGCATTGGTCTGCCACCCTAGCAGGGCAGTGAGGACCACGTCAACTTTCCATACTGAAACTCGACAATTATATAAGTTACCCATGTAAGCTGCAAATATAGCTCTGTTGTGATCTACTGCTTATAAACCACATGTAGGACACGTTAACGTCTGTTCAATTTGTCTACCCTCCACGAACGCTTGTATTTCCACACAATAATTATAACTTTTCACATGGAAACAATAGCAAAGAAACGTGCGTGCTAGCACTCGTAAATCACAAGCCTTCGCATGATTTAGTTCACTCAATTTTGAACTTTCGGACACTACCAGCATACAACCGTCATGTGAAATAGGTAAAAATTTAACCGGAAGACCAAAATTGTTGCACATTTGTTTCCTGCCGCTGTGCAATGTTATCGAACAAATGTATTATGATAATATACATAAATTGCAAGTAAACAACACGTTGGAACATTTTGCGTGTGATATACTATATATATTTTTTCTACTGCATATATATATATATATATATAAAGTATTAGAGTCATATGTTGAATATCAATAAGGTAAACCATGAAATATTGAACATAATAACCTTAGCGTGTTAACGAAAACATCTCCTGTGAATGACATTTCGTAAACTAAGGTTTTGTTCCCAGAGGCGTTCTCACATTTAACACGATTCAGTGACCCAAAAGAAATACATGCGACCTAAGTTTTACGTGTTGTAGGCCTACCGCATAAACACAGCGATCTTCAACGCTCTTCTCATAGTCACATTTCTTGGTATATACTGCAAATTACCTACATAAAGCCCCAATGAAATTCCTTTTAATTATGATGAGTAATGACCATTTGCAGATATTATTTTCCCGTTTTTCAGGAACGTCCTTATTCTGGATGCTTACCATAAAAGATGTTTGGACTGCATTAATCTGGAATACCATCCAATTCTGAGTCGTTGTGCACACAGCACTGGGTGGCTACTGTACGCTGTGAGGCTCAGTACTGAATCATCTTCTCTGTGGGTAACTGATTTTGTAAACTGTGCTGTTGTTCAAGGTTATGAATGGTTCATAATATTATAGCTGAGCACGAAGCCTAAAGCCCATTGGTTGTGAACCAACAAAACAGGTACTGTGTCAACTTATGTACAGTAATAACACATGGTTGCTACAGGACTAGTAATGTGGAAAAGGCAACTGTTATCCGGACTCATTTTAGAAATAAAGAAAATAGAAAAATAAACATGACAGTCTCTTTTGTCGCAGTGTTTCCCTTACCCGCGGATGAGAAACAAGCACTCATGTGTGCTCTTTCACGTGTCCTTCATAGTGAACACGTCCAGGAGGAGGGTGGTTACTTCTTAACTGATATCAATTTTTTATTTATATACAGTTTCCGTTTTGGATAAGCTTCCTGTGCTCTATGCATGTGTAATCAATGCTATAGTGTGTGAAAATGATTTTTTACAAATTATTTTATCTTCTTTTCAACATATTTCCTTTATCAGGATTTCTGATTTTCCAAATTTCTTTCTGTCCCTGCTAGTCTGGATAATCAACTTTCTACTGTCATTTGTTATGTGTTAAAAATAGACTTACAAGTAAACAATTGTACTCTTTGCAGTGCATACAATATTGAAAAACTGCAAATTCCATGATTTTCGTTTGTCACATTTCATAAAGTAGGGTTTTTGCAATACAGTTGTTTTTATTGAATGCTGAAAAAGACGTGAAATTTCTGTATTGTTGGCTGCAAAACCTGAAAAGTTAGGGCAATTTGTTCATGATATTTTGTAACAACCCTGAATCATCAAAAAAAATAATTTTTGAACACGTGTAGCTGTAAACTACAGTGGGTGTGAAAGGGTTAAATCTGTGGTAAAGAAGACAGTGGAGCTGAGTTGATGCGTGTGTGCTGCAGTCTCGCAGAAGCTGAAGGAGTTGGGCAGCCCGCGCAGGGACATGGCGTGCCAGCTGCCCGTGCTGGGGGAGGACGAGGCACGCCACTTCTTCAGTTCGCGCTCGGGCCTGGTTGATGCCGCCGTGGAGGAGTGTGTGTCCCAGCTGGTGGTCCCGGAGGTTGATGGCCAGCTCGTCGGCTCCTGGCTGCTCACAGAGTGAGTCTGCAACTCTTTGCTCTTTCCTTTCAGCTGGCGGGAGCCACAATGATAATGTAGCTAGCACGCACACTTCCTGTCGGGAGCCACAATCATCACGTAGCAAGCGTGCACACTTCCTGTCAGGATTCGGTTCTCAGTGAGGCCACACCTAGAATTTCATACATGAGAAACCTAAAGAACATAGCTATTAGTGGGTTTTCTGGGGTGCTCCAGTTTTCCTCGCTCTTGCATTCCCTGCCTACTCGGTTTTTTTGTTTTTTAGGTGTTTTCAAACAGCATTAAGGCCTTGGTGGGGAAACTCTAGACAATTCAAGAATAGGGAATGGATCGGCCAGAGTACACTGGGCTTCGTGTTGGTTGTTCAACAAGCTTAGAACATCAAAATGTTGAGTTTTTAGGAACCATTCCTCTCCTTTTTCCCCACGGGCAGGGAAGGAGAGGAAGCTGTTATTGGTACCAGGTTTCCTGGTGCTACATGTGGCGCCTTAAAACATAACAGACTGCTGGACTTGCCGTAGTATTTCAATTTGATCAACAGCCAGGCGGGACGGACCTGATTCCTCTCAGACGCAAGTTTGTTGTTGTCGACCTCTGCGCCACTCCGCTTGATGTATTGTCATTACTTGTTACAGCTCAGTGGTGATGGTAACCTGCAGATAACACCTTCAAAGCCTGTCATTAAATGGCTGCACCTCTTGTGCAGCAGTTTTGTTTCTTTTCCGTCTTGGCTGGATTGATGTTACACACTTTTGGAGTAGGCTGTTCACTAATAAATTGAGAATTATTTTAAGCCCTGGTTGTGATCTATTTTCTTCCTTATTTTGCATCCATCCAGTGTGTAAAATTTATATTGCTGTGGTCCTAATTACTTAGTAATGCATTAGTCTAGAGAAACTGTGCAGTTGTTACAAACCCATATACATTACTAACGATGCAATACATACTGTAGTGTATATAACAATAGCAAAGTTTATTCGCTGTAAATTCAATTATTACACTTGCAGTAGAATATACGGACTTGGGAACTGTTTTACTTAATTGGTTGTGCAACTAATGAGCAAAAATATACACTAGAGTCCCGTTATAGCGAGATGTCATGGTTCCAGGTCCGATCCTCACTATAAGTGTGTCCTCGCTGTTCCCGAATTAGACCAATTTTGATCCCCAGTTGGACCTACTACTTAAAAATTGCTTTTAAATTGTGTTCAAACAAACCACCATAACGTAAAAAATTCCTGTTATATGATAACTGATTGCGTGAAAATGAGCGTAAAATCTGACCGCGCCATGTAAGTATAGCTGCTCAGCCTGCAATTGGTTGCTCGTGCATTGTCCCGCAATCAGTTGCCCGGCTTATGCAGCATTTCCCGCTATTGCTTACTCAGCCGGGAAGCACTGCCCTGCAAGAAATAACTCACCTGCCACAGCTTCGCGCGACCGCCTCAAACCAAATACCCGTATTTACTGGCATAATTCTCTTACCTTTTTTACAGGATTTTAGTGCACAAATTAGGGTGTGTGAATTATGCAAGAAATCCCCAAGACACTTGCATGTAAACATTAAAATGGGGTCTACTGTAAGTAATCCCTCACCAACCGTGGGGGATACGTTTTTTTAAAAACACAGCACTTTCTTTTATTGATTATATATATATATATATATATATATATATATATATGAAAATACATATTTAAAATTAAATCACTCGTGTGCTGGGGCTAGCAGCAAAAACATTGCAGTGTGCACAGTTGGGCGTCGGGCAAGCACCTAGATCCTCTGTAGCGCGGCTGGGCGAGCCACTAGATCCTCAGCAGCATGACCGGGCGCTGCAACCTGCTGCTGTTGCTCGGCCCTAGATCTTCGGGTTAGGCAGCTGTCAGTCGCTACAAGATTACTCTGGCGCAGCCACAGAGCAAGTAAGGAGATGAGCAGACACTTTCATGTTGTAACGATCTTCTTATTTTGAAGTCTTTTTCAGGGGTGTGGGTGGGTGGTAAGTGCCTGGATTATTACCAATAGCAGACATTACGAAAAATAATCACCTAGTTTAATGAAACAAAAATAATAGTTTTTAATGATTATTTTGTGATAAACATGTTACATTGAAGTAGTTCGTAATCATGTTGTGTTCAATGTTTAATAAAATAGCTTATTTACAAAAATTAAATTTTGTTGGGGTTTTTTTTAGGCTTGCCGGGTAGCATTTATAGTATGTTTACAGCTTGCATTATTCTTGATATGTTATAGAACAATGTTTTAAAATTACTTAATTAGAACCTACTTGACTAACACTATTTATTTGCCGAATGCTGTTTTCGACAATAATTAAATATATACCTGTGCTGTTTGTGTTAGCTCTGTCTTTGAAATATTTATGTTACATCCAGTTGTGGCCAACAGAATAGAATAAATCTTGCATGAGCAGTGAAAAAAACGGAGTAAATAATTCTAATAGTTTTAGTAAGTAACTAAATGAGCACCTGAAATATATGTAGGTTAAATTAGTATGTTTGAGATATAAAACACTCATAGTTTTGACTCAAAACCGATCTGTTCCATAAAATCATTCATTCTAGTGGTAAAATATGTATGTTGGTGTTTCCACAGGCACCTACTTCAAATAATGTGATTGTAAGCCCTATGTAGTGTCTCCCCCTGGACACAGCAGTGGCGGTTGCCGCCTGCCTCTGCCGTCTTAACAGGTCCGGCTCACTTCATAACAGCAGCCCGGTATTGGGAAAACATGACTTGCACATTAAACTAAGAAACAATTTTCAGCCCACTTCTCTATGCAGTGTTCCTCTGCATACACAATTACCTGAAGTTTAAATGCAGCAGTTTGACTGGCATATTTACCCATTATGCATTTGTACTAAACAAAAATTAATATAAATGTAAACTTTTCCCTTCGCATTAAAAAAAACCACCCGAATACAAATAAACTTGGTGATTGGTTTTGTTTACATGTTTTCAGTGTGGGCGTGGACCAGTGACCTTGAAGTGTCAGCGACTTGGTGCAGTTGAACAAAGCACGCGCTGCACCGCCTGTTAGCATTACATACTTCATTGAGAGAAACATGCTGCCTGAAATATGAAAGGAAACGTTTTTTCCCCTAATTCAGCACCATAAAAACGGGGGCGTGAATTGTGCCATTGGAGAATCATGCCTGTAAATACAGCCATCACTGGAAAATTATAAGTTTTCAACTAACAAAACCAGCAAAATTTCAAGAAAATTTTATAAAAATGGATTGAAATTTAGTTGGTTGTAGCACAGCGATAAAATGTAGTACATAGTTGTTGCATCCCTATCTTTAATTGGTATGCCACACTATGAAAAAAACAAAAAGTGGCGTTAATATGTAGCTGTATTCTGTTCCAGCTATCACTTGGACTGTTATGTTTAATTGGAATTTCTTTCCTTTAACAATAACGTTCGACCCACATACGTCAAGTTGTTTGAAACCAAACACAGTTGACAGCACAATGACTGTGAAGGACTACGGAAAAGCAGAACTGGTTCATGAAAACGGGTCAAGGTAGAAAGTGCAGGCTTCTATTTATTGATCAAAGCACTCAGTTTTGTTAAAGAGTGTGGTTGGGAGGCAAGACGGAAGAATGTGATACATGAGAGCAGCACACGGTGGCGGGGCGAGGGAGTGGAGTTACGGCAGACAGATAACAAAAGTGCGCTTCACACGGTCACGAGTCCGGCCGCAAGCCTGCTTCACGCAATCTCGCCACACATGTTTCAACTTGTTCAATAAAAAATTTTCCTGGAATATGTTTGCAACTTTTTGACTGTTCCTCAAAAAGACTTTGTTATACCCGTGTTCTCATAGTTGCCATGCTCGCTACAGTGGGATTCTACTGTATGTATATGTACACGACCAACAAATAACATATAGAAAACAGTAAAGGCTAGAAACCTGCTTAAAAAAGTTAGGACAACACTGACAAAATAAGTAGAAACAAAATGGGACAACACAACAAGAAACGCACTCAAACAAAACAGTTGTACCAGACACGACACATTACAAGCCAGGTAGACAGGCACCGCTGCCGTTTATCATCACTGGGACGCTACTCCCTCAGCATGGGGGAAGTATAAGTCCTTGTGAGGGCTCTTGTCCTCCCATTGGTTTATCATTTATTCAGTTCAGGTGGGGATGGCTAACCCATCCTGCCTGGCTGTTAATCAAACTGATTAAACCTGCGGCCGTAAAACCAGCAGTTAGTCTTGTTTAAAGCCCCTTGTGTTACACCAGGGACCTTGGTACCCAATGATACTGTTTCCTCTCCTTCCTTGCCTGTGGGCAAGAGAGAGGAATGGTTCCTAAAACCTGGAATTTAGAAGTTCAGGTCTGTTGTGAAACCGCAATGAATCCCCCAGTACTTCATGGTGGTTTTTTGTTTGATCGATTGGAATATAAGCCATAATATTGTAAGGAAAAGTCTGGAAGAGGTTTGAGGAGGCAACGCCTACAGTTCTGTTGCAATAAAATATAACAACTTTGGTGTGTTTGTGTAGTGATAGTTATTTGTTAGGTTAGCATTTATCAGTGAAAATGAAATATAATCTTATTCCATAAAATTAATAAAATAGAATAGTCATAAGATCTAAACCATTGAAAAATTCAGTGTAGGGTGTTGTTTGAATTTATTTCTTAGCAATTAATTGGAACCAATAAAGCAACATGACTAGAGTTATTTCTTTGTTATATGTTAAGGTGTCTTTATTTGTAAGATATGTTGTGGTGTAGCTGGAGAGGAGTGTGGATAGCACGTTGGGGGGGGGGGGGGGGGGACTCCAAGAGCAATTGACGCAGGATGGGAACTGAGTTCAGAGTGTTGGCCGAGGCCAGGCGCAACTAGTGTTTGTAAAGCGTCTGAATCGATCTGTGAAGGCTGACGGCCGGGAAGGTTCCATAAATTTTTTGTTAATTAGTCGTGGCATTTTGGGCCATTCAACTTGTGTTGTTACGTCCAGATCATTATTGCTGACATCTCCGATATTAGGGTTGGGATGTAGCTTAATTTTATCATAGAACTTTTGTTTGATTGGTTTATCATTAATATAATGCACTTTTAGTGTGGAATGGAGATCGCAGTTTCTTGTGTATCTCCAGATATTCTTAAATATTTATTTTGAATGATTTGTAATTGATGTATTAGAGTTTTAGATGCGTTTCCCCACACTCCATTCCCATATATTAGAGCGGAGCAGACAATTGAGTTGTTTATCAGTAATTGAAGTCTTTTGTTTAGCATATTAAATTTTAGCAAGGGATATAGTTTAGTGAGTTTAGCAGAAGCCTGTTGTTTAGTATTTTTTAAATGAGCATCCCAGTGCAGTTTCTTATCTATTATTGTTTCTAGAAATTTAGCTGTGTTCGAGAAGGGAATGTCTGTCATGTTTAAATGGTTTAGCTTAAAATTTTCGTTTACGGGTTAAAGTTAAAGCCTGGCTTTTCTAAGCATTTATTTTATTTTTTTCAGCGGTCATACCACTGCGCCAGCTCGTCGAGTTGTAATTGTGTTATGTGATCATAGATTATGCTTTTTTCGTGAACAAAGATAACTGTATCATCTGCATACATTTGTACAGAACAGTGAGAGAAATGGATGTCAGTTGTGTATATATTGTAAAGAAATGGTGATAGAGCAGAACCTTGTGGTATTCCTGCGGTGAGCTGGCGGGTAGAGGAATTATGATTATCTATGCTGACATAGAATTACTTGTTACTGAAATAAATTGCAAATAGGTGTATGTAGCAGTCTGGGAAACTGAAGTTAACAAGTTTTTGCAGGAGACCTTATATCCAAACTTTGTCAAATGCCTTCGCTACGTCTAGAAACTGCCATAGCGGATTTGTGTTCTAAAATAGCAGTGGTTGTAATCAGTTTCAAATTTGGTAAGTCCATGGACTGTAGAATGTTTTGCTCGGAAACCATGCTGGATAGTCGGGACAATGCCATTAATTTCACCATGTATGTTAAGCGTACTTAGCAGTATCTTCTCGACTATCTTGCTCAGCGAGCTGAGCAGTGATATCGGCCACCGGTTTTTCCCAGGTTTGACTAGAGTAATAACTTTTGCAGTTTTCCAGTCTTTGGGGTAATAATTGTATTTCAAAATTGCATTAAAGATATCTATTATTCAATACAGAACTGAATATGGTAAATTTTTTATTGTGTGGAATTTTTTTGTGTCAGGTTCCGGCGCCTTATTTGGTTTAATTGATTTTAAAATAGACAGCGGTTCAGGAAATCTTACTGGTTCTGGGTCAGTATTTGGTGGTGTATACCAGAAAAACATGGGTTTATATAGTTTTGAACCATTTATCTGCTGCAGCCAATGACGGTCGAGCTGTCTCCTAATTGGCTGTGCAGCTAAGAGTCATTATGAATGGCTTGTGTGGTCTTGTATAGATTGTGTTTTGCCATTGTTTTGTGATGGAAGGATGTTTCTCTCTTAATTAATGGGATCCACATATCAACTGAAAATATTATTATTGTAAATAATAAAAACTGATTCCTTGGGTTTTCTTTTGAGCGTGTCGGATTCCCGAGTGAGTGAAGTTGAATTTTTATGGCTATTTTCCCAAGCATCAAGTCTGCATTTCTGAGGTTCACCTTTATCGCAATAGTTTTTGTGTTCTTTAATTTGAGTTGAGAGAGCTTTGCCAATTTCACCTATGTACAATGGCTACATTCTCAGAGGATCTGATATACACAGTTGCGATTGCGGGTTTCACCCTGGTAACTATACTTTTAATAGTGAATTGTGACTGGAATGCTGATTGTAGTCCATATTTTTTTCCCCAGATGTCTTATTTTTTCCCAAAGACCTGAATATAAGGGATAGCTAGAGTTCTGTCAGGTTTTCTGGTCTCTTTGGAATTGACTGGTCTGATAGGTTTTAACTGTTGCTTTATGATGTTGGTTGGATAACCATTAGCATAGAGTTCTTTTTTTATTTGATTGTGTTCAACAGTAAATTTTTTGTTGTAGCAGATAATCTCATCTTGGTTAGACAGCGTACAAACTATGCCAGTTTTAGTGCTTTTCTGGTGGTTGGAGGCAAAGTGAAGGTAGGTATTGGCCAGTATGTGTTAGTTTCCTGTGTTGTAAGACTGCTGTTTTCTCTACTGGAATACTGTCATTAGTTTTTGTTTCATAGATAAATTTTATTGTTGGCCTCAGTGAGTCAAGAATTACAATACTAAGGTAAGATTTCCATGTTTTGATTGCTTTGAGTTTATCGAAAGAAAGGTTTGGTTTCAGTGGACCAGCTTAGGTAATCGTTGTTCGCACAGTTCGACGACATTCATCTTGTTTGGTAGCAGGAAGTTTGTATGTGGCGCTCTTAACAGATGAAACTATATTTAGTATAGGAATGTGTTTGCTGAAGTTTAGACTTTTTGTAAGACGTTCTCTTCGCTGGTTGACAGTTATTTTGAAAATGCAGTAATGAATGTTTTAATGCTCTCGGATGTGGCTGGTGTTTTAATTTTTGCCTCTCTTACCAACCTGGTCATTTCACCTTTTTTGCTTTTCTTTGCTCTTGAAGCACTTCGGGTTTAAAATTAACTAAACGCCACATGATACAAGGGGTGACTACTCCTTATATCGTACGAGTTGGCGGAACGTTGTACCTGCTGGTGCGGCAGGTAGAGGTTTTGATCCTCCAATGCCAACTGGGTTACTCTAAATAGCAGATTGGACATCTAAGTAATCACAGGAGATCCGTACCATGTGCTGGGCATAACTCAGACTTGTGGGATATTTCCCTCACCAGTAGGTGAGAGTATGCTGTGGTTTTGCTGGTGGTGATCTGGGGATTGTAACCCTGATGAGCGACCTGAATTTAAGTGTGCTGTCATACACTAGGCAAGAGAGTGAAGTGGTGGTGGCCCTCAAATAGCTCGACGTAAACATCACGGTGATCATGCTCCGGGGAGCTATTCTATTTTGGGCTAAAAGCCAGTGTAGAGTGTAGGGCATGTAGAGGGAATAAAGTCACACACTGCAGTAGGCACAACTTTCCACCGTGATACCGGTGGTGTCTGTGGAAGTGGAGCTCTCCACATTGTCTGCGCTACAGCGGCCAGCTGTGGAATGGCAGCTGACTCTGGTTATGGCGGAGTTGGGCTCCTACTGCAAGGACAGGGCGAGGGGTTATGGCTGTGCATTCCTCTGTGAGGTCTGATGGTTCTATCCCAACTACTGAATGTCCACAGTGTAAAAGTAATAAATATTCATAAGGCAGCCTCCCTTTGGTTCTAGAGGGTAAAGTAAGTAGAGACTTATTCTCAGTAATTTCAGAACCACTGAAGTTATTTACCTCCTCTTCAAGAAATTTAAGAGTTCTGTTAAGCTTATTCTTTATTCCACTCTTTCGAGTTTGTGGCATGAAGCTGCTAAATAGAATGGCAATGCAAACCAACAGTACGTAAGATGAAGCCGATTATTATAGTGGTCTTACTGTGTTCTTTCAGACACAACTATGCCCTATGTGTCTCACCGCTAACTCCTCCTAGCCATTCGCGAGACCTAAGGGTTATACCACAGAGACTCATAGGTAGTCGTAATACCTGGGTGTAGTGAGTTCCTTGTGAAGGACTCCCCTGAAGAATAGTCAATGCAATACACTAAGCATTACCATGGCAAAACTCTGAATACCGTTCAATGTTCCTTGTATTTGTAGTGTGGCTGGTTCGCAAAGCTGGCATTGCCTTATGCATTTAAAAATATTTATTTAATAATAAAGTTACTGAGCTCTCATTACACTTGGGGACAATAAGGTTACTAACCTCTAGAATTTAGAAGGTCTTAGATTTCAATTGGTATATAGTTTTTACTACAATTATGTAAACTGCAAGTAAATAAATACAGTGAAAAGAATTTAATAATACATTAAATAAATTTACCATCAATATTCAGTGTAGATAAATACACTGCGTAGGTGCAATCAAAAGCAATACAGGTGGAGGCAACTTGTTTATGTTGCAGTGTCTATTAAAATTGGAAGATTTGATAACTAAATAAATAATGCAAAATCTAACTAAGCCCTGTGGAGTCCTAATCTTAATTAGAGGGGTGTCCAGAAGGGACCTCGTAGTGTACAAGGTTCTCTACCGAACTGGTAAAGATGGTTGGGCTAAGGCCTTACAGGGATGTCCGTAAGGATGACGTGCCAGTGACCTGCTCTATCACAATGTTCCAACAACTTGATCTTTCTCTGCAAGTGTCGTAGTGAGGGAGTTATTCCAAAGGGACTTACAGTCAAATCTCCTGTAAATAGCAAACAACCACAAAAATAGCTCGGAAAGCCAGCCAAAGTCTTCTGGATGAAATTGGAGCAATACTGCTTGCAATCCAGTCTGTGATCAGCTCCAAAGACTTTGTAATAGTATTTGACCCCATTGGTTGACAATTTTAGTGTTTCCTGTACGTACTCTGGTTCACAAAAAGCACTAACTCGGATTAGCTCAGTTAAAGTTTAAGACTCGTAGAAATAAATAAATGAACACTTGAAAGTTTGTTGTCAAGAGTGCCAATTAGAGAAAATAAAAGATGAAATAAATTTCACTGGAGTTTGCAGTCTCTTCAAACAAATGATACAAGCAGAAAGAAAAAAGAAACAAAGCAAGCGATGAAATGCCAGCGTGGTCACTCGCTGCCATGCACAAACACTACATCGCTGAACTCGATGAATGAACTCGGACTAACTGACAAACTATGAATTACTTGAGAACTGTGATGATGATAAAGTCTAAAAATAGCCAGTGAACTCTGACATGACATGGGTCTCAAAATCAAAGTAATATTATGCACGCGAGTTGTCACGTCGGCCAACTGCGACATCAGCACACTGAGTTTCGTCAAATGGTGCAACATGATGACTACGTATCTCGCTTACTAAACCCTTGAAAAAGTTACACTGTCATCCTATGATGATTATACTACTAATGCAATAACTCAAATTTAAATAATAAATTTGGAAAAACAAATATGTACAAAATACAAACAAATTATCATTGCCATGATTTCCTAAATATCAAATCAATTACTATCCTTTACAAAGAGATACAAAAAATAAAAATAATTCTCTAATATATAAATTATAACATATTGCAAAGCTACATAACCACCCTCGATTTGGGGAAGATTTTGAAGAAACTTGTCCCAAATTGAGACCTACATGAATGTCCACGGTCTAATGGTTAGACTGCGATTCCATCACTTTTAAGGAAAATTATTTGATTACACAGTTATACCTTTCACGTAGACAGTTCAAGTCACAATTACGTGTTTGTAAATTCACATACAAAGTTAAGGTCATACTAAAATATGCCGCAATACATTATCACACAGTCAATTAATAAAAAAGACAAAATTTATTACAAAATTCAAGTCACAGTAAATTACGATCACCTCGATGAGCCGAAGATCCTCTCCAGCGCAATCAAAGGAAGAACCAGCGGCATCAACAGCTACACACAGACACGTTCAGTCCCTTACGGACAACCTAAGAGAAGAGCTCGCCCCGAGGTTTAACGTTACTCTATACGCATCAGCAACTGCCTCTCCTAATTATTTTGCACAAGGAGCCTTCCCCTGTTTTAAGATAGGGTGTTTACCTTCCACATAGCCCTTGGGGAATTAGGAGATAGCACCTCTGCCATGTGTTTATTTCCTTATGGTCAATAAACACTGTTCTTACCAAATCTCTTGACTTTCACTCCGAGCTCCTTCCTTGTGTCATATCGAAACTGGAGAACTCAGCAGGAGACCGGGTTTTGCTTTTCCGAACTCACGCACAACACACCAGCACATCCTTGGAAGGCCACCCATTCTCTGCCCCGGCAGTGAACAGTAGAGCCATGACACTAGGATATCGTCCCCTGGAAGTTGGCTTGCCAGCTCAAGGTCGCTCCTTCCTCGTAATCTCCTTTGTGATGCCGAGGACGGGATCTTCCTGGAGTCCGGAGAGACCAGTGACCTATGGACCCTCACCTCACCAGTATTGGAAGGCCACCCATTCCTTGCACCAAGTGGGAGTAACGGTAGAGCCACAACACTAGGTACGCTCCCGGTGGGATCGGCTTGCCGGCCAGGGTGCTCAACCCTCATTGCTCACTAGTGGTGCCAAGAGGGTTGCATTCTGGTGTAGGGAAACCAACCTCCGCGGGACACCACAATGCGGTTCCCGCCACCATCACCCAGCAGCTCGCACCTTCTCTACCTGATACAGTGAAGCAGTACTGGCGGCAATAATTTGCACCTATACGTGGACACATACACATCAACCGCTTATCTCCTGCAGCCCTGATTTTTGTGCCTCATGCCTTACACCCGTAGGGGTGGAGTTGAGATACAAGCTACGAAAACGAGAGCTATTTTCAAAAATCCACAGGGGCTACGTCTCCTTCCTAGCAGGTTCAAGCTGCTTAGTCCACGTGAGCAAGGTGCATTACTGAGACGTCTCACTATATCAGAACCCACAATCACGCCCGTGGTTTTGTTCGAACCACCCACCAAGGTTACAGAAAGATACCATCCTACAGTGAAGGAGGCACTGTTCGGTGTAAGGTCAACCATGCACCAGAACCACAGCCAAGTAACACACCCACACATACCACCTCTCAGTCGAGTGCTACACCGGGAAAGGGAACAGAGACCATACTGGCACGTACAGAACCACCTCGCCGCCCTACTGCACCACAGTCTAAACCTGCTCCACGCCGTATAAAGATTGTCGATCCCAACTTTGTACCGAGTCGCAGACCCACCAGTCCCGTGTTGTACACCAGGCATGCCCCCGTGCCCATATCTGAATAACCGTCTTGAGACGCAACTCCCCTAGTGTTGAGTAAGTCACCCAGGACAGGACAGTCAAGCATCAAGATAATAAACATCACATGTCTCAAAGTCATTACGATGTTACCTTCACTTTCAGTTTTTGTTTACGTGATTCATTAGCAGAAGATGACAATGAAATACAATTTTACATTCTCTTTCAGTTCTTGTTTACATGGTTCATTAGTGGAAAAATGAAGTTAGGTAATATGCAACATTTAAAAGGGGATACAACGTCTGGCTATAAAACAAGAGAGCTACTGACTTTCAGTTTAGAACAATGCATAATTTAACTAAAGGGACCACAAGCGAGCTACTACCTTCCCTATGGGGTCAGCGCTATTTAATTAAAGATTGATTTTGCTCCCTTTATGATGTCCGTGCTTTAATGATACTAATATTTATTAATTGTGTTGGGACAGGTCTGAGGCGCCTAGAGTTGAATGTGGCAATAACCTAAACTCTGTTTTGTTGGGTTTCCAAAATTAATCTGCAACATATATTAAAACTTTTCAAAACCAAACTGCAATCTACATACACACACGAGCAACACTTTCCGAGAATGACAACATAATACCCTTAAAAGATATGCTTTTGCAAAAATTAACCTCATTAATACACAAAATTTAATGTGCTCCTGATTCTAGCACAAAAACAAATTACAATACAAAAGTACTGTCAATTATAACAACATTATAAAAAACCCAATGCCATTCACAAAATTCGCCAATTTAAAGAATGTTATCCCTCAAAACACCATTATTCAATTTCATAAACAAATACATACATCTTATGCAGTCTGCTACTGCATTATTATCACTTTTCATACATATCAACCCTAAATAATGTTTAATTGCAATCTCTCTCAGAGTAGAAAAAACCATAATTATTCATTTTTTTTACATAACAAGTTAATCTGCTCAACTTTTTTAATGCTCCATATACAATATTATTTTCAATTAAATGTCTTGATAGTAAATAGTCATTACAAAATAAAATTCATTTATGAAAATATCTTTATAAATTAAATTCTTCACATTTATAAATTAAAATCTTCACATTTATCAATACAGTGTTATTTTTAATAAAATGTCAAGATGGTAAATACAAAACCAATTTTAATTTATGGAAATGTTGTTAGAAAATAAATTCTTCAGAGTTATCATAATAGGCTCAACTAGCCCCAACAAAATTACATTGCAATGACGTGCTAGATTATTTGCTTTGCGGTTATCAAATTATATTAACTTCAATCAATGTAACCTCAGTTTTAATTATACAAAGACAATACCTTACAAAAATAACCTTGCATGAATGAACACTAATTAAATCATATTCAACTATTAAACAAAGACAATACATTACAAAATGATCTTGTCTGCATGAACACTAATTAAATCATCTTAAGCTACCAACCTGGAATCACAAACTATATTATCTTTCTTTCTCTTTCTCACATCATCTTCACTTTACTTAATTTATTATTTTTCTTAACAAACTTCCTTATCACATACTTAACAATTCCCTTACACCTAGTCCTCATGAAAATAACCTTCTTTTTTCTCTTACTTTTAAATTACAACTTTACTCCCCTAGCCTTGCCTTTCTTTCTTTTATTTTGTCTTACAGATTCTTTTCAGAATAACTTATGAATATTAAGCATGTTTGTTACTTTAACATAGTTTGCACTAGGTTCCATGTTCTCACTGTTAGGTTTACAAATTTCCCAATTACATTTTCTTTTGCACAACCCCCCATTCTCAAAATGATACTTCTACATCTGTTGTGCTCCCCTCGGTTGGTGAAAAGTTACTGCTGATCCTAACCTAAGTTTCAATTCACTGAGAGTTTTTTGGGGATTAACCCCACAAATTTTTTGGTTGTACTATTTGAATTTGATTTACATTTGTTTCTGGATCCTGACAGTTTTGGTTTATAATCTCTATTTTATTTTCCCAGTTTCCAACTTTACTAGATACATCCTGACAATTCTGCACTACCAGTTCTAGTTTTTTTTTTTTTTTTTTTTTATACTGCCGAAAACATTTGACAATTCTACATTATTATTTACAAACTGATTTGAATAAGTTACCCTTTCCTCCTTTAACTCTGTTGATTTTATATTTATGTCATTCTTCCATTCTTTTAAACATTTCATATTATTGCCTATAACATTAATTAACTTGTTGGATTGTTCTGTTAGCTCTACTTTTTGTTCTGTCAACAGTCGTACGATCAGGCTTAGATCTATTTCATCCTTCATTTATGCCTTTTGCATCATTGTGCCCATATTTCCTAACCTGTATTATTTATTACGGCACAATTCGCTAACAAAAAAAAAAAAATTTACAATTCATACACAAATCACTGTGATATTAATAACAAAAATAATGACATTAGGAGTACCTGCAATTTTTTAGGTGAAGAAGTTTATATTTACCTCAATGCACTTTCCTCGTTGACTGGACACTGCTGGCAGTATGGAAACTGTTGACTGGAAGATGCGGGCAGATTCTGTTGTTGGAACACTTGTTTATGTAGTTCCATTTACACAGGAAAACAAATGATGAATGGATCCCGATGCACCGGCAACTGGTTGTCAAGCTTCTTGAATAATTATTGAACTGGATGCTGCCGGCAACTTTCACTTTAAAGGGTGTGTATAAATCTGAGCCGATACGTTAGGCAACAATTGTAGCGTTTGACCTCGTTGGTTGACAATTGTAGCGTTTCGTGTACATAACTCTTGTTGTTCGCAGAAAATACTAGCTCGGACTACCTCAATAAAAGTTTAAGACTCGTTGAAATAAATAAATGAACACTTGAAAGTTTATTGTTGTCAGGAGTGCCAATCGAACGGCAATAATGCAGTCTCTTCAAACAAATGACCCTGAGAGAAAGAAAAATGAAAAAAGCAAGAGATGAAAGGGCAGCGTGATCACTAGCTGCCCTGCACAAACACAGTGTTGCCAACCGTTGTGGAATTCCGCTACGCATAGCGACATTTAAACTGTGGGGAGACAAAGCGGTGAAAAGTGATACACAGATAATGTAGCAACTTTCTAAAAAAAAACCAAGCGTGCTGCGCCAGCCTTGGAACTTCAGATAGACCTATTATTTCCTTTAGAGTCAAGGAACACTTGTTTTGCAGTTTTTCTAACAGCACAAGCAACTTTAAATATTTCAGTTTCACTTGTACTTCAGTAATAGTTTACTTCACATCCATGTTTGATGTTACTCGCAATGAGTGAACAGTTCTACACATAAAGACACAAAAGCAAGTCATTCTCCCCGAATGACTTGAAGATGAAAGAGAGTTGAGAAAGCAACTATTTACGGAAAAATTGTTGACAGAAGATATTTTTCCGAGTGGGTAGAACCAGTTAAAGAAGATAGTTCTAAAGCTATATGTAGGGTGTATAATGTGGTGTTAGGTGCAAAACGGAGTGACTTAATTATGCATAGTGAAAGCCAAAAATACATCAATAATATAAAACCATTGATAACACTAAACAAATTTCACGGGTAACTAGTTCCTATTTGCCATTCAATTATATCACTTGTCAGGGTAATATGCATAAATTTCCTTGCTACTTTTCATTATAATAAGATACTTAAAAAAAACTATGTGCTTAACAAAAATACAATATTTAACATTTATGTTAGGAAATCAGCTATTATCATTTTTTCTTTCATTATTTTTCAGACTTTTAAACCAAAGAAACAAGAAAAAGAATCTACAGTGGCAGATATAAGATTTAGCTTATTAGTTCCTGCTCGTAATTTTAGCTTCAGTTTGGTGCAACATATTGTTCAAGTAGCAAAGATGAATTTTAATGATCCTGCTATTGCAAAAAATGTAAAACAAAGTGTGCTAGTATTGTTAGTAATGATCCTGCTACTGCAAAAAATGTAAAACAAAGTGTGCTAGTATTGTTAGTAATGAACTTAAGACAATTCATTTTATGTCCAGAGAACTGGCGTGAGTAATACCAGGTGGTTGTGTATTTTCGTAACGTACATTTGCAATGATCAAATTAAAACACAACTTCTATATTTGGTACCCAATGGCAGTGTGAAGGGTCTGTACATTATTTTAGATAACAAGGAATCTCTGAAAATGCATCTGCTGAATGATAATCTAGAAATTCTTGTAAATGGCTGCATATGTCACACAGCTCATTTTGTAGCTGTAGCAGCATCAAGTGAAATTCCATGTTATGTTGAAGCCTTGCTGCACAATATTTCAAATTACTTTTCACGTTCCCCAAAATGGCAGAGCATTTTGAGAATTTCAGAAGTTATATACAGTCTTCTGTACTAAAGATTTTTTAAGTCTAAGTAAGACGCTATGGCTAACTTTATCAAATTGTGTCAATCTGGTTCTCAAACAGTGGAGTGTACTTCTTGAACTGTTCAGAGGCTGCTTTTGAGGACGAGCATCCAATGAGCAGTATCATTTTCATGGTTCTTCAAAATCCGTATATTGAAGCTTATCTTTACTTTTGTAATCATGTGTTACCAATTGTCAATCAGTTCAATGTATTGTTTCAAAACCGAAAGGTCTATATTCATGATTTGTATCCTGAAAAAAGACTGTTTGTTAAGATTCTAGCACAAAATTTTGTAAAATTTTCTTGTGTAAATGATAACTAAAAATGAGATAAGTTGAATGTTTATGATCCTCATGTTTTACTACCAATAGGACAAGTAAATGTACAAGAACATACTTTAAAAACAATAGCATTGTGCACTGAGAGAGACAAAGAGCAATTCAAACTAATCTGTGTGAAATTTTACCAGAAGTGTGTTGCTAGTCTTTTAAAAGGTTTCCTGTAAATAACATACTCTTTAAAAATATGTGATTTCTTGTACGAAATAATGCCATAAACCCGAGTGTAGGTAAGAAGTATGACATTTCAGAACTTGCCAAAAAGTTTCGTACAAAAATTGACACACAAGAAGTGGCAAAAGAGCTTGACAAACTTCCATTTTATTTTTCAGATGAAGAAAAACTACAGTTTTTAGAGTCAGCTAAAAACTGTGTGTTGCTTTCTGGTGTGCTCTGGACAAAATAAAAAATTTTGATGGAGAATATATTTTTTTAAGCATTGCAAAATAAGCCAAAATTTTGTTAATTCTGCCTCGTGGAATGCAGATGGTGAAAGGGTTTTCTCAATGATGGGCGACAAAAAAAATTAATTAAAACCACAAAAACTGAGTGATTTGCAACTGTTAAATTAGACTTGCAAACTACAACTAGTTGTTTTGTGACGTATCCAATTACCCACTATCACATCAAGAAGTTTGGCTGACATATGTATGAGTTAAATAAAGGCTGAAGATCAAACTGTATCATTTAATGAGGATTAACTTTAAAAGTTTAAACATTGTTTTTAATTAGCCTGTGTTTGAATATTTTCTAAATTTGGTGAACATATAATTTGTGCAATGACCACGTAAGTCAGCACCTGCCACTTACCAACCACAGCGCTTCACTCTTCTGATTGTATCACCTGTTACCTTAAAGGTAAATTTTTTTGCCCATTATAGTTGTGTAGCGGAATTTTACTGGAGCTGTAGCAAAATTGCCTCTTTACATGTTAGCAACACTGCACAAACACTACATCGCTGGACTAGACGAATGAAATGCGATGACTAACTGACAAACTATGAATTACTTGTGAACTGTGATGACGCTAAAGCTGCGCTAACCCTATTTATACTGCCTGAAGTTGTATCAAGTACACGTGGTCCAATCGTGGCTTCGCAAAGTGCGGTAATGTCTAAAAATAGCCTGTGAACTCTGACATGGATCTCATAATCAAAGTATTACAAAGTATTACAGTTGTCTCGTCGGCCAACTGTGACGTAAGCTCACTGAGTTTCATCAAATGGTGCAACACGAGGACAATGTGTCTCACTTGCTAAACCCTTGAAAAAGTTGCACTGTCATCCTATGACGATGATACTACTGATGCATTGACTCGAATAAAATAATAAATTTGGAAAAACGAACATTTTCAAAATACAAACAAATAATCACTGCCACGATTTCCTAAATATCTAATCAATTACTATCCTTTACACAGAAATAATAACAAATAAAAATTATTCTCAAATATATAAATTATAACATGTTGTAATACTACAACTTCAATAGAATATATACATCTATCTCGAACCTTTTCCAGAAAAAATTTATAAGGAGCAAAGAAAAGCAAAAAGATAAAGTGACCAGGTTGGTGAGAGAGGCAAAAAAGAAAACACCTCCCACATCCCAGGACATTAATACATTCATTACTGCATTTTCAAAATAACTGTCAACCTGCGAAGGAAACGTCTTATAAACTTCAGCAAACACATTCTTGTACTACACATATTTTCATCTGTTAAGAGCGCCATATACAAACTTCCTGCTACCAAACAAGATGAATGTCGTCGAACTGTGCGAACGATTACCTAAGCTGGTCCACTGAAACCAAACCTTTCTTTTGATGCACTCAAAGCAACCAAAACATGGAAATCTGACCTTAGTATTGTAATTCTTCCTGCAGACAAAGGTTGTGCTACTGTCATCCTAGACAAAGCAGGCTACGACAACAAAATCACAGATTTCATCACCACTCACAAATACATACATATGGATAAAGATCCCACTGCCATCATTCAATGCAAGGTATACCAAATGTTGAAAAAATCATCAGTCACATCCCAGAAAGAACAAGAACAGAGCTCCTACCACATACCAACAAGCCACCCTACATATTTGGTCTTCCAAAAATCCGTAAACCAGATATGCCTTTGCGACCAATCATCAGCTCCTGCAATTATCCATGTCAGAAACTGTCCAAATTAGGGATGGGTCGATACCACATTTTCTTGATACTCTATACCAGTTTTGATATCAAAACGTTCTCACGATACTCTATACCAATACTTTTCTCGATACCAAATCAAAATTTTCAGGAACACCAAACAATTTGCCTGAGAAAATTTCTTATTTTACTAGTGTTATGGACACACACTGAAACTTTATAAAAACCCACATTACACTTGAAAGAAACTGTGGATGGCCTGTAACTCAAACGTCCTTAACCAATGATATATCAACACTGTTTCCCTTAAATCTATAGAATCATGTTTCCACAGTGACAGCTGTAATCAAACTTATTTTGTGATTTCGCTGTTTTTATTATTTTATTTTGCAACTTCAAGGAGATTACTGTAATGTTTGTTTACTAAAACATCTGATAACCGAGAGTGAATTGAGTGACAAGTGCTGCAAGTTTCCGTCCGTCCAGTCCAGCGCTCAGCACAAGGTGTGGCTTCGCTTCCTCCCCTTACATGCCTGGCGAGAGGGGAAGTGGTTGCCTAGCAACTAGCATTTAGTTTACTATAATACTGAAACATTGCTGTTGGTGAACTGCAGCACAATTAAAAGAAATTTTTAACTTCTTTCCGTTCCAAAAAGTTCATAGAGTAATGCAACAAACCATGTGAAGTTCAAGTAAAAAGAAAAAGAAAACATTTGGTGTGTATTCGTCAAAATACTTAATTGTGAACACAGAAAACAGGAAGCATGCATAAGTTTGTTTACATGTTATAGTATTAAAAATTTTTTTAATATAAACCTAAATCAAACTGAAATACATTGTAACCTGTGTAGATAATTTTTCAAGGGACCAAAATAAAAAACTTATGAAGCATGTTAACAAGCAATGCATACAGACTTGATCATCATTGAGACTTCAAAATCTCGTTTGCTGGTGTGGGTGAGTGTAATACGTCACAGAAAATACGTCACATGTCAGACATTTGCCAGATATGCAGCCACACAATGGTTTCCACCCCCCCAACTGTGACACATTTGTTCGCCGACTAGTGAGAGAGAGAGGGTGCAGCTATGAAAACAATCCTTCCACCCATTGCTACTTCTGCTCCGGCCCTCGTCAATGTCAAGCTGGTGGGTTGTTATCTCAGCATGGTGGAGCTTGAGAAGAAACTACAAACTTTGTTTGAATAACAGTGGAAGTTTAGCATCTTTTCCACTGATGCTCTAGTTTCCAGATGCGCTTGGTTACACATGAACACTTTCAACATTGGCAAATTCTGCAGAAGCACATAGGGGTCTGACTCCCCACAGCTCTAAGACAACTCCAAGTGGGAATTTACATTGTTCACTATTTTCATCTAAGATATTCAAAGTTTGAACATGAATAATTCGTAAATTACTATTCGCAACTATTCAAATTTTAGTATATTTGCATACCCGTATTAAATGTCATTACTACAATGTTAAAATTTTGGATATTCTTATGCGATACTCTATACTATAAAGTATCAAGGATATTGAGGTATTGCAGCATCGAAGATCCCATCTCTAGTCCAAATATCTACTAAAAATTGTCTCTCACAGGCCAGACCCCGATTAAAGAGGGAGAAGACTTCTTTGGGGGGGTCGCTGGTAGCTGGTCTAGAAAACTTGTGGGGTGGTTCTTAATGAGAAAGATGGTAGGCATAGAGCTCCAGCACTAGAAGTGATTAAGTGAGTTGCTGAGAATTAACTCCCGTTCTTGGAGTGTGCGCAGCCATAAATGGGAAGGCCAGCATTGCCCTTCGTGGGCGAGCTTCTCCCTTCCTAGCGCTGACTTGGGGAAGGTTGGAAGTGGGTAGTTTTCTTTGTATGTGAGTTGCATCTGCTGCTCACTTAGCATTTTGCTAACGTTGCCTGATTCTGTTGGACAAGGAGGGCGATTAAAACTATGTGGCGTCTGGCGTAGTGTAGTAAACTGGTCGGCTGCCGTTTCCTTGGGTTGTCCTGGCTAGGAAGTGCTTCAGTCGGCCTTTGAAGCAAGTAGTCTAGGGTTCAAACCCTGCTTGTGTGATGTGACGTTGCATGTAAATGCAAAGACTTTGGCCAGTACACATCACACGTCAGTATGTAGAATTAACATTGCCATTGGCCTGTCCACTTTATTAATGCGGCAGTCAAGTAGAACTGTGAAATTGTTAAAAAAAGTAAATATTTACAAATGCGCTTATTCTTACACTTACATGCATTAAAGTAACAGAAAGCAAAAGAAATAATTTTGGTATTCATAAATGTTTGCCGAACATTTCTTATACAGCATTAAGACAGGGAACTACTGTACTTTCCTGCTGCCATTATGAACTGTACTTGGCACCTGCCAGTCAGTGTGGCTGTTGCAGGTAGGGGCAGTGCTGACATTTTTCAAAAGTGCTCTGTAGTAAGTGTTATCAGTCAGGAATGTAGTACATTGACACAAAATTGTACCTGTGAATGTTTATAAACTGAATTGAAATATCAGAATCATTTAAAATACAGTAGAACCTCACTACTGCAACCCCATGTATTAAGATAATCTTTCTTGTAAATACCCTTTTTTTGTGGAATGTTAAAATATTCTGTAAACAATTTTTTTCCAAAATTTGATGGAAATCGGCTGAATAATAAATTGCTATACACTGCATTTAACTTTACTCCAAGCAGTGCAAATCTTAACATAGATACCAACCCCGTTTGATGTATAGCAGTCAGGGTTGGTCAAAATGTGTTACATTTTCCAAACCCTCTAGGTACATATTAAGATCATTCCTAGAAACCTTGAAAGGTCTTAACAGTGTGGTTCTACTGTACTTATTTTAATTAATTACTCTAATATTGTTTCCCAAAAATGAGTGCTCCCCTCCCATTCCATGAATCTAAAGTCTAGAGCTGTATCTGTAAACTGTAAGTCTAGACCTGCTCCCGGTGTGGTGCTTGCAGGATCAGCCTTTGGGACAACGAGAAAGAGCGGCTGGTGCTCCTGACGACGCAAGCCTTGTTCACTGTCAAGTATGACTTCATCGCGCTGCGGCAGCTGGAGTTCCGCCGTGTGTCGCTTTCCCTCGTCGATGCCCTCATCATCGGAGAGCTCGTCTACCCTTCCGGCTCCCTCGTCCCGTGAGTGTTGCCCTTGCTGTTCTCTCTAAGATACTCTATAACGCTCCTGTAATAAAGGTGGTGCAAATATTCTATATGCTGAAAATATAATGAAAATTCCGAATTTGTTTTCTATTTTGGTATGCAATGTCATGCCGCGTCAGTCCTAGCGCTCCAACCAGCAAATCTGACTTGGTGAATGTAGCGGGTTAGCTGACTTGGGGTGGCGCTTAAGTTTTGTCGTGAGTAATTTAGAGGCTACTGGATAACACCTTGTCATGCCTGGCGAAGCTCAAGCGGTGGATGGAGTGGTTTAGCTGACTGGTCGTCCAATTGCTTTCTTGTAGTATGTGCTTAGTAGGGGGCTTTACAGTACGTGTGCACAAAGCTGCTTACTGGGCCCATAGTATGGGTAGTCTGCGAATTGTATGGTGTTTTGCGACGTAGATACTACCCAGTTAAGGGTGCCCGCAGTCCTACTCTACTGTTGGAAATAGTTTGGCAAGATGTGATCACCTGTCGTTCCAGGAGAGGGGGAAGGGGGGGCTGCATTTACAAGGGGGTTGAGAGTTACAAATCACACTTGGAATCAGAACTTAGACTTGAACGTATTTAATCAGCACCCAGAGAGTAGATAAGATTCACGTGTTATAGTAATGTAGTAATAAAACACGGTGACCCATCCTAACTCCTAGACTTTGGTAGTTACCAAGTAACTAGCAGAAATTATGTTAATAACAGGTGAAGGGGACCTGTTAAAGCAAAGAGCAAATAATAAAGCAGTCATGAAAATTACTGCAATCCTACTGTCGCGTAGTGTTGTCCTGAAGAGACGGGGGATAAGCACTCCTATGTGGAGTGTGTCTTGGGGGTTGAAACACGCTTCACTATTAGAGGAACTGGTTGAGGCAGAGAGCCCTAGTATGGCAGTGGTACGGCGAGCTGCTGGGTTTCCAAAGCAGAGGAAGCCAATGTGATGATAACTTAATGTCAGCTGGCGTTCTGGAGGCTCATCCGGCCCTAAATACTGAATGGAGCTTTCTTCAGCTGGCCGACTCCTTCCTGTGTGGAAGGCATCATACCTTGCTGCGCTCTCTTGGTAAGGGTTGGAAGCGGGGTAGCTCGGTCGTTGCGGATGGTATCTGATGCTCACTTAGGGGCAGGCTGGCTTCTTTCGAGTGGTTAGTCAGGGGAGCATGATTAATGTATGTGGTGGTTGTTACTGGCAACAGCTTGTAGTACTCATCTTCGAGATATAGCACTCTGGGTTCAAATTCCGGTGTGTGTAGTGTGACTTCCCATGGGCTGAGTTGAAGTCGTAGATCATAGAGGGTATATTTCCAGCTACATGTCATGCTTCAGTTTGACATGTGATTCATTTCTGCATCTTTGATGCACACTCTACACACTTTGCCCCATCTTGAGCACAATGTTCAACCCTGGACGGGTCACAATCCCACCCGTGCAGTACTGAAGATTCCGGATACGTGCCTACATGGTATGATGGTACAATGTCATGATCAACTACACACACACATGATCCTAGCTTCTCTTCACCCAGAGTCTCCAAGAAGCCATCACACCAACACCACTGTCTGCTGAGCCACCGCTACCTCCAGTGAAGGTTATGCTAGTCCCAGAGTGCGCCACTGGAGGGCAGCTCCTGTTCTACCAGCACCTCGCTGCCGAAGTAAAGGATGATAAGCGTCCCCTCAGCACCTTTAAATTTTCAACCCCTGTGGCCGAGGCTACCTCTCCCCGCACCCCTTGTCTACGAGCCTCTGTATGAGGTCTGGCATGACCACAGTGTCTGCTCCTTCACCACTCTCGTATGGGGTGTGCGACCGCTGGTACGTTCAGAAGCCACTGCTGCACCCACCACAGATTCTCTGCTTCTGGGAGACTGGGCCCTCCAGAGGCTGCTGAAGACTTCATTCTCTCCTTACAATCCCCTGGTGTCACCTCAGAACCCGGTAACAGTCACGATAAAGTCCCTTTCCGAACCTCTCCCTGCCCGCTGGACGGTGCTGGCATTGCAGACACTCTCTCTCTTGTAGTTGTCCCCCTTCTTGTTATTTCAGAACAAACCACCAGTTGTTTGGCAAAGATTTTTTACATACCTTATTTTCTAACAGTAATTATTGCCTATTCCTATTATATTAACACCAGGATCGCTTAGGTTCAACTTCTATGTCGAAGCAATCTAGTGTAGGAGGTAGTAGAGTTCTGCCGTGTTTTATTACTACGTTAATATAACACATAAATATTACCTACTCTCTGGGTGCTGATTTTCTTTGTGTAAAACATTGTAGTTTTCCTACGTAGTTCAGCCAATCAAAGTGAAGCTGGCAACACCACAGGCACCAAGCCAAATTCACGCCCATTAAGTGGCCGCCTGAGATCTTCTGCCGCCCGGTAGATTTAGGTAGAGTGTATACCACATAGTAACTCCTCCGTCAGACGAATCAGTGACTTAGGTTATTCTATACTTCACCACCACTTTTTATGGGGGTGGGAGGGTGTTGGAATTAACACTAACCATCTAACATCCTGCGGATAACACACCTGGGTATTCCAGTTGAACGGCTTGAACACAGCCTGCTGCTCTGGCCACCTCTCCTCAAGGGGCCGGGTGAAAGGAGCAATACGGTACAGTTCTTGCTGAGAGACTGTTAACAATTCAGAATTACACTATAGAGAATTGCGGGCATCAACTCTGCTTTCGTGCGGTTGCATTTGTACCCCTAATCTCCCCGGAAGGGAGGTAAATAGAGAAGGTTAAGGGCAGCTAATGCCCCTTAAATTTGATTGCTTTGCAACCCTCAGTAAGAAGTTGCACTTTGCACTTCCACCCAGCAGGACCGAGTTCACACCAGCCGCCCTACACAGGGGCCTCACCCCTCCTTACTGTCGGTTATGGTGGTTATGCCGTCCCATCCATCTACCCACAACTGTCAGCAGTCTACCACAGAGCCACAATATACTTCACTGTCCACGAATCACCCAGGCGACCACCAGCCCTCGCCACGCCAGGGAAAGAGTCTCCAGTCTGCAGCACCATTACCTCAGAAGAACAACGAACCTCCAGGTAACTGTGTGAACAAGGCCACCAGACCTGTTCTCTACATTGGCCATGCGCCAGGCAAACATTAAAAAATAGTTATTCTGGCATCACGTGATAAAACTGTAAGGTGACTAAGACATCCAGCTCCACACTTAAACTTTGCATGATGCAAGTCACTGTAACTCTTAACCCAGAAAGTTTGATGCGTAATGCCCTTTCAACTAGGCAAATACTATGTCAAGTGGAAGTGGGGAAGTATTTATGTTGGGTGCTAAGTCAGGTACACCCTTAATCTGGAGGGTTCATGTATGCAGTTAATCTCTACGTTGGGGCCGGTGCTTTCCCTGTGTAGAGTCCTGGCCTGGTAGCTTTACGGCAGGGCGTGAAGTCTGGTTCTGCCAGAACAATATTACATTTTAGACTCTTGAGTCTTGGACGGTATACCTGGGTGACTAAGATTGCTAGTACTGGAACATGTTTCTGGCTGAACGACTGTGCGTGTTGATGTTCCTAAGGTGTGAGCATGCTGGTTGTTGGGTGTGATTCGTGTCAGTGGGGACAGAGCAACAGGCGTGAGGTAGGCGATGAGGGCCGTTGGCTGCTGTTCCGGTTGACTGAAGTATTCCACGAGCGATGGGAAAGCTTGTTGGCTCAGGCGGGTTGGTGGCTGGAATAAATCTCGTGGTACTTCGAGTGTGACTGGTACAAGCAGGCATCATAGAGCTTGATCCATACGAGTGAGCTGTCCTATCGTTGCAACAAGGGCAGGAGTCAGCTCTTGCAAACGCCCACAGGAAATTAACACCTGTTTCACCTTCTCCTTCAGATCACTGCATCTGGAGAAAGCCATCTGGAGTCACACACACTACAACATCCGTGAGGTGAAAAGCGGGGCTTGTGTTTCTCTACAGTGTAGAGGCACGTAAGCGGCTTCCATGTTTAAACAGTTTGTTCATTTAGACAAATGTACGCCTTTATCATGAGCAATTAAAACTGAAATAATTTAATTAGGTACATAATCTTGGTTTAGTGATGCAACAATGATAGTGTTGTGCTGTGGTGTGGAGTTGTCCACTTAACGACTAAAATTATGTAATTTACATAAGTTTGAAAATCACAATGAAATTCATATAATTACTTTTCGTTAGTGTTTCCTATTGGGATGGTTTTTGTAGAGGTGCTATTGTATTTACATGAGGTACCTTCTTATGTTTGATCCATATTATTTACACAATGTCATTAATGTACATGCAGTTTCAATGTGACACATATACTATGGAAAAAATAATTTTGTTGTGCCCCTACGGTATTAAATGACGGAACTATTGTTTCTTGTTGACTGTGGAGGAGGAAGGATTATGTTTGGCACCGATAATTAAGCCCCCAAAATGCTATATAAGAAAAATGAATCTGATGCAGATCACAGAGGTACAGAGTTTTAGGATTGAACGGTCCACCAATTTGTCGTCAAAAGTCCACAGTAGTCCCACTGTGGTGTACTAATTGTGACACTAAGAATGGAATGTTTGAGATGGTGTGCCGAGTTACAGCTGTATTCGAACCTTAATATCTAACATTAAGTAATAGTACGAAAGAATTCATATATAGAAAAATTGTATGATACAGAATTTATACATCAGTCTTGAATCTCTAGTCATCTTTTCTAATCATCATTAATACTGTAAAACTATTGCAGAAGCTTAAATACATGGGGCCCCATCTGGTAGTGAAATGATTAAGTAATGGCATTCTCTCTAGATCTAACACTGTGAAATATCTGAGCGCATTGTCATATGCTACTGCACTCTGCTGACTTGAATTTGCAATCTTGGCCTCTCACGTGTCATGATGTGTGGGCACATTGCAAGTTACGCTGCAAGATTGTGCTGTAGTTCTGTCTCGTGCAAAATTCATGGTTGCCAACCTCTGACGCTAAATGGAAATACCAAGCTTCAGGATACCTGATCTACGTGTGGTGCACCATATGTCAACTATTTCAAATTTTTGCACGTACATAAATTAGTGCTGTTCTTAAGCATTAAGTATTAAAGTCGCATTAGCGGGTTTTGACGGTGAATAGGACTTCTCATTAAAATCTGCTATCGTGTAGTTACGTGATTTGCCATGATATTTAGCAAAATCACTCGTGTGTGGTACATGTGTAAGAGAAAAATTAATAAATGGCTTCTTGCCACTGTTGAAATACAGTAATACCCCTCTATTATGACCCCATTTATTATGACCACCACTCTATTACGGCCCAATCGCGAGGAACCGTGAACAGTTTGGGTTGAAAAAGTTGAAAATTTGAGTCATGTCTAAAAATAGATACAGTAATCCCTCGCCGACCGCAGTATCTTGAACCGCAGTTTTAGTTATGCACAGATTTTTTTTTGTAAACCTATTCTCCACCCGTGGTACTAGTTTCTATTATCCACAGGTTTCAGTCTATGGAAAACTACCCTTTACTGATGTTAGTGGTCCAGCATTTCTCAAGCTACCATCATAGACTTTGACATTGGTTATCTCAAGTAGCATGAAGCAATGAATTACTTAATGCCATAAGGGGACACTGGTGCATTGTTCGAGGAAGCAAGGGGGGAGGGGGAGTTTCAGGCTGGGTCATTAAGGATTCTTTGTCCTAGTCACATGTCGCCGCCTCTGCCTTACCCTCCCTGTCTTTTTTTGCTTCCATTGACCCTCCTCTTTTGCTGTAAAAACAGCAGCACATTACACAGACCAGTTTCTTAATCAGTAGAGGCACGATTTTGTGGTAAATCGCGATACAACGAAATAACACAGAAATACTAGTTAAAACGTGAAATAACACGAAATACTACAGACAAATGTGTGATATCCCACGAAATTAGCGATTTTCTTTTTCAGCTGAGGATGATAGGGTAGCAATGTTGGAGTAAGACAGACTCAACTGCTGCTGTTTTGAGGCAGTAGTTGAGCCCTTCTTATTCCAAGAACTAAACTGGAAGGCAGTCACTTAACACCCGGAAAGGAGGAAAGGACAGGCGGCAAAAGGTGCCCTGCTGCTATATAATCACCTACGGGAAGAGGAAAGTGTATGGAAAAGGAAGAGAGAGAGAGAGAGAGAGAGAGAGAGAGAGAGAGAGAGAGAGAGAGAGAGAGAGAGAGAGAGAGAGAGAGAGAGAGAGAGAGAGAGAGAGAGAGAGAGAGAGAGAGAGAGAGAGAGAGAGAGAGAGAGAAATGCCGCTCCACCTTACTGTGTCCGCCTGCTGTGACAGGTACTTCAAGAGATAACACCGAATTTCCAGCTTTGCAGGGGTCGTACAGCTGCTCCAAATTGTCATTTCAGTATTTAAAATCTTTTAAAAGCAATATTAAATCTGACATTACTTTCTTGGCAACTGACAGTTTCAAACCAAGGTATAGTGACACACACGTAAAAATACTTATTTCCTTACACACTGTGACCACTGACAGCATAATTTATTCACCTATAAGGTGAATCGTATGGACAATACACCCCTGAGGTGTGTTGTGGTTATAATTTAATTATTTGTTTTCATTAAAAAAAACGTGAACAGGTGTTATAGTTACTGCCGAATGTGTGGCTCACGGCAGCTAACCTGCTCTACTACTGCGGACCATATTCGAGTCCCCCGGCGGGGCCATCCATACTTTTTCATGTGGGATACGTGACAGACATAATCAGTAGACAATTATCTATCTTCCACCTTGTTTTATTAGCTAATATCAAGTCCTCCATTTTTTGTTAAGTGCTTTTTGTTTATGGTCATGCTTTGCCTACAAAATATTATCTGTCTTTTGTTTAATATATTTTTTTTTGGAATCCACCATCATCATCTGTAAACTGTGTCCATGAAACAAATATGTTAGCAATTTTGCATTCATTACTTTTAATTTTATTTAAGCAACAAATGCCATTTGACATAAGTTCTAATGTGACTTCAGATTATTTGATTTTTACAATCAAATATATTTTTTCTCCTTCCCCCATATATATATATATATATATATATATATATAGAAGAGAGAGAGAGAGAGAGATAAGCACGCACACGTGCATGCATGCACACGCACACTGTACATGGGCTAATAGAAATTACTGGTTGGCCCTCATCAGCTAACATGCCAATGTTAAAACACTTATATGCAATTATGTGTGTACAAGTTCGAAATTTCCCATACTTTTGATTTTCGTGTAATCTACATAACCAGTCCCCCAAAACAAGAACTACTTAAAGTACCGGTAACATCGATCCAGGAAAACTTGCCTTTTTATTTAAGACCAAAGTTATTCTTGCATTTGTTGTTTAAATATGAAATAATTGAAGAATAATTTAATGTTCTATGGGTATGTTTGCAGGAGTAAGGGGAATCCTTGGACTGAATTCGTTGATTATGTTGGACGGTTTCGGAACATTTATTTCCCTAGTCAAATAATTTTTACTGGTAAAATTAATTATTATGAAAGAATGGGTTTCGTAACATTTTTCATGGGTAATGGATTTGGAGTTGTTGCATTCAATTTTGTCTTTTTGTAACAAAGTCTATAAAAATTATAATTTGAAATGGTTTGAAATTAGCAATTTATATACATTTTTTAGGCTATTGATGGTGATTTACAATATTCAAGAAGGGGAAAAAAGTACATATTTTCGATATTAGTCAAAGAAAAATTTTAACTTTAAATGATAATGTTGCAGAATTGAGAACAAAGAAAGCAAGAGAAAGCCACTGTGTCCGTAAATGTCTTTAAAATACTAAAAGACAGCATACATTTGGCTCCAAATATTCCTAGTATTTTACCTTTCATAAGGTGAAAGTTTTGTTTTGCCAAGAATATTGTAACAAATGGACTAATATGCAATTATTACCGTGTCGAAAAGTAAGAGCATGGAAAAATAACTGTTATTGTGACTGCCATTTCCACAGTATGCGATACTGCAGTTTAACTTGCCAATCAGAGTTCGAAGAATCCAGATTCCGTACCTTTGCGGCATGTTGTAGACTGTGCAGAATACAGTGACAACAGAAGTACGGAACCTGATTTCTTCGAGCTGTGCTGTGGAGGTGACTGTCACAATGTTGTATATTACCTAATATATTTATTGTACAAATTGTGTTTTTATTTCTAAGTTACACCTTTCCATAATATTTTTCTAAGTAACATTTTTTTTATGATAAAAATTATTCCGAGTAAGTATTAGTGGCCAAATACAGGCTAATTGCCTGCATGTTGGATCTTAAATGAACTGTTCAATTGCAACCGCATATCACCTCAAGAGTGACATTCTCCTAGTGAGTTCCGCTGCGGGTAACTGATATCACTGTATGGGTTTATCAGTGGCATTGTCTGTGGAATTACCTATATTTTTAATAAAAAAATAAATTATAATCATAATTATTATAAAATATAGTTATTTTTAATATAATAATAAAAAATATTACAATCAATATGGATTTATTTATTACTTATGATTTAAACATAATTTCGGCATGGTCCAATACATCCGTATTTCCAGTAGTACCGAGCAACTTCCGATATAACCATGTTTGAACCCAAGTCCGTAACTTAATCTTATTCCAAGAGAACAGCACGGGAGTGGAGAAAACTGCTAGGCAGAAATACAGAAAATGATATGTAGGACATAAAGGGTTGGAGAAGTGCACTGCTTTTTTTGTATCATCGTTCTAAGGAACAAAACTGCCCGTAGGCATTCTGTTTAAAACTCGACTATTCGGCAGTAAAATGTAATTTATTTAAGTGAGACGCTTTCAGTACTCTCTTATGAGTGCACAATACAGATGGTACTGCAGGAACATGCAAGGGGTTAACCTAAACATGACGACCAAGACGATGTAGCCTTACTGTTGTAGACATCCTATAACACGGGTGGGGGCCCGCAATGACTGGCAAAAATTTCCGGGCAGTACATCTCATGACTCCTATGTACTAGGTTGCTGTGCAAAACATAGGATCTTGCCTAGATAGCTTGATCTATGGCATAAAAGCCAAGTATCAATTTCTTCACTTTCATAAGAATATTACCATGCTGACACATGTGGGTTTGTTCATGTAAAGCGCTCTGCCGTGTCCTCTAAGAAGTCAGATATGTTTTTCCCCATCAAGTGTAAAACGAATAACCTAATGTTGTTATCGAGGTAGTTTTTAAATAGGACTACTGATGGAAAAGAATAACAAACAGTTTTTTTTCTTGAACATTTAGTCGGTTAAGAAGCGCTGATAATAAATAAACATCTTAATTGCTTGATTCCATGGTTTTAGCATCAAGATGTATTGATGGGCTGCAATATTTGGTTGTGATAACCTAAAATTTTATTGTATGGTTTATACATAAATATATCTCTCACTTTCAAATTCTTGCCCTTTCTAGTTTCGACATGACGAGTGAGTTACAAAGTTTGTTCGGAAGCATTATAATACTAGAGCTGATTTTTTGTAAACTTCCAAAACTGTAATGTAAGTTTTTAACCTATTCATTGTATGGAAATAATACCATACATCAAGCTGAGTAATGTTTACCATTGCTATTACACAAAGTTGGGAACTTCCCTACGCATTTGACTGTTTCCTTTTCCTGCTTAGTATCTACTTATGTATTCTTCCTCTATATGTTGTTTACAATGGGCCTCATGTATTGGTCAATTATTAGCTGGCAATGTTTTTTCTTAGTGATCTCCTGCCTTTGCATTCGAGTTATACCCCGTTCTCACCTCACTTCACACTCATTGGCTCTCAAGACCTCATTAACTTACGCATAATTTTTTCGCACCAGGTGTTGCAGAAAGAGGAAATATTTGACGTGAACTATACTTACAAATTAATTTTAACAACTAAGACTTTGCAGCCTTTGGAAAGGGTTTCAGTAGTTCCTTGGCGCCAGCAGTAGTCAATAGCATTATCCAGGAAAATACTCCTCTTCTCCAATACCAATCATGATTATTCTACAACACGTCGTACGTGAAAAAATTTATTTGGGATAATATGTTAAGAGCCGTCCAATCTCTTCATAACATATTTTATAAATATTAATTGTTTTATTTTTATGGAAATCATTATATACTAAGTCTGAATAGATTCTGGAGTCTCCTGTAAAGTGAAAAGAAGTAATTAAAATATAATTGCAGCCTAGAATTAGAACATAGTTTTGAAACAAAATATTTTTTTTAAATATACTGAAGTAATACACGAGATTCATTGTCTGTTCGTGCAAAATGTCCGTGGATATTACGATGTATTAATTAACTGCTAAATACTTTTTTTTACTGTTCAGAAAAGTTTTGCCATATTTTCATAAACCATAACGTACAAATGTTTGTAATTTAGGTCACCTTTTTTATATAGAAAAACTGTTTATAATTCTTTTGGTACATGATAACGTATAGACGTTAATATTTTTGGGGGGCTTGTGGATGTGTATGTTTTACAAACACTTCTGCTGTCTAAATATCTACACAAAATAATTTTAAAAAAAAATGAGGTTTGTAGGCTGTAAAAAAATACATTGAATTTTTTACAATGTGGGGAAGTTTCGGAGGTATAGCAGGTTGTCCATGAATATTACGTGCACATTAATTCATTGTTACTTCCAACTTTTTTTCTGAAGCCCTACTAAAGTTCTACATCCGGAATATTCCTCCACCTAGTGCAAACAAAGCTTAGAAAAATTACACAGAGTTTATTTCATACCAAGCTTAGGGCAGTACACCTCATGACGTAACCGTTGGATATAGACCATGAAGACACATTGTGCTGTCACGTACGTTATGCCTTTCCCTCGCACTGATAGTGCGATAGTACACCAGTCAGGTCAGCGTTGCTAAAGTATGTATGCTATGCAGCGTGTCATTGTGCCACGCCAGCTGGGTCAGCGAAACGAGACGTGTCCGGGTTGTCCCATGTGCGGTCAGCACGTCGCCTGTCCTCAGGGCTGGCAGTGACGTAACCGGTAAAGCATGCTCGACGCATCACCACGGCACCTGAGTTCTCATGGCACAATAACATCAGCTCGGTTGTAAAACAGCTGATTTTAATGCCTTGCAACTGTACGTAATAATTTCTTTAAATAATAAGTTTTCAGGAAAAATATTAGTTTGATAATAATTGAGAAAGAATACTACTGGCTTTCTAGTGTAACCTAACTGATACTTTCATGCAAAATCTCTAGAGTAAAATTCTGAATAATCGTATGGTGTATGAAACACAACAAGTAGGCTGTTAGACAATTTTGACAAAGAAGAAACATGATTTAGGGACCCCAGTCCGAATACTGGCCTGTACATTGGATAGTTTTAAACAAACTTTTGTACGTGATTTTTCCTGACTAATTAAGACGCACCAACTATAAAAATTTAAGCAGTGTCCAAAGGTGAGGTATAGTGTACAGACATGGGTTCGAGACCTGAAACCATAGAAATATATTAATTTTTTCTATCGGACTTAGAAAATAAATTTGTAATTTTACCCAGTGTTTTGGAAACTGCTTTAGGAACTTATAATAAACGGGGAGTGCAAGTTTTATCTACCAGATATGGGGCTCAGGGTAAGATAAGAGATTTGCAATGTGATTAGCTACCTGAGTTTTGGAAACCCTTTTAGCGATGTTCGTACATTAATTTTTCACTTTTTAGTATCATGTGCACCTGATATAAATCTGTAACTGTTAGGCATGGTGCAACTTCCTGAGTTAGACCCTAAACTATTAAAACAATATTAATTCTCTCTATCGAACTTAGAAAATATCTGACGACGTTTTTCCAAGTGATGGGAGAATTTACGTATAGAGCATGCTGATACCTTATTATCAGGGGAAGCTAAGATCAATTTGGAAGCTTTCTGTTGCTAAACTGCGAAGATGAATTGTGAGGCCAGCCTTTGACTTCAACAATCATGGAGCTGTGACCTGTATCATCATTAACTGGTTATTGCCAGTGCCAATTATGTGATCGAGTTTTCACCTATGGTAAAAATGCTCGGCGACATGAGAGAACATCCTGTACAAAGATTCGTTTTATTAAAACGATGTAATATTTTTATTCAGGAAGCACACACAGACTGCAATTACTGTGCATGTGCAGACTTGCTCTTGACATTTACAAGGTCAGCTGGCCCTCGGACAAAATGAAGGGGGCGTTGTGAGTTTAAATATAGCAATAGTTCGTTCAATATATCTGAACTGTGGGCTGGGGTGTGCTTGAATGCTAGTAAACAGTTTGTATTTTTCATCTGATGACGGTTGGTAGAGAGGATGGTATGGGTGGTATGATTGAATTGAGTTATATAATGTATGATAAGGGTGGTCGGTGTATATTTAACTGGTGTGGACCAGTAGAGCAGAAAGTATGAATGGTGAGTAACAAAGCCTCTACATGCAAATAAAATATTTAAAAATTATTTCAGTTGTATCTGAAAAATGAATTAAAAAATTCTGGAAAATAAATCTGGGGATAGCAATAAAAATATTATATATAAAATCTGGTGTTGTTTAGTAGAGCAGATATTCTGCAAAAAATGTGATCTATTTATTAAATAGCACAATATGTATGTGAATAAAACCAATAATAAAATGGACGTATTCATAGTAATATATGTATCTGCTTCTCTGAAACACTTATTAATTCAGTTCAAATCAAATTTTATACAAGTGGATGTTGTAGGAGGGCTGTAGTACTCATAACATCGACAGGAGGACAAGGAGTATGTATTTAAAAATATACTTTAAAAAAAAATCATAAAAAAATAAAAAAAAATAATAAAAAAATCAAAGTTCTTAAGTACATGATTAGTGTGTGGTGGTTAGGTTAGGTGATGTTAGGTTAGCATGCCTTTCAAAGTCCTGACATGGGGTGGAACACACAGAAGTATGACTTGGTTGTACAGTTAGTTGAAGTTAGGTTATCTTAGATTATGTGAAGTGGATACCGAACTGTTACATTACACAGAAGTAGGAAATAATTTTCTAAGTTCAATATAGAAGTCCCTACAAGTAAATACTTAAGTCTGGGATATTAAAAAGAAATTATATATAAATAAAAATCAAAAAAGTTTGAATAACAAACATTCATAATATATCACACTTGGCATATATTTACTAAAACAGTTATATATATATATATATATTTGCTTATAAAAAATTCAATGTGGAGTTTGTCATAGTCACGTAATCATATATTCTGATGACCCATTCTTATTTGCCTGAAAAATACAAATCTGTACACTCGCCACTCGATACACTTTGAAGTTTAATAAAAATTTACTTTGAAAAAATACTTAAAAAGTGTATAAGTTAAATCTTAACTAATATATATTTAAGTTAAACCAAAATAATTAAAAATAATATTAAAAAATAAATATTTAGAAAATACTTAAAAAATTATATAATAAATGTGAATTGTTTAATAAAAATTAAAAACTTAAAAAATTATTGATATGTAATGAAATACTTTAAAAATGATATAAGAAATAAAAAATGTAATGTCTTTAATGAAAGGCAAGATATTATTTATTCGTCTCCAAGCTATATACTTTTTATAAACGCTTGTCCCAGTGCATGTCGTGATAGCCGAATGGTCTAAGACGTAAGTCTGGCCACCCAAGGACCGGCAGTTCGATCCCGCACTATTCCAGATGATGGTATTTTGAGTTCTAAAAAAAAGCAGCGCCCCTAGCTGCCAATACCAGAATCAGCGGCCGAGCGCATGCTTGATCGACTAATCGAACTACTGGTACACCACCTAGTGGCCAAAGCCAGAACCAAGTAGGCGGTTGATCAAAGGTGAGTAATCAGTGGAGCGAATGTGACACCAGCGCTCCTAGCAACCAATGCCAGAATTAACTTGGTAAACAAATGACAAACAAAAACAAAGATGACGGCCTCCAATAATAAATGACAAACAAAAAAAACAAAGATGGCATTGAATGAAGATAAGAGAAAGAAAGAATGCAAAAGAGAAAAAATAGGAGCACTTGGAGAAAACCCTCCGAATGCAAGAGCATGAAAAATTACACTGGTTGCCAAGATTTTGGCATACTGGCTTAAAAGATGGCAGCATACTGGTTTAAAAGATGGCGATGCACTGTCTTAAAATATGGCAAACCAAGATTGTGGTGTACTGGCTTAAAAGATGGTAGCGTATTGAATACTAACATCGCAGAATCCAAGAGGACAGACGTGTGACGAGAATGACAGAGTGGGAAGTCTGGGATCCAACATGGCGGCAGATCATTTATCCTCCATTCCCAGTCCTGTATCCCCAAAGGAACATTATCCTACTACTACTCCCCCCCCCCCCCGCTATTCCAACTCTTCTGCGTATTCCCCATCATCCTGTTCTCATATTTTCTCATCTCCCTCTCCCCCTCTACCTATTTCTCCATTATCCAATCCTCCTGTTTCCCCATCTCCCCCCTCTCCACTTTTCCCCTTCACCATTTTCCTCCTCTTCTCTTTTTCCCATCTCCCCTTTTACCTTAACCCTTTTTCCCCCTCTCGTCTTTTCCCAATATCCCCTTTCCCTATTTCACCATCACCAAATCCTCCTATTTCCTCGTCTCCTCCTCCCCTTTCCCCATCCCCTCCTCTTCCCCTCTACCAAGCTCCCCCTTTCCATATTTCACAATCGCCAAATCATCCTATTTCCCATCTCCTCCTCATCTTCTCCTCTTTCGCCATATCCCCTCTCCCCATCTCCTCCTCCTCCTCCCCATCCCCTCCTCCTCCGTTACCCTCCCCTTGGAGCCACACTTACGCAGCAGCTAGTGTTTGTCACTCCCACCAAGGCAAACCAGGTTCGATTACCAGCAGGGTAACTCTCAGATTTCCGCATGTGGGAATTGTGCTGAACGATGCTGCTTGATAGTGGGTTTTCTCAGGAATATCCCATTCCCCACCCTAGCATTTTGGCACTGCACCTTATCAGCCTCTCTTCTCCTTCATGAGCTCTCATGACCCCAATATTAAGAGCCACCCAAAACTCTCTCCCTCCAATCCTTTCTCCCTCTATCCTTCTGTCCATCCAGCTCTTTCCTCCCCGCTCTCTCTGCACAACAGAGATTGTGGACCACGCTGCTGAGCTGAATACTGGCCGTAATAAGTGCACCCATACCTCACTGCGCCGTAGCTGGATCAGTAACACCAACACCTCGGTGTGCAGGTGCACCAGTACCACAGACTACAGAAGGGTCGGGAACTAGTTAAAGGAGTGGGAACTATACCAAGTGTCTATTTATTGTTGGCTGAAAATAGTCACCATCCAGCCAAGCCTCTACAGATCACTGTATTGGTGATTATCCCAGAGAGATGTGACATGCATAAATCAGTCTGTGAGTCAGTGAATGAATGAACGAACTTGTGTCTCAACTAGTGGTGACCCTTGAGTTTGTGTACTTTAATGGACCAGAGCGAGAGCGTAGGGGGAGGGCTTCCAGCCACATTGCTCCACACTATACCATCTCTCCCTCACCTGCTGGTGATGCATGACAGCCTAGGAGTGGACACTTGCTACCAGCCAGTAGCTGGGCTGTTGGCAGCTGCACATGGGGTCGAGTCCTGTCGCATGTTGGCTGCCGACCCACCCCCTTGCATGGCTCTCGCGGGCATTGTACACAACGTACAATGTCACTTTTCTTGTGACCACCTAGTCACAAAACATAGTGCTACTGTTCTTTGTGAAGAGCCAGTTATTAAATATTAAGCCACTTTTTAAATTTTCTTTTTACAATAAGAAAGTTGGTAGGTAATTTTTATATAGCATCAGGTATTAGAAGGAATTCATTCATCAGAAAGTTAGAAATTAATTCAACCAGGACTATAAAAAAACATAAAAATCAAGTTCTTTCGTAAATGCAATAAAAATGTTTATGATATATTTAAAAAATTTCTTTTTTTTTCCCCCATGAAATTTTGTAGTACTCCACCTTAAAGAATTAACAAATCTGTAATTTCTCACAAATAGTTGTTCTTGTAAAAACTGAATTTAGATCATTGTGACTTATAGGTATTTAATTTGTGTTCGGTTTTCTATAAAACACATTCATTAAAATAGTGTGTCAACTGTATTATTGGACAGAATATGATGTAGCCATAAGCATTTCCTTGACCTTTGGGTTAGTTCATTAAACGGTCAGGAAATATATAAATTTGGAACTATGACTAATACTTTTCTGATGATCAGAATTTTAAGAATTAATAGTTCAAAAGGAGAAAAAAATAAAATTTGGCTGATACTGAGCTTATGCTCCCACTAGGAGGAGGTGGTATGGTTGGTCTCAGCTTTATACTGAAATACTCAAAATAAATACGTAGTTGAAACCAGCATTTTAGGAACTTTTCCTTTATCCCTTTAAAATTCATAGCTTCCATGTCACTTGGTACATGGAAACCTATCTTTACAATGGTACAGTTATACCAATACTTCAGGCTACAATCAGTGTTAAACCAATACTGAGTAAAACTGATGTTCAGCAACATAAATGTGTGTATGTCAGGAATCACAGACAGCCTTCACAAAACCTATTCAGACTTAACAACAAATCAAAACCTGTCCATTGTCTGAAGTTGTGTAAAAAGTTTCACAACCAATATTCAAAAATTTTAGCTTTCAAGTAATACGTACACGTTAAATGGGGCAATAAATAAATTTCCACACACTTCAAATTACATGTTACAATTAAATTTTTTTCACTACAAAATAATTAAAACTATAAAAAATGAAGGTGGCTCTCAGTCATTACAAGTGTCAGATAGAGACAAGGCATTACAAGTGCCAGATAGAGATGAGGCATTACAAGTGTCAGATAGAGATGAGGCATGTAAACAACTTGTAGTAGCTTGAAAGTAAAGTAAAATATTATGCTCAAATTTTATGAAGATATTAGTATACAAACTGACACAGTACGTACTGTAGCACCTTACATAATGATGTCACTACAGTACGTATCGCCTTACGTAATTATGTCACTACTGTACAAAAATTGTTAATAAAGTATGTAGTAGGCTCTTCTCAGGTAACTGAGCACTTTTGAAATCAACCTTTGAAAAATGTCACTGCTACTATTTGCATATATTTTAGTGTGCACATTAACTGACATGCACTAAGTAAGTTGGTAATGATGGAGAAAAAGTAGTTCCATTTCTTAACATTGAATTAGAGGTGTTAGGTAAACATTTGTGAATACCAAAATAGTGCTTTTTTTTTTGTTTTCCATGTAATTGTACAGTTTCATTGGATTGATGCATAATGATGAAGCTCATGTCAATGTTAATTTTACATGTGAAAGAATACACAATGTGCATACAAGTAGATCGTAAGTAGAGCTTTCAAAAATGTTTATGATGAACTGCCTAACATTTATTTTTTATTTAGTATAATGAACATGGGTAGTAGCTTTATTTAGAACAGCCTCTACTGTAGTCGCAGTAGCTTCCCTTCATTGCTTGCAGTCGTAGTTATGATCAGCTGTGTGAACTGTCGGAATCATTTTGGCTGGTCGTGAGGTGTCCCTCTTATCTGGACGCACACAGAGCGAAAGTATTACTTGGTGCATCGTGAGTGCCATCTCCAGCAGCTGTGTGTGCATGTTCTAGAAGGTTGAACGGCCTGGCCACCAGTGTGACATCCGCGGTCAAGGGCTGTTTGCTTCGCCCCCTGCAGGAGCGCTGGGCGCACTCCGTCTCCTCTGACAAACACTTTTGCCACTCTGCATTCGACTACATCTCTTTCGAGCCGAGGTAACTTCACGTGGTAGTGTAGTTCCTTACCCGTAGCCAGTCTGGATGTTTCGTAGAAGTGATCTGAGCTTGGCTTAGAGTTTGTCACCGTATCTCTTGATATTAGTGTGTTTGCTTGTAGTTTCCACATCTAGGTTTTGTTTTACACTTATTTTGCTCGTGTATGGCTGCACATGAATTTATCTCCACATAGTGTACCTTGACCCTGTTTTCACGCCTTTAAAAGTGGTAGTTGCATTGCATGAGTTCCTTACAGTTCAACTGGTCACGTCATCATTTGCAGATAATGTGGTCAACGTGCCAGAGAGAGAGGGCTGTAAAACAAAATAATGTATGTAATTAATGAACTTCTGACATTTATATTTGAAAGTTATTTAATTTCTCTGTAATTAAGATAGAAAATGTAGGCTTTGTGGCAGGAAAAAATTCTGTTGTCGTAATTTTGTAAGTACTTAGTTAAAATTCAGAGATTGTTTCCAGCATGTTACAGTCATCTAAAATCTTGATATTGTGTTGCATATTTTTGTCATTGTCAGTGTAGTTAGGCAACACACATACTTGATATGCATGTACAGTGGAGCCTGTGTCATTTCTCAAGATACTGACAGAAAAATACACTACATGCAGACATGCAATAGAAGTTTAATTCCCAAAAAATACAATACGTAACTTCAAACTTGGTGTTGAGGATACTTATAAATACCTAAAGGTATTTACAAAATGTAACGAGATTAAGTTGGTTAAAGTAGAACTTTTACTGTGCTTATTTTAAAACTGATTGATCAAAGATTTATATGTTCAGAACATTTACAAAGTAAATCAGATCCTCTACTCAATCAATGCCAGGCTAACCTTGCTTAACATCATGGTAAACTGACTTTAGCAGATAACGCAAATGAAAAGGCATTAAATTATGTAAAATTTGTAATATTTAATATTGTAAACAGTACTATATGTGTGTGTGTGTGTGTGTGTGTGTGTGTGTGTGTGCGTGCGTGTGTGCGTGCGTGCGTGCGTGCGTGCGTGCGTGTGTGTGCGCGCGCGCGCGCGCAAATTTAAAGGCCTTTTTTTAAGGTGGTATGTCACAAGAAAGACATTTTGAAGTTTTGAAACACTCAAGAAGTGTAAAATTTTTACTCGTGTCATCCAGGGCCAAGGAATTATAATTTATTCTATCATGTCACTAAATATGAATGATAATATTGCACAAAAGAATTTAATTAACACTCGTCATCATCTTTATCTGTCACGCAATCTAACAAATGCATTAAATATTCCAAGTTTACATTTTGAGCACCCACCTTTATAAAATTGTAGGTTTCTTTTAAAACATTTTACTAAGAAAAGAATAATCTCTAGTGATTGAGTAAACCTGATAATGTGATTGAGTAAACACAGTTAACATTACTGAGTTAATTTTGCCCAATTAACCCAGTTAACTTTGCCTAGTTAACGCAGTTAACTTTGCCCTGTTAACTTTGCCTAGTTAACGCAGTTAACTTTGCCCCGTTAACCCAGTTATCTTAGCTCAGTTAACCCTACACAGTTAACTGTGCCCAGTTAATCCTGTCGAATTAACCCAGTTAATCCTGTCCAATTAACCCAGTTAACTTTGCTAAGTTAGGGCCGGTTTCACCAACAAAGATTAACTTTCCGGAATATTGAGATAATTTTATCCAGGTGAGAGGTTTAGCTTCAATTTTAATCTCGATAATGTTCAGTGTGTTATACCAAGTTTAATCGCGTAAAGAATATCTTGTTAAAATTATCTCAATATTCTGACTTAATCACAATTGTCTCTTGGTTAATATTAGATATTTTGCTTTGAGGTTGTGCAGAAAAATCATTTTGAGGAAGTATGGCAAGTCGTGAAGGTATTGTGGTCGTAAGGAAACAGTGAAGCAGAAATTTTTCATCCTATGAAAAACACATTTTGTTAGAATTAGTAACAGAACATTTCAATAACATTGAAAATAAACAAACTGATGCTGTGACGCAACAAAATAAAGCGAAACAGTGAGGAACGATTGTGAATAGTTTCAATTGTACATATTGTGATCACTACAAGACAGCAGACAACTTGAAGGCGGTGTGGGATAACCTATAAAACCATATGCGAAAAACCTATGTAAACGAATGTTTCCATGCTAAGGGGTGCAGTGTATTCTGCCCTCAAAAGAGCCACCCAAGATCACTGTATACTGCCACTAGTAAAGCCAGCAGAATGACATTCCAGTAGAGACTCATCAGTTGTCATAGACACAGCTCAGATGAGTAACCCTGCAGATGCTTCAGATAACTATGCCTCTACTGGGTTCGATGGCCGGGGGACAGTCTCTGCCAGCCATGTGAGGAACTGTATGGCAACATCTTTCTGGGGTAGTAAACGACGACCAGCAATGCACTCAATAAAAAAAAAAAACTGGAGTAAGTGCCCGATATATAGCAAAAATTGAGTTAGCAAAAAGTTTGCAATGAAAGAAAACGAGGCAATGAAAGAGATTTGTCAACTAAAGTTAAAACAGGAACAAGAAGTAACTAAACAGGAGAAGCTCCAAACAGAGCTCTTAACTCTGCAGATCCTAAAACTAAAGAAAGAACTAAGTAACTAATGTGTTATCTGTCGTTATTTAATTCACGTCATCTGGTTTTTTTATTTAATTTTTTTATTATTATTCAAAGACCTTTTCAATTAAACACTACCTGCTAGTGTTAGTCACATTCTTGATTTTAATTAGGCCTACAAAAGTAAGTCGTTTATTTTACATTTATAACTAATGTTAATGCAGAATAGTTGTATTAAAGGAAAGTAATAAAAATATATAGTGTATGACAATCATGTGTTTGACTTAAACAGACAATCATGTGTTGCTGTAAGTTGAAAATGTAATTTAACCTCTTCATCATAAAGTTAAAAATAGTTTATTCTTTTATGTAAACATAGCAGACAGCGAACAATAAAATCCTCATCATCAGTTTCCTCTTCAAAAATTAAATTTTACATTGCTTGAGCCATTTTCTCTTTATTCTCGATGAAATGACTTTGCCCTCTTGTCACCTTCCCAAAGGATTTATTTATGTTTTACAGTTTAATCCCGATAATGTGACTTAAACCAGCAAAATCGGCAGGTTAATATTTTATCTAGATATTCAGAGAAAATAGATATTAATGTGCGTGATGAAACATTAAATACAGATAATTGAGATTATTTGTTAGTTAATCTCAATAAATTATCATTATCTCGCATGGTGAAACCGGCCCTTAACCCTGTGCAGCTAACCCAGTTAACTTTACCCAGTTAGGTACTTTTTGTAAACTCTTTTTGGAAATGCTTTAAGATGATTATACGTAAAGGGGAATCAATGAAAACGATAAAAATGGGAATTTTTAAAAGTATAATACAGAAAACATATTGGAAACATTTCAGTTCAGTTTACAGTATCAGTCTCTGCCTACTAATACCATGTGAATAGCACACTTGTGATAATGATGGGCAGTGATCTCACTGGAGACTTGAGACTGACATTACTGGTCTTGAGAATCTCTGTATTTACTTAAACACTGATTCCTCCATGCTGTCATCTGTGCGATGTCCTAGGAACGATCAGCATAGTAGTACCTGGGGCTTGGCAGAACTCAGCAATATGTGTGTTTTTTTTTAGGTACTGGATCTTGTCAGAAGTATTTTTACTGTTGTATATTTGCAATGGTGTCGCCGTCTCCCTACTACTCGCTGGCCGTTCACCGTGGTTTGTTGCCCATTGCTCGATCTTACTTGGTTTCCCCTATTTTTCTTCCCCTCAATACCATCCCTCCTTTCCCTCTCCTGACGTGGGGAAAGCCATTTAATGTTAAACCACTCTTGTTGTTAACATCGTGCCAGCTGTTTCACTTCTCCTCTTGTTCTCGCAGTCATATGAAACATCGCCTGCTAGCTGTGTAACTTGTCAGAGTATTAGACAAGGAGCTACATGCAATTATGATACTCAGTTTAGTTAGGGTACTTAACGCCCTAAATTGTAAATGTGCGGTAGTAATTTCGCAGAAGCACGAGCAAATAAACTGAGTCACAGCCATAGTTTTTTTAGTAATGGAAGATGTATTGTTTAAGAATTGAGTGTTGAATTTGGTGTGACATAGAATTAGGTTGGCCTAGCAGTAGTTTTGGTGTTTTTTCTAAATTCAGTTTTGTTCTGCCATTAGAGATTCCGTTTCATTCAATGTAATGCTTAACTTCTGCGTTGTCCTTGTAGTGTGTTTGGTATTAGCTGGTGTTGCAGCCCATAGTGTGGCAGGTTAATTGTTCTGTTGCCACTGCCATGACTAATTGTAGGGTGAGGTTAATTTGCATTTTTAATCTTGTACCATGTCATTTATGATTTATTCTCGATAAATTAATTTTATTGCTCATAATTTCAGAAATACATTGTGCTCAAGGGGCCCATGCATGATAATCAGGCCCATAGTGTTAACTTCTATGGTTGAATTCTTAATTGTAAAGGAATTGTTTTATTCTGTCAGTGAGTTGGTTGTAAGAGTTTATTTGCATTATTTACCAATGAGTATTTTTTTGTGAATACTTTTGATCTTATATTCCATGTGGAATTAGTGTGTTTGTCAATCTGGCCCGAGTGAAGTTTGATTCTGATGAGCACTATTTGAGTGAAGTTGTTGACGGCTTACTGGAGTCACATCATGTCTATTAATTTTAATCTGTGTAATTTAGGCCCTGTCAATCGCGTGTAAGCAATGAAAGTTGACCTTGCATGAGCTGTACATAACATTTGTTGAGGTGGTTTCATGAGACTTTGCATCTGATAAATAATTGTTTGAAAGTCATTGTTCTTTGCACAGAAATTATTTTGAAACTTTTGGTTTATTCTATTAATAGTGGTCTTGTGCTGCACATAAATAATTGTCTTGTTTTAAATGATGTTATGAATGTTGATGCTTGATCTACCAATGTACCTGAATTTTGAAACTGTTTCCATACTGTCTGTTTTCTCCACCCATGCCACTTACTATCTCTCTACAATCTGGAAACCACAGTGTTGCTTGTGGTATGGCACATTTTACTTATTTCATACAAACAACAGGAGATTTTCTTGTGTGGCACTTCTTCATAGTACAGTAGTATTTCCTTTCATTTATGCCTTATACTCGGAGGAAGGGTATCCGATGGAAAATGAGAACGACAGCTACTGACGCCAAGACTAAGCAGAGTTGTAACCCCGTCATAACTGCACTTCGCAGCCTAACCCAACGGGAGCGAGCTCTTGCCGCATGCCAGCTGGAGTGGTCTTACCTTCCAGTTCCCTCCCCACTGTTATTCCCCTCACACATCAAGACCACAGGGAGCCTTCATCCAATAGTCAGCAGCCATCCACCGGGGAGAGGCCAACTGGCTAGCACCAGCATCCCGGAGTCAGCTGAACTCGGTTTGTAATGAATGCTGTGTTGTCTGGTAACATTTTTTCCTTGACTAAGTCACTTATTTGCCCAGTTAAATTGTGTATCTTATCATTTATTATTAAAATTAGGTTTGTATTTCATTTCTATGTTGTAGACACCTAATACAAAGTGCTTAAAGTGTTCACAAAACTGGATACGTAAATTTAAGTAATAAAAAGTATTTCCAAATATTGGAAATTGGGAATTATGATTGTGTTCATCAAAACTGGTATCGCATCGCTGTAATCGGTTGAGCTTGTACAGGGGCCTAATGTATAATAGGAGAGGGGAAATACAGAGCAGGCAACGGTGCAAGAAATGTCGTGCCCTAACGAGAGCCGAAATAGCCGACGCCTTGGTAAGTTCCACGTCAGAGGTCGAACCCCCGCTGCAGAGCCACAAAGCCGTCCCTTGGCCTATTTCACCCTCCATTCCCCTGGAGCACGCATCCTCACTGGACCACAATCTAGGCACCTGTTGGCCCGGATATCCTACCGGCGACTATGTTGATCTAGTGGAGAAATCACAACATATAGTTCATGATACTCCTGCCAAACACCTACGACATCTGGCATTGTTAAACTCAACTCGGGCAGATTCATCCAGGTTAAACACCCGGAAGGTACAGAGCTCCCGAACTTTAGTACACTGAAACTAGCATCCGGAAAGATAGTATGGGTTCGACTCCCGTGAAAGACAGTCCCCAAGTCACGTGTGGCACCCTCTTCCTTAGATGTCAACCCACCCGACCTGTTAAGAGTTCTCCGGCCAGATCATACACCACCACCACCACCACCCCCATGATCACGTAATTGCATTCTCATGTCATTTCCCCAGGACAGCTGGCATCCCGGATATTGGCGACCCTGATAGTGAGACGAGTAGAGCTCCCTGGGCGGGAATCTACATCCATTCACCTCACTCTGGGGTTCTACTCCCCTTGAACCTGATGGAACCCTTTCTGTCAAGCGGTCCACTACAGTATCCAACCCTTACATGCCTCGTCGGGCCCAGAAAGTTAGCAATATTTGCAGCAGTAGGCTCACCCAGCATTGCGAGTGGGTAGTCAGCGGCCTAACCACTACCTCACAGAGGTAGGGCACACGTCAACTATAAAGTTGGCTTAATGTAGTGACACAATGATTGTTTTAAAGTTAATATTGTCAATCTCATGACAAAATAAAAATAAACGTAAGTATAGTAGTCTGGTATCATAACATAAACAAATGTCAACCAAAGAGGTACTTGTTTCATCTAGAAGTGTGGTGGGAAACAAGACTGTTAAGCAATTTTAACTACAGTAAAATGTCTAGAACCAAATGTGATAACTGTGCATGTGACAGACACTGCATGTTATTCTTGTTCCTGATGTAAAAGTTGGAATTGTACTTCATATTAGAGAGATGTAACAGTAAAAAATGATATTTCATGTTAACAGTTGGTATGTGTTGATGCATACCAACATGCTAGTAGTGCACATGCGCTCTCTACGGGCAACTTCACCCCATATCGAGCTGATGAGAGCACAGGGCAAGTCAGAAACAGTGGCAAAGTAATTCCATGTACCCAGCAACAAGACTCCACGCGTTGGACAGCCCCCCCCCCCCCCCCCCCCCCCTTCTAAATGACTCTTTCAGAGGAGCCGGCCCAGGACTTCAAGGAGTCAAAGTAAACACCCCATGGTGCCCAAACTAACAACCATGTCAGGCTTCGAAGCGAATCTGACAGAAGCATGCAGTATGCTAGCCAACACCAATACAGTCGGAGCAAGTAACATGCCTTGCCCCATCTCCTCGTGTCCAAGAACCGGCGTGAATTTCATCCTGTGCAATTACTGCCACCGGGAATATCATTACACGTGTCTCAGATGGGATGACACGCTATGCTACACAGATGGTCTGGAATACAGGTGCCCGTCTTGTAGATCGGAAGACGTACAGGTCTGTCAATGACCCGAATGTGAAGGGCAGTGACAATATATCGTCCACTGTGTATTGTGTAACCGTGACTTCCACCACTCATGCATAGACTGGGTAGACGAGTGTGTCCAGAACCTAGGCCAGGTATATCAGTGTGAGGTCCGTTGAAGGGAACTGACGTACAAACAGCACAACCCGATCCACCGGAACAGCCTGGTCATTCCAGGACTGCCCTGTGAACTAACCATACCTGAGTTTCACGGGAAACCATATGAAGACCCAGAGCAATTTATCTATCAGTGTGTACGGGAACTGAGGGAAAAACTCATTCTCCGTAAACACTGGGTGAGCAGTTTGCCACCAACTCAGCGGACCCTCCAGAAAATGTTGGAAAAAGTATGGAGAGTTTATAGAGGAATTGCCCCAGTTTAAAACTCAGCTAGTGTTACACTTTTCAGGCAATGAGATCCTGTCAGATCTCATCACAGACTTACATTCCCGTGTACAGTGTAACGACGAGGAAGTCAAACTGTTTGTGAGGCGAAAGGAGCGCCTTCACAAAAGGGTCTATCACGACCAGACCGAAGGGCAGTGCGTCAGGTGCATAACCCCGCACCCTCCTGCTCTTACTTCGTAACCGTTTGCTAACCCTGAGACCGCAGACCGTGTCAGTGTTATCTTGTTGTATAAGTAACTAAGTTGGTGCAGTGTATTTCATTAGTACAATAATAAAAGTGTGAAGGTAATTGACTTAATAGTTAAATAAGAAATCAGTGTAGTGAACAACAGAAATAAAATTAAAACAGGAATCAGTAATGAAATATAGAGTAACTGTTGTCAGCTGTAGACAATATTGAAAAATTATGGACAGTGAAACATTCTCATGATATGAATGAATAAAACAGAATGTAGTTGATGTGAACCAGACCAGACCAATTTACATCAGGGCACGATCGCGTAGGTGCAGATTTACAAGAACGGCATCTACACTTTTCTTGCCAACCTGTAATACATAGTCCGCGAGCCACTCTAATTTATTACAAAAGGTAACTCCTGTAATAAATTAGTAAGCTGCCTCAAACTGTGATTCCCATAAAGCCACGACTGTCAGGCGCAAGGGCAAATGGTGGGAACACCGCGGCAGCCGGCACTGTGATGCCCGACGCCTTTCCAGTTTGTGTCATGTCAATGGACCTGTTGCCCGAATCAGTGTTCAGTTAAAGTTTCCAGGGCTCCCTATTTGTATTAAGTCGTAATAAATAAAAGTAATTATTTTTCACTGTGTTACACCATAACTTACTAGGGAGGCCGTCCAGTTTTCCATAGGAGGTGCAACAAATTCCAAGAATCCGGGAGCGGGTGATGCTCCCAAAGAGTGAAATGTGACAATAAGTACTGTTATATGGTCTAATTTGCCAAGGGTCAATGTATTTTATTGTTATAAGAGGGCAAATGTAATCATTCATCAGAAAACTTCATAAAATGGCTCCATCCCATTAATATCACCCTTGAAGTACACTAAAAGCCCGATATAACGCGGCTGTTGGGGGACATAACTCAGACCCGCGTTATAGCTTTCTGCGCTATTCTGGGAGTGACCAAGTACAGTAGCAAAAAAAGCCAGTGTTCTAATGTGGCGTGGCACCTATCTGTCAAACATGGGACAAGTGTTGTTTAATGCTGTAACTTGTGAAACGTTTAGTCCCTGCATTACTGGACTTGACAGCACCCAAGGGAGGGAAACAGAAGAGAAACGTGCTGTGATGAAGGGTCACATGCATTCAATCAAGAATAACTAAAAAAATACCACATTTTCCAGGCAGAGGAAGTACTTATTCCCCCAAGGGTGGTGTTTGCTGTGAGTTATTTGTCACGCGGTTTGGGGAAGGGAGTTCACCCCCCCCCCAATGCCTCCTGCTGGGGCTGGTTGGGAGGAAGTGAGAATTAGAAAGGAAGCTAATGTCCAAAGGTCAATTGCACGCTTGCACTGCAGATAGGATGTATCAGTGCCTCGCGTGTTGCGAGACGTGTCGTTTGCTTGTCTGATTTGCATTTTACAAAAGAAAACTAAAACAAAAATAAAGCTTATTATTTGTGGCATGCAAAGAAAGACAGCTGTTCTGCACTAAGCCTTGTCCACAATAGCTCGTCCGCTCGGAATTTTTTTTTTTGAAAATTGGAAAACATACCTTATAGCCGGTATATATACATTATATTCAAAGTGTCTATATCATAATTATAATGTTTACGTAGAGCCATACACCATATGAGATTAATTTTAGGCCTGTAAATGACTTCGAAGCATGAATTTCGAGGCCCGCCTTATATGTGGGGTTTTTTTTTTTTTTTTCGTAAATAGGAACACATACCGCATAGCCGGTATATATACATTATAATCAAAATGACTACATCATAATCATATTGATTACATAGAGCTATACCCCATAGAAGATTGATGCGGCTGCTTGCTATTGTTGCTCGTGCCTAGATTGTCGGGGCTGGGCAGCTGTCGGTCGGTCGCTACAAGATTATTCTGGCGGGCGGCGGCCAGACAGCCGCCGCCACTGCCATTGTTACAGGACTGGTTCAATTCGTAACAACGGCCCGGTATTGGGAAAGCATGCTGACTGATGTGATTCACATCTATGTGTTGAATTTCTATGAAATTTAGGCGGCATGTTGGCCTCTGTATTGGGGTGATGAGGCCCGGCAATGTTTACGGGAATATAAAATTTTAGATCTGTCTATTTGAAATATTAACTATCCCACATTTTTTCATCAAAAACTTCTGACGTGGTATGTACATGCACATGGCCTTACTCGCCAATATGGTAATATAAGAACACATTTTATTTGTCTACACGGAAAACCATATAATATTGGCTGTAAATAATCAGTAAAATAGATCTCTGCGCCGAAAGAAGGGAGAACGCTGCCTGCTCCCTCCGCCTCGGTTATCAACGTCCCCGACTCACGACCACCCGCCGACAGACTACATGCCTACCTGACCGCACACTTTCCAGTTATTTATTCAGGCTGGGGGACATAAATTGCCCCGTGGTATAACCAAATCCGCAGTATACCGGGTTTCCGCTGTATGATGATATGCCTGTGACGTCACATTCTCAGCGATATCAGAGGCTCAGTTGGACTCAGTAATCATAATTTTCTTACTTAATCATTTGCTTTTCAACAAAAATTTAGTGTGTGCAATTTTTTGTCATTTTCACTTTGGCACCAGCTTTGGCGTCCTTCACCGAAACTGTGGCCGTGTTCTTTAGTCTGACTTTAGCACTCTGTCTATCGGCAGGACAAGACCTTCGCTCCGCAGCGGACCCCCTCGGCACCAACAACTCAAGCTTAAATTATTTTCATCGCAATAGTAAAGTAAGTAATGGAATGTTTGTACTCATCAGTGCGAAGGGGTCGACCAGACTGCTACCTGAAATAACATCCCAGGGCTTAACGCTCATAGATTATTCCTTAAATTGCATATAAGGCCCACGCCTCATTTTTAAGCATAGGCCATTGGCAGGCCAAGAGTGCCGGCTCCAGGTAAATGTAGAATGTGTTGGAGACGTGTTGAGAAGACAAGACAGTAGACAGCGTGCCACAGAGCAGTTATAAACGGTGGCTTGCGTGACATATTTCACTTCCAGTTTCTAGATGTTTGCATAAACAATTAGCGTAAAAACTATAGTTGCAGGTAATGTTAGGTGATGGGACCCAAATGATACTTAGATCAGCACAACATGCAATAAACTATAAAAGGTTATGTTGACATTATTTAAATAGGAATTTTGCAGAGACCACAAAAAATTGTTGGTGGATGCAATATATTTGTTCTTATTTTTCTTTTTTTTATTAATGTGCTGTGTATACACACCGAAATACACTCGTGTATAGTGCGCTCCATGATTTTTGCAACAAGTTCCAGGGAAAACATTTTTCTAAATAAAATTGCACCAAAAATTTATGGTGCCCTATTAGTAAGTATGGAACAAATTATTCGTTTTTACATCAATGTGTGGTGATTGTGATAAGTTTGGAAAATACTTCAATTAAATAACTTGGGTGCAAAAAGCCAAAATAAAAAAAATTCCATAAGCCCAACGCTCCTGCTACTCCACACTTCCGGTTTCGTTTTTCTTTTTTCTCCTTTCTCCGTTTAGCAGTGACAGGCTCTCTTTTTTTTTGCCACGCTAAAATGTCACACTACCCTTCTCTCAAAAAAAAAGTGTTGCCTCATCCCTTCTCACCTCGTCCTTCTCCGCCCCCTGATCATAGTTCGCTAGCCTTTGCCACAGAAACATAGAGGGCTTAGCTGAATTATCTATCTGCAACATCTTATAATGGTGTCAGGGGGGGGGGGGCGTAAGCATGTGGCAGCTCTGGTTTGCGGTGTGTCAGGAGGCCATTAAGAGTGGGTAGGGGGAACGGGGTGTCGACTTACACATAATGAAAGGGTCAATGAGAGAGAAAAGAGTTAAAGGAGAGGAGTGACGTAAAAGCGAGAGATGAGACAACAGGCAGCAGGCAGTTCTGCCACTTCCCTCAACATTCCCACCACTCCCCCTTCCTTATACCCCCCCCCCCCCCCCAATCCTGCACCACAAAAATTTTTTCCTTTATTTTGGGAAAAAAGGGCATGCTATACTCAAGTAAATTCTGTAATAACCTAACTTCATTGTCTACAACCGATACTAAAGTATCGGCCTTATACCCTACCCGATACAGATACATCCGGGAAAGGCGAAGTATTGGCCAATATCGATACTTAGTATTGGTATCAGAACAACTCTAAACACAATGTACCACAACATTAGGCGTAGCTGTTTGTCACATATTCATGTGCCACGTCAACTTGTTGGTTGGCATGTAACAGCTTCCACGTCAACAGATGTTCAGGGTTTTGTTACTGTATTATTCATTACTTCAGAAGATGTTCAGAGCTTTTTGTGTACATATGTCATTACATCAGAGGACACACAAGTTTGTTTGCATATTTCATCATGTCAACGGACGTACAGAGCTTTTGATTGGCATCATTCATTATGTCAGAAGACTTGCATTGGTTTGTTTGTATTTTTCATTACGTCAGAAGATGTTCAGAGTATTCAATGATATATATCACACATAAGAAAACTAGGAGATAACAGTATCAGACATAAGTACCACAATAATACAAATCAAACATCACAATTCACAGTAAACTGTTAAATGAGGGTCAATAGTGTAAATTAAGTGTACATTTTGTCCATAAGGGACATATTTCAGAGCTCTGGCATGCATAACGCTACATCCACCACTGGTTTTCGTTGTGTAAATCACGTAACATTTAAAAGGGCAAAAGTGTGTAACAAGAGTGTTTGTGTGTTCCAGTACGTGGAGCAGAGAAGCACGTTTACATAGCCATCAGGAAACAGTAATTTAAAACATTTTAGCAAACAAGCAGAACATTTTTCACATCAGTTGTGTGCGAGCATGAGGACACTTCCGAGAGCAGCCATTGCAAACTAATTATGGCCAGACTCTCTCCATCCCACATTTCAGTGCAAGCATGCGGAGTGACGAAATAGCACTTGGGTGAGCACACATTTACTAACGACCGCTGCGCCGGCTGAAACTGTAAACCAACACACAAAAACGTAAAATCATGAAAATAGTAGCCTCCTTAAATCAGTTCGCCAACAAGCAGTCACACACACCTGGTGATACAGTGGTGGTGGACAAGTGGAATGACCTACTGCAGCCACCTAGCGAAGGCGTAGCGTACTGTAGCCAAATACAGGTACTGCCAATACAAACTGAACTCTGGTTAAATGAGTTGCAGGCTAATGTTCTAAGTGCACAACAGCAATGCGCAGAAACACGACGACGTGTCACCGCCATCATTTAAGTTGTCCAGGAGTGGTGGTGCATCAATGGTACACGTGTTGAGACACAGCTGCATCAACGAGGAGCGACATGGCACCTCTACGTGCCTATGAGCACATGAGAGCACGTGCTGCGCTATGCACACAACACACAATTTGCAGGCCACCCTGAGACACCGCAGATTACACAAAATGTGCATGGACAGTTTCAATGGCCCGGCATCACCAGAGACGTAAGGTGTTACGTGAGAGAGTGCATTATGTGTCATTTATACAAGAGTCGTCGAGCTGATGGAGTAACACAACAACAGCCATGTAAGCCTCAGGAGCCGTTAGAGTCCATCTTGCTGGACCTGATGGAACCTTACCCACGTACGCCAAATGGGGAACACTTCATTTTGGTGGTCAGTGATTCATTCTCAAGTGTGACAGAGGCATATCCAGTTTCCAGCGCATGTAACATTGCACGTGTACTGGAAACTGAATTTTTCCCCCAATGGGTATATCCATGTATGTTGTTGACTAACAATGAGACACAGTTCACGGGAAAACTTTGGAGGCAACTGTGCACCAAGTTCATAGTGCAGCATCATACAGTGGCCGTACATCACCCACGGACCAATCCCAACTGAACACATGAATCAAAAACTAAAGACTCAGTTGCGCCTGCGGGTAAGAAAGAACCCCCACTACCTGGGCAGAACATCTGCCTGTGGCCTTATTCACCATTAGGCAAAGGGTGAACCTGGCAACAGGCCAGTCACCAGCCGCCATACTCCAAGGAAGGGAGCTCCCCCTATCTGGAGAATTCAGCATAAGGAAACCAGACATTGCAAGCGAAGAGAACGCAGTAGACTGACAACAGCGCCAAGAAGATGAACTGCTGAATGCCCGCAGACGTCGGGAGTGGTACATAGCGCAGTGGATGCCGTCAACAACGCTCCCACCAAAAAAAAACTCAAACCTGTGCAACTTGTATCCGAGAGCATAAGTTGAGTAGTGCTACAAAGAATTACTGTGTGGGGTTTGCCCTAAAGTGGAGCACGCCCCATCCCGTAATAAATACGCTGGAATATACAACATACCTGGTCAAAGTAAGCAGTCGGCGGAGGATAGTTCACCGTGATGACCTCTGCGTGGCCATGCCAGGACCCAATGCTACAACCCCTGACCAAGAGGATGTCGACAGCAGCCAAGAACAAACAGTCGACTCGCCAAGTGCCAAAATAGGGATGTCAAGTTCCAACATGCGGACGGCATTTTGACGCCTACAAGGGGTACAGAACGGCAAAGAGAAAAACAGCTAAGTGTATATCCCGCCAAACCACACAGCATGAACTGCAGGTCTGTAGTGTCCCTACGGTGAGCGTTGGGGCACTAACCTCGGAAGACATCGCCAAAGGTGAGTCAGCGAGGACAACTTTGAGTTAGATCAACCCACAGGGCAGCGCTCTACCGGACAACATTGCAGCTCCTCTGAGGCCACTCATCACAGATGACACCCTGTCGGGGATCACTGAGCAAAGCGAATCAGGCTCTTCAGGCCTGATTACGGGCCACACTACAGTATAACCTCTCTATTACGAACCCTCACGGTTCCTGAGAATAGGGTCGAAATAGAGGGGGGTCGTAATAAAAAACTTAGAAGATTTTGGGTCGATTTTGACTCACACCTAACCCCTATGCCTCCAAACTTGCCATTATTGGCATGAAGTATGTTCAATCATCTATAGTACATAAAAAAACAACTTTTTAAATTGAATTAAATATAAATGGATATATTTTAATGGCTGGACATCTGATTAATTTGATACCCAAGAAAGGCATATTGAACCACCCCTTGTCGTAAAAAAGAAGGCCATTGAAAGTGTGTGAAAAAATTAGGCTATGTATTTTTTAAATATTAAGTTGTTATTAAAGATCTATTATGCTTGTCTCGTGGGTCATACATTGCTATGAGGCACGTAGAGATCAAAAAGTTTGGGTGGCATTAGCAATACGTGTGCACTCGCCATGCTCTCACTTTGGTCTGGCCATGTACATAGCTGGGCGAGCGCCTAGATTCTCTGCAGCGCGGCCGGGCGCAAGTGTGGCGGTTTGCTGCTGAAGCGCTGCCCTAGATCCTCGGGCTGGGCAGCTGTCTGTCTGTCGCTACAAGATGGCAGGCGGCGGCCGTCCACCCCCGCCACTGCTGTCGTTACAGGGCCGGTTCACTTCCTAACAGCAGCCTGGTGTTGGGAGAACATGCTGATAGTTGTGATTCACGTCAATGTGTTGAATTTGTACTAAATATAGGCGGTGTGTTGGCCTCTGTACTGGCACAATGAGGTGTGGCAATGTTTACAGGAATATAAATATTTAGTGTGGTCTACTTGATTTTTTAACCATCCCAAATTTTTCATCGAAAACTTTTGACATTGCCTATTCATGCACATGACCTCACTCGCCATAATATGGTACCGGTAATATAAGAACACATTTTATATGCACACACTTATCTTTATTCACTTTACACATAAAATTGACTTCGCAAGAAAAACTGTTGCCCACCATAAAATATTATCATATTACGTAGATGTGGGCGCACACAAACTTAAAAATAATAATTTAAAAAAGGACATTGAATTAAATTTGAAGTTATCATTCATACACTGATTAAGAAACTGGTCTGTGTAATGTGCTGCTGTTTTTACAGTAAAAGAAGAGGGTTAATGGAAGCGAAAAAAGATAGGGAGAGTAAGACAGAGGCGGCGGCATGTGACTTGGACAAAGAATCCTTACTGACCTAGCCCTGGCCTGCAAACCCCCCCTCCCCCATGGACAATACACCAGTGTCCCCTTCTGTCATTAAGTAATGTATTGCTTCACGCTGCTTGGGACAAGCAATGTCAGTCTATGATTGTAAAGGCCATTCACAGTAAAGTGAGCACTTTTGAAAGCCCTCTCATTTGGTATAATAGTCAATAAGTATGCTTTACTTTAGCCTTAGATGTTAACTTCCGAGTGAAGTGGAATATACACACTGTGTTTATTACTTTCATGGCAATATTTATTTAAAAAGATGTTTAAAGGATAAAAAATGGCTGAAAGGATAAAGTAACCAGGCTGTCAAAAATGCTCACTTTACCGGAACAGCCTATAACTTAAGAAATGCGTAACCACTAACATCAGTAAGGGCTAGTTTTCCATATACTGAAAACCGTGGATAATAGACACTAGTACCGCCGTTGGAGAAAACTTCTACAAAACAAATTTGCGCATAACTGTAACTGCGGTTCAAGATACCCCTGTTGACGAGGGATTACGGTATCTATTTTTAGATGTTCCTCAAATTTTCGACCCAAACTTTTCATGGTTCCTCGGGATTGGGTCGTAATAGAGAGGTACTCATAATAAATGGGGTCATAATGGAGGGATTTTACTGTACTTCCCCCTCGCGAACACAACAGACACATCGGAGTCCGCGCAGCAGTAACAGCATCCATAACGTAGATGAAGCAGCAGAAGAGCGGGTTCCCCCCCCCCCCCCCCCTACCCAGCAATTCCAAGCAGCAACATCACCTGCACCACCCGGCATACATGGTTTGCAGAGGGGCCACCCCCCTATCGCCGCACATGTGCCGTGGCTCTTTAGTACCATCACCAGGACCACAGCTCAGTGGTGCAACACAGCGAACACGCTGACTTTACAACCTAAGGCCCTGCAACATGCTGCAGCCGCTAGCATTCTGCGCGCCTGACGGCGTGTCAGGTCACTTGGGGGACTGCCTGGTCAAGCAGTCACCAGAGAGAGAGAGTGAGAGGGGGGCATTTGACGTAACACCTCGTGCTTGCTTGCACCAATGCAGTCACATCAACCACACCAGCTACACCAGACCAATTTACATCCAGTCACGATCCGCGAGCCACCCTACTTTATTTTAATACAAGAGTTAACTCCTGTAATAAATTAGTAGGTGGCCTCAAATGGTGATTCCCATAAAGCCACGACCGTCAGGCACAAGGACAGCTGCGACACCCGGCACCTTTCCAGTTTGTGTCATGTCAACGGCCCTGTTGGCCGAATCAGGAGTGCTAAATGTCCCCAAAGAGGTATCAATCTGTGGGCAATATTATTCCAAGTGTTCAATTAAATTTCCAGGGCTCCCTATTTACATTCAGTAGTAATAAATAAAAATAAGTAATTTTGATTGTGTTACACCATAACTTACTATGGAGGCCGCCCATTTTTCCATAGGTGGTGCAACAAATTCCAAGAATTTGGAAGCAGGTGATGCTCTCTAAGTACGAAATGCAGAGATGTCATCAAAAGCGAAATGCGACGATAAGTACCATTAAACTGTCTAATTTGCCAAGGGTCAATGTATTTTATAGTTATAAGAGGGCAAATATAATCATTCATGAGCAAACTGCCATAAAACAGCTCCATCCCATTAATGTCACCTCTGAAGTATGATGATATGCCCGTGATGTCACATTCTCAGCGATACCAGAGGCTTAGGTGGACATGGGTATGTCATCAACATGTGTTTAGTCAGTAATCATAATTTTCGTAATGAATTAATTTGCTTTTCAACAAAAATATAGCTTTTTTTTTTTTTTTTTTTTTTTTTTATCATCGGCAGGCCATGAATGCTGGGTCCACGTAAATGTAGAATGTGGTGGCATACGTGTTATGTATTATTCAAGCCGTCAATAAAAGGACATATACTGAGTCACAGACTTTGTACTCTCTTGAGTACAATTGGGCACTGTGCCCTAAAGCAGCATTCAAATCAGAGTTTTTAGGTGTGTAAATATTTGTAATATGGGTCTGCACCCAGAACGCAAAGTAAACTCAGTGATTTGCGGCGTGCTAGGTGGCCTACAGTCTTGCCCTTTAGTAAAGGCCAGTAATAATGGAAGCAATTAATAACGCTCATAACATAAAACCCTCATCAATCTGACAGCAGGCTCCGAGGTCCCACAGGGCCGTCGGCTGAACGACCCCATTATTGCTCTACCGATCATGGCACCGGGCAAATCCAGCAGTTCCTGCCCCCACCTGATTTCGAGCCTCTGAACCCGCAGCATATAATAGACCTTGGACACACAATAGTGTAGTGGTTATACATTTCTTTTAAAAAAATTTTATGTAGCAATGGTTGAGTGCAATAGTCTTGTTGTGAGGACCTGTGAGAATAGTTGGTGGCAATTGACAGCACTCAGGATGTGTTACTATTCATACAGACAGGACTTAATAAATACAGTCTAGGCGGTATTTTCTATTTGGATGAAATAAGAATTTTCTTTGACTTTCTATTCCATAGTACTCAGACTGTACAGGGATGCAAATGTCAGGATGTAGAATAGAACACTTAAAAAATGCAATTGTTCTTGTACAATCGGTATGGTAAAACCTAGTCGTGAACTTACAATGTTTTTATGAAACCTTGTGAGTCGTGATGAGTAAAATTTTAAAACAATATATCAAACTGTGGCTTGCTAAGAGAGAAATATTTACTTGCTTGGTAGAAATGTGTGGGGCTCTCTACAGTAGGTTATGAGCTGTCTCATGTGTTGATGTAACACTATAAGTTTGCCACATCATTTGAAAGTTTCAACTGCTTTGAGGAATGTCAAAACTCGCATATTATTGACTATTTCATTCATTACCTGAAAATTTATAAATGTCATTCTCACATATGATGCTAAAGGAATGTTTAGCACTGTCTGTTGATAAAGTTTCCTTGGAAGTGTTTCTGTTGATGACATGTAACAAGATTGTGTTAGCTGTAAGACATATTCCATGCACTGTTAATGGAAATTTTTTGAATGTCAGTTGGATATTGTCATGGCACAAGACACATTAGCAGACAGCTTGAGAAGAACTACTGTCATTGCCAAGTAGTAACTGCAATTTTAAAAAAGAAAAATGTTATAGCCTTTAGTAAGGATGGGAATACTTTGTGGATTGTCTACAGTTCCACATTTGAGGAACACTTTGCCACTTAACTGTTGGTGACAGCAGTAGGTGAGGTGGAGGAGGCAGTGTATTTCTGGAAGAGTTGTGGAACTGCAGATGATAACGATTATGTAGAAGTTTATGTCCCCATCAGTCAAGAAGGCTGCTACTATTGCTTTAGCCGTGTTACAAAATGTGCTCTCTCTTGTATGAACTAAAGCTCCTCACAAAGGCAAACTAGGGTTCCAGTCCCAGCCACAGTCGCTTCCTAATTTTGTTGCATGTAAGAATTGTGCCAGATGATGCTGGATGCTGCTGGTTGGCAAGGATCTTGTGTTTCCTCCGCTCCCTGCATTCCAGTACTACTCCGTACCTACCTTGTTTCACCCTCATGGCCTCTCAACACCTAGTTCACAGCTGCCCGTACCTCTGCACTCTTTTGTCTACTGGGAAATACTTTCAACTTTTGACAGCTGCGTTCTGCTTGTGGTAAGGCATGTTGTGACAGAATAATGCATACAAAAGTTACTCTTTTTCACACAGCTTGTTTCATAAGTTTGTTTTATCAGTAAAAGCCCTCATCAATACCTATGCAGCTTTGTTTGATAAATTTTTGTAAATTTGTAGAAATCTGTGTACATTTTTTTTTTTTGCATCGATGCGTGCGTCTCCTTTGTTTTCTGGGGATAGAGGTTAGGGTATGGACCACCCTCCTTAGTTCGTCTAAAAAGAGGGGAGTCAAACCCCAGAGTGAGGGGGATGGCTATTGTTTCCCGTCCAGGGAGATCGATCTTTCTCACTACCAGGGTTGCCAACAGATGGGACAGGACGCCAGCTGTTCCTGGGTGTATGGGTGGCAGAATAAAGAGGATGGAATTAAATGAGGGTGACAGTAGCAATGGGCGATGTGGCCGGTGATATAGGGACAATCCTTAGAGGCGGGGGAGGGTTTTGCCCGAGGTTTGAGGACAACCTTAGGCGGAAGTCGAACCCGTATAGTTTTCCCCAAAGCCAACTTAATTAAACAAGAATTAATGGGGACCTTCTCTGAAACTATCTCGGCAGGAGTAATACGTGCTACCGGGGGCAAAGCCTCTGACTTTGTATGCTGTGTCCCCTCCAGATTGTATTCTGGCCAATACGCACCTAAGAGATGATCTGAGATTCTTGTGTGGGAGGTAAGAGTGGTGAGTCTGGCGGAGGTATGCACTCGGTTTCCGTCGATGGGGGTTCTACCTGGCTCGTGATTTTGATAGTGGTTTGGGCTCTAAGCTTTCTCTCTAAAGCACAACATTCTCTAAGTCTTCTACGGTACTGTACTCCACCCTTCTTAGTATACATCTGTATAGTCCCGTGCCCTTTCCGCTGACGTGCAGTCCTGGGGGCGTGGCTTATACAGTCACACACAAGGCCCTGGCGTGTAGATGTGCAGTCCGGTGTTGGGACGTCACTGGAACATCGGAAACCCAAGAGCTGCGATGTGTCATTTGCTGACTAAGGTTTTCCGCAAGCTCCATCTCCTGTAGAGTTCAGTGTACCTTACGGCTGTTCTTCAGCGGGATTTAGTTACAGAATCTGACACAAGCTGTACTAACACACGGAAAACTAACATGCTAACGACACAGGGACTAATCTTAAAATAACGGTAAACGGACAAGTTAAAGTTTACTTAAGTTTTATCACGAGATATATGAAAGCGGAAAGTCCCAGCTAATCAATTACGATAAATAACTAGCTAAAATTAAATGTAAAATAAATTACACACAGAAAACAGGGGAAGACGAGCCTGGGAGATTGATTAATAAACAAAATATGCAGAAATTAATCTACAGTAAAATAATTTTACAGTGTATCCAAATTTATAGGAATTTATCTCTGAGGTAAACTAAGCCGCGTCCTGCTACCGTGGAGTCACGGAAGTTGACTGGGGTAAAGGGTGTAGGAGTGGGATTACCTCTGGAGGTGTTGCTGCCCTCACGGTCAGCTGGTGCAGTGGTGGACGAGCCTTATCCAAGCTGCAGGGGTGGTGCAGCCTTCCCAGTCTGCAGAGGTAGAGTGAAGCCTTCTTGGAGGCTTCTGGGTGCTGAGCCGTGTCGCAGGTTAAGGAGAGGAGAGAGGTCTTCCGCAGACGGGGGAGTGCTCACTGACCTACGCAGCCGCTGAGCCCGGCGTCTCTGCTAGAGCCGGGTTCTGGACTTCCTTATATACAAAAAAATCTAGTGATCAGCGATCTTCCAGGGGTGCGGGGTAGAGTAGCCTTCCAATGCAGGGGTAGGTTTATAAGCGGTTGTGGCAGCACCACTCCTTTCTTATCTCACCTGAGGCTGGCGGGTTATGACGTCACAAGGTCACAGGGGTGCTGCCATCTTGTGGTTTTGCTGAAACTTCTTCCACATTTAATCTGTAGAGGTTTGCCAAAAATATTTTATTTTATGGTGGGGGTGGCACTTGCATGCAAGATTCAAGGCGGGCAGTACATTTCATAATTAAACGTGTCAATTACTTTTACGTATGCGGCTGTCCAATGCATGGAGTTTCCTTGCTCGATATGTGAAATTACTTTGCCACTGTTACTGACTTGCCTCGAGCTCTCCTTGGCTCGAGATGGGGTAAAGTTGCACGTAGAGTGCATATCTGTGATGCGCAGCATGTTGGCATGTGTCAGCATAGAACATATAACTTGGGTAATGCACCATGCAATGTAATGGACTTTTTAAAAATATTCTGTATAATTAGCACTGGTATTTTCGAACTAAACTTATGTAAGGTAGAATTAATTTGCTATTATAGTTTAATAATTAACTTTTTTTTTTTATATAAATACTAAAAAAAATTTCTTTGAGATTGCATAAAAAATATATCACTGCATTTTACTCAGCTGGAGGTGTAGTAGGCCTAGTAATAGTTTTTACATATAGCTGTTGGCTTTTCGTGATACTAACTCACCTTGTTTTCATTGCAAGGCTCTTTCTTCATGACTCACATTTTTCTCATTTATGTTGCCGAGTGTAGACTTTTAAATTGCTATGGCATTGAATTATAAAATTTGTCATTTGAAGTAAATATAACATCATTAAACCTAATGGTAAGAATTTGCTGTGTGTGAAAATGGAAATGATCGGTGTTGTGTGTTTGTAAACCCTGTTGTAGGTATTGTTTTATGTCATTAAAATTGAGTGCCATTGATGTACAGTAGAACCTTGTTAATTCGAAGTCGAGTAATTGAAATCATATATAATTCGAAGTGTTTATTTGCCTCCAAACAGATTAGGATCTTATATGCTTTTAAGTTTGGTTTATTCGAAATTTACCTTGTATGTAATTCAAAGTTGGATTTCATCAAAAAGTGTATGTGAAGTTCAGATGAATTAATCAAAGCTATAATAATTATGACAATAAACATGGATCGCCTACCCTTTCGCAGTTGCGCGCACGTAAAAAAACAACAATGGGTGGTTGTACTGCAATCAGCTGACTGCCGTCGCCCGCCACAGTGATGTCGTTGATTGTGCCAGAGTTTTCATGTCTGTTGACTGGTTTTCATTACCTCTTCCGCCCGCAGAAGAGCTGAAAAGGATGAGATAGTTAGTGACACACACTGTGTGTGAAGTTAGGGAGAGTAGGACAAAGAAAATTCTGGGTTACCTGTTGTGACAGTTGCCTCTAAAGGGGGAGGAGTTGTTTGGAGCAAGAGGATGAGAATGCAGATGATAGGAAGATGTACAAAGTGGGAAGGGAGAAGAACAAGAGATGAAAAACAGAGCTTAGAGATTAGTTGAGGAACAGTATGTAGGAGATGGGGGAGGGAGGAAGGGAGCTTGGTGCAGTGTGGTTGTGGCTGGAGGATGTAGAAGGAGGAAGGGAGTGTAGCAGTGTGGGCAGCGTGGCTAAGAGGAGGGACGACGGACAGCCGGTGGTCGGTAGACTGTTGACTTGGGGAGGGGAACAAAGACGAAGGGTGGTATTCATAAACATATCTTGAACTCTAGCTTCATCAAGACAATCTTACTTGGTTTCTCAAGTGTGTATTTACATTTCATGAACATCGCTTAAGCTTGTCTCAAGCACAAGCAAACAAAGCAGTCTTCATGAAGATTGTCTTATTTTTGTGTTGGCTTAAGACTGAATATTTCTGTTCCATATTCTCTGCTTAAGATCGTAATTTCGAAACACATTTCATAGTTATCGAGAACTTGCTTAATATGGCAAATAAGCTCATCTTCGCCAAGTCCACTGTAGAGGTGACTTGACTGCTTTTTAAATGGCGGATGCTGATTGGATAGCTTCATACATTGAATTAGCGGAGATTTCTGCAAAAAGTCGATAGAAAAACATGAGTTAGGTTGAGATTAATGATTTAATTACACATTTGGACGAAAATCTAAATTGTTCTGCTCTGAGAAAGCTTCGATAGAACTGTAGTTGCCAGGTTCCATTATTTTTTTTATGTAATTCACATAGTAGAACTTAAGTTTCACTAATGACAAAGTACAAACTAGATAGCGCTAAACGCAATATAAGGTATTTGCGAGAAAAATTGTTTTTCCTTTTCAAATTTAATAGTAATTTACAATAAGTGTTCATGTGTGTAACAAGAAACAAAATATAAGCTTTTATATTGTGTGCTGAATTGAAAATAAAAATTGAAGTTTTGTGAATATAAATATATTATACGCTGCAAATTTTGAATCAAAAGTTTATATAAACTACCTTGGTCGTAGTTGCATTTACTTTAGAAAGGGAGAATGTACATTTCTTTAATACACATAAAAAAACTTTTTTTTTTAATTCAATAATTCAAAATTATTTAATTCAAAGTCGAAAAATTAGGTCCCGAGTATTTAGAATTAATGAGGTTTTGCTGTGTCTGTAGTGTTTCAATCATAGAAGCTGCCAGCAAACCCAGCAGCAGTTATTACATGGACAAGACGGAAGACAGTAAAGTGTAAATACAATCAGGAAACATGTTAGTCATATGTTTGGAAGCGGGATGTTTGCATAACGCACAATTTAAGGGGAAATGTACCATTTAGATGGTAAATATCAAGTTCTGATCAGGAACATAATTAATATGCTAAATAATTATTGTGATAAATGCACATAGCTGAGAATTCTGTTATTCTATAGTGCAACAACACTATTTATTGTAAAACTGAATTCACTGTAATTTTTAGGAGTAATTCGCAAGGTTTGTTTGCAGTATCTGGTTTTTGAAAAATCAGTGGCTGAAATGAAATGCATGCCATCCTCTCTCCTGTTGTATGGGCCAGGGCCACTGTGACACAAAACTCGTCAGCCTGGTGGGTAGTGTGGCAACCCTCTCTCATGAGCATGCTGTTTGTGGATGAATGCACCTAAAATTAACCTTTAAAAACATCTCTGGTCCTCTCTGCATTGTTTATGTAATTGACGACTAGTAGGTCTGCAGTAAGTCTGCAACAAATTAAGAAAATTAGTCTTATGTGTTAACTTAGTATTTATGGCAACTGAATCTAGTTTTTGTTTTGTATACTTAAAAGTTTTTTGGTCATGTATCATCATAGCAACTTGCATGTCGCTAAGTACATGGTGTGGTGATGTTAATTTTCATGTGAGAGAGAACCAGAGTTGTACGTAACGAGCTTGGCATCTGTTCATACATGTGATCTTTCCCCTTCTGTTGGGAAACATTGTGTTAGTGAAGATAACCTAGATACTTCTTTCTTGATACGATTACGGCCTCGTTGTACTCCCACAAGGAAACATTCTTCTTGGAGAGACTTAGTGCAGACACTGACACTGATCAGAAAAAGATTGCACACATCTTTCCTGTTGTCAAGGATCACAGACAATAGCAGTTCACGTGCCTTTTGTTTGGTTGTCTCCCAAACTGGCTATCGCCAGATGATGCAAAGTACTGGATGGAGGGACAGACCGACCCCCTGTTGAACTACCGCCTGCCACAACTCTAAGAGACCCAAGCCACATAATCGTGGCGCATGGACTGCTAGACAAATCTACTGGCAATGCACCCAGACAGTATACTGGCTGTAGCCTTTGTTCATCCTTGGAGAAGATTCTGTGAGTCTAGACCAGGTGACTACTGGACATACACAGGGCCACAGGCAGCACTATAGTTGGCTAATATGATTTCAGTATAAAAATTAAAATAAAGAAATTATTTTAAAGTCAATGCACCAAAATGTGTTATTATTATGGGCCATACATGCAAAATATATGCACTCTTAGTTATATTCCTTTCATCATTTATACATTAATGTGAGTAAAAATAATTTAATAAAGAATTAATGAATAATTTAAAAGTAATAAAAATGTCAAATAATGTAACAGTATAGTCAAGTAACGCCTTTAAGCAAGATACATTAACTTATTATAATAAACAAGCTCAAACAAAACTGAAATAAATATTATGCTGAAAATATAATACAAAATAAATCACTATGAAAAAATATAGTACAAGATAACATTCTCATACATAAAATTATGTAATATGCTTTTTTTAAAAAAAAAAAAAAAAAAAAAAAAAAAAAACTCTTTTATACTCATTGAAACCAGATACTAATTCAAAATTCATTTTCAGTAAAATAATTATTTGTTATGTTTCTTAGTGGTTAATCGTAACTAGTTGTAAACATAAAATAGATTATTTTGAATTTTTTTTTGCTTGTTGGGTATTTAAATATGCAGTATTAGTATGGTGCAGTATTAGTATTAAATGCAGTATTAGTATGGTGTGTCAGGGAAATACATTAAATGTACAGCTTATTTCTGTGTTTATAGTTACACGTCATTTTTTTCTCTATAGTGAATAGTGTTAGTATACTGGTCATATTCATGAAATTAAATAAACTTAAACCATTTTTTAGTCTGTTCGTCGACTTTAGCATGCAACAGTAGGATGCAAAAAGAAGTTGTGCCTTCATGGCACAGATACAAACCAGAATAAGTTTGTAAACATCTCTCCTGTTCCAAAGGATCTGTGGGCCTTGGAAGATGTTGCTTCTGGACCATGACTTGATTTTTCTGCAGTCATATTTCATACGTGTATGTTACATGTGTTGTGACAGTATGGTGCATGTGTAGGTCGCGCAACTCGAGGGGAGTGCGAGTACTGTGGAACCACAGCCAGCCGCTGGGCCTCGGCAAGAAGTGGAACCCTTTCAACAAGGACATTCCCTTCACTACGTTCACCTTGCACCCGCTCTTCTGGCAGAAAGGTGAGTTCTCATTCCACCATCACTACAGTCACTTTCCTAGTAAAGGTTTTCCGTGGTAAAATGAGTATTTTAGAAAACCCTGCTTATGGTCTACTTTATGTACATTGTGCATCCTTCTATTACGTATATGTTAAATTAACATTGCCATGTAGCATGATCACTTTGTACACACATCTAGCAAGTCAAATTGTGACAATGTTATACAAGAAAATATTTTGAAAATTTGCTAATAAAAACGAGAAAGAAAAATAAATAATTTCAGAGTTGACAAATTTTTACCTCACACTTCAAATTCAACATTAAGATGTGGAAGAAACTACTTTCCCTCATTCATTACCAACTTCACTGGGATCATGCCAGTCATTGCACCTGTTAAAATACATGCAGGTAGGGACAGTGACATTTTTCTTAGGTTGTTTTCAAAAATGCTTAATTATAGTAAAGTGAGGCCCTAGTTCCTTTTTACCATTAGCCATTTTTATCCTTCCACTACTTTTTAAATTAAATATTGTCACGTAAGTAATAAAAACAGTGTATTTATTTCACCCTATTCTAAGGTTAATGTATAAGGCTCAAATAAAATATATTTATTAAGTATTATTTTTAATGAAAAGGCTTCAAAAAGTGCTCACTTTACCATGAATAACCTATAATACTGAACAGTGTATACCCTTATTCATTTTGTAAGGTTTGTGAAAACATTTGGCAGTCTTGCTGACAGTTGAGTCTCAGTTTGTAAATGTGCTCTGTACTGGTGAGAACTTATTCTCTACTGAGAGGTAAGCAACAGGCAGGAAGAGGTGAGCTTTCACAGTGATGTAGCTATGTGTGAGTGCTGAGGAAAGAAGTGTGTCCTTCCGTTTCCCGTGCTACTGACATGGGGACATGTGCACGATCATACTAGTGTCTCCAGTTACTCTTCCTCTGTTGGTCGTTTTGTCCTTGGCTTGGTGGCAGTTGTTGTCCCCTTTCTTTCATGTTTACTGGTGCATAGTTGCTAAACGCTGTCAGTTGATTGGTGTTGTGAACACCTATTGCAGCAAGATGTTACCAACTATAGTAAAACACTGTCAAGAAGTGTAAGGTTATCAACCAAAAAACCTTCTTGAAAGTGTCGAATTACTTCTGTGTTTACGTCATAGGGGTTAGTTAGCTAACTCTTGGACCATTCTGTGTTTACATCATAGGGGTTAGTTAGCTAACTCTTGGACCATTCTGTGTTTACATCATAGGGGTTAGTTAGCTAACTCTTGGACCATTCTGTGTTTACATCATAGGGGTTAGTTAGCTAACTCTTGGACCATTCTGTGTTTACATCATAGGGGTTAGTTAGCTAACTCTTGGACCATTTGTGTTATAAAGTGTATGCATGCACATTCTCAATATACAGTTCATAGCTGCTAGAAATTTATGTCAGTTCTGAAAATGCTTGGGGTACAAGATGTACAAGGTGACATGTGCTCAACTGGAAAGGTTCTATTGGCTGGGGCTACTCACATCAATATTTGATCAATGATGTTGGAGGATAAGTGCAACACAAATGTTGGTTACTTAAGTTTTAAGAACTGAGGCTTTCGTCATCGTCAATTTTACAGTTTTAGTCAGTGATTTCAGAATCACGAGAAACATCAGAAGTGCCTTAATCTTTCAAAGGTGCCCAACCTGTATCTAAGACTGGCCTCATGACATGTCTTGTCGGCACAAAGTCAGCAACCACTGTCACGGCCCTGTGAACAGGTTGGCCCTTATTCACTGCATTACCTAGGGCCTTGGTGATCTGCCAAGGTTGATGCTCCAGAGGATGTGTAGGCTGCTGGTCGCCAGCATTCTCTTTAGGACGTGCAGTGCTGCTGGGGTACAGGTGTCCGAGGCAAGTTGGTGCGGACTTGACGGCTGGTTGGCCCTGAACCAAAGGCAGGCTAGGATCAGGGGTGGCTCTTCTCCTGTAGTATCACCTCTACCAATGGCTTATGCTTCCCAAGAGTCTTGACCAATGGTGGAAAAAGTGTTTGAGGGAGGGTTGATAGGTGAGTCCGCTCAGTCGCGTAGACGGTGAGAACTCTGCCCCGCGTAGGTGAATTGCGAATTGCACTTGGATTGGGATTGCTATAGTCCATTCGTGACTGTTTAGCGACTTATGAAAATCAACCTTTGAAATAACACTCTATGCATAACATGTCAACCTGTTTTTTTCAATAACCTGTATTCCACAAATATGTATGTAACACTGTGGTTAACTTTAGAGTACTGTATTATTGAATAAATGAAACTTCTTGATAACCTCTATAACTTGTAATATTTGTTTCTTTGTCAGTATGAATTAACAACAGCAAGAGCAGCGACGTATTGTCAATGACCAGTAAGAATTAGTTCACAGTTAAAATATTATTTTAACCTAATTTTTTAGTATACTATTTGTAAATTAAAGTAAATTAAACGGTGCCTATTGACATATTTTATATATATATATATATATATATATATATATATATAAGTTATATGCCATGCGGCTACACACGCACACACACACATACATATATAGCCCCATGGCTACATATCTCAGTTTTACAGTTTAAAATAACAGCGGAAAATATTGTGAGTAGGCTGTAATGGTACGGTGTTGTTTCATCGATCAAGATAGAAACTGTCTGCTGGCAAGACTTGCTTTCGTGTGTGTGCACGTGCATGCGTGCATATATATATATATAGATATATATCTTTTTTTTTTACTCCAAAAAATACTTCAAATTACCACATCATGTTTGTAGATGACGTTTTGTTTTTTAAACCTGCCTAGGCAAGTTACGATGTTGTGATATATGTGTTTCCATGGCAGTAATAAATATACTCTGATGTGTGTTTCGTTAATCATTGCGTCTGTAAAACGGTGTGCCTTTGTGCATCGTGGTCAATACACTGGCCCTGTGTGTGTGCATGATTTCAAATATTTGATTAGCACTATTTATACGTTTCAACTGTGAACTGTTTTTATGACGAAATTAGTTATTTACATCTACGTCTGTTTATTTATCACAACGTTGTACCTTTGCCCTAAAGGGTTTGAAACAGTCATGTATCGAAATTTTCTACAATCCTAGAAGAAAAATACTAAACCCAGCTCTATAAACTTTAATAAACCTAATAAACAGTAAGTAGCAATACATAGAAATATGAGTGGAATAAAAGTTACCATAGGCTTATTTGTGTGCATGTTCACTGCTATCTTTTAAGTTTGTGTGACCAAATTGAGCAACACGAGTTGTGTGCTTGAATTTAATGTGCCTTTTTCATTTGACTGGTTGTTCCTTCATTTTAATATGTATTCCAACAGGCCGTTCTTTTAAAGAAATGACCCAACACATATCATTACCAAAAGGATAATTAGTACAGCCCTTTACCTCACAGTTGTAACAGTGTTAACACAGTCATGGCAAAATACTAACGTGCATTACATAACGTTGATAACAAATGTGTTAATGTAAAATAACCGTAAGAACTGTCGTCGATTCAGGCATTTTTAAAACGTCATAAAGTTGACCTATATAATTTTGGAGGCCTAAACTGTGAATATTCGTACGCAATGGTTTTTGGAATATGACAGAATTATTTGAAAAGTTGTAAACAGTAAACAACACATTTGACAGGTATAAAAGTAGAAGTCACATTTCAATGTTTATGTTTAGGTGTAGCGAAAGTATACGAACACATGTACACACACAATGGCATGTAAACATTGATTTTGACAGATGCTACATGGCAGTCACATGGCAATGTTCGTTTACATTTGGCGGAAGGATACGAAACGGGTCTGCAAGTAGATATTTAGCAGGGCTCCGAGAAAGTTGCGTCCAGTGGGGAATGGATTATAAGCGAGCTGGTTTCGGAGGCTTAAGCTGCCCTTATTAACTTTCTCTGTGCACTGCCCTTCTGGGTGTACTGCATAGGAAATAAAAGTGCAAACTATTGCCTTGCAAAAGTAGAGCAGGCGACACAGTTTCCTAGCATGTACTTCTAAGATTTACAGCCCCACACGCAAGAGCTATACTTGTGATCCTTTCATGTGGCCTCGTAGAGCGGTAAACAGAGGTGTAGGTTGGCTCAGGCTGCAACGATAGGATGCTTAGGTGTGGTATCCACAGGAGTCAGTCAATCAAAGCTAATTCCGGCCCCATAAAGAGCAGTGGTGGAGCATGGAATAACCTGATTGTCGGATTCACCTGGTGGAGGAATTTCAGGTGATTGGTGCTCTACCGAACTCTACCCAGGGGCAAAGTTTGGGTGGCCATCTAATGTGTGGGTATCTGGCTTAAAAGTGCTTGGTCTGCTGGCTTCACTTCAACAAGGTTGAAAGTACGCAAGGATAACGACACAGTGAGACTCTGGAAATTAGTACACAGATAATAGCGTAGAAAACACGTGTTGTATTCAGAGAGAACCTCGACTACCTCCTATAGTAACTTGGATTGACGCTGAAGTTAATCCTAAGTTTAGCCAGGTGAATGCGACTTGGTTCTAACCTGTAGGGGAAGGTGATGATATCTACTAGAGAGTAACTATTCTGCGCTAACTATCGACCTGTTGTCCTGAAGGAACCGGAGTGATGACTACTAGGAAGGTAGTATTGCCGTTACTTCCAGTCAGGCAGGGTGCTGAAGGGACTGTCACGACCGTTACCAAGTAGGGTGATACCAAGAACTGGTAAGAAAGGAGCAGACGTCTTCAGGAGCCGTTGATGGTCCAGTCTTCCAGAAGCAGAGGTCTGCGGTCTTGCAGGGCGATTTATACTGAGTAGACCTCTGTCTTGGTCCAACAATACAATCTCATTGTGGGGGTTGTCGTCGTTGACGTCTGGCTTGGAGATTCAGGTGAACATTACAAGTTGGACTGATGTGTTTGTAATATCATCCATCCTTGCAACAGAGTATCCTGTAGCCACGTTTCCAGCCTCTTCAAGTACAGTTGATTTAATGACTTGCCCAATGGGGTGACCGTGCATTCAGATTGGGCAAAGTCAAGTGCAGATTAAAGAGGTGCAGTGCATCACACGTCAATCTCCTCCTCCTTTCCCCCCCCCCCCCCCCCCCCCCACCAATTTCCCCAACTTGGATTTTTTTCCGTTGCAATGTAAAACCATCTGGATGATAAAAAAATATG